>OY757314.1:29451228-31851228 GCA_963583905.1 Stenurella melanura | reverse complement strand
CGCTTGATAAAACAATACTACGCATACGAAAACGCAAAATGATAGATAGCAAATCATGCTGGATGATAGGTCCCGTCATTTGCAAGTCGTTTAAAGATAAACCAGTAGACGTCGCGGAGGACGCATTAAAAACCACGCGTAATTTTGTTGAAAGATTCGACTCTTTTAGCACTCCATGGTGAGGCATAATATATTCAACTTGATCTTTGTTAATCTTATCACTGACTTCCGTCATATGACCTAGCTGCTCGTACTCTGCTAAAAAATCCGTGTATAATTTTCTTAAGGTTTCGTTTGACGTAAGCTTACGCTCGAGGGATGATAATCGTTTAATGGCTGTTTCGCGTGATTCTCCGAGTTTATTTGGAGACTGCTTTAATGGGAGTGTTACTATGTATCTGCCGTCCTCGGAAGTTGACAAATGTTCGACAAAGTGATTTTCACATGCCTGCTCTTCGATTGACCAGGGTTTGTTTGTTTCAAGCTCTTCCACTTCCCAGAACTTGGCTAATTGCTCCTGAACCGAAATGTTCGTGCTTAAATTGCACCGGGTTTTATTCATAGGCATAGACAAAGAACCTCCGACTATCCAACCTAAACGCGTATTTTGTAGGATAGAAGTATTTAATCCGAGATTAATTCGACCTATGCTTAAAATTTGCCAAAATGCATCGGCACCAATTAGTATATCTATAGGCTGGGGGATATAAAATTCGGGATCGGCTAAATTTATATTGACAGGAATATTCAAATCCTGAATATCGATCGGGGTACCTGGAATGTCGGTTGTAATTTTATCTAACACGAAGCAAGACAAATCAATCGAATACGAACTGTACGATGATCGTATATTTAAGTCGCATTTATAATCGGCGAAGGATATTTTATCATTAATACCTGATACTGCTAACTGAAACCTTGTTTTATTTAAATTTAATTTTTCACACAAATTTGAAGTTATAAAACTCGATTGGGAACCGCAATCCAGCAATGCTCGGGCTGTTATAAACTTAACGTTGTCCCTCGTACTACGCACCTGAACCTTTGCTGTTGATAAAACCGCATTTTGCGCTGTTGCCAATGTGCAATTAGTGGTATCTGGTTTTGACTTGCTTTGCGCATAAGAATTTTCATTAACGCAAACATTTTCTTGACCTACAGTGCATACTAAATCCGAATTCGATTCATGCAAAACTGTATTGTGTTTACCGCCGCATATTTTACATCCGGACCATTTACAGTCTTTGGATAAATGGCTTCGTCTCAAACAATTCGTACATAACTGTAACGCTTTAGTTTTTGAAATACGATCCTTGATTGATAATTTAAGAAAATCTGGGCAGTAAAACAAGCTATGATCACCTTTACAAAGAAAACATGCGTATTTTGGCTTCGAGTTTTCAACGTTGTTGCTGCTCTCCTGGCTTACAAGACCCCTCGAATAATTACCCGTTTTTTCGTTTCCACGTTTCGTGCTGTTGTTAATTTGCCGCTTAGTATTTCGCATTTCGCCGGTATTCGCGTGTCCCATGTTAATTTCCATTGTTTCTAGTATATTGGCACGTTTCTTCAGAAATTCTTTGAAATCATTTAACTTAATCTCGTTATTGTTCGCTCTATGTTTTTCCCAATCCTGGGCCGTAATCTTATCTAGCTTGCTAGATATTATATAAATCAATAAGGTATCCCACGAATCGACCGGTTCGCCTAGTTGTTTTAGAATATTTAAATGTTTAAATAAATTTTCGTATAAATGTCTGATTTTAGCTGCTGACGCGGCAACAATGCTTTCCATGGTAAAAATCGCTCTCAGATGGTTATGAATTAAAAGTTGCTTGTTATCGAATCTGTCGCATAGAGCATTCCATGCAATGACGTAATGCTCAGCCTTAAATTCTACCGATTGGATCACCTGTGGCGCAGAACCAATCAACGCCGCGCGCAAGTAATGAAACTTCTGTATGTTATTTAATTGCGGACTTTTATGAATTAACGAATCGAATATGTCCCGAAATTCCATCCACGTTTCGTAGGACCCATCGAATTTAGGCAGATCTATTTCTGGTAATTTAATGCCTTCAAACGCAGACGAGCGACCCGAATGAACAGAAGCCTGTCCTGCTGAACTACGAGATTTTACGTCATTTATATCGTCAATAATCATATGTTTTTCTAACAAGGTTTTGGCTCTTGCTAAAATCGCATAAAATTTATTTTCGAACTCTTCGCGATCTTTATAACATTTCTCTGGCTCCTCTGATTCGCACTCAATATCATTCTGAATTTCATCAAAACTACAAAGAAATGTTTCAGCACTCGCAACTCGCTGTTCGAGCTCAATTATTTTATTTCTATTTATTTCTGTGCTTTCTAAACCCTCAAACGTCGTCAAATATTTGTCAAAAAATGTCAATTTTGTTTTTACGGATCCACGTTTTTTTATTAAGGCCTTAAGGATATCGCTTGTTTCAGACATTATGTAATAAAGATAAAACTAAACAAATGAATCTATGAAATATTTACTTAAAATGATTTATATTAAAGCAAATTTAGAAAAACGGTGCAAATAAAATCGATAAGTTACTGGGAGTAATTGTTTTCAATGCAAACAACCGCAAAAACAACACTCATTCGCTACAAAACAATGCTCAGGTAAAAAGGAAATGGAAAACGGACTAACCTCGCACACTGTTGAGTCGTTCCAATCCACCTGTCCAACCTCGCTCGAGTTCTCGTTGTTAATGCGACGAAACTTGCTTGGTCAACTGTACTGCTTAACCGCGTGTTCTTTCTTGGAATTTATTTATTTATTTTCTTGATGAAAATGCTTTGTTACGATTAATATTCGAGCTCTAAGGACCATGAATCGTGTAGTGAACTGTATATATAGATAGTCGTGTTAAGTAGAAAAAAAACTGATTTATTTGTAATAAAGACAAAGTATATGTACTGATATAACAAACAGTAACAGTGTCACATGCAGACTATCGATAAAGTGACTCGCAGACAGACTGACTCGCTGGCCACCGGCGAACCATCCTGCTCCCCACCAACCAGCGGCGTAGACGTGGTACGAAGCAAATATAATAAAAGCTGTTCAAATAAAAATGGACATTCCCCGAAAATAAACATTAGGTGCCAGCCTTATAGCGAAGTTGGGATAAGAACCCCGATAGAAGGCGGGTAGCTATAAAAATTCAGTAAATTACAGCAAATAAGTAAATCGGCTTTATACGAAACGTGATGTGCTATATAATAGAAATATTCGAGGAAATTTCGTATGAAATAAAGCTTTATGAGCGTTTACATAATATGTTTCAAGACAATTCTGTCTTTGCTGCCCAAACATTTATGGTTGTTTTTTATTATTTTATTTGTCCACTTTTAGGTATTTTGAGTTATGATTACGAAACAAAGATCCTTGACACCTTTGACATATATCTTTATGCCTAAAAGTCACGTTAAACCATTAGCTGCAAGAAGGTTCAATTTTGCGTAAAACTTGAGCAAAATGCTTTTGTAAAGTATTTAAGGAACCCTTTCTCTAGAATAGTTTGTGAAAGTATTTAAGATAGGAAATAGTCAAGAGTTAGAGTAATCAAAGGGAGTAGTCAAGTAGCCATATACTTTTTGAAAAAAGGGTTTTGATACAAAATACTTGGTATAGAAAAGAGAATATATCAATGTACATTATTCAAATTTCAGTGAATGATTTAGACTAGACACATAATGAACACATAAATTTTTGTGCGGTCGTCAGTTTCTGAGATATTCGCGGTTAAAATGAGGGGTTTTCAATGTATTAACCATGTAATGTAGACTAGTAGTCCAGTCGTTAAAGTAAAAAATACGCCAGAAGCTCACAGAAAATATTATGTTAGATTTTCCTTCCGTAACTGTTAATACGAGGATTAAACATTACCAAATCACAAAAATCAGTTCTGGGGATGACGCGCAAACCCACAAAAAAACACCCCTTCGGTGAAAAAAGTCTTATTTAACTGATAACTCGTTAACCGTTGAAGATATAAAAAAAATTCACATCATAAAAAAGAAAGCTTGACTAATTGCCTAAAAAAAGTCCTCTTGTAATTTTCTTGTACCTATATGCCATGGTTTTCGAGAAAATCGATATTGACAAAAATTGCAAAATTTGTATTTTTAATGCGCGCGAATTTTCGTTTATTTTAAATTTTTTGCGGGCGGCCTATAGAAAAAATTGAATTGCTCGAAAACCAAACAAGCTAGAAAGAAAAATCAAAATGGGTTTTAAAATACTCTCTTGTGTTGCAATTTTTGAGGGCTATTGATATTTATTAGTATATAAAAATAACAATATAATATAGTTATCTTTTGATTTCTTGTGCATCTAACTATTCACAGGCCCATAAAAAATAACTGACTGAATATAATATAAATTATAAGTGCATTATCTTTTAGTTCTATGCAGAAAAAGTTAGGAATAAAAATACTCACATTTACAAAAACAGCATGCTAAAGTTAGTTAAAAAAAATCCAAAAAAGGTTGCACATTCAATTTTTTTGATGGTATTTTTTTTAATACAATTTTTTAACTATTAAATGATTAGAAACAATAGCTATATGATATATAAACTCAAAAAAATGAGCTATATTTTCAAGATGTTTGGGTTTTTTTTTTAATTTTTAGGAAACAATAAAAAATTGGCCAAAGAAGGACCTTTTGGGAGGCAATTTCTTGCTTGAAAATGGGACCCTTTGGGGGGCTGAAACATGTTTGGGAAACCTATAATTTGAACACTTCAGTCACAAGACAGTTGCCTTCAAATTCGTACATTAGTTAGAGTACTTTTAACGAAAGTTATAACGGATGCAAAAAATACTTTATATTCTTTTACGGAACGAAAGTTGTCAAGGTAAAAAAGTTTTTAATGCGTAGGAGCGTAGGTATGTAGCATAAAGTAGAAGATAATGTTAGTGAGCGTGACAATGGAACCCTTATCAATATGTGCGTGCCCAACACGATTTTAGCCAACTTTTTATTCGATATTTCAGGTCAGCAACTTATGAAACGAATTACTACAAAATAAAATTTCTTATGCTATGATTATTGAAAATATTTAGATCATATTAAATGCAAATTATAACGTTTGTAGTATGGTATATCGTGCGGTATCGATTTATATGAAAATAAGGCATATTCACTGTTAGGCTATCTGTAATAGTTAGTTCACTAACAATTTGCCTCAAGTATAATTATCCCGTGAGATATGAAATTAACATAATGTGAAAAGAAGTTTCGGTTAATTCGCTACAAAGCTAGTGTAACTACCTGGATTATGGATATTTACTGCAACAGCACCGATATGCTCCGAACACATTATGTAAATCACCTTGTAACATTGTCACTTCGTCTCTAATTGTAGTGTTTTGGTAAAAAATGTCATTATTTGTTATGTAGTTTATTTTAACCTAGCATCTAATAGGAGTTGCAAACAACACTGGCCTCAATTAAGTTGTTAATAATGCAATAGTATAGAAAGTAAGCCACATCCAAAAATCAAATTTTACTGTTTTGCAATGACGTATGGACTTATTTGTCAGAAGAGTAGTTGGATAATAATCGTTTTTAAGCTACTAAAACTTAGAAAAACGCCATTCCTTTTCACGTAGAGTTCCATAGGAAAATTAATAAACACGCGAGGGTAATCATTTCAATTTTCAGTATGAAAAATATGCAAAGAACTCTACCCAAAAAGCTCTTTCCAACACCCGTGTATGCATATTTATGTGACTGAAAATCCAAACATTGAAGACCAAACGAAGATTGAAAAAAATCGGGTGTAAAAATACGTTGATAATTTTATAACTATTTATCAAATGGACTTTATCGACATATATGACTTTGCGGCTAATAATGCTAAATTAAAGGGTTGTTAACATCCACATAGAAAATTGTGGACGCAAACAACTTTATCAAAATTCGAGAATTTTTTGTTAAACATACAGATACATTTTTTGCGTCCTTAGTGCACATGCATCGAAGTTACAAAAATAATTGTTTTCAACCGTTAGAGTTTCAAACAACTATTCTCAGAACGTCAAGAACTTGCGAAAACCAGGATTTTTGAAATTTACCGTTTTTTATCGGCGAATTTTAATATACAAAAAATTTCAAAAGCCCAACGTAGAATCGAGTATATTTAATGTGTCTTGTTGAGTTAATAAGTACGCGTACGATTTCATTTTCTCTTGCACACAAAGTTGAAGCAATAGCGTAGAAACACTGTTCACGTATGTCTACAAAGCTTAGTTCAGCCGACGAAGCGACCTTTGGACCGGCCAAGTATACTGGACTATTCGTATGTTTTCGAGGTTCTGAGGGTGGTTTCGGGGGAGGGGACGGTAGCTCTCTGGGTTAGCGCATTTAGCTTGCAAATTAGCGTACCTACCCAGTTTGCAATTTTAATTTTAAAATGATCCCCGAGAAGTGGTTCGGACTCCACTATAGGCTGTAGAGCCTTGTTTCTCTTTACCTAACACAAAATCATCAAGAAGTTACCTTGTTTACTGATGAGAAGCGGTTGGGATAACATTTTTTTAAAATTCTAGTGGAATGCACAAAGTACGCAAAAATTGCATCTGTGTAACGCCTCATTTTTTTACAGAAAATTCTCTAATTTTGACAATGTGTTTTGCGTCCACAATTTGCTATGGTGTTGGTGGTACACTTCTCTCCCTTTGTCTAGTGCACATGAAGAAAGCCATAAAAGCGGGCCATCAAGATATCAAAGTCGGCGCACCACCGGTACTACAAAGCCTCATTTGTAATTTTTACATATTAGACTGAACAAAATAATGCTAGAGATTTAAAAATCGTGTTTTCGGTAGAAACTTAACGATATTTCTGGTAAATAAAAAAATCTTACTCTGTTTTGCTTCAAAATAGGTGGACGCATTGCCCGGCCTTCGCGACATTGACAGATAAATTCAAAGTACGTCTGTTTATCTGTTCCCTGGGTATGACGTTCTAGTCATGGGTGATTCGCGTAACTATATCACTAGCGTTACAAATCTTAATTAAAAGGGGCATGTTTCCGTTTATTTTATCGATTAAGTAATACGTCATATTTATTATTTAATATAGTCTAAAAAAATAACTCATGCCCCGGTCTCCCCTTATATTGGCTTGGTCGGCATCTTTGAGTTTTTGATGTGCACTATAAAAATGGAGTATACTACATATACTCCTTAAATTAGCATTATTATAGTTCACTCCATATCTATAAGGAACACAAAAAACTTGAAGCTGCCGATCAAACTAAAATAAAGGGAGACCGGGACATGCTTTATTTTTCTACACGTCATTAAACAATAAATATATTACTTAATAGATAAAACATCATTACTCTTATGTAAAATAAGTTCTTGCATGCTGACGTTAATATTTTGATGGCCGGTTTATATGGTCTTTTTATGTGCATTTAACAAATGGAGATAAGTATAACAGCAAATTCGTATAATGTGTCTGTAAATGTCCATTGTCCATGTCCATGCATCATCGACGCATTTTCTAACTCATTTTTTTTACATTGTCTCAAATTTCAGTCACATGTATATTTGATTTTTTTCTCCTTACTTTTGCAGATATTGAAACCATCGGTTTTTTTTGTGCAAAATAAGACGCCTCTGACTTTGGGTCATTATTTTACGTAATTAGTGTCAATTTCATGCCTTTTATTCAACTTCACGTTTGTCAGTTAGGTATCAGTTTAGTTCAAATCTTCGAAGTAAATTATTATGAACCATTTTCAACGAATCTATTGACTCGAAACGTTGCATACATATCGTCGACAATACAATATTTTAGGATAATGTTATAATGTTAGGTTTTTAGGTCGTTTGCACCTTAAGTTTCCACCTCTTTCTTTCTTACAAACTTTTATTATCATCAATTTCACATATTTGCCAGTCAGTTTAGGTCAATGGTCAATAAATATAAAAGTTAAGAAACAATATAAAACAAAGACGCACATGAAGAGTGTTGTACTTGGATAAAATTCTACAAATAAAAATACTGCACAGTATCCGGACGAGCGTTTCGTCAGTCAAGATGGCATCATCGGGGAATGATTAAAATTACAAATATAGCAATTATACCTAAAACATTATCTTATTTCCAAATTGTGACGAGTATACTATAGTATACTTAGAATGTTCAAAATAGGGATGTTCACAAAAAAAATAAATCCTGTTTAAACATCATAAAATGGTTAAAAATAGTCTTATAATAATATCCACAAAGTTTTACAAAAATCAACAAATCCGTTCTATTTGAAAACCCCTAAAGAAATCGAATATTCATTAGAATGCGCGAAACGCTCCTTGATTGGTGTGACGTCATGTTGCTCATAGTTAAACGCACGCGAATATACTGGCTAGGCTTTTATGCATGTTTCATATGAGAATTAGGAATGGCAAACAAACGTAATATATCGATATATGAATCATTTGACATCACAAGACTCAGATCAATATATTCGATATATCAACAAAACATTATCGATATTTCTATGTATCGATATATTTTGTAGATTAACATTTTATGTCAAAAATTAATGAATATTGCTTAAGGTATAACTTCGGAAAGCAGGGGGTGATATTTTCGCAATAAAATTTCTATTTCGATTGAAATTTTGAAGAGCGGGAGGGGGTAATATGCAAGTTGACCCTTTTCGATATATTTCGAAAAATATCGATATTTCAACCCGATATATTGCAACAAAAAAAAACGATATAAATATATTCATGGTTTAGGATTAATATATCGATATTTATTTTATATCGATACATCGTTGCCATCGCTAAATTGAGAATTAGTCTGCGTTTACTGACTTCTGCGAACTGTTGTGTCCGTGTAGTTCTTCGTTTTGCGGCTTTTAATTTTAATTAAGGCTTACTTCTAAAATGGAAGAATCTGCTGACTGTGGACGTTACCATGATTTCAGAATTTTTGACCATGGTGATAGACTTCAATCAGCCTCAATCTAGTAGTGTAAAAGCGAAATACTGTTTTTTATAAATAAGTAATAAGTACTATATAGTACTAAACCTTTAGTAGTAATTATTCAGTGTGTTCGATATTAAATGTGCTTTGCTACGTTGGAAACAGGGATGCGAAAACATTGTATAATCGGAGACCGATTTTGATAAATGCGTTTAAGGTAGGTAACAAAAGTTTTTTTAAATATCATTGGTTTAAAAAAGACCAAAGCTACTTTCTTTTCACATTTTGTGGCACAGACATAAAAACCTTTTCTGGGTTATTTACTGATGTATTTGCACATCCAGGAACAAAACAACACTTGTTTCTATTAACTTTCACACTTTTTGAGTCTGAAACAAACAATCCATATTGCGTTGGTATACGAGTTCCGCTATGAGCATTATGACATCACGCGCGCTACTCTCACTGCAGGGATCGTTTACTAGCCTCGTTAATTTCGCAGTTTTTATTTTTAGTTTATTTTCAAGAAAAAAGTTTTTAGGCGTTTTAATGGTTATTACGTGTTTCTGTAGCCTTAGAACTATCATTTTTTATTACAATTAAAAATAGAAAACATCCCTATTGTGTGGAAAATTAAATTCTTCGACAAGGAGTGTACTGTTTGCATCTAGTTATCTTATACAGTTTAAAATGCATCTAACAACTAAATACGTCTTAACCAATTTTACAAATTGTTGAAAAGCAGGAGGTTCAACTGATACTGAATATGATGTCAGCAGTTGAAGATTCAAAATGGCCAATGCAATTACGTAACTTTCCAGATTTATATGATATTGGGTCACTAAAAAGGGCGAAGAAAATTAAACCACCTTTAAACACGTTGACTAAAAATTATGAAATCAAATTTCACTGTCGTTCGGTAAATTGAGCCTTTTTACCTAATGTCGATTATGAGGTCGGTGTAAAAATTAACCAACGACAAAATCGAACTAATTTTTAACCGATCTCAAGATCGATATAAGTACTGTTTATCTCAGACTTATTCTGGGTATAAAGAATGCCAGTGCCTTTATCGGCGGGGTAAAGAACAAAGTCCCGACATTTTTTATACCGACAAGAAGTATGGGATACAGTATATCTATTGTCAATTTAAAAATTCAGTCTGAAGCGTTGCTACCAGGATAATCATTACAAAGCCTGCTTGTGATAAGATAACACCCGAGACTGTGCTTGAATATTGCAAACGATATCCGTACATAAATGTAGTTAACCAGATATGTTGTGAGCTTACCTCAAACGAAAGTAGTCGATTGTTTACCTGGCTCACCATTACAAGTTCGTTATCTGCTCTTCGTTCATTCTGAATGTTGCCGGTAGCATAGGCGTAGGTTAAATGGTATTAATTTTCTTTTATTGAATCATTTATGGAGTTGTTCATCAAACTAACATTATTTATTATAAATAATTAATGTATTATAAATAAATAATTTACATCATGCCTATCAATTAATATAAAGTAGTAAAACAATATTTACAATAATTAAAAAGTGATTCGTATTATCAGCTAGTCATTTGTCGGTCTTTTTTATGGTTTGTATACTGACTTTAGATAAACTATACCTTGCAATATTCAGTTAACTGAACGGCGGTGAAATTTTATTTTATAATTTCTTGGCAACCGTTGCTTAACCGTTGCTTTTAGAGGCTGGTAGAATTTTTCATAATTTTTTTTCCAAAAAGAATAAATATTTTCTTAATCCGTCTCGGACTACGTTTGTTATGATTTTAATTTGCCTTAATGGTACATTTTGTGTTCATTAGTAAATTTTTTTATATTTAAAGAATCAATTTCTTTTCCAGATAAAGCTATTAAAACGCTTTACTGGACGCTAAATTAAGTGGAGAGAAAATTTAATAGTAATAACGTTTAATGTTGCACTCGATAATTGTACATAAGATCATAATTAAGAAGATCGCTCATAAAAATTGAATATTAACACTGTGTTAACGAAATAGATTAGAATAATAAACAACTTGAAAAACTATAAAATATCATTAAAACTTAAAATTGTCAATAAACAATTCAAGTTTAATGATTTCAATTTATTTATGTAAGTTTAGTAGAAAGAACGTAGCGTTAATTTAGGTGCGATTATTTAGATAAGCTAAAAATATCGGTTTATACTGTGTGGGAAACAGTATAACGTTGAAAAGTAACAATAAAATCTTAGATTTTTATTCAGTTGAAACTTTGGGTGTATTCTTCATTAATATGTAATAAATAATTTTTTTTTATAAACAATGGTTTTCCTTTAAAACTGAATTGCTCTAAAAAGTAGAAAATTATTTTTATTCAGTGATTAAATTAGAAAATGATGATGAAAAAGAAGACCATTGGACGCCCATAAAATATAATATATTACCTTTATCAGCAATCAGCATTGTGATAAAACATTATGAATAAGTATGTTGTAATTTGTAATATAACAGCAACAGCAATACCTTATGAGCGCCCAATGATTTTCTTTTTCATCATCATTTTGTAATTTAATCCGGAATAAAAATTATTTTCTACTTTTTAGTGTAGTTTAGTTTTAAAAGAAAACCATCGTTTAAAATATATTTTTTTATTTATTTAATTTTTACTTTTTAGCTTCCCGTCTGCCTCATTTTTTTTATCCAGACGCCATCATTTCGTTTACTCTTGTCAAACTCTTTCATTTGATACCCATATCAAGGGAGTAAAGAAATAGGTAATCCGCCATTTTGTGTCGGCCGCCATATTGGTTTAGAATAACGTCACAAAGCTTATTGTAATCTACTCGTCATACCCTTTCATTTGATACCCATGCCGAGGGGGTTGTAAAAAAATAGGTAATCCGCCAGTTTGTGTCGGCCGCCATATTGGATTTAGAATAACGTCACAACGCTTATTGTAATCTACTTGTCATACCCTTTCATTTGATACCCATGTCGAGGAGGTTGTTAAGAAAAAGGCAATCCGCTATTTTGTGGTGGCCGCCATATTGGATCTACCATAATAATGAATATACATATTGTATTGTCTTCAGAACCAAAGTTGTATGCAATATTTCAGCACGATTGGATATCGAGAAGTGGTCAAAAATTAGATCACCAGATTTGAACATATATACATACACACAGCACTTCGAGCTAAAGAAAACCATTGAGAAAGTCTTGAAAGATTGAATTACTCACTAATTCTGTAACTAGCCAGCTCTGCTCAGTTAAAAAAAACTGAAAGAGTCGGTGGCGCCTGGCACCTAACAGACAACCGCGGCAGATTACGTGATGTTTTCAGAAGTGTCATACTGCAAAGGGAAGCCAACTATATTAATGCATGGGTCACAAAGCGTCTTCTAAAACATTGTGAATAAGAAGGCCCTTCATGAACGAATTTATTAGCAGTTTCTTCATTACTCATAAAAATAAAGGGAAGATGGTTTTTTAAAAAAAATCTACTGTAGATGTTGGTTGTAAGAAAAAGTTTTATGTCATTGAAATAGATATCGAATTCAGAATAACTTCTCCTTAACATTCTCTGTCCGTTTACTCTGCCGTTGGCTTCCATCTGACACGTTTATTGTTAGTACGATAACTTTGAAAAGTTGATTGTTAGCTAAAGAAAGAGGAAACCGTAATAATTTTGAAAACATCGGATAAGAATATGACTAAACCTTTTATGTAAAGAAAATTTATCTGAGGTTTAGGAAGGCATTTTGGTAAGATTCCGTCATCGGAATGCCAAAAACTATAGCCATTATTTCAACAAATTTTGCTTGTTTTTAAAAATTGTAGTGTACTAAATAGAATGTTCAACAATGGGTATATAGATGAAAAATGGGCATAAGGAAATCTACCCGTATATCCTTAATTCTTAAAATGATTAATATTTTATTTTAAAGCGAAAGCATTAATTATATTAATTAACTATTTAGAAAGGTTGTAGTGGAAAATGAGTAAAAGGAAAAGGAGTATTAGATTTGCAGCAGGCAAATCTAATACTCTTGCACCACTAGTTTATCGATGAAGTAGTTCTATCTGGGATAATATTGTTTATGTAAGATCGATTTAAATACATTTCTCTATCTATCCACATTCAATTTTTTTTATTTAGTAGGCGGTTACTAATAGAGTGGCCAGCTAGATCGACTGATCTAACCACTCTAGATTTTGTTAATCATATCGAGAAATTAAAAGGGAGAATTAGGTACGAAATAGGATTAAACCTACCACAAACACTTCATAAAGTTTTGAATGAATGTGCATTTCGTATTCAGTGTTGTCAAGAAGTTCATGGAAAACAATTACAGCATTTAATTTGGAGGATGTTGCCGAATAAACATATGAACAGTGCACCGGCGCGACGGCTCTTATTTCCACATCCACGTAGTGGAGTGAAAGTACAGTAATAGTAAAAAAAATTGAAATATTTTTTTGTTGAAATAGACACTTGACAGTTTTTGAAAAATTTAAATCGTGTAGAACACCCTGTTGTTTGTCACCTCCGTGTTTTCTCTATTAGAGGGGGTAGGGAAATGACTATAAGTTCTTTAGGAGAAGAGGAAACCTAAAAAGGAGGTGGTTTGCTTATCCATATGCATATGCTTATCTGTCAATACCCCTTTTTATTTGAACTATTTTGTTTGATTTAATTGGTAATAAACATAAAACATTTTTTTCTCGAAATTATTGTGTTGCATACTATAATATCTGTAGCTTCATATGTAAAAAAATGTGCTTTTTCAAATAGCATCATCAGAACTGGAGGTTGCATTTAAAGAAAATGTTCGTCATAACTTTATAAAATATTGTAAGAATATTTGGTGCATAAATAAAGACTTGTTGTTATGAATTTATCGTAAATAAACTGTTTTAAATATACAAACACCCCATTATATAAAAACTTATATACGTGATACTCTGTACAAGTATACAGCATATATTGATGCCGTTGCTGTATTTTTAGGCTACACATATGGCTTCAATCTTACATTTCAAAGCTGTCAGTGAAACTTATTAGATTATTAAGATGATATATTCATAAAGAGTGGCGTTATTACTTTGATATAAAAAAAACCGGATTTATGACAAAAAGTGGTGAAAAGTATAAAATACGACGAAGTCTACTTTGTAGAAATTGTTTACATACTGTCTTTTATTTTAAAGCGAAAGCTCTTATTTCCGACAATAAGTGAAGGTAATGGGAAGTAGGATGTTTTGTTCTAAAAATGCCTCTAATAAATTCAACGGCGACCCAGATGTTTATTACTATGATACTTTTACAAATATAATTTAATTTTTTTTAATTATATCTACAATTAAACCGTTAGTATCATTTCCGGTGCAACCGTCAAAAGAGATTTTTTGTTTTGTGAGAAAATATGAAACACATTTTGATGTCAACAATATGTGTTGTTTTCAGCATTCATCTGCAGATAAAATCCTAATCGAATAATTATTCTGTTCTGATATTTAAATATTTTGGTGAAAATGCATTTTTCATTCCCTAGAAAGAGACATCCGATAGAGAAATACTTATTATTTTTGGCCATAACTCTTTTTTCTTAGTATGTGTATTTAAAAAACTATGAGACTACCTAAGTAGAACCATAATAAGATTATTAGTATGAATTTTCACTCAATAATTTCATTGGTTTGCAAAATAGTTTAATTTAAAACTACGAAATAGGAAGAATAGCATAGTTTTTAAATTTAAATCTAACTATTTTGCAAATCACTGAAATTATTGCATCAAAATTCATAGTAATAGTCTTGTTAAGGCTCCACTTAAGGGAGTCTTATAGTTTTTAAAATATACGTACTAAGAAAAAAAAGTTATGGCCAAAAATAGTAAATATTCCCCTATCGGATGTCTCTTTCTAGGGAATGGTCGCCATAAAATAATTATTCTGTTACAATTTCATTTACAAACGATGTTGGAAATGTCCACTTAGTGATACAATAATAAGAGACCAGCTAGACTAAAAATTGGTAAAGTTGTAAATTTCAAACCGAAAGAATTCTGTTTTAAAGAAAGAAGATGAAATAAATATTCAAATCTATCGTCCAATATCCTTCATTACTGCATTCTGTGCCATAATTATTAAGAGAAAATTATGTTTATTAGCAACGTACTAAACTAAGGCCAGCTAAAGGAAAAAAATCTCAATTAACTATACTAGCAATCTATACAAAAATCTCGATACAAACCATACATCAAGGTGCCATTTCATTGACCCGAGCAAAGCTTTGTATAAATGAATAGTTAAGCATCCAACAGACAGACACTGAGATATAAATGAATAATGTTCTTCATATTTAGCTGTTCGAAATCAAGTAGTGGAGGTGAATGGAGCTAGATCAGAGAAATTAGATACCAAAATATGTGTACACAGGGGTCTATACTAGGGCCGCTGCACAAGCTGATCTAGTAAGTAAAATATTTAAAATAATTATGAGAGCATTTCCAGAACACAAAGTATAAGTGTTACAATAATGAACAATGATGGGTTAATTATTATTAAAGATACATAATTTCAGAGAGGCAACATTGCAGTTGAAAATATCGACGTGGTCGTGTACATCATTATACTTAGTACATATATGCTTTGAAGTGGAGAATTTTTTAAAATTTATTTGACCTTGGCTTGTTCGGTTTAAATAAATTTGTTTTGCTTGAAGCAATTCTGTGAGCATGAAAAGGCAGCACATTAAGTGTATAGGTGCTGTCAGTGACATTATGTATCAGTCTGTAGAGAAAAGTTAAATTAGAGACTTTACGGCGATCTTCTAACGATACTAATGAGCATTTCGATAATAGTTCAAACCAATGGCGGATATGTTCCATCAACTTTAAATGTGGAATATTTCAATAACCTACGTTGAATATGTTATGTTATCTGTATGTGTCTTATGATATGGAGACCAAATGGTTGACGCATATTCCATATTAGATCTCACAATAGAAAAAAGTATTTGAGACCGGAGGCGTTATTGAAGGAGCAAGCATTCCTAATAAGAAATCCAAAAGATTTTTAGGATTTTTTGATGATTAATATTGTTATGAATTACACCCCCTTGAAACTGGAGATTGATACGCCTATGTCTAATAATGAGTGACTGGTAACTTGTGGAAAGAGATAGAGTTTTCTAGAGTGTGGTGAGAAGATTCTTGATTGTGTTCTGGATGGATCTAGAGGCAATTTTAGAGTATATAAGGCGCGATTACCGGCGCAGGGAGCAGTTTTAGGAAAGTGAAGTTTGTAGCGTTGGTAAAAAAAGTGAGGTTAAATATCAAGTAAACAAAGTGTAAAGGTTATTTTGAAGTATTGTAGTCAGTAAATTATTAAATAAAGTGTTAGTGGTTTACCCCTTGTTACAATTGTTTAGAACCCACAGATTCATACATGGTGTTTCCTAAAAGGGTGTTTGGTTGTTATTGATAGAACATTACATTTTGACGAATTGAGTAATAATGGGCTTGTTCCATGATATTCTTTTTATATGGTTTTTATACTTTTTCATATAGTACTCGATATTCTCGTTATACACTTAAAATTTCGTATTATTAACTCTTTCCGTTCTCGAGATATAAGGAGTTGAAATTAGTAATAGTCGCAAAAACCGAGCGCTTATTTGTGACGTCAGTATACGCAAATGACGTAAGAAAAATGGCTTTCTGGGACCTTTCAAATTTAAACTGAAAAGTCGAAAAACATGGAATTTTTAAACGCTGGTAACTAAATAAATACGCCGAGTGGAAGTTCGTTCGATGTGTCCACGGAAAGGAGAAGGTGGGCGATGAATTATAATCGTAAATTGCAGGGTCGAAGTCGAAAATTCGTTCTGGCAGTAGTGAGAGAAAATTGTAATTTTTTGACATTTCACCAAATTGTACTCCCCTACTGTCAAGTAGTAAGCAAAACAAACAATACTTCGAAAACACTTCTAATTATAACCAATAAGGAGCATCAAGTCTATTGAGATCGCCGAGTCTATGCGTATAGTGACGTAGCGCCTGGCCACGCCCCATTTTCGCGAGATGGAAATTTGTAATAGTTTTTAAGATACTAAACGTGCGAATATGATTCTGATTTTTTCCAGATCCATTAATTTGTACTTGCACTTTCGATTTATGAAATAAAAAAAAAATGCTGAACAAGCCCATTTGTTTCTTAACACCCGTTACTAATTCTCGCGACATTGAGTTGCAAAATCAAACAGCCGTCGATGCACGATATTCTACAGAATAACTGCAGATTGTCAGCATGTAGAAGACAGTTCAGGGCAATATCAGTAACAATGTCGTTAATGTTAATAAACGTAATGAACAAAAGTGGACCTAGGTTAGATCCCTGTGGGACGCCTGAGGTTGGTAAAACCGCGACAGATCTATGCCGACAGTATAAGACATATTGGGTTCTATTGTTAAGATAATTAATGAGGTTATTTGAAAATCCGAAAACGTGTAAGTTTGGCAATAGAATGCTATGGTTTTGCCTGAAGCAAACAAATTGTATTTAAGTGCATCTAAAACTTCGTCCATTAATTTCATTCCTAGAAGCTAACTTCTATTTCTTCTTCTTTGCTGCAGTTTATAAGAAAGTTATTAATGCTGCTGAACTCTTGTAAAAATATTTTACATTTTCTTACACCAAACAAAAGAAATATAGTAATCACTTCCGTCGTAATTTTTGAGTTATGGCAAAGCAGATATTGTAAGTTACTTGCTATTATTAATTGACTATTCTTGAATTTAATGCAGGGCAAGATTTATGAGAACAAGCGTTGCACGGACTGCTGTAAATACCACAAAAATAAATGTACTAAAAGGTGCTGCACTTTTGTGAGTCGATCACAACATCGAAAGGAGAGAAGTATTTTTCAAAGAACTTATAAAGTTATAAATAAAGAAAAAGGGATAAGTAATTCTTTTCCAAACACATGGTTCTTCCTGTCCATAAAAATAAACTCTTTATCATCTAAGAAGCATTTCAACGAGATCGACCTGAGGATCAGCAAAACAAGTCTAGTGAGAAAAAGACATCAGACATTCTTAAAGCATTGTAAACCGACTTAAGGAGGTCGAGCGTTAGACGAAAATCATGAAAAAAATTTGAAATAAGTTTTTATATGACGCAATTTACTGTACATTAGGAAACTATAAAGTTAAAAATAAAAAAAAAACTTTTACATGTAGTTTTATGGAAAATATGTTAACCCAGCATGCAAATGGTACATGTTAATTTATAGCAAATAACCAAATAATGTCAGCAGTTCCGAAAACTAACTATGTAAAGCATTAATGTCTTAGCATATTTTAATATTGTTTCCAATTTAATTATAGTACAGACAAATTAGCAATTTTGGGTAACAAAAATTAATAAAAGGATCATCTCTGGGATTTAAGTAGATAATAACCTGGAGAATGAGATGATGCATTCTTTGCACTTCCAAGTTACGGGAAAATTCAAAAAAATTTGGAAAAACTTTTTGATTTTCGGTTTTTTTGCTCTAGCTGCCAAAATAATGAAAATAGAGAAAGAAGTTCCCAACGAAAGTTGTAGCTCGTCTTTTTCTGTACAGAAGCTTTTTTACTTAAGCCGTTTAGAAGATAAATCGAGTTTTCCACTTATAGTTTTAAGCCGCTTTGAAATGCGCGAGAAATGAGAATTCTCCACTTTCGTACGACCGGGCTCATCGATCGATAATTCTTACTATTCAGAGCCTCTAAAAAAATGAAAAGAACATGAAATGTAGAGAAAAGTCTCGGCTTTAATGTGGAACTAATCACAAAATTCATAAAAAAAATTATCAATGAGAGAAAGTGTCAGAAGATGACTTTGTACAGTTAATCCACAGATTTATTCATATCTTTGCCGGGAGTCTTTAGAATGATAATTCCTTTTGCTTATATATTCTTATATAATGATATTAATCCAATTAACGTTTTATTGCAATTACTTTTGTTGGAAAAATATGCCTTGCGATCAAAGTAGAGGGTATATTTCTCATCGATCAATCACCTCCAAATTTTGGAGTTCAATTCGCTATATCTTGTACCGTCCTAAAGTTCCAGGACGCTACAGAATATATATAATTTAATTATGGGGTTCTTAAAACCACTATAATAGCAGATACTTTAAATTTATTTACTTTTTGTTCACAGTATCCTAGAGCTGCCAAAGTCCTCATTTCCACTCGAAGATCTATCAACCTGCCCTTTCGCTACAGTATAAATATGAATTAACTTTAAAATATACACCGAGCGCCATCTGTTATTCTACCAGCAAACCACCGGCTCTTACTAGTTAGAAATCTAGATAGTATTGGTAAAAATTAAACAATAACTTTAATTAATAATTTGAATCGATAGAAATTTAGTAACAAATAAGAATTATTAATGGGAAGTAAAATAGTGCAATAATTAAGTAGATTTGATAATAAAAACAGAATTTTAAGTAAACACTTTTTATCATTTTGCGGTTGGCAACGATTGAAAGCTATTTTAAAGGAGACAATAAATTAGGCATTTCCGATTCTTGAAGCCAAGAACAAGACGTGTTTGTGCTGTCTTGCCGCAGATTTAAAGCCTCAAATTCCTGGAGATAGGTAATTAAATAAACCAATATCTACTAAATTATAATCATTGACATTTATTGATTAATGTATATGTATTTAATTTGTAAAATCGCCAGTATTCAATCCGATGTTAAGGGATATTTAATAGGTTAAAATTTTGAAGCGCTTCGGTAGCGATGCACGCGTGCCATAAAAAACAGCGTCAGTAGCTAAAATCTATGTTGGATAAGGAATTACATTTAATTCTGTTGCTTATTGTTAAGGGGAATTAATTGTGAATTTAAAGTTTTAAACGCGATTTAAATATAGGTTTGGGCAATAGTAGAACGCGGTTTTTTAAATTTAGTAAGGTTATAAAAATATCTTGGAATTTGGTAGGGAAGAATTGGGCATTTTTAAAAGAAACGTTAAGGTCTTATAGCATTACGTGGGGGTATTAACGCACCCAGAGTGCCTTTTCAAACAGGTAAATGCAAGGTAAAGTAACACGATGGACTCTTTTAGGTGTGAGGTAGTAAGTACCAGCCTGTGTGGTAGTAAGTACCAGCCTGTGTGGTAATAAGTACCAGCCTGAGGTATTAAGTACCAGCCTGATGAAGTATTAGGTGCCAGCTTGAAGAGGTGGTAATGACCAGCCAATGATAAGCCTTAGGTGTCAATTAAAGTGACCAGCTTGATGGTGATGGTCCTGTGAGGATAACCTTATTTAGCCCAGGAGGGAAATTGTTTGTCCATATCCACACATGTCACTGAATATGGAACTTGAATAGCGACAACATATTAATCAGTCTAGTCTCAACGTTTATCAGTAAACGTAACAAACAGAGGAAGGGGAAGAAGAGATTTGAGTGGGACGAGGCGCTCTGGCAGCTTGTGTAACAGGATCTGTGGTGAGAGTGTCAATCTCCTTTGAACATCTACACGCTCAACTTCTTGTGAAATTTTTATTGAACATATAATTTTTAGCCTTCAGCAAATGTAAATTTTTATCTTTAACTTTTCATCGGCCGTCAGCCTTTTAACATTCTTACTCCTACATATAAATTATGTAAGGAAGGTAGCTACCCTCTAAATTCAATTTTTGTTAATAAAGTATCAAAGTTTATATACAAATATTTACCTTTTCAAGTTTTTGTCTTTAAAATATTAATATACAACTTATTTTTCTTAAATTGTGTTTTCATATTAAATTTTCTAAAAACTCATGATACCTATGTAAACATTAAGGCCACTGAATAGCCACAGTATTACATTTTGAAAACCAGTAAGGCATAGGTATCGAGCAATTGGCTATTGGCGCCTAACAATCCTAAATTTTTATTAATTTTCGAACCACGACCCAGCCTCCACAAAATAAATGAGAACCGGGTAGTTTCATCGTTCCTATTCCATTCAGGGGCAGGAATTGATGTTACAAAGTGACGCATTCACAACGTGGGGCTTGCGAGTATAGAAGTTGAGTGTTATCAAATAAAATTTGAGCTGTTGAGGCAAATTGTCACATTTTTAATTTTGTCCTATTTTTTGAATTTTCTTACTGTTTATATATTTGTGTGTATTACTGATATTATGTGTATTGTTTATGGTTGAGACCTCAAGATTTGATTAGATTAGTTTTGCAAAGTCGTGAATACTTTTGGGTTAAATTAAAGAAGGTTAAACATTGCGGTAAGACAGTTACAGGAAAATTTTTGAGTCCTTATTGTAGGAATAAGATAATCGTAGGGTGAAATACGAGTTATCGTAGTATTTTTGAGAAAGTCTAGAAAAATAATACAGGGGCACAGGGGTTATAAATACTTAGTAAGCCAGTGAATTGAATTTTGATATACCTTGCAGTTTGTTAAATTTGAATAGTCGAGTTAATCAAAAGTAAACAAAATGTCTGAAATTTTCATACCTACGTTATTACAAGCTGATCAGGTTGATTATGAGTTACGCGTAAGAGGTTGTACTACAGTTAGGGACACAGAAACATGTTGTACACTTTTAACACGAGCTCTAATAGCCAAACCATGTAATGATTTATCTCTGAAAGATCCATTATTTAATTTTAATACAGAGAAAGTACAAGTAAACACTACTTTAGATTCCATCAGAAACATAATTAACAATTTAGATAATCCTACGGAGGATGATTTGCCAGTAAAACAGGTTAAGTCACAGTTGGTACATATTATGGTACGAGTAAATAGAATGCCTATCCCAGAACAGAATTCTGAGGAGACGGTAACATTTCAAAATGAGTCGAGGGCTACGATTTACTTACTAGAAGCAGATCTTTATGATAAACTGAATTTAGAAGTAGTAGATGATTTAGCATTACAAGTAGGCACTGGTGTAAATATAGCAACTAGTCCTAGTACTAAGTTTGTACCTATCTATAAGTGGGGTGTCACGTTTGATGGCCAGCCTAATAATGTAATTTCATTTATTGAACGAGTTGAAGAGTTAGCAATAGCTCGAAACGTCACTAAAAGAGAATTATTCCAGTCAGGGTTAGATCTTTTTTCGGGACCAGCTCTACAGTGGTATCGATCTGTTAGAGGTAGTAATGAGGTTAGAACTTGGGAAGATTTGGTAGAACAGTTGAAAAATGATTTTTTACATGAGGATTTTGATAAGAGTATGAGTGATTACATTGAAAAGAGAACACAACATGTGGATGAGCCAGTACATATTTATATTAGAATCATGGAAGCTTTATATAATAGACTAAAAACAAAACCAAGTTTAGAAGAACGCATTAAACAAATTAGAAAGAATTTATTGCCATATTTTGCTACTCCTTTAGCATTATTGACTATAGATACAATTTCAGAATTAATTTCAAAGTGCAAAAAAGTAGAATACGCTGAGGAAAGTACAAAAAAATATATACCGCCTCCTATGAGAAGTAATTTAGTGGAAAAGGATCTTTTATATGTTGGGTTGCCTACTTTAGATAAGAATAATGTTAGGGAATCTCACGAAAAGTCTGTTAAGTCTGTATCACCACCAAAATCAAATTTTAAACCTAATCGTAGAAGTCAACCTGGGCAATCAAATGTTAATGAAATCAAAACTACCAAGACACCAGTAATCTGTTTTAATTGTAAAGGTGAAAATCATGTTTTTAAACAATGTAGGGCTAAGAGAAATAAATTTTGCTTTAAATGTGGTGAATCAAATGTCACATTTAAAGAGTGTAAAAAATGTTCAAAAAACTAACCAAGGGGCCACGTAAAGTTAGTCAACGTCCAAACCCCCGTAGTTATAGTAAGTTTAAAAATGTTGTGACTAACAAATCAGATTGGAATTTTTGGTTAAGTAAAGTAAGAAATTTTTACAAAACTTACCATAGAGTTAGTGATGAAGTACAAGTAACACCTCTATTGTTGTCTAAAAATGGTGACGATAGACCTTACATTTCAGTTTTTTTATACGATAAGAAATTTTTAGCTTTAGTGGATACTGGTTGTAATCGTTCTGTAGGTGGAAGCAATGGTGTGAAAATTTTAGAACAATTTAAATGTAAATTTGTAACGTCAGATCTAAGATATGTAACGACAGCAGACGGTACTCCTCAAACTGTCACAGGTATAGCTCACTTACCGCTCAAGATTAACAACATAGTTCGAATACTTAAGGTTTATATAGTTCCATCTTTGCCTAGTTCTTTTATTTTTGGTATAGATTTTTGTAGATTATTTGGCATTCATTTAGATTTTGAATCAAATACTTGGGTAAATAAAGTTGGTAGCATAAGAGTTTCAGCTCTGTGTCGTGTGAACACAGTTGAGACCAATGATGGCGGTTTGGCTGACTTAACTGGAGTTCAGCTCCGGCAAGTTGAAAAGGTCAAGCAGTTATTCAAGGGACTTAGTTGTGGGAAGTTAGGCCTTACCGATAGGATGGTATATCATATAGACACTGGAAATGCTGAACCTATCAGGCAGCGCCAATATCTTTTATCACCACATATGATGAATATTTTAAATGAAGAACTTGACAAAATGTTAGAACAAGATGTAGTTGAACCTACTTTTAGTGAATGGAGGTCGCCAGTTTTATTAGTTAAAAAGGATAATGGAAATTATCGATTTTGTTTTGACGGTAGATCTTTAAATTCAGTAACTGTTAAGGATTCATATCCTTTACCTTTTGTAGACGGTATATTGAGTATGTTACGGGACGCTAAGTATATCAGTAGCATAGATTTGAAAAGCGCTTTTTGGCAAATTCCACTTTCTGAAACTTCCAAACCCAAAACCGCATTTGCTGTTCCGGGAAGGGGCTTATTTTGTTTTAAAGTACTACCATTTGGTCTTGCAAACGCTGCACAGGCTATGCAACGGCTAATGGACATTGTTATAACACCAAAATTAGAAAATAAAGTTTTTGTTTATCTAGACGATATAATTGTCACCGCTTCTAGTTTTGAGGAACACGTATCAATTTTAAAAGAAGTGTTTGATAGGTTGAAGGATGCTCGCCTAACAGTAAATTATGAAAAATGTCAGTTTTTTAGAAAATCTCTAAAATATTTAGGTTATGTAATTGATACTGAAGGTGGATTACGTACAAACCCTGAGAAGGTAGAAGCGATGATCAGTTATCCTCGTCCTACAAATACAACTCAGATAAAACGATTTATAGGCATGTGTTCGTGGTACCGGAGATTTTTACCTCATTTTTCGACTTTAGTTGCTCCGTTAAATGATTTGCTAAAAGGGAAACGTGGTAAAAGACAACCAATTAAGTGGAATGAAAATGCAGAACAAGCATTCTTGGCACTTAAGCAAGCGCTTATCTCTACTCCAATCCTAACTAGTCCTGATTTTAAGTCAAATAATTTTGTTATACAGTGCGACGCGTCTAGTACAGGATTAGGTAGTTGTTTGACACAAGTACAGGGAGGAGAAGAAAAGGTAATTGCTTTTGCCAGTCGCTCACTAAATAAGGCAGAAAGAAACTACAGTATTTACGAGTTAGAAGTATTAGCCTTATTATTTAGTTTGGAGAGATTTCGGCCCTTCGTGGAAGGTCAGAAGTTTACAGTCATAACTGATAATTTAGCGGTTAGCTGGTTGCATAAGTTAAAGTCACCTACCGGCAGATTAGCTCGCTGGAGGATGGTTAAGTTGCAACAATATGACTTTAATTTAGTGCACCGTAAAGGTAATTTAAATGTAGTTCCTGACGCTTTATCTAGAGTGCCGCGGGACGAACCGTCAGATAATGAAGAACAAAATTTCACAGTAGGTTCATTATCACTTAATCAGGAGAATCTAGATGATTGGTATATTAAATTACGTACAAAAATTTTGGCAAATCCAAATTTGTATCCATTTTTTAAGGTAGAGAATAATTTAATCTTTAAACATGTTGCTAATAAATTACCGGTGAAAACTAATTTAACAGAATGGAAACTTTTGATACCACTTTCACAACGAAATAATGTTCTAAAACAATGTCACAATGAAAGTACAGCAGCACATTTGGGGTATTTTAAAACACTTAAGAGAATTTGTGAAGATTACTATTGGCCTAAAATGCGTAAGGATATACTGAGATATGTCAAGTCATGCAAGACTTGCGGTTCGCAAAAAGTGTCATTTTCACGTTACGGTTTAATGGGGAAAGAAAAGAAAGTAGAATTTCCATGGCAAGTCATAAGCGTAGATATTTTTGGTCCGGTAACAAGAAGTAAAAGGGGTTTTTCATATCTTTTGGTAGTTTTAGATTGGTTTACTAAATATGTTCTCGTACATCCCATGCGTAATGCCACAGCTCAGACTATATCTAAATTTATGGAGACTGACGTATTTTTGATTTACGGTGTTCCACAGTTCATTATGGTAGACAACGGGAAGCAGTTTGCTTCATCAGTTTTTAAGAAACTGGCCGATCGGTACAAAGTACAAAAAATTTGGTTTAATGCATTGTATCACCCACAAGTAAATCCAGTCGAGCGATCGAACGCTACGATAGGTACAGCTATACGCAGTTATATCCAAGATAATCATCAGGATTGGGATGTAGAAATTTTCAGAGTTGCTCACGCAATCAGAACGGCTACTCACGAAGTAACTGGTTTCCCTCCTGCTTTCTTGAATTTCGGCCGTAAAGTTCCCATTTCAGGAGACTTTTACGGGCAAGTAGAGTCAACATCAGGCATTCAACTAGCTCCGGGTGATAGGAATAGGTATTGCGATGACATATCGAACCTTTCAGATACATATAAAGATGTAGTAAAGCGGTTAAATAATGCTTACCAGAGAAATCAGAAAACATATAACTTGCGTAGGCGGGAAGTTAAATATGAAGTAGGTGATAAAGTATGGAAGAAAAATAAGGTTTTGTCAGATGCTTCCAAACATTTTTCAGCTAAGTTAGCACCCAAATTTGTACTTTGCACAGTTCGCCAGAAAATTTCTAAATTAGTATATGCATTAAACCATGCAGACGGATCTGATGCAGGTCATTGGCATGTTTCTGATTTAAAAACGTACTATGGATCAAACTCTGACGTTTCAGTCGGGTAAACATTTTTATAATGCATTTTTTATTAAGTTAATTACCCATAAATTTAGATTAGGCGCACTAATTTTAATTAAGATACCTGGAAGGTTTTGTCTTGCGTTGATAGTAGTTTTCTAGTAGTGTAGTTTGTTGTCAGTAAACTTCGGAAATATTTTTCCGGCTGGATATCTTTTATCCAAGGGTTGAAGGGTGGGCCACGTTTAGTGGGTGTAGCGTCTTCAACGTCTGCACGCCACGCAGTTGATGTGAACCAAGCAAGTGAAACTCAGCAAGATTTGTCTCGAGGATATGGAATCCGATGTAGTAACGGTTAAGCCTTTTGTGATTATACGACATTTTGGTGATTTTCATGCGCTTGGAAAATATCAATAAATGACATAACATCGTCATTCTTCTTTGTGTTGTCCTTATTTTCATGTATACTTTCTATTCTTTCACTTCTATATTCCTTTAGTATTTCTGACGTTTCTGGAGAACATCCTACTTGAAATCTTCTAGTGTCTTAATTTTGGTTAAGTGTTCTGACTAACTTCATTCTAGTTTTGTTAGTATAAACTTTAGTTACTTTTCGTATTATATTTTCTAGATGTTTACAGGTAAGAAGTAATCATTATCCTAGTTCGTAGGATATTTAACGGCCATTAAAGGAACTTGTTCCGGGATGGGGATGGACTAGTTTCGGCCGGGCTGTCTTGAATGACAGGTGGTTAAGGAGGGTCGAGCGTAAACATGGGTAAGGGAGCTTGTCAGTCAGGAGTGACCTAGGTCGTCTGACGGTCTTCGAGAGACATATCTCAGCCTCCCCGCTTCACCTCAGCCCTTGGCCAATCGCTCGATCGAAACACTGTTCATCGCGCCTGAAGCAAGAGCTTTCCAGAAAAATGGTCCTTTTTGTTGTTTAGTCGTCACGTATTTCTAGTTCAGCCCCTTGGAGCTATATCCAAAGTATTTTAGTTGATACGTACGTCTAATTTCAGCCCTTTGGAGCTACATCCAAAATAAACTTGTTTGATTTATTAACAGTCTGGATATTTTATCCCACTGTTAAGGATAGGCAGAGAACTTGGTTCCTGTATCGTGGTTTAGATGTGCTTATGTCTACTCCAATTTCAGCACTGGCAGCCGCTACAACGCTGCTCAGGCACTACACCACAGTGTCTGTGGAGACTGATGTTTGGGTCCTCTCCTAAAACATTTTATGTTTCCTTTCCGAACTCTCTTCAAAGGGTTTCTTGTATGTGAAATGCTATACAAGCTTTATATCGATTTAATTCTACTTCCAATTTTGTGTCTGAATAATTAGTATTCAGGGGATGTTTTATATCTGGTGGAATGTGGTATTGAATAGATTATGTTTTGGAGCCTCTCGGTCTCTGTAGTAAGTGAAATATGTATAGTGTATATGCTAATATGGCTTGGATTAGTACTACATTGACTTTACCGATTGTGTCTTTCCCAATTTTGTCATTATTGAATTTGTCGTTACTGATTTTGTCCCTGAAATATTAGGCGTGTAGTACGCGAAGCTACTATTGAGTACTAAATCCTCTCTTATAGCAGCATTCACTAGTATGTAAGATATTTACTTTTAGTTATTTAGTAAGAAGTTAAGGTCTAGGAACCGTAGCTGTCTTATAGCTTAATTTAGTTACAATTTGGTTTATAATCATTTATGGTTAAGTAACCATATCTCAATTCTTTTAAGTTAGGTTTAGTTATATCCATCAGCGGATAAGTAGAAATTGAAGTCTCAATTTATAACAAAAAATACATGTATGGAAGTACACATATTTTTTTGTAGAGGGAGAGAGAAAGTGTACCGTCCTAAAGTTCCAGGACGCTACAGAATATATATAATTTAATTATGGGGTTCTTAAAACCACTATAATAGCAGATACTTTAAATTTATTTACTTTTTGTTCACAGTATCCTAGAGCTGCCAAAGTCCTCATTTCCACTCGAAGATCTATCAACCTGCCCTTTCGCTACAGTATAAATATGAATTAACTTTAAAATATACACCGAGCGCCATCTGTTATTCTACCAGCAAACCACCGGCTCTTACTAGTTAGAAATCTAGATAGTATTGGTAAAAATTAAACAATAACTTTAATTAATAATTTGAATCGATAGAAATTTAGTAACAAATAAGAATTATTAATGGGAAGTAAAATAGTGCAATAATTAAGTAGATTTGATAATAAAAACAGAATTTTAAGTAAACACTTTTTATCATTTTGCGGTTGGCAACGATTGAAAGCTATTTTAAAGGAGACAATAAATTAGGCATTTCCGATTCTTGAAGCCAAGAACAAGACGTGTTTGTGCTGTCTTGCCGCAGATTTAAAGCCTCAAATTCCTGGAGATAGGTAATTAAATAAACCAATATCTACTAAATTATAATCATTGACATTTATTGATTAATGTATATGTATTTAATTTGTAAAATCGCCAGTATTCAATCCGATGTTAAGGGATATTTAATAGGTTAAAATTTTGAAGCGCTTCGGTAGCGATGCACGCGTGCCATAAAAAACAGCGTCAGTAGCTAAAATCTATGTTGGATAAGGAATTACATTTAATTCTGTTGCTTATTGTTAAGGGGAATTAATTGTGAATTTAAAGTTTTAAACGCGATTTAAATATAGGTTTGGGCAATAGTAGAACGCGGTTTTTTAAATTTAGTAAGGTTATAAAAATATCTTGGAATTTGGTAGGGAAGAATTGGGCATTTTTAAAAGAAACGTTAAGGTCTTATAGCATTACGTGGGGGTATTAACGCACCCAGAGTGCCTTT
Organism: Stenurella melanura; assembly: GCA_963583905.1. NCBI lineage: Eukaryota > Metazoa > Arthropoda > Insecta > Coleoptera > Cerambycidae > Stenurella > Stenurella melanura. Next base: position 31,822,315 of record OY757314.1, on the reverse strand, counting down.
TCAAACAGGTAAATGCAAGGTAAAGTAACACGATGGACTCTTTTAGGTGTGAGGTAGTAAGTACCAGCCTGTGTGGTAGTAAGTACCAGCCTGTGTGGTAATAAGTACCAGCCTGAGGTATTAAGTACCAGCCTGATGAAGTATTAGGTGCCAGCTTGAAGAGGTGGTAATGACCAGCCAATGATAAGCCTTAGGTGTCAATTAAAGTGACCAGCTTGATGGTGATGGTCCTGTGAGGATAACCTTATTTAGCCCAGGAGGGAAATTGTTTGTCCATATCCACACATGTCACTGAATATGGAACTTGAATAGCGACAACATATTAATCAGTCTAGTCTCAACGTTTATCAGTAAACGTAACAAACAGAGGAAGGGGAAGAAGAGATTTGAGTGGGACGAGGCGCTCTGGCAGCTTGTGTAACAGGATCTGTGGTGAGAGTGTCAATCTCCTTTGAACATCTACACGCTCAACTTCTTGTGAAATTTTTATTGAACATATAATTTTTAGCCTTCAGCAAATGTAAATTTTTATCTTTAACTTTTCATCGGCCGTCAGCCTTTTAACATTCTTACTCCTACATATAAATTATGTAAGGAAGGTAGCTACCCTCTAAATTCAATTTTTGTTAATAAAGTATCAAAGTTTATATACAAATATTTACCTTTTCAAGTTTTTGTCTTTAAAATATTAATATACAACTTATTTTTCTTAAATTGTGTTTTCATATTAAATTTTCTAAAAACTCATGATACCTATGTAAACATTAAGGCCACTGAATAGCCACAGTATTACATTTTGAAAACCAGTAAGGCATAGGTATCGAGCAATTGGCTATTGGCGCCTAACAATCCTAAATTTTTATTAATTTTCGAACCACGACCCAGCCTCCACAAAATAAATGAGAACCGGGTAGTTTCATCGTTCCTATTCCATTCAGGGGCAGGAATTGATGTTACAATCTTAAGTAATAATAATAGCACAGTCTTAATTTTTGGACTATAGATACAATAAAACATATTCTTTCGAATGACTTTAGAGTTTTTTAAATGCGCGCAGTACTTTTTAAATTTGTCTGCATTATTCATACATGTTCAGAAAATGCACAATTATACAGTAAAACATCTACAACTTATTTGTTTCTTAACATTCTTCATTGAAATTTTCACGAAATATAGATTAAAGTGCGTGGAATCGAATCCGTGCAGTAAAAAAGCATCCATTGTTACGGGAGAAATAGGCAGGATGCATAAATCTCAAAGATGTGAATAAATCAATAATTGTATAATGTTTACTAAGCCATCTTCTAACACTTGTAAACTGTCAAATTTCTCTTTTCGTTCATGATTTTTAACTGATTTTTCAATTATTTAATGATTTAATTTTAATTTTTACTGCTTCTCATTTTTTTAAAATTATATACTGAAACCGTAAAATACACAGATATTTCCATAAATTTAGTTTTTTTTTAAAATAAGTTTGGACAAAACATCCAAAAGTTAGTTCATTAAGTAAACTAATTAAATCTACTTAAATAATTAATTAAGAATAAAAAATGATTTATTTATGCCTTTATGACAATAGTTATTGGTATCATCGACTTTATAGCCTTTTGTAATAATTTATTATGGAAAAGTTCCGATTTAGAATTCGGCTTACTTTTGGTTGGGATTGTAACGCTTCAACCTCCTTAACTGGATACTTGTACACATTGTCAAATTATCTTATGAGTAGGTAAAATGCATAAAAAGCAGCTTGTTATTTAAATAAGAGCTTTGTATTAGCCCAATCCAAACAACTACTTCACTTCGCCATGCATAACTATATAATGTTAGCAAACTAACGGAAATTGAATAATTCCATATTTATCCAACGAGCTGATAATCATTTTCATATATAAATTATGTTGTTTGTGTTTATGGCTTGCTGAATTTCAATGTTCCCAATAGCTGAGTCTTGAATTTACCTCGCAGGCGAAGTTTGGAAACTTTGTAACACAAACAACATAATTAACTTATATTAATGAAAATGGATGTTATTTCGAACCTTTGTACCAAAATAGAATTAAGTCGAAGTAAGGAACAATTTATCTGGCTATTAACTTCTTAATTTTATTTACCTTGTTGCTAACTAGTTTGTTTCTTTTTATTTTTCACTTTGTTGATGTTGCACGCGAAATAACGAAGTAGGCGACATGAACTTGCATTAGATTTTTTTGAAATATCTCCCGTATTTGAAACGTAAGAAATACGATTCGAATGAATACAATCATTTTAACTTTAATACAGCCCGAGCATGAGAACTTTAGAGAATGAGAGACATTAATAGTTATTTTGGAGCCATTAGCTATGCGACACAAAGATATAAAGTGATGGAAAACGGAATAACTGCAAAATATCTGTTTTTTGGGCGCCACCAAGTTTCACAGTTTTCTGAAATATACTAGATGACGATATCAAATTTTTATTAGGTGATTAGTTTCAAGGTCATATGAATATCATCTGAAAGACTAATTTTGTATTATTTCAACATAAATCCCTGAAAAGAATAGTTACGGAGATACTGAACATTAAATTTGACCATGGTAATGGTTTGTTGCAGCAAGTGCTAAAGTTGAGGAAGGTTACTGTGACTCGTAACAAATTTAACACCCCTCAGTCCAATGTATTAATACTAAAGAACTGCAATTTTTCTGTTTTTTTCGAAAACTTAAATTCAATAATTTGAAATATAAGCGTTGGTTCATATGAATGCATTTCAATTAATAAAATAGTGATAATCATTTTTATTATATGCTGAATTCAAAAAACAGTAGATTTATCAGTTTTTATATTACGTTTATTATTTTACCTACTTCCTATGCAGGATAATAATAATACATTAAAACTATCTTGGTGTCTAATAAGATTTTTTTTGTTAATACATGAGAAGCAGAATTTTATAAATTTATTGTTTATTAAAAAGTGTGAAAAATCGACAGCGGACGGGAAAACCTAAGACTGCAACTTATGATGGCAAAAGTTCTGCAATCAGTAATTGAAAATTCGATGCCAAAAATCGCACAACAGCATGATAAATTCATTTGGTGCAAGAGCTAGAGGAGGAGGACTTTGCTAGAAGGGTACAGTTTTGCCACGAAATGATGATGCATTTTGATGAAAACAAAACTTCTATAACTTTATAGTTTTCTCTGAGTGCGTCATTCATGTTAAATGGTAACATTAATCGTCATAAATGTTTGCTGCTGAATGTTTACAACTGATACACAACCAAAGTCCGTGTTGTGCGAATGGCTTTGCAGCTACAGCTATATGTATATTACAAGTAGAGATAGATAGATAGATATACAATCAAATTGTTTCTTGCATACAACATTTATTTGGTCCTGACCTTCACAGCATTTGGTTCCAACAAGACAGCGCTCCTCCACACTTTGGCATTGTAGATCGTGAATTTTTAAACAATATTTTCCCAGACTAGTGGATCGGCAGGAAATATGCTATAGAGTGGCCCCCCAGGTCGCCAGATCTTAGCCCCTTGGGCTTTTCTTTTTGTGGGCATTTAAAAAGTAATGTTTATGCGACATATGAGTTGCCAACAAATAGAATTAACGGTTTTTTATTTTATGCCTCATAGCGACCACTCATAGCCACAAAAATTGTCATATGGATTTCAGTGTGTAGGTAATTGATTCCTAAAAAATGCTGGCAACCATATTTTTTACATAATTCACATAATTTTCTTTCAAACGACGCGACGTTTAATTCACTTAAACAAAAATATAGTTGGATTTCGTTAAAATAGGTAATAGCAGCTAATTTTTGCTAGGCTACCCGGCAGTAATGTATTACGTTATCATTAATCAAGTTTTATTAAAAAAACAGATATCTGCAAGAATCAGCTGCCGGATGTTAGACTATTGGTTGAACGAATGAGAGTAAAACGCTGCAGTACAGTAAAAAGTAAATGATGAATTGTAAAAAGAAGTCGATTAATACCTATGAATCTACAAGCTAAACTAAATCCAGCAAATCCCATAGGGACAAAAGTACTCGACAACAATGGCAGTTCACAACTAGAACTTGTGGTTTTAAGAAAATAACGTGACAAATTATTGCACTTAAGAAGTTGGTAGTTTGTAGTAATGATTAATTTATGAAAGTCACATTCAATGGTTTAGCCATAAAGAAATAAACAAATAAAAACAGGTCAGGTGGGTGAATTGTCGAGACGTGCCCTTTTAAAAACTTATTCAATATACGAGCGTTTAAAGTAGTAGATTTATAGTTTAAAACCTTTGAACTTTAACTTACTTATAGTTCTAAAGACGTGAGAATTAGATATCTTGCTTGAAGTTGAAGTTAAACTATACCGTGGAGTTAACTTGTGGATTTTCGCTCGACTCGACAAACTTAAATATTTGGATGCCAACGTGACTTGAATGAAGTATGGTTTTTTAAATTCTCGAGTTACTTTTGCCAATTTTATAACTATATATTACTTTGCTGGCGGATGAAAATATAGAGCGTGTACGAGCCTAAATGATATTAAATTGAATGGTATTTATACTAAATGGGTAAAAATAACTGTATACGGAAATGTACAACTGTGTAACAATATCTCGAAAAATGTAAAAATGCTTAATTAAAAACATGTTCAAAAGAAATTAAAAATGCATAAGTTATAATATGTGAACAGCAAGATATGTTTTGCCCATTCCAGCCTAGACGTTTGAGTTTCATTATCTAGTTATTTGATTCAATTAATACTACTAATATACATGCTTTATTTTTAATTAATTTTGTTCATTACATTAAATTTAATGTTCCACGTATACTGATAAGTCAGTCAATGTCAAATATAAATATTACATACTTATTCATGGACATTGTCTTAGTTTTGCATGGAACATCGTTATGAGTGGCTTTAGGCTTTTCTGATGAGTCCACAATAAGGACCAAAAACGTTTCAAAGGCTAAGCATTTCCAAGAAACTGAATGAGATTTTATGAAAATGTAATTTATTAGAATGAAAAATTTTTTAAAGACAGGGTACGTAAATAAATTAATTTCAGGCCTTTGTTCTCATTTTTAACTGAATGTACATATCGTAGGGGATCATGTAGATACTAGTTTAGCCTGCCTAGCCGTAGGGGACTATGTTGGATGCTAGTGTTAAAATGAGAATGGCAAATAAGAATTTTTACAGCATAACCAGAAGTCAGGTTATCGAAAGAATGCAAAGATTTCATTTATATTTTTATATATAGTATTTCCTTTAGTTCTCATAGATAGTTTTTCTTTCCGCTGTTTGCAAAATCCTATAAAGAATATGTTTCATGACTGGTTTGGTCCGTGGAATTGACAATTTTTTTTTGTTTGCCTGTGTAATTAATTATTTGTACCAAATAAAGAAGCATGCATTAAAAGAAATTACTGTTAACTGAATACTGTATACGTTTAGTTTTAATTTTAATCATATGAAATAAATTTAAAAAAATTTAATTTTATAATTGCACTATTTAACCAATAAAAAATATAGATACCCTGAGGCGTTAAAGGTATTATAAAGATTTCATAGCAGGTACAATACTAGTAAAAATAATATTAATACACAATACATTACTGGTAACCGAAGATGAATATTGTTACTGCTTTTACATTTAAAACCCAATTTCGAAATCAACCTTGCTAATGTTGCCTGGATAATAGCAATCCTATCATTTTCTCGTAATTCGCTGTGTATTGTTTCTAGTGTCGGTATTTCATTTTTTTGGTATTTATTGTAAACTACGTCCCTTATACCCTTGGTCATTGAAGGATATACCTCCTTTGATACTCCCTTGTCTCGTCGTATTTTTCTTTTTCTGGCCCCCCTGCTCAATAAATTCTCAATTGTTAATATCGATGCTTCCACCAAGTAGGCCGTTTGTTCTTTTGCTCCTCGTTATCTTTCACTCGCACGATTTCTTGCGTTCTTTCGCATAAATATTTTCTTCTTTGTTGCTTAGGACTTGCGATATTTGTGTGTTCTCATTTTCAACGAAGCCAATTCTGTTCTGCGCTAGCATGTGCCTGTTTGCAAACAAGGCCATATGTCACACACGACTTAAGGCGACAAGCGTAATACTATTGAAAATAATTTGCAGTAGAAACATAACAGAATTTATCGTCTATTTTACGCTACGTACAATGTAATTATTCTTTTTTATTTAAACAATAGTAATATTTTACAGCGAAATTAAGGTATTAACACAGTTTTCGTATTTCAAATTACATATGCTAATGAGTTCACTTGCACCAATTTCAGAGCGAGAAGCGGACTTTCGGCTTTCTTTGCAATTTTTCAACTTATTATATAGATGAGAAGAACTTTACTACTATACACAATATCCGAAGTCACTGTGTGGCGAAACAGTTGTCGTGTTGATAAAGTAAAAGTGAACATCAAGATTAATATAATTTTCTTCCCAATTGTTAAGTGGTCATTAATAGACAACCTAAAAATCAGCTTGATATCAATTGCAAAGTATATTTTGAGTTATATGAAGTTTACACCACTAAGGAAATTTCACTTTCTTTGTCTGCCAAGCTCTAAGGAACAGGACTAATAATGTGTCCAGCTGTTACAAATGTGTCAGGTAATTGCACGCTGGCCCCTCTACTATAAGTAATGAAAGTTTGAGAAATATTTTTTTTGCTCATTTTGGAGTCAATTGAAGTTTTAGACTAAACATGTGGTGCCAGGCTCAAATGTATTTAGTGCCCCCTTTTCCTTACCCTCATAAATTGATTGCTGTAATTCTCGTGTTAGTACACTTCGTTTATATATATATTTACTCTACCCAGTGGTAGTTACAGAGCCTTTACCTGTCTGGATCTTACGTTTATGCGTTTTTTTATAGCCCAATTACGCGGGTACGACCCGGAGGAAGGTCTTAAATGCGAAAGAGAGTCGCAGTTGGTAGATCCGAGCTTGATCCTACTCGTTCGGCCTCAGTTGGGGCAATTAGGTGGAATAAGAACTTCAGTCTATCTAAGAATTAGAGTACTTTCAGAACCTTATGAACCGCGAGATGCGCAAAAGGCGGAGTTTATTCCGAATAAGTACATTTTGAAAACATTGACTCGGTTATCACAGAAATTTAATAAAATGATTTACTTACATATTGTTGGGATTAGATGAAAACTTCGCGCGAAATTTGTTAGTTTCTAAATTATTCTCAAAGGGTCGTTGGAATGGAGGTCAGTAAACAACGACAGCTCGGGATAAAGTGAAAATCTTAAATCTGATGTTTTTAGGAATTTGTGTAATTGAGACGATCGCCGAAATTATGTCTCTGCGCATACCAAGGTCAAAGCTCATGAGATTTTGAAACACCTCTACAAGAGTTTGAAATGCCTATTGCTTTTTCATTATTATTAAACAACTTTTGAAGAAGATGCCTTGTACAAGTGTCAGCTATCTAAGAAAATGTATGTACTTTTGTGATATAACTTCTGTTATTTGTTATGCTGATTTTTTTTGTCCATGTAACAAGAAATTGTTTTTTTTAGTAAGGTGACGATTCCCAAGAGAGAGAGAGAGAGAGAAATATTTATTATTTTTGACCATAATTTCTTTTAGTACCTACGTATATTTAAAGAAACTATAAGACTACCTAAGTAGAACCATAACAAGACTATTACTATGAATTTTTACTCGATAATTCTAATCGCTTCCAAAATAGTTAGATTTAAATTTAAAGATTATGATAATCTTCCTATTTCTTCGTAGTTTTTATTTTGGAAACGACTGGAATTATTGAGTGAAAATTCATAGTAATAATCTTGTTATGTTTTACTAGGTAGTGTCTTAGTTTTTTTAAATATACGTACTAAGAAAAAAAATGTATGGCTAAAAATAATAAATATTTTCTTAGCGGATGTCTCTCTCTTGCAAATCGCCACCTTAAGGATTTGATTTATTTTAGAAATGTGTTGGATGCAATAAATTTGATGGTACAATTTTAGCCAATAAACGTTTATAATGTATAAGTTTATGAATTACAGTAATGATTTCACAGGCCCACAAAAAAAGTTATTTGAATTGGACGTCTGAATATACTTTTCGTTAACATTTTTTCCCGCTGATTACGAGTCTGAAGTCAGAATGGGGGTTAATGCGCAGATTAGAGAGAAAAACCCGAAAAGCTGGTCAAGAAATGCGTTTTATGTGTTTTTTTGGGTGGTAAAATATGCATGTGGCGTGTTCGGCTAGGCTGCATGTATTTTTCTTATGTTTTTTTGCCCCACTGACCTCGAATCTATTGTTTATAACCCAGGGCTACTTGTCAAAATGTTGAGGACAATTTAAAAAAACCGTCAAAATTCGAGTTTTTCACGGACACTGTGTTTTTTTATGGATATCTCGTTTTTATTTTCATGAATACGTAGCATGTTACGATGGCCTGCGTACACCTTTTGAGTAATTCTTCCCGCTGATCACGAGCGTTGAGTCAAATTTGAAGGTCAGTGATGAAGATACTGAGAAAAATTTAAAAAAACTCAAAAATCGGGTTTTCTCATGGATGAAAAGACGCGACTCTTTTCACGAACGCATAGCGTGTTAGACTGGTCTGTATATACCTTCATCGAGTAATTTTTTCCGCTGATCACGAATGTGGAGTAAAATTTTGGGGTCAGTGATGAAAACACTGAGAAAAATAATAAAAACTGTCAAAAACCGCTTTCTTTCATGGATGTCGCGTTTTTTTCATGAACGCATAGCGTACTTTTATCGAGTAATTTTTTTCCGCTATTCACGAATCTGGAGTCAAATTTTCAGACTACAGAAAAATTTTATCAAAAATGGTAAAGAATTACGAACACTTACGTTGTATGATGAGTTTGAAATTGCACTTTCTCGATTCACACCTGGATGAGTTTCCAAAAAATAACGGCGATTTCAGCGAAGAGCAAGGAGAAAGATTCCACCAAAATTTAAAAAACTTTGAACGTCGATTTCAGGGTAAATGGAATGTCAACATGTTATCAGATTGCTGTTGAATGCTACAAAGAGAAGTGAAACCGAAAAGAACGAAACCCCTTATATAGATCGTTTGAAAATAAGCGCGTTCGAAAACGAAAACCTATATAAGGTTGAAATACCTTATATCACGCACAATGATTGGGTATCCTGAAAAAGACCGATTTTTTACAGTTTTTTTAATTTTTCTGTGTTTTCATCACTGACCCCAAAATTTGATTCCAGATTCGTGATTAGTGGAAAAAATTACTCCAGAAAGGAAGGTATTTTTTTATTTTCTTCAACATTTTGTCAATTAGCCCTGGGCTCTAACAATAGATTAGAGGTCAGTGGGGCAAAAAAAACATAAAAAACATGCCGCCTAGCCGAACACGCCACATGCATATTTTACCACCATAAAAAACGCATTTTTTGACGGTTTTTCGGGTTTTCTCCGTATATGCGCATTAACCTACCATTCTGACTTCAGATTCGTAATCAGCAGGAAAAAATACTAAAGAAAAGTATATTCAGATGTTCAGTTCAAATAACTTTCTTTTGTTGACCTGTGGTATCTATCTGATCCTCAACTAATTACTAATTAGTTTGGTAATTTTTTTCAGTAATCTTATTATGAATCAGAATTTTAATAGTTTTGTTAATACGAGCTTATATTTAAATCTATATGCTTTACTGAAGACTGTATTGACTGCATTAAAGAAAATTAAGTCTAAGGTAATCTCTGGTCCAGATGATATTCGTTTTATGTGCCTACTGCTATTTTTGCTAAGCTCATTACTACATTATTTAACTTATCACTAAAGGTCTTATAAATTTTGTTGCAGTGGAAATTATCAAAAATAATTCGAGTCTTTAAACAGTATAATAGATTCGAAATTTCCAACTACTGTTTGATAGTAATAATAAGTCATTTTTCTAATACATTTCTTACTACTTTTTATTATTAACCATGTAAAGCAGCAGGTATCAATAACTCAACACGAATTGCTCAAAGGTATTTCAACTGTTACCACTTTAATTTATAAAGCTTATCTCTGGTTCCATTGATAGAAATGTGCAAACAGGCGTTATATACACCGATTTTTCTAAAGCTTTCACTAGACTGAATCTCGGTATCCTCTTAGACAAACTTTAAGTTGAGTTTTAGCTAATTCAAGGGTCCCCCAAGGTTCAAATTTAGGTCTACTGTTTAAAATTTATTTGTTAATGACACAGTAATAGAAAATATTAATTAATTTCTATATGTGGATGATTTGAAACTCGTCTGTAATTTTGTGGATGAAGATTTTGCTTTGAAGTGCAAAATAATGTCGTATTAATAGATGGTAACAAAATGTAATGCAATGACAGAAATATTATTCTATTTTTAAAACTAATATTAGCTGTGAAAATTAATAAATTAATTATTTTTCATAGTAAATATTAGATGTTAGCGGTATGTTGTCTGCCAACATCCGCAATATAATATTTTTCAATGATTTTAATGCAGAAATAAGAGACACTTACAATTTTATTACAAATTAAAAAATTACATGTTTTTCCGTTTTGACACTTTTTGTGACTTGGGTGTGACGTTTGACAAAAAGCTAATGTTTGTAAACAACACTGATTTTCTGTCACTTAAAAACTATAGAAACTCCGTACATTTTAAAAATATAAATACTTTAAAGCAACTATATACTACTTTTGTTAGACTCTATCTTGAGGACTGATTTGTCATGGTTTTAGGTTATGCTCGATGGTCTATTATAAGATTATTCAGCTTAGATAAAATAAGCTGTAGAGTGCTTAGCGCCAACGTATAGTTATCTCAGACTTAATGTATATAAAAAATGTCGGCTCCTTTGAAAAAGCGGTAAAGAACAAAGATACCGATAGTAAGTTAGGAAAAAAAGTACATTAAATATGATTATGTATTTACTATCTTCATTGGAAATAAGTGTTAAAAAGCTCCTTGGCAAAATATTGATTTCCCAAGTCTATTTCATAAGTTTCCACACTATATAATACAATATTATTCTGTACAAAGAGCGAAATCTTCGAGCCCTCCCTTACTTTTATCATAAATAATAATGGTGCTGGAATTTCCTTTTGGAATATGAAAAATTGTTCATCTCAGTATATGGACGTTCTCTACATGTAGAGAATTTAATATTTAAAAGTAACGTCGTATGGGAATAATGAGAAATATTTAGTCAAATATTCATGTTTCGTACAAGAATATCGAGCGGTACCCCTTAACGTACAAATATAGGTAGGTAACATTGAAAAATTCCAAATTATATCGTATATTAAAGACGAAAATAAGATGGAAATTAACTGGATATGATTTGGAATTTTTAATATTGTATAGATAAAACAGAATCCTTTATTTTGTCAGTTTTCTACATTTCAATATGTTATCTACGTATTCAAACACAGATAAAATATTTTCATGAAAATGATTAATTTTTACTTAAAATAATTATAATCCTATACTTTCAAGATAATCTTGAATTATGTTTCTTTCGACTCCAATATTTCTTTTGTATAGAACTGTAACAGTATTAAATGAAGAATATTTATCAGTATTTATAGATTTATTACTTTATCGGGTCGAGTATTAACTCAGAACCCAGAAGGGTTTGAGATGGCTGAAGGAGTAGGCGTGGGCAGAGCGGTTCTTAAATGCAGTCTGTTTAGAGTCTTAGACATCACTTTTAATAATTTGTCATATATTTTTCTCATCCTGTACACGGTAAATGCTCTTTTTATACTAATTGCACAAGTTGTTCCAGTATTGTGATTTATAGAATATTCCCATACTAAATACAAATAATTTAATGATACGGTCAACCCTTAATTTTAACAGTGGTCAGGAATGGTTCCTTCACAGTGGAGTAATTTAGATTCAAAGCGTAATTACACTTCTATTGATTGCATTTGTAGTTCCTCGTACTATTCCAATTACTCAAAACGTAACAGCGCTTGCATGGTTAATATTGACTTTATGTTAGAATCCCATCAATTTTGTTTTTCTGTATATGCCAGGCGCCAAATGTAGCTAACACAAAACACAATCTATATAACTTGTCTCAGTCTCTTATTGGAAGATTTTAGATACGATACGAAATTATACATAACTTATAAAATAAGATTTGGACATTATTAACGTAATATTGTAATAAAATAGTTAATATTAAATTATGCTACTAGGGCATTTGTAACAGATTCTTCGTACATACATTAGCCAATTTCTATGGTATATCAGTGATGCAATCTAATCTATTAAAATTAAGATCGCATTGATATGACATGGTGTTTGCTGTAGGAAATGATTTCAATGAAATAATTCCAGACAAATAGATATGCAGAAGAGTGTTTATTGAGTGGCCGCTACATTCGCCTGATTTAACTCCGTTGGATATTTTCCTGTCGGGATTATCTTACAAGTAGAGTGTACGTAAATAGACCAGATACAATAGATAGATTAAAACAACGAATCTGAGATGAAATACAAAACATAACACCAGACGTAATTGAAAATGAAATTAATAGTTTCGAACATCATATTGGTCATTATCAAATTGTTAACGGTGTACATTTTGAACATTTGTTGGAATAAAAATGAAGTTTTGAATTGTAATAATTATAATAGAAAATTAAGTTCTTCTTTGAATGTTTACAAGAAATAACAGTTATATCACTGATTCCTTGGTAAAAGACGCATCAATATTTATAATAAAATAGAGTGTCCCATTTAAAAAGATTATCGATGACGTCACAGATATTAAAGTGCCGAAATAGTATATTCTATAACAAGTCATGGAATGGCCCATATTCCACACGAGCCAAAAGTTTGTAGGCCGAGCCGAAGGCGAGGACTACGGTTCGCGAGTGTGGAATATGCCATTCCAAACGTGTTGTATACTTTACTTTCTCTAACAAGATTTTGGAAATTATACAAAAAAACTTTAAAACTGTTCAAAACGTCAAATGCGAAGCTACCTTTTATTCGACGTAACCATAGAAACCGAACCACTAACAGCTTCTGATTCGTCGAAAGCCGTGCGGTATTATACCATAACAGTATGTTGGAATGATACTTGTTCCTATACAATTTTGAGTTGTGGAATTTGTAATTTCTGAAATAGTGTTAGAGAAAATTTTTTCCGTTACGTATAAATATCGAATTTTTTATTTTAAATAGGTCCGAAAGTGGAGCCATTGTAATTCGCATCAAACAAGAGTTTGACAGTTTTAAACGGGTTTTCTGAAAAATCAACACGGCAAAACTTTTTTTTTTTTGAAAAATTTGGTTTCGGCGCACCAAAATCTATAAGAAATGGTCTAGTAATTCTGTATTATTATCAATTCTTTATTGGTTTCTGAGCTCTGTAGTCTATTATTTTGATTATAATCAGATAAGAACACGTATCGAATCTCTTCTTGCTTTTCCAGGAATTTTGACCGCTGAGTGGCAGCTGTCATTCTGTCAAAATTCTATTTTGACTTCAGATTTGTGTTCAGCTTCCCTAAAAACTGAAGAATATGTACTAAATTTCAATTTTTACGCTCTTTCAGGATTTTTGACAGTTTTCTGACAGCTGTCATTAAGTACGTCAAAATGCAATTTTAACTTCAGATTCCTATGCCCAGCATATCCAAAAATTCCTGTAGATATTAATTATTATAACATTTTTGAAAATTGTGCACCCGTGAAAGTGGGCTGTGGAGATAAATTGACACGATAAACATTTTTTTAATTATTAAATTCAGTTTAGCTCGTCAGAATACATGGAAAACAGTAGGATTGGTTAAAGAAACATCAATTTTTTTTGCCGACCTGTAATTTATTTATTCGTTTCATAGGTGTACTGGATAAGCAAAGAAGCCAGTTCACTACTAGTATCACTGCTACCGCATCAGAGTATCCATCTATTTTCGTTTGTAGTAATTTTACTATTATGTTTATTTTTAATTTATAAATAAAACGGTATTTGAGGTCGAGAATCGAGATGTGTAGCGTACGCTTAAACTTGGCAAACGTTATCTACGTTACACCTGTTTACAAATAGAATCTCTCTGCTATATACATAGATAAAATATCTTATCTGAGCTTATCATTTTACACTACTAATATTATTGTTTGGTTTTGTTTAGCTATAAATTCGTCGATATAAGTGTAAGCAGTTCAACGGACTATTTATATGTGAAAATAACCTATTAAAAAATTAAAACAAATACTTAAAAATAATGAGAACGTGACTTAGGACAAAACTGTGATGGAATGTGACGCAATTTGACATGGTGTTGGATAACGACTGGCACTGTTGTTTATTTTTATTGTTAAACATTTAAGACTTCTCACAGTCAAAATAAAAACTTTGTCGTGACTTGAAAATTATCATGTTAACATAACATGCTCGGTAGATTAGAAGATATAGCTTGAATACTGTACCTTCAATAATGATGTAATTATGATTAATAATAATTCGTAAAATCGTGATATCAAAAATCTTGCTGTATTTCTGAATCCTGAAAAATTGCATTTAGTTCTGCTATCTTGGATATGTTTCATGGTTAATTCTCAGGAATAGAAGAATTTTTTTTCTAAAAGTATGGTTAAATTAAAAAAAAATCTCGAATGTAGTATTATATGGCAGATTACTGTTTGAGTGTAGTTCTCTAAACTCCCTTCGCGTTTCACATGCTGTAATTTTTATATGAAGCTTTAAAAACGAGAAAACTTCATAATTCTCGACCAGTAACTAAATGAACCAGAAACCTACTTTAAGGATTTTAAAGGACTATGTAGAATAATGTTAAAAAACAAAAATTGTCAGGTTTTGCCCCCAAGGGTTTGAAATTACCTTTAACGGCAAGATAATTAGTAAATTAGTAAATATATCAAAATACTCGCCGAGACTGGTCTGTACTTATGTTTTTGAGGTCGCTGATTATTAGAGATCGGGAATTTTATCTCGGTGATGTAAAAGTCAGGGTTGGTTCTGCCGGCGCGGAAAGATTTTTATGCAAATATGATACAATTTATATTACATTATACTTTTCTTAGGGAATTCCGTAATATCTAAAGTTAATATGGTCAGTTTATTATAAACACTCACTCGAAGAGGCGGTAATGGGGGATGTAACATTGAACTAAAACACACACCTGTATTTTCACTAAAACATATGTATATTTTCACGATCTATAACGAATATAAAAGTATATTATTAATATTTGTTCCAAATGCTCTTAACCTTCGCCGCCTGTCATTAAAAATCCATTTATATTGAGAAAAAGACCGCTCAACGTCAACAGATGTCATCGGAGCGTATTTAAAATATGTGTAATTTCTTAAAGTTGCCGTATTGACGCCCAGTGTAGAAAAGTCTACTTCTTTACCCTTTAAAAGGTCTGTTACAAATTACATAGTTACAAATCCGGGATTGGTTTTTAAAACTCTTTGAAATTTTGTTTGAACCCTCTCAGCGATTTCTCTAGGTAATTGAAAAATATATTGCCGGAGATCGAACACGATGTTTTATTGCATCCACTTGACGTTTTCAAAATGGCAAAAATAGTATGATGCCGCTTATAGTCAAGTTCCCCACCGTGTTATAATGGGCGCTGGAGGTAATGGTGTATTTGTAAGTATTTCTTTAAATAACCCTACACGATGTGGCGCTTTCAGGAAAACTTTCTTTACACTAAATATTAAGTTATCAACATTAGCGTAGCACCCTCTACTAGTTTCAGCAATTCTATGAAGTCCATGTGCTAGACATGTTATATGCAGTATATTGCAATATGTTTCCTTCATAATTTGTCCTGCAGCTTTCATATAATTCACTCCATCAGTAAGAGATAATAAGACCTTGTCCTTATTTTCTACATATTTGTTACCATGCGTACGTACATATGGCTAGATTTATACTACGGTTTGCAAAACTGCGAACTGGGATGGTCTACCCTTTCCCTTTATTAAATGTTGACGTAAATGCCAATAATTACCACAGTGTAGGTAAAAAGCGATTTTGAAATGTTTCACAATTTCGGCGGCGTCATATAATTAAAGGAGATAAAGCCGTAAAAAACATAAAAGTACCTCCGGTAAACTGTAATTTATTGTTGACACTCGGTCGGAGTCGAATGCCTTTAATACTGCAAATATAAAAAATCAATTAGGTAATTGTTAGTACGTTTCATAAATGTAGTAGATTTCCAATAAAAGTAGGTTATGCGTATTAACATAAAATGACATAAACACGCCACACATTAAACAGAACAGGCAAGCGTGTGTTTAATTCAAAATTGTCTTTTTACTTGCTAGAAATGTTTTACTTGTTTTTGTAAGAACTATTACCGTTTTTAATTTAATTTTATTACCAAAAATACAATGTAGCTGGCAATAATAAATATTTCACCATCTCGTCGTTTTTCTGATTGTTTCAGTAAATATTTGTAATATAATATTACGTATAAATATATAAGAGCCGTCTCTGGCACCGAGCTAAACTTCCCGATGTGTGCTAATTATGAATCAGGTGTAAGTCAGAAATATGTATATAGTGCACTCAACGGGGGGGGGGGTCCACTTCTAATTTGAGTGCTAGTGCTGGATTTTGATGAAACCCTATGCAATGTGTTTGTAATAACGTTAATAAAAAAGTTGAAAAAAATATTTGAGTAGGAAACCATCGGAACGAGTAGAAAACACCCCTTTTGTCACGGGTTCCGTAAACTTCTTTTGGCCCAAAATAAGTTGTTTTTACTCTTGTGAATATTTTAGAAATTTGGATATTTTTTGAGATATGGGCACTCGAAAATTCCTAAAAGTGGGTGAGGTGAAATGTAAAAGGTGAAAAAGAAATCTAAAAAAAAAAAAATTAATAAAATCAGGTGAATGTCATCGAAATACAAGACTTTTTTTATTTGCAAATTTTTCTGTAAAGTGCGTTTTCACAGAGTTTCTGGAAAAACATGAAAAAGTACGTTTGCACCTTCATATACACAGGACTCATATAGCATATACCGCATAGGGCTTCTTCGGTTCCTCTATTGGATTCTATATATTTTCCTCACATCCAGCTTTACACGACAGATTCCTTAAATATGTCCAATGTTAATAGTTTTATTCTTGTATTGTTATAAACATCCTTGAATAGGTCGCACGGCCAGTAGGGTATATCCTAGTTTAATTGGTGGACTTGAAGATTTATGACTTCTCCGTTTAATAAGTAGGTTCAGCTTATTCTCAATGATTGATTGATTGATTGATTTGCCAGCGTAAGCTTCCATGCTTCTTTTAAGTTTCCATCTATCATGATTTCCTTATTTATTCTTCCTCCAAGTTTTCTATTTCTGAATCTTGCAGTGTGTATCTCCTTCCGCCCGCTTATGTTCACTTCATTTATTTGCCCAGACACGCATGCATGAAGCTTTTTTAATTAACCGTTCCATAGGTAAATATCCATTTACAGTGGAGGTGCTTTACCTCGCGATAAAAAGCTTTTTATGGCGGGTTGGTTATGAGAAAGAGACTCGCAAAGTTAAACATAAATCTTTGTCAAGAAATTATAAGTTTTGTTTTAAAATGTATGGAGCAGGAATCTACAGCTGGAGCTCCTATTATACCATTTTGAAAAGTATGTGTACAAATCTATTATACCAGTTGTGTTATGTATAGCAAAATACATTTTATTTTAATTGCATAAGAAATTATATTATAAATAGTGTACAAAGACAGAGAATAAATAGGGACATTTTTTGTAACCACGGCTGGCCGCCAGGTATCACGTGTTGAAAGTGTCGTCATCAGAATCATTATCATTATATTATTACGACTACTAGTAATATAATTTACTTTTGTTTGCTGGATTACTTCGGAAGTTGGACAGAGCAGAGGCAAATAAAAAATATATTGTAAGCATTTATCTCAAACTTTATAATTGTAGTCTCATTATATTTAATCTAATGTGTATTTATTTTGTATGTTTGCTATGTCGTATTGTTTACTTGAAACTAAATCAATTAAATATTATAATTTACAAATATTTAAAATATAAAAGCAAAGAACTGTTGTTCATTCGAAAATAAAAATTGACCTGTGGCATACCGGGATTCTCGGTGAATAGAGAGCACCGTTTACTGTAACTTCTTCCCTGACTGTACTGCGTTCATAGTTAAGAAACTTGTCTCTACCCAACAGCGACTATACTTCTTCTCTCTCTGCGCGGCTATCGGCCATCCTACAATGGTTTACTTGTAATACCTTTTAATTTTTACTTTTAATTTTTTCTCTGTTGTGTAATAAATTGTACTGTGACAAGGATTAATAAACCAATAAATAGAAATTAAAAACAAAACTTATCTTTTCATCTTTTTCTTATGTTACTATTTCCACTCGTTAGAAACCAGTCCGTTGCCTTTCACTGCTGGTGTATTATGTTGCAGATGTTTACTTTGACGCACTCACAACTTGATAAAGGGTCGGTCGTCTTGCATAGGTGTAAGCACTTACATACACTTCTATTCTCATCGATATAAAATCGTATTTCATATTTTTTCTTGAATTATATGAAACCAGAAACGTCAGTCCTCTGCTTATCGCATTTTAAATATTTTGCAAACTATGCGAAACTAGGTAAATTAAAATACAAAGAAATATGATTCTTAAATAAAACTCAGGAAACAGCATTGCTTTCTTTTCTATCAGCGCTTTCGATTCAGGAACCTAATGGCTAATTACAATGTCATTTCTACTTCTCTAATCGTCTTTCTCGTTAAACATAAAGGTTTTATTATGTTAAAACATTATCTGCAAATTCGGTGCACGAAGAGCACTTTATAAGATTACTTCAAGAGTAGTTAGAAGTAATATTGTACTTTATTAAAGATACACAGCCATCTGTTGTTCCTTTATCTACAAAAATGACTTTTCAGGAAATTGAAAATATTTTTCATATACCAGCATTTAAAAGAAACGTAAGTATTATCGGAATCGGTTATTGGTAAATATATCCAGTTTTAGAATGTATTTCCAAGGAAGCAAGCGAATTGATTTATCGGATTTATGCCCATGTGTGCCCAAAATTTTCTGTTCGTCGATTTATATTTGACCCTTGGGATGCGTATAAGAGAAAGAAAATGTCAAGATCACACTTTATTTCAGTGAAATGATAATAATATAATTATGTAAACATGTTTTTATCAATAAAGCAAACTTTTATACAAATAATTTTTTTTAAGGTGGCCATTCCCTAGAAAGAGACATCCGATAGGGAAATATTCATTATTCTTGCCCATAACTTTTTTTCTTAGTAAGTATATTTAACAAGACTATAAGAGTACCTAAGTAGAACCATAACAAGACTATTACTATGAATTTTCACTCAATAATTTCAGTGGTTTGCAAAATAGCTCGATTTAAAACTACGAAATAGGAAGATTAACATAATTTTTAAATTTAAATCTAACTATTTTGCAACTCGCTGAAATTATTGAATGAAAATTCATAGTAATAGTCATGTTATGGTTCTACTTAGGTACTCTTATAGTTTTTTTAAATATACGTACTAAGAAAAAAAATTATGGCCAAAAATAATAAGTATTTCCCTATCGGATGTCTCTTTCTAGGGAATGGCCACCTTAAGAGAAGAAACTAAGAATATTGCATTCTTCAAATTTTGTAGATACATACTCCAGGAAAATAAGGATTCAACCTCGGAATGGGAGGGAATAAGCTGTAAATTTGTATGAGGCTTTGTTTTGGCATTCTAAAGGCTGGTCGAAAAGTGTAATAAAATCTCGTGTCTGCGTCGCGAGATATTCAAGGTTAAAGGTCACGATAATCGGTTTTTCGCAATTATCTCGTTTTCTATGCGAAACAAGTCATTTAAGGTTATTATAAAACTTGTAGACGATAAAATTATCTACAATTTTCATTTCAAGCATTTTTTCGTATCATCAACCATTCTCCAGATGCAGCGCGGATATTTGCTCATTTTAAATGGAACACCCTCTATATTTTCGACTTCTCGAAATGACCATGAAATTCTGATTCGATTCATGTAGTTACACCCTATACCTAAACCCAGCATTTCGGAAATATTTGACATATTATAAACAATTTGACAGGTGCAACGGTTTGCAATAACCGCTATAACTGTCTTGTGGGAGACCCTTATTTGCTCTTTGGCACGTAGAAAGAACACAAGATGAGATGAGAAGTATCTACAATAAAAATAAATTCCATAATAGTATACCAAGTGTTCTGTTTTCACGTTATATTTTGTCAAATTCAAACGTCAAGAACTTTCTTTATTTCAAATGGAACACCAAATCAATTTTCCTTTTTCCTCTTATAGGCATTGCAGGGATTAAAGTTACAACGTTTTGAAATATTTTCAATTTTCTGATATGTGCTTCGCTAGCCACTCTCCACGCTGTATCTCGAGAATGGTTGACAATACGAAAAAATACTTGAAATGAAAGTTGTAGATAATTTAATGATATATAAGTCTTATTATTATAACCTTAAATGACGTATTTCGCATAGGAAACGAGATAATTGCGAAGAACCGATTTTCATGACCTTTGACCTTAAATATCTCGCGACGCAGACGCAGATTATATGAGACTTCTACCAGCCTTAAGAGTGCCAAAACAAGGATTCATACAAATTTACAGCTTATTTCCTCCCATTCCGAGATTTGCCCTTTATTTTGCCTTATTTTCCCGGAGTAACAGCAATAGGAACATTTAACATGGTTACGACGGGTTGGTTTTGAGAAAGAAGTCCGAGAGAATATTTTGCACACCCTGCATATATATTAGTGTGTTTCCACAGTAATTACTTTCAACTGCCGCTTTCCAATTTCGGGTATTTTCTATTTCATTACCTATATTTAACACCTTCTCATTTTTACTTTTAAATTTTTCTCTGTTGTGTAATAAATTGTACTGTGGCAAGGATTAATAAACCAATAAATAGAAATTAAAAATAAAACTTATCTTTTCACCTTTTTCTTATGTTACTACTTCCACTCGTTAGAAACCAGTCCGTTGCCTTTCACTGCTGGTGTATTATGTTGCAGATGTTTACTTTGACGCACTAACCACTTGAGAAGAGGTCGGCCGTCTTGCATAGGTATAGGCATTTACATACACTTCCTTTATTAGATATTATTTAGAAAACTATTCTCATCGATATAAAATCGTATTTCATATTTTTTCTTGAATTATGTGAAATCAGAAATGTCAGTCCTCTGCTTATCGCATTTTAAATATTTTGCAAATTATGCGAAACTAGGCAAATTAAAGAAACATATTCTTTATAGGATTTTGCAAACAGTGGAAAGAAAAGCTATCTATGAGAACTAAAGGAAAAACTATATATAAAAATATTAATGAAATCTTTGCATTCTTTCGATAACCTGCCTTCTGGTTATGCTAACAAGTAAAAATTCTTATTGCCATTCTCATTTTAACACTAGCATCCAACCTAGTCCCCTACGGCTAAGCAGACTAAACTAGTATCTACATGATCCCCTACGATATGCAAATTTTCAAAGGCTAAGCATTTCCAAGAAACTGAATGAGATTTTATGAAAATGTAATTCATTAGAATGAAGAAAAAAAATAATTTTTAAAGAAAAGGTACGTAAATAAATTAATTTCAGGCCTTTGTTCTCATTTTTAACTGAATATACATATCGTAGGGGATCATGTAGCCTTAAGAGTGCCAAAACAAAGCTTCATACAAATTTACAGCTTATTTTCCCCTATTTGCCCTTTATTTTGCCTTATTTTCCTGGAGTAACAGCAATAGGAACATTTAACATGGTTACGCTTTGAAAAGAAGACATACGAACATTATTAGTACTGGTAGTAAAATTGGTTTATTTTGGAACACAGTCTTTTAAAATCCGTTTTTGTGGAATCTTTTGCAATGCCTTTAAATGTAAAGCATCTTAAGAAGATTGGCTTTTTTTCGATTTTGAAAAACCTAAAAAATGCTATAATTAGGAAGATTCGAGAATTTTTTCAAGACCACTATACAGGGTGCACTAATAAAAATTTCCAGGTGTAATATTTCAGGTAATAATACAGATATTTGAGTTCTGCAAAAGCCAGTTGCTATAGAATGTGTAAATGGCCTCAGTTTTGGATACAAATAGTTTTTTTTATATGTTAAGATGTAGATGGAGCTGTGCCGCAAAGAAATTTTTCAATGACAGGTACCTTAGTTTAGTTTAGTTTAGTTTTGTCTTTATTAGTTCTTGTAAAAATAACAAAACCAAAAGGTTGTAGAACATGTAAAAAAATACAGAATATAATATAAGCTTTAATATATTCAAATTTCGTTATATAAAATATTTTCGCAAATCTAACAGTTTGCGAGATATTTGAGTTTAAATGTTGTAATTTTTTGAAAACTGAAATTTGTGTTAACTATTTTAAAATACATTTTAGACGATAGGTCACTGGAAATTTCCTTTGTGGAAAGTTAAAGCGAATCATGCTACAACATAGTCCAAGCTTATTCTTCGAATGTTTAGAATCAATTTATATTACTTTTTGCCAACTTATGTTTTTAGAGTAACTCGACCCCGCTGATTCCGAAAATTTCGGGTGTTATCTCGAATTCGGGGTTGAACCATTCCAAAACCACCCCTTAAGGTACAATTTTTCAATGTATCGAGAATATCTTCGTAAGAAATGAATTGAGAGAAAAATGTCAAGAGAGTTGAAATGCAGTTTATAACATTTTCTTAAAAGTTAGAATTCCACTAGCTCATTGACATGTAATGGGGGTCTAAAATGAGACATATTTAAAAAATATCGGTAAAGGTATTTACACAGAACTTCCCTGTTTATTCATACAAGACGGTCACTCTAAAAAATTATTAATTAAGAGATGACATAATATGAGAATTATAATCGCCATAGTTAGTCCTATTGTTACAGAGAAAACTAGATAACTTTTTTCCATCATCTGCTGTATAGTGGTGGGGGAAATTTTTTTTATTTTTTTTTTGTTTTCGAAACTTTTTGTTGAAATAGGTTTAGAATATAATGAAACGTGGAAATTAAAAAAAATGTTTCCATCGTCCGTTTTAATTTTTTTCTATTTTTTTTTTGACATAGGTTACGAAATGTGGAAATTTTAAATTTGAGCAAAGAAAAATTTTTCCGTCACCCATTTTATAAAAAGTTTTCAAAATATTTTTATATTTAAAATTTTGAAAAATTTCTTCCTTTTTAAGTAGGTTTAGAATTTCACGAAACGTGGAAATTTGAAATTTGAGCTAAAAAATTTTTTCCATCAACCATTTTATAAAAAAATTTCAAATTTTTTTTCTATTTACTTAAAATTTTCAAAAAAAAATTTAAAAAAAAAATAGTTTTAGACTGCCATAAAACGTGGAAATTTTAAATTTAAGCGAAAAAATGTTTTTCCATTATCTGTACCCTGTAGACGGTCCTTGTATATTTTCCAGTGAAAGTCTAACCATTTTTTCGGTGACAGTGGCGTCAGCTACCCACCAAATTTAACTGTTCTCCGTCAAGTAGTTTTTTTTTTTTTAAGTTAATCCACCAACAGACCGACAGACAGACAGACTGACGGAATTGAATTTTTTTTCTTCAAATTGGTTTAACGTGGAAATTTTAAATTTGAGCTAAAAAAAATTTTTTTCGATCGCCCATTTATTATTATCTATCCCTTTAGATGGTCTACCCTGTATATTTTCCAGTGAAAGTTAACCATTTCTTCGGTGGCAGTGACGTCAGCTACCTACCAAATTTGACTGTTCTCCGTCTAGTAGTTTTTTTAGTTAATGCACCAGCAGACCGACCGACCGACAGACAGAGAGACTGACGAAATTGAAAAACCAATACTTTCGTAATCTATATGATCTGAAATGTGAACATCCGAAAAAATCTCGGAGGGTTATTTTTTCTCGAATACAAATAATACTTCCCTTCGGTATGCGCGGGAAGTAAAAAACAACAAAATAGTTCATCACAGTTGTTCAGAAGGATATTTCTTCATATTGTGTGTAAAATATATTTAGATTTTCGTCATTTTGTAACGTCTGGGCGTCCAAAAAAGCTATTCTCTGGATTCACTTTTTACGAAGATATTCTCGATAAATTGAAAAACTGTACAAAACATAGGTTGGTATAATAAAAAGTAATATGATTTGCCTCTAAGAGTGATTTCCGAAGGCTTTTTAGAAAATTGAGTCTAGACTAATAAAACCAAAGTCACAACTTTCGGTTTAACAAAAATTGACCTTGACTGTGAACTTTTAAATGGAATGCTATGTATGTTGTCACACGAGCCGTAGGCAAGTGGCGCAAATCTTCTAAGTGAATAATGGTCATAATTGCGAATGCAATGCTAAGCTTTTTCTGCACCTATTAAACACATAAATTAAACTGAAATTTGATAGCATTAATCGGTACCTACTCATAAGACGTGGAAGACGTATACAAACAATATGGCGATACACTTGGTTGTCACTGTCAGCCAGTTGATTGTCAGCTGCAGCAAGAGTTGATCGCAGTCGATTTAAAATATCATTGGATCAGTGACACAGTGGTTTTTGAATTTGTATTTGTGATTGGCCGGATGCGGTGAGTTATGAATCGAAAACTAAAAACAACTTTATGGAAGATGTTCAAAATTATTGTCATTTTCATTTATGCACAATAAGTATGTAGTAATCGGTTCAGCTCTGCACACTTTCAGTTATGTATTCCTGTTGATGACTGCATATATTGTGTATGCCCTTTTCTTCCAGGAATTCTTAAAACTGGGCTACAAGACAATGGACCTAAGCCGCCCCTGCGTTGAATGTATTAATTAACGTATGATAAAATCATTTTCAAGTTAACTCCAGGACCAACTTTTGATTTAATACTAGCACGACCAAAAAGGCATGCATTTTCCTTTGCGCTCGGGTTCCCAAAGATTGATTAACAATTGGTGATTAGTAATTAGTAAACTGGAGCCAAGACAGAGGAAATCGATTCTCTTTGGCACTAATTAACGCCCGGAACGTTCAGATAGAACGCAGAATTAACCGGACAGGTGGTGATTAACATACTCTGACTATCGCTGGAGAATTAGCATGGCTTATGCTCAGAAATTGACCGACCGAAACAATCCATTAGTATTGGGACGGTTCGGCCCTCGGAATTAGTTAGTTGCGATGTAACAGTATTATATATCGGGTGTCCCATAAGCGGAGGATCAACAAAACGAAAACAAGAATGGGGCCATTTAGTAACATTTCAGATTGCACTTTAGTAGGTAATCATCGAATAATTACAACACTAAAAATTCGAGATCAATTTGATAAGTAGTTTCAGAAATATACTGCTTTAAATATGAACCGATATTTAGAAAACTGATGTCAGTTATTCCCAAAATTTGTCTCAAATATACGTTTAATGTGCGAAAAGCAGACTATCAATAAAAATATCTGATCAATAACGACAAGCAATGTCAAAGTAAAGATGTATAATGAATATGATGCAAAAAATTATTTTATATAAAAAATACTAACATTCTAAGAGTCTAACATTATTAAATCATATGTACTGCAGTTAATATTATTCACACAATTTGTGTTACTCTATATTACATTTATACCAGCTATTAGCAAGCGCACACTGAGGTATATTAAATTACCATAGGAGTAAATCACGTCACACAGTTGTTAATATGAAAGCGCGATCTTGATTAATTCTGAAGTCTATAGACTGCAGAAAATTCTAGTTTTTCGCATTTCGCTCTAAAATCAAGAGATCATTCAGAAAATATAATAATAAAAAAAAATGCTAAATGAGCCCATAGTGCTATACCCCCAATAAGAAAAGAGACAAGAGCGCAGCTACGGTGTTTCGGAGTTACTGCTCCTCTTCAGCGTACCGTAAATTAGATAATGTCGTTGTACATAATGAAATAACTGGCAAACAAAAACAAAAATGCAAATGCAAATGATTATAATAAATTTTTACTGAGCGTTTTAGAAAACAATCAATCGATGTTTCTCAAATTTGTAACTACAAATATATTACTAAATATGGCTAAAGATCTTAAAAATAAATATAGCAGTGGCGGGGATGAAATTCCAACATCTCTAGTAAAATTTTGTATATCTGAAATAGCAAAAGTGGTGTCATATATTAAACAGTTCCTTTATATACGAAATTTTTCCAGACCAACTAAAATTAGCCAGTATTAAACCATTTTATAAAAAAGGAAATCCTTAAATTATTAGAAAATTACAGGCCAATTAGCTTACTGCCTAGTTTCCCAAAAAATTTTGAAATAGGAATTCAACTTATGTTATTGATTTCATGAATGTTTGCCGTTTATTCAATAATACACAACGCGGCTTTCTGAAGGGAAGATCGACTCAAACCGCAAAATTTCAGTTTACCCAACAAATTTTGGAATGTTGTCTAAATGTTATTTGTGGCATTATCTTAATTTTTTTCCTTCTTCAATTCTTTGGGACTTCCTGCCACATCTATGTTTTCTTTTTAAGCGGTGCTAGGGAAATCTACAAAATATATCACAATTAACTAGTATGTTACTGGTAAATAACCTCTACGTCTGTGACTTTTACGTCAAAGGATCAGTTAGAGGTTGCTTTTTTTAAATAAACAACACAAATAAGTATAAAAACTTGAAATTAAATATTTCGCCGATGTTTCGGAAATCTAATCTGTATCCTTTTTCAAGGCTTTTTTTGAAAAATCTTTTTTGCTGTGTATGATAAATACACAGCTCTAAGAATGTTTGTTATTTGGTGGAGATACGTAGATGATATCTTTGCAATCTGGCCTTATGGTATTGAGTTACTAGATAGTTTTATGGATCATTTAAATAATAAAGAACTTTCTATTAAATTCACTTTAGAAAAGGAAACTAGATTTTGAGATATTGTCTGTAATTGTTTATTTGTGGCATATTCAGATTTTCTTACTTTTTATTGGGTATTTTGCCACTGAAAAATATTTAAAAATTTTAATGAAAAAACCTCTGCGCCAAACGGATCAGACAGAGGTTGGTTCTTGAGTACTTGACTGTTTCAAAAAGTCTCACACCTAAAAATATATAAACTAGAACAATGTTATGAACTAAAAACTGAAAATCAAAGCTATAGGTAGTTAACGTTTCGGAAGAGAATCTACTTCTTCTACTTCCGTTCTCAAAAAAGTTTTGAGAACGGAAGTAGATTCTCTTCCGAAACGTTAACTACCTATAGCTTTGATTTTCAGTTTTTAGTTCATAACATTGTTCTAGTTTATATATTTTTAGGTGTGAGACTTTTTGAAACAGTCAAGTACTCAAGAACCAACCTCTGTCTGATCCGTTTGGCGCAGAGGTTTTTTCATTAAAATTTTTAAATATTTTTCAGTGGCAAAATACCCAATAAAATGTAAGTAGATTTTGAGATGTTTTAATTAAAAGAGTAAATGGTACAATTGAAACAAGTGTTTAAAGAAAACCAACACATACCAACAGATATATAAATTTCAACTCAAATCATTCGATGCACGTTAAGAGGGGTGTTGTAAAATGTTTGTATGATAGGGCCAAAATTATTTCTTCTAATGATGAAATACTAAACAATGAGAAGCGGTTTATAAAGGAAGTTCTTATACATAACCAATACCCTGGGGGTTTTGTCGATAAAACCTTCATAAATATTGAAAATAACAATCAGGTACGACAAAAACCTGAAAAACGTTACATAGCGTTAATTCCTTATGTATGCGGATTATCCGAAAAGTTGCGCCGCATCGGTGATAGATTTGATATTAGGGCGGTATTTCAAACAAGCAACACTTTAAGATCTATTCTGACAAAGACGAAATCGAAGAACGACGAGCAAAATTCAAAAAACGGCATTTATAGTATTCCGTGTGAGTGCAACAAACAATACGTGGGTGAGTCATCCAGACATTTTAGTGTAAGATTAGGCGAACATCAAAATTATATCAGAAAAAATGAAATTCAGAGGTCCAAGATCTGCGAACACGCGTGGGAGAACGGACATAGAATTAACTGGGACTCGGCAAAAATTTTAACAAAAGAGGCAAATAGCAAAAAAAGAAAAATTGAAGAATCCGCGATAACATTATTGAATGAGGATAGATGCGTGTGGAATTGTTCCGTAGATGTCTGTACAACTTGGTTGCCAGTGTTAAAAGCAGAACTTCACAAACTTAACATTGTATAAAAACTAAATAAACTGTTAACTATATCAACAGTTCTATGTAAATAGTAAGTATCTAAGAATATTGAATATAACAAACATTCTTAGAGCTGTGTATTTACCATACACAGCAAACAAGATTTTTCAAAAAATGACTTGAAAAAGGAAACAGATTAGATTTCCGAAACGTGGGACTTTTCGTTCTTAAGTTATCGTGCTTATAAGAAACGGGACGGATGGACAGACAGATGGACGGACATTTAGAAATTTATTCAGAATTCGATCTGTCAAAGCAGAAATTTTATGTAATAATATTGGGATACCACAAGGCAGCATAACTGGTCCAATTCTGTTCATCATTTATGTAATATTGTAAGGAATGAGTCTCATAGTATCACAAGTTATGCAGATGATATCTTGGCAGGAGCAGAAACTTATCCTGCATTAACACAGGAATGTAATGATTTAATTTCAAATACAAGTGAATGGTGAGATAGACATAGGTTTATCTTAAACAAAGAAAAATCTAATGAATGATGCTATCTATAACAAAATAAGTAAGACTGGAAACTCCGGAAAATATTACAATTTTAAATGAACAAAGAAATCCAGTGGGAAGTACAAAATTTTTGGATGTTCAAAAAATTAATTCTTAGATTGGGAAAATAAAATAGAGCTTTTGTGTTTGATATTAAACAAAATTTGTTATAGTATAGGAGTAATTGGTAAATATTTAAATTTAAAAAGTCTAAAAATTTATATTCTTCAAACTTCGAGGCAACAGCTAGTAGACATGGAACAATTTTCTGGGGCAGTAACTCGAACATTCAGAATGTGTTTATAACACAAAAGCGGTTTATCAGAATTATATTTAAAATGAATGACACAACTCTTGCAGATGCATATTTAAATCAAATAAAATCATGACCATCTATGATGTGTATTGTTTATTTTTAAGATCAAACATAAGTTTTTGCTTAATAATACACAACATGAACATAATTCAAGAACAGTAGATATTACATACTCAAGGCATAATCTGACACTAACAGAAAAGCCCATATTACATATGCATTAAATTATATAATAAATTACCTCGTATGAAAAATATTGTAAGGTTCTTAAAGAGGTTTAAGACAGAACTTAAAATACTGATTATGTTTTCATTATATGTTATATTTTTTTTATTTGTAAAAACATTTCTTTGAAATAAATATATATTATTATTATTATTACATGGGAAACAAGACCAACAAAGGTTGCTGTTACTGGTTTACTTTTCTTTCTATTCTTTTTCTGTCGGTGAACCAACAACTACAACAAGAGCTTGTTATACCAGGCCTTAATAATACGTATGTATAGTAAAATATGTTTGTTTTTTGTTTTAGGTAACTAAATAAACTTCCATGTGGCTTTTGCAGTTTGACGATCAGGTCGGTATTATTCAGATTTAAGTAATAGTGTATTTACGATACAGCCATGTAGTATTCAAAAATATACAAAGACACTTTTTTAAAATGGAAACCTCTCACACTTTTGATATGTATAATATACAAAATTACCTATATTGCATTCAGTTGTGGCACGCTAACAGTAAAATAAAGACGACAATCAAATACTTTGACACGTTTACCATAGTAGCGGATTCGATTATTACCCGGTTTACCCGTATGGGTGATCTCCGCAAAAATCTAAATCCGTGCTTTTGGCACATAACTTTTGCCCACCTGCATATTACATGGTCAAACCAGGCCAAATACATAAGTTTGATCCATTTTTGCTCAGAAAAATTATAAAATGAAGAAAAAACTTATCACCAGATATTGTTGACGTAAACATAGTAGTATTCAATAAAAAGCTTCTTTAGACCTGAAATTGTGACTTTACCCTACTCCTCGAAGATAAGTCGTAAAATAGTAAAATTCAGAATACTCATAGCCTTGAATAATTACAAATTTCGAGCTGTTCTGCAAAATCACTGTCATAAGAGTAAATTCCCTGTCTATTAAAAATGGAAAGCCTGTCGTATCTTTTTGATAAAGTATCAACTTGCATTCATATTGACACCTGATATTCTCCATATCACCATTAACACGTATACATGTTGATTTGAATCCAAGAGTCCATTTTCCCCCTTCAGAATCGAAAGTCGAACTTCGTGTTTTCCGTTGAATCACCCATATGCTTGATGACGTATATGTGCGTAAATATACAGTGTGTCCCCGAATTGACTGCGATAGGTATAATATACAAAAAAAAATTAATGCGGCTTTTATTTTCTGGAGTCTCGGTCTGCTCGACTTTAAATGGATTTTTATCAAATTACAGGTCAAATGGTATCTAATTAGCGGATGTAACCTAAGAAGAAAATAAATCATTGTAGGTAAACGGGTTTTTAATGTTAATTTTACGGAAAAATTCTATTTAAATAAAATATTTTGCATTAAAAATTAGAGCCATGTGCCAACTTGCACAACTGTTACAATGATTTGGAAAGAGTGAAAAATAAAATGACTCCTGTGATCAGAGCCATACCTCTTGAAGAAATTAGGAAAAGTTACAAAGAATTTAGAAGAAGGGTGGAATTATGTAGTAATTTAGGTAGGGCACTATTTCAATAGGTTTTTATTTGAATTCGTTAAAATTGTTAATTGTTAAAGTATTTTTTTTGTCAAATGCAATGAAAGTTGCCATATGACTCTAACATTCAATGCAAAATATTTTATTCAAAAAGAATTTTTCCGTAAAATTAACAAATATTAGTTTACCTGTGATGATTTATTTTCTTCTTAGGTTACCTTCCCGAGTTAGATCCCATTTGTACTGCAATTTGGCAAAAATCTATTTAAGATCAAGTAGACCGAGATTGCCAAAAATGAAAGCCGTACTAATTTTTTTTTGGCATATTACACCTATCGCAAAGGTAATCCGGGGACACACTGTATATAAATATTCAAAAACACAAAATAAAATTCGCCACACCTATGAATGTTTGTCTATAATTGTTTATTTGTGGCATATTCAGATTTTCTTACTTTTTGTTGGGTATTTTGCCACTGAAAAATATTTAAACATGTTTAATGAAAAAACTTCTGCGCCAAACGGATCAGACAGAGGTTGCTTCTTGAATACTTGACTGTTTTAATGTTTATTAAGGATTTATTGCTGGCCTATTTAATTACCACTTTGCACAAATATGGCACAATTACCTTTTACGTGATGTCATTGCGAATAAGTATACATCCAATGTCTGTTTTATTCTTATCGTTTAAATAGGTATCCACAATCGGCCTACATAAAACAGATCAGAAAGCACCACTCATGCCAAGATGTCACGCCTCTAGGACATTAGTCTTGAGGACTCTTAACTCATACAGCGGCGAGAATTGTTAGAATCGACTGGCAGAAAGTATTCATATTCCCAGTTAAATATGTTTGTTTTGTGTTGGACTTTAAATTATTGATCGACTAATAATGCACTTTAAATTTCGTATCGCTTTGGTTTGCTAATATTCCTTATAGGCGATTGTTATCAGTCGTCAGAATGAATTTGTTTCGAGGAGCTATGTATAAGTTCTATGGGGAATTACAGCTTGGATAAAACGTACTAACGGCATAGAATCCAAAGATACTTTTTTGGCGCCGAGCCGACTCCTGTAGCGATGCTCGCCAAGGCCTTTTCATCTGAAATTTGGACTCGCAAATTGGCAGTTCTGATTAATACGTACTATCGTGGGTCAGACTCGGAGTATTCTCCCTCACGAGCAGATCTGTGTAACCTCTTGCTGGGTTCTTATGGCGAAAACCGCCCTATGAACTTTTTCGAACATTAGCTTTCTGAAACGGGTTTGCCGCTACATCCTGACTGTGATTTACACCTCTCGTTACCTTACTCGAGGGTACTCCCGAAATTTAATTTTAGGGTACTTTTGGGAAATAAAATTTTCTAAGTCAATTTTGAGAGCATTGTCGACAAAAACATGTTTATGGTTTTTTCGTCGAAAGACTGTACCCAAAGGCGTTTTTACTGTTTTCGCGTCGTGGAAAACATTCTATGTCATTTTTTTATGTGATTTTGGGTTAAATTTATTTTTGATTTATAAATTTATATATTCTTGGGCCATTTTATTGGTTTCATTAATAGTCTCACCTCGAACTCAAAACAACGGATCGATTTGACTCAAAAACTCCACTATTTTCTTATGGTCCAGGTTTAGTTCTACAAATTCGAAGGTTTAGGAGCAAATCGTATTACTTTTTGCGAACCTGTGTTATTAGAATAACTCGATCCCTGTTCATTCCAAAAATTTCTTTATCATCTCGAATTCGTTGATGAACTACCCCAAAACTATCCCTAAAGGTGCATTTTTTCAGTGTATCGAGAATATCTTCGTAAGAAGTGAATTGAGAGAAAAATATCAAGAGAGTTGAAATGTAGTTTATAAAATTTTTCTTAAAATGATGTGTATAAAGTTACAATTCGACTAGCTGATTGGGTGCAATGGGGGTCTAAAATGAGACATATTTCAGAAAAGCAACAAAGTAGTTAACCATACATAGTTGTTCAGAAGCATATTACTTTGCATTATGTGTAAAATATATTTAGGTCTTCATTACTCGTAACGTCAGAATGGGCGTAGAAAAGAGGTAGCCGTCTTTGTTTGATTTTTAGGAACTCCTAAAATTACTCCTAGAAGATAATCATGTCAGTTTTTGACAACTTATCGTTACTCAACCAAGGCACTTACGCAACACACAAAGACAACCACAGAACAGCCATTCCCTGAAGCATTGCTATTTGCCGCAGGTGATACTCGAATTGAGGAGTGGTAACAACGACTAGACGTGTTGTGCTACTCAACAGAGACATCGTCCACTGTTACCATATCGGTAACATTTTTGAAAAGGCTTCTAACATCCATGCCCTGGCCAGGATTTAAAATCGGAGCCCCATGATCCGAACAACGTGATTTATGATATTTAAAATTTTTCGCGACATCAGTTTGTAAAATATTCTCCAGTTCCGAAGATGTGTTACCTCGGAACAGTTCTTTATCTTCTACTACGCATAAACGATCAGATTTAATTTTCTGTCACAATACACACGCACTAAACTCAATATCTTCCGAGGTAAAATTAACAACTGAATTCTTTCTACTGTTTGTTCTGAATCAAAAGAAAATATTAAAACTCACCGCTTTTGGAATTTCAAACGTCACAAAATGACGAAAGTTTAATATATTTTACACACTATGTAAATCTGAACAACTATGATTAACTATTTTGCTGGTTTTTTGAAATATTACCACCTTATTGCACGCCAATGAGCTAGTGGTATTATAACTTTTCATACATCATTTTAAAGAAAATTTTATAAACTACATTTCAACTTTCTTGAAAGTTTTCTCTCAATTCACGTTTTATGAAGATATGTACCTTTAGGGGCGGTTTTGGGGTGGTTCTACCCCGAATTCGAGATGACAACTAAAATTATTGGAATCGGCGGGGTCGAGTTACGCTAAAAACATAGGCTAATAAAAATTAATATCATTTGCTTCTAAGAGTGATTTCCGAAGGCTTTTTAGAAAATTGAGCCTAGACTATTATGGAAATTGAATTTAAATCTACTTATAAGTTCTTAATATGTTGTGGATTTCAATTTTCTGATCAAAATCTCTCATATACCAAACTAGACAACATACTACTGTATAGTCCTTACTCCTATATAAGTACGTCAGTCTGAGTTGTCTGAGACCGTTTATTTTTCTCATCTCTAAATAGATTGCCCAATTAAGTTAAATCTTTATAAGTTTATCATTAACAGTACATGTAATAATGCACCTTTTAGGTCATTGGCAATTTTCCTCTCTTATCTTATATTGTTTTTAATTATGTTCTTTCCAGTATAGCAGTGAAGAACGGTGTACAATAGTAGAATACGAAAATGTCAGCAAAACAAAACGAAATTACCCTAATGAAGCGCGGTATGCATTAAATGAAGTTAAGGGGCCCTTATACAATGCAGAAACGTTTAAATTTCGGAGAGCGTTACCGTGAATAATATAATACGAGTAGGTCCTTTTAATAATACATAAAGGCTTCACCTAAAGCGTCCACTTTTACGTATGCCTTACTAATGAGTTAAATTAGAGGTTTTATTCTCTTGCATTGTAGCGATAAATTAATACATAAATATCCAAGAAAATTCCTAATATAAGGTATTCTGAATGTAAAAAATGTATTAGTAATAATGAAAACGCCTCTTCATTGTTTTTTTTACAAAATATTAGACAAAAAAAAATTGTCACAGAAATACCGAGGTTCAAAAAGTTCTTGCAACAGATAGTCATTTCATATGCAATACGACAAAAAAAATCGCTGCCTAAGGAATCACTACTTCCACATTCAGATTTTTCATCCGTCACTTTAAAGGAAACATCTTGACTAGATTTGCACTCTAGTATGTGGAAATTATTGATCATAGAATTTTAATAATATTTGGGGCAGATGTCATAGAAAAGTTTGAGGCGTTGTTGTCTACCATATACGTTAAAAATGAAGTTTCTAGTTTACACTTCTTATTTTCCCCTATTCACAACCTACCACCTCCCACCCCTTCAATGGAATCATCTCAGTCAGATGTGGTACTAACTCTCAAATGAATATCTCAATTTTATGTTAACAATCCCATTAATAATGGAGTGAAGGTGTTGGGGTTTGAAAAATATTAGAAAGAAATTTAAGGCCTCGGTATCTAGTATATACACCAAATCCCAAATTTCTGTACTCTTACCAGCTTGATTTACATATTTTTCCCTACTTACTCCTATTTACCCCCAACCCTACAACGGAATGTTCCCAAAATATAATCTAGTGTCGAATGTCGTTATAATACACACGTCTACCAAATTTAAAGTGAATATCTCAATTTTACTTTAATAATGGAGTAAGGGTGCCGGGGGTATTGGCGTGGTGAAAAATTTAAAAAAAATCTGAGGCCTTGGTTTCCAGTACATACACCGAATGTCAAGTTTCTGTACGCATACCAGCTTGCTTTACCTATTTTTCCCTATTTAACCATATTTAACACGATTTATCCCCCAACCCTTCAATGGAATCATTTTCAAATATAATCTAGTTCCAAATGTCGTTATATTACATATGTGTACCAAATTTTAAGTGAATATCTCAATTTTGTTTTATAAACCCCTTTAATAATGGAGGGGGTGGGGGGTGGTGTGAAAAATATTATGAATAATCTGAGACCTTGGCTTCTAGTACATACACCGAATTTCAAGTTTCTGTACTCTTATCAGCTTGCTTTACTTATTTTGCCCTATTTACCCCTATTTAAACCCCCAACCCTTCTGCAGAATCATCTCAAAATATAATCTAGTTCCTGATGTCGTTATAATACATACGTGTATCAAATTTCAAGTGATTATCTCAATTTTATTTTAGCAACCCCTTTAATAATGGAGTAAGGGTGGTCGGGGTTGAAAAATATTATAAATAAAAATCTTATAAATAAAAATATTATAAATAAATAAAAATATTATAAATAATGGCTTCTAATACGTACACCGAACTTC
Source organism: Stenurella melanura (assembly GCA_963583905.1). Lineage (NCBI taxonomy): Eukaryota > Metazoa > Arthropoda > Insecta > Coleoptera > Cerambycidae > Stenurella > Stenurella melanura. The sequence continues at coordinate 31,786,471 of OY757314.1, read as the reverse complement.
AAGTTTCTGTACTCTTACCGGCTTGCTATACTTATTTTCCCTTATTTACCCCTATTTAACCCCCAACCCTTCAACGGAATCATCTGAAAATATACACCAGTTCCACATGGTGTTATAACACATAGGTGTACCAAATTTCAAATGAACATCTCAATTTTATTTTATCAACCCCTTTAATAATAGAATAGGGGTGGGGTGGTGGGGGGTTAAAAAATATTATAAAAAATTTTGGGGCCTTGGCTTGCAGTACATACATCAAATTTCAAGTTTCGGTACTCTTACCAGCTTGCTTTACATATTTATCCCTATTGACTCCTATTTAACCCCCAACCCTTCACCGGATATCTTCAAAAAACAATCCAGTTCCAGATCTCGTTATAATATATACATGTACAAAATTTCAAGTCAATATCTTAAACCGTTCCGGAGAAAACGTGCGTACAAAAAAAAAGTTACAGGCAAACCGACAGACAGACAGAAAAATTTTGTTTCGCTCAAATTTAAAATCGCGACGTTTTATGACATTCTAAGCCTATTTCAAGAAAAAAAAAATTTGAAATTTTTTTTGCGATTACTATGCTTCCAATCCACTACGTAGATGTGGAAGTAATGACGATAATCCCAATAATCAATATTAGATACACTTAACATGAATATGCCCTTGTGTTTTCTTTAATTTTAGAGAGAAATATATACAGGGTGTCCCGTAATAAGTGAAGAAAATTTAACTATCAATTCCTTCGAAAATAAAGGTGGGCTCTTCATATGGAAGTTTTAAAAATAAGCCTTTCTTGTCTAGCTACACCCCTTTAAAGGGGTGTGCAAGGAAACGATTTTTAATTTCTATCTGAAAATAATGTAACCGGAAAAAGACGAAATTTGGCATATTTCTAATAAAAACACACCTAATGGAATTATTTCATCCACCTAGCGTGTACATACGGGGGTGATATTAACTACCCTGCTTATAATTTTGTAAATATTTTCGCTTTTGATTGATCACTTAGGCAGATCTAATTTTGCCTTTTTTTTCCTCAGAAGTCGGTTTAACGAAATTTTTTCAAACCCAACGATAAAATGAAATTCTGATGGCGGCATCGAATTCAGGAGTTCAAAATATATAAAGATTGGTAGGTCTAGTTTCTGGGTACGAACTTTTTTCTTGTGTGGCTGTGTTTTTAATATTTATTTTATTCGGGTCGTGTAAATTTTTTTCTTAATTCCCTTTTGGTCTAATTGAGCTCATTCGATTCGTCATCATTTATAGATCAAAGCTTACTACTTTATACTAGGGGGAAATTACTTATACGGCTAATAAACAATAAATAACGGTAAATAAACGTGTCATTCAGAACATCCTAACAAAAATTATTAAAATTGCAAGTTTTAACAAGGTAAAGTATATATTTTTATAAAATCGATCAATAAACAGCTGACGCAATGTTAACAATAATTTGTTGATTAAGTATTTGTTCATAAACAACTAATAAACAATTAAATAAGAAATTGACAAAAAAAGTTTGTTGCTTATTCAAAATTATAGTCGGTTTCGGATAATTTGGACTTGATAAACACGAAGTTTTAGTCAAAATTTTGATTAATTGTTAATAAATTGTTAATAAATAATTTGTTAATTAACAAATTGACAGCGAAAAATAAAAAGTTTTAGGATATTTAAAATTATAGTCGATTTCGGATAATTTGGACTTGATAATCACGAATTCTTAGTCAAAATTGTGATTAATTGTTTATAAATTGTTAATAAACAATTTCTTAATTAACAAATTGACAATGAAAAATAATTTGTTTTTGGATATTTAAAATTATAGTCGATTTCGGATAATTTGGACTTGATAAACACGAATTTTTAGTCAGAATTGTTTATTAGTTGTTTGTTAACAAATTGTTAATCAACAATTATTTATTAACATTGAGTTAGAAGTTTATTGATCGATTTTATAAAAATATATACTTTACCTGGTTAAAATCGGTCAAAGTTAGCAATTTTAATAATTTTGGTTAAGCTGTTCTGAATTACACGTTTATTTACCATTATATATTGTGTATTAGCCGTATAAACAATTTCCGCCTAGTATAAAGTGGTAAGCTTTGATCTATAAGTGATTACGAATCGAATGAGCCCAATTAGATCAAATTCTGTGCTTAAGAAAAAAATTTAGTTAGTCACGTTGATTTTGGGCTTTATTTACTGCATTAACAAAACTCAGCTTGTATATTATAATATTTACAGTTGTTTAGTTCCCGTCGTTTTTATCTGGAACCGATTTTTGTTTATAATATCCGTAACTAATTTCTCAACGTAAGCAATACATCCTCTTAAAGTTACCCTTTTTAGGAAATGCAACATCAGAAAACAGTTGACAAGGAACAAGCTCTAAGTACTTACTTAAAACTTCGAAACTAATCTAAAAATTACTTTCTGTGGTAGCTGGGAAATTTTCAACTCCAATTACATTATGTCTGCTTTGAATTCATCAGATAGGTTTGAATATAGCGGAAATGTATTTTTGTATAAAATGAATGGGAATACGTGAGTGTAACCACTACTTAATTTCTTGAAAACCTTTAGTTACATTTATTTATATATTTCATTAGTAAAATAGTTGGGGGTGTTGTCAGTGTTAGGAGATGTTTAAAGAAGTCGAAGATTCGTTTTTATTTTAAGACATCCTCAGGACTATTAATTTAAATTTTCTATGTAAAATTATATTTTAAAATCGTTGCACAATTCTCACTTGTCACAAGTTATATCCATTAAGCTCCATGTATAACATTGGTTCATTTGTCAAATTATTATTGTTTTTTATACTTGGGGTTAACTTCTTTTTATAAAAACTTACCAATAGTGAAGGAGAAGCACTATTAGAGTTTGAAGTTATTAGAAAAATTAGAAAATTACACAATAAAATTCATTTAATACATTAATATTACTATATCATGTAAATTATATTGTAAAACAGATTTATACATAAACGGATGATCTACTGGTGCATTAAATCATATCCGTATATTTACATGGGATTTTCTCGAAAACTGCTAATCCCTAGAAAAAAAATTTCAAACGGAAAAGTTGCCTCCATCATTTATCTTTAGTGTACTTGTCACAAATACAAAATGAAGAGTATATTGCATTCGATCGGCACACTTTTAGAACCGGTAATATCGCTCGTAGAGAAAAAAATCATATCACTATGTTGTTGTTCGAATTCTGAACAACTTTCAAAATGTCCGTCCGTCTGCCCATCCGTCTGTCAGCCGGTCCGTCCGTCTGCCCATCCGTCTGTCCGCCGGTCCGTCCGTCCGCCGATCCGTCCGTCCGCCTGTCCATATCCGTCTATCCGTCTGAATATCCGTCTATTCGTCTGTCTATTCATCCGTCCGTCACCTATCTTGTAAGCACGATAACTTAAGAAAGAAAAGTTCTAAAATTTGGACAGGGTATTAGTATCAGCTAGAAGAAGAACTTCATTGTTTCTGAAGAAAATCGATCAATAAATAAAAAAGGTGTTAATTATGTAAATGGTGAACATTTTAAAAAAATTTTCATGTTTTATAATTAAACAAAGAAATTATAAAACTAACATTATTTACAGAAAGTGCGAAGAGTATCCCACAGAAGTTCAACAATTATATAAAATGTCCAATAAATCAGCGATGAGTATAATATTTACTAGTTTCTTCTCTATATTTACTTCTATCTATTTCCAAAAATAAATAAGGTTTCCGTTTGTTTTACTTACATGTGCAAATTTTATTATTTTATCGACATAGCCTTAGAAAAAAAAATATCATATTTTCTACATTAAAATTTGACCTTCATAGGAGCACATTTTGTTAATAGTTGTGCTCGTAGTTGTGTAATGATAATACCGTAAAAATGTGACAACAATGAATTGTTCCGTTTTTGAATCGAATTAGTCAACGAAAAAATGATTATTTTATTTTTAATTACCGATCCAGTGGATGTCGAGAACGAGATAAATAGTCCGGGAAAACTGGTGACGGTGTTAATTACTGTTAACAGTGTTAAACTGCTTGACCATTATAAAATTCAGACTTCTTTCTATTCTGATAGTAGGCGCAGCTATTAAAAAAATGAATCCGTTAAGGATTGCGACCTGTAGAGTGCTTCCGTACGTTTTTAATAACAATTTTAGGACTCAATAAAAGTTCAAATCGATCTAAATATTTAAAGTAGAATCGTTCCTTTTCAAGACGTAATAATTACCTCTCTTTTTGTACGTAACATGACTTAGCGTAATATTATCTGAACTAGCTGTAACAATAAAAAAACATTACATTTTTAACGGTATTTTATTTCCCTTGGCAAACAGTTAAATTTTGATTCCAGTCAGTTGTCACATCTTTCTGCTATATTATTTACATTACGAGAGCTGTAACTATAGTTCGAAATTAATATGAATTCAAAACAATACGTTATTTAACGTTTAAAAAAATTAATACATCCGACGTCGTGTCAACGAAGTGTGTTTATTACACTTTAAAATTATTCTTCTAAGACTTTATTTTACATCTTTTGTTACCTTTAATTTTCACTGTTATTCATTTATAGTTGTAGAGTATTTAAAATGTGGAGTTGTTATACATTTATATACTAACATAATATTCTTGAAACATTGGAAAATAACTTCTACGTAGAAAATACATACCCAACCTTTTTAATAATGTAATTACTATTACATTTGAAAGGCAAGAATTCATCTAATAGGTATATTCAATTCCGGAAACCTTTTCCAATTCTTCATTATTTAATACAGTATTTTCTCCCACTTGTAGCTGGTTTAGTATATATTTTCTTTACCGAGAATCGTATATTTACATCTATCTGTGCTTACTTTCAAATCGTTATTACATAACTATAAACTGCCCAAATGATAAAGGTCCAAGCACTGATCCGTGTGGTACACCGAAGTCATCCTCAATTACATTAGATACACTATTAATATATTTTTGTTGTTGTTTCTTTCAGTTAAATAAGATTCAATCCATATAAGTACAGTCCCACCAATGCCCATTTTCGTTAACTTTGACATTAATGACTTTCGATTCACCAATTTTGATGCACGTTTAAGGTGGCCATTCCCTAGAAAGAGACATCCGATAGGGAAATATTTATTATTTTTGCCCATACCTTTTCCTTATTACGTATATTTAAAAAAACTATAAGAGTATACCTAAGTAGAACCATGACAAGACTATTATTATGAATTTCCACTCAATAATTTCAGTGGTTTGCAAAATAGCTTGATTTAAAACTACGAAATAGGAAGATTAATATAATTAATTAAATTTAAGTCTAGCTGTTTTGCAAACCACTGAAATTATTGAGTAAAAATTCATAGTAATAGTCTTGTTATGGCTGTACTTAGGTACTCTTATAGTTTTTTTTAAATATACGTACTAAGAAAAAAAAATTATGGCCAAAAATAATAAATAGTTCCCTATCCCATGTCTCTTTCTGGGTAATGGCCACCTTAAAGTCTAAAAAATTGCAGCTATGATTTGATTTTACCTATACTGCCCTACACCTATATTTAAAATTAATTTTATGTGGAACCAATTAAATTGATTTTTTTATAAGCAAACAAAAAGTAATTCGCTTTTAAACATTTAAATATGACTTACCAGTGAAACTGAACGAGAATAGCCCACACATCCAGTCTGTGGTGCAATGTTAAACAGAAACAATAGTATTTTTTTCCTTCTTCAATTCTTTGGGACTTCCTGCCACATGTATGTTTTCTTTTTAAGCGGGGAATCTACAAAATGTCACAATGAACCAGTATGTTACTGGTAAATAACCTCTACGCCTGTGACTTTTGCGTCAAAGGATCAGTTAAAGGTTGCTTTTTTAAATAAACAACACGAATAAGTATAAAAACTTGAAATTCAATATTTCGTGTTGTTTATTTAAAAAAAGCAACCTTTAACTGACCCTTTGACGTAAAAGTCACAGGCGTAGAGGTTATTTACCAGTAACATACTGATTAATTGTGATTTTTTGTAGATTCCCCGAGCACCGCTTAAAAAGAAAACATACATGTGGCAGGAAGTCCCAAAGAATTGAAGAAGGAAAAAAATTAAGATAATACCACAAATAACATTTAGACAATAAACAATAGTAAATTAAATAAAAATGCTAATATATTAGGCAGGTAGCAATCTCTAACATTGGCTAGACACTAAATACTAAAATTGCTGGTGCATTGCTACAGCATACACCGTTTCTTTTCATCATTTGATAAGCAAATATCTGACCGGAATATTTATTGGTCGCTGTGCCATGTTATACGTCGTGCTTCAGTAAAAACAAGTAGAAATGAAATGTGATATTGTTTTTCTATCAAAAGCGTTGCACTGTGGAGTATACAGTGATCACGCGGTTATCTTTGTAAGTTATTATGTTGTAAATCAAATACCGAAATCGTTATCTTTGAAAAGATGGCTCGCAAATCCATAATATTGCTTGTTTGAGACTGGCAACGAATTCAATACGGTTACACAATCTCTTGTTCAATCAAATATTTATGAAAATAATAAAAAACAACGTAATTTTATCTATGGTATTTAATATAAAACTGAGCTTATAACTTTGGAAAAGCTTATCGCTTGTTTTGAAAGGGGTGAAAATGATAATCTCCAAACTTTACAGGAATTAACCTTAAGGCATTTTTTATTTAACAAATTAGGTGTGAAGTTGTCATTTTCTGCAAATAACTTTCTTGATTTCTTTCTTTCGGACTTCAGCAATCGATAGAGGGGGAAAGTCCACATAAGATTAGTATACATTATTATTATTTTTTAAATTTATTTAATCGTCTCATTTATATTAACGCCCTGGCGGAGTTTAGCTAATGCTATTCCACCACTCAACCAGAACACGTACACATAGACATCAACACAACAACAATTCCCTGCGATATTGCCATCTACCGCAGCTGAGACTCGAACTCAGGATAGATAACAGCGACTAGACCTGTTGTGCCACCCAACAGCGGTCTAGTACGCTGCTACCATTTCGGTAACACATTAAAGACGCCACTAAACATCCATACCCTGGCCAGGATTCGAACCCGGCACCCTGTGGTCGCAAGCCAAACGCCTTAGCATTGCGCCACCGAGCCGCCTATTTAATTTGGGAACATGACCATTGCCAACTTTTTACGTAATAGTACAATATAAACATTTGTGAAACCATTTCCAAACAATATAAAAATGATGGAATGATAAAATATCCTTGTGTACTGTGTACTATGCAATAATTCGGGACACAAAAGGGTTTTTTGTGAGGTATGCAGCTATGAAACTTCTTTAAGCGATAAACTTGCTACATAAATACAAATTCAGCATTTCAGAATTGTTGACACGGCGCATCATTGGTTTAATTCCTATTTATATGGACTGAGTCAACAAATCAAAATAAATAATATTTTGTATGAAAAACTTTTAAGTAATAACGAAGTTCCACAAGGTAGCGTTCAAGGACCTATGCTTTTCACTGAAATTGTTAAGGATAAATTTCTAATCGATTCAGAAGAGTACAAAATACACCTCATTGCGGTTGGTACTATATGTTTATGTGGATTTAATGTGAAGCAAGTTAGAAACAAAATTAATATAATACTACAACAAATAGTTTATGGTGAATGGATTAATGATAAGTGCCAAAAGGTTCAAAGACAAGATATTTCCCCCATCAATGGCGCTGCAGCCGAAATTGTGCCTTGGTCTCCTTCATCTTCAGTCTCCACATTTGCCGATTAGGGGCCACTCTCTTCCATTTTCTAGTAGTGCCCATAAGGTTTTGTGCGTCTTGCGCCACCTCATCGTTTTCGTGGCCTCCCCTTTGGTCTTCTTCCTTGCATCCTGCTAGTGATATCTCTTTATATACTAGATAAATGATACAATAATGACACATTCCGAATATTAATTATGTGTAATGTTACCAACTAGCTATTTAAAAATAGGCGTATGCCATTCATTTTGAAATGTATTAGATACCCTAATACGCTTGTGGCAGTATGTTGTTTTCGAGTATCCAATAACAATGGAGATATACAGTATATAGTATAGATATAGGAGGATCACCTGGCTGTGTCTAGCTCACTCCGCCAATTGCGTGTTAAAAATGAATACACTGTATATATTATATAGAATTTATCAAGAGTCCACGTGCTAAATACCGAGGTACATATTTAGTGCGAAATTAAAGACAACAGAGATTCAAACGTTTCTTTCAATGAATTTGGAAGATAAAGTGAATTTCTGTGGGTTAGTGATTTCCCGGAGTTGCAATTTGACGGAATAGAACTAGAATACATAAGCTGTGAAGAAGTGGTTTCGTGCAACGTCAAAGCAAACATTTTTGCAAAAGTATTAGTTGGCAGTATAGTAGTGTTCAGGTGCCTTCGGAAAGAAGTTAATAAAACCACCGTGGAAAGATAGCAAATGTTATAGTGATTGCATTGGAGGAAAAGTGTTCAATGCTTGACACCTTGATCGTGTCAAACGTACTAGAAACTAGATTCTAGCACTATGGCAGATGCAGTACATTCCAGTGTACAAGAACTACGATGCGACAAATACATAGAAAATATGTACGAGTAGTAGTAAGTACTTGTTGATGGAGTTTCTTATATGAATCTTGCTGGAAGAATTTTAAATAGAACATATCAGAATGTACTTCATTAACATGTCTACTTGGATTTCATAGAATTGCTGACACTATTATGGGGTGCTATCTTAGTGGATAAATTAATATTTGGTATGAAATTTTTCTTAAAGCAGAAGATCGTCTACTGTTATTTCACGAAGTTCTTCTAAATATGCCATTACTTATACATGATGGGGAACTTGACGATATGCAGTATCGGACTATTATTATACTCTTAGCAAATTCAAAACGAAGAGTATATTGCATTCGATCGGCACATTTCTAAAACCGGTAATATTGCTCGTAGAGAAAAAATCACTGTGTTGGTGATCGAATTCTGAACAGCTTTCAAAATGTCCGTCCGTTGTCTGTCCGTCCGTTGTCTGTCCGTCCGTCACGTTTCTTGTGAGCACGATAACTTAAGAAAGAAAACTCCGATTGTATTGAAATTTGGACAGTAAGTTAGTGTTCGCTAGAGGAAGAACCTTATCGTTTTTGAACAAAATCGATTAATAAATAAAAAAGTTATTAATTTTTTAAATGAAAAAAATATTTTTTTGGTTTGCAATTAAACACAACATGTTTGTTTACAAAAAAAAAAGAATGCGAGGAGCATCCTAGAGAATGTGCAGCAATTATATAACAAGTGTAGTAAATCGGCGAAGAGTATAATGGTTAGTTTGTTTCTTTCATCATCTTGACGTGTGTTACCCACCCTTCAAATAACATAATACTTTTTTGTTACACCATGTGGAACATTACCTATTTATGCTTGTAGAGATAAAAAAGTGGAAACCACAAATATTTTGAAGAACAAAAATAGATTGCCTATCTGTCCCCAGTCTTTTTGTGACTTTTCACGTTCGTTTTACCGTTTTCTTTTCATCCAATAATTGTATTCAATTTCGTGCTGTCTATTATTTTTAATTACCTAGTTAGTCCAGTGACTTTAAGCCAAAACTAAATTAAGAGTATTGTTGCTTTTAGCACGTCGATTTTTTTGTAAATATAGTAAAAAATTAGCCACATTACGGGAAGAATACTCTTGATGTAATTCATTCTCCGTTAAATTTGTTATTGCAAAATTACCACAAAATGCATAATTGTTTATAAGCCTTTATCTTTTTAACTTCCATTCTAATCGTCCGATTTGAACTTTCCTCGGGAAAACATGTACTTTTAAAGAAAATTGGTTCCATTATGCTTCAATAAGAAATGCTATTTTTACATAGCATAAACTGGCGAATTTTTGCAAATTTTGAATTTCACATTCAAAGTTGCATACCTATACGAATTCTTCAGTTACATTCCTCATTTTTTTTACATACACTTTAATGGTTACCAAATAGACTCTCTTTATTCGTTTTATCATAAGTGCAAAATTTTGCAAAATATGACGTTTTGCAACAAAAATTTAATTTGATTATGACCTTGAACCAAGGCACTTTTCTATCATGATGTTTGCGGGAAACTACATGGTTTGGTTAGTACTACATATTCTTATTGAAAAAAAAGAAATTAAAAAAAAATTACCATTATTCATTTATGAAAAATAAAATTTGCAAGTAACAAAAATTACAATAACTTTTTTAAGCAAATTTTAATGATTAGAATGGAAGTTATATAAAGAAAGAGGCTTATGTACAATTATGAATTTTGTGGTAATGTAGCAATAACAAATTTAGCGGCGGGTGAATTACGTCAAGAGTATTTTTCCTGTAATGTGGCTAATTTTTTAGTATATTTACAAACAAAAAACGGCGTGCTAAGAGTAACAATACTTTTATAAATTAAAGTCACTGGTTTAAGTGGTTGCATTTCTTTAGTAGCACTTTTTGAATACTTTTTGCCTATTTACAAGGATGTATTCAGTTAGAAAAACATTAGTAGTAAATGGACGCCATAGACAATTTAATTATATCATTTACCTACCATCTACATTTATCAGCGAGGTGTCACAAATGTTACCTTTTAAATAATAGATTTTCTTTTCTATTTACGTAAGGTTATTGAGCTCATTTACGCATTACAAGCTATAATAGTTCCCAAAAACTGCAGTAAATCATTCATATCTAAAAATCTCACTTAAAAATATATTAAAATAGTTGAAATGTGGTTAAAACGTAACAACCGACAAGTCATTGAAGAAATACATTGTTTTAGACAGTCTGTTAATGTTGTTGTAAGTAGAATTCCTACTTTTTGAAGATAAAAAATAATACATTAATTTCAAACTGTTTAAACGAAATTAAGAAAAGTGAACATTTGGGTTTTAGTTTCACAATATTTATTCAGATTTATCTGAACCATTATCAAAGTCTTACATTACAAATCAATCTAAAAGTGCAAATTACAACAGTGTAATATTTTTATTCCAATTATGTTACCTACATTTATATTATGACTGGATTTGCATATCAATAAAACTGTTTATATATAATAGGTGCACCGGATAGTACCAAATTCAATTTGGGTATTTGTTATCTGCCTTCCATTTTTAGCAGCTTCTTAATTGCAAGAATTTCAAACAAATCTTTTTGTTTTAATAGCATTATGTAGAAGTTTGATACTATTATTATTAAAAAATGACTGACTGATTAATAAAATATTCAGCAATATCTTTTCTTGACCTTTTATTGTTTAAAATGTCTGTTCTATGTTCTTTCAATCTTACATCTATGCTCCTACCTCCCTGACTTATGTAATCGCAATCATCGCATTTTATTTCACACACTCCAGATTTGTTTGTATGTTTTATTTTTTTATTGTTGGTTTATAACAGAGCTAAATTGTTTTTATTGATCGCAATAGTTTCAATGCCATAGTTGCTTAATTTTTTGCTCAAAAAATTGGGAAATTTCCTTACACAAATAATGCTATACTATTTTTGTGTTCATTTTCAGTGTATCGTACCAAAATTGGCAAAACAGAATACTTATGGACTCTCGGTACCTGTTTGTTTCGGGGGGTAAAATGGGAAATTATTTTTGTTTATGGTGTCAAAAGAAGGCTTATTAAAGCACTAAAAATATATAATTTGTCTTTTTCATGTATTTCTTAATATTTTTCCGAAAATCCGCTTAAAAATTGCTACCCGCCGCTATTGTCTCCAAAAGCATCGCTCAGAATAATCGGTAAAGGTATTTACACAGAACTTCCCTCATTATTTGTGCATGGCGGTCACTCTAAAAAATTAATAATTACGAAATGACATTGGGAATAATAATCGGAATATAGTTATTGCTATTATTACAAAGAAAACTTGATAAGTTTTGGTCAAAAAAATATACAGATTTCTCATCCAACAGCAAAAGTTCAATACTAAATAGAAGGTGCCACATATGGCAGGCTTGCGCAAATACCTTTACAAATGTCCACCATGACTGAATTTTTTCTTGGGATGACCACCCTGTACATTTTTCAATAAAAGTAAATAGGTGAATATGCCAGATATTATTGCCATCTGTAACATTTTCAATCCAACATTCACGTAATGGAGTGGAAGTATAGTGGTGGTTAAATTTTTTAATTTTTTTAAAATTTTTCAAAAATGTTGGTAAAAAAATGTTCAAAATGTTTCCTTCTGAAATAGGTTTAAAATGTCAAACGTAGAAATTTTAAATTTGAGCAAAAAGGAAAGTCTCCTTCTATTCTATAGTAGTGGTAAAAAAAGTTTAAAATTTAAAAATTATGTGTATTTTTTAAATAGGTTTAGAATGCTATGAAACGTGAAAATTTTAAATTTGAGCAAATAAAAAAAAATCGATCTATTTTAGTGGTAAAAACTTTTTAAAAAATGTTGGTGAAAAAAAATTTTCAAAATTTGTTTTCTGAAATAGGTTTAGAATGTCATGAAACGTGAAACTTTTAAATTTGAGCAAAAAAAAAGTTTCTATCTATTCTAGTGTTAAATTTTTTTCCAAACTGGTAAAATGTTGCAATTTTTTTTTCTGAAATTGGTTTGGAATGTCATGAAACGTGGAAATTTTAAATTTGAGCAAAAAAAAATTTTTCGTCTATTCTATAGTAGTCATAAATAGATTAAAAATGTTTTCAATTTTTTTTTTTAATTTATCAAAAACATTTTTAAAGTTTGAATAGTTTTAGAATGCCATGGAAGCCTGGATAGTTTAAATCTGAATAAAGAAAACAAATTCTATCTTAGTGGTAAATTTTAAAAAAAATAGTAAACAAAAATACTAATTTTTCTTTTAAATAGGTTTAGAACGCTATGAAACGTGGAAATTTTAAATTTTAAGAAATTAAAAAAAAAAATCCACTTACCTATTTTAGTGTTAAAATTTTTTTCAAAAATGTTGGTAATAAAATGTTCAAAACATTTTTTTTGAATTAGGCTTAGAATGTCATCAAACGTGGAAATTTTAAATTTGAAGAAAGAAAAAAAAATGTTTTTCATCTATTTTAGTAGTAAAAAATTTTAAAAAAATGTTGGTGAAAAAAATTTTCAAAATTTTTTTTTCCCGAAATAGAATTAGCGTGTCATGAAACGTGGAAATTTAAAATTTGAGCGAAAAAAAATTGTTTTCACTATTTATTCCGTTTAGACGGTCCACCCTGTATATTTTCCAGTGAAAATTTTAGCATTTCTTCGCTGTCAGTAGGGTCAACTACCTACCAACTTTGACTGCTCTCCGTCAAGTAGTTTTTTAGTTAATGCACCAACAGACACTCAGATAGACAGACAGACAGACTGACGGAATTGAAAAACCTATATTTTCGTAATCTCCGTGATCTGAAACGTCAGAATCCGAAAAAATCTCGGAGGGTGATTTTTTCTCGAATACAATACTTCCTTTCGGTATGCGAGGGAAGTAAAAATCTCAAAAAAGTCATGAACTTGGAAATAAGGTGTAGATTGAACGAAAATTATCGGGCCTGAAGTTCTTAGACAATTGTTTTGGTACATAAGAAAAGCTCGACGACAAACGTTGTCTTGCGACTTGGTGCTATTTGCTTGAAACTTGCACAGAAAAAAGGTACCTCAAACAATAATTTTATCAGCATAATATGTATAACAAGTTCGATACCTTTTTCTGTTAAGTTCATGTTTTCAACGTTATTAATTTAAAAAAATTGAAAAATCACGAATTACTCGTTTTTTGACGCGGTGGTTTTTTTCCCATAAATAATTTTTACTTGCATGTTGAAACCCATAGTGACAATTTTTCTTCGACATGAATTTTTCAAAAACCGTCGAAGAAAAGTGGTTGCTAGGAGGTATAACATTAAAAATAATCAGTTCCACTTTTTGGAAGTTCCATGTACAAGGTCTAAAGATATTATAAAAAATTGTGTATTGTAAAAAAACAAATTTTTATTATACTTTTAGAGCGATAAAAAAAGAGAAATTGGCAATTTTCCAATTTAAAAATATTAATAACATTGAAAATATTAACTATACCAAAAACAGTTATCGGACACTCCTCGTTGGAAATCAATAAAAACAATATATAAAAAAAATGTTTGGTTGAAAAAGTGTATTTCCTTTTGTTATAAACAATATCAGTCCAGGTTACAGTCTGGTAATATGAATTTTCAAAATCGGTAATGTCTTCTGAACTGATTCCAGCCAAAAAACTACGTTCTACACACATTCGAGGCGCATGCGCGCGTACAACCTGGTCTAGTTAAGATATAACCATTATTAGCAATTATTCTGCGTTAACTTCATTTTGAAACTTATTTTTACTTAATTTTACCGATAATAATTTTTGCACTTAACTATGAAATGGTCACATTTTAATTTTTCAAGACTGATACAGTTTGCATGTGTTCAATCTTTCAGATAAATCTGAATAAATTTTGTGAAACTAAAAAACCAACTGTTTACCTTTCTTAATTTTGTTTATTAAATATATTTCATCAAGAACCAACCCCTGGGAGTATACAATGTTTAAAAATGTTTATTTAAAAATAATATATTTTGAGATAACTACACAATTTACGTTTACAAGTGTATATCGAAACTAATTTTGAAAATGATAGCGCCGTCAATCATTTTAAATATATTTAAATCATAAATCAATTTCTATTTGTTATTATTAGTTCGAGTATGCGAACGAAATTTGCGTCAGACCCATGACATGACTATTTCAATTTAAACAAGAGGAAGTACATACAAACGTATAAATATTTATCTTGGGGCATAAAATTCCTAAAACACTTAAGGAGATAGCTTACAGAAGCAAAAGTCGCAGCATGGCCTCTTAAAAACATACATGAACCAGATGGGTGATAAATTATCTAGTATCTTACAGGCTATGTATCACCGCGTTCAACTGTACCTTTATCTTAGCGGAAGACGCTGGTGCTTACCCCAATTTACCTATGCACGCCTAGGGTAACAGAATGTACAGAGATGTTTTATAATTAAAATTTGGAAAGTAGATAAATGCTTGAAATTAATGGGTAAAAAGTAAAACATAAATATGAAGCAGATTTTTGTTTAAAATATTCATGAAATTCGTTCTTATGTATGAAAGCAAAAGTCTTTTAAGTCCAAAATATAATCTAAACGGCTTTCCAAAGTTGCAGTTTTTAATCATGTTTTTGAGTTATTGTATAAAATCCTATTAAAGTTTGAAACTAGTTTTAGAAATTTTCATGAAATTTTATTTCCACTGGTTTCCTCATTTCAGTGTACATGGTGTCTCAGCTTTATTTAGACAAGCATTATCTGGAAAACGGCGAAGCATAGAAAGAAATGTTAAATGAGAAAGTTATTCTGTTTATTAAAAAGTTGCATTTAGGTAGTCATTTTATTTTCAAATGTATTAGGTGCCTCCAAAAGGCGGTAGGTTATGCAACTTTACTCTTTCTAATGGAACACCCTGTATATTTTTATATTTTTGGACCTTCCTTTTATTTCCTAACAAATTTTATTAATCATGTCCTATATCTACCATATATCATTGTTGAGATACTAGCAGTTAAATTTTTGTGATCGCATTTTTTTATTAACGTAACCATAACGAATAATACAATACACAAAACACTAACTATTATAAAAGATGCTGAAATTGTCGCCCCTATTCTATTTGACACAACTCATACCTCTTTAAAAGTTCTCGTGTACAAGGGTTCCTTATAACTTCTGGGTTTTTTGGCAGCAATAATTTCTGCTTTTGTAATGTAAATAAATCCAGCCTTATTAGTTTAAGACGACGGAACATGGTGGAATCAAGATTAAATCGTTGATATATCGTAAACCGTTAACGACAGTTATGGTTAACAACATTTATTCGGAAATAAAAGGAGAATCCAAAAATATACAGGGTGTTCCATTTGAATAAGTAACATAGCATCATTTGCCGGATTTTTAAGGCACCTTATAAATTTGAAAAGAAAATGATTAAATGCATCTTTATAAACAGAATAACTTTTCCATTTAACGTTTCTTTCTGTGCCTCACCATTTTCCATATAATGCTTGTCTAAATAGAGTTGAGACACCCTGTCCGAACAGTTGACTGCGATAATCTACATACTTAACTAATTTTCTCGACGGTGACGTATTGTATTAAAGTATATGATGAGCACAATTTTTGCTGTTGAAAGTACTTAGTAATAATTTGTTGTCTTACTACATTGTAAAATACTCCATAACAAAATATTTTTTGGTCCTTCAAGAGGGTGGAGGTAGTACGGGGACGAATGTATAAACGCAGCAGATAAGAGTTGTTATGAAGGTGCGGCGCAGACAATCATTTTCGATCACTATCAATAAATCTATCATTTAAATAGTTTGATTTACATCGTGATTTAAGTAAATCAAATGTTTTTTAAAGTGTTATACTTGGCGACCTTTCATAATAAATTTTAATAGTAAATTGAAAAAATAAATAAAACCATGGTCGAAATTACTGTTTGGCATTTTAAAAATGTCTCTGGCTTTTGTTAGATTTATAAACTTTGATCGATTTTATTTTGTTATAGCCATACATCCTGCATACACATTCTGCAAGTGCACTGATGGGTGTGTTAAGATTGAAATAATTAATATTAGCAAAAGCCTCTATAAATTTTTCATATTTTCGTAAAACTGTAGGAGATCGATTTTTACCTTTTCTAAAGAAAGTGAAGTTTAAATCGCACCATGTTAGGATATAGAAAGTAGACAGCGACAGACATACATCATTTCCATCAATTTCATGCAATGTATTATGTATTAACATTAATAAATCGTTGATTATTTCCCACGTCAACGTGCGCGCGCGCGCTGCAGCGACAGTGGCGTGGCGGTTTTATTTACACTTTCAGACCAGTGTAAGAACTGAATTGCGCCACGTACAAGCCGTAAGAACTAAATTTTTTGATTATTTATCTTGCAAACTTGCTGTAGATATACATTTTTAGCTGAATAATATTTGACACTTCTCTAAATTGGTTATTGCTTGTAAGAACAACTTTGCCCATGCACCAGGTGTAAGAAGTATTTTTTAATTAATAGTTTGTTGTTCACAGCTCATGCTCTATAATCCATACACAAACATAAAATAAAATCTTGGAAAAAATTCTATTTTTGGAAATTGAGGTGAAATATTTTTTCATGCACCCCATTAAGTGGGGAGTTATTAAACAGGTTTTTGGTGTGTTAGACAGATTTTCATTTCAAGTTTTCGAAATATTTAGTGTCAAAGTTATTTATATTGTTTCGGCCGCTTTATTGTTCCAACCGTGTTTCTAACAGGGTTGGCACAAAAACCCACCATTAGAAAAAAACGGGTGGTGTTTTGTTTGTTTTTGATTTTAGATAAGCTCGCCAGGTTTTATGTTTGATTTTCGGTTTTTCTTTTGCAGGAAAAAAAGCAATTATTATAAAAAAATATATTTTTGCCTCGCAAATCTTTTGAAAAGATATTTATGTTTTATTTAAATGTCTACAAATCTAGTTTTGACGCATTTTCAGCTCCAAGCTTATTCCTTAGTTTGCTCCAAATATTGCCGAACATAGAAAAAATTCTTTCAACTGCGGCACTAGAAGCGGAACAATTTTGAAAAAAAAATCGCACATATCTACTAGATTTTCATATCGTTGTTTTATGCAGTAGTAACACAACTAGATTAGATTTATAATAAATCAAAATCGCTCTTCAAGTTTTACATCACATCACATCAGTCAGCCCTAATAGTGCAACTGAATAACTGAATATTTCCAACACAGGCCAGATGCCGTCACATGTTATATTGCCAAAGCAGCACCGAATGAAAGGTGGAAAATTACACGGGAAATTTGAATTTGACAAAAACCCAGAACAAACCACAATGGCCCAGCAAAACCCATCTAAATACCCAGTGGGTCTTTTTCTAAAGAAAGGGACTTTTAGTCAAAATTGTAACCAGCACTAGAGCATAGGTACTTCTTGTAAAAAAAATCGTTTTTAAATGTTGTCAACACAAAAGAAACCATGGCAGACTAAATGTGCACGTTTAATTCTGAAACGCCTACGGAACCCTACTGTGTGCGTACCTAACAGGCTCTTTGTCGATTTTTCATTTTGTCGTAATTAATTAAACCCCTTTGAAATCGTGATTATAGATAGCATAGCCTAAATTTTTTTGAGGAATATCGTATTTACATGATTTGAAAGATTCGTTCTAAACCGACTTTGGGGTTTTTTAGTGTAACTTTTAAGCGAGCGTACATTACGCCAGACACATTGCTTTTATGTATAGTTAATTATTTATTAATTCAGTACCACAATTACTCATACCGCAGTTGCTGTCGTAAATCCATAAATTAAATGTTATCAAATTGGAATATTAACCTGCAAACATTTTACATATTTATCAAAACGTCATTATTTTGTTTGGTTTTTAAGAAATAATAATTCACCGGATGTGTGTCAACGAACAGTGTTGCACACTTCCGTTTAAAAAGTCTCCTACATTTAAATTTTTTCGGTAAATTTGGACAGCAAGTCAGTGTTAGCTAGAGCCTCTAGCCCAGAGGAAGACCCTATTGTTTTTTTAACAAAATCGATGAATAAATAAAAAATATTATTAATTATTTAAATTTATATATTTATATGTAATATTGTTACATTGCAAACCCGGTAATAGTCACTATTCGTATATCATATATCAACTTAACAGCAAAAAAATTGTCACAAATGCGATAAGATTTGGACCAAGCTTTGGCGGCTGTCGTTCATCTCGCAGTTAGACAAGGCCATCACTGGGTAATACAAACTAACATTGTTTATACTATTCGCAAATATTTTTTTATTGACAAAAAACTGCGAAGAGTATTCTATAGAATGTGCAACAATTATATAAAAAGTGCAGCAAATCTGCGAAGAGTGTAATGGTTAGCTTGTTAATTTTATAGCATACCAAACGATATTTAAATACTCGTCTATCTGGTGGTTAGGAAAAGTGTCGGCGCCTTAGACAGTGCGGAACTTTTTATACCGATAATAAGTCTGCAGTGAACTATATGTATAGTAGGTTCTGTGTATAATTCAGCCATATGAAAAACTTGCAAAAAAGTTTAAAGGAGACCAGCCGTAATTAGTTTTAAATTTATGTTAAAAAAAGGCCATAAAGAAGGTGTTCGGCTTCTTTTATTATCATCACAAAAAATTGTCATAAATATTTCCTAACGAGTTAAGAACGTGGACCAATCCCACTGAATATAATTGGTTGAAATTTGCCTACCAAATAGATGATTCGTTGAAATAAGCGATCTAGTCAACGTGGACTTTCAGGGGTGGAGTAACTGTTTCTTTCTAATAAAAGTTTGAGAATAAATTTATTAAATTTTTCACTCTATTGTCCGGTGGTATGCTAAGCAGAAACGGTCGGTTTCCTTTAGGATTTCTTGCGAGCTTTTTTGTATCGCTGTGTTTCATATGGAGCCTACTATACGTACCCTCTTCAGGTCAAAACGTTATTATCAATGAATTAAAGGGACTTTTTTATGTTTTTCGTCAATATTTTGAAAGCTAGGAATGAAAGAGAAAGCGATCGGATAGGGGATCAAGAACTTTTTTGGTGGAATATAAAATTTGAAAATAATAAGTATAATAAAAAATTGTACAGTCGGTAGGTAAGTTTATACCGGCCGTCAGTCTCAAAAATGGAGTTCGAAAGCACCCATTTTACGTCATTGTTTGATAGGAACCTTACGACTATTCTGTCATTTAGAATCCAATTAAAAATCCGAAAAGAATACATGTCCTCTATAGACTCCAGAAAACAATTTCCATACCACGACAGATTTTCTTAGGCCTTTTTTGTTTATGCTGTTGAAATATAAATAAAAAGTTGACTTTTTTGCATTGTCATAGTTTCTTACAGGTTTCGGGTCCCTAGAGATATTGAAATTTTTCGTGATGGTAGTCGAGGTAAATGAGCGAAATATTCTCGTTTTCATGTCTTGAAATAGAGAATAAAACAATATATTCTGGACATCATAGAGCATCTCTGGACGAATTTTTTATATTGTCGGTGTAGCATTTGAAAAATCTACATTAATAATTTCAGTTTGAACACAGTAGATTAACCCATTAGTTCATTTGTTTGATAGGCAACCACTCGTACTTCAAAGGGGTATAGCAGGTTGCATATCTGAAATTCTCAACAAGGAAAGAAAGCGTGTTTTCTTTTATGTATTATTTTTGAGTCGGAGGTGTTACTCACATATTCTTGTAGTTGAGATATTACATAATCGTGTAATTCAGTCTTTAAATTGCAAAGTCCTTTGTTGGCGCATTTTTATTGGCGAGAGAAAGAGTTCTCTAGATGCTCAAGTTGGCAACACTGAGAACGGTAGGAGATTTTGGTCTGACTTTCGTTCTTCGACAGCGACGAGATTAGCGGAATGGCGGCGGTCCCGGTTTTGTAGTGAAGAATTTGGGTTTTACATCGCTGACACTGAAAAGGGATTTGATTTGATGTACCCAGTGTTTCTTTACCGTCCTGCCAGAAGAATTTTGTAAGTTCCAGGAAGGAATTCTGTTGCTTGTCGTAATCCGATCGCCACGTGTTTCGTGAAGGTTATGTAATACTCTCTATAGGAGGTAAGCTTTTATTTTACTTGGTTGGTGTTCTATTTAGTTCTTATTTACTGTAAATATTACAGAGTGTTTTGGAGAGGCTTATGTCTGGTATAAGCATATGTTTGGCATAAACATATATGTTTGGAGGCGAAACGGGGCCATTTTTAGTTAAAAAAAAAAAAACCTCATTTACTTCTTGTTTCATCAATAACGAGAATGCAGGTGTTCAGAGGTTGGAAATAAATATTTTCTACATAGATTTTCTTTTTATTTTTCATACATTATTTTTTCTGCTGTTTGCAAAATTCTATAATAGCATATCATATGAGCGATTACCATTTACCATTATTTACGAAGATGATGTTTGAGCCCATGAGCCGTAGACGACTGGCGCAAATCTTCAAGTGAATAATGGTCATAATCTCGAATATAATACTATGCTTTTTCTTCACCTATTAAACTAATAAATTAAACTGAAATTTGGTAACATTAATCGATACCTACTCTTAGAACTGCATCCGATGGAAAACGTAAACAAATAATATGGCGATATGTTTGGTTGTCACTGTCATTGTCAGCCGCCACACAAAAATTGATCACAATCGGTTTAAAATATCGAATCAGCGAAACACTGACTTTTGAATTTGTATTTGTGGATGGCCGAACGCAGTGAATTATGAATCGATAATTCACTACAGTGCATTATGGGTACGATTTTTCACGAAAAAAATGCTGATAATTGTCATATAATTAAATAGGCGTAGAAAATATGTTTTATTCGTCACACTTTATTTACGTTAGTAATTTTTTGCGCGTCCAATTATCTCTTGTTATACTGTACACTAAATTAAATATTTCTTTAATTGCTGTAAATGTTTTATTGCTAATATCTTTCGTACGCGATAAAAACAAATTTAAGTTCGGAATTGTTGACTTTTTTAGGAATGTGAGTCGAAAAAATTTACAATGTAAAGTACAAAAGGAGCAAGAACGCACTAAAACGGTGGGCTGTAGGGTAATCTGTCAAGAACAGTTGAAAGAGCTATTCACGAAATTCTACAAGAAACACGCCGAAGACTCGGGCATTCTGGTTAAAGGAGAACGTGCAAAAACAGAATGTATTATCGTTAATTTAATTTGTTTTTATTTGGAAAAGGAAAATAAAAAGATTTCAATTAAGAAATGGGGGAAGATAAGGAACGCAATTAGGTTTTTATAGGTAAAATAAAATTACGAAACGTTTAAACACAAAACTGAAACAGAATGCGAGATATCTTACGTTAATATGGTTACCTACGTATTGCCTATTTGCACGTTACTGTGCAATGTTTAGTAATTGTTACTGCATTTTATATTTGAGGAGCTACCTATGGCATGAAAATATACAGTAGGAAAAAGAAAAACCTAGACTTTCCCTAGCCGGAAAATCATGCCCCGAGATTTGTCTAAAATTTGACTTAGGGACATTCGTATCACTTTAGGATGTCAGAACAAAGAGGTGGAAGCTCTGGATCGTAAACACACAAACGCAAACCCACCACTCATATTAGTCATATTAGTGATTAGGAGCACACACCCCTCCTCAACCAGTTTTTAGTTTGATGAAAATCCCTACGAGAACGGCTTTTGTAGAATTTTTCTAGGAAGTCTGAAGATTCCGAAAATGTTAACGGGAAAATCGGATCTACTAAGATTCGCAATATAATCGATTTTTTAGCTTTTAAAAACAGTAATCTTATTTTTTCAGTTTTAAAAAAATGCGAACAATATTTGTATGTTTATGAGACGCGTCATATAACATACAGGATGTTTCACGAGGAAAAGGACATGCTATTGAAACATATTCTTTATAGGATTTTGCAAACAGCAGAAAAAAATAAATATATGCAACTAAAAGAAAAAGTAAGTGTAAATTATTAATGAATACTTGCATTTTTTCATTAATATTTTACACTGTGTGGATGCTAGTGTTAGAATGAGAATTGTCAAATAAGAAATTAACAAATTCATTTTAGGATTTTAATTTGCTAGCATAACCAGAACCAGAAGTTATCGAAAGAATGCAAAGAGTTCATTAATAATTTACTTTTTCTTTTAGTTATAGATAGTTATTTTTTTCTGCTGTTTGTAAAATCCTATAAAGAATATGTTTCAATACAATTATAAGCAAGCAAATAATAATTCATTTTTAAAATGGACGTGCTTTAATGGTAGATAGAGGACACCGAGGGTAATCATAATCACCCACTGTGAAAGCTAGTGGGGCTCTCGTAATAAGTAAATTATGTTGTTGTTTTACTAGTTTTTAATAAGTGAAAGGTATGAAATAAGTTTGGAGGATTTTTGGTAAAAACACATAAAACACCGTGTGTTTCAGCAACGAGGGCCCAACTAGCTTTTTCAGTGGGTGATTATGATTACCCTTGGTGTCCTCTATCTGTCATTAAAGCATGCCCGTTTTCTCGTGAAACACACTGTATACAATATACATACATATACATTAAAATATGTATGACAGTCCTACTTAATTATACACAACACACACGTACAGGGTGATTTACGTAGGCTGTGCATTAAAATTTTTTCAACTTGCAGTTGGATTAGAAACTTGAAATTAGGTACGCAGCCATAATTGATCATTCCCGTTGTAACTATACAGTGTGTGCCAAAAGTCGGTACCAACTTTCTTATTTTAAATAGAAACCCAGATTTTTTTTTCACATGGTTCGATTAGCTTTCTAATTCTGACTTTAGGTAACCCAAGTTATGTTAGCTTATCTATTACAGTTTTGACATATCGTCACTCAGGAAGAAAAGTGGCACAACTCAAAAAACATAGTTTCGCAGAAAAGAGAATTTAAAATAGTTAACATTTTAAAAGCTTTGCTGAATAAGCTGTACTTAATGAGAGAGATATAACTATTAGTTTTTTTTATCACTGGTATTAAAGAAAATCTGTTGATTTATGTAGTGCATTCAGTTCAGACACATGACTTGACTAAACTTACCACGTTATTCGAAGAGTATATTGCATTCGATCGGCACATTTCTAAAACCGGTAATATTGCTCGTAGAGAAAAAAATTCTCATATCACTGTGTTGGTGATCGAATTCTGAACAACTTTCAAAATGTCCGTCCGTCTGTCCGTCTGCCTGTCCGTCTGCCCGTCCGTCAGTCTGTCTGTCCGTCAGTTTGTCTGTTCTCCCGTCCGTTACGTTTCTTGTAAGCACGATAACTTAAGGGCGCCCGATCGTGTTGAAATTTGGGCACTAAGTTAGTGTGAGCTAGAGGAAGCACCCTATTGCTTTTGAACAATATCGATCAATAAATAAAAAAGTTATTAATTATTTAAATATAAAAAAAGAAACTGTATGTTTTGTAATTAAACCAAAAATGTCTAAAACCCGTATTATTTACGAAAGAAACTGCGAAGGGTATCCTACAGAATGTGCAACAATTATATATAAAGTGCAGTAAATCGGCGAAGTGTATAATGGTTAGCTTGCTCAAGATTGACATTACAATAACTGTGATGCAAGAAAGCCAAAACATACAAGTTTTGAGTTGTGTCACTTTTCTTCCTGAGCGACGATTATGTCGATATTTTGCGAAAATTTCAAGCAGGTGTTTTGAAAAGTAGAATAATTTTTTTTGGCTAAATTCAAAAATTCATAAAAAATAACAAATCACACATTTTTACTAGTCTGACGCGCGTAACAATATTTTTACATGGTTTGCAACCATTTTCACCTTTTAAATTTGAGGTGTTCGATGGGGTACCTTTTTTTTCATGGGAGCTCGGTCTATAACGAAGAATATACTACTAGCATCGTAATAGAATTTGAAAATATTTTTAAATTTATTTTACAATAAGCATTCAGAAGTATATCTGGAAAGGCTACAACAAAAAGATCGTTTTTTTCTCCTGGTTTTGTTGAAAAGAACAATTTCAAATATTTATGTTATAGAAAATTAATCGGTGTGTACAGAAACTGTATACATTATAAATCACCCAATTTTGTACGATTTTTGCGTTCATTTGTTACTGCTCCAAGCAAATTACCCAATTTTCTTTTGGCTGCTCATTCTGTTCCGAACTCTGTGATCACGATTGCTGCAAATTATTAATATAAATTGCGTGACCCTTTCTAGTTGAACATCAAACTTTGCACTAAAGGTTCTGATTTAAATGCTTTTGTGATTGGCGTGACGAGAGACCTCGAGTAGATAGAATCTCTCCAATGAAGAGGAATAATGAGATAATACCGGATGGCACTACAAAAGTGAAGTACGGCTGACAACGATTTGAATTTTCGTTCAATTGTGGGCATAGGCTTCAAATATTATTTAAAACTGCAAGTATATAATATTTGTCTTAATAATAGGTTACTAATTTTTACAATGGAAAATGCTACCTATTGTCAAAATATTTTTGGAGAATTCATACAGTGCAGATTCCTAATAGGAGTAGACCTGTTTTTAAGTCTGTATTTTTTTGCGTACGATAATTGCAATAAAAGTGTATTGCAAATAAAAACTGTTATAATAAAAGACTGGGGGAGTTATCTCCCGAGTGAGACCCCTTAAGGTTGTTAACGTTCGTAATGTAGTATATCTGGTTTAATACCATCCTACTGCTTACTTTCAAATTTTAAACACATCTGTTATATATATGTGTGTGTGTGAATAAGACACCTTTGCGAATATAACTGATTTATTTTAAAATCCATTCTGTACAGTGATACCAACCGTAACATATTTTTATATACATGACGTCTCCCTTTTTCGTTCCAGGGGCCCAATTCTCGAAACTAGACGAACCCGGTTCGTGCACGAATGGCGTTGAAATTCGCACACGAACGTACTTTTTCTATTCTCGAACTGTCGACTAACGCATGAACGAACAGATTCGTGCACGGAAAGTACTCGATAGGTGTTTCGGTGGCGAAAAGCATATTCGCATGTCACATAACCTTTAAGTTAACGTCAACCTTCAGTCAAACGGCTTTATTTTGGTTGGAAATTGTGTTAGAGTCTTCTAATGGCTGCTTTGGATGAGCTGAATCTTTTAATAGCAATTAATCACTTGGAAGAAATGGAGCCAGCTGCAGAAGTCAGAAGGGAATATAATAATCGCGTTTACGATGACTTTGATAATAATAATTCCGATATAAGAATGTTTCGACTAAGTAAGGACCTAGCACGGGATCTAATCAATTTACTATCTGAATATTTGATCCAACCAATCAGTTAGAACTCATTAGACTTCAACTTACGTATTTATTTTCTTGCGCGGCACCATTGGTGCACAATCTCCTATTTACAAAGCATGTTTTTGGTCAGAATTCCTCCAAAACACAAAAATAAAATCTCAAAACCGCCTACAACCAAGCAATCATCTTTGTGCAAACCGCAAAACAACAACGAGTATTTTGACTTTGACACTTCTCAACTGTTGCACTACGACCGCAACGAAAAGTTCCCAGATTTACACGGTCTGCTATTGGTTGACATATATCTATATATGAACCAAGATACGGTGTACGCTATACGGTCGACGAATGTGTTCGCCTCGTGTACCGCTTTTCGACTATCACTGGAGAATTTGATTTTTATAAAAAATGCGTTCGCATGCGAACCAGACCGCACGAGTTGGTTCGTGCACGATCAATTCGTTCGGGATTCCAGAATTGGGCCCCTGATTATATGAGCTCTACTCGTCCAAATAGATATTACACATGTAGTTCACTTTCGTAACTTTGTCGAGCACAGTAAAAAGATGATGACTCTGAGTTTTTCATTCCTTTAAGTAAATCATTATGCATAATGTTTTAACTATTTAACTGTGATTAAATCTGTCTGGCTTAACTAAAGGGTCTACCTCTATTTGTACAATTGTACATGGAAGAGAGACAGGAAAATTAACATTTGTTTCATATAATATAGAATCATTACCATCACTAGCCTCATCTGAACTAATCACAGTTTCCTCATTGTTACTACTTACTAACGTTTTAGTTTTAACAGGATGATCTACTAAATATTCTGAATTTAAATTTTTTGTATTGTTAGGCACTATTGATAGAAATCTGTTATTTCCTTTATCGTCTCTTATTCTGTATGAACGAGAACGATCTGTTAGTTTTTCTTTGAGTTTACTGAAATTCTGCCGTAATACATTTTTTGTTTCTTTTGATTTATTTTACTGCTTTTATTAAATTGCTTATAATTTATATATAGTGCGGTTTAAACAATTTATTAGTGACAGGCAGTAGATATCTGAGTTTTCGTGAGATTAGTAATTGAGAAAGAATATTTATTATTATCTACAGGGGTGTTTTGACAAATTAGTAATAATAAATCTAAATCCTTTTTATTATCTAATGCTTTTTGTAACAATTTTTTGAAAGTCTGTTTAGCTCTCTGCACCATACCATTAGATTGTGGATACCGAGGGCTAGACGTTATATGTTAAAATCTCATTTTTAACTGAATTTACATATCGTAGGGGATCATGTAGATACTAGTTTAGCCTGCTTAGCCGTAGGGGTTGGATGCTAGTGTTAAAATGAGAATGGCAAATCAGAATTTTACTTGTTAGCATAACCAGAAGTCAGGTTATCGAAAGAATGCAAAGATTTCATTAATATTTTTAAATATAGTTTTTCCTTTAGTTCTCATAGATAGCTTTTCTTTCCACTGTTTGCAAAATCCTATAAAGAAAATGTTTCATTACTATAAGCAAACAAATAATAAATAATTCACTTTTAAAAATCTCATTCTTCTACAAAATTTGCAAAATGTGCTGATATAAATTGCGTGCCCCCATTGCTAATTAAAATACATGGAATATCTAACCTTGCAAATATTGATTTTAAGTTTTGTATTACAGTTTCTGAATGTGCATGTTTATGAAGTAAAATTAATTCAACCCACTTAGTATAATAATCAATTACCAATAAATAGATACTTTTCCCATATAGAGTATCTCACATCCAATTTTACACCACGCGTTTTTAGGCATGTCATGATTTATTATTATTAGTTTGATAAGTTAAACAAATTTTACAATTAGTTTAGTTGAGTTGTCATACCTGTCCAATAAAATGATTCAGTTGCTCTATTTATACGCTTAATCATTCCTAAATGACGAAAATGAATTTTATTTATTATTTATAATTTTGTGTAATTTGGTTTATTACCATTATATAATAATCCGTTTTACTGTACCTACCGACTGCGCCATGTTATATAAGTGTGTGGATAAGAAACTATTGCGAGTATAACTGATTTGTTTTGAAATCCTTTCTGTACAGTGATGGCAACCTTAACATATTTTTACATATATACATGACAACAACGCCATAATTAGATGGTCACATAGGTCACCCGATCTAACATCCCTGATTTTTTCCTTTGATGTACAATTATACAAATCACGGCTTCAAACAAGATATAAACTTTGCGCGTGAACAAGAGATATATGTGCAGATATCACTCCAACAATACAAAATGTAATAAAAGCTTTGTTTGAGAAATGTATTGAAAATACGGAGGATTGATGAAAGCATCAACAATGCATATTTTATAGGTGTATGTGTTCTTAAATTAAACGTTACTTACTGAAATTCATCTTCAGGTATGTGTGTGTATGTGAGTGTCAATGCCTATATTTGTAAAAGGATTTGCCTTTTAAATAAATTCCAGTCCGGACAGTTGTAATTACAAATAAAAATCATTTAAAAATCAATATACCTTTTGAAGTGTACAAAATCCTACATAAAGAATTTTTAAACTACGATGACGTGATATAGCCATTTCTTGATATCGGACCTGATGTGACGTTATAACCATGGTGTAATGGCAGTCTGTATCCTGCAATGTAAATAAAACTCGACTGTGTCATATTGTGATTTCACATCTCGCTGATGTTTTGGTGATTGCCAGATTTTTTGCTGTTCGCCGGGTGGCTACTGCTGGGTAACAGCTGCCGTGGATGTCTGAACTGTTCCATCAAGCAGAGTCCGATTACGTATTTATGAGAGCGCCAGCAAACCGGCCTACAGAGTAGGGTAGGAGGTGGTAGGTTGTGAATAATGGAAATAAGTAGGGTAAACTAAAAACTTAATTTTTAACGTATATGGTAGAAACCAACGCCTTAAACTTTTTTATGACATTTGCCCCAAATATTATTAAAATTCTAAGACCAATAATTCCCACATACTTGAGTGCAAATCTAATCAAGATGTTTCCTTTAAAGTGACTTGGACGAAAAATCTGGATGTGGAAGTAGTGATTCCTTAGGCAGCGGTTTTTTGTTTTAAAATGAAGTTTAAGATCTCTGCTCTATTACAACTTATCTGGCAGACAATTTTTGTTAATTTGTCAGACTAATTTTGAATGCGCAGCATTAATGCATCAGGGTCAATTACTGGCATCTCATAACACCTCCTTAAAAAAAGAACAACTGGAGTTTCTCCTCTATGCATAAAAATTTGTCACTGAAAAAATGTTTTTCACCATGTCAGACATTAAAAAATGTGGTCGCGGCACTTGAAAAATAAAGTCTGTCGTAGTGAGAAACATTTTTTCGCCGACAGACCGATTGTTATGCATAAAAGATCTCAAACTTAATTCCTGAAAAAAATTAAGGTTTGCCATTGTAAAAGCTTTTTTTAAAAAAATGTTGTAACGTCGCTGAAAAATTAAGTCTGACATGGTGAAAGACATGTTTTCAATGATAATGATTTTTATGCATAGAGAAGATCTTAAATTTCAGTTGTTTTGTTTTTAAGGAGGTGTTATGAGATGCAAGTGATTGATCCTGATGCATTGATGCTGCGTATTCAAAATTAGGTCTGACAAATTAATGAACAAAAATTGTCAGCCAGACAAGTTGTAATAGATAGATCTTAAACTTCATTTAAAAATAAAATCAAGGAGGTGTTATGAAGTGCACTTTCATAAAAAAATTAATTATAACAAAAAGTCTGTCAGCAGTTAATTAACAAAAATTATCAGACATATATTTTTTTTCAAAAATGAGCTTTGAGCGTAACAATAATATAGGTTCTACATCATCATGTAAACTTTACAGCGTTGCCGTAAATTTACATGAAAGAAGGGAACAATTTCTTTTATATCGGTATTGAAGATCACAATAATATTAACAAGAAATGCTTAGGAGTGCTTTTCTAGATATTTGTGCAACTGGATACTTGGCTTTTTATAAGCCACTCTGTATATCACGGCTTCCACTCCCACGACTAGAAAAGAGATGAGTATTGCCTAGCATTTAACAAATGACAGATGCAGGCTGATATAATTATGGTAGATTATAATGAAACGCAGAGGTCAGGCTTCTGTAAAATAACAGAAGTGCCTATGATTACGCATAGCGAAGGGACGGACGGCGCGCGGTGTCTGGCGCTTATAGGGCTTCTACCGATTACCTTCTATTTTCAGAGCAATATACGCGATTTCATAAGGCCATTCTTGAGGAAGAAAATCTAAGGGAACTTATTCTTGTCTACAATTATTTATTTGTGACATTTGTTGGATATTTTGCCACATTGGTCTCACCTGACTGGAAATTAAAAAATTTGACATCTTAAAATTTTTGACAATGGAAACAAATAATTATTCCGAAACGCTAATACTTCTAGTTTTCATTTTATAACTTTGTGTTAGTTTATGTATTTTTAGGTGTGAGCCATTTTGTAATATTCAAGAAGAATTCAATAACCAACCTCTGTCTGATCCATTTGGAGTTTGGTAAAAATATTTTACTTTTGTAGTATATATTAAAGTGAAACAAACATATAGTAAATTAACGCTCATAGTTATTACATATGAAAAAAATATAGGTCAGCGATGCTATACTTATCTCGACCTATCATTAGATGATATTGTACCTAAGGAATAAGGATAATAATAATAATAATAAGGAAACAGTATTTAATATACTATACATGTATCAAGCACGACTTAAAAATATTGTCTTATATTAGTAGCACTATCATTAAAAATATTAAGGTTGGACTTGATTATCTGAATAATTCAAACACATTTAAGTTTATAAATATATAAAAATGTTTGTAAATTTGTTTTTGGAGTAGCTAAATAAAATAAGGCGTATGAGCGAGATGGAATATTAAAATTTATAGCGCTGAGAATATCCGAGCAGCCGATCAGTCTGATTTGCTAGAAAATTATTTAAAAATAGTACAGAAAAATCGACTTGTTGTGATACCAAGTCCTTTTAGTCAAATTAAAAATATGAAAATCATATTATGAATTTCAAACAATACTAATATACGATTCAAATGTATTGACCCCTCCCTTTTACTACGAATATCTCAAAAACGGGGAGGAGCGGAAAAAGTTGATAAAATTACATGTTCATTACATGTCAGTTGTAAATCACTCACTGGATTTTTTATAATTTAGGTCAAAACGTTATGAAAATTATTTAACTTACATCACCAAATGTACCCATTTTTAAGGAGGTTCTCGTCACATCAAATTTGAAGTGGTCATGCTTCGAACACCACTTCTTACTTTTGTGTAAAATGTTGGCATGGCATGAAGGAATACCTTTTTCATATGTGGTAATTTTTTAAAACTTTTATGTCCATAA
The DNA here is from genome assembly GCA_963583905.1 of Stenurella melanura. Classification (NCBI taxonomy): domain Eukaryota; kingdom Metazoa; phylum Arthropoda; class Insecta; order Coleoptera; family Cerambycidae; genus Stenurella; species Stenurella melanura. The sequence continues at coordinate 31,755,114 of OY757314.1, read as the reverse complement.
ATGACTAGTATAGACACTACATTCGAAACGTTTGGGCTTTGGAGAAGAGAAAAGGTTAGAGGAAATAAAGTCAAATTGTATACGGTTCTTTTGCATTTAAAGAATACCTTAGCATTTTAAAGTAAATCATCCATATATTTCTTCAGGATTCTCCTAAATTAAGATGAATAAAAGTTTTCTAAAAACTCCACAAATAAAAGAAAAGTGTTTTGAGGGTATTTTTTTAACGATTCATATACGAAATTTTACCTGTACCTTCATTTACCACATAATCCAGAATATAATAACTCAGCTTAAATTTAAATGTCCGTTGCACTTGCTTCCAGCTGTCGTGTGGGATTGGTATAAATACAGAGAATGAGTAACAAAAACAAACAATTTTATTATTTTAATTGTTCGTTTCCTTTCGGTTGTTTAGGTTAATTTAAATTAGGAAAAAAGTTCCTACGAGTATATACAAATGAGATAGCGTTGTATATTCATTCGTTAGTTTGCCAATACTAATTAAAATTGACGAGTTTGGAGAAATGTATTGATGTTTTAATTATTAAGTAATCATTCGATTTTGTCAAATTTTAATGTAGGTGCGTAAGGCTTTTGTGTATTTTCTGAGAAAGGTTAGGCATAAAATATAGTTAAATTATTTCCAGGAAAGTTATAATATATCACACGATGTTTAGGGGCCGTCCATAAATGATGTCACGCTTCTTTTGCCAATTTTTGACCCCCTCCCTCCCTTGTGTCACACATTGCCACACTCGCCCGATCCACCCCCCACCCCCTGTCTGTCACGTCACAGTAACTTTTATGTAAATTACTAATATCAAGGGTGCTGATAATAAATACCTATTCAAGATATTAGGCAAAAAATTATTTTCTTGTATTGTGACATCACAATTGATTTAGTCCCCTCCTCCTCCCCTGTCACAAAGTGTCACTGCTTTCAGAACCCCTCCCCCTCTTAAATCGTGACATCATCTATGGATGGCCCCTTACACAATTTTTAAAATTTCCTGAGACTCTTATCTCATGTAGGTACATATATTAGTTGTATATTGAAATTTTGTAGCTTATTTTTTGTAAAAATCGCTTAAAACTATTTTAACAACATTTTAAAGTAAAATTGATATATTCTGTCTAAAGATTATTCGGAACTGTATACCTATTACTGAATTATACACTTTCGATATTTTGTATTTTTTCGCATTTCTGCTTACTCAAAAATCATAGTAAAATGGCTCTAGAAGTATAATAAAACATATGCAAAACATGGCAGTTTAATCTTCTGTGGCGATGACCCTATATGACGGATATTGGCCATATTTCAATATGGATTATTTTACGATGTTATTTTACATAATATGTACCAAATTTGAAATCGAAATTTGCCTTATTTATAAAACACTACCTACACGTATTCATACATTTTCTATTCAATATTTGAGTTCTATATATCATGAAATGAGTTTTTGTATAATTGTTTTCTCTAGGTACTAAAGATTAAATATTTTTGTTGTGATTAAATCAAATATGCATATTATAAAGAGTTAGTTACCCTGTCAATCTGTTCTTTATTGTAGAAGGAAATTATAATTTAATTATTAAAAACAGCATTTCGTTAAAAAAATATCTTATTATTTGCTATTACCAAGTTGCTCGTTATCGTAAAGGGTAATTCAAAATGATGTATATCTCACACGGCATGTAACTGAAAAATAAAACGTTATCAGAGATTCTCTGCTTGCTTGCCTGAAAGCGACGTTACAAAATGTGCTCCTGTGTGAAGTTATTCTTATCTGATACACGCTTAAACTCGAGTGGATTAACCTCGAAATTTAAAATAATTATTAGCACATTAAGACACTTAAGAAAGGTATATGTGTACGTGGAAAATGTTTGCCCGATTTTTTGCGACATTCTTTTGAAGTGAACTACATAAATTAGGTTTAAGAAGATTATATAAAAAAGGTCTTTGATTAATGACTTCCCATGGCGGATTTTTATTTGATATTATAATATTTAACAAACGGGAACTCACGCAGATGAAATGTGTAGCTCGAGCCGTAGGAGAGTGCTGTAAATTATCAAGTATGTTACTACCATTGTCGCAAGTTGAATGCTATATTTTCTTACTTTTTGCTGGGTATTTTGCCAATGAAAAATATATGAAAATTTTAATGAAAAGATCTCTGCGCTAAACGGATCAGACAGAGGTTGGTTCTTGAATACTTGATCCGTTTGGCGCAAAGGTTTTTTCATTAAAATTTTTAAATATTTTTCAGTGACCAAAGACCCAACAAAAAGTAGGAAAATTTGAATATGCCACAAATAAACAATTATAGACAATATTTGAATGCTATACTTATAACAATAAATATTAACATAATACTTCTTCACGAACCGAATTCATGATTTTTTGCACAATTAATGAAAATAAACTTCAAGAAGAGCCTAATAATGGTCCGAGACCCATTGACAAAAACAAGTCCAACAAGTGGGGAAGAATACAAAATAGGAGAGTACATCCTGAGAACCACGAATAGAATGAAATACCTAGAAACATACCTAACGAATCAACTAAAAAGGAGGGAAACAGTAAGGGAAAGAATCAAAACAGCCTACAGAGTCACAAGAGTTCTACTACCCTCCATTGAGGGCAATAAACCACTATGGTGCCTAACCAAAAAGATATACACGACCATCATAATGCCTACGATGATATATGGAGTCAAAAACGGAGCAACGACAAAGGCCAACAGAAGAAGCCTGAGAAGAGCTGAAAGGGACATTATCCAACTGCTAGCAAAAACAGGAAAAGCACAAAAACGACAGAAAACGTCAACATTACTAGAGGGAAGAACAATAACACAGCCCCACAAATAAAAAAAAAAATTTGGAACTGCTACCGAGACAAGTGTATCCCTATGTAATTTTCGACGTTGAATCCAAATCCGGGGTCAAAAGAAATCGTACACCCCCAAAATCAACCCCTAGCGCTAAAAAACACTCCCTATAACATGGTAAAAATTACTTAACGCTCCACGAATAGTCTTAAATCTCAATAAATCGAATTAAAAATAAACATTCAATCAAGTAAATAACGCATAAATACAGAGTTAACACTACTTTCCATTGAAAATCACCCCATGAATGGATGAAAAGTACCCCTCACACAACGGGAAATTTAAAAAAACTGCAGTGATTGCAAAAAAGCTTACGATACCCAGTTATTTTAGAAACTACGTAACTGCATTAGTCTCGATGCGATGCTCAAAATCTGCCCCATAGAGTGGCGGACACTACCCCTATATCGGGGAAAAAATTTTGTCATCATGATTTCTATTTTAATCGATGCTAAAATTGACTAAATATATACAGCACTGCAGTTTGGAGGTGAATACTTGCATTGCACCAAAGTCATTCAGTGACATCCCCATGAGAGGGTGAAAATTACTCCTCACATAACAAAAAATTCAAAAAATAGTTGCAGTATCTTTTTAATTATCTGGGAAATAATCAAGATGGGAATCGAGAAAATGAAGTTTCATGCTCATATTGCACCCTAAAGATTTGAAATTTTTAATCATTTTATCAATTTAAATTTAGGGTTGGTTTCTGCCAATCTATGGGGGTAGTTTTTGAGCATCGCATCGAAGCTAATGCAGTTACATACTGTTTCTAAAATAACTGGACATCGTAAGCTTTTTTTCAATCACTGCAGTTTTTTTTAATTTCCTGTTGTGTGAGGGGTAGTTTTCACCCACTCATGGGGGTGATTTTCAATGGAAAGTAATGATAACTCTGTATTTATGCGTTATATACTTGAATGTTTATATTTAATTCGATTTATTGAGATTTAAGACTATTCGTGGAGCGTTAAGTAATTTTTACCATGTTATAGGGAGTGTTTTTTAGCGCTAGGGGTTGATTTTGGGGGTGTACGATTTCTTTTGACCTCGGATTCGGATTCAGCGTCGTAAATTACATAGGGATACAGTTGTCTCGATAGCAGTTCCAAAAAAAAAAAAAAAAGAGGGGCTGTGTAATCAAAAGAATAGAATCATACGCAATGAAATACTGGGGACACGTCCAAAGACGAGACACGACACACCTACTAAAGAAAGCGCTGCGACTGAACAGCAACAAACTGAAAATAGGGAGGCCATGCTACACACGGATAACAACAATCGAGAGTATTATGAATAAACTAGAAAAGGATTATACACACTGGGAAAAATCGGCACAACAAAAAACGCAATACAGTAAAGAAATTTCAAGGATATACACACTGCCAGACTCAGAAACAGAAGAAACAGAAAACTCAGATGTAGAATAGGAGAGAAGATGATCACAGACAGAAACTAAAAAGAAGCATCTCACAAAAACCTGAAAGTAAAAAGAAGCACGAAAACCTAAAAGAAGCATCTCACAAACGCCTACACTTTCCACCCGATGAAGACAGAAGGAAAACAAGAAGAGACATCTCACAAACACCTACACGCTCCATCCTATACTCCTACCCCATGCGTCATGCGGCTCTCGCTGCTGACAACAAACATGTCCAATGTCCAGTCCAGCGTATGCAGCCGGTCCGGCGGTATATAAAAGCACCGGGGGTTTGTTCCGGCACACGGTGGGATGATCCGTTGGTCGGTTGGATGGAGCCGCATGAATATGTAATAGACGACTGGGCGACTGCAGATGGACGTTCGGCGGGCGATCGGGTTGCGTGGTGGAACAAATCTTCATGTACCGGAATTGGCAGCAATGCCCCTTACGCTGGCAAATCAAATCAAAATAAAAAAATATTACTTGATTTGACAACGTCCAAACTATTGACATGGCAAATCACCTTCCTCCCCTCAATAATAATGGACCATTCTATTTTATTTTTCGCGTTACGTCGATTGGACAGGCTAGGCGTGAATTTAAAGGTGATTGGCTGTACACAGTGAGTTATAATAAAACACTTGTTTGTTATTATAAATTACGCTATTTGTTTACGGATACTATTACTTGTTCAAAAGCAACTGAGTAATTAATGTTTAATCTAATGAGAGTAGATAAATATATTTATCTACTTTTTTATATGTCTAGATATACTGCTGGGTGTGTCCCCTATTACATTAATGCATACCTAATTTTCATAAAATTTCCTCATCTTTTATTTAGAGTTCCATACTTCTTATCTACAACGTCTTTCCGGGCGTTTTCTAATCCGTGAATTGTCCTAGTTGGCCTCCATCTGCTTCACGCTATCTGTCGTGGTTACCTGTTAGGAGCATGACCTGAACAAAGCTCTCTCTCATACCTAAATCCGATGGTTCCTATAATTACTGGGATATAAATGGTGTCCGATACATAAATTAACACCAATATTTTTGCCTGCAAACATTTGTTTAATCCTATATATTGTTTATACAAAATACTACTTTTTATGTTGTTTCTTAGGTTTTCGCGGATGTTGAATGAAGTGTCGTTGTGCTTCCGGGTGTTTTCCGGCGTAGTTGATAGGCTCCTGCAAGAGCCGCGGTTGTCTAAACGGCGTTTCGGCAAAATCTCATCTGCCATCATCAGGTTCTCGCTGAAAGCTGCTCCTCGTTGCTCGAACTGAGTTCAGTTCAGGGGCATCAGTAGGCAGCTTTCAGCGAGAACTTGATGGTGGCACATGAGATTTTGCCGAAACGTGGTTTAGAAAACCGTGGCTCTTTCAGAAGCCTATCAACTACACGGGAAACCACCCGGAAGTACAATACTTCAAAATACTACTTATACACAAAGAGTGACCTCCTGTTTTTGCTTTCTAGATAGCTGACCAAGGGAAAGAGCAAAATAAATCCTATAGGGCTCAAATTAAACTTTGAGAAATTTTCAGGTGAGCATATTTTTTACTTTTTTGAACAAGTGCAAAAATCATCCCAATTTAAGGGTAGAAAATATTTGAAAAAGGCTATAATGAATATTTAAAAAAATAAAACAACTGTTATATTACTCAGATTTTATATTGTATGAACTTTTTACGGATTATGTATTATTCTGTAGCGTAAGAGTTTAGGAAATCGTCCTACAACCTTCCAACACCTTGTAAACGAAAAAATAATAAGTCCTACCCACAAGATACAATCGTCATAGGATTTTCACTAGAATTATTGGTACGACTAGTCGAACCCATGTCTACAGGGAAATTGTTTTATTTTTAAAATATTCGTTTTATACTGCTCTTTTAAAATATTTTCTGCCCTTAAATAGGGGTGATTTTTGCATTTTTTCAAAAGAGTGAAAAATATGCTTACCTTAAAATTTCTCAAAGTTTAATTTGAGCCCTATAGGATTTATTTTGCTCTTTCCCTTAGCCTGCTATCTATTATGCAAAAACAGGCGAATTTTAGGCCTTTTATGCGGTCACTCTTTACTTAACGATTTGCTTTTGTAGTACAACAATTCAATGGTTCTGAAGCTCACTTCTAAAATTATAACATAAACCCCACATCGTAACCAGTAATACACTCGTGCACTGGTGCACTTCATCCTAATGTATACCGCAGTCATTTAATTCCTCAGCAACTGTACATGAACTCCGTTAACGACCATTTGCAACATCGCGCCACAGTAGCCACTGGTATTCAAATGATCGGAAATTTGTCTACTCAAAAGACTGGCCTTTCTCATACCAATAATCCGGCGGTGTTTAAAGTTGGCACGCTCACGTCTCGTCGGCATTTCCGGAGACCGCCACTTAATAGGTGTGAAAGCATAGCTGAATAAATTTTAACATTCCTGAAATAAATACGTGAAGTTGAGAGTTTCTGTTACATACTTCATGTTTACGTAAGGGGGTTAAAAAATATATATTACACAACCCACCTGGTCAGTTCGAGAGCCTAATTTCGCCGATTAAAGAAAATTTTAATTTGTTTATTTTGCAAGTAACCGATTTTAATTATAGCGTTTTGAAAAGGAAATACATTCTAATCTAAAAAAAAAAAAATATACAGGGTGTAGTTTCATGTCATTAAAAAAAACTGGTGGTAGGGAACGACAAGACAAACAAAAAAACCTTATATAACATGGGGTCTAAAGCTTATAGTTTTGGAGAAAAAAAAAATAAACAAAAATTTCGCAAATTTTCAATAAAATATTTTGAGAACTGCTGGAATATTGAGGTAGGTTTAGATCGTCGCGCGTGTATTTGCCTTATACTCTGATTCTCCCTTGTGCAATATTTTAGTTACTATGGGTGTTTCGTTATGTACACACGTCCAACCCGCCCCGCCGTTCGTTGTTTTTGTTATTTTTGAATTTCGGGTCACTGTGTATTTACAGTTAAGATTTATTTTATTGACTTTACCGTTCAAGTCGTTAAATTCTTGATTACGTAAAGACACAACTTACTTGTTCGTTCTGTTTTTCTTTTATTTTTCTTTATTGACAACATTAGTTGATAGTTTATTGTTTAGTGTTGAACATATGTCCTTAATTCGACGTACCGAACTGTGTATTGATGCAGATGCAGAGATTTCGAATGATTTACTTAGGTAAGCTTATAACCCAGGACACTCATTTATGTTACAAACGTTAATAAACCACATTTAAATATTCTAAATTATAAACATTAATCCAATATTTTGTTGCAAATTAAAAGACGCACATGTAATGAAATGCTCTGTTTAAACTTCTATGGCCATTATTTGCTTGCAGTTGTGCAGGAAAAGATAACGAATTATTTACCTCTTTATAATTGCCTTTGGTTGAGGCGGTCCATCAAAGGCGGTCGATGATCCAAACAAAGCCTTTGCTTTGACACCGCGTGTGACGCCGGGGACTGCACTTTTTTATGACAATTTAAAAGTTGTGTAATTGGGAACTACAAGTCTTTTGACCAAGAAAAGCAGTGGTTCTCAATTATTTTCTACATGTGAAATGTGTACGTGAAAATTAATGGAATTGTGCATCGTGTTGAAGATGAAAATGATCTAAACAATCTTATTTAAATAGATAAGTACTATGTTTGTATATTTTCGTACACACATGCAATTGTTCTTTCTTTTTGAAAATATTATGGTCATGAGTATATTATATTATTGTTCAATTTTAGTAATACATTTAGATGCAATTAATTCTTAATTTTTTCTTTTCTTTAAATAACTTTTATTTCTTAATGCAGATTTCGTATTTTTCTGTATATACGCATATAAAGTGACTTTTAATAAAGCAATTTATAGGATATTATATACTGGGGAGTTTTTAAAAATCGATTTTATGGATCTATCGTTTACAATAATTATTTTGTTTGTTTATTTTGAGATTGTACATCTCAAACAATGATCAATACGTATATGTAACATATGTAAGTACCAATATTGTTGTATTTGTATATTACATATTCCTAACCTCTTTAAATAATTTGTTCTACGTTTATATGTAATAATGGAATGCTTCCCTGCAATAATTTCAATTTTAGTTATGTTAGCATTAGTTTTTAAAAATATCTCATATTACAACCATAGATGTTAATGAATATTTTCTAGCATACATATATATCTACTTACACATATATATTTTACCATTATTTTTTTTTTATATCTCTTCCAAATGAAATATGTATGTATTAAAACAAAAAGCAGGGTAACGCGCGCTCTCAAGAATATCTTAAGTAGCTGATTTTTGTCATTTATCTTTTAGAGGCAAATTTAAAATTTTAGTTTTAGGTCTCTTTAATATTTCCGTTTATATATAACAGTTTCTTGTTTTTCTTTTCTCCTTTTTCTGGATTCTTAGTTATTATGCAAAATGCTATAACAACTTTAAAAATATGCCACATTAATATTCGTTCTTTAACTGCACATTTTTTTGACCTTGTAGATTTTTTGAGTACAACAGATTTCGATATCGTCGCAGTCTGTGAGACTTGGCTAAATCAAAATATTTCTTCTGATATGATAAGTATTGATGGTTTTACTTTTGTAAGAAGAGATAGAGAGAGGGGGGGTAGAGGGGGTGGAGTGGGGATGTATTTGAGAAAATGTGTATCTTTCAATTTGCTACAAAACAATGAAACAATTGAGGATGTTTGGGTAAGTATTAAGTTAAATAGGTTAAATATATGTGTTGGATGTTGTTGAGTATTACATATAATATCTTTGAATTTGTATTTTCCATTTCCTGCATAAACTAATTTAATTGCAGTGTTTATTATTGTACTTAAGATTTAATTTACCTACTTCTAAGAAGGGTCTCCTTTCAAATTAAAATTATTGTAGATACAGTTTTATTTATGGCCTGGGTTTTCTTACTATGGGTAATTAGGAAGGGCTAGCCTTGCAAAACTGTAATATTAGAATTTATTATCAACACAGCAGCCTAGCTGCATACATCGTTCATTCTAACAGCCATTATGTTATTTTTATTTAAGTGTTTGTAAATATATTTGTTAAGTTGAAGCTTTGCTGTTTTACATAAATCAGTCCATGGTCCTTCGAAATTACATCAAAAACTAGTAAAATGTTTTATACATTTTACACGGGGTTAAGCAACCTAATAACCCCAACATTTTGGCCTTCGAGCGGATAGAAAGAAGTCGAACACTTGGTCTACTTCAAGATAAAAAGAAATTGATCCAAGCTGCAACAGTCCAAGAGTCCCGAGTCCAAGTCCAACGTATGTAAACGCAAGCTACAACAGTCCAAGAGTCCTATTACAAGAGTCCTGAGTCCAAGTGCAACGTTTGTAAACGCAAGCTGCAACAGTCCAAGAGTCCCGAGTCCAAGTCCAACGTTTGTAAACGAACTAAGCCGCCATCATCAGATTAATCCGCCAAGGTGAGTGAATTTTCAGTCCTTATTCCTATACCTATACTAGTCCAATTTTTGGAGTCAATCTGATGGTTATAGTGTGTGCGTTATTGGTTTAATTGTTTGTTAACGTTAAGTCCACATTTTTACGAAACGAATTCACGAATTCAGTCCAATTAAATAATTATTTTAAATCCAATTAATTAATAGCATAATGGCTCAGCCTGCACAGTTAAAAGATTTGAACACTAAAAGAGGTCAAATTAAGGCAAAAATAACTAGGTTAACAAAGTTTTTCGAAGATCGCGTGTTCGGAGATAATATTAACATATTAAAGGTACGTTTACAAAAAGTAGAGAATGCGTGGGAAGAGTTCGAACAAGTCCAGTCAGAGATTGAAATCCTAACTGATAGTGATCCCAATCAATTAAAACAACGCGAAATTTTTGAGGATGAATACTCATTAATTGTTGGCAAAATTGCCTCATTTATTGAGTCAGGTAGTAATAAAGAAACACTTAACATAAAAAGCGAAAGAAGTACACATGTCAGATTACCAGTATTAGAACTTCCAAAATTTAATGGCTTATATGAAGAATGGCTTTCATTCCGCGATCGATTTCAATCGTCAATAAATAATGACGATTCTCTCAGCGATATTAATAAATTTCAATATTTGCTCTCCTGCTTAACAGGTGAAGCGGCAGAAATGATTCAATCCGTAAGATTAACAGCCGCTAATTACTCTGTGGCATGGGAAAAATTGAAAAGTCGTTACGAAGATAATCGTTTATTAGTCAAAAGTCACATAAATGCTTTATTTAATATTCCAAACATAACAAAACACTCGGCTAGTGCAATTAAGAAGGTGCTTGATATTATCGATACCAACTTAGCTTCTCTAAATTCATTAGGGGTGCAAACAGATAATTGGGATTTAATCATTCTATATTTTATTACGACAAAATTTGATGTAGAAATGTTGCGAAGTTGGGAATCTTTTCAAATAAACGGGCTACCAACTCTGGTCAATTTTAAAGAGTTTCTGACAAACAAATATAAATGTTTAGAGTCCATAGAATGTAATAGAACATCGTCAACAAATAATTCAAATAAAATGTCAAAATATCCAAATAATCATTACCCGCAAAATCATCATAAAATGCATAAATCGCTTACAGTTTCTAACATGAGAACTTACAAACCATTTTGCGCACTGTGTAAATCAAATCACTTATTATATCAGTGCCCAGATTTCTTGAAAATTAATTCAGAGTTACGTCTTCATAAAATACGCGAATTAAAATTATGTGCAAACTGCTTTAAAACTAATCACCAATCATATAATTGTCAGTCCACTGCACGATGCAAAACTTGCAATAAAAAACATCATACATTGTTACATTTTGAAAAAACAAATACAAATAATTCGACAGAGGTAATAACGAGTCCACCGGATTTAACTCCTAGTGAGGTACATCCTCAGCCATCAACGTCTGCATTAACTAGCATTCGTAACTATTCACAAGTCCTGTTATCAACTGCTATAATCCATGTATTCGACAGTAAAAACTGTATCCATGAATGTAGAGTATTGCTTGACGTTGGCTCTCAATCAAATTTTATAACGGAGGAAATGGTTAAAAAACTTAAATTAAACACTACAAGCAACGATAATGGAACAATAATTGGCATTACGCAAAATCCAATCCATATAAACAAATCCGTTGTAGTAAAAATTAAGTCTCGCGTCAACATATATTCAACCAAACTAAATTTCTTAGTATTACCATCAATCGCAGAAAAAATTCCCAATATATCATTTTCTCCGGAAATGTTAAAAATTCCTCCGAATATAGCACTTGCCGATCCCAAATTTTATTTATCCCAACCAGTAGACATGCTAATAGGAGCTGAATTGTTTTACGAACTTTTAAATATTGGGCAAATTTCACTTGGAAAAAACAACCCTCATTTGCAAAAAACACATTTTGGTTGGATATTAGGAGGTCCACTGTATGAGCCAGTTAATCGTAAAAATCATAAAGTCTCGTTTCTATCGTTAGATTCGCTTGATGCAAAATTAACGAAATTTTGGGAAATTGAGGAATGCGAAACCATCACAAAAGTATTATCGTCATCCGAATTAGAATGTAAAAATTATTTTACACCTACACATCGTAGAAATGAAGAAGGCAGATTTGTGGTCAGGTTACCGTTTAAAAGTGATGCAATGAAATTAGGCATGTCGAAAAACATGGCACTAAAACGACTTTATTCATTAGAGAGGAAATTTGCAATAAATCCTGATTTAAAAAGTCAATATGCAGCTTTCATGAGAGAATACATAACATTAGGTCATATGGAACCTATAAACTCTTATGATTGTTTAAAGTCCGAAATTTCTAATTCCTATTACCTACCACACCATGCGGTCATTAAAGAGTCCAGTTTAACAACAAAGTTAAGGGTAGTATTTGACGGTTCTGCGAAAACTACGACAGGTGTAAGTTTAAATAATAACCTTCTAGTAGGTCCCACCATTCAAGAAGAATTATTTTCAATACTACTTAGATTTCGGTCGCACAAATATGTTTTAACCGCGGACATAACAAAAATGTATCGTCAAATACAAGTTGATCCACTAGACCGTGATTTTCAACGAATTCTCTGGCGTGAAAATCCAATGGAAAAAATTGAAACATACAGACTAACCACGGTCACTTATGGTACGTCGTCAGCACCGTTTTTAGCTATACGATGTTTATACCAATTAGCTACTGATGAGCAAACAAATTATGCTTTAGCTCATTCAATCATCACGAGAGATTTTTATGTCGACGACCTTTTAACTGGTGCTAACACGGTTGATGAACTAACTAAAATTCGCGATCAGCTGATTATAGTTTTACTTAAAGGAGGTTTTGAGTTAAGAAAATGGTCCTCAAATAACACACAATTATTACCCAATATACAAGGTCAAAGTCAAAACATAAACATTAATATAGATAAGAATTTCGACACAAAAACTTTAGGTTTGACGTGGAATTGCAAATTAGATTCATTTAAATATTCCTTAAATAATGAAATACCTCATTCGCGGGTTACAAAAAGAATTATTTTATCTACCATTTCTCAAATATTTGACCCATTAGGTTTGATTGGTCCTATTTTAATTAAGTATAAGATTATTATACAGAGACTTTGGTCATTAAAATCCAATTGGGATGAATCCATTCCATCAGAATTGCACACAATGTGGTTGCAATATATTCATGAATTACCAAAACTAAATGAGATCCAAATACAAAGACAAGTCTTATGTGACAGTCCAATTAATATAGAGATTCACGGGTTTTGTGATGCGTCAACTTCTGCATATGGTGCATGCATCTATTTAAAATCTGTAAATCTTAAAAACGAAACCTATGTCCAATTATTATGTGCCAAGTCACGAGTTGCTCCATTAAAAACAATTTCTATACCAAGATTAGAATTATGCGGAGCTCTGCTTCTGACACGTCTTTTGTCAAAGGTAATATCTTCACTTTCAAACACGACATTTAATAAAATTTATTTATGGTCCGATTCAACTATCGTTTTATCATGGTTAAATACTTGTCCATCCCAATTAAAAACCTTTATAGCTAATAGAGTTTCGGAGATCCAAAATTTGTCTAAATCCGCGATATGGAGACATATTCCCACCGAACATAATCCAGCAGATATCATTTCTCGTGGGCTCTCCCCTAACCAGTTATTAGAATCAAAATTATGGTGGCACGGTCCTGTATTTTTACGGCAATCTTTGCAACAATATCCTGAATTTAAATACGCCCCTGTAAAGGATATTCCTGAAAAACGCCCTCAAATTTGTCTAACCGCGACGGTTCATAAGAATCCTGTACTTATTAAATACTCGTCGTTCTCAAAGTTGCAAAGAGTGATTGCCTACTGTTTACGATTTATACATAATTGTCGAGTCAAAGTAAATAAATCAAAGGATTACTTATCATGTTTAGAACTCAACAACGCTACCAAACGCATCATAAAACTCGTTCAATATGAATCCTTTACTAAGGAACTTACACAGTTAAAAAGAAACGGACATGTTTCAAACGAAAGTAACATGTTAACATTAAATGTTTTTCTCGATGAGAACGAATTGATTAGAGTTGGTGGACGTTTAAGTAATGCACCTATTTCATACAATCAAAAACACCCAATACTTTTACCAAAAACCCATTTCGTAACTGAACTTCTCATTATTCAAGAACATGTCAAACAATTACACAGCGGTCCTCAATTAACTTTAGCGTGTTTGAGACATACATATTGGATAATATCTGGTCGAAGTATAGTAGGTAAAGTTTTACATAAGTGCATAACCTGTTTTCGCACAAAACCAGTTATTTCCCAACAATTAATGGGTAATCTGCCGAGAGCTAGAATTGTACCAGCTCGCCCCTTTTTGCATTGCGGCGTTGATTACGCAGGTCCAATTTTAATTAAAGACGGTTTTGGTCGAACTCCAAGGGTAATAAAGTCCTACATATCATTATTTGTATGTTTATCAACTAAGGCAATTCACTTAGAATTAGTCTGCGACTTAAGTTCTGATACTTTCTTGAGCGCGCTGAAGAGATTTACATCTCGCAGAGGTAACATATCAGACATGTATTCTGATAACGGAACAAATTTTATTGGAGCAAACAATGAGTTACACGCATTAAAAGAATTATTTGATTCTGATATTTTTAAATCGCATGTCATTAGCTCACTTGGTTCAAAAAATATTAATTGGCATTTTGTTCCTCCCGGTGCTCCTAATTTTGGCGGACTCTGGGAAGCTGGTGTAAAATCGGTAAAGTATCATTTAAAACGAATTATTGGCAATACAATGTTAAATTATGATCAGATGTACACACTATTGACTCAGATTGAAGCCTGTTTAAATTCCCGTCCCTTGATTCCTTTGTCCAATGATCCAAACGATCTATCTGCATTGACACCTGGACACTTCCTAATTGGAGATTCACTCACGGCCCCGGTTGAACCAGATTTGACGTATGTACGAGAAAACAGACTATCAAAATGGCAACGAATTCAACAGTTGTTGCAACATTTTTGGAAACGCTGGTCCAACGAGTATCTGAGCAATTTACAGTCAAGATCAAGGTCCAGATCTACTCCGCATCTCAATTTAAAAAATGGTACAATCGTTGTTTTAAAGGATGATAACTTGCCACCGTTGCATTGGCGACTAGGACGAATCGTCGAAGTTCATCCAGGAAAAGACGACAAGGTGCGCGTTATCAGTGTTAAGACGCACGCAGGAGTGTTAAAACGACCCATCTCAAAGGTGTGTGTGTTACCAATTCCAGACAACGACATAGACACTCTATAATTTAAGTTTATATCGTATTTATCCTATTTTAGTATTTCATTAATCCTGTATATCTCCATGTTTTATTTAATTTTTCATTTTTATACTCTAGAATTAGTTTTGGATCTAATAATATCAAGTCATATTTATTTCGAAAGCAGATCCTTTCAAGGTGGGCGGCATGTTGAGTATTACATATAATATCTTAGAATTTGTATTTTCCATTTCCTGCATAAACTAATTTAATTGCAGTGTTTATTATTGTACTTAAGATTTAATTTACCTACTTCTAAGAAGGGTCTCCTTTCAAATTAAAATTATTGTAGATACAGTTTTATTTATGGCCTGGGTTTTCTTACTATGGGTAATTAGGAAGGGCTAGCCTTGCAAAACTGTAATATTAGAATTTATTATCAACACAGCAGCCTAGCTGCATACATCGTTCATTCTAACAACCATTATGTTATTTTTATTTAAGTGTTTGTAAATATATTTGTTAAGTTGAAGCTTTGCTGTTTTACATAAATCAGTCCATGGTCCTTCGAAAATTACATTAAAAACTAGTAAAATGTTTATACATTTTACACGGGGTTAAGCAACCTATTAACCCCAACAGATGTGTTTATAAACCCCCAAATTTAAACTCAAATTTTTTTATTAACGAATTTGAAAACATTTTAGTTAACACAATACCAAAATTTGATACATTCATATGCTTGGGTGATTTTAATATAGATTTGTTAAATATAAATAATACTGTCGTAAAATCTTTTTTAAATATTTTAGATAGCACTGGTCTAAAACAAGTCGTTGACAGCCCTACCAGAATATCACTAAATTGCGCATCCTTGTTGGACTATGTAATTTTGTCTGAGGAATGCAGTTTTTTTGAAAGTGGTACAATTTCTTTGCCTAACATTTCTGATCATGAAATGGTTTACGCTAATATAAGTTTTACAACACAGAATAATCAGGTAACACCTCGTATGTACAGAAATTTCAAGGATATAGATAAAGAATTACTTTATGATCATCTAAAATCTATACCATGGCGTAACATTTATGACATTAATGACATAGACGGAAAAGTACAATTTCTTAATGAAAATATTACAATTTTAATGGATATGCATGCTCCTTTAAAAACATTTATAAATAAAAAGCCACACAACCCTTGGTTTACTAATAATATCAAAGAACTTGTAAAGTTAAGAGACAAAGCTTTAAGTAAATTTAAAAGAACCAAAGCTCCGCAATTTTGGCAGGAGTATAAAGATTTAAAAAACTATACTACCGGTGCAATTCGACGTGAGAAAAAAGCTTATCTAAATCAACAAGTGCAAAAAAGAAATAGCAAGGATGCATGGGATGCTATCAAAAAACTGCACATCCGCAATGAACAAAATAAAAAAGTTATACCGGTTAATTTATCTGACGTCAATTCTATAAACCAATATTTTTTTAACTGTATACCACAAATTACGCCAGATATTAATAAAGTTTCCAATTATTACAATGATACTAAAGAAAATATAACCTCAAATCTTATATTTGAAACTGTCACAGAAGTAGAAATTTCCAAACATTTACTATCAATTAAATCTAACGCAATAGGTGCCGATGGTGTACACCTAAACTTTGTCATATTATGTTGTCCTTTCATTCTAGAATATATTTGTCATATTGTCAATTTTTGCCTTCTGTCTTCATTTAAATCCGAGTAAGTGTGCTGTAATGCTTTTCGGCCGTCAGGCTGATAGGATTAACCTAACCCCAAATATTAAGCTTAAAATCAATAACGTAATGATACCCATAAAAAACAATATAAAAAATTTAGGACTTATACTTGACACCGACCTCAGATTTCAGGAACATGTTTCGAACTGTATTAGAAAAGCCATATGTAGACTAAAATTGCTTTATAATTCCAGACATATCCTCAATCAACAACTTAAACTACTTTTGTGTGATTCCCTGGTTCTTTCTGTTTTTAACTATTGTGATACCGTTTATGGACCCTGTCTAACAGCATTTTTCTCCCAACGGATACAAAAAATTCAGAACTATTGCTTAAGATTCGTATATGGAATCAGAAAACGTGAGCCAATCAGTCACAAATTAATAGACGCCAGGTGGATAAGCATGAAAAACAGACGTAAGCTACATTGCGCTACATTATACCATAAAATAATATTGTTTCATAGTCCCAGCTATTTATTCAGAAAAATTGTATTTCGAACTGATGTACATAACATAAATAATAGACACAAGGGCACTCTAACGCCGCCAGTTCATAAATCCGCGATATTTGAAAGATCGTTTTCTCAAAACATCTCTACCCTATATAACTCTATTCCCTCTGCAGTTAAGTCTCTCTCTGTTTCTTCTTTTCCCAAAAATTTCAAACGAACCTGCCTATCATAAAGTTTTTCTATCTTAGCGAAACAAAAAAATTAGAAAAAATGGTAAAACTAAGAACTAATGAACAGGGGAAAAAAAGAGGAAGGAGAATTGTGTATGTAATTCTGTTGTTTTTAAGTAAGTATGCATATATATAGATATTTTTTTTTTTGGTATGTGTATTGGTTGCCTCTTTTTTCTGGGTTAAGTGGAAGAACAGCTGCTATAGCGTCTGTGCTATACTAAGCTGAACTTCGCACTTTCATGTCTTTATTGAATAAAGTATTATTATTATTATTATTATTATAATTGCCTTCGGTTGAGGCGGTCCATCAAAGGCGGTCGATGATCCAAACAAAGCCTTTGCTTTGACACCGCGTGTGACGCCGAGGACTGCACTTTTTTATGACAATTTAAAAGTTGTATAATTGGGAACTACAAGTCCTTCGACCAAGAAAAGCAGTGGTTCTCAATTATTTTCTACATTAATATTAAAATAATATTTAATGTGTTAACCCAGGTCAGTTTTTTCAAAGTGCCCCTAGAGGGAAACGTCATACAGGTTTTTTGTTTGTCTAGTCGGTCCCCATTACCAGTTTTTTTAATGACATGAAACTGATTACACCCTGTATAAAAAAATATTTTTAAGAAAAAACTTTTATTTTAAAGAACTGTACTAAAAAGTACTCTGAAATTCTCACAGTATATCTAGATTAAAGTGCTCTTTATAGTACGGGTAGTACCATTTCCCAAAAATCCGCAGGGGCGATGCAATAAGCCAAAGATGACAATACCTGGTACACTGCTGCTTTCGGAATATATTTCTTTACTCGAAAACTACAAAGTGTACGACTCTGTATTTTTCACAGCATATCTAGAATAAAGTTCTCTTTAAAGCACTGGTACTACCATTTCCCAAAATCCCATAGGGGCGATGCAATAAGCCAAAGATATCAATACTTGGTACAGGGCTGCTCTCGGATTCTATTTGTTTACTCGAAAACTACAAAGTGTGCCACTCTGTATTATTTACAGTATATCTAGATTAAAGTTCTCTTTAAAGAACTGGTAGTACCATTTCCCAAAATCCCATAGGGGCGATGCAATAAACCAAAGATATCAATACTTGATACAGGGCTGCTCTCGAATTATATTTATTTACTCGAAAACTACAAAGTGTGCCACTCTGTATTTTTTACAGTATATCTAGATTAAAGTTCTCTTTAAAGAACTGGTAGTACCATTTCCCAAAATCCCATAGGGGCGATGCAATAAACCAAAGATATCAATACTTGATACAGGGCTGCTCTCGAATTATATTTATTTACTCGAAAACTACAAAGTGTGCCACTCTGTATTTTTTACAGTATATCTAGATTAAAGTTCTCTTTAAAGAACTGGTAGTACCATTTCCCAAAATCCCATAGGGGCGATGCAATAAACCAAAGATATCAATACTTGATACAGGGCTGCTCTCGGATTATATTTATTTACTCGAAAACTACAAAGTGTGCCACTCTGTATTTTTTACAGTATATCTAGATTAAGGTTCTCTTTAAAGAACTGGTAGTACCATTTCCCAAAATCCCATAGGGGCGATGCAGTAAGCCAAAGATATCAATACTTGGTACAGGGCTGCTCTCGGATTATATTTATTTACTCGAAAACTACAAAGTGTGCCACTCTGTATTTTTTACAGTCCATCTAGATTAAAGTTCTCTTTAGGGAACTGGTAGTACCATTTCCCAAAAATCTGCAGGGGCGATGCAATAAGCCAAAAACAATACCTGGTACACTGCTGCTTTCGGAATATATTTTTTTACTCGACAACTACAAAGTGTACCACTCTGTATTTTTCACAGTATATCTAGAATAAAGTTCTCTTTAAAGCACTGGTAGTACCATTTCCGAAAATCCCGTAGGGGCGATGCAACCAAAGATTTCAATACTTGGTACAGGGCTGCTTTCGGATTATATTTATTTCCTCGAAAACTACAAAGTGTACCACTCTGAATTTTTCTCAGTATATCTAGAATAAAGTGTTCTTTATATCACTGGTAGTATCATTCCCAAAAATTCCGTAGGGGCGATGCAATAAGCCAATGATATCAATACTTGGTACACGGCTGTTCTCGGAATATATTTTCTCTAACACCATTTCAGAAATCGCAAATTCCACAACTAAAAATTGTGTCGGAATAAGTTCATTCCAACACACTTATGGTATAATACCGCACGGCTTTCAGAAGGCACGAATCAGAAGCTGTTAGTGGTTCGGTTGCTATGGTTACGTCAAACAAAAGGTAGCTTCGCATTTGACATTTTGAATAGTTTTAAAGTTGTTTTGTATAACTTCTAAAATCTTGTTAGAGAAAGTATAGTCTACAACACGTTTGGAATGGTATATTCCACACTCGCGAACCGTAGTTCTCGCCTTCGGCTCGGCCTACAAACTTTTCGCTCTTGTGGAATATGGGCCATTCCATAATTTGTTATAGAATATACTATTCTCTAACACTGTTTCGAAAACTACAAATTCCACAACTAAAAATTGTGTCGAAACAAGTATCCATCCAACATACTGTTATGGTATAATACCGCATGGCTTTCGACAAATCAGAAGCCGTTAAGTCACATTTAGTTATTCGGTTCCTATGGTTACGTTCGCATTTGACGTTTTACACCGTTTTGAAGATTTTCTGTATGATTTCTAAAATCTTGTTAGAGAAAGTATAGTCTACACTATGTTTGGAATGGCATATTCCACATTCGCGAACCTTAGTGTTCGCCTTCGGCTCGGACTACAGACTTTTCGCTCGTGTGGAATTTGGGCCATTCCATAACTTGCTATAAAATATACTACTCTGAGTCAGTACCTGCTCATCAATTTCTTCAATGTTATCATGGGGCGATGATCCTGATGGATCTACGGATAAAATACGTCGTCGTTACTTGAATTTAATTCGGGAATTTCATTGTCTGTAGAACAATCGGCAGTCATTACATTATTTGTTTCTTGTGTATCTTGAACTAGTATTTCTATAAAACAAATTTATTGGGTATATTATATAAAATAATCTATACCTTATGTTGTAATTCTACTTTTAAATGTCTTAAGTCGGTGAGTTTCATATGCTCTAGCCGTATCAGTTCGCACTTCCGCCCAACGACAAGTTTTCTTTTTAGTTTTTCTGCATTTCGTTAAATTTTAATAAAAATATGGTAACTACCTATACCTATCTCTACATAAATATACATATGTATATACAATAAGCGAGAGTTCTACACAAGACCAGGTAGCCCAGAGAGTAAAGCCACCAACTGCAACTGCAACTGTAGATCTCTGTCATAGGTTCTCGTCCCAACAGCATCCCACATGCATTCAACAAGGTAGTAGTATATTATATTACTAGGAGTAGAACGCACTCTTTCTTTGTGTTCAGCCTAGAATTTGCAGCTGAGGTGAAGCCAAAGCTGCAGCTGGGCGAAATCCATAAAAGGCATTCTACTCCGTGTAATATATACTATTTTCTCTTCAAGCGTATTAAAATGCAAACATTTATTTATTTTATTTATTACAAATGTACAATTATTCAAATTGCAGAGTTGCATGTTGAAACCACTGGTCGGTGTTTCATTGTCTATATTCATAATTTTATTGTTAGTTTCCTCCAAGTTGTTTGTTATGGTGTATTCTTCATTTGGAAAAAATTCATTAGGGGTGCTCCTACTTGTGTCTTTAGAAGTACTAGGCTTATTATAATCGACCGAGGCTAGAATTCTTTTGGCTGTCTGCTTTTTATTTGTTATAGATTCCTCTATATAACCCTCAGGTAGGGAACTTGACTTCCAGCCCTCATGTCTTGTTAAACAAGAAATATCTCCACCAATGTCTACAAGAATTGTTGGTGACGTTCGTCGTAGACAGTGATCTGTATATTCGGATGGATTTGACAAATTTAAATACAGAGCAACTTGTCTTGCCGTATTTGAAATTTTATGTATGCCCGTTACTACTTTGTGACATTTTCCTTTTTGATACTTGATACAAAATCGGGAGGGCTGGAAATCTTTCAGGTGAAATTTGGTATACTGGCGGCACAAATTCAAGTAAAAGTCACCGACAATAGTAAACGACCGTGGCAGTTATTGGAATGCAAATTTTAATTTATTCAAAATTACAGATCGTCAGACATACATGGGAGAACTACACACCTCGTAAATTAAAAGAGCCGGTAAATAGGAAGCTTCGCCCAACAACTATAAGTACACTTGCTATTGCGAAGGAAAATTATTATAAAAAAAGGCAGAACTGATAGCCGAAGAATTACAGTTGAGGAAAGAACAGTATAGAAGGGAAGAAGAGGACCATATTTTAAAACAGCAATTGCTAGAATTAGAAGTGGAAATGAAGAAGGAGCAATTAAAAAGATATAACAATGATTTATAAAATAAATAGTTACAAAGATTTAATCATTTATTTATTCTCACATGAAGTAACAAATAACCTTTACAAATGAGCAAAATGGTCAGCGATAATTAGTCGGCGAACATTGTTTCCTGTATTAACATTGGCATTTTGGAGAGCTTCTCCATTTTTTATTTCATTATTTCCTTCAAAATGTTCTAGCCATTCTCGTGGGAAGTTTTCATTCATATCAATGGCAATGTTGTGTAATACCGCTGTTGCCACAATTATGGCCTTTTTTGTATCTATCTTGACTCTCATCCCCAAATGTAAGATTGGAAATCGGCGTTTCCAGATACCATATTGCCTCTCGACTGCATTTCTTGTTCTAATTATGGACTCCTTATAAAGATTTTGAGCCTGCGTATTTACACGCTGCAGCTTTATCACGAGGTATGGTTCAGTTTGGTAACCACTCTCTCCTACCAAAAGATATCTACCAAATCTTTGATTTTCAAATTGTTGTTTGATGTTACTGTTGTTGAAAATGGTCTGGTCATGACATGATCCAGGCCATCGAGCAACAATATCTCTTATTCTCAAGTCAGCATCACACACAGTCTGCACATTTAAGGCAAAATATCCTTTTAGACAACGGTATATCTCAGCATCTCTACCTCCCACTGAATCTATTCGAATTAAAGTACAATCAATAGCACCAATAACTCTTGGAAAACTCGCCAGCCTATAAAATTGTTCCGCAGTTCTTTCCTCATTAGTTTTATACATTTTTACATACTGCGGTCGCAATGATGCTATCGCTGATGACACTCTGCGAACAATCCGACAAGTGAAAGTTTTTGAAATACCAATGAAGTCCCCATCAGTTATTAAAAAACTTCCAGTGGCATAAAATCGCAAAGTAACCAGCAGCTGAGTGACCGGTTGAATGAAACCACCCCTAATAAATAATTTACAGGTTAAATCAATGTGAAAATAATATACAGTTTTGTTATACCTGTTTGAAGAAAAAGTTATTAAAGGTGTTGTTTGTTCAAGCAGAGTCAAAACTACAGGTTTCGATAAACGAAATCTGTCAAAAAACTCCAAGTCATCATATTTTGCAAGACATTGCTGGCGCATTCGATTTATTTTGGCCCCTCTTCAAATATGCAGGTTTTCCTCCTCATCCTCTGAAGATGATGAGCTTGAGCTCGTGTCGATTAAACGCCTAAAATTCATTTTTGTCGTATAATAAAAAGTTTTATTGACAAGCACCTCAGACACATATCAATATTTATAGGTTATGATTCGCGATAAAGTCTACTTTTGCACAGTAAAGGTCCATTTCCTGGACTTTACGATAAAGGCGACTTTTACGTAAATCTTCTTTTAAAAATCGATTATGGAACAAGGTAACAACTTTAAAGGACACTTTTGAGATTAAAGGAGACTTTTACTCGATTATGGAACTGGCTGTAAGACAATTTGTTATTTTCATGTCTCCTACACCTAGAGGGTAAGGACTACAAACATAATTAGTAATACAAAACAATTCCTAAAAGATGTCGGTTTTAATATTGTATCATTTTTATTAGTATGGCCACTGGTTTGTTTATTGTTTCGAATAAAGGGTAAAAACCATTTACATGTGTTTAATGTATTCGGGTAATAGGTTGTTATGAAAACATATTCTTGCTGTGAATTTTTTAAATAAATAAAACAATATTTTGTGCACACAAAAGATAATTCATAAAAATTAATTTTAAATGCAATATTTACACTTCTCAAAAATAAAATCTGCTTGAAAACAGCACAACATTAATAAAATTTAGCGCCAGCGGGCATGCTGTTAATGGTTTGACTGAACTACACATATTAAATAATCTAGATGGATTGCATATTTCTTTAATATCCATGTTTGCATTATTATTATCTCGTTTTTTTTTTTCTTTACTGAGAACTAATTCACAAATAGTACATCATAGAAAAATTATTTTCCCATTTTAGTAAGAGACAACGAGTCCCTTCTAATAATTGTATCGATGACGAAAATATATAGATCAAGTCATTGTATGATTGGACACATCGGAAACTCTGATATTTAACGAACTCATATTCACATAAATTCTCTGAAAAAAAATAATGGTAGGTAAGACAATATAATATATGGTTTATATACTGTTGATATGAGAACTATAACTATTAATAGTATATTATATACCTATGTTGAGAAGTGAACTATTATTTACCGAGCACTTTTATATCCAGAGGCGCGTAGCGCGGAAGGATATAATGTGCGAGGTCTACAATGGCCTTAACCGAAGTATATATAGAATTTTTTTTGCTACTAATATTGATGTATTACCATATTTGATTTGGTTATATTTTGATATTAGTAATTTCCCATTTATTTTGAAATATTTCGAAATATCAAGTAGTCTTGGGAGTTTAGTTGTCAAACTGACAAAATGAAACTAATGGAATATAATTTTAAATGTCATTTCCCAGATAAAGGACGCTCTCTAAAAGTGCGTACCACGCCTGAACTTAGAGAGGTGGCAACTAGTGTAAGTAGCGATTTGTTGCCAGAAAAATCGAAAAGATTGTACATGAATGCATACACTCAATTAAAAGTATGGTGTGAACAAAAGGAAGCTGTTAAAATAACAGGAAATGTTTTATTGGTATATTTCAAAGAAAAAGCCGACTGCAAAAAAGTATCAACATTGAAGTCAAATTATGCTATGTTAAAATCCACTGTTGCAACAAAAGACAATATTGACATCTCAAAGTTTTTCAAATGTACAGCATTTTTAGAACAGAAAAACAATGCTTATAAACCCAAAAAATCACGTGTATTTGCAAAAGAAGGAATCTACAAATTAAAAATACAGAAAGTTTCTCATTATTTACCTTGTTGTTGTTTTTCTTTAAATTGTTTACCTTGGGAGAGAAATACTGCTTCTCATTAGAGGAATGGAGTAAATAATGGTGATTTCTCAAGTTAGTATTAAAAAAATAAATCACTGAAATCTTCCGAGGCCTGGAATATTTCCCAGATTGCTCAAGATTGCGTCAGCTATTTCAGGCATCAAAAAGGTAATTCAGTGAATTTAAATGAAAAATATAACATATCAGCAGATGCTATCGCAAAATTTACTGAATGCACACTCTACATAGTCTTGAACCAAAGATTAAGGAATTAACAAGATAGAACAGCCGGCGGAAAACCTTTTATCTTTTAGCAATGGCGGCATGACCTCGACATTTAAATTGGAGTTCTCGCGCAGTTGCCACAATGTGACAAGGTGACGGAGAAGGCAACGTTAGAAAGAGACGCCAATAGTGAAAAATTGACAACACTGTCCTGATAGAACGACCAAACTCAGCTGACTGTCAGTAGCCAACGTCACTAAAAAAACAGGTTGCTTTGTAATATATGTCACATGAAATATTTCTATGTTTATATGTAAGGTAATTTGGTTAGGACAGAATTGTACATTGAAAGAATAATTTTTAAACAGCCACATGCAGCTGTCATCGAGGTCTATACGTGACGTAGCACTCGTCAACTTTAATGAGCCAACCTATTTTTGGTAAACTTGGTCAAATTCATTGAATGCGTAACCGACAAATCCCGAAACCGTTTCCGCTAGATGTCGTGTCCCT
The DNA here is from genome assembly GCA_963583905.1 of Stenurella melanura. Lineage (NCBI taxonomy): Eukaryota > Metazoa > Arthropoda > Insecta > Coleoptera > Cerambycidae > Stenurella > Stenurella melanura. Next base: position 31,729,457 of record OY757314.1, on the reverse strand, counting down.
TTAAATTGGAGTACACAATTGTCTTCGTCTATTTCGTCTTCTCTGTGTGACTGTCCTATCTTGTTAGTTCTCTAATCTTTGCTTGAACTATAATTTTATTCTACCTCCTTGTTTTGTGGGATAACATTTGACTGTGTATCTCACGCTTTATTCTCCAAGAGTTAACTAGATACAATGTGAATATGAGACAAACTTTTAAACCCTACTGAGAAAATGATTCAAAATAGAATTGCAGTCGCAACTTTGTATAAAGATGGTGTTTTATTTGATAATAAACGGTTTTTTTATTAGTTTTTTTGACAAAATAACCGAAAACAGTGAGGAAGGCGACAGGATAGGTACACAGAATTCACAAATTTGACAGAAGATGTATTATTTACTGATATTTTAATTTAAAAATTCGATGGTATGCAAGGTACTTGTTATATCAGAAATCACTTCTCTAATTCAAGACAATGCATTGGTAATAAACAGTCGACCTCAGACCTACACATTAGGAGCAGGACAGACTTTGAGAACGAAATATAAGGTAAATAGTTTCGTCGATCATAGAGAACCTCGGTTTGTAGCCGACGGCTATCGTAACATGTATAGGTATCGACTCCAACGAGACATTTAGGTCTGTCATCCATCTCTGTTTAGTGAGGATGCTGATGTCTCTTGCCATTCAACATAACATAAAAGCATATCAACCAGACATGGAACGCCTACGCCAACTTGAACGTCGATTTTGATGAGTTTTGGGTTCATGGAGCTCCCGGATTTTTTGGAATGTATTTTGAAAGGCGTAAAAAAATTGGAAACTGGAAATGTCAAAGTCGAGGCAAATGATCCAACAAATAATAAAAAGTGAGAGTGTTGTCTGTAAATTGCGAAAAGCTCTTTATGGTTTAAAAAACTGGATGTAATGGCACAAAAAGCTTCATTAAACCATACTAAAGTTTGGATTACAATTATCAGATGCTGACGAAAAGTCTTATAGATGAGTTTAGTATAAAGGACATGAAAAATAAAATATTACCATATAATTTAATTATGGCCATAGAAATAATTAAGTCAATATGTCATAAAATAAATATATTTTAGATCTCCTGGATGAAATTGATTTGTAAACAATGGATATTGCACACATTGGAAAGAACTTTCACAAACTATTTGCGATTTCACAACATAATAATGCCGACATTTTCTTGGCGTAGCTTGATTGGTTCTGTCGTATATCCAGCTGTAGCGATGCGGTCAGATACCTGATGTTAATACGTTGAGCCAATTCCACAACTCCTACGAAAAGAAGACGACGAAAAGTTTTACGAAATTTTAATGGCACCGTAGACAGTAATGGAATACTAATTGAAAATTTTACTGGCGTCCATTACGATAACTGAGCTGTCTAGCAGAACAGAGGATCATTTTCAGACTACACTTATACCCCCTAAGAGAAGCTGCAATTTCTTGGGAAGCAAGGAAGCGGCGTACTGCCGAGTGGGTAAACGAAGTAGATAACATTTGCCGAATCTGCAAAACAAGCTGTTTACCTTCAGAGATTCCTAGCAATGTTTGGGAAATATGTAAGTTTTCATTTGTGAGTGGGGATTCACAGACTAAAAATGTATTGATGCATTTCAAAAACACCCTATATATACTTTTACACTGCATAGAGAGAAATATATTTTCTTTAGATATCCCTCCAATCTCGACGTCTACAACGTATATTATTGATATTTATTACTCCGTAGCCAAATCTGCACAAAATGATCTAATTATAAATGAACACAAAGTTGATATCGTTTGAAAATGACCATAGTCTTTTAGACGTTGTACAACCGACACAAAGGTTCGTTCATCGGGTACACTCATCTTAGAAATAATTAGGTATAAGAGAGTCCGACGTGCATTTTCTCCAGCCGCACAATATCGAAGCATAATGTTTGCCCACTGAATGAATATTTGTAAAATTCGTGGTTGTTAAAATCGTAAAAACACAATCAGTTACTATTACCACATACGCGTATCGACCAGTGTATTCTGGCAGTAGAAAACACTACACAGTTGAGAGTTGTTGTTATTATTGTTTATTTGTTGCATTTCTTATTCGTCAATGGCAGAAGCAACATCAGGATCAAGTTCAGAAAGGATGCAAGATGAAGACAGTACACAGCCGTAATTGATAAATGTTTGCAATATTCAAAATTTATTTACTCGGTTATTTTTGGACATTTTAATGAATGTATGAATGTATTTCAAAAACACCCTGGCTGTTGTTGAATAACAACAAAAATTTTCGTCATAAATTTTGCAGTCTGCAAAACGAGTGTAGTTGTATCTGAATAGTTATTATTATTATTCAAGATCTACGAATAGCATACCCAATATCTCACAGTATTTAAAATATATTTATAGTAAGTTACCGCTAAAATTTAATGACAAAAATTTAATGTAGATAATAAATTCTTGTTGTCGAGAATTTGCAAATTTTTAATCGGCCTGTTGTCGTGACTGAGGCAAGTCACAGACGCAGGAGACGAAGTGGTAGTAGGGATTTTTTACTTGCCTAACATCTGATAGACAACGGGTCTATTTTACATCCCCTCCGAAGGATGGTATATTTAATACGCAATCCTCGTCTAATATTGCATGACTTCTGCATATACGATCATATGCCAGCCGTTAAAAGATTGGGCGAGGTCGCTATATTTCTTTTGAAGTCATCCTTCCAAGTACTAATCGCGACTAATGTTGCTTAATTCCTCGTATACGAGTACAGCCATGACATATTTTGTGCTCACCCCATACACGAAATGTTATCTTTAATAAGCCGCTTTAATATTCGTGATGCTAGATCATTCCGAAGCACACTGTATAAAATACTGAAATTATGGTATAAACAATTATAATAAATCTGTGAACGTGTTTTTCGGATTTTTCTTTCGGGTGAAACCTGAATATTCCTGAAAAATTCATGAAGAATGTAATAAAATAAATTTAAGAATTCTCTCTTTCATTTCCAAGACGATTTTTTACCAGCCCTCCGCTTCCGACGTTCTGTCGAGAGAGCGCCGGGAAAATGAAATAACAGACTATAACAAATTTCAGAAGGTTAATTTAGGTGAAGGAAATGAATCACTTGTGGTTTTGACATATTCCAAATTTCCTCTAAGTAAGATTAGAACACGTATTGTGTCGATAGAACTAGAAGCTGTACTAATTAATGTTGGGAGTTGTGAGCAACAAGTCTGAATTACTTATTGAAAAAGTATGTAACAGCAAAATTAAAATAATAATAAACACCCGATCCGATAAACAGGCACCAAGTTTTTCTCAATGGCACTTGGAAAAACAATATCACGTAATGTATTAAGTTCTGAGAGACTATTAAAAATACGAAATTTACCATTGTTGATTCGGAATTCACAATTATTAGTTGCTACAAACATCAGTACTCTTGAATACTGCTTCGAATACTATACCAGATGGGCGTTTCACCAATTGGCATCATGTGGGGATGATTAAAACTGACGCAAATTTAATAATGTATGCTGTATTCATATTTAACTAATGTTATAGTTCAACGATTTCAATCCCTGCCTAAGTCCTACCTCGGCTCCGGGAACCGCGACTTCCTAACCAATAAAGCGACCTTGGAAAAATGCTTCTATCACTATTCATACCAGTTTACATTTTTCGATTTCTAACATTTCAGACTAACGTCGCGTATAGATGTATTGTAGAATGCTCCCGAAAAAAACGCTAAAAAGAGCGGTAGAACCCCGTTAAGGTCGATAAAATTTAAGCCACCGGTAGGTCAAAAAATTCTGCGTGAAGTGAAGCGCCATAATAGAAAAACAAAGTTCGTCATTTCGACTAAATAATTGTGAGTTCTGACTTAACAATTGCGAATTCCGACTTAATAGTTGTGAATTTCGACTTAACAATTGTGAATTCCAAGTTGACAAAAATACGCTTCCGTAATTAAAAATAGGTATTAGACGAAAAATAAATAATAAATGGAGAATACTGTAATTTTCAAAGTTCCAAAAATTGTTGTGCGCAAAGATCCGAAGTCCACGTACAATTAAAATATGGCGTAAACACTAAACAATCGAAAAATAGATAAATATATAAAAATAAAGTATTTCCCTCGTTTTAAACTGAGTAGTGCACACAGACGGATCTCGGTTGTTTGGTTGCATAGTTACAAACAAAATTACAGAAAGGACTTATTCAAAACTTTTGTGCACGTTCTTATTAAATAAACAATGACCGTGAAAAAAATTATTTGAATATTCATTATCTGGTTTTTACAGCATTAATATACGATTGAAATGAAGTGACATCTCACTTTAACCACCAATATCTCAAAAAAGAGGAGCGGAACAAAAGAAGAAATTATAATTTCATTAAGATTAAGTGTCCATTGTAAATCACTCACTGAAATAATAACTTGCGTTAGGCAGTATTGAAGATCTGCTAACTATATTGAAAAATGTCCCTCTTTTTAATGACATTTTTGACCGTATGAGCTTTAAATCCGTTATATGTGGGAAGATCTACGTCCTATGTGAATAATATTTTAGACATCTATACAACACAGCTTTCTTAGTATGACGAATTTTTTTAGTATTTTTTTTATTTTAAAATTTCGAAACTATTGTCAAAAATTTGACCCCATGCTAATACGGTTATTTTCTAAGGTATGTAAAACATATTTGATAAAGTGATTGGTCAGCAAACGTCAGACTTACATTTAGAAAATACAGTTCGCTGCCTGCCTGCCTCCCTACCAGTCCATATATCAGAGGCGTAAAGAAAAATGGAAAAACTAGAGCATTAGCAAGTCTGGGCTAAGGGCTCTAAGACAAACCATCTTGTTTACTAGCTCACAATCACCCATTCTTAATGTGTCTGGACGGTTTTCATTTGCACCGTCTAGTCATAATTTTTGTTTTGTTCTAATTTTCATTCATACCGTACTCAGAGCTTATTGTTTGGAAATTACAAAGTAAGTGCATGAGCTCACCCTCACTTGTTGCAACCAGGGTGGTATCATCTGCAAACCTAATAAATAATCGTTCTAAATTGACACAATTGGAGTTCTCTCTTCACGCACCTGACTAGCCGTCTTGTGCCACTCCATCGCGGTCTAGCCGTTTGTTCTCAACGTTTTAGCAGTGCATTTTTTCTTCAAACCAGTATATTTTTATTTATATTTTAAACCTCCTTACGCTCTGATGTAACCGCCAAAAGATTTTGTCGCGTACTGTACGAAGTTTAAGTTTTTTCACAACATTGAGCACAACTCCTGCATAATATATAAAGTCTCGTTCATACTATCTTATGTAAGTCACGCATCAAGGGTGTTGATGGAAACTCGAAAGGAACGTCTTATAAGTCAAACATGCAACAATTCTTAAAAGGTCGTATTTTCCGTGGAAATATGAGTTAGATAGCAGAAATAGTTCACTCAAGTTATGGTTTTCGTTTGATAATATACGTTATCTCTAGTATACAACACTCATTATAAACAGATTAAGTAAATAATTTGAAAAACATGAATTTGTGGAAACTGAAATAAACTGGACTTTTCTACTATCAATTTTTTTGCACGTTAAAAAATAAGACTCGTTTTTTAAAGTATTAATAACAAACATTAACAAACTATTATTCATTTTTTAATAAAGTGGATAGCGTTATGGCATATTATACGTAACATATTATTTGCTTCAATATTTTTAATTTTTAACCTTTTACCACAGAAAATATTAAGTAATTTCCACATTTTCCTCAACACAAATTGACACATACTCTATTCAGTGGAGTCGAAAACGGCAGATCCTCATATATATGTTTTATTTTACTTCCACATCCACATAGTTGAGTTGAAGTATAGTAATCGTAAAAAAAATATATATTTTTTTGTTGTTGATAGGTTTAGAATGTCACGAAACGTCGAGATATTAGATTTGACAAAAAAACGTCTGTCTGTCGGTCTGTAACATTTTTTGTGCGCACGATATCTCTGGATATTGACTTGAAATTTTATATACGTATGTACTATTTTGAGATCTGGAACTGGATTGTTTTCCGAACTTATCCGGTGAAGGGTTGGGGGATAACTAGGGGTAAATAGGAGAAAATAAATAAAGCAAGCTGGTAAGAGTACAAAAATTTGGGATTTAGTGTATATACCAGAAGTGGAGGCCTCAAACTTTTTTATAATATTTCTATCCCCCCAGTACCACCCCACTCCATTATTAAAGGCGTTGATAAAATAAATTTGAGATATTCACTTGAAATTTGGTACACGTATATATTATAACGACAACTGGAACTGATTATAATTTGAGATGATTCCGTTGAATGGTTGGGGGTTAAACAGTGGTAAATATTGGAAAATAAAGCCAGCTGGTAAGAGTACAGAAACTTGGAATTTGCTGTATATACTGGAAGTCAAGGCCTCAGATTTTTTTTATGCTATTTTTTAATTCCTCCCACCAACCCCCACTCTATTATTAAAAGGGTTGATAAAACAACTGTGAGATTTTCACTTGAAACTTGATACATAATATGTATTATAACCACATCTGTATTTAGATTATATTTTGAGATGATTCCGTTGAGGGATTGGGGTTAAATACAGGTAAATATAGGAAAATAGGTAAAGCAAGCTGGTAAATGTACAGAAACTTGGGATTTGATGTATATATACTAGAAGCCAATGCCTCAGATTTCTTATAACATATTTCAAACCCTCTACCTCCACTCCATTATTAAAGGGCTTAATAAAATATATTTGAGATATTCGCGTGAAATTTGGTACACGTATGTATTCGACATCTGGAACTAGATTATATTTTGAAACGATCCCGTTGAGGGTTGGGGGGTAAATAGAGGTAAATAAAATAAATTGAGTAAAGGAAGCTGAAAGTTGAAATTTGGTGTATAATAAATAGAAGCCAAGGCCTCACATAGTTTTATAATATTTGTCTATTATAAGGATTGATAAAATAAAATTGAAATATTCACTTGAAATTTGGTGCACGTATGTATTGTAATGACATCTTATTGAGATGACCCCGTTAAAGGGAGGGGGTTGTAAATTTGGAAAAGTAGATAGAGTCCAGAAACTTAATTTTTGGCGTATATGCTAGAAACAAACACCTAATTTTTTTTTATGACATCTGCTTCAAATATTAAAATTCTATGACCAATAATTTTCACATAATAGAGTGCAAATATAGTCGATATGCTTTCGCTTCAGAGACTTGGATGGAAAATCTGGATGTGGAAATAGTGATTCCTTAGGCAGCGGTTTTCCTTATTCAATCTCTTCCACAATAGTTTGTTCAAAGAAATCTGAAGGATTTATATTGTCAGATTCTACAACTTCTGTGTAGTTCATGGCTTTTTGTTCCGATGGATCGTTTTCAATTGGTCAGTATTTGAACAATATTGGCCATGACAATTACCGTAAACTGGTGAGCAATGTAGCACCAATCATCGACAAGTGCACAATGGCCCACAACCTATTGCGTAATTGCAGAAAATCATGTTCAAAAGGCAATCAGGTGCGGGATTTTGAGATGTTTTTGGCTACAAAATATAGTCTTTTGGCACCAATTCCCAATCCGCAGGAATCAATTCGTTGTCCAACCACTTGTATATCTCTTAGTAGACACGGTAGAGATGCTGTTGTGCTACTTCGAAAGTGGGTGGTAATAAATTCAATTTGATTGGTTTGCCTTTGCTCACAGATTTGGATGAAACATCAATGGGCTTGTTCGGCATTTTTTTTATTTCATAAATCGAAAGTGCAAGTATAAATTAATGGATCTGCAAAAAATCAGAATCTTATTCGCACGTTTAGTATCTTAAGAACTATTACAAATTTCCATCTCGCGAAAATGGGGCGTGGCCAGGCGCTACGTCACTATACGCACAGACTCGGCGATCTCAATAGACTTGATGCTCCTTATTGGTTATAATTATAAGTGTTTTCGAAGTATTGTTTGTTTTGCTTACTACTTGACAGTAGGGGAGTACAATTTGGTGAAACGAATTTTCGATTTCGACCCTGCAATTTATAATTCATCGCCGACCTTCTCCTTCTCCTTTCCGTAGACACATAGAACGACCTTCCACTCGACGTATTTATTTAGTTACCAGCGTTTAAAAATTCCATGTTTTTCGACTTTTCAGGTTAAATTTGAAAGGTCCCAGAAAGCCATTTTTCTTACGTCACTTGCGTATAGTGACGTCACAAATGAGTGCTCGGTTTTTGCAACTATTACTAATTTCAACTCCTTATATCTCGAGAACGGAAAAAGTTAATAATACGAAATTTTAAGTGTATAATGAGAATATCGAGTACTATATGAAAAAGTATAAAAACCATGTAAAAAGAATATCATGGAACAAGCTCATTATTGATAGTTATTTGTAGAATATTCATTCCATTTGAAGAAATGAAGTAATTTTTATTAAAAAATTTAGCTGCGATTTGTAGATGTTTGCGTTTATTAATGAGTTTTAGCGCTACTGTCTTGCCTATATGAAAAAGAGCATTGTGGTATCACATCCAGAAAATGCGTGAAAAACTAATGTATGATCTCAAATATTTCCATGTTGATCAAAGCTTCGTGAAGTATACACTTTCTGTTCGACCTTTCCTTTGTCTGGTTTTGTTCAATGGGTCTACGAGCAATTAGAATAATGAGGAGATCTACATCTTCAACAACGACTGTGGTATTTTCATACGATTTATACTTTATGTTTCAGTATGAGAAAAGTGGATTTTTCTTAACCTAAAATTTCACGGAAATTTGTCATGAAAAATATTGCTCTAGAAAGAAAATGTCAGAGACGCTTTTTTGTGTAGAAGTATCATATCTTTAGATTTGAATACAGGTATTTTGGTTGTAAAATCAATACGAATCGAGAAAATCGCGAAAGAACATTTCAGGGCAAGATTTTTGACGGTTACATTGTTGCCAATTGTAGCCTCCTACCTCCGGGACTTTTGAGTCGTTATTCAGGACACCAAAATATACCTAAAGACACACTAATATCTTAATATAGAATTATTCCGTATCACGGCATTTTTCTTTACTAATTTCAGTGGAAAATAAAAATCGCGTTTCAACTTTACAATGAATATTTTTATTGCCTTTTAATTTTTGAGGTAACCGCGAAAAACGAGCTTTTAAATTTGAGTTTTAGAAAGGGGTGAAAAAACATTGAGCCTTAACAGAATAATATGTCAGTTTACCTAATTGGAAAGGACCAATCTCAAATTCAAGGAAATTTCATAAGATTCAAGTCGCACATTTACATTTTTTGAGAAAATTCGTAGCTTTCAAGATATTTGAAAAAAATCGTTTATCACCCGTTTCCTTCCTACCAAGAAGATCAGCCAGTGGCCTATTTTGGCTATTTACGTCCACATCCACGTAGTCGAGTGGAAATATATATAGTAATAGTATAAAAAAATTCTAACATTTTTCTTGCCGAAATGGGTTTAGAATGTCATGAAACGTCGAGATTTTAAATTCGAGCGAAACATTTTTCTTTGTCTGTCTGTAACCTTTTTTGTGCGCACGTTTTCTTTGGAACGGTTTAAGATATTCACTTTTATATTGAAATATTTAATTTCTATGATCAATTATTTCCACATCTAGAGTGCAAATATAATCAAGATGTTTTGCTTTAAAGAGACTTGGAAAAATTTGGAAGTAGAAGTATAGTGATTCCTTAGGTAGCGCTTTTCAAATATGTTTACGAAACCACAAACAACTATAAACAACTATTTTCTATTATCATTTGAAAGCACTTCAAGTATTTTTCTTTCATGAACACCTTTCGATTTCCGGTTGCTCTTGATGACAAATAGAAAGTTCCCATTCAATATTTTCTATTTCGGATAGTAAGGTTGAAGGGGTAGGTAGAGGTGCGCATCTTATTACATTATTTGTGTTTTTCCTTATATCTCTGAAACATGTCCGAGCTATTTTCATTACTTCCGAAGTTATAGGGAGTGCCAATTTTCAAATTGTCACAATGCATAAATCTGCACTAGTGTAGTTATTTTCGATTGGATGCTTAAACAGTTTGAGATGTCTTGCCAGTGGTAATAACTTTATAAGGGTGAAATGGCTGTGTTTGTGGCAGACGATTTCAATGAACTGACGCCTCTTTATGCCCGCATATAGATCTAATAAATATTTCTCTTCCCTTTTTGCACACAATTTATGTTTCAATTAGTGGAACCACATTTAGATAATACGTAACGTTGAGATACGTCCGGTACGTTCTCCACTATAATACTTTATTGGTGTTACAAAAAGTGTTATAATCCATTCCTAAATTAACGACCTTCTTGGTTGTAGTAGTCCGCAAATCCGCGCTAATATCTTTAATTGCCGAATTCGGGCACGATTTAGCTCGCTGGGATTAACTTTTAAATTTATCGCCAAACCGACTAGATATAAATGTTTTACTTTTATTCTACCGAGTCGCGGCGTTCTTGGTTAAAATTTAAAATATGGTGAATAAGTTATGTTAAAGGGAATGGCTAATTACTTGTGAGTTAATTAATGCAGGAACTGGGAAATAATTAAAAGTTTACATTTATTTTAAAATGCATAACCTCCATTTATGTCATTGGACACTTTGTCTTGCAGCAACAAGCTATTAGCTATATTTTTTAGATTAAAAAGGTCAGTTTTATTTATGTCATTTAACCAAAATATAACTAGATGTAAACACTGTTCTCCCCACTGACTTATTCAATGTTCTGAAAATAAATTAATTTTCTGGGTGTAATTACTATTCTTTTAAAAGTTAATAATTTCCCCATAAATATCAGGTTGATTGGCGAAACTCTTGTCAGTATACCATGCAGCAGTAACACACACATTTTTTAATCAAAATATTTGTCTAATAATTTTCATATTTACTGATTTACTTTTTTTCAAAAACAATATACGGTTCTTCCTCTAGGTAACACCTTCTTACTACCTCGATGAGGACTTTTTCTTCTGAATACAACAGGCAGACAAAAAACGGACATTTTGAAAATTATCTAAAATTCGGTGACTAACACAGAGAATGAAATACAACATGCGCTTCGTTTCTACGAAGGGTATAATAACTATAATCATTAATTTTGAAGGTACTGACCATTTACAGTCCATCCAGACAAAAATGCCTGTAAAAAGTTAGTTTCTATAATTTATTAATTTGTGTCAAATTTTGAAATAGATTTTGAATATGAAATCTCAAAATTGCATAATCTCAAAATTGCATACTTTGTCAATTTTGTAAATCATTTTGCACCATATTACTTAATTCGCAGAAACTGTTGTTCATTACCTGAGGTTAATTTTCCACATTATATTAATTTGAAATTTTCTGTTTTACCGTTTGTTTCTGTCAGTAGTGCATTATTTTACACAGTATTTGTACTTCTGCAATGCAATGAAATGCAATTATGAAATTAAAAATTTTTCTCGTTTTTATACGTATACTACTTTTGGTAATGTTGTCGTTCTGGAGTATATCAAATAATCATAAGAGACGTTATGCAAATTGTCTGCATTGTATTTGGGGGTTGTCTACTATGTGACTATGTCATGAATGTCGGAAAAGGATTTATATTAAACTAGTAAGTCCTCCATTGGCAAATATGATCAGTCATCCACGTACGGATTTCGATCTACTTGGATCTCGTTAACATGGAGTGAACTAAATAGAGTCGCCGATGCGGAGTACATTGATTCTACCAGCCTAGTTCTAGGGTAACACCTGGAAAATCGAGTGGATCCATCTACTGCTATTTAGTTACAAATAATATTGTATGTTGATTAACAGATTATTTTTTTGTGTCAAAGTTTTATTGTGTAAACCATTAAAATCAAAGCACCAAAGTGATTGTAAATAAGACATCATTAAATTTTTGGCGTCGGCGTGGATGAAATTTAATGAGATTTAATGAAGGGGCAGTAAAAATTTCCGTGACAAGTCGACTGTAAAGTTTTTGTAAAAAAAACCTTCGTTTTTAATTCGTTGCACGATCGACATATGTTCATTGGAACATTATATAGAGAAAATGAAAGTTATGTTTGACAATTTCTTAATATTTTATAATCTGGTTGTCTAAGAATGCGATTTTTGATGACGAAACCAGTAGCACATTAAAAAAGAATTGGTCTGAGAAATATACATTTTCTTCATTTTCATAATGAGCCCAAAACCGATTAACCCTCCCGAGAAAATACGTCTGAAAAATCTAGAGGAGGTAGGGAATTTCAATAATTCCCATTGGCATTCACTCGATACGGTACTGTTTAGTTTTACGTGGTGCTACTCAGATTAAGTACACACTAGTGCGCAGTCTAGATAGTGGCTACGCACTAGTGTATACTTAACATACTAGTGCACAACCAATGTCTTTTTTATTTGTATTGTTTTAATAGGTATTCGACAACTTTGATGTCTCCTGATCTGCCAAATCAGTAAAATCTACCAGACACACTGTATACTATAGTTTCAGTATCTTGGACATGTTCGTATTTATGTGTGCTTATCAAAACCTTTTGTAATATTTTGCTCTAAAATTGTAACAACACAGTGTGTATAAAATATGACGGTTTACACGCCTTTGGCGATCATCCTGTGTGGCAAATATGGCAGAATTTCAAATGGGAGTGTTTAACTATGATATTCTACATGTGAAGTGTAACGTATTTACGATACTTAACAGGTATTCACTATCGGTAACACCCGTCTAAAATTTTCGTATTATAGTGAAACTTAAAAGATTTTAAGCCTCTGATTAATAATATCTTAAGAAAATTGCTGATTAATTATACCTGAAAATTTATTACAAAAATGCAACAAATAAACTACAAATAACTATATTTATTAAATGAGCATGAAATATACAAAAACAATATAGCATGAACAATAAATACATACCTATAAAAAAAATTATTGGATGAAAATGTAAAATATAAACTCAAACATTCGCATCTGGCCAGTCGGACGTAAAATAAATATTTTACTATTATAGAAACACAATTTAGATGATTCTTTTACAATATCAAAATCTATAAATTAGTTACAAAAGGAAACCGACAAGTTAATATTCGATATGTTAGTTGTCGATCTAACATACATTTTCGCGCACCATGAAAAAAATTTACTTGAGAACACGCTGAGGTGTAAATTCGACACTCGCGACGTTTTCACCAATTAGTTTTCAGGGAAACCATCGATGAAAAATAAGTGTTTATAACAGAATACAATGTTCGGAAATTATAATTCTGGTTACCAAACATCTAGAGACTACAGGATCATGACTAACTAAATACGTTAGCAAACGTTGTTTATGGCGTTAGCCATTTAAAATGTAGACAACAAAGAAGGTAGAAAGCATACTTATAGTTAATTCTTCTGTAATTTGGAACTACACTACTTCATTATATAACTCGTTAACTATTGATAACATTGATTCTAGTTGTAAGTTTACTAAAGCAGGTAGATTGGATGACCAATATTATAGACTTTTTAAAGTATCTTAACAATTCTTCGAAGCGGAATTTTCAAATAGTCCCACCTAGAATGCTTATTTCCTACGCGATTGCACCATGCTGATGCTTTTTAGGCGGGATAGTTTTTGGTTGGTTATTTATAAAATGACGCTCAATGGATCTATTTATTCATGTTCTTTTAGAACAAAATATTAAAGTATTTTAGGTAAATTACTCTTATTATCAAGTGGATAAAAGTAACCCGTTACAATAGCGTATTTAAAAATATTCTTAAAAACATTTTAGGGTAATATTGATACATACGTACGTACAGATACATAAATTTCGTTGAAATCTGAGAGACACACTGAATATTACAGCGTATTTATTGCACACGCATACATACACTGGGCACAGAGACACCCATATTTTTATTCTATATTGCGTTCAGCCTATTATTTCCATATATACAAAACTATCTTTCTACCATCATAACTATTAAAAATATTCCGGTTGTAATATAACTGTTTAGTCAAATAGGTATAATAATAAAACACCTAATATTTAGTCAATGCACTTATTGATTTTGAAACTAATAACAAGTGTCATTATAAAAAATTGAAAAGCTAAAAATAACCTGCCGTGTGCATGTTTTAAATGCTGACAACATCCATTAGTGGATTATTATATTAAATTCTATATTCCAGTATACCAGTATATCTTGTAATATATGTAAAAAATTGCATTCGATCAATTATACAGTTATTTCTGCGCCGGGAATTTTAAGTACGAACATGGATATTACAACCAAAATGTAAAAGGATTGTCAACATAGCTGGAGTTAAAATAAACAGCGAGCCATTTTTTAACGGTAATTAATGTGATTCCAATTACTCTGAAAATGGCTATATTTTTGTTCTAACACCTGCCTGCACCTTTATAATAACAATGTTGGCGTTAACTAACATAATTAAAAGGTAGATGGAATTCCACCCTCGTTGAGTGTTTGTTTTTAAATTATTTGTCTCAGGTGTAATAAAATAATTTAAAAAGTTGAAATGTATGGCATTCTGGGCTGCTCTTATATTAATAATTTCATATTTTCATAATAGAAATCGATGCAGAATATACTCTGATGAATCTAGTGAACTCACAAAATCAAACACTATAAAAATAGATGAGGTGTGTCTCACGGTCAATATTGATTCCCCCACTTATTATACCGGGTAGTTCGTTACGAATAAGAAATATCTGAATTTGAGATACTAGATGCCAAAATATGACGATTGAGCCCAACTTGTCTTATACAAATGTTGTTGGTTTAAGAGGGCAGCAATTTAAGAGTGTTTACAGTTTGAATTTGATTTCGAAATTCCTCTATAATTTTGAATGTTTTCATCGTATCAACTTGAAAATTGGCAACTTTATATTTGGAATGTAAAGGAAAAGAGTGGCCGCAAAAGAAAGCCGTTTCTTAATAATAATAATAATAATAATAATAATAATCGTTTTTATTATAATCCAGAAAAAAAGATTACAATATTATACAATAAGAGGCAAATTGAGTATAAAGGGCAGAGAGTTCAGTGAATTTAAAATAAATCGTTTGCTCTTCCACTCAACCCAGCAGAACATCATAGTAAATAATCATATAAATTATTAATTTTTATATACCACAATATTTTAACTAGAAATACACAGCAAACCTAGCGCTTGAAATTTTACTAGAAATTGTTAGAAATATTTTTTTTAAAATTGTGTATTAGATTACTTATATGGTAGTCCTTGAGATCTTCAAGAATGTAAAGAGAAGCTATACGATATGAGAATCCGCAACGAAATTCGGCAGTTATATGTTTTAGCATGGTGATAGTTGATTTGTGCCTTATATTTAAGTTATGTACGTCTGTTCTATATGTAATTTTGTTCTACAAATAAGGAGGTGACTTAGTAAATATTATGTTGTGAAAGAATGAGCAGCTGTGGAGAATATTTCTGTTAATCCAGCCAATTTATTTTTGAAACTCGAAGGATACAGGATTCTACTTTCTTATATCACAAATTAGGCTAACACAACTAAATTGTAACCATTTTAATCGATGGGCATCAACATCTTAAAGAAGGGAAATACACAACTAACTGAAGCATAGTTTATATGAGAGAGGATCGGAGCTTCACATAAAATTGTTTGTTTTTTTTGTCAGAATATCTTTACTTGCATAAATTAGTTTTAGGTTAGCAAAATATTTTTTAATAATATAATTAGTATGCTCAGTAAATTTTAAACCTGAATCAGTATATAAACCTAAATTCTTTAATACGTTTTTAAGCTCAAGATGCTCGTTGTTAATTTGTATGTTGGCGTTTTCCACACACTTACCTCTGTTGCCCCTCCTACCTTTATGGAAAGTCTAGAAGCATTTTCAATATTAGCCTCTTTAAAAGAATAGTAGAGCTGAGTATCATCAGCATAACAATGTGATTTACAGTTTTAAGATTGTTTTCAAATTCAGCTGTACACAAGGTAAACATAAGAGGCCCAAATATTGTACTTTGTGGCACACCTTGATTTACTGGTAGCATGTTAGAATTTTCTCCTTTAATGGTGACTCTCTGGTGTCTGCCAGTTATATACTGCTTCATTAATTCTGTAGATCTGGGAGAGTATCCAAAATAATGTAAAACTGCCACTTTCGCCTCATTTTGCAACTCCATAACTTTACATGAAAGTTTTGTTGCTGATTTAATTTAAATTGTGATTCTACTTAGAACAAATAACGTGTACTGTGACGGTATATTTTCATCAACTCTCATCATATTAAGGTGGCCATTCCCTAGAGGAGAGACATCCTATAGGGAAATATTTATTATTTTTGCCCATAACTTTTTTTCTTAGTACGCATATTTAAAAAAACTATAAGAGTACCTAAGTAGCACCATAACAAAACTATTACTACGAATTTATACTCAATAATTTCAGTGGTTTGCAAAATAGCTCGATTTAAAACTACGAAATAGGAAGATTAACATAATTTTTAAATTTAATTCTAGCTATGTTGCAACCCGCTGAAATTATTGAATGAAAATTCATAGTGATAGTCTTGTTATGGTTCTACTTACGTACTCTTATAGTTTTTTTAAATATACATACTAAGAAAAAAAAGTTATGGCCAAAAATAATAAATATTTCCCTATCGGATGTATCTTTCTAGGGAATGGTCACCTTAACAGCAAAAGTTTTAGGACATTATTATAAAAAATAAATAATAAATAAATTGTTTAAGAACATATGCACTCCAGCGAACGATAAAGTACTTTGTCGCTCATTGTTATGGAAGATGAGTGGTAAAGTGACATTACTGATAGCACTTCAGTAAACTTCAACTTTGCGCTGCCAGTTGCGAGCGAAAAGGCCTACATTAAGTATCAATCGTAGATAAAATATTTTTTTTTTTTATTGTCGTTGGGTCGTTGGGATAACCTTTTAACCAATTAAATTCTTAGTTTCAGCTGGAGGAAATATTGTCACGTGACATATTAATTATATTCTCGTAGGTAGAACACGTCTATGTAGCAACTTTAAACCACGATAGTTTACGTTGTTTTTGTTTTGGCACTGTCACTAAAACTTTTCCAGAGGCGTTTTCAGATTTCTGTTTTCATGTATTTTTGCATTTAGGCACAAAACATCACTTACTTTAAAACGTTAAGACTTTGCAAAATAATATTTGTATTTATAATACACAACGCCGTTTGGTTGCCATCAATGGAACTGATGACGACTTAAGTTCACTCTGCTGTGATGTAGTATTTTTGACGGTCAAATTTCAATTCAAATCTGAAAAGCTATTAATCGACTGGTTGTAAAAATTCAAGTATTTTTAACCATAATTAATATTATTAATAGTATTATTTTCAGTCAAAGAGAATTTAACATTTGTGAAAACGTCGAATAGTTTATATTGTAAGTGCATGTTATCGGAATATCACTGTGAGGTAGGTACTTACAAAAATTTCAGTCGATGTTCCACGAAGTTCTATCCTAGACCCACTACTCTTATATTTTTATCAAAGGCTGAAATGGTCGCGTTTGTTGCATCGTTTCTGATCCTATTATAGTTATGTCCGTCCATCATCAGCTAGTGCAGTAATAATAACCTACAGGAACAGTTAGGTATGGACTTAATTCACTTGACTACAATTCAGTGTCCACACATTTCCCTTGAAATTAATATACTGATAATGTGTATCTAGTAACTCAGTTTGTTGCTAATTAACAGTATACTTGTACTTTGAAAATAATATAATGAAGTTTTATTATGACCATTTAACAACCTCTTTTATGAGAATGTGGGGGATTTACGCAAACAAAGCTGAAAATTTCGGCATAAGGAAGTTCCTATGAAGTTGTCTTTAGCTTATAATCTCTCCTAATTGAATGCTGCCCCATTGTTCGTAATCCGGTATAAATCCCATTATATTGATTGGGCCCTTTCAAAGAAACTTTTAAACTTTTTTGGGTCACCTACAAAGAATCCGAAACAAGTTGTCAAGTTGTTAATAGTTATTTACTAAATAGACCTAGTGTAATCCGAAATTAGAAACAGTTCATTAGAACTAACAAAAGTTTTATATAAGTACGCCCAATTAAATTACATAAAATAATTATATAAAATAGTACAAAATATGGATAATGCGCAGTATTTCAGTTAATAAATACAAATAAATTGCACACATGGTTTTAGCAAACAACATTCAAACAAGCTAACCATTATACGCTTCGCCAATTTACTGTATATATAATTGTTGCACATTCTGTAGGATACTCATCGTAGTTTTTTTGCAAATAATATTAGTCTTGGACATTTTTTGTTTAATTACAAAACATTAAAAAAACAGTTTTTTTTTACTTAAATAATTAATCACATTTCTATTTATTGATCGATTTGGTTCAAATTCAATGGGGTTCCTACCCTATCTGACACTGACTTACTGTTAGAATTTCAAAGTAGACAGAAACGTGACGGACGGACAGACAGGCAAACGGACGGACATTTTGAAAGTTGTTCAGAATTCGATCACCAACACAATGATATGAAATTTTTTTTGCGAAGTTTGCGAAGAGTGAAGTGAAAGTTTGTTGAGAAACAGAGTACCAAATTAGTTAACCCCGTTTTAATTTTTTCTTATCGTAAATACCGCAAGAATATCTTGTTTTTGAAACACCTTGTATCATGGTTATATAGACAGGGTGAGTCATTAGTGCCTCCTCAACCGTTTCACATTTAAAAAGATGTCTCAGATAACTACTGATTCACCGTATCTCTATGAACGATATCATCATTTATATATTCTTTAACATGTACCAAAAACATATTGGCAAAAAAAGGAAGTGTTAATATTCCATATTGTGTGAATTTATATTTTACGTTGCCTCCATACCCAAGACCAGAAATTGTGTTCGCCGCTTGTCTCTGTAAACTATCTATTCTGATTATATAAGCTGTACTTATATTGCCTTGTTAGGATTGCAGAGAGGCAGTGGCTTGGAATAAAGAAAAATACGCTATTTTAATGGCATTGACATCTCCCTTATATTATTAGATTCTGTCATATAAACACACATCTTGTCAGATTTTCTAAAATATAGCCCACATGTTGGTGCCCACATGTTGGTGCCAACATAGTTTGGGATAAAAACTACTTCCAGATAGTTCGTATTATCTGAGTTTTAACAGTTCAATATTACGAGTGAGAGAAATTACCATATTTACTAATATAGTTTGAAAAAGTGGTTTGGAATCAGTCAGCAGTAGTCGACTATGTGAGCAGCATAATATTTTCATTTAATTTTACTTTCTCTGCATATAATATGAATTCAGTGCTTGAAACATATATCAGGAATAACAGTGGTCCAAGTGCGGACCCTTGTGTTACTCCACTATTTATTTTAACTGTTGATGATGTCATACCGTTATAAATAGTGATTTGATTTCTGTTTTTCAAATAACTTGTAAGTAGTTCTAATAAATTAAATTTCACGTCATACTTTGCAAGTTTCCTAGTAATATGTTATACGAACGTAGTCAAATGGCCTTCAGTTTTTATTTTCACGTGCATCTGTGCTAGATGTTATAAGTCTAAAAGAGGGCACTTATATCATCTGTCGTTGATTTTTCTGTTCTGAAATCAAACTGCTCATTGAAACATGGATCACTTGTTTGATAATAATGGAATAATATTTTTTCAAAAATATTTCCTATCACCAATAGTGCACGAGCCAGCGTTGTAATAGCCAGATACATGATTAATCATTTACCTTAAAGCATAACAGACAAGTGACATGAGAATTTTTCTTAGTAGTGGAAACTTGACGAAAGAAAATAATTATTTGAAAAAAAAAATAGCTTACCACTTACTGATCATGGCTTAAAAGCAGATACCTTGCAGGTTGACAGTGTCTACCATTGTACCTCCAATAACCGGGATGTAAACCAGTTGTATTTTTGTAATGACTAAGTGGTAAGTAATCGATAAAAACATATTCGCTTGATAAAAATACTTGCAACAATTGTAAAAGGCATTCTGAGTTATTCTCAGAAGTTTCCACCACTAAAAAAATTTCTCCATATTACTTTCTGCCATGTTCTAAGAAGATTAATAATGTCTCTAGCTATTACAAAAAATGTGTCGATACTAGATATGCTATAAAATATTTAACGAGTGTATAGATAAAGGCATTATTGCTGACTGCCTAGAAATAAATGTCCATAGTTGTGCCACTATTCAAGAAGGTGATTTAAATGATATGTACCTAATTTATCTATGCCTTTAATTCTCGAGTAATTTCCCCGACAATAAAATGTTTTTCTGAGGACAATTTTATCAAGTAAAAATCACCTTGTGCTTTTACCCCTGAACATTTTTTTACCATCATTTTTCTATTTTCGCCAAAGAGAGCTAGCTTGATGCTGGGTGAGGTTAGATGTGTACTGTGGCGCTCCTAAAGAAAACGCGAAAAGAACCGGTAAAAACACCCATTAAACTCGATAAAATTTAAATTATTGGTAGATTAAAAAGTTCTGCGTAAGGTGAAGTATAGTAATAGAAGAACAAAGCACACAGTGAATTAATAATTGAAAAATTGCTGTAAAGTGTACGTTAATAATACCAAAAGTAAAATAAAGTAAACAAGTGTTTAAAGTGCAGTGCTTAGCTGAGACATGTCGTATTTATACCTGGAGCTTGGGCCACTTTTCAAGTGGAGGAGAGCAACATATGTTTACGTTTAAAAGGCAATATAATAGACAGCCAGCTGTGGATATAAAGAGACAAGTTTTGTTTAATTTGTAGCATGTAACATTAGTTTATTAGTGTGTTAGTTTATTTCCTTATTACAATTGAAAATAAATTAAAATTGAAAAGCTTTTAAACATAGGTAATGAAATAGAGAAATTAGCCGGAATTTAAAACTTGCTTCAAAATATTCCTTAGGACCTCTTTCTCATGACCCGCTAAAAAAGCTCTTTTTTTTCCGCGAGATAGGGCCCTCCCCTGCTCTTCCGCCGTAAATTGATATTTACCTGTGGAACGGTTAGCAAATAAAAGCTCCTTACGGCGGCGGCGAGCTAATGTATGTATGATTTTTGGGAAACATGAAACCATATATGGACGCAAGTGGGTAGAAGGACGTACACACTGCTAGATTCAGAAACAGAAGGAACAGACAACTTAGAAGAAGAATAAATATGGAGATGATGTACCCCATGCGTCATGTGGCTCTCGCTGCTGACAATAAGCATGTCCCATGTCCAATCCAGCGTATACAACCGATCCGGCGCGGCGGTATAAACGCGTCCAAAGTCCGTTCCGGCACGCGGTTTCGTGTTTCGTCGTCCGTTGGGTAGGTCAAGTGGAGCCGCCCAGTCATGATATGAATACGTAATAGACGACTGGGCAGCTGCATTTGGTTAGTTGGGGTATTTGTTGCATCAAGTATCAATTACTTTTCGAAAATCAGAATACTTCAAGTATCCAGTACTTGCAATTTTGGGTGCAAGTACTACTTCTACTACTTCAATTAGTCAGTTAATTCTAACAAGTACATGTAAGTGCTTCAAATATTTTGTTGTATCAAGTGTCAAGTACTGTTTAAAAGTAAAAGACTTACAAGTACATTTAACTACTTCAAGTACTTAATTTTTTTTATTTTTATCTAATCCAATCTTTATCTGTTAATATTTCTGTATATTGACATATTTTTTTATATTTAGGATATATTTAAATAATGATACAGTTTTTTGAATATGCTTTATTTATTTACTTAATGAGAAAATTTTGCTCTTAAAAAAAAACAATATTTCATTTCATTAACGTATTCTAAAATAACTAAGAAAATTTATTGAATGTTAGTCTAGTAGCTAGCTCGATATAAGGGGCCTGGGATATAACATGTTTGTAATTGCTGTTATGATACTTTAGCAAATATTTTTCTGGGTATTTTATCTTATGTGAGTCAGACCTGCCCCCCTGCCCGTTTTTAAGTTAGCCGCCCCAGAAAATATTCAATTGTGGAACAGAGTATAGTGCTTTGGGGCTTGGTACTAGTGAAGAGTAGTATTAGTATAACTTTCTGACCAGGCGGAAAATTTTCGTTGTCAATGCTCATTGCTGGAAAACCATATGCCAACATTTTCTCCTTGCCTATTTTCTAGATTTTTGGTCAAAAATTGGACTTTTGGTCCGTTTTTGGCCCAAAATTGGCGCTTTAAAAAAAATTTTGGCACCTTCTCAAACTTGTAGTTTCTGTACCAAAAGAATAGTCTATCTCAGTGCCAACATTTCTTTTTCAATGTAAAAACACATTCAAATACTTACTATTATGTTAAAAAGGATATTTTATCGGTCAGTACTCGCTAAATGTGTCATTTTTTATCCCTTTTGGCATAATAATCGATATTTGATGGTATTTGAATATTTTGAGGGTTTGGGGGAGTTCCATTGAGAAAAAGATGTTGGCACTCACAGAGCCTATTCTTTGGTAAGGAAACTACAAGTTTGAGAAGGTGCCAACATTTTTTTTTTTTTTGGAAAGCACCCGTTTTGGCTCATTTTTGGCCCAAAGTCCAATTTTTTACCAAGAATCTGGGAGACAGGAAAGCAGAAAATATTGGCATATGGTTTTCCAGCAATGAGCATTGACAACGAAAATTTTCCGCTTGGTCAGAAAGTGTTATACTATACTGTCTAATACAAAATAAAGGCAAATGCTGTTTTTAGCAATAACTAATATCACTCTCTGGCAGGTTTCAACTGGATTGTAAATTTACTTGCAGTACCTAAGTTACTTGAAGTAGTAATCAAGCATTTTAAACACTTGCAGTAAATTGTAAAGTACTTCAAGTATTGTCATTTCGTTTAACAAGTACTAAGTACTATTCTAAAATATCAAGTACCAAGTACAATTTCTTCGGGTATTTGAAGTAAAATACTTCGTGTTAAAAATGTAATTGAAGTACAATTCATACTACTTTTACTTGGAGTAGTGCACAGCTCTGATTGTTTGTATATTTCAAGTTTTAAATTGCTTGGAATTATAGTAACCACCTTATAAAATGGCACACACTGTAAGTAATGCTAACATTTTGAATCACAGGGATATGGATAGTAATTAATTATTCTGGCTACGTGCAATTTCACTCATTAATTTTCACCTTTTTTACCCCTCAGTATTTGATGAATCTTTCTCAAGCGATAATGTTTTATAATTATTTAGCTAATTGGTCTGGTACTGCTAATAAATACGAACAAATAAGATTATTTACCGAGTCAAGCTTTCAGTAAACACAAAATACAAATCCAATCATGTGACGGTAAATTATTAGCGTTACATTATTTTCTGCTCTCCTTTTTAACCCCTTCCTCCCCTCAAATTCTTGGTTGAAACTATATATATGCAGACTGCCTTTGTATCTTATGCGATTACTTCTACACATGACGTGCTTTGTATCGCTAGGAATTTCCTGAACTGTTATGATTTTCTGGAGTTCCGGTTGATTAAATTTAATTTTCTCAAGGATAATCCATAAAGGGCGAGGCACTGGTTTAATACTGCGAAGTAGAATTGATTTAGTCGAGTCAGAATTTCTCACTTTTTTACATTTTAAACCTTGTTTCCGTTTTACATATACAAAATAAAGTTAGGATAACAAAATGAACCTGTTACATTAAACCCCAACGCCCCATTACGTGAACTTTCGTGAACGGTTAAAAGTTGCGAAAAACATTTTACAGGCACAGATTAATTCATTAATTCTATTATACATTATTGATGTGGGGCATCTTTACAACAAATAAAAAACACATATACAGGGTGGTCCATTAGTGCGACAAGGTCCAATACTTCCTTTATTAGAAGAAATAAAAAAAAAACATTTAACGAAAATTGTAAATATCCTTAACGGTAACCTTCTAACATTATTACGAAGAATACAGGGTGTCACATAATTTCAGGACGAACCAAACATACATTTTTTTTAATGGAACACCCTGTATATTTTTAGATATTTGGAATGAGTTCGTTCATTGCAATCAATCATTATAGAGTTTTGCTAGTCTGTACAGGGTATTTCAAGATATATAGACATTTTCATATCGAAATCGTCATGATATGAACGCCCTGTATCTTTTTGAAAATAAGAAGTTACATTATTTTGTCATTATGAAAAGTTGTACTATATTATCTAATTTAGTAGCAATACATTATTTTCATAATTTGATATTATTTGTAGACAGGTTGAGGCAAAACTCGGATCTACGAATTTCTCTCTTTTTTTTTAAATGGAGCACCATAGGTATATTTCATACCAGAATTATAAAGGTTTTTTATTCTTGTTTAAGTTTTATTAATGATTCCCTATACCTAAAACTTCAATTTTCTGAGATATGGGTTTAGTAGGAAAAACTGCGTTTCATTAAACTCATTCCAAATTATCACGTTAGCTATGGAAAAACCACAATTTTTTCGTCTGTTTAACTGGTAAATAAATAAGAAAGCACCGGAAAGTATGAATTGAAAATATTATGGAAAACGATACATTTATTAGAAAATATTTTCATTTTATTTATTTATTTTGACAATTAAACGCATCTTTTAATAAATACATACATAATTAACATTTTAGTTAAAAGGTATAATAATTGTTCAAAATGACCGCCTTCTGCATCTAGACTTTGAAGTCTATCTTCCAACGACTGGTTTACATTCATAAGCATATTGACATTCATTAATATTTTGGAACACATTTCTTATTCTAGTTTTCAAATCGTCTTTTGCGGTAGGAGGTTTCTATATAAACCTCATTTTTCACATAATCCCACAAGAAAAAGTCAACCGTGGTCAGATCGGGCGACCGAGCTGGCCAACTAATTGATCTTCCCCTGCCTATCTATCTTTCCGGAAATTGATTATTGAGATGGTTGTGTATTAAGACGGTGTGGTGAACTGGAGCTCCATCATGCAAACACCACATTTGGTTTCGAATAGTACTGGGTATATGTTGAAGTAATGGGGGGTAGATGGTTCTGAAGAAAATCTAAAGAGACTACGCCATTAACACGTCCTTCAAAAAAATGTGGTCCGACTACATAATTCCCTATAATGCCACCCCAAACATTCAGTGACCATCTAGTTTCACTGTGGGTTCTTACAAGATGTGGGTTGTCCGTAGCACAGTAATGGAAATTATGCCGATTTGTACATCTATTCCCTATGGAAGGTGGCTTCATCTCCAAACAATACTAAATTAGAAAAATTTCTGTGTTCATTAATTTTACTCTGCGCCCATTCACAAAATTGGATTAACCTTTGAAAATCTTGGCCAACCAATTCTTGATACAATTGGATACGAACCTGGTGCATTTTATTTTTTGATAAAATGTTTTGAACTGAAATTAGACTTATGCCAATTTGTCTTGTGAAATTTCTTAAGCTAGTATGAGGATCTTCGATTACACTTAGGACATTTAACTCATTTTCTTCTGTTAAAACACTATTTTTGCGTGAATTTTTCTCACACAAGACAGTTTTTGTGCGCTGGAACCTATCCACTACCTTCTGAAATACCCTCTTGCTTGGCTGCCTCCTTTCTAGGAATTTCTGTTTATAGATTCGGGTAGAAAGTCAACAATTTGTAACACTCTCACCTAGTACAAAAATCATATCTACTTTTTTTTCTGTTGAGAAATTCAAATTGGTGATATAAATCTAATTTTATCAAAAATAAGTAACACTTAATTGTAATAGAGCGAATAGCTTCTAAAGAAATTATATGAATTGCTTGTTTATGTCAGAATCGCAGCCTTCTTGTTCAATCATACGAAAAGTCTACCTTTAATATCGAATTTACTGAATATTTTATTTTCTGCTGAAAGTGAAATAAATATGAGACCTGAAGTTCGTTAAAAATTTAGTCGAGGTAGCATTCTAAACAAAATAATGTTCATGATTTTTTTCAGAATTTTCAGAGCGATACCTTCGGAGATAGAGTGGACGGAATGCGATTTTTAAGCGGTTTTTTTGAAAGATGTAAAAAATACATGAAAAAACAAATGATATGTTCTTGAATTCGTGCTTTAACAAGCTTAATTGAATTAAATGAAAAAGTTATAATTAAAAATAGACTAACATTTTCAAGGAAAATATCATTTAAGGGGTTATAACTTTTTTCTATTGATTTTATTGAAAATACACCTCAGATGTTTCTTGTACACCATTTTATTGCGAATGTTCTCTGCTCATTTTCTAAATTTCTCAAAAAGGACATTGGACAACTCTGAAAAAGTGTGAGTACCTACATCCCTGGGATGACTCCAAACTATTTTTGCCTCCTGCAATTTTTGTCCAAGCCTCTTCTTTTCCGAGTAAAAAAATTCTAAAATTTTGATTTTTTCTCGCCAAATAACTAAAAAAATGACAATTTCAGAAAAAATGTTTCGAACAAAAGTAGGTACTCTATTTTTAGTCAGACAATCCGAATTTACAATAAAATATACGGATTCCCATTTAAAAACCAAATTCGACTTTGAATGACCCTAAGTCAAAGTGACATATAACGTCGAACTGCCCCCATCCAATTCTACAACTTTTGTTTGAAACCTGTTTTCGTATAGAGTGCCCAATGCCCTTTTTGATGCGCTCGATCCATTTGCAGCGTCCTAACACCTCTCCAAAGAAGAGAAATTTAAAAAATGAATACAGAAAATTGTTCGCAATAAAATGGTGTACACGAAACATCTGTGTATTTTCAATAAAATCACTGGAAAAAAAGTTATAACCCTTTAATATTTTTCTTGAAAATTTTAGTCTTATTTTTAGTTACAATTTTTTCATTTTCAATTTTACAGTAAGAAGTATCTAGACCAAGATTGTAGGGAATTTGTTTCTCTCTAATGATGGAGGCAACTTTTTGATTTGAAAATTTTTATCTGGAATTAACATCTTCGAGAAAATCGTATGTGAAAAAAATTGACTAATAAACTGTTTGTTATACTCTTGCATGTATTGAATAAAACAACTTGCGGAGTGTGCACATTTGATATTACCACTGATTTTAATTTCGAGTCGTGAAACAGTGGCAAAAACATTGGATAATCTTGACACTTTACCATGTTGAAATGTTCTCTGGGATTTATAACGTTAATATTTATTAAAAATTTGACGCGAAACTTTAGACGATTGATAAAAGCAAGATTAATTTCATCCGGTGTTTTATGAGTAATTTATTTTAAATATGAATAAGCCAAGCATGATTTTATTGGCTTAATTTAAACAGCTTCTGTTAATAGCGAGTAATTTAACTCTACACGATACATAAAAATTGCTTCGTAGGTTTTTTTGTGGTCGTTTAAATACCATAAACACATTACAAACTGTACACTTAGCTATAATTCACAAAAATATCGTGTTACTATTTGTTGAACGCAATGAAAGACCTTAAACCCAACTCAGCAGTCCTTCCTGTTTTTTACAATTTTTTGTTTAATGGTTTTCGCTTACATAAGTGTAGGGAAGTTCGGTTTCACATCATGCACCTACCGCCTTTTGTACCTTAATTTTTATTGTTGTGTTCACATAATCATAATCAAATATCTTAGACGTGTGTGGACAGTTTTAGGTCAACCCACAACTGTTTTTTTTTCCCATGGTAGTATTGAATTTCTACCTTGGTTTTTGTTGTATTTTCATTATTCTGTTTTTATTGCAGGTAATTGGATTTGTTTGTGAGGAGACTTGTATAGATGGTGGGTAAGATAAATTTACTATATCAATCCTAGCCAAACCTACTTTGGCTATTTGCATGAATGATGCGACTTTACGTTAAAATATTCTTTTAATTTACATAATAAGGAGGAAATTTCACATTAAAATGTTTTATGTCTTTAAGCATTCTTTTATTTTTAGACATTATTAACGACAGCTTTTGAAACATTCAGTGTAACTGAAGTGGAAATGCAGCACTCGGATGACTGCCAACGTTTTAATAAGTTATTTATCTTTGAAGGTATTCTTTGTATTTCTAAGAAAATCCGCAAACTTCAACTAGTTCTGATAGAACAATATTAGTACACCGGCAGAATGTGAAATAATCTTTTATAGCTATGAACATAGGATGGTCAAAATGTGCAAAACACTCATAGACTGAGCTTCCATGACAAAAAAGTGACCTAATCGAACACTACAAATTTAAAAGGTGAAAATGATTGCAAAACATGAAAAAAACATGTTACTCCAGACTAGTCAAAATTTGTTAATTGTTATTTTTTATGAATGTTTGAATTTAACTAACATAAAATGATTCTACCTTTCAAAACACCTGCTTGAAACTTTCGCAATTTGTGGTAAATAATGAACCATTTAAAAAAAAATTGTCTGACAATTTTTACTAGTTATTAAAATCCTAAAATAAATTTGTCTTTCTTATTGGACAATTCTCATTCTAACACTAGTTTAGGAGACCGTGTAGAAACTAGTTAGAATGAGAATTGCCCAATAAGAAAGGCAAATTGATTTTAGGATTTTAATTGCTAGCATAACCAGAATTCAGCTTATCGAAAGAATGCAAAGACTGTAAATCAATAATTTTACAAATATTTTTCATTTTAGTTCTCATAGATAGTTTTTTTTTCTATTGTTTGCAAAATCCTATAAAGAATATGTTTCGTTACGAATTTTCAAGCAACTTCTGACAGACCTTTTGTTATAAGTAACTTATTTTTTTATGAAAGTGCACTTCATAACACCTCCTTGATTTTCGTTTTAAAATTAAGTTTAAGGTCTCTCGTATCCATTACGACTTGTCTGGCTGACAATTTTTGTTAATTAATTTGTCAAACTTAATTTTGAATGCGTAGCATCAATGCAACAGGATCAATCATTGGCATCTCATAACATCTCCTTAAAAGGAACAACTGGAGTTTAAGATCTCCGCTATGCATAAAATTTGTCTGTCATTGAAAACATGTTTTTCACCATGTCAGACTTAGTTTATAAGTGCCGTGACAACGGTTTTCTTTAAACTTTTACAATGGCCGCGTCAAAACACCATCTTAATTTTTTCCTGTAATTAAGTTTGGGATATCTTTTATGCATAAAAACTGATCTGTCAGTGAAGAAATGTTTTTCACTACGACACACACTTATCATTTTTTAAGTGCTGCAACGACATTTTTTAATGTCTGACATGGTGAAGAGCATCTTATCAATGACAGACATATTTTTATGCATAAAGAAGGTGTTATGAGATGCCCGTGATTGATCCTAATGCATTGATGCTGTGCCCCTACCATACCAGGCGTTTCCTATCTTTTGGCAGCCTATGTAACCAAATTTCTCCTACCAAAACTTTATTCTAACACACACTTTCTTCCTTCACACCTTTGTGTATGTCTGTCCTTTCCTCTTTTTGTTTGTTATATATTTGCCTCTTTGTCTTTTTTTTGGTCATTTTGTCCTTTATTATTCTAAATTCATATCAGATCGAGAAACCTTTTAAAAATTATAACTTAAAAACCTCAACTTTTCATTTCTCATGCTGTCCTAACAGCGCGCGACGGCGGGCGGACCGTTGGGAAACAATTGCCTCGAACGGTTTTTTTCGCTGAGCTTTTTACCCTATCAGCAACCAAATTTACTCACTGCTTTGCCAAAGTTTAATTTTATAGTGTTAGTTAACTATTTTAAATCTGCAAAAGATCTATTTAAATTCAATACTATTTTTAAGCCGCCACCAGTGAGCTATTTTCTTAATTTTATTGAGTCGAACTGGTTGCGATCCGCCCAACCATTCGCACACCATAACGCTACGCGCTGTGGATATTTGGTTGGTTATTGATCACGATCCGGGGAAACAATGCATCTAATTTTAATTAAAAATAAATTTGTGATGGTGATGATGATGATGACGATGATGGTGATGATGATGATGATGATGATGATGATGATGATGATGCACATTCAAAATTAAGTCTGACAAATTAATTAGCAAAAATTGTCAGCCAGACAAGTTGTAATAGATACGATAGATTTTCTTACTTTTTATTGGGTATTTTGCCACTGAAAAATATTTAAAAATTTTAATGAAAAAACCTCTGCGCCAAACGGATCAGACAGAGGTTGGTTCCTGAGTACTTGACTGCTTCAAAAAGTCTCACACCTAAAACAGTCAAGTACTCAGGAACCAACCTCTGTCTGATCCGTTTGGCGCAGAGGTTTTTTCATTAAAATTTTTAAATATTTTTCAGTGGCAAAATACCCAATAAAAAGTAAGAAAATCTGAATATGCCACAAATAAACAATTACAGACAATTGATACGAGAGATCTTAAACTTCATTTCAAAACAAAAATAAAGGTCTGTCAGAAGTTAATTAATAAGAATTGTCAGACACATTTTTTCAAAAACGGTTCATTTTTAAAAATGAGTTATAATTTGTTTGCTTATAATTGTATTGAAACATATTCTTTAGGATTTTGCAAACAGCAGAAAAAATAACTATCTATAACTAAAAGAAAAACTTTGTGTAAAAATATTAATGAAATCTTTGCATTCTTTCGATAACCTGAATTCTGGTTATGCTAGCAAATTAAAATCCTAAAATGAATTTGTCTAATTTATTATTTGACAATTCTCATTCTAACACTAACATCCACACAGTCCCCTACGGCCATGCAGATTAAACTAGTATCTACATAAACCCCTACGA
Source organism: Stenurella melanura (assembly GCA_963583905.1). Lineage (NCBI taxonomy): Eukaryota > Metazoa > Arthropoda > Insecta > Coleoptera > Cerambycidae > Stenurella > Stenurella melanura. Next base: position 31,698,671 of record OY757314.1, on the reverse strand, counting down.
TCATGAAGATTCAGTTAAAAATGAGAACAAAGGCCTAAAATCAATTTATTTATTTAAGCTTTTGTTCTCATTTTTAACTGGATCTTGATGATCGTAGGGGGTTATGTAGATACTAGTTTAATCTGCATGGCCGTAGGGGACTGTGTGGATGCTAGTGTTAGAATGATGTTTCAACGGTTCATTATTCTCCACAAATTACGAAAATTTCAAGAAGTTGCGGGTGTTTTGAAAAGTAGAATCATTTTTGTTTAGCTAAATTCAAAAATTCATAAAAAATTACAATTAACAAATTTTCACTAGCCTGGCGTGCGTAATATGATTTTTACATGTTTTGCAACCATTTTCACCTTTTAAATTTGAGGTGAGGGAGCACGGTCTATTATTATTATATAGAACAGAATCTTTGTTTAACCAAAAAACCAAAATAGTTTTTGGCATATCAAAAAACAGGTATACTTGCATACTGTGTTTATAAAGAATCAGTCACAAAATATAAACAGCCAAAAGAACAAGTCTGAAAAGAGCGTAAATTAGAAAATTATAAAACTGCAATTATTAAAAACTAAAGAAATGTTGTGGTGTTTCTAAAATGAAGCGTGAATTTATGCATCACAAATAAGTAGAAGATTGAAAGAAAAAACTAACTTTTATAGTGTTATAAAGAATACTAAAACTATAATTAGGTAGTAAAAAATTTCTCAAAGGATTAGAAACAATAATTTAGAAAATGCGGTTTAAATTTGTTTTTGAAATACTTACACTTATTGAGAGATTTTAAGCCGTTAGTAACATGATTATATAGTTGGAGATTGCACGCATTTTTGTTTGATTTCATGAATCAATGCCGAGGTTGCAGTTGGGTGGCAGTAAGCAAACTACAAACACAAACGTAAATTTTTGTCCTACCAATAAAAACTAAACGATCACGTAAACAACCAAATTTGTATAATTATCGGTCTCCATGGAAAGAGAGAATAATAATTATATATCATAGATTTCATAGCTTTCAATAGCTTTGTTATAGGTACAAAATATAAAATGTTCTAGAGATTTTAAAACGTTGCAGTGTTTGCAAAAGAAAATAAAATCTATAATTCATGCTCGTACGGAATTTATTTATTAGCCAGGAATTCTGAATGTGACAGATTCTGAAAAATGGATTTGACGCTGCGGACCGCCCGTGAGTCGTCACCGTACTCTGTTCTGATATTATCAGTCCTTGACAAGACAAATGTCACAGGAATTTTTAAATTGCTATGCAGAGATACTTCAAGCGCCGAATTAATTAAACTAATAGTTGTAATTTACGCATAAAAATATTCTGCGCCTTATGATTTATTTTATATAGCTTTAGTTGCAGGGCCATTGATACATTTGAATTGTACAAATGTAAAACATCCCTGACGAAAACATTGACAAATAACCCATAAAAAGTAAGCAAACAAAAAGTATGAGATAATATGGAATATTCATAATGTAAATAAGAATTTGGGTTCATTTAGACAGTTCAGTATACTTAATCAGTTCTGATTAAATATACGTAGGTATACTTTACGATGCAAACCCAGCATTGATTTCTTTATATTCTCGAGGTTTGTCTTTTTATACGGGTGAATATGTCGGGAGCTTCTGCGAAATGTCAATAAATAAAAAATCATGCGAGTAAGAATAGCATTCCATACTAAATACTAAATATCTGGTAAAAGTGTGCGTGAAATACTTAGTTGTACGATTAGACAAACGACTGACGTTCATCAAGCACAGTAATAAAACTGTACGGACAGTCCATTCTGTATCCAGGAGTTTGTACCCGCTCCTGCTCAGGAATAGCAAACTACAATACAAAATAAATTGTTATATATCATTATTGTGAAGCCGACTCTTACGCAGCACGTCGGCCACTGTGAAAAACCTTACTGTTTTAGAGAACAAATGTTTCTAGAAACACTTCAGAGATTTGCATGAGTGCTGCAATAATATAACACTACTAGTAGACTACATCAAAACTACATCGTAGAAGTGTTATCAAATCAAGCTTAGTCATAGCCCGCTTACAAAGAACATCACACAAATCAGGGAGCATAATACACCATATTGCTATTGATTTGCCTGTTCTTATGGTTTTTTTATTTAGTAAGCAGTAAGTAAGTAAGTAAGTAAGTAAGTAAGTATTTATTGATGTATTATACAAATGTATTTACACAAGTCAAAATATATCTCAGTCACAAACAATAAATATAAATGTAATAAATAAAATATAGATAACAAACAAGCATAATTTAAAGGACAAACAAACATATACTTATGTTACTTACATAAAGAAGAAACATCTGCATCAAAAAACTCGCTTAGTGAAAAGAAAGCACTCTCGATTAGAAATGATTTCATAACAGTTTTAAAAAATTTACAATCCAGTTCCCTGATATTATGTGGTAATGCATAAAGAATTTTGTCCACGACTATTAAATAATGTACTCAATATGTATGTGTTTCCTTAAGGATAATGCTATCCATTATTCTCTGCGGTGAATAATGAGGACAGTCAATTGTTTGCAAGAAATGACATTACTGGCTTTTTACTAAAAATTTAAAATGTCAAAATTGTAGTAACCAAAAGAGAAAAACTAAAATTAGTAAGTTCTTTTCAAAGCATCATCTATTTCTATTAGCAACACGCGAAAATCCCCAACATTGTTTTTGAAACCATTTACCTACATGTCTACAAACTGTATTATTTTATTAGTAAACCATGACAATGTGTCAAAGCGTAAATTGATTTGAAACGCCAAAATTTGTGCGATTTCAACGCCAACATTATTTACAATAATGTTACATTTTGGGTACTCAAAAAGTGTAATATAATTAAATAAATCGGTACTGACAGTGAAAACTAGATTTCAAAGATACCGCCAGAGATAAACGAAGCTGCAGAAATCACCTCATTAAACCTGTGACCCGAAAAATCGAGAAAATTATATATGATGTCTGATGACATATGAATTTTTCCTAAATAGGAGACATTGAATGAAGATGAAATAAATAAATATTAAATATTTAATAGTCGTGGACAAAGTATAGTATTCTACTCGCATATAATGACTATTATTCACTCTGGTGATTTACGACACTCGCCTGCGGCTCGTGTCTTAAACTTCACCCTCGTGAATAATAGCCATCATTATGTGTTCGTTGAATAATATACTATTATTCCATAGTACGCTGTACCATTGCGTGTTTTTGATAAGCGTAGAAGATCAAAATGTAGATTTCCATTATTTCAGCTACATTCTTATAATGTAGCTGAATGCGTGATAAATATTTTGATTCATGCTCTTTTATATATAGGAGGCATTGTAAAATATAAATACTATGATAGAGAGTAGGGATCTTCAATTTTTTAAAAGATTCCTTGCATTCCTCTCAACTGTAACTCAACCCCGCGATCACCCGTACTGCTTTTCTTTGTAATGTAAAAGCAGTTGCAGGATGTGAAGAGTGACCCAAGGCCAGAATTGCATAGATAAGTAGTAGTAGTAGTAGTAGATAGATAAGTACAGAGTGAATTAGACCAAAATATGCTGCTAATAAAGTTTTCTGAGATACACAACTCGCAAGATTACGTAATAAGTATATATTTTGGGACATTTTACCACAAATGGCATCCACGTGTTTTGCTCAGGTTAATTTACTATCTAGATGGACGCTTAGAAACTTATCACAGTCCGTGGTTATAATTGTATCTAAAGTGTGTTGTTTTAAACTAAAAATCATCGATTCAGTTTTATTTTAATTTAGCATTAATCTATTTGCTAGGAACCAGTCTTGAATAGTAGACTGAGTATCGCGCACACTAGAAATCAATGAGTTGACATTTCATCTGCAAAAAGAAAATATCTTGCTGGGAGAGTGTTATATGGCCGGTCATTAATGAAAATCAGGAAAAGGGTTGGGCCCAAGACGGAGCCTTGGGGACCCCAAATTTTACACTTGTTAGTTTGGAATTCATGTTGCCATAGTTAACATACTGAAGTCTGTCTTCTAGATAAGATGATAGCAGTTTCTGACTGGTTATTGAAAATTTGTAGAAACCTAACTTTCTTATTATGTCATGAGAGACGCAGTCGAGCGTGATGGAGTAGCTATAGCTAAACCCCACCTAGACGTTAAAATAAATAAGGCTTAAATTTTTTTTACATTTTACAACTTTGGCGGCACTTTAATAAACGCGAAGTGTTTTAGGCCATATATAACGGTAACAACATTTCTTATAATTTTAAAATTAACAGTTTTCATTTTCATAAAAGTATGTTGTTATAATTTAAACTGTGTAGAATTTTAAGTTACTCGCTACATATAGAGTAACTGCGTGCTACAACGACGTTCCCTCACTCAAGAGTTTCATAATTAAAATCTGGTAGTCAGTCATATTGTTTGGTAATTTTTGTGGCTACAGAGGGGAATGAGACGATAAATTTTCTGAAATTTTGGTAATAAATTTCGCAGAGAGATGTAATTTCAAGCAACACATGCTTGTAGTAAACTTAAATATAAATTAAGACCCGCATTATTGCCAACTAATTACGTCTAAATTAGTAAGTCGTATCCACTTACTACGGAATAGTATCTTCTCTCTGACAAGCATTTGTATCCTTTTTCATAAGCTCCCTCGTCGCCAGTGGCGTAATAAGCTCTTCTCATCTGGGAATTTATTTTAAATACAATGAAAATGTTCTTGAACTAGCTATTATTTAATGTAAACAAATGGTTCCTTCTTAAAGAAAACGTGGATAATTAATTTGCTGACGTGTTGGTAATATTTTTTACCTACCTCAGGGCATGTAGCTATAAAACGTAAATGTTGTGTTAATATAACAACGCGAAAATTATCACTAACATAAAAAAATTGTGTGGTGGCCAAGCGCGTTGTAAATGAAGCTTCTGTCGGTGGATGCATAGGAAAGAAAATAATGCTATTATTGAAGTAATAGAAGAATTGCGATTGTAGTAATTATAAAGATTTATTCAAGATGAATGTACTAAGTTGCAAATGAAAGTGTCTAGAGTATTCGTCAATGTCCATCCTTTCATAATTTAAAATAGGAACAAATTATTTGTCATAGCTAAAATATATATAGAGACTGTCTATTTTACGAGGGCCACACCAAATATCTCGCTTAATATCTATTGTAGAAGAATAAAGTTTTAGAAACAGTTATCCCATTTTTTGTGAGCTATATTTCAGTAAAAAGAAATTTGAAATCCATAGCCTACTTTATGAGATATATTACAAAAACCTGAAAAATAGGAAAACCACAAACGGTTATAGCTTCCTTATTTGAGGAGATACGAAAAAAGTTAAAGGAATGAAAGTTGACGGCAAAGACAATAAGAATAATAACGTGTAACAAAAAAATCGAAAAATGCAGTTGGCTTTGACATACGCTATTGTGCAAAAATTAAAAATACATATCTCAAAGTAGGCCATGACGCCATTAATTCCGTTATTTTTTTCTTATTCCAACGATATAAAACATGTCTCAGAAATTTTAACCGATAGTGTCAATATTTAATATTTTACGAATGCCACAATTCATATAATTGAATCGTAACAATCAGCTGTGCCATAATAGTAAAAATTCACTTTATAATAATTATAATTCCGTAATTATTTATTACAATTTAATACAAACTAATAAATATCTCATAAATAAAAATACAAGTACAAAACGAACATCTAAAGAAAAAAACGAAAAACTATGTATAACAGTACTACCTACCACTATATTGAAAAGAAATTGTGTGTATTTATTTTTCTAACTACAAATGCTCAAATTGTGCACCATGCATTCTGACACATAAACGTGCTCTACGAGACACGTCACGCATTACATTTTGGAGCATTTCAGGAGTAATTGCCTCACATGCGTTTCGAATTCTGGTTTTGATGTCCTCAATATTTTCAGGGGCAGTTTGAAATACCTTGTCTTTAATGTAAACCCAGACGAAAAAATCTAAGGGAGTAATATCTGGTGATCGAGCTGGCCATAGAATCGGTCCATAGGTGCCTATCCAGCTATCTGGCATAACTTGATTTAAATAATTTGTACATATTACAGCAGTGTGAGGTGGAGCCCCATCTTGTTGAAAATATGAATAATTTAATCTTTCTGCCACTGTTAATTCATAAAGAAAATCTTAAAATTCGTTTTGCAGGAAATTAAGGTATCTACGAGCGGTTAATTTGCCATCATAAAAATAAGGTCCAATTACTTTAGTCCTTGAAAGACCCAACCAAACATTCGTAGAAAATCTTTCTTGGAAAGCAGTCTCTCTGCACCAATGTGTATTTTCTCGTGTCCACTTATAATGTATATTTCTATTGAAAAATCCATTATTAGAAAAATTTGATTCGTCCGACCAAAGAATTTTGCTACATATCAGCGCGTCATTCCTTTTCTTATTTAATAACCATCTACAAAATCTTACTCTCCTTGGCTTATCTCCCTCATTTAAATGTTGAACTTTCCTCATTTTGTAGCATCGAAATCCGTTTTTTTTCAATATTTTTCTTGCACTGTCTTTTTTATGCGACAGTTTCTCTGAATTTGTCTCAAAGAGGTTTCCTCATTTTGGTTAACATAATTCATTACTCTATTCACTTTTCTTACATTATCCGCAATATGCGCTCGCCTTACTACTTTTTTTGAAAATGAACCGTGCGTTTTTAGATTTTGAACTAACTTCCTAAACATAGTTCGATTTGGCTGCGGAGCATCTGGAAATCTATCTCCGTAAACCGTGACTGCCATCTCAGCGTCAAAATTGCACTGACAATAAATGCTAATCATATCGAATTTGTTATTATTGGTGTACACCATAATTACTGATATAAAATTTGTCTTAGAACTCGACAACATACAACAGTGACAATCTGTCAAATTTATTAACAACTGTATACATTGTTTTTCACTAATTATGGCACAGCTGATTGGTACGATTCAATTATATGAATTGTGGTATTCGTAAAATATTAAATATTGACACTATCGGTTAAAATTTCTGTGACATGTTTTATATCGTTGGAATGAGAAAAAAATAACGGAATTAATGGCGTCATGGCCTACTTTGAGATATGTATTTTTCATTTTTGCACAATAGCGTATGTCAAAGCCAACTGCATTTTTCGATTTTTTTGTTACACGTTACTATTCTTATTGTCTTTGCCGTCAACTTTCATTCCTTTAACTTTTTTCGTATCTCCTCAAATAAGGAAGCTATAACCGTTTGTGGTTTTCCTATTTTTCAGGTTTTTGTAATATATCTCATAAAGTAGGGTATGGATTTCAAATTTCTTTTTACTGAAATATAGCTCACAAAAAATGGGATAACTGTTTCTAAAACTTTATTCTTCTACAATAGATATTAAGCGAGATATTTGGTGTGGCCCTCGTAAAATAGACAGTCTGTATATACCGGGTAGGGAATTTAAGTTGACAAACGCGAATAAATTGAAAATAAAAATTTTTCGAGAAACATGTTTCAGACAAAAATTTCATCACTTGAAAAGTGGGATCTAATGGCTATATTTTTTTTAAAAGTTTGGTGTATGACTTCAAGTTCATGTGAAGGTCAACTTTGGTTTTTTACATGCAAACACTTATTTTTTTACAGATTTATGTTCTCTAAAAAATAAATAACTTTTGTTTCTATCATTTTTTAATTTTTTAATTTTAATCTACGTGAGCTAAGGATATCAAGACGTCTGATCAGTGTGTTCAAAACTTCTGTAAAAAGCATGTCTGTAGAGACCACTCTGTTATCATGTGCTTGACTTGTTTCGAATCTTGTACGTCTAATATTTGAATAAACCACATGTAATAACATGTAAAATTTGCAATATTGTATTATTAAAAAAAAAAATCACGACTTTATTTGCATTAAATTTTGGGGTCATAGTGACCCCAAAATGCAGAGTTCTCACCTGAAAATAAGTATGCATACCAAAGGTTAAAATTGCAAAAGATGCATTCTTATCAAGAATTAACTGATTACATTTTTCCAATTGGAATTGTGGTCAAGACTAAATAATTTTAAATAACGAAACGTCTTTACTATATTTTGTTGAACTACGCACCTGCACTGTGTTCCGTATCTCGACTTCATCCTCTTCTGTGCGGAATTTCATAAATGCCTGGGCGTTTAGAGTCTTCAAATTCTTTTCTCTAATTTAATTTGCACAAAACTTTTGTGTGAAATTAAATTAAATGTCCAGGATTCAATATTTAATACAATGTAAGTATGATGTGGACAATAAGACATTTTGTGAATTAAATTGGGTATTGTATTAAGTTAATTTCTAACCGTTTTATTTTCTGCTTCACGTATATTTTATCTGAAATTGAAAACGTGAGTTGGAAAACATATTTCTAGAATTCAGGAGAATATTACGAGATACATTTATCAATTAACGATATTTTTATTTTGCTTTCTTACACAAAAATGGGAATGTTTAACCTTTACATGTTTTTAAGATTAAATTAAACCGTCTTTAAAAAAAGACGACTAAACATTTTTAAATATATTTTCGCTCTCTCTTCTGGTTAACTGATTACTCAATATCGAGGTTAAATCTGCCAGAGTTTTATGCTGGAGAACAGACAAGGAAATCTATGAATGAATAAATATAAAATACAAACTGCATGCACACCGTAGAAAAATATAAGTGTCATATTTGATAAATAATAAATAAATAATAATTGAACAAACACCATTTCTTTACCGAATATTCGAACTTACTATAAGAGTACATTTTATAGTTGGAGAGTCGGCTGTATAGATTTCCAATGAATAAGATACATAAAAAACTTTGTATGAGTGAGTACTACCACAGACCTACAGGAAGCCACTTTTCATATAAGCAAATTTTGCTTATTTTACTGGAAGTGATGTTAGAATGGGAGGATGCGGGGAAATAAGACGATGCAGCCTATTTTTTAATAACTAGAAGGCGTGTACTTTAACTTAAAAAAAATAATTCATGTATTCGAAGACTTAATAAAACAGAAAAAGAAAACTTTAGTCGAGGGTGACTCAGGGTTGCGGGCAAATTAAGCCTAGCACCCCACTACAATCTCATTGTATACCTCAAAACCTACATTTTGACGTAAGTTTTATTCATATAAGTATTCGATGACAAAAAAAAATCGTGACCGGAAGTGACGTCAGAAATCCCTGTATGTCTGTGGTAGTACTTACTCACTCACATAAAGATTTTCATGTATCTTATTCATAGGAAATCTATAAAGCCGGCTCGCTCCCATTATACTGATGGACCATTAAACTGATCCATAGGCAATTTCCAATGTAAAAATCTCTAAAATAATGAACATTTTAAATTACAAAAGTTTGTACTTTTGTTGTATGTTGTCATAGCTACATAACTTGTAATTACTTCCACATCCATGTAGTGGAAGGGAAATATAAATTGTAAAAAAAAAACAGTTTTTTTTAATAGGTTTTTTTTTAATAGGTAATTTGAAATTTAAGCGAAGCAAAATTTCTGTCTGTCGGTTTGTCCTACATTTCTCTGCTTACCTACTATTACTTTGGAACGGTTTAAGAAATATTGGCTTGAAATTTGGTACACGTATATATTATGAGATCTGGAACTGGATTATATTTTGAATTTATTCCATTAAAGGGTTGGGGGAGATAAATAGGAGTAAATACGTAACCCATGCTAGTAAGAGTCCAGAAACTTAGGTTTAGGTGTATACAGTGTCCGCCAAAAAGTCTGCACCATATGGAAAACTTTTTTATTTAATTGTCTTTTTAAACGGGTTTTAGCATTAGTTTCAGCATGATTAATGGCCACAAAATTGCCAAAAACATTTGTCATGTCACAATTATTATGACATCTCCAAAATGTCATTAGAAATTTTTAAATGGTCTGAAATGCCCTAATTTATCAAAATATGGAAAATTACCATAAGGAGCTGTTTGTGATTACATTAAGAATCTAAATGTGATTAGAAAATATTTTAGTTTTTCATTTTTTTCCAAATAATATGTACCATTTTATTTTTTTAATTTTTTTGTTTACAGTAGAGTTAATTTGAAATATTTCAATACAAAAAATACATAAACGTTGCATTTATTGTTTAAATGTAATTAATAATGGCAAAAAAAAAACATTTTTTTACAAAGAATGTTAAGGAAACGATTGGTCGTTTAAATCTAATTTAGATCACATAAATAAAATTCAAAATTCCTATTAAAGTTTACGTCAAAAACCTTAAGGTGGCCATTCCCTAGAAAGAGACATCCGATAGGGAAATATTTATTATTTTTGCCCATAACTTTTTTTTCTTAGCACGTATATTTTAAAAAACTATAAGAGTACCTAAGTAGAACCATAACAAGACTATTATTATGAATTTTCACTCAATAATTTCAGTGGTTTGTAAAATTGCTAGATTTAAAACTACGAAATAGGAAGATTAACATAATTACTTCCATATCCACGTAGTGGATTGGAAGTATAGTAATCGCAAAAAAATTTTCAAAAATTTTTATTCGTGAAATAGGTTTAGAATGTCATGAAATGTCGAGATTTTAAATTTGAGCGAAAAAAAAATTTTCTGTCTGTCTGTCGGTCTGTCTGTCTGTAACTTTTTTGTCCGCGCGCTTTCTCCGGAACGGTTTAAGATATTGACCTGAAATTTTGTACACGTATATATTATAACGAGATCTGGAACTGGATTGTTTTTTGAGGAAATCCGGTGAAGGGTTGGGGGTTAAATAGGGGTAAATAAGGGGAAATAAGTAAAGCAAGCTTGTAAGAGTACAGAAACTTGAAATTCGGTGTATGTACTAGAAGTTAAGTTAAGGCCTCAGATTTTTTTATAATATTTTTCAACCCAACCACCCCTACTCCAATATGAAAAGGGTTGATAAAATAAAATTGAGATATTCATTTGAAATTTGGTACACGTATGTATTATAACGATGTCTGAAACTAGATCATAATTTGAGATGATGCCGTTGAAGGGTTGGGGGTTAAATAGGGGCAAATAGGGGAAAATAAGTAAAGCAAGCTGGTAAGACTACAGAAATTTGGGATTCGGTGTATATACTAGAAACCAAGGCCTCAGATTTCTTTCTAATATTTTTCAAACTCTACCATCTCCGCTTCATTATTAATGGGATTGATAACATCAAATTGAGATATTCACTTGAAAGTTAGTACACGTATGTATTGTAGTGACATCTGATTGAGATGACTCCATTGAGGTGGTAGGTTGTAAATAGTGGAAAATAAGTACGGTAAACTAGAAACTTCATTTTTAACGTATATGGTAGAAACCAACTCCTCAAACTTTTCTATGACATCTACCCCAAATATTATTAAAATTCTATGACCAATAATTTCCACATACTAGAGTGCAAATATATTCAAGATGTTTCCTTTAAAGTGACTTGGACGAATAATCTGGATGTGGAAGTAGTGATTCCTTAGGCAGCGGTTTTTTGAAATTCAAATCTAGCTATTTTGCAAACCACTGAAATTGAGTGAAAATTCATAGTAATAGTCTTGTTATGGTTCTACTTAGGTACTCTTATAGTTTTTTTTTACATATACGTACTAAGAAAAAAAAGTTATGCGCAAAAATAATAAATATTTCCCCATCGGATGTCTCTTTCTAGGGAATGGCCACCTTAAAAGTGAATAATAATACGGATTAATTTAATAACTCTCGCTAGGTAATCAAGTATGTTTTGAAAACAAATGCAAGCTTTTGACATATCCGATGCCTTATTAATGTCTACAATAAATTAAATTTTTCTTTTACCGTTTAAAAAATGCTAAGTAAAGAAGAAATAATTGAAATTATTTTAACTCACGGCGAAAATAAAACATTAGATACATTTGATATTTTTAACCAAAGAATTTTGCGATATGCCAATACTATGTATGGAAAGGGAAGGAAGACATACATAAATGTAGTATTTAATTTAAAAGACTATAGATGGCAAGCATGGTTTAAAAGTTATTAAATTAATCAGTTTTGAGGTTTTTGAAATAAATAAATTTTAATGGGAATTTTGAGTTCTATTTATGTGATCTAAATTTGATTTAAATGAATAATCGTTTCTTTAACATTTAGGCCGATTATCTTGCAAAATTCTACAGTAAGGGTTCAGAATTGCTGAAAGTAGTCCACGATTGTACTGTTGTTTTTTGTAACATGTTTTTTGTGCCACTATTAATTGCATTTAAAAAAGAAATGTAACATATATGTAATTTTTGCATTGAAATTTTTCCAAATAATTGTAAATAAAAATTTAATAAAAAAATGGAATTTATTATATAAATTATTTTTGAGAGAAAATGGAAAAAACTAAAACATTGAAATTTTCAAACCATGTCCTTCATATTTAGATTCTTATTGTAGTTACAAATAGCTTTTCCTTATGGTACTTTTCCATATTTTGATAAATAGGGACATTTCAGGCCATTTTAAAATTTCTTATGACATTTTATATATGTCATAGTTATGACATGACAACTATTCTTGACAATTTTGTGGTTATTGATCATGCTGAAACTAATGCTTAAACCCGTGTAATAAAAAACAATTGAATAAAGAAGTTTTCCATATGGTGCAGACTTTTGGCTCATACTGCATACTAGAAACCAATGTCTCAATTTTTTTTATGACATCTACCACCCCTACCACTAACCCCACTTCATTAAAAGTGGTTAATAAAATTAAATTGAGATTTAGCGTGTGTACCTGAATAAAAGTCGAAAACACTTTTTCGTCATCAACCATCCCCATTACCTCACTGAGGCAGACGATTTCAAATATTATATTATTAAAATTCTATGAGCAATTGTTTCTACATACTGAAGTGCAAATATGGTATCAAGATGTTTTCTTTTAAAGAAAGGATGGACAATCTGGATGTGGAAGGAGTGATTCCTTAGGCAGCAGTTTTTCCGTTTTTAATTTCAATCGGAGATTTACGGTAATTTAACAAAAAAATAAATTTCCAAAGTGTGTAAAAATCAAAATTAAAGGTAAATTACAATGGTGATTTACCCAACAAATAAATTACGGTAATTTTGTATTTTCAGCTACAATTCAACAAAATTCATTTGAAAATTTTCAGTGTTTCTCAATAAATTTTTGCTGTTGCTATTTTCATTCAAATTAGTGTATATTTAGTCCTAGGTATTTAATATTCCCACTAAGTTCTGTTTTAGTGGAAGTTAGTTCCGACTTTCTCCAAATTTACCTCGACTGTTAAGTTGATTATGTAAATTGTACATTGCAGAACTGTCGACTAATAGTCTTTTAATTGAATTGCATTTAAATTTGTAAGAATGATGGGAGATTCTTTTATGAAGTCTAGACCGATATGTATCCTGGAAGGCGGCTGTCGGGCTTGATAAAATGTCTTGTTTTGATTGATATGGGTGATTTGGGTAGTAAGTATATTTTTGGTTTCATTAAAACTTATTCAAATAGACTTTGACATAGGAGACATCGAGGATAGTTGTTCTACAGAGTGAATCCATTGCAGAAAAATAGAAAGAGACATAATATAAATGTATCAAAAATGAAATAAATAAATGCTTCAGAGCATATAGAAACAGAATTCTTAAAGAATGTTGAAAACTGGTGGCAAATTATTAAGATTAAGAAACAAACCTTGATATATAAAATAATTGTGTGAGTGTAAAAATATACTTTCCTTTACTTCCACATCCACGCAATGAAATGAAAATGTAGTAATCGTAAGAAAATGCCAAACATTTTTTTCTGTTGAAATTGATTTAAAATGTTGAGAAACTTCGAGATTTTGATTTGATAGAAAAATATGTCTGTTTATCTGTCGTTCTGTAACTTTTTTGTGCCTACGTTTTCTCAGAAACGGTTCAAGATATTGACTTGGAACTTGGTAGACGTATGTATTACAACAATGTCTGGAAGTAGATTATATTTTGAGTTGATTCCGTGGAAGGGTTGGGGGCGTTTAATGGAGATAAATAGGGAAAATAAGTAAAGCAAGCTAGTATGAGTCTAGAAACTTGGGATTTCGTGTATTTATTAGCAGCTAAGATCTCAACATTTTTCTCTGATTAAATAGTGATTTTAAATTGATGTAATAGTGCACTAGAGGTCATTCAACAAACTCATTCACCCTTTGGGTGTCTGGGGGGTTGTAGAAAATGTAACAAAGTGAACTGTACGAATGGAGGGAGTGCACCAAAAGTAAATGTCCTCGAGAGTGTAATTATTAAGGTTCCTTAGAACTTTTATACTTTTGTCATGTCCGTTTGTATATGTAGCAGGTGTTTTTTTCATAAAGAAAATGTATATCGGGATACTTATACTATACCCGGTGTAACAGGATAATTGATTGACATTTAGGATATACTACATACATAATAGCGGCACTTTTTGAAATAAAATTGATTTTTTTGTCACTTTCGGTTTCGCCGGAAGTGACACTAACTTTCGACTTTTAAATGGAACACCCTATATATTATTGCATTTTTAAATTCTACATAATTTTCTGAATCAAACGATGCCAAATAAGTGACATTTCAAACATCAATTTTTTTTATAAAACAAGTTTTAGTTTTCCATTTAAGTGTGCCACTAACGGTTCTGATTTATTCTAAATAACCCGAGTAATGCTACAAAAATCGAAATCCCGTTAAAAACACTAAATTACGTGTTTTATGAGCAAATAAAATTCACCAAAACTCTTTTTGGGCAAAGCTCAATTTCTTCAAACGGAACCATATCGGTACTGTAGTACCATTTATTAGTACTATTAACAAGGATTTTATTCATATGTTGTATTAAAATGTGTGATAAATACAAACAAAATTACAGCTAAAAGAAAATAAGAAAATACGATTTTGTTCTAATTAAATGTTAAGAAGTAACTAAGGTGGCTTTGAAAACAATGAAATATTTAGCTTTCAAACATGTGTTGGTTTAACGGTGTTTTAATTGTGTCTTCAAAAATTGTTAAAATTCTTGTTAATGGTGTTCAAAATGCCGCAAATGTATACAAGAGATGAAAAAGTGGACATGTTAATTATTTATAAAGTGCAGCCAAACGATGATTTTTTGGGGCTGATTTAATTTTCGGACAAGTCAAGGTTTACAAATTTGGGATTATTTAACCGACAAAATACAAAATATTGGTCACAAGAAAATCAAAATTTATTACGGGAGGGTAACTTTCATGTGCAGTTCGGTTTCAATGTTTGGCTTGGAATAATCGGTAGTAGAATCATTGGTCCAATAATATTTGAAGGACCTCTGACTGGTGCCAGATACTTGAGATTCCTGGAAAATGAGATCGAGGACATTTTAGATGAGTTACCTTTAGATTTAGGACAGGGAATGTATTTCCAACAAGATGGCGCCCCTCCCCACAATTCAAGGACAGTAATTGATTCCCTTCAACGAAGATTCGGAGAAAACGTAATTTCGAAGAATGGTCCTGTGAGGTGCCTCCAAGGTCATCCGATTTAACGCCCCTTGATTTTTTTGTTTGGGGTCATTTAAAAAATATTGTCTATGCAACCGCCGTTACAACTCGTGAAGACCTGGAGCTACGAGTAAGACGAGCAATTAATAGCATAACGGCCCAGCAATTGGCGAACGTTCTTCGAGAAACAGCTATACGAGTTCAGAAGTGCATTGACGTTAATGGACAGCATTTTAAACATTTGTAATGTTTTGTGTTAATTTTTTGTATTCCAAAACCACCTTATCTGTAACAAGGTAATTAGAATAAAATTGTCTTTTCTTATTTTCTTTTAGCTGTAATTTTGTTTCTATTTATCGCACATTTTAATACGACATATGAATAAATTCCTTATTAATAGTACTAATAAATGGTACCACGGTACCGATATAGTTTCTTTTGAAAAAAATGAGTTTTTCCCCAAAAAACAATTTTGGTGAATTTTATTGCTCATAAATTAGTGTTTTTAACGGGATTTTGCTTTTTGTAGCATTACTCAGAATAAATCAGAACCGTTAATGGCACACTTAAATGGAAAACTAAAAATTGTATTATACAAAAATTGTTGTTTGAAATGTCACTTATCTGGCATAGTTGGATTCAGAAGATTATCCAGAATTCAAAAATGCAGTAATATATAGGGTGTTCCATTTAAAAATAGAAAGTTAGTGTCACTTCCGGCGAAACCGGAAGAAAAAAAATCAATTATATGTCAAAAGTGTCGCGTATTATGTATGTAGTATATCCGAAATTTCAATCAATTTTGTTCAGAACTAAAGGAGAAAAGGGGGGTATTACAATCGGTATGGGTATGTGTATCGGGGGGTGAGATTTCGTTTTCACGCGCCCCATTGAGGGGGGCTTCGTTGAACAAGTCTTTGAAAATGAAGAGATTTCGTGGGCAGATCTTCAATTCAAAACTAAATAAAGAGAAAGTGCAATCAATATACTTTTTTTTTTCGGAATTTCTAAATTTGCCCGAAAATTTCAAATTGCTATAACTTTTGACCATTTGAAGATAAAATAACAAATAATAACTCAATTTAAAGGAAATTTAATGCTCCATAACTTCTGCTCTGAGGACATTGCTATAAAACTATGGGCTGACGCACTAGAAGGCAAAGTTTGTCGAAAGGGGTGAGGCAAAAATTCGCTTCCGAAAATTTGCTATTTTCTTTATATCTATTGGAAATACAAGAAAAAAATGAATAGTACTAATCTTGTTGAAAATTTTGTCAGATTTTGTTTTGAATTGATTAACCTTTTCGTTACGATGCACTGTTTTCGATATATAAATGAAAAACCAAGAAAAGTGACCTTTTACGTGCCCCCTTGCACCCCGTTCACCACGTAGGTTCGGAGACTTTTGGTATGGTTCCCTTCTAGCTAAATAGTCGAAAATTGTTCTGTTGTCTTCCGTAGAAAAATGTATTTTTGCCATTATTAATTACATTTAAAAAGGAAATGCAACAATGTATGTATTCTTTTTAGTATGTTTACGTTCTAGCTACTCCAAATACAGCCCTGAACTCGAAAATTTTGTTCCCGACCGTATCTTCTACATCCTCATTTTGAGCGTCCGTTGACTGGACTATTAATTTTGAAATTAAGATGGCAGGAATGCACCAGTGAATGACTACTTATGAAACTGTTGCGTTATGATGCAAGAAATAATTATTGAAACTAATTTTTTACAGTTACTTTATTTATTTTCTGAATGAACAACTTATCAAATTATATTTTGAAACTTATAAAGCTTATTTAAAGCAATACATTTTAAATATTCTATTTTAGAATAAAGTTAAACACTTTCTCTAAGTGACCACCAAGTTCCAATTATTGACCATCGCAGAACCATCGGATGACCAAATACAGAAGACATTTTAAAAGATAGGACACAGACTTATGTGATTCAATTATAGTGGTTATCTGTTGGATTATGAGGTCGTGGTAAGAAACAATACTGGAGGACACTTGGTTCAATGTATAAACGTTTTTATTTTAACTATGACAATTAACAGATTGACGTACACTTATTATATTTATTATAGCAACAAAACAAATGACTATTACTCTAGAACAATAACAGAAAATATCCTTCTATTGTCGAATGATTTCCAACACTTCCCCTCAAAATAAGGACATTTTCTTAAGTTAAATTTATATTTCCAATACCAATCCAACTTCGGCATTTTTCTAGCTTAGGCTTAGTCACTGCTTTGGTAAGGGCATCTGCAGGCATGTCTTCGGTAGCCATGAAATTTACTGACATTCTTTCACCTTTTAGCACCTCTCGAATGAAATGATGCCTTACGTCTATATGTTTGGTTCGGGCATGATAAACAGGATTCTCCGAAAGTTTTCGAGCTCCCTGGTTATCGTTAAATATTTTAACGTTCCCAAGTTCCTCAAATCCCATTTCTGTTAGAAATCTTTGTAGTGAAATTGCTTCCTTCGCAGCTTCTGTCAATCCCATGTACTCCGCTTCGGTTGATGACAGTGCTACTGTTCTTTGCTTTCTGGATTCCCAGCTGATGGCTCCTCCACTCAATACGAATACGTATCCCGTATAAGAACGTCTGTCTAATATACAGTTGGCCCAATCAGCATCTACGAATCCTTTTAGGTTCTCATTGGTCTTTCTGTAGATTATTCCGAGATTTGAAGTTCCTTTAAGATATCGCATAACACGTTTTGCTGCCTTCCAATGCTCGTCCCCGTAGCATAAATTAAACTGGCTCAGATAACTTACTGTATATGCTATATCTGGTCGAGTCGCTACTGCCAAATACATTAGCGCTCCAACTAACTCTCTATATGGTATATTCTTCGTATTACTTTCCGATACACTGTCCTGTTTTGTTAATTTAATTCCAGGATCCATCGGTGTTGATACTGGTTTGCAGCCATTCATTCCAAATTTCTCTAAAATATCTTCAATATATCCTTTTTGAGATATGGCATATCCTCCTTCAGTTTGCTGGAATTCTATTCCTAAGCAATAATTTATTTCTCCCAAATCCCTTATCTCAAATTCTTGGCTTAAACTTTTCTTAAATTTATTAATGTTGGATATATTTTTACATGCAATGATAACGTCATCGACGTAAATAGAGACTATTAATATATCTTCCCCTTCTTTTGTATATACACAAGGGTCTGCACTAGTCGGCTTGAGTCCCAAAAATCTTAATCTGTCATCAAACCTCTTATGCCATTGTCGTCCAGCTTGTTTCAATCCATATAGGGATCTCTTTAATTGACATACTTTATCCCCCCCTCGAAGGTGACGTAGCATTGCATTTGCTTTTCTTCTAACAGCTTCTTCATTCTCGTTGGATAATATTGCTTCTAATGATTGTTTTAACATCATTGGCATTTCCATGTATATCTCCTCTTCTATAATGCCGTTTAGATAGGCCGTTGTTATGTCTAGTTGATGAATTTTCATTTCACGATGCGCCGCCAATGCAGTGATCAGTCTTATCGATCCCAATCGAGCTACTGGTGCGTATGTATCGTGAAAGTCAATTCCTGGTTTCTGTGTGAAACCTTTAGCAACTATTCTCGCTGTTCGTCTTTCGAGTGTACCATCAGCCTTATGTTTGTTTCTCAATACAATTCGAGAACCAATTACGTCGCGATTTCTTGGTCGATTCACAATTTCCCAAGTATCATTCTTGATAAGCGACTTGACTTCATCGGTGATAGCTCTTTTCCATTCTTGAGCTTCAGGACTCGAAATTGCTTTTCCTAATGGAATTTCTGCTAAATTCGCATATTTATCCAGTTCGTCTTCTTCGTCCGATTCTTCTGCACCTGTGACATTTATCACTTTGTACACTTTTCTAGGTCGTCCTGGTCTGCCAGTTCTCTTAATTTGTGGTCTTCCACCAGCTCTCTTCATCACTGAAATTGGTGTATTTCCTTTTTGTTTTTCTGGTTGTATCAGTTGATTTACGCCATTATCTTCTGTATTATTTCTTGGGATTTCGTCTTCGCTTTCGATTAAATCGAAATGAACGAGTCTCTCGTAATCAGAAGGTATAGATTCAGAATCGTTTTCCGATGAAACTTCATCATTCATCAAATTTTCTCGAATTCGATTATCCCCAATTACATCATTTATTGACATGACGTCTATTTCAGTTTGACGTTTATTTGTCATCTCATTTAAATCTGGTGATTTCCGATTGATTTCTTCCCCAAGAATTTCCTTGGTAACGAATCCTTCATCATATTCGGTTTTGTGGTTAAATTCGAATTTCACATCTCGAGTGATATCAATTCTACGATCCTCTGGTATCCATACTCGATAAGCTTTGGATTCTTCTGAATAACCAACCATGATTCCTTCCTTTGAACGAGGCTCAAACTTCCCCTTAGTTGTACTTCTATTCAGAGTGAAGACCTTGGATCCAAATATTTTAAGATGTTCCACATTCGCGATTTTTCCTGTCCATTTTTCAAAAGGAGTTTTTCCTTCAATACTTCGCGTGGGACACCTGTTTCTTATGTATGTTGCAGCTGCTACCGCTTCCTCCCAAAATGATGGAGATAGACCTGATTGAATCAACATGCATCTTGCCATTTCGGTTAGAGTACGATTCTTACGTTCAGCTACTCCATTCTGTTCTGGCGTGTAAGTAACAGTAAGTCTTCTCTTGATTCCGTTTTCTTTCAGATAATCATCGAACTCTATTACAAAATTCTTTGCCATTATCTGATTGTAGGCTTTTAATTTTTCGTCCCGTTTGCTTCTCCACCAAGATTTTATAGTTCTTGAAAGCTTGGAATACATCATTTTTGTTTCTTATGAAACGAGTTTCACACCATCTGGAGTGATCGTCGATAAACGTTACGAAATATCTCGATTTTCCATTAGATTCGGTCCTCATGGGTCCACACAAATCTGTATGTATTATCTCTAATAATTCAGTACATCTTGTAGATTGTCGTGGAAATGACATTCTTGTCAATTTGCCCCTTAAGCAAGTTTTGCACTGTGGCATTTTTCCATCTTCGAATTTTAGACCTCGTACAAGACCATTATTTTTCATTTTAAGGAGATCTTTTATGTTCAAATGTCCGAGACGCTGGTGCCAATCTTCAATTTTGGACAACGAATCGATAGATGTGGTAGCCTTTCCACAAACATATGACATATCTTCTTGTATTTGGTACAATCCACCAACTCGTTTCGCAATCATTTGAGTATTACCTTTTGTATCGATTACCATAGCTAAATCTTTCTTGAAGATTACGTCACAACCTCTGTCAGTAATTTTGCTTACAGACATCAAATTTACACGCAAATCGGGCACACACAAAGTTTCTCTCAGATTTACAATCTTTTGTTCCGTTCCTACTTTTGTTGAGAACGTGACTTTGCCTTTTGCAGTAATATTTGTTGACGCATTGCTTGCTAGGTTTAGAACTTCGTATTCTGTTTCTAGATCTTCGAATCTCTCCTTACTTTTGCAAATATGTGCAGTACTTCCACTGTCCAAGCACCAAATATTGCTTGTAGTGTTTTCAACTGAAAATGTTGACTGATTGTCCATCATTCCCATGGAAACATAATAGGTAACTGTCTCTGCCTTTTGAGAAGTTTCCGCCTTTTCAAATTTGTATTTGTCGATATTTGCGTAGCAATTTGCAGCTTTATGTCCCTGTTTTCCACAACGGTGACATTTAAATTTGAACTCTTCTTTGGTACCGTGTCGTTTATCAGTTTTCTTTTGATTCTGCTGATATTTCCTCGGTCCGTTGAAATTTCTCTTCGCCATCATGGCATTCCGCATTTCTTCGTATGAATTTTCCTTACGAGCATCATTTTCCTCTATAATTTTGATTCGTAGGGTCTCTGGTTCCGGCAGTGTATCACGTGACTCGATAGCACACCTAAAGTTTTCAAAGTTCTTTGGTAGGCTATAAAGAAGTAAAATTGCAAGCATATCTTTGTTAATTTTGACTCCCATGTTGTTTAATTTGTCGACGGCATCGAAAAACTTTCTTAAATGTTCATGGACTTCTCCTTCTTGCATTCGTTGCAAAATAAGCTGTTTCAGTAAATTAGCTTTTCTCGCTGGCCCTTTTGACTGATATATTTCCTCAAGTTTTAGCCAAATATCACGTGACGTTTTACAAAATTTGATCTGTTTTAGTTCAGAAGGATCAATGGATAAAATGAGATCTGACCTTGCCATTTTGTCCGCCTCTTCCCAAACTTTAACTGCTGCTGCTGATCCTTCCCTGTCATCTGCCTGTATTTCTGGCTTTGAAGTCTCTCCACTAACGTATTTCCAGGCCTTGTTTTTTGTTAACAACGCTTCTACCTGAATTCTCCATGTGTCGTAATTATTTTTATTTAGTGCTTCAAGCCTGACCGTGCTACCATTTCCACTCATTTTTGGTATTATTTCCGTATCCGACGTGAATGACACTTGACAGTAATGTTTTTAACACCTTTTTTTTAATTTTCTTTAAACTTCCTAATTACTCCACGTACCTGGGCCCATAACCTGTTGGATTATGAGGTCGTGGTAAGAAACAATACTGGAGGATACTTGGTTCAATGTATAAACGTTTTTATTTTAACTATGACAAGTAACAGATTGACGTACACTTATTATATTTATTATAGTAACAAAACAAATGACTATTACTCTAGAACAATAACAGAAAATATCCTTCTATTGTCGAATGATTTCCAACATTATCGTAAAATATAACAAATTTTATACCTGATCCTGCTTAAAATTTTTAATTTCTTTAATCTAGTGAATCAACGATCGTGGTCATTCACTAGATTAATTAGATCAATTTCATTAATCACTAGATTAATTAAATTAATTTCGTTAACCGACCATTTAAATATTCCAATCTTCAAGTGTCATTTTGCCTCTTCTGATTTAAGAAACATATGATTTTAACAGAATAGTATATAACATTAAGAAAATAACGATAGGTTAATCCTAGTTTAGAAAAAATCCAAGATATCTTAGTGCTTACCTTTGTATTTTTATAACACCACTAGAACATTCATAGACTGACACAGATTACAACCGTATTAGAAATAATACCATTGCTTCTATTGCCATTTAGTTTATAAATTTAGATACTAAAAAGTATATAGTTGCCAAACTTAAACTGATTTTAGTTAGAATTCCAAATATGTTCTTATTAGAGCGCGAAATTCAAGTTTTCGGTCAGTCAGTAAGGACTGATCATTTACTGGTGTACTCATCTATGATAAAATCTAATAATCTTTTTATGTTAGCTCATATTTGCTCCAGGATCAAGTACTTCAAGTGTATTCAGTTGCCAGGAAAATAAGAACATAAACTTTCAAATTGTTTTATAGTTGGTGTGTTACCTCAAGTATATTACTGGTTTTACTTTAAATTTTCTTCTCGTTTATTTCCGGATGTATCTCTTTTACAATAAAAATCTAAATTAACTTTTGGTTTTCCCATTTTCCTTCATCATACATTTCGCAGTGCGCCATTGAACTTACAGTAATGCTCTATTATAAAATAAATAAGGAAATAACACAATACTTTTTAAATGTTTTATTTCTTGTTGACTACAATGTTTTCCTATAAAATTGCGTTGAGCTTCCCGGCATGTCAGAAGATTAGACTGCAACCTCTGTGGAAAGTCTATAAAGTTCAAGTGACATTATACTTTCTGATGAATGTAATTCTAATCCAATCCCCATGACGAAGTGTAGGAGGCATCGGTTTCTTCGTATGTATTATTTATGTATATTACGTATGGAGGCTTTATGTTTCTCTGCGGGAATACGTTATATACAGGGAGTTATAGTTATGGGTGTTAAAATTATCAATATTTTCTCTTCCACTAAATACATTACCCGTTATAAACAATGAGTACTGTTTGTTTTATATTAAATATGTAATGAAATAATCATAAAATTCATACAAAAAGAAAACAAACTCATTAGATAGAGCGTACAGTAACAGTGTATTTTTAAATAAATAAAACATTATTATTTACCTACCAATTTAACTATTTGGTTTAAAAAAATGATATTTTCAAATTAAATTTTATTTTAACTTATTTGTTACTTTACAAGTGTCACTACATTTTACATGTCGTTGATAGAGAATATTCTATATGTTTTCATTAAATTATTTTGTGTTATATATTTAGTTTTAATTATTATTAGATACTAAATGTGCAAAATATAATTCATTTTCCAATTATCATTCTTGATTATATTTTATATTTTCAGATTAATAAATGTTGAATTACTATTTCTAGCCTTTAATTGGTAGTTTATTTTTTGGGTTACTTAATAGAAAAATAAATATGTGTTGTGCTCATGTAATTTATAATACTTACTGCAGGTATTTGTTTTTAAGTCAAAATGCCATTCTCTCCCTAAATTTAGAAATAGTTTCAGATAATATATTTCAAATGAGTGGCGTACCTCAAAATCGACGACTCTGTGGACTCACAAACTAACTTATTACAGAACGCATGAATGATGACCACGATTAATAAAAAATATAGCAGGTTTTCCTCTTGGCAGTAGTAACAACTATATTCCAAATATTATTGTACTCCGTCGCTATCTAATTATTTTTAAAATGACCACCCTGTATAATTTGCACTAAAAGTATATCAGGTTTCCTCCTTGGCAATTGTGTCAATTATACGCCATATATTATTTTTCTCCGTTAAAAAATCATACAGCGTGGTCATTCTAAAAAGTAGTTAATTAAGAAAAGTGAGTGGAAAATTATGTCACAGGTACACAAAATTAAATGTAGTACCATGTACTTTTGAGCAGAGTATGATACCCTCCTGTATTTTAAGCCATCGAATCTGATGCCGCCGTCAGAATTGCTCCACCACATCAGGATTTTTCCCAGCCTTAAGAAATTGCTAAAAATCAGTGAAAATCTTAATTAGGAAAAATCCTAATATGATGGAGTAATTCTGACAATGGCATCGCATACATCGACTCAAAATACAGGGGGTATCATGCTCTGCTCAAAACTGCATGCCCATTTTTGGTTTGACTGTGTTACTGTTATGCATTACACCCCCCTATGATACGTCTATGCCTAATAGTGACTGGAAAGTTGTAGAAAGAGGTAGAGTTTTCTGGAGTGTGGTGGAAGAAGATTCTTGATTATGTTCTAGATAACTCTAGAGGCAATTTCAGAGTATATAAGGCGAGATTCCATGGCGGGAAGGAGAATTTTAAGTTTTATAAAAGTGAAGTTTGGTAGCGAAAAAGTGAGGTTAAATATCAAGTAAACAAATTGTAAAGGTTATTTTGGTTAATTAAGAAATATTGTGTAATCAGTAAATTATTAAATAAAGTGTTAGTGGTTTACCCCTTGTTAAAATCATTTAGAACCCACGGATTCATACAGGGTGTTTCCTAAAAGGTGGAAATACGCAACAATACTATTCGCAAAACAGAACGAAGGTTGCATTCAATCGGTACATTTCTAAAACCGGTAATATCGCTCGTAGAAAAAAAAATTTCATATCACTGTGTTAGTGATCGAATTCTGAACAACTTTCAAAATGTCCGTCCGTCGGTCTGTCTGTCCGTCTGTTCGTCCGTCAGGTTTCTTGTAAGCACGATAACTTAAGAACGAAAAGTCAGATTGTAATGAAATTTGAACAGTAAGTTAGTGTTAGCTAGAGGAAGAACCCAATTTTTGAACAAATCGATCAATAAATAAAAAAAGTTATTAATTATTTAAATTTATGAAATTTATATATTTATATTATGTATTATTAGATTGCAGAACCGGCTAATTAGGCAATAGTCCCTAATGTTTATCAACTTAACACCAATAAATCTGTCACAAATGCGATAAGATTATGGACCAGCTTTGGCGGCTTTCATTCATTTTGCAGATAGACAAGACCTTCACTCGCTCATACAAATTAACGTTATTTTTTATTTACGATTAAAATGCGGAGAGTGCTTTAAAGTATGTGCAACAAATATATAAAAAGTGCAGGAAGTCGTCGAAGGTTATAATCGTTAGCTTGTTATATACATATACATACACTGTGCACAGAATACAATACGAGAATAATTTACCCCAAATGTAGCTTGAATTTTTTTTTTTACGAAAGTTATGAAAGAATGTTGTATTGAAAAAAAATTATTTTCTCAAATGTGATTGAGCCCGAATCCGGAGAGTAAAATATATGTGATCCAGGGCGTTATGTTGATTATGAAAAAAATTTATACTTAATAAATGAAAGGAATATGGGGTAACAAAAAGATTATAATTTTGCAACAATTTTTTTTTATGAACCGTTTGACGGAACACCATTATTTTTTTTATGAGGTACGCTGATATCCTAAGTAACAACATATATTTTTTGTAATAAGATTGGAGGATTACTTCATAGTGTAAAAAAATAAAAAATAAATTTAGAAAAAAAAATAATAAATTTTCTCAAATGCGAATGAGTCGAATCCGGGAACAAAAATATACGGAGTCCAGGGCGTTGTTGATTATAAAAAAATTAATACTTAATAAATAAAGGAATAGGGGATGAAAAAAAATTATTTTAATTTTGCAACAATTTTTTCTCAATGGAATATTTGATGGAACACCACTATTTTTTTCTGCGGTATGCTGATATCCTAAGTAACAACATGTATTTTTCGGAATAAGATTGGAGGATCACTTCATAGTGTAAAAAAATAAAAAATAAATTTAGAAAAAAAAAATTTTTTCTCAAATGCGAATGAGTCGAATCCGGGAACAAAAATATACGGAGTCCAGGGCGTTGTTGATTATAAAAAAAATTAATACTTAATAAATTAAAGGAATAGGGGATGAAAAAAAATTATTTTAATTTTGCAACATTTCCATTTCTCTATGGACTATTTGATGGAACACCACTATTTTTTTTCTGAGGTATGCTCATATCCTAATTAACAACATGTATTTTTCGGAATAAGATTGGAGGATCACTTTATAGTGTAAAAAAATAAAAAATAAATTTAGAAAAATAAAAAAAATAGATTTTCTCAAATGCGAATGAGTCGAATCCGGGAACAAAAATATACGGGGTCCAGGGCGTTGTTGATTATAAAAAAAATAATACTTAATAAATTAAAGGAATAGGGCATGAAAAAAAATTATTTTAATTTTGCAACAATTTTTTCTTTATGAACTATTTGATGGAACACCACTATTTTTTTTCTGAGGTATGCTCATATCCTAAGTAACAACATGTATTTTTCGGAATAAGATTGGAGAATCACTTCATAGTGTAAAAAAATAAAAAATAAATTTGGAAAAATAAGAAAAAATAGATTTTCTCAAATGCCAATGAGTCGAATCCGGGAACAAAAATATACGGGGTCCAGGGCGTTGTTGATTATAAAAAAAATTAATACTTAATGAATTAAGGGAATAGGAGATGAAAAAAAAAAAAATAATTTTGCAACAATTTTTTCATTATAAACTATTTGATGGAAGACCACTATTTTTTTTCTGAGGTATGTTCATATCCTAAGTAATAACATGTATTTTTCGGAAAAAAATTGGAGGATCACTTCATAGTGTAAAAAAATAAAAAATAAATTTAGAAAAATAAAAAAAATAGATTTTCTCAAATGCGAATGAGTCGAATCCGGGAACAAAAATATACGGGGTCCAGGGCGTTGTTGATTATAAAAAAAATTAATACTTAATGAATTAAAGGAATAGGGGATGAGAAAAAAATTATTTTAATTTTGCAACAATTTTTTCTTTATGAACTATTTGATGGAACACCACTATTTTTTTTCTGAGGTATGCTCATATTCTAAGTAATGACATGTATTTTTCGGAATAAGCATTGGAGGATCACTTCATAGTGTAAAAAAATAAAAAAATACATTTAGAAAAATAAAAAAAACAGATTTTCTCAAATGCCAATGAGTCGAATCCGGGAACAAAAATATACGGGGTCCAGGGCGTTGTTGATTATAAAAAAAATTAATACTTAATAAATTAAAGGAATAGGGGATAAAAGAAAAATTTAATTTTGCAATAATTTTTTCTTTATGAACTATTTGATGGAACACCACTATTTTTTTTCTGAGGTATGCTCATATCCTAAGTAACAACATGTATTTTTCGGAATAAGATTGAAGGATCACTTCATAGTGTAAAAAAATAAAAAATAAATTTAGAAAAATAAAAAAAATAGATCTTCTCAAATGCGAATGAGTCGAATCCGGGAACAAAAATATACGGGGTCCAGGGCGTTGTTGATTATAAAAAAAATTAATACTTAATAAATTAAAGGAATAGGGGATGAAAAAAAAATTGTTTTAATTTTGCAACAATTATTTCTTTATGATCTATTTGACGGAACACCATTATTTTTTTTATGAGGTATGCTCATATCCTAAGTAACAACATGTATTTTTCGGAATAAGATTGGAGGATCGCTTCATAGTGTAAAAAAATAAAAAATAAATTTAGAAAAATAAAAAAATAGATTTTCTCAAATGCGAATGAGTCGAATCCGGGAACAAAAATATACGGGGTCCAGGGCGTTGTTGATTATAAAAAAAATTAATACTTAATAAATTAAAGGAATAGGGGATGAAAAAAAATATTTAATTTTGCAACAATTTTTTCTTTATGAACTATTTGATGGAACACCACTATTTTTTTTCTGAGGTATGCTCATATCCTAAGTAACAACATGTATTTTTCGGAATAAGATTGGAGGATCACTTCATAGTGTAAAAAAATAAAAAATTAATTTAGAAAAATAAAAAAATTAGGTTTTCTCAAATGTGAATGAGCCGAATCCGGAAGTTAAAATATATGTGGTCCAGGGCTCTATGCCGACTATAAAAAAAAATTAGTACTTAATACATTAAAGGAATAGGGGATAAAAAAATTTAATTTTGCAACAATTTTTTCTTTATGAACTATTGGATGGAACACCACTATTTTTTTTTCTGAGGTATGCTCATATCCTAAGTAACAATATGTATTTTTTGGAATAAGATTAAATTTAATTTATTGAGTATCATTTTTTTTTTATAATCGACATAACGTCCTGGACCATATATATTCTATCTCCTCGGCTCGTGTGTCATTTGAGAAAATCATTTTTTTTTTCATTTTTCAAAATTCTTTCATAACTGTTATTAAAAATTTTTCAGGCTGGCATTTAGGGTAAATTATTCTCGTGTGAATAGGAACTTACCTCCACTTATCAAAAAATATGAACCAAATCCAAGACGGAGCTAACTCATCCTTATTCCGCTACGCTCTTTTGGGATATTGTAAAAAGTACTCGGGAATAAGTTCGTTTAATTTTTCTCTGTGTTGTATGTTTTGCATAGTTTTCAGATGATCAGAGTAAAGAAGTTATGCACCTTTTTTATTGCATTCTTGCTTTTTCTAATTTTTGAAGAGATGCAATGAGTTTTCATTCTGTAGTAGATTTTGTTCAAGTGTGTTTAGAACGTATTCTGTGGAATTTTTTAACAGTTAAGGAAGAAAGGCGTTATTTATCATAACGATGCCAATAGGGCTATTACATGCCCCAAACTGCCTTGCGTCAAGTTCGATTTTGTTATTTGTTCATGTTTTCATCAATACTAATTCTCTGATACCCGCGCCTTCGCCATAATTAAAGAATGATAATTCTTTTCGTCTATTTGAAAATTCGAAAAATCCGTAAAACGATAAAAAAACGGGGATAACTTCTTTACTCTGAACATTTAAAGACTATGCAAATCATACGACATGGAAAAATATTAAAGGAATTAGTCAATGTCCCAAATTTGCACAGTTACACATTATTTAATAATAGAGGCACACAAAAAATACGTCAGGATTTTTCCTAATTCCTTCCTAATTTTCACTGATTCTTTGCAATTTTTTGAGGTTAGGGAGAGTCTTGATGTGGTGGAGCCATTTTGACGGCGGCATCAGATTCAGCGACTCAGAACATAGGAGGGTATCATACTCTGTTCAGAAGTACATGTCTTTTTTTATTTTCTGTGCCTGTGCATTTGGAAAATAGTTGATACTATTATCAAGGAAGAAATCTAACATACTTTTAGATAAAAATATACAGGGCAGTCAACCAACAGAAAGAAAAATAAAAGGTGGCACATAAAGAGGAAAGTTCTGTATCAATACATTTATCGATTCTTTAAACGGTAGCCCATATCAATTCAATAAGACTTAAATCCGAGTGATATTGTGGTAGGCTTAAAACGTTATGTCCATGACGTTTTAATAAGGTATCTGATTTATAGGTATAGGGTTTTTATTATATATGATTCGTTTTTAATTTAACCAAAGATTTAGCAGAGCTTTGATTCATTAACAGCCAGTTTCACAATCGTTGGTTATCTTTTTGGTAACTTAACCCGAACCTGAAAGTTAACTATTTGTAAATACATATATGTGTCGCACAACATTTTTTTTATGATTAGTAATAATATAGTCAATGGTTAAGTTTAAGTTTTAAATAGTTGGTATGAGTTTTTGAAATATATTCCATATTATTTACATAACTACCTAATTTATTTTAAAAAGACCAAAAAGGGAGGAGGAGGAACTAACCTATAATTTACTGTGTTAAATTT
Source organism: Stenurella melanura (assembly GCA_963583905.1). Classification (NCBI taxonomy): domain Eukaryota; kingdom Metazoa; phylum Arthropoda; class Insecta; order Coleoptera; family Cerambycidae; genus Stenurella; species Stenurella melanura. The sequence goes on along the minus strand of OY757314.1, from coordinate 31,668,487 downwards.
GATTGCTATCTGCAATTTGTAAAAAAGTGATTATTCAATTTGCGTAGTATATTTTTTGCAATGTATTATTAGTCATTGTCAGAAATTAAAAATCTGAAGAAAGCATTATTAGCACCCCTTACGATAATTATGTCAAGATAATTGTATTATAAAGATAGGAAAGAACCTATTTTTAACGATTTAATAAAAAAGTTAAATTGTTTATACTTTTAGGCACTAAAAAACTTGATGTTAAAATGTTAACTTGATCTTGACCATACCGTGATTGTTTTTTCCTACGTTATTTCATATTCCGATGTCTAATAAAAATTCCTGAAAATGGAAAAATTTCAAACTAGAAAAATAATCGCCTTTTTCGGGGTTTGCGAAAATTCACGATTTGCAAGTTTCTTTCTCTTTTTCTAAACCTATAGCAATAACAAGGACATAGATAGTGATCTGAGCACTATATTGTCACACAGTTTAAATTTATCAAACATGAGTGTTTGCATCAGTTACTCATCTTGTATCTTGATTGTTAAATTTTTATTTAACCGCTAACTGTTGGTTTACCAATACTCATCTGCTGGCTTTCTTAACCACAAGATAACCAAGACCTTGAAATTAACCAGACATTGTAAAACATTCTTATAATAAACCATTGGTAAAATCGTAACTGTTAGTTAACCAACGATTGTGAAAGTGACTGCAAGTAATGTATTTTTTTTTTAGTTTTAAAAATGCCCCGTTTATTTGTTTCTATATCCTTTTGTATGTATTTTAATATGGTTAATAGTTGCTTAATATATTTCAGTTAATCATCGACTTTGAAAGACACTCCTATATTTTCTAGTAAAAAAATATCAAGTATCAAATAACCGTTAACCTATTGTTTTTTTATGTTTTATGAAAAATATTTGAGTAATCTGATAATAAATAAATCAATGTAAGTCTATATATAATTATATTTCGGGCTCAATTTTAATAATATAGTAATAAACTAAAACACTAAGTAATTTTGCTGAAACTGTGATATAAAGAGGAACATCTTTTTGATGCAGATAGTGACATGTTACATCTGCAATTTATATTTATGGTAAAAATAGTCTCACAAATTGACGCAACTCGTTATTTTTCATGACGTAACTGATTATTTTTAAAATTTTTAGCATAAATACGCAATGTTTCGTATATTTTCCTCTATAATAATGTAGATTATATAATAAGTCACCACAATGTACTGTAAAATTATAACTTAGTTTTGTATATAAAAAGTTTAGCAATACGGCATTTAATTGCCGATGATACATTGTTAATAGTTCCTGTTCTCTTCGAGAATGAAAAAAGAAAAACAAAAGTGGAAACACTTTTTTATGGTTTTTAATATATTTATTTTTATGCAAAATGAGTAAAAAGTACAAAAATAGCGCAACATTATATCACATATCTTTAGCATAGGCAAAATAATAGGTATAAATTACACACATTTCAAAATTACAGTAGAAAAACTGTTAGTCATTTTCAAAAAGAAGAGTTTAAAGTGTTATTTGCTTTTTTTGTAAGAGGCTGGGTAATAAATATCCTTTTTAAAACAGTTTTTTTACTATATTTTAAAATTATGTTACGAGATGCCGTGTTCCTTAGTGCTTGGAGCTGCTACCATAGTGGTGCCCACCAATTTGCACACTGCTGAAACTGTAGCCGCCTTTTCCATAGCCACCTCCATATCCTCCCCCGTATCCACCATAACCTCCTCCGTATCCTCCTCCATATCCACCGATATCTCCTCCGCCTCCACCGCCATGTACACTAATTGGTTGTGGTACTGGGACGACAATGGTTTGTGGTACCCTAACTGGGTACGGTTGTGGGACTGATACTGGGTATGGTTGTGGTACTGACACCTGAATTTAAATATTTGGTTAAAAATCTGATTTTATGTTGGAAATGTTCTATAAGTTTTTTTGAAGTAACAGTTTTAGGGAAGAACGTTCAAAAAAGTTCACTCAAAAACTAATAATTTTGTTATAATTTTAGATTCCTTATCAGTTTCAGTAAAATCACAATTATTCTTCCAAAATTCCTTCAAACCGTCTTCTCACTAATAAAAAAATCTTACAGTGATTGCGCTGATATGGAGATCATATTTTCTTTTCACGTTTAGTTTAAAAACGTTTTATAAACGTTGTGTATGCTACTATTTTAGGAAACAACATTCAAAAACTTCACTCAAAAATTAATACATTTATTGTAATTTTAGGTTCCTTGTCCGTTTCAGCATAATCACAGTTATTCTTCCAACATTTTCTCTAACCATTTTCTCACTAATAAAAAAAATCTTAAGTGGTTACGCTGAAAGAGGAATCATATTTTCTTTATATGGGTTGAAGTGCACGTTTATTTGAAAATGTTTTATAAACGTTTGGTGTGGTACTATTCTAGGAAACAACGTTCAGGAAAAGTTCATTAAAAAATTAATCATTTTATTATAATTTTAGATTCTTTGTCAGTTTCAGCACAATCACAATTATTATTCAAGCATTCCTTCAAACCGTTTTATCACTAACAAAATAATCATACAGTCGTTACACTGAACTGGGGATCATATTTCCTCTATATGGGTTAAAGTACACGTTTATTTTGAAAACGTTTTATAAACGTTACGTGTGCTACTGTTTTAGGAAACAACGGTAACTACAAGTTCACTCAAAAATGTATTGTTTTTACATGCTTGTCAGGTGATATAACCAGAATTATTCTGAAATAACTTCATACGATAGCGTTAAAAATAAATGTTACAAATATTTTTGTGCTAAAGAAAATATTGTTTATGAACGGGCAAAATTTCTCAATCTCAAACAAAGATGAAAAGATTCGGCAAAATCTTGACCTACATGTTTTGGCAGAATCCTGTAAGTTTAGAGTATGGAAAGAATTTAGAGATATCATGAATCATAAATCGGTGTGAAGAATGTTAAACTCTCAGAACCCATTATTTTCAGAATTAACACCGGACAGAGCTATCACGTTCATCAAAGGCAGTACACGAATAGTAAAAACTTGCATGACAAATTGAAAATAAAGTTTAATTCGAAAAAAATAAGAAGTCTAAAAGCAAAAAGAGTCGAGATAAGAAACCTTTACAAAATATGAAATTATCAAAACATGTCTTAAATGTCATGAGAAACCGTTTCATCAATGGTTTCATTGTCCAACCAACAAAATAATTTGCAATAAATGTGATAAACTTGGACTTAAAAATATAAGAACTTGAATGAACAGATGGATGACTACATAGTTACAGAAGTTGGAACTGAAACGTGGTATTTCTATTATCTGAGATGTGTGCAAAAATAACATTTATTACACCATTTAGAAGGCTATTTCAGTCGATTAACTTTCGGAATTAAATCTGGCCCTGAGAATTTCAAAATAAAAGTGTTTCAAATAATAGATGCCCAAGAAGGTATTATCAGTCAGGCAGTCGGTGTACTTATTTTTGATTCCAATAAGGAAAAACACGATAATAGAGACGTATAACCGGTGATGCTAAGGCACTTGTTGTTATTCTGATGCCGATACTAGTGAACAAATATTGTCTGTGGAGAAATATTGTAAATACTCGTGAATGTTAATACATTTGAGAAAAATCAACTTCATCGCCTTTAAGTGGCAAATACTAAAGTGTGGCTGATTAAACAAGCTTTTGTGTGGTCCAATCAGTTTGTGATATACGATTCTTGACGCAAAAAATTATAAATGAAATATCTCACCTGTACTGGTACTTGATAGGGTACTTGAATAGGCTGAGGTACTGGATATGGCACTGGCCGAGTAACCGTCACTGGTACAGGTCTTGGCACTTCTACTGGGTATGGTTGAGGCACAGATACTTGCACAGGACGAGATACCACAACGGGGTAAGGTTGCGGTACTGGGACCGGCACTGGACGAGTCACTGTGACTGGATATGGTTGTGGGACGGGTACGGGTACCTGCTGAGTAATGGTGTTGACGGTCGCGCCGCCTCCACCTCCATAACCTCCTCCAAAGCCTCCTCCTCCATAACCACCGCCTCCGTAACCTCCACCTCCTAAAAGTTCGCCTCCATGATCTCCGTAGTCTCCACCTCCGTATGATATATCACCCGCCATGCAGAGTGATGTGGTAGATACCAGAATACAGATTACCTTTGGAAATAAATGAATATGAGTCATATTTCAAGAAAATCAAACCGTTGTTTTTTAGGGTATGTGTCAAATGGTACTGGTATTTCTGGAATTCAAAGGTATGAGATTCCAAGGTATGAGAACAGTTGGGTACTACTACTCCCATTTGGCAGCAATTATTTCATTTGTGTTACGCCAGATACTTATCAAAAATAATAAGACCTGCTGAAATCCTTACTAAATTATTTAATAATGAACGCATAACTGTTAATATTAAAAATAATAGCGATAATGATTAAATATTATTTCTATATACAGGGTGAATCACCATTGCGTTGTCAATATCTGCTCAACCGTTTGAAATATCAAAAACTGTCTAAAATGAAAATTGTAGGAGATCAAGACAGGCATATGTTAAAAAAATTTTGAGATCCACAGGGTGTTTCATGTAATACGTAGTGGGAAGCTAATACTTGGATTTTTTAAATGGAACTTCTATTTTGTTTTACATGTTTATATTTGACTCATAATTTTCCATCCATGCATATATTACGCTTGGACTTCCACTGCGGTGTTGCCAAGTTATTCCACTTTTTCCGATAAAAAATGTATTTGCAGAGGTCAGGAGTAAAGTCTTTAGAAAAACGTATAAATTTGACCGGTGTCTCACTTTGAATATTAGTGAAGACCATGTACTAGTTCCCAGCTCCCGCAGAGTTGAATTTAATTCTACAGGGTGTTCTCCACGATGACTCAAATTTTTACAATTTTAAACTGTCATAAGTAATTTTTTTTAAAATATAACACCCTGTATGTTTTACTTGAAATATTTCAGTAAGCAATTACCATGCTGATATAATGAAAAAAAAGTAGTCACTGTGAAGTGACAATTTTTTTCGACGTTTTTTGAAAAATTCAGGTTGAATAAAAATGGTCACTATTACGTTTTCAACACGAAAATGTGTTGTTTTTTAAATCTGCCTGTGTATGACTATGTATGCATATAGATATAATAGTGCCTTTCTTATTTTTCAAGATAATCTGCATTTTCATTGTATTGTTCGAAAGTAGATGTTATTCTGGTTTCAACGATATGATTAAAACACGTCACTCTTTTCCGTTCATTTCCCATTAAAAGAAGTTCTAGTACCCGCTGAATGGAAACCTGCATCGCTAACCTCATTCAGAATAATTTCAATACTTTTAGTTTTTAACCATGAACAATAAGCAAAAATGTACAAATTGCAAAAAAGAAATAATAGGCTTATATTTGTGTACATTACCAAACAATTGAATGTAAGAATGCAAAAACTAAAACATTGAATTTTACTTGTTTTTTGTATTTCATACAATAAGTGGTATTCCGATGTCTACCTAAAATTGTTCAAGATATTCATCTTTGAAGACACAATTTTATCTGCTTTAATATATTCCTGGAATATTTTTTAAATTTTTTTGGCCCACTGGGATTTAAACACCATGTCCTGTAGCTGTATATAAAAAGGAGAATTGAATATGTCTTTTGAAATACTAATTATTTTCTTAAATGATTGATAAAAAATAACACTTGTTTAAGTATACTTTGGAGTTAAATTAACGCAGATTCATAAAAATTATTGTATTTAACACGATTTTATTGCGAAAATATAGATTGTTAAAAGGTTAACCCGTTTGCTTCATAATAAGCAGACCACATGTCACTCCCACTTTTCCATCCGTTGCATTAATTTGAAATTAGACTTACCAGAAAGGGCTTCATTTTGCACAAGAAGGAACACAGACTGACTATGCAAAGTATCACATGATATTATATAGTTATTTCTCCTTCTTTTTTCTTTTTTTCATTCACTATTGCGCTTTCACTAGCGCATCTTTGCCCTGTTCGATGCATTTCACGTGGATTCATGCATGGATGATTCACTGGTCATTTACCAAATACATTATTAATATATTTTCATTGGCGTACTATTGTTATTATTGACTTGCGAAGTTTCTATATTAGTATAACATTGCATCGTAGTCCAAATTGCAGCATGTTGCAAAAAGAACTGCATGATAATATTTTTTGAGATTTAGAAAAATTCATGTATTGGTTATTTTAATAAAAGTACAATTTTTTGCATATGTAAATGATGTTACGGTAATGTGTAGCGAAATTCGACATATCGGAGTTACATGATTGTGAAAAAAATGTGAAAACACTACGTGCTAAAATTTCACGGTCTATAGGAGTAGTAGATTATTCCTTGTATTATAATTAATTTAATATCTGACTAACTATTTCTTCAGATAAAATTATAATAAGTTTCGTAACCCAGGAATTAGTGTTGTGTGGGTGAATATAACGCCATGTAAAAAGTCTTCTTTAGGATGAATATAAAATTGATATGGAAGTACCGAAAAGAAAAATGTGTACTAAAAGTTCATTAATGTTGTATTAGGCCGGTTGCACATATATATACAGTATGTTGACGACAAACTTGTTTTCGACACGCTTTCGACAAACAATGTCCTTTGAAATTCGAACAGCATTGTCTCGTCGTATGATTCTTGTTTACAACATGTCTTATCTTGTCTGCGACGTGTTTATTTGATGTGGGTAGCTTCATTAAAATCTTAGTGTTACAAAAATAAGGACATGTCGAAGCCATGTTGAACACATGTCGAAAGCATGTCGTAGACAAATGTCGATAAATGTCAAATGTGCAACCGGAATAAAATATTAAAGAAACACCAATGTTTACAAGTAATGACTAATAAAGTAGGTGGTATGGACGCATGAGTTTCGAAAAAAATTCGAACGCAGTTTTTTGCTGGAATCAGTTTAGAAGACACTACCGATTATAAAAATCCATGATGCCAGACGGTAAACTGGTCTGATATTGTTTAAAACAATTTTGTTTATAACAAAAGGAAATATTACACTTTTTCAATTAAACAGTTTTGTAAAATATTTTTACCAATTTTCAACAAGAAATATTCGATAACTTTTTTCGTAAGGTCGATATTTTCATGTTTTTAATTTTCTTATTTTAAAAATCGCCGATTTTTCTTTTTTTCGCGCTCTGAAAGTATAAAAATATATTTTATTGCAATAAATAATTTTTTATAATATCTTTAGACCGTGCATATGAACTTCCAAAAAATGGATTTGACGACTTTTTATTTTATACCATATAGTGACCACTTTTTGAAAAATGTGTGTCGAAGAAATGTCGTCATATGGATTTCAGCGTGTAGGTAATTGACTCGTGAAATATTTTAAATCAACATATACAGGGTGTTGCGTTTGAAAAAATAATAATTTTTTCAGTTTAAAAATATAATGATTTGAATAATAGTGGAAAACACCCTGTATAATTAGGTTCAACATTGTATTTATGTATGTTTTGACCAGAGATCGGGAATTTTATCTCGGTAGCGTAAAAATCAGGGTTGGCTCTGCCGACGCGGAAGGACTATGCAAGTATGATACAGTTTATCTTACCTTGTACCTTTTTTATGGAATTCCGTAATATCTAAAGTTAATATGATCAGTTTATAATGAACACTCACTCTAATAAGAGCTATTGAAGGATGTAACATTGAACTAAAACACACATATGAATTTTTCACTACCTTAAAGTAAGGTACACATGTAATTTTTCACGTCCTATAACGAATATAAAAGTATATTATTAATGTTTGTTCTAAATGTTCTGAAGTTAATCTCCGCCGCCTGTCATTAAAAATCCATTTATAATGAGAAGAAGAGCGCTCAACGTCAACTGATGTCATCGGGGCGTACTTAAAATGTGTGAAATTTCTTATAGTCGCCTTACTGACGCCTGTTGTAGGAAAGTCTACTTCTTTACCGTTTAAAAGGTCTGTTACAGATGACATCGTTACAAATCAGGGATTGGTTTTTGAAACTTTTTGGAATATTGTTTGAATCCTCTCAGCGATTTCTCTAGGTAATTGAAAAATATATTGCCGGATATCGAACACGATATTCATTGCATCATCTGCAGTAAATTTTGATGTTGTTGGCATATGTTGAAGGTCCCGTATGGCTAGAGGAATTTGCGAGAAACTTCCGTGTATGGTCTTCAGATCTTCTTGAACAGTTGGATCCATAAATGACTGTTGAGTCTGTGAAATAACAGCTGGATTCTTTAAATAACCGTACACGATGTGGTGCTTTCAGGAAAACTTTATTTACACTAGATATTAAGTTATCAACATTAGCGTAACACCCTCTAATTGTTTCAGCAATTCTATGGAGTCCATGTGCTAGACATGTTACATGCAGCAAATTCCGATATGTTTATTTCATAATTCGTCCTGCAGCTTTCGTATAATTCACTCCACGAGTAAGAAATAATAAGATCTTGTCCTTATTTTCTACATATTTGCCACTCCATAACTGTTGTAGACTTGAATTCACTGCCTTCGCTATAATGCGACAACTCGTCGTTTATACAACTGGTTGACCATTCTAGAATGGCCGATGAGATTAGGATGCGCAGTGGTCGAAGCCCGCCTACCTCTACGGGGCTCACTTGTTTATGTTCCTTGCTCGGTGGTACAGTCTCGAAAAAAGTGCCTGTAGTCTATAACTTATATTCAATGCACAGGTACCTATTAGAAGTATCTACTTATACACAATGTACGTGTACTATCACTAGCAGTATTTATAAGAAAATATCATGATATTTAAAAGCAAAGTTAAACATAAACCTTTGTCAAAAAATTATAAGTTTTGTTTTAAAATGTATGGAGCAGGAATTTACACCTGGGGCTCCTATTATACCATTTTGAAAAATGTGTACAAATCTATTATCAGTTGTGTTATGTATAGCAAAATATATTGTATTTTAATTGCATACAAAATTATATTATAGTGTACAAAGACAGTATGAAAAGGGACATTTTTTGTAACCACGGCTGGTCGCCGGGTATCACGTGTTGAAGTGTCATCATCAGAATCATTATCATTATATTATTACGAATACTAGTAATATACTTTAATATTGCTGAATTACTTCGGAAGTTGGACAGAGCAGAGGTAAATAAAAAATATATTGCAAGCATTTATCTCAAACTATAATTGTAGTCTCATTACATTTAATCTAATGTGTATTTATTTTGTATGTTTGCTATATCGTATTGTTTACTTGCAAATCAATTAAATATTATAATTTACAAATATTTCAAATATAAAAACAAAGAACTGTTGTTTATTCGAAAATACCAATTGACTTGTGACATACCACGATTCTCGGTGAATAGAGAGCACCTTTTACTGAAACTTCTTCCCCGACTGTACTGCGTTCATAGTTAAGAAACTTTTCTCTATCCAACCGCGACGATATTTCTTCCCTATCTGCGCGGCTATCGGCCATCCTACAATGGTTTACTTGTAGAGGTGATCGAATGTCCACGCACTGAACAATTTTCCTCCAATGCACCCACTAAAACATTGGCTACCTTCTCACCTCAAGCATTGATGGTTTCGTCCACATTAACCCAAATGTATTTCCCAGTAAGCTCAGAAAAAATTTTTTGTTCAACATTATTACACTACGTTGATAAATATTTTCTTCTGAGTGTCGTTTCCGACGGCACCTGAACATTGTTATATTTGCCTCCAATACCCTTTTCCAAAAATTGTCTAATAAGTGAATTATCTAGTTTTGACGACAGTACGTTACATCACGCCTACTACATCACTCACTAAATCTAAATTAAAACAGTCAACGTAGACTGTCACTATCAGTAGAGCCACTAGCACTAATATACTTTTGTGAGGAAATATGTCTATTAACATTTGTTTTGGATGTCCAAGAAATTGTTTTGTTGCAACTACTACAATAAGGATCTGTTCCATTAAATTGCAGTTCTGGGAAATCGCGAATCCGCAAGTCTATTGCAGTTTGAGAAGCACTAGATATTTTTGTATACCGCCGATTCTGTATAATTTCACAGTAGGCTTGTATACATATGTATATACATATGGCTAGATTTATACTACGGTTTCCAAAATTGCGATCTGGGATGGTCTACCCTTTCCCTTTATTAAATATTGACATGAATGTCAATAATTGCCAAAGTGTAGGTAAAGCGATCTTCAAATGTCTCACAATTTCGGCGATGTCGTATAATTAAAGGAGATAAAACCGCATAAGTAAAAAACATAAATATACCTCCGTACACTGAAATTTAATGTGGACCCTTGGTCGAGGTCGAATGCCTTTAACAGTGCAAATATAAAAAATTAACTCTGTTTTAGGTAATTGTCAGTACGTTTCACAAGTGTACTAGATTTCCGATAAAAATAGGTTATACCTATTAATATTTTAAAATGAAATAAAATTAACTTTATCACGTGATTCGCACGGTACATGGCAGTTTTACGCCATTAGTCCTTAAGTTTGCTTATGTATGGTTTAATATTAAATGAAAATGGTTTATTTTGTTGGGAAAAATGTTTTATGTTGCCAGCAGTTAATTCGGTTTTCATATTTAATTATTGTGAAAATAAACAAAATAAACTATTACCGTTTTTAAGTTGAATTTATTACCAAAAATACAATGTAGCTGGCAATAATAAACATTTCACCACTTCGTCCTCCTTCTGATTGTTTTAGTAAATGTTTGCAAAATAATATTACGTCTATATGAGAGCTGTCTCAGAACAACAACAAAAATTGAGTTAACTTATAAATTTTCCTAACACTTCCAAATTTATCTAAGGCTATTGTTTGAGTAGCCTGGCTTTTGTTTTATAAAAATCGGGCAAGTATTTTGCGAGATATGGCTGTGTTATTCATTATTGTTAGTTAACTTAATGATCCCCGTAGCGAACACTGATGTTTTGCTACTATAATATATTAACTGACAGTGCGACTCGTAAATCTAAAGTCAAAATGTAACGTAAGTTCAATTAGTAACGTTTTCGCGTGTCCGTAATGTAATTCCCGTTTTTGTGAAAATATTGCATTAAAATATGTTAAATGTTAGGTGACTTTACTTCTCTTATAATTACGTGCTCCACTGGGTTCTAAATTACCACCCGGCACCGCACTTTTAGCAGAATTTTTATTTATAGGCTCGGTGTGTCGTAATAATGATATATTTTAGTTCATAGTCGAGTCATCGGGTATAAAAATATATTACCATACCGGGCATTGCCGATTTTCTAGCAGCCGTTTTACCCAACATTACATACTCATCTTCTAATTTCTCAGAGCACTATAACTTTATTTCTCGTCCGCGTGTATGTTGACAGTTTCTCTCTCTCCGTTCTGTAGAATTTCCGCACTCCACTTGTCGGTCACTTGACTCTGAAATAACGATTTAGTATTTAGCCTTCTTTACAAATAAAGGATCCCAGGTATAAATGTATGGATCGGTCTGTTTCCGCCGACGACGGTTCAATGAGGCACTGCACTGGGCACGTGTTTACTTTATTTTTGGTACTAGTAACACATACTTTATCAGTAATTTTCAATTATTAATTCGGTATGTACTTTCTTCTTCTATTATGACTCTTTACGCAGAATTTTTCGACCTACCGATGACTTAAGTTTTATCGAGTTTTAATCGATTCTTTTTGCGTTTACTTTAGGATAATCGCACGGCATATCCACTCTCGAACCTCCTCCTTTAAAAAAATATACAGAGCGGTCATCCAGCAGAAAAAAATATTGTTAGATAAACGGTGGTAAATAAAGAGGGTAAAGAGGGGAAGTTCTGTGTAAATACCTTTACCGATTTTTTTTCAGTATGGGATTTGGGTTAATAACACTGATTTAACCTTTATAGTGTTGGCGAAAGTCCACGCAGATGTTTTAGATAACTTTGCCAACACTGTCCTTAATTTATGGATATATTCAACAACTTCCCCTATTTGCTTCATTAACATTAATGCTTCTCCTTTATCTATTAATTATTTACCATTCTCTAAATACGATTTAGGCTCTTTTTCACGGCTCTCTATCCAATCTAATTTAATTACTCTTTATGTCTTTAAAACTTCAAGTATGCCACCTTCCGAGTGGAAACACGTGCATTTACAAATTATAAGACACATTCGTAAAAAGTATATATAAATAAAACTGGCAGTTTATTAACCTTACCAGCGCACTCAGCTGGTTAATTCCTAAATAGATACAATAGACAACAAGTGTACCGGATGTTCATACTATTTTGTACTCCTTCTCAAATCGCTGTATTTGAACATAGTTGTTAAAATTGAAAATTTTGAAATAAAATTTCACCGCCGCCCTACACAGTGGGAAATTTATCATTCACAATTCTCTTAAAACATTAATTTTTGTCCAATCGCAATTGGTTGAATAAGCAGAGAAATCAAAATAATTACATTAATTGACCAAATTACGACTACTTTTTTATTTTCTTAGTCGGTTTTGACTAAATAAATAAGAATATATTCTAAAAAAAGTGTCCTAGGCTTTTCACCAAAAAAATGGCCACAAACTTCTTAATATAAAAAAACCGCTGCCTAAGGAATCACTACTTCCACATCCAGATTCTTCATCCAAGTCGTTTTAAAGGAAACATCTTGACTATATTTGCACTCTAGTATGTGGAAATTATTGGTCATAGAATTTTAATAATATTTGGGGCAGATGTCATAGAAAAGTTTGAGGAGTTGGTTTCTACCATATACGTTAAAAATGAAGTTTTTAGTTCAGCCTACTTTCTACTATTCACCTCCCACCCCTTCAATGGAGGCATCTCAATCAGATGTCGCTACAATACATACGTGTACTAATCTCAAGTGAATATCTCAATTTGATGTTATCAATCCCATTAATAATGAAGCGGAGGTGGTGGAGTTTGAAAAATATTAGAAAGAAATCTGAGGCCATGGTTTCTAGTATATACACCGAATGCCAAATTTCTGTACTCTTATCACCTTGATTTACTTATTTTCCCCTAGTCACTCCTATTAACCCTAACCCTTCTACGGAATCATCCCAAAATATAATCTAGTTCCAGATGTCGTTATAATACATACGTCTACCAAATTACAAGTGAATATCTCAATTTTATTTTATCAACCCCTTTAATAATGTAGTAAGGGTAGTGGAAGGGTTGAAACATATTGTTAAAAAATTTGAGGTCTTGGCTTCTAGAACATACACCGAATTTCAAGTTGCAATACTCTTACCAGCTTGCTTTACTTATTTTTCCCTATTTACCTCTACTTACCCCCACTCCTTCAACGCAATCATGTCAAAATATAATCTAGTTTCAGATATAATTATAATATATAAATGTACCAAATTTCAAGTGAAAATTTAAATTTAATTTTATCAACTCTTAATAAGGGAGTGGGGGTGGTGGGGAGAAATAGAAAATACTAATAAAAAAACCTGAGACCTTCGCTTCTAGTACATACACCGAATTTCAAGTTTCTGTAGTCTTACCAGCTTGCTTTACTTATTTTCCCCTATTTACCCCTATTTAACCTCCAACCCTTCAACGGAATCATCTCAAAATATAATCTAGTTCCAGATGTCGTTATGATACATATGCGTACTAAATTTCATGTGAATATCTCAATTTTATTTTATCAACCCCTTGAATAATGGAGTAGGGGTGGTGGGGGCTGAAATAAATTATCAAAAAATCTGGGGCCTTTGCCTCTTGTACATACACCGAATTTCAAGTTTCTGTAGTCATACCTGCTTGCTTTACTTATTTCCCCCTATTTACCCCTAAATAACCCCGAACCCTTCAAAGGAATCATCTCAAAGAATAATCTAGTTCCAGATGTCGTTATAATTCATACGTGTATCAAATTTCAAATGAATATCTCAATTTTATTTTATCAACCCTTGTAATAATGAAGTAGGGGTGGTGGGGGTTGAAAAATATTATAAATAATCTGAGACCTTCGCTTCTAGTATATACACCGAATTTGAAGTTTCTCTAGTCTTACCAGCTTGCTTTACTTATTTTCCCCTATTTACCCCTATTTAATCCCCAACCCTTCAACGGAATCATCTCAAATTATAATCTAGTTCCAGATGTCATTATAATACATACGTGTACCAAATTTCAAATGAATATCTCAATTTTATTTAAGCAACCCTTTTCATATTGGAGTAGGGGTGGAGGGGGTTGAAAAATATTATAAAAAAATCCGACGCTTTGGCTTCTAGTACATACACCGAATTTCAAGTTTCTGTGGTCTTACCAGCTTGCTTTACTTATTTTCCCCTATTTACCCCTATTTAACCCCCAACTCTTCAACGGAATCATCTCAAATTATAATCTAGTTCCAGATGTCGTCATAATACATACGTGTACCAAACTTCAAATGAATATCTCAATTTTATTTAATCAACCCTTTTCATATTGGAGTAGGGGTGGTGGGGGTTGAAAAATATTATAAAAAAATCTGACTCCTTGGCTTCTAGTACGTATACCGAATTTCAAGTTTCTGTACTCTTACCAACTTGTTTTACTTATATTCCCCTATTTACCCCAAATTAACCCCCAACCCTTCAACGGAATCATCTCAAAATATAATCTAATTTCAGACGTCGTTATAATACATACGTGTACGAAATTTCAAATGAAAATCTCAACTTTATTTTATCAACCCCATTAATGGGGTAGGGGTGGTGGGGGGTTGAAAGATGTTATAAAAAAATCTTAGGCCTTATCTTCTAGTACATACACCAAATTTCAAGTGTCTGTTCTCTTACAAGCTTGCTTTACTTATTTTTCCCTATTTTCCCCTATTTAACCCCCAACCCTTCACCGGATTTTCTCAAAAAACAATCCAGTTCCAGATCTCGTCATAATATATACGTGTACAAAATTTCAAGTCAATATCTCAAACCGTTCCGGAGAAAACGTGCGGACAAAAAAAGTTACAGACAGACCGACCGACAGACAGACAGACAGAAATTTTTTTTTCCCTCAAATTTAAAATCTCGACGTTTCATGACATTCTAAACCTATTTCACGAATAAAAATTTTTGAAAATTTTTTTGCGATTACTATACTTCCAATCCACTTCGTGGATGTGGAAGTAATTGTATATATTAACAAAGTTGATAACATAAATCCAAAAGACTAAACAAACAAAATGCAAAGGAAAACAAGAAATACATACATGAATACAAATCATAAATTTCAATATTCTGAAACAATATAAAAATCATTTATAAAGGAGATAAATGTTTTCTTCTTAAATACTGTTATAATACTCTTCGCAAATACAAATCGAAGAGTATATTACATTCGATCGGCACATTTCTAAAACCGGTAATATCGTTCGTAGAGAAAAAATTTTCATCAGTGTTGGTGATCGAATTCTGAACAATTTTCAAAATGTCCATCCATCTGCCTGTCCGTCCGTCCGCCCGTCTGTCTGTACTTTCGTCACGTTTCTTGTAAGCACGATAACTTAAGAAGAAAAAGTCCGATTGTATTGAAATTTAGGTAGTAAGTTAGTGTTAGCTAGAGGAAGAACACTATTTTTAAACAAAATCTATCAATAAATAAAAAAGTTATTAATTATTTAAATTAACAAAAAATAATATTTTGTGTGTATTGTAATTAAACAAAAAATATCGAAAACTAATATTATTTACAGAAAAACTGCGAAGAGTATAATGGTTAGCTTGTTATTTATTATCTAACATTTTGTACCCGTGCATATAGTGTTAAATTATGTGCTGGTATGGTTAAAAGTTGATTATGTCTAGCATCATACTCGTCAAAATCATTATTGGAAACGAATCGGGACTTGCTATTTTTAACAAATAATTAGAGGTTAAACGACTTACCTTAAGGAAGTTGAATCCTCAATTATACGAGATGGCCCCCGTCCGAAGAGATCACATTGTAGTATATGTTTCTCAGCTCTTTTCGGCGTTGTGTTTATAGAAATATAAATAAACTGATTTATGTCCATACCCATAAGTCCTGAGTCATATAGCAGTCTAATCATTATGTTTTTTCAAATCGCGGATTTATTTTGGGTTTTAGTGGAGGGTGGGAGTGATCTCTTCGGACGGGGGCCATCTCGTATAATTGAGGATTCAACTTCCTTAAGGTAAGTCGTTTAACCTCTAATTATACTTCGATGGCCCCCGTCGTCGAGATCACATTGTAGATGTTGAAAGATTTTTGACGCGATTTGAGATGTTTGTAAAGTATTCACATTTCCTTTAAATTAAACTCGTGTATAATTTAAAACGAGAATATTTATTACAATCATAACGTTTTAATTTCTACTAAAGAAGTAAAAATGTGTCATCTATTTGAAATGTGATATTAGTACGAAAAAATACTATAGATAGTTTGTAATTATGTAGTAAAGTTGTCTTAATAAAACCTCAAGAAACCCAGACGGAGATTGTTGAAATTTTAAGATAGTTACATAGTGGCATATGTATACTTAATATCATTAATTGAGTAAATATGTTTTTTATTCGTATATTTTTCAACTGAAAAATAACTGTAACATATTTTTAGTCACTGCATTCAGTGTTTTCAGTATATATATATATATATTATATATACACATATACACATATACACATATATACACATACATACACATACATACAGATTTTGCTGTATGTTGCGGTTTCTTTATAGTAATTTGATTCCACTATTATTTGCAATATTTACGTAATGTTTTAACATTGATGCTACGCATATACTGGGTGTCATGAAAATAGGGAGCCGCTTTACTGGCTAACGATTTCAGATCGTCTGTAATGCTTATTTCAATTCCATTCACTAACTGATATTTATTCAGTTACGGATTTCAACTTTTTTATTAATTTTTTTCTTTTTCTCGAAGTAAACACTAATGAAAACGATCATTTTTTGGTCACTGTTTCCAAAATTTGAGACTCATTTGTTGCTAGTTGGATATGATGTTACATTTCTTTCATAAATCTTGCCACTGTAGGTTAATCTGTATTTTGTAGGAGAGATTTTATGTCAGATTTATGTTGATTGGACGTATTATAATTTCTCCCTTGAGATATAATTCTTGAATTAGAAATACAATATTGTATTGTTTTAACGTATTGTCAGCTAAAGGAGAACTTATTAACCGCAATAAAATAGTTTCTTCGAAATTCACTCTCAAACCAGCGCGGATAATACTGCTGCACACAGGGTAATATTCTCCACATAGGATATATTTACACAAAAAGAGATAACTTCTGCAAGTAGGAATTACTACGGGGTTTCCACGGCGTTTCCAGTTTTTGTTTTGTTTCCAATTTTTGTTAGAGTGTAAAAACATTCACTACAGTGCACTCCGAAATGAAATATTTCGCATTTTTGTTTTAATAAGATGCGAACAAGTCCATCTGAGGGGCATCAACTATTTTTTGATTAAAAACTACGTTGTAAGGAAGTGTCATTCAATTCGGAGATATTTATACCCCCCCCCCCTTCAGTTTACGTAAGATATTGTAGTGATGTTATCAACATGTTACAGTTTTTACGTTCCTTGCTTCCTAGGACTGTAATCCTTGAGATCAAGCTAATAATTCTTGACAGTTAATGTAGAAATTAATTTCCTCATTTTCATTATTAAGTAATAATTTTCGTGAATCATGTTTATATTGCACGATGAAATTTTATGTTAAATGCAGACATATGAAATAACTAACTGTAAGCATAGTCTTTCAGATACATGTTTTCTGCATTTAGTTTTTAATTAAAATTATGACCATATAGGTACGGTTTCCTCTTTTTTTTTTTTTTTTGCAATGCCCCCCTTGCGAAGGATATTGTGCGCTATCCTAAAATTCTGGTACGAATTTCACTTTGGGGCCTTTCTTGATGGAAGAAATTCTGCATTCATTTACCCACTCTAAAAACATGTTTATTTTTGAGTGATCAAATATTAACTATGCACAGAAAATATTTCCTACTTGCGTAATTTACTTTTAACGTTCTCTCTTTTCCTCATATTTTTATCTGTCGCCTTTCTGTTTTCCCTCGAGGACCTCTTTGTCTTCTTTTATATATATTGGGCAAGTGTTAATTATTTTACCACTCTGTATAGTTCTGACTATTTGCTCAGAATGTTAAATAGTAATTTAAAAATAACAGCTTGAAGCCCTGAGAGTACGAGGTGATGATCTCATATGTATGGGATATCTATTACATATTATAGAAAGAACTGTTTATAATTTACGCACGTGTGAAAATATAAACAAATGTCTTAGAAAACAGTACCATGTTACTCTTATTCGGATAAGGCATGATTTTAAAAGGCTATGAATTAATTAATCTATTATGATTAAATTATTCTTTGCTTTTTTGTACCCTCTGTCTAGATCCATGCATAGCTGTAATAGCTAGATTTGAAGTTATTTTTAGCTGCTCTGCGATTTCATTTAGTCTGCACAAATCCAGAAGAGCTTTTGGAGTGGTCTCTAGGTTGATTTGCGGAGGTTAGCGCTCAACCCCGGGGTATGGAGGTGAAGTAGACATTGCACTTCGGTGGTTAAGAAAGAACAGTTAAGACAATAGGTAATAAATTGACAATAATCTTATTTGATATTACAAGTCAGAAGAAATTGACATTAATTAGTCTCTTTTTGTGTGTATGTTCATCTTGATCGTAAACAGATATTTCTCATGTTACGAATCTGTCTGTACTGTCATTACTTTTATGTTGTGGGCGTGTGTCCCTTGTCCCAACCTTACTGAATGCCTTTTATTTATTTAGAGGTATATTAGCCTACCCTTTTGAAGAGAAAAATATGTTGTTATTTTTCTTTGTATTAAAGCACAGAAGATTCATTTTAAAATTTGTTGTGTTTACATATATTAGTAAGGTTTTTTTTTTTTTGTTTTCAAATGTCCCATTTTTACTAATTTAAATTTAAAACCAAGCAACTCAGCTAGGGTGAGTAGTTCTACTTTTGCAGTTTCGCACCCAACTAATAAACCATGCATATTTCTCGCTTTGGTAGCTTTATAAATGTTCTTAAAATAAAATTAGTAATTGTGTGTCATAAAGCACTATGTGCTAGCTGGGTATATTATAAAGAAGAAATTTACATGGATCAATTCCCTTTTTCGTATTATGCAATCAAAATTTATATTATTCAATATCTTTGCATTTTGACATGAAATAGATTTTTCGTGTTATGCAATCAAAATTGATATTATTCAATCTCTTTGCATTTTGAGATGAAATTAGATTTTTCGTGTTATGCAATCAAAATTGATATTATTCAATCTCTTTGCATTGTGACATGAAATTAGATTTTTTGCGTTATGCAATCAAAATTGATATTATTCAATCTCTTTGCATTTTGACATGAAATTAGATTTTTCGTGTTATGCAATCAAAATTGATATTATTCAATCTCTTTGCATTGTGACATGAAATTAGATTTTTTTTGCGTTATGCAATCAAAATTGATATTATTCAATCTCTTTGCATTTTGACATGTTCTAAAAAAGAAACTGGCATTAAACACTCCCCATTATAATATTTTGCAATGTCCAGAAACATGTATGAATCATGTTTAGAAATCAGCAACTTACTGTTTTTTGTTTTAAGCAAATATATTAATATTCTTATTTCTCAATAAGATTTTTTTCTTATGTGAGAAAGAATGTAGGTATTTTTGTGTTGTTTCTTAAGTAAGATTTTACTCGTTACGTAAGAAAATAAAGTAGATATTTTTGCTTCTCTATAAGATTTTACTCATTATATCAGAAGACAAAATAGGCCTTTTTTTTTGTTTCTTAATAAGATTTTACTCATTACGTAAGAAACAAAGTAGGTATTTTTGTTTCTTAATAAGATTTTACTCATTATGTAAGAAACAAGGGAGGTACTTTCTCCCTCGAGTAAAACTATAATGTTACTCCATTATTATTAAAAATTTTCAGCGAATTCTGTTATTTACAGCTAGGGATTAGCCCAGCCGTTGTTATTATTATTATTATTATTCAAAAATGTCACAACTTTCTTTTCAGTTGGTTGCATTCACACTAGGAAAAGAATTATTATTATTATTATTATTATCCTCGATCTCTCGCTAATACGGTTTTTAGTTGGTAGGTGTTATACCGGTTGTGGACATGACTATGGGAATTACAGTGACTTTTTTGCTTCCAAATACTTCAGTTCTGTATATTTATTTGTTTTTTCCGCAATTGTTTTCTGGATGTCGTTTGAATTTGGGATGGCTACCTCCATTTGCAGTGTTAGCTTCTCTTTTTAAATAGTTAGGACTATGTCTGGTCTATTACTATTAATCGTACGATCAGTTGTTATAGATCGATCCCAATATATTATTATTTTCAAGAAATAAAGTGAGCTACTCACTGTGCAAAAAACTGTTACCCCTTCTTGGAAGGTGTAACTCTTACATAATATTATTTCTATTTCTCAATATGATTTTAGTTATTATGTAAGAGATAAAGTAGTAGGTGTTTTGCCAATGATGTAGGAGTCGATGTATTAATCTTGGCTAGAACGTCTGTAATTTTTCTTTGTACTTACTTGAAGTAAAATTATCCATCACCCTGTTATAATTAAATGTTTTAATTTTTCTGCTTTTGTGTCAGCATTCTTAAAATTGAGGCACACACACACTATTTTAAACAACGACCGATTCATTGAGCGTTAAAAAACATAATGATTAGACTGCTATATGACTCAGGACTTATGGGTATGGACATAAATCAGTTTATTTATATTTCTATAAACACAACGCCGAAAAGAGCTGAGAAACATATACTACAATGTGATCTCGAGGACGGGGGCCATCGAAGTATAATCATATTTTCTAACTGTACATACGTGCTCGTGGTAGAATTCTTTAACTTTTTAAATAATGATGTTCGTGATTGCGTACTTTTAACACCAACTGGGTTTGAACTATCCTCTTTTGAATTTTGAATATTAAACTGACTTGAATTTTACCAAACGATAATACGACGGTGTAGAAGTAATAAGATGTGAGCGAAAGTAAAAGAGGAATTACAATTGAGAGGAATTGCATTTCCGTCTTATAAAGTTTAAAAATCTTTAATTGTTGTCGCAAAGCATTTACTGAAAAGTTATCTTTTGACAGAAGTTGCCTATATTTGTCCATCGAAAGTTAGAAAATACGTTGAAGTTGTCTGTTAACTTTACTCATATCATGATGCTATTGTCCCTAAAACTTTCTACCCCTCCCCACAAGACTTTGTAGAGGCTAGGAATCTATAAATGTGGGTGGTAAAACCAACTGTGCACTTGTTTTTCGCAACTATATCGAGAGAGCCTAGACATGAAACCAATTTGATAAAAGTAAAATTATTAATTCTAAAGGAAGTGGATTTGGTTTGACACTGGCCTTAAATATATTCATTTTAATAATCTTTAAAATCGCCCAGAATAATAATAATAATGATTATTGATTAACAAGCGAGGGGCAATTGACCGAGGTTCTTCAACTTGCCTAATTAATATAACAGTTTTATTGTATTAATTAGGCAAGTTGAAGAACCTCGGTCAGCTTCTGAATAACTAAAAGTATCACGCCGCAGCCGCCTCGAGCCGCCATTTACAAGAAATGGACAAAAAATGAAATTTTCACGAGTTTCAAAAAGACAAGATGCTAAAAATAAAGTTTATAAAATTATCTAAAATATATGTTTTTGATTTCTATGTGAGAAAAAGGTACACAGATTCTTACAACCATCGGGACATTGAAAATGATAACACCATAACACCAAAAAACATGATTTTAGGTATTTGTTACAAAAATAACTATTCGCTATTTGTCAAACTTTGTGAATCCATCGCAATTACGATTGGCGCTGACCAGAACCGCATTAAATATTAAAATAACCCGAAACGATATAACTACTTTATCAACAGATCTATAAAAATATATACTAATGAATTAATATGACTCACCTTCATTAATAAGAAGTGTATATCTGGACTTTTTTGGACGACATTCTACACATTTGTATTTCAAATACGGTACTAACTTGGAATATTTCTCTTGGGCCTTATTTCTCATAACGCGCAAAAAATATTGTTACCGCGAGATAGGCCCCTTCCCAGCAACTCCACCGTAAATGGATATTTACCTGTGGAACGGTTAAATAAAAAATAAATAAATAAAAAATAAAAGATGCAAGATTCAGAAACAGAAGAAACATAAAGTTTAGAAGAAGAAAAATAAGGAGATGACGATAGATGGAAACTTAAAAGAAGCATGGAAACTGAAAAGAAGCATCCCGCAAACACCTGCACACCCCAGCTGATGATAACTTAATAGAAGTATAGAAACTTAAATGAAGCATCTCACAAACACCTATACTTCCCATCCTGTATTCCCACCCCATGCGTCATGAGGCTCTCGCTGCTGATAACAAGCATGTCCAATGTCCAATCCGGCGTATGCAACCGGTCCAGCGGTATATACAACATCCGAGATTTGATTCCGGCTCGCGGTTCGGCTGACCGTTGGGCGTGTTCGATGGACGACCAAGCTGCGTGTTAAAACGAACCTCCATGGATGCCCGGATTACGCTGGTAAATCAATCAATCAATCAATAAGTATCTATATTTCGTTTGACGTTTAGTGTCCTTTCCAGCATTGAATATATAGACCATAACGGTTGTCGGCTGCACTGTCTTAATTTTATTTTTAAATATGTTAATATCTCACTTTCAAACGCATTTTTTTAAATTTCATAGAATCGTACCATTCCATAAAGTTTTTGTAAGCAGATTCATATCGCCTGACCGATTTGCTGGGAATAAGTTCTGAAATTGCACTTTTCGCTGCCTCAAACACTTCACATGGTAGATTTTCATCACTTTCTGATAAAATGTTTTATGTTTTTAGCCAATTCCAATGATAAAATTATTGAATAAACTGCCACCAACTTAAGATTTAAAAAAAACGCGTGTTTTCTTAATAGAATTGTTTATTGTTTACTAAAGCTTGTTTCGTTACTGACGCGCCAAAGAATATTTGATATTAAAAAACCGCTGCCTAAGGAATCACTACTTCCACATCCAGATTCTTCATCCAAGTCGTTTTAAAGGAAACATCTTGACTATATTTGCACTCTAGCATGTGGAAATTATAGGTCATAGAATTTTAATAATATTTGGGGCAGATGTCATAGAAAAGTTTGAGGAGTTGGTTTCTACCATATACGTTAAAAATGAAGTTTTTAGTTCACCCTACTTATTTTCTACTATTCACCTCCCACCCCTTCAATGGAGGCATCTCAATCAGATGTCACTACAATACATACGTGTACTAATCTCAAGTGAATATCTCAATTTGATGTTATCAATCCCATTAATAATGAAGCGGAGGTGGTGGAGTTTGAAAAATATTAGAAAGAAATCTGAGGCCTTGGTTTCTAGTATATACACCGAATCAAAAATTTCTGTACTCTTATCACCTCGATTTACTTATTTTCCCCTAGTCACTCCTATTAACCCTAACCCTTCTACGGAATCATCCCAAAATATAATCTAGTTCCAGATGTCGTTATAATACATACGTCTACCAAATTACAAGTGAATATCTCAATTTTATTTTATCAATCCCTTTAATAATGTAGTAAGGGTAGTGGAAGGGTTGAAACATATTGTTAAAAAATTTGAGATCTTGGCTTCTAGGACATACACCGAATTTCAAGTTGCAATACTCTTACCAAATTTCAAGTGAAAATTTAAATTTAATTTTATCAACTCTTAATAAGGGAGTGGGGGTGGTGGGGAGAAATAGAAAATACTAATAAAAAAAACTGAGACCTTCGCTTCTAGTACATACACCGAATTTCAAGTTTCTGTAGTCTTACCAGCTTGCTTTACTTATTTTCCCCTATTTACCCCTATTTAACCTCCAACCCTTCAACGGAATCATCTCAAAATATAATCTAGTTCCAGATGTCGATATGATACATATGCGTACTAAATTTCATGTGAATATCTCAATTTTATTTTATCAACCCCTTGAATAATGGAGTAGGGGTGTTGGGGGCTGAAATAAATTATCAAAAAATCTGGGGCCTTTGCCTCTTGTACATACACCGAATTTCAAGTTTCTGTAGTCATACCTGCTTGCTTTACTTATTTCCCTCTATTTACCCCTAAATAACCCCGAACCCTTCAAAGGAATCATCTCAAAGAATAATCTAGTTCCAGATGTCGTTATAATTCATACGTGTATCAAATTTCAAATGAATATCTCAATTTTATTTTATCAACCCTTGTAATAATGAAGTAGGGGTGGTGGGGGTTGAAAAATATTATAAATAATCTGAGACCTTGGCTTCTAGTATATACACCGAATTTAAAGTTTCTGTAGTCTTACCAGCTTGCTTTACTATTTTCCCCTATTTACCCCTATTTAACCCCCAACTCTTCAACGGAATCATCTCAAATTATAATCTAGTTCCAGATGTCGTCATAATACATACGTGTACCAAACTTCAAATGAATATCTCAATTTTATTTAATCAACCCTTTTCATATTGGAGTAGGGGTGGTGGGGGTTGAAAAATATTATAAAAAAATCTGACGCTTTGGCTTCTAGTACATGCACCGAATTTCAAGTTTCTGTGGTCTTACCAGCTTGCTTTACTTATTTTCCCCTATTTACCCCTATTTAACCCCCAACTCTTCAACGGAATCATCTCAAATTATAATCTAGTTCCAGATGTCGTCATAATACATACGTGTACCAAACTTCAAATGAATATCTCAATTTTATTTAATCAACCCTTTTTATATTGGAGTAGGGGTGGTGTAGGTTGAAAAATATTATAAAAAAATCTGACTCCTTGGCTTCTAGTACGTATACCGAATTTCAAGTTTCTGTACTCTTACCAACTTGTTTTACTTATATTCCCCTATTTACCCCAAATTAACCCCCAACCCTTCAACGGAATCATCTCAAAATATAATCTAATTTCAGACGTCGTTATAATACATACGTGTACGAAATTTCAAATGAAAATCTCAACTTTATTTTGTCAACCCCATTAATGGGGTAGGGGTGGTGGGGGGTTGAAAGATGTTATAAAAAAATCTTAGGCCTTAACTTCTAGTACATACACCAAATTTCAAGTGTCTGTTCTCTTACAAGCTTACTTTACTTATTTTTCCCTATTTTCCCCTATTTAACCCCCAACCCTTCACCGGATTTCCTCAAAAAATAATCCAGTTCCAGATCTCGTCATAATATATACGTGTACAAAATTTCAAGTCAATATCTCAAACCGTTCCGGAGAAAACGTGCGGACAAAAAAAAGACAGACAGACCGACAGACAGACAGAAATTTTTTTTCGCTCAAATTTAAAATCTCGACGTTTCATGACATTCTAAACCTATTTCACGAATAAAAATTTTTGAAAATTTTTTTGCAATTACTATACTTCCAATCCACTACGTGGATGTGGAAGTAATATGTGCAGCAAATTGCAGATGACACATCTCATATAAATTAATTTTAAATGTCAAAATTTCCTCTTCACATTTTTAGTAATTTGTAAACTGTGGGAGACAGTTTTCGAAAAAATGCTGTTTATAGGTACTCGATTGCGAAGAAAATTGCGAAGTGTATTGAAAAATTTACTTATTTTAAGAAATTGCGAAGAGTGTCCTGTAGAATGTTAAACTAACTTCAATAAATCATCGAAGGGTATATTTACATGCCCATAAAAAACAGATTCTCTGAAAAAAATAGCGCCAACTACCCTCTGTCCAAGAGAATATCTTTCCTCTCTACAAAAACATAAAATAAAGAAAATGTGATCTCTACAAAAATATTTGAAATCAATTAAAATCGCCAAGTCCGGTATCTATTTATAAAAAGAAAATTTAAGAAAACATTTTTCTTCAAATACAAAAAACTTTTACTTTCACTTGTTTCACCATGTTTCCGCAGATCCTGCACATGTTGATAATCGAAAATAATTAAGATTAACTGAGTGGCACTAGTGAATCCAAACAGCGTTTTGTCTCTTAGGGAAACGCGCCGTTGATTCTGGTCTCAATCGATAGAGAATTATCGATTTATAAGTGTAACTGAACAAATTCTTAGTTAAATCCTTATATTAATTGAGAAATTTCAATTCAAAATTTAGGTGGTGGTGGGGGTAGGTATTTTTTCTGTAAAGATACACGGGTGCTCGCTTATTTATGTGAACGGGGATGTTTGAGTGCACTTGGCGCGAGACACTACCGTCTCTTTTGATCTACTTTGTCTTGTTTTATTCTCTGGATTAAATGTCAGAATTTGCCTTTAATTTTAAGGTAAAGTGAATTTGCCTAAAACGGATTTTCATAAGTTGGTCATCTTTATTTGTAATGTATAATACAACAATAAATATGCATATCGCGTGTATGTTAGTGATATTCAGGTCATATTTTTGGTCTTCTCATTCATGAAAGCAGATTTGTCAATAATAATGAAAATAATATTCCTAGTTTTTGTACGAGCGAGGACAGGGTGTTCGAGAATATGCAGGAACGTGGATTGCATGCAAATCAGGCAGAATGGGAAGTCCTCTTTCTTTTTACTTGAAGGTTTGTAGAAGGCAAAGTTACTTAAAGGCAGGACTGCATGCGAAATTTAAAGTTCGGATTATATTAAGTCCTCTTTGAACTAGCAGAGAATTTTTGTTTGATGTTTTAGTTGTATTTCAAGGGAAGAGATATACTATACTTTGTGGATATTAGATTGTGGATATTAGCTTTTTGCTTATTAATAATAATAATACTTTATTAATAACCTAAGCTAGAGTTCATAAATTTTTTACATTATTGTATATCAACGAAATTAATCAGATCAATGAAATTTGAAGTTAATCATGTGTATAAACTTAATATTAAATAGTGACATTTGATAAAACATATTTGTAACTAGCATTTTTGAATAACATGAGGTGTTCATAGTTTCTTACAGAAATTGGTAGTTCATTATACTATTTAAATCCATTGTGGAATAGGTTAACTATATCTTGTATATACTGTTGGAATAAATAAAAGTGTTGTCTTGATCTTGTGTCGTGTTCATGAATGTTCCTCACGAAGTACAATATTCTGATAAATGTTTTGACACTAACTTATATAATAATATTTTGTAAAGAGAATTCATTGTATTTAAAGTTATAATTTACTCACTTCCAGTAACTTCGTAGCATCAAGCATTACTTTTATATTTGTAAATTTGTTACAATTTAGAATAATTCGTAATGCTTGGTTTTGTTTTTTCTGTAACATATTTATTTCAGCATAATTAAGTAGAAAAGGTATTGTTGTGCAGACGTTGAAATGTGGTAAAATAATGATTTTATATATGGTTATTTTTCTCCATGTGCTTAAAATCTCTTCCTATATTTCATCCAAAGGATTTTGACGTACTGAACACAATGCCGTAGTCCGTTTTCCGCCATCACGACAGGATTTCGAAAAAAACCTAACCTAAAAGTGCTAAAAATACATTTTAGAACTTTTCGGTTTTTTTCTAGAAAAAGAAGTTTAGACAAAAATTGCAAGAGGCAGAGAGAGTTTGGAATCACCCGGGGAATATTCTCAATTTTTTTCCAAATTGTCCAATGCCCTTTTTGATGCAGTTGAAAACTCCAGAATGCTCTTTTCTGCAAAGGACATTCGACAGTTCCGAAAAAAATTGAGAATATCCCCGGATGATATTGCAAACTCTTTTTGCCTTTTGCAATTTTTGTCCAACTTCTTATTTTTCAAGTAAAAAAATCGCAAAGTTCTAAAATATAGATTTTTCCTCGCCGGATATCTAAAAGAAGTGACAATTTACGAAAAAATGTTCTAACAAAAGTAGCCTATTTTTAGTCAAACAATCCGAATTTGCAGTAAAATTCAGGCCAAAATATTGAATGAATTAATTTGTGCATAAACGAAGGCGAAAAAGGTATTTTTAGCACTTTTAGGTTAAGTTTTTCGAAATCCTAACGTGATGACGCAAAACGGACTACGCATTGTGTTCAGCACACCAAAAACCTTCGGGGTACGGTACTGGAATCCCATTTATCGAACTTTTTTTTTGTAAACTTGTGTAATTACAGCTAAATACTTGAATTTATTACCTTGCACATTTTTTGTTCCATTAATGATTACCCCTTAGTTATTTATTGTGTTTACTTGACTGTATTTACTATTATTTAATATCATAAACTTGGTTTTATCTGCATGTAAGCTAAGGCTATTTATATCCAACCATTTTTCTATTTCTTTAAGCTCTAAGTTAATTATGTTTATAGTCGAGTCTACATTATCACCAACTAAGTATGTGTCGTCAGCAAATTGTTGTATGCGGCATTTTTTAACGTACTCCATAATGTCATTTATGTACAGAACAAACATGGTAGGCCTCATAACAGTTCCATGCGGCACCCTAGATGATAACCTAATACTTAACAATACGTTTAAAGAAAAGCAAATAGTTCATTGAAAAATATTATCTCGGTATCGTGCGGACAACTTTGACACACTAACATTAACTTGTCTTCAAAATACTCAAAAATATTTTCAATGAATCGAAAGCAGAAAGAAAATTAATGAAAGTTAAATCGGTTGTCGACTCAGTGGCGCAGTGTTTACGTATTAGGCTTGCAACCTCAGAGTCCCGGGTTTGAATCCTGGCCAGGATATGGATATTTAGTGGCGTTTTTAATGTGTTACTCAAATGGTAGTTATGGGTTAGACCAATCTTGAGTGGCACAACATATCTAGTCGCTGTTATGTTTCCTGAAAAATCAAAATTGTTTTAAACATTATTAGACCAGGTTACCGTCTGGTAACATGGATTTTCATAATCGGTAGTGTGTCCTGAACTAATTCCAGCAAGAGAGCTTCGTCCGAAATATATTCGATGCTTATGCGCCCATATAGGCTGGTCTAAGTGGGCACGGTATACAAAACATACATAAATAATAAAAGCGGGATGGTCCCATAAAAAGAAATAAGTTTGCAAGTTGATTATAAAAATAACTGCAAAAATAAATAACGAGAAAATATTTTTTACGACATTGTTGACTAAATTCATTCATTAAAATAATTTGAGAGTTTTTATTAAGTTTGTGCCTGTTATCTTGCAAAGCATTTGTTTCGTAGTGTAATTTTCCCCGGGAGTCTACTCAGGGTAATACAAAAATAATTAGATTTTGGTAGTGAAGAGGCCGTTGTAGTCAAGAATTTTAAACGATAGGGTGGCGTTGCCCTGATATGCAGCACAGTTTTAATGAAACACAAGTTAACGGATTGCTTAAGCGGATATGGATTTAGTTTATTGTAAGATTATACGATATCCTCCTGTATATTTAGATTTAGTATATATTGTAATCACCAATATCCATCTACCTACACGTGACAATAAGTAGTAGAAAGAATTGATGGCTAATGTACCAATAATACTATAGTATCGTATACTGTCACTGTGGATGACATTAATAATATACAGTTCCGCCAAAAAGTCTGCACCATATGGGAAACTTTTTTATTCAATAGTTTTTCTTTTATACGGGTTTCAGCATGATTAATAAGCACAAAATTGACAAAAATATTTGTCATGTCACAACCATGACATCTCCAAAATGTCATTAGAGATATTAAAATGGCGTGAAATGCCCTTATTAATCGAAATATGGAAAGTACCATAAGGAAAGATTGTTTGTAATTACATTAAGAATCTAAATGTGAAGTTTGGTTTGAAAATTTCAATATTTTAGTTTTTTCATTATTATCCAAAACTTTATTTCAAAACTTTAAACCATGTTTGCCATCTAGAGTTTCTTAAATTAAATACTACATTTCTCTAAGTCGATTATCATGCAAAATTCCACAGTAAGGGTTCAGAATTACTGAAAATATTCCACGATTGTCCCGTTGCTTTCGTAAAAAAGGTTTTTCTGTCATTTTAAAATTTCTAATTAGACATTTTGGAGATGTCATAGTTGTGACATGACAAATATTTTTCACAATTTTGTGGTTATTAATCATGCTGAAAGTAAAGCTGAAACCCGTTTAAAAAAACAATTAAATAAAAAAGTTTTCCATATGGTGCACACTTTTTGGCGGACACTGTGTGTTTTGGAAAATTGAGAAATGAAATTAGGGTTTCTTGATATAGTTGTAGCGACGTAAAAATATGATTCTTTTAACGAATTCACAGTTAACCAAAACTAAAAAGTTGGCAAAATTACTAAAATACGGCAAAGTACAAATTTTCAGAATTACCGCGAGCAGTTTTGAGGTGGGAAAAAATTCACAGATCTTGCATCTTTCGCAAGTATCTTAAGCGTATTGAAAATACCAGATGCAACTATAATGCTCTTGGAATCCAAATGATGGATGGCTAGCATGATAGGTATTTTCAGCATTTGCATTAGGTACCATTAGCGATTAGTGATAAAAAAAAAATAAATGATCACCTTTATCAAATTTAATAATACCACTTGGGTTCATTGTAATTGATAATTTTTTTTTATATTAACCCAGCTATCATCCGTCAAATTTTGTGATAAAGCTTGTAGAACACCCTGTATAGTGCTTTTCTACTGTACTTTTTTATATCATACTTGGATGTGTTTGATAATTTTATTTACATAATTTTAAATATATTTGTCCATACGATCGAATTAAGCTAGTCCGTCTTTTATTGGGTTATTTTGTTTTTTTAACGTTAATTTAAAAGTGGCGGTGTTCTGTAAGAAATAACGCAAGTTATGCAAACTAAGTGACATACGATATGGCAATGTCGGCATGTATCACAAGCGACCATTAAGTTTAGGAGTGTTTATGTTTATATTTTAGTTTCGAGATATTCTGGAATGAAGTAATTGTGACAGGGAAAAATCTGATTGTTAGAACGTTATGATGAGATAGACTTGATTATTCATACAGATTTAGTTCGTGAAGTACTTTGTAAATAATTAAAATAGTACATTTGTTGATTTGTTCTACAGTACTAATAAAAGAATATTCGAATTCCATATACTTACCTTTTGTGTATGATGTTGCAACTAGTTCAACATGTAGCAGAAACAGAAGTTGAACTAAGTACGAAATATGAAACCAGTAAATATATCTACCATTTAAAGTAAGTGATAAGAGAAAATGCGAGGTGATATTCGTTAATTTTTATTGCAATTGTCTTAACATTGCTTTGATTTATTTTGTATAGAAACTAGCAATACAAAATTCGGCGCTTTATATGTAACACATATTTAATTATATTTATTAAATAAGTGATAACGACAAAGAATCTTGGTGATAATTTTAAGCATTTTTTACCAACGCGACGATCTTTCTAGGATCAAAAGGCATTTTCTCATAATTAAAGGGATTTTTAATTTGTACCAGTGGCGTCTTTTCAAAGCCGTATACGTACTTACCGATTCTATTTCATTCTGCATGGCATTTCGTTTATGGAACCGAAAGTGTCTCTCAGGGGACTCACCCTGTACATAACTAAATACACAAAATACAAGTTTAAGTTACAAATGTTCTTTTATCATCCATAATCAAATAACAGAATTGATTTGTGACAAGCACAAGGCACATGGTTAAATTGACCCGATAATTTTCACTGCTTGGATTGTTATTGAAACGTGATATCTCTAATAGCATGGCGTTGAGTGAACGGTACGGTTACAAGGCCGGCGCAGCGGCCTCGACAGAATCTGTCGCTCTCGATACGTTTTTCGTAATATGGGTCCTATATCATGCGCCCAGTAGTATTTTCAATACTAAGATATTGGAAAATTCAATTAAGCAACGTGGATAGGTATAGTATTTCTATTCTCAATTTAAAAATTCAGTCTAAAGCATTGCTACCAGGGGTAAATCATTGCAAAGCCTGTTTGTGATAGAATAACACCGAAACAATGCTTGAATATTACAAACGATGCCCGTATACGAATATAGTTAACCAGATATGTTGTGCGCCTACCTCAAACGAAAGTATTCGATTGTTTACCTGGCTCACCATTACAAGTCCATTACCTGCTCTTCGTTCATTCTTAATATTGTCGGTAGCATAGCTGTAGATTAAATAATATTTTATTGAATCATTTATGGAGTTGTTCATTAAACTAACATTCTTAAATAAATAATTTACGTCATGCCTATTAATTAATATATAGTAGTAAAACAATATTCAGTTTATTACAATAATTGGAAAGTATTTCTGAAAATTGTCGCTCGGCGCTTATGACACCGCTGGTGTTATGAACTATTCCTTGTCGGTCTTTTTATGATTTTCAAAGTGACACTCGATAAAACTATACATTACGTAAAAATGTAAAGTTTCCTTCAGCGGTTCAACGCAATGCGAACCGTATAATGCGTATAAAATAATATACTAGTATCGAAATGGAAGATATTAGCAGTTATATTTTTTTAATACAAATATTACACTCTCCAAATAATCAATTTATATAAAATTTTTGATTGGATCTATTTGTTTCAGGTTTGTGGCTGTCATTCTTAGTTTAAGAAATACTATGTCTAAATGGGTAGTTTTGTAAGTTTTAAGAAGAAAAGGTATCAGCCCTGATGCCTTATCAATAAAAGTAACTTTCATCGAAAACAGGTAAAGTAACAAATTTATAGAAAATTCTTTAAAGAATTTAAAAATGTCATTTCAAGTTCGAAAAAAGTGCCTGTCAGAGTTTAAGGGTAAATCCGTTAGGGCCATTCCACCCCTCACGTACTAGATAAGAGAAAGCCATATTTCTCAATTACAGACATTACTGTGTATACTGTCCAAATTTTATTACAAACTGTTTGCTATGAAAATTTTTTTTTTACCTCGAAACGAGAATAACTCCGGTGGTCTTTTGTGTGCAAAATTAATATACATAGGATTTTATCAAATTTCTTTAAACATATTGAATTCATATTTTTGGACAAAAGGCAAATTAAACATTGGGCATGATAGTGTCTCAAAAAGTATAAATTTTATTTTAGAGGTGGCGCAAGGATCTATCCTTGGCCCCCTTGCTCTTTATTATCTACACCTCGAATATGCCGTCGAAACTCTTTATCGTAGTTCCTCTCACAGTATCACATAGCTGACTATAATATACTTTAAATAAACTCTGATTCATCTAGAATAAGCGAATATGATCTTTAGTCCAGTAAGTGAGGGATTTTATCTACAAAAATTATTAACAGCAAACCGAGGTATGTAAAAAATCGAAAATTTTCCGTAGAATTCAATGAACTATTTTTAAAACAAATGACGAACTTGCGTCCTCTTCAAAATGGCGGCCAAAGTTTGCGAAAAACAGTTTTTTGCGTTGAAAAAGAAAAGTTGGCGTCGCACAAAAAAAAGTTTAACAGCACAATTGTGTAACTTTTTAATACAGATCGAGCCCGCCCAGTCCGATCTCCGAAAATTGCAAAATTAATTAGTTATTGCAAAAAAGACGTTAAAAATCGCATTTTTTTGAAATAACTGTATCTCCGTGAAGAGAAAATATTCTTTAACGAAACTTGGTGAAAGCGTAGTCCAAGATATGTCGAATAAGAACATTTTTACATATTTGCAAAATATTTCAAATTTCTTGCAAAAATCGATTTTTTCGAAAAAAACGCGATTTTTTCAGTGTCCAATAGCTCATACAGGCCATCATATTTCTATACCGCACCGCTCCGAAAAGTTTCTCTAACAGTTGCGCTAACCTGTGCAATTATTGCGCATATCACGAAACGATCCCTAATATGCGAAAAATCGGTCAAAAATCGATAATTTTTTTTTTCCCAAAAAAAAATTGAATATTTTTGGGATTTTAAATTATATGGCAATGTCGTTATTGCCAATAGATAGCTGGCATTTTTCTACAAATTTCCAAAAAAAATAATTGCTCTCCGACCTTCTGAAGCCGAGATTATTTTTTTTAAGAAATTCTAGTGGAGCCATTTTTTTAAGTAAAGGGCTGAAAACGGATAAAAGAACAGGTTACAAAAGAACAATCAGTTTGGAAAATAGAACAACAATAATTAATACTTAAATTAAAACAAAAGAAAATGCAACTTAAAAGATAAACAAATAAGGAAATTGGACCGTAGTCTCGAACTTAAGCAAGAAAAATTACTTTGTTAAAGGAAAAAATCATTTACACTCAAATTCAAACTGATTGCCAGAAAGGGCCAAAAAAATACAATAGCCTTAACTAGCATGAAGTTAATTATTTCTTTATAAACTAGTGCTGAAACGCCAGTTGCCAGTGACAATATGAACGAGGTAACGTTTAATTTGAGAAATCTGATGACATGAAGTTAAATTTTATAACAGAAGCTCAAAAATGCAAATACCTATACCCGGGAATACTAAAGTTATCCCGATAAAAGTAGGCCGATGCCACACCACCAGTAGCTGATCGGAAAGTGTCTTTCTTTCCGGACGGGATTATCCTTGTCAATTTTTAGTTAGTGGCCCTTATCCACCCCAAAGCAATCTAGATCAATGAATGAAAGTCCGCCTCTTTTTAGAGGCATCAAGTCATCCGGAAGGTTGCGTCCTCTATAGTAGAAATTATGTACCGACATATAGTACTCGCCGGGCAAGTGGCGTTCTCTTTAGTAACTGTGTCCAAATTGGCTTCCCTTCAGTATAACACGTCCATTTAAACAACTTAAAATATTCTACATCTAAGCTAGTTAATTATACCCATTATTAAAAAACCTATTTGTTTTACGAGTGGAAAAGGAAAAAGCAACTAGTTCCTACCTAATGTGCAGTTTGGGGAATTCTTGTAATCAATTACCCCTTTTATGATTTGATTATTTTACACATTCACCTCATTTAATTACCGAGTTTGTTACATTTCTAATAAAAAGCAATTTGACGATGACATATCGATCGTAACGGATTTTTATCAGTTTATGAGGGGTATTTTACTGGTAATAAAATATTTCCGATTTAGCAAATTTACTACAGATTACTTCATACTTACGGCTGAAAAAATCTAATAGTACATCGTCCGCCTCGATAACATTTTGGGGTTTGTCAAATATCGTCCCAAACTATCTACGAAATCGTGCTATTGTATGGCAAGTAATTTTAATTCCTTTACGCTTTATTACATTTGTTACATTACCAAAGAAACATCAAAATTTTATTATGTCTCATTTATGTATTCGAATTGTTTTTGTAGAATACGTTGCATTAATATTTTTTTTCTTTTGCTTTTTAATAGGAGACTCGTCTTCATTACCACTACTACTGTCACGGTAAAGGTCATGTAATATTATTTCCGCATTATCGTCATCACAATCATCATTATCGTTATCATCATTTGAAAATTCATCTCTTTCTAGCTCAGTCTCTGTGATATTTGGCTCGTCTATTTCTTCGTCGATATCATCAGCGACGAGTCTGATCTCCTCAATATTTGAGCAAATTTCATCGTCACACGTTGAACACACATTTGAACATTTTATGCCGTGTTTTCGGCAGCTTCAGGCGTACGCCACAGCATCGAGCTCCGAGTTTCATTGAATTTGCAATGCTCATCAACGGCCGATCAAGTTGCGAAGATTTTTTATTGAAACTATGAGTATTGTACAATAACCACTGCAAATTTCAGCCCTTTACCTTAAAAAATGGCGCCACAAGAATTTCTTAAAAAAAAAAAATTATCTCGGCTCCAGAGTCCGAGGGCATTTTTTTTTTTTTTGTAAATTTGTAGAAAAATGCCAGGTACCTATTGGCAATAATGGTGTTCCAATATAATTTAAAATGTCAAAAATATTCAAAGTTTTTTGAGGTAAAAAAAATTATCGATTTTTTGACCGATTTTTCGCATAATAGGGATCGCTTCGTTATATGCGCAATAACTACACAGGTTAGCGCAACTGTTGAAGAAACTTTTCGGACTGGTCCGATATAAAAATATGGAGACCTGTATGAGCTATTGGACATTGAAAAAAACGTGTTTTTTTCGAAAAAATCGATTTCTGCAAGAAATTTGGAATATTTTGCAAATCTGTAAAAATGCTTGTATTCGATATATCTTGGATTATGCTTTCACTGAGTTTCGTTAAAGAATATCTTTTCTTCACGGAGATACAGGTATTTCAAAAAAATGCGATTTTTAACGTCTTTTTTGCAATAACTAAATAATTTCGCAATTTTCTAAGATTGGACTGGGCCGGCTCGATCCGCATTAAAAAGTTACACAACTCTGCTATTAAACTTTTTTTTGTGCAGCGCCAACTTTTTTTTTTAACGCAAAAAAACTGTTTTTTGCAAACTTTGGCCGCCATTTTGAAGGGGACGCAAGTTCGTCATTTGTTTTAAAAATAGTTCATTGAATTCTACGGAAAATTTCCGATATTTTACATACCTTGGTTTGCTGTTAATAATTTTTGCAAAAAAACGCGATATTTTCGACAGATTTATTGGACTACTTATGATTTAGAAGTAAATGCAAGATAGTCGTTTCTTATGTTAGATGGAAATACACGTATCATTAAAAATATAGCTAGTCTTGAAATATTTACTTCCACAGTCTTGCAGTGGAATGGAAGTATAGTATATATATTTTTTTAGATTTGAAATTTACTGCTTGTCTAAATTTTTTCGTGCACACGTTTTCTCTGGAACAGTTTAAAATATAGATTTGAAATTTGGTGTACGCATGTATTTTATAATGAGATCTGGAGTGAATAATTCTGAGCTCATTCCGGTGAAGGGTTGCGGAGTAAATAGGTAAAGTAAGATAGTAAGAGCTCGGAAACTGAGATTTGGTGTATATACCAGAAGCCAAGGTCTCAGTTATTATAATCTTCGCAAATAAAAAACGAAGAGTATATTGCATTCCATAGGCACATTTTTAAAACCGGTAATATTTTTAGTAAAGAAAAAAATTTCATATCAATGTGTGGGTGATCGAATTCTGAACAACTTTCAAATGTCCGTCCGTCTGTCTCTCTCTCTCTCTATCTGACTGTCTGTCCGTCCGTCCGTCACGTTTGTTGTATGCACGATAACTTCAGAACGATTGTATTGAAATCAGGGTTGGCAGTTTTAAAACAAAATGTTTTAAACAAATGTTTTTTAAGTGTTTAAAACACAGTAACCTGTTTTAAACACATTTGTTTTAAACACGTTTAAAACAATTGTTTAAAACATGATTTTTTTCAATGCGTTTTTTCAGTGTGTTTGATGGACAATTTTCGGAACATCGCTGTATTTGATAAGGTAAAAAAAAAATAAAGTAAAAAAATATGAACTTTTATGTAATGCAATACAACTAGTTATAATAATATGGTAGTATAAGTACAATGAACGAAACATATTACTATTATATAGAAGATATACCGTTATTATTTATTTTCTTAAGTGTTAATTTTAAAGCGATTAATAGCAAAAAAAAAGTCGAGTGCGGGATGGTAGACCTATGTATTCCCATGCATTTTGACCTGTTGAACACGAATCCTATGTCCGTTTTGCCCGATTGGCTGTTGTATTTTTCCTCAAAAAAAAAACACACCGTAAGAATGCCCGAGAAAATGAGAGTGTAGCTAAAAATCTGAAAAATTTCAGAGATACGTAGAATGGCGAGAGAAATCGAATGGCGCAAACTAGAATTCTATAGCTTTTTTGGTTTCCGATATAGAGCCTCGAGAATTGCGAACAAAACAATTTTTTTCCTTCCGGTGACTTTGAGCTGCTCTATCTCGAAAACGAAGGATCACAGGGATGTCTACCCCTGAATTTTTTCAGATTTTCATTTTTTTCGGGCATTCTTACGGTGTTTTTTGAGGTTAGGAAGAATGCAAGAGCCAATAGGGCAAAACGGACATCGGATTCGTGTTCAGCAGGTCAGAATTCATGGGGATACTTAGGTCTGCCTTCTCCAACTCGATTTTTTTTTATGTGCCTGTGTAGTCAATAACCAATCACCAAAAACATTATTGCACTATGGACAACTTGACGTATTTATTACACCGAATTGGCCGAGCCGTTGTCAAGTATCGTCCTCGTCTTTTTATGAAGCAATATGGGCATGGCTTATAGAATAAACAATGTATTGGGTCGATGCGCCCGTATAAATTTAAGTTTAAAAACATATTTTTTATTGTTTAAAACATGTTTTTTTTCAACAATTAAAAATCCGTGTCTAAAACACAATGAATTGTTTTAAATAAAAAAAACGTGTTTTTTGATTAAAATTAAAAAAACACAATTTTTGCCAACCCTGATTGAAATGTGGACAGTAAGTGAGTGTTAGCTAGAGGAAGAACACTATTGTTTTCGAACAAAGTCGATCAATAAATAAAAAAGTTATTAATTATTTGAATTTTTAAATGTATATGTTGTTCTTATATAATATTGTTAGATTGCAAAACGTGCTAATTAGCAATAGACCCTAATGTTTATTAACCTTAACAGCAACACTTTTGTCACAAATGTGATAATGCAATAATCAAATAAGTAAAAAATAAATTAATAATTCACAAAGTACATGTGTTAGGTATAGGACATGCTGATATATGTCCACCTCAAAAATTCTACATCGATCGCCATAATAAAATTTGGCACATGCCATTTGAAAAAAGTGGAGTTTTTGACATTGTTTGATTGTCATTTTCAAAAAATCGCAGCAACCACTGGAAACTTCGTTTGTCCTATCGTGGCCACTTAAATGATT
This sequence comes from Stenurella melanura, assembly GCA_963583905.1. Taxonomy (NCBI): domain Eukaryota; kingdom Metazoa; phylum Arthropoda; class Insecta; order Coleoptera; family Cerambycidae; genus Stenurella; species Stenurella melanura. The sequence goes on along the minus strand of OY757314.1, from coordinate 31,629,649 downwards.
CCATGAACTTAGGAAATCGATTGAAAAAAACTTATTTACCTAGCCGGAACAGTTTAGGACATAAGAATTAAGAGAAAACTTAAGAGAAAAATTGGTATATGTCAAAAAACTGTTACAGATAAGTACCCGACAACTTAATCGCTTTATACTTAGAATTTAATGCCGAATTTAAAAAAATATATAAAAATTGGGTGTGTCCATTAAAAAAAAACAAAGATATTCTGATCTTTCCGGAAGTGCCTCCGTTTTTTGAATTATCATTTTCGGACTTACAACGGTCGACTATGGTAGGGTACGAAATCTCAAATGTCTAGCTCATTTGCAAGTGGGAAATATTCTAATGACCGCCTTAAAAGAATCACTCTGTATAATAAGATCTGGAACTAAATTATATTTTGATCTTATTTCTTATGCATTTAAGAATAACTTAATAACTATAAACCTTGCCCTGTATATATTTTGTTTTTCCAATTTATTATTATTATTATTATACTCCTGGAACACATTATATCATATAGCTGGCACCTAGTTTAAATACTTTAATTATGTGAACGATGATATTGCTATTACCGTTTTCCGCTTTCAAGTTAATTATTATGAGCGCGGAAATTAAAAGCTCCACAGGCAGTTATAATAGCTATTTTCATTTTTGTGCATGACGGTCTATTAGACCGGGCACTCAGACGATTACAATTTACTTTATTCAACAAAGAGGTAGCTTTCGTCTAAAACACAGAGAAACCGCCGCCAATTGACCCTTTTAACCTTTTGGAAAATAAATAGCTGGATCGAAACCTTCGGCCTACTGTATATCATCCAGTACCAGTCGATCGGTTTAATAGAGATAGACAATCACTTAACCGTATCCCCTTAACGATGGTGGAGATCTGCAATGACATTTTAATGAGAATGAGTCGCCATGATTAAGCGCCAGTCAAATCGATGGCAATGAAGAGTCGTTTTCAAAGTTGGAATTTACAAGTACAAATTACTCGCTGGGGTGATTATGGTTGTTTGTTATAAGGGGTGTTTTTTAACTCGGCATAGTATAAGTTAATTAAGGACCTTTCAAACTGCACTGAGATCAATGGTTATGCAGTCACTGTTATTAAGAATTTAATATCCAGAATAAAAAATCCAGGCACCCGACGGTGTTGGTGTGAATTAGTCGGTTTTTGTTATGTCATTCAGTGTGTTTGCTTATAAGTTCAATACATTCTACGTTTTAAAGGGTGGTTGATTAAACATTCACCACCAACTTGTCCATAATTATTATTGATCAAGTAATTTCATTTACAAATACTTACGAGAAAAAATCTCTTAAACTTATAATGTCTCTCGGCTTCAGAAAGCACAAAAATGAAGCTCAGTATATTGTTTTGTAGGAAGTTCGGGATAATTTTAATACGAGTAGCATGCTTCTATAAATATTTTAAAACTTACATCCGGATAGTACTTTATAGGAAGATGCGAGAGTTTAAACTAATCTAATTAATCTGTGCCTAGCTTGATGTAAAATTTACTTGAAAAACAATTATAAATGAATAACAAAGTCTTGAATGCAGAGATGAAAAACTTCAGAGCACTTTAATCATGTTAATGTAAATATTAACTCTGAAGTTGGAAATCTGACTAACTAAAACTTGGATGGCAAGTGTCTTAAACTTATACACATCTCTAGCATACAGTAGGTATCATAAATCTGGTAGAACTTTCTTTAAAAGGTCATTAACGGGTGTGTGTCGATTTATTAGAGCTCTTCCTAGCAACACGTGTTCGATATAGCTGCGATGTGGAGAGAGTGAAGGTGAAGGCAAAGATTATTTGCCTTCACCTCCAAATAGAAACTAATCAGTTTCTTCCAGTTTTAGCAGTTCTAGCACTGTGTTAAGTCCTATGTGGACGAGTATAAAAATACTCGTAATACTCACAATACGCAAATTCGTGGATGATAATCCATGAATTTCGAATTAGTTTCTCTTCAACGGTAATCATTCTCAATATTGTCACCAATGTCACTTTAGTCCACGGAAATTAGTATTTGACCTGGACAAAATTAGTAAATATCTCACCGGGGGCTACTTCCCATAAGAAATGAGCACCCCTTTGCACCCCCGATATCTGGAGAACTGTCAATTTTCCGACCTTGTACCCATGTGAAGTTTTGATCAGGAACTCGAGAGAAATAAAATATCGATTCCAGCGAATTTCACCGAGGGCCATTTTCCACAAAGAGTGCCGGGTGCCTTCTACCCCGTTGCGGCACGGATTAACGTTCTATGAATTATCCGAAATTTTGATATAAATTGTTCCTAGTATAATGGAATATTTTCGTAGGGTGAGACGTTAAAAATTAGCAAAAAAAATTCACCCCCTGTAAATATACCCCCCCCCCATGTACATATAGATATGTTAGTCGGTAAAAAAGTACGTGACCTTTTTTTTTTGTTTTCCTGTGTTATCATCTTCTCTTGCTGCTTTTGTGAGAACGTCCGTTTTGAAACGATAAACGTTATAATTGCCGCCCTTTTTTACCTTTTCTTTACTAAACCATAATTAATGCGTTAAAATTTTCAAGATGTGCTTAGTTTCTTTGACAGCACCTAGAATTTTATAATTCTAAAGACAGAAAAGAAACTTCGATGTGGTTTACAAACGTTAGTTTTGATCAAAAGCTGTAACGGGAAATGTGTATAATTGTATCTATAGGTAAATATTATTTCACAGGTTAAAGCAATTGTTTTCACAAATAACATTAAAAAATGTTCTTAATAATCCACGTGTAAAAACAGTTAAAAGTAAGGTACTGCTATTGACGAACAAATTAAAAAAGTGAACCTTAGTTTGAACTTTGGGGTATGTCTGAAGTAGCTAAAACTTCTGAAGTTCTAACACCTTGCCAAATGAAACAATTGCTATATTGTATATGTAAATCTGACAAATAATAATAAATTGGTGCAAAAAAACAAAAATAAATACTAATACAAATTAACAACAGACGATAATCCATTTTTCTTTTATGGAGCCGTTTTGTAACCCTATAAAGGGGTATTACAGGGGTTTAAATCAGCAAAGAAAATTTACGAAAAGCTAAGCAACGCCAATTGTAGTTAGTAGGTACTTGAATAGGTGACCTTTCAGGGAAGATTTCGCAAGTGGGAAAAAAGAAAAGGAAATATTACTAGTATGTTCTGTGTGTAATTTTTATCATTACATCTTTACAATTCTATCGCAGGAGAAATGTCTTTCCCTGACTGATTTTGCTCAAATTTAGAGATTATTTCATGGGATTTCGAACAAATTTAGGGTGTGGGGCAAAAAATCAAAACTCTCTCTTCATTGCATTGGTATAAATTTGTTCACTATTATCAGTAAAATCAGAAATATATTACAATGCAGTATATCGTCTGCTTTATTGAACTTTTTGTAAAACTGAAATATTTTTTTGAACGTGAAGTTTCTATATAATAGTGTATCCAGATCGTGTACGCAGACCAATTTTTGTTCTTGTTTAGAATTGTTTTTTGCGACAATTTATATCCTTGAATTTACTGTACACGGATGTCGTTAATTTTATTATAGACTGTTTTGGGTGGAACAGCCTATATATTTAAGAGCATTTACTTCTAAAAACAAAATTCACACTTTATTTCATTTTTCGCCAGATGTACCAACTCCAAGACAAACGAACTGCTAGAAAATAACTTATAACTACTACTACTATAATTTCTCTTCACATATTTTATAGAGCTAAATAAACATAAAATATGTAAATACAAAAATAATAACTGAGTTGAACATTCTGCGAAAACCGTAACTTCTGTGCACTGTAAATTCATATTTTAAATGGTATTTGATAAGATGGTATATGCATAAAGAGGATTTGATGTTTATAAACAGGCTGTGCAGTTATAAAAATGGAAAAAGCAAACTTGCCCAGTAGGCAAGTTGGCAGATTTATCCTATTTGAAAATAAGTAGATTTACAGAAATGAAATTCATTTTAACTTCCAGCTAATCAGTTGCGGAAGTTATTTGAATAATATTTTAATAAAAGCGACATAAAACAGAAATTACATCGTTTAGACGTTCAAGTAGTGCATAAGTGACCTAGTAGACAAATTAAATTAAGCAGAAGGTGATCGTTTTTTAGAAGTAATTCCCATTGGAAAGGAAACTCTAGGATTATATTCAGTACATGTGAAATATCAATTTTCAAACCAGTGCATCTAAAAAAAGGTGCAGAAACAAAACGACTGATGTTTTACGTAGGAAAACATGTCAAAAATTCGGTTAAACAATTGCTTATATTTTTATATCGTAAGCATTCAAGTGCTATACCTGCAACCTCAGCGCTGTAAATTAAAAATAAGGTCTCGGGCATTTTTTTAAAAACTATATCGAGTCCTGACGGTCGGAGGGAATTCATTTTTTCTTTAGTTCGTTTAAAAAATGCCAGCTGCACGAATATCCACTTTACATTTCGGTACACGAACAATTGACATTACATTTGTTTATACCGAAGAAGTATGCATCATTTTCAAGCAACTTAATTGAAATATTCGACTTTGGCTTTGAGCTCAGTGATAGTACAACTAACTCTTCTAGAGTAGAAAGCTTTTTGCAAAATTGAAATCGGACCGCCTCCTTTTGAGGAATTCTAATTTTACTAAAGCCACTGTTTTAATAAACAATTGAATTTCTTGGAAAATATTCATCCGTCGGAATTCGGGTTGCGGCCACTTTTTAAGCACATTGTGACGCATATTTCCTGAGATTGTTGATACCATAAATTAATTATTGAAAAAGTTACTGCAAAGTTAGAAAATCTCATTTTTCGACGTTTTTTTTTAATTTTCGAAAAATCTGACAAACGGATTTTGATTCAGCGAGCGCCATTTTGTAGGTTTTTTAAACTACAACTATTGCTTGAAACTTTTTTCGATGAAAAAGTTACATTCACAGATAAACGAGAAAAACCGACGTTTTTACATTTTTTCGTAGGTGAAACGGGCGCCAGTTTGTTTCTGCAACTTTTTTTTTGATGTACTGGTTTGAAAATTGATAGTGTTTTTCCAATTAGAGTTACGTTTAGAAATTTACCTACTTTGATTGGTCTATAGAATTAACTATCACACTAAAGAATAAAAATACATTTCCAACTCGGAATTGGGAATTATCATCGAAAGATAAAAGTTACGAAGAGCACTTTAAACAACTATTGCAAAAAAGGAATAAACATATTGTGAATGGTATGTCATTCTTGTTTTTCGCAAAAATATAGATCGATTTTTCAGGATTTTTGACCAATTTCGAGCTCTAGCTCAAAAATTGGACCCGATCATGATATTCTGACTTCATATTCTTGTCCCAAAAAGCAGAACAGAATAGATCCCAAGTCTTGCTCACATTTTTTTTATGTGTCTGTGTTATTGTAGCAGAAAATATAGGTTCAAATTGTTAAGAAATTCAGTTCAGAAAGACAGTTATTTATGTAATCCTTTATGTAATCCTTTATCTCTCCGTTGAACATAAACATCGGTAGATATTCACTAATCATTGCTCTTGTCATATATATTTGATGAAACAAACTTGCAGCCGACAACAGACATTTCTTATATTCGAACATAAGTAAATGTACGGAAATTAAATAAATTTTAAGATGCAGCAGGAACAACATGCCATTTGGGGTTCGGCGGAGCTAAAGCTATCCCTCCCGATGTGCTAATGGTTCCCCCAACGACGGATATTTACCACATGTTGCTAGACAGAGGGGTGGACGAAAAGAAAACTTATTTTCTAGCAGTTCTTTGTATCTACTTTCATTTAAAGTTTTGTTTTTCATGTCACGTGTAAAAGCTTCTAAATGGTAGGATGATTACAACATCAATATGAAAAGTTCCAACCGCTACACGAAAATATGAAAGATATTCTCTTTAGTGCCTTCTTTACTGTACCGAAGTGAAAGTTATATGTTATTGGCGGAAAATTTCTTATTTATGAGTTTAACAAACTTTCAAATATTGAACTGCTTATGATAAATTGAGAGGTTAAGGGATGAATGATACAAGTTACAACTTAAATGTGATAATAATTGAACACTTCCGCCTTTTCATTTAATAGACGTCCACTCAAGCAGGTTTATTTAATGAAACCAATTATTATTAGTAGCTATTAGCGATATTCGGTGCCCTAATAAGAATATAAACAAATAGAGATCAATTAAATAACACTTCATCTAATACAACATTTCTTGAGCTGTCATTTTGGTAGATGTTCATATTACCTTCTTAACTTAAATAACTAGACTTTAAATATTTTGACTCATACGGCGCGCTGTGTAGTTTAAATGGGGTCATTTTTAATCAATTTCCATATTTCATTTTTACTTCCACATCCACGTAGTGGATTGGAAGTATAGTAATCGCAAAAAAATTTTCAAAATTTTTTATTCGTGAAATAGGTTTAGAATGTCATGAAACGTCGAGATTTTAAATTTGTGCGAAAAAAAATTTTCTGTCTGTCTGTCGGTCTGTCTGTAACTTTTTTGTCCGCACGTTTTCTCTGGAACGGTTTAAGATATTGACTTGAAATTTTGTACACGTATATATTATAACGAGATCTGGAACTGGATTGTTTTTTGAGGATATCCGGTGAAGGGTTGGGGGTTAAATAGGGGTAAATATGGGAAAATAAGTAAAGCAAGCTTGTAAGAGTACAGAAACTTGAAATTCGGTGTATGTACTAGAAATTAAGGCTTCCGACTTTTCATAATATTTTTCAACCCCCCCACCACCCCTACCCCATTAATGGGGTTGATAAAATAAAGTTGAGATATTCATTTGGAATTTCATACACGTATGAATTATAACGACGTGTGGAATTAGATTATATTTTGAGACGATTCCGTTGAAGGGTTGGGGGTTAATTTGGGGTAAATAGGGGAATATAAGTAAAACAAGTTGGTAAGAGTACAGAAACATGAAATTCGGTGTATGTACTAGAAGCCAAAGCGTCAGATTTTTGTATAATATTTTTCAACCCCCACCACCCCTACTCCAATATGAAAAGGGTTGATAAAATAAAATTGAGATATTCATTTGAAATTTGGTACACGTATGTATTATAACGACATCTGGAACTAGATTATAATTTGAGATGATTCCGTTGAAGGGTTAGGGGTTAAATAGGGGTAAATAGGGGAAAATAAGTAAAGCAAGCTGGTAAGACTACAGAAACTTGAAATTAGGTGTATGTACTAGATGCCAAGGTCTCAGATTATTTATAATATTTTTCAACCCTCACCACCCCTAATTCATTATTAAAAGGGTGGATAAAATAAAATTGAGATATTCATTTGAAATTTGGTACACGTATGAATTATAACGACATCTGGAACTAGATTATATTTTGAGATGATTCCATTGAGGGGTTGGGGGTTATTTAGAGGTAAATAGGGGAAAATAAGTAAAACAAGCTGGTATGAGTACAGAAACTTGAAATTCGGTGTATGTACTAGAAATTAAAGCTTCCGATTTTTTATAATACTTTTCAACCCCCCCCCCCACCACCCCTACCCCATTAATGGGGTTGATAAAATAAAGTTGCGATATTCATTTGAAATTTCATACAGGTATGTATTATAACGACGTGTGGAATTAGATTATATTTTGAGATGATTCCGTTGAAGGGTTGGGGGTTAATTTGGGGTAAATAGGGGAATATAAGTAAAACAAGTTGGTAAGAGTACTGAAACTTGAAATTCGGTGTATGTACTAGAAACCAAAGCGTCAGATTTTTTTTTAAATATTTTTTCAACCCCCACCACCCCTACTCCAATATGAAAAGGGTTGATAAAAGAAAATTGAGATATTCATTTGAAATTTGGTACACGTATGAATTATAACGACATCTGGAACTAGATTATATTATAAGTAAAGCAAGCTGGTAAGACTACAGAAACTTGAAATTAGGTGTATGTACTAGATGCCAAGGTCTCAGATTATTTATAATATTTTTCAACCCCCACCATCCCTAATTCATTATTAAAAGGGTTGATAAAATAAAATTGAGATATTCATTTGAAATTTGGTACACGTATGAATTATAACGACATCTGGAACTAGATTATATTTTGAGATGATTCCGTTGAAGGGTTAGGGGTTAAATTGGGGTATATAGGGGAAAATAAGTAAAGCAAGCTAGTAAAAGTACATAAATTTGGGATTTGGTATATATACTAGAAGCGAAGGTGTCAGGTTTTTAATTAGTATTTTCCATCTCCCCACCACCCCCACTCCCTTATTAAAAGAGTTGATAAAATTAAATTTAAATTTTCACTTGAAATTTAGTACATTTATGTATTATAATTATATCTGAAAGTAGATTATATTTTGACATGATTGCGTTGAAGGAGTGGGGGTAAGTAGAGGTAAATAGGGAAAAATAAGTAAAGTAAGCTGGTAATAGTACTGCAACTTGAAATTAGGTGTATGTCCTAGATGCCAAGGTCTCAGATTTATTGATACTATTTTTCAACACTTCCACTACCCTTACTACATTATTAAAGGGGTTGATAAAATAAAATTAAGATATCCACTTGTAATTTGGTAGACGTATGTATTATAACGACACCTGGAACTAGAGTACAGAAATTTGGGATTCGGTGTACATACTAGAAACCAAGGCCTCAGATTTCTTTCTAATATTTTTCAAACTCCACCACCTCCCCTTCATTGTTAATGGGATTGATAACATCAAATTGAGATATTCACTTGAAAGTTAGTACACGTATGTATTGTAGTGACATCAGATTGAGATGACTCCATTGAAGGGGTGGGAGGTGGTAGATTGTGAATAGTGGAAAATAAGTAGGGTAAACTAGAATCTTCATTTTTAACGAATATGGTAGAAACCAACCCCACAAACTTTTCTATGACATCTGCCCCAAATATTATTAAAATTCTATAACCAATAATTTCCATATACTAGAGTGCAAATATAGTCAAGATGTTTCCTTTAAAGTGACTTCGATGAAGAATCTGGATGTGGAAGTAGTGATTCCTTAGGCAGCGGTTTTTAGTAAGGCAATCGTCGATTAATTACAACACTGAAAATTCTAGGTCAAATTGATAAGTAATTTCAGAAATATACTGCTTTACATATGAACTGATGCGCAGGAAACTGACGTCATTTACTCCCAAAATTTGTTTCGAGGATACGATAGCTGGTTATTTAAAAGCAGACTCATCTATTAATAAAAATATCTGATCAGTAATGACACGCAATATCAAAGTATAATGAATAAGTAATAAAACATTTATATGATACACATGGAGAATAAAGAGGAAAGTAACTTTCATAAGAAAACAAGCTAACAGTTATACTCTTCGCCGATTTACTGCACTTTTTATATAATAGTTGCACATTCTATAGGCTACTCTTCGCAATTTTTTTGTAAAATATTAGTTTTAGACATTTTTACTTTAATTACAAAACATTAAAAAAAAAATTGTAATTTTTTTTTTGTTTAAAAAAAATTATAACTTTTATTTATCAACGGATTTGGCTCAAAAACAATAGGGTTCTTCCTCTAGCTAACACTAACTTACTGTCCAAATTTCAATACAATCGGACTTTTCGTTCTTAAGTTATCGTGCTTACAAGAATCGTGACAGACGGACGGGCAGAGGGACAAACGGACGGACATTTTGAAAGTTATTCAGAATTCGATCACCAACACAGTGATATGATTTTTTTTTTCTCTAGGAATATTACCGGTTTTAGAAATGTGCCGATCGATAGCAATATACTCTTCGTTTTGTATTTGTGAAGAGTATAATAACGTTCTAACATTATTTAATCATATGTATAGCAGTTAATATTATTCACACAATTCATGTTACTTTATATTTTAGTTATATCAGCTATTATCAAAAGCACATTTTGAGATATATTAAATTACTATAGGAGTAAATGACGTCACACATCTGGTAGAATAACCACAATGTAGAGTTAAAGTAAAACGAGAAAATGACGAAATACATCAACGCGAAATCCAAGAGATGTGGAAGTTGCAAACTGTAAAGGTGGTGCCAATCATCATCTCCTCCATGGGAATAATTTCAAAAACTTGAATTGACTGTATAGTGTATAAGCAACATAGGAATATCCTGGAATACTTACCGAAACATACAGAAGTCAGTTATCTTAGACGCCAGTCCGGTCTTCCCTAGAGCAGTAGGGTCGAAATCTATATCTTGCTAATAATAGCCGATCTTGATTCCAAAACCAGAGAGAAAATAATAATAATAGTAATAATAATACACGCTGCTTTCGGAACTGAAGATCATACCGGCATGCCGAAACTCGGCAGAGATCTTAGCCGGTAGGATGCAGAAGGCCGTCATCCTCGGTTCGCTACATCTACTCAGGGCACACGATTCCCGGACCCAGTAGTCACTTACCCCACGGTGTGGGGAGTGGCTGCCGGTACTACCAGCTTCTCTAGGTGAGAGTCGGGGCCACAGAGAAGGGTGACTAGTTTTTAACAAACAAAAAAAAATTAATAATAATAATAATAATATGTTTATTTGTCATAAAGAAGAATAAAATGTAGAGCCCATTCTCTGCATACAATAAAATAAGTTCTGATCACTGGATTAGTTAGCTACCTTTTTGCGAGGGTCTTTCTTACCAGAGTCTATTTTACAAGGGTCTTTTGTCTTTTCCATTTTGCATGGGTCTTTGTTCTTACCACAGACACCGCCACCGTCGGCCCTGTATATTTTTCTGCCTGGAATGTTCACTTTGTAAAACTCGTTTTCTTCGGATACCCAAACGCTGCCGTTTTCATCTGCCTTTAACATGGTTACCACTCCCCTTCCAACTTCATCTACTTCTTGATTTGGATATGATCGAAGACCATCAAACCCTTGCTTTTCCTAAATCTCCAAAGCCAGTTATAGCTCCAGCTTTGGAGTCCCATAGTATAGCTGTTTCCGTCTCACCAGGACAAGCCGCCATAGCTTTCACCTTTGATAGGTTATAAAAGTAGTCTGATCCAATAGATCTAGTGAATCCAATAACAAAGGCTTGGTTCCAACGTACACTGGAGTGCCGAAAAGAGGCTGCAGACCCAAAATGGAAGCAAGATTAATAATATTTCCTCCTTTACATTCACAAAAAAAATTGTTAACATTTACTTGACGTCTGGGTATTTCTACAACTAAGACCAAACATCGGCGCCAGGAGGCGGGCTGCTCCCATCTTGGAAATTTTGTCGATCCTCTTCTATGCAACAAGACTAAAGATTTTTTACTTGAATAACATCTAATAAATAAGCAACTGCTTTAAATCATCTTAGATGGATTACGCAAATCTCTCCTAATGTTGCACAGTTTTTACATATAAGGTGATATACTGGGTACCAACGAGATTAGGTAAGTACACCCAGTTCTTTCTTTAGTTTTCAAGATAAAAATTTGAAATTAGAGTACCGGATATTTGTTATAAAATTTTTTTGACTTAATCGAGCTCCAAAATACATTTCCCGTTTAACCGATAGTACCACTAACTATTTTATTGAATAGCATCTGTATATTTTTTATACAGGTTTGAGTTATATTTCCAATAGTTTTTCTCGAATCAGAAGTGATCTTGAAAAATGTAATGTTATGTAATTACTCAGTTGCCATTAAAATCATATGTAAGGATATAATGCTTAGTAAATACCCACAGTATTTAGCTAAAAGGCGTTTTTAAACCTTCATCACCTAAAACAAATGGTTTTTCAAAATGAAAGTAAGTGGCCAAAAATCACTTCTTTAAAATGACACCCTGCACATTTTTTACTAATTTCGGTAGACCTTTGAATTAGCTTTCCAACACGATTTTAAAATTTAAAATCGATCCGTAAATGAACGTGAAACTAGTTTGAGGTTGAAGATGACGCGATGAAGATTTAGCCTTTTTGATAGTAATTAACAAGCATTTTAAAAGGTCATTTCGGATGCGATTTTACTTTTGATAAATTCGAATTTTTAAAAATATATGGTAGATACAGATATGTATCGTTGTGATAAATTCTACTAGAGAATACAATTCACTTTTTTAACACATTAAAAGTCAATGTAATATGCAATTACTGATGTTACAGAAACATAGCCTTCCGGCTACAATTTGAAATATTTTTAAATTGATTTATTATAAAACTCATTTGTATAACAGTGTTGACGATGACATAAAAAATCTTAGTGTGCAACATTCAAATATTCCACGATTTAACAAGTAGATGTAGATTCGTTACGCTGCACTGTTTATGTAACAGCTTACAGTGAGAACATAAAACAAGAATAATAATTAATCGTTTTTATTTAAAAAAAGTAAATACATACAGGGCGATATTTAGTTAGTAGAGTCGGGTCCAGTTTAAAAAGACCGATGTATGAATTAATATTGCACATACAAACTTAAAACCATAGCCTAAAGACATTGTCAATGTATGTCTACCAAGATTCTTTCCCACTTCTTTTGAGACGGAAATATGAAATGTACACTGAGGAGTGAGAAACATAGTCATAAGCTCAGCGATTCTCAAACTGTGTGTGATTTGACGACGAATATTATTTATTTCCGTGAATTAACACCACTTTAAATATGAAAAACGTCTTTATATGAAATATTTAAGTTGTTTTTAGTGGTAAATAGTGGCTATTCATCCGTCAAACGAACAATGTCAAACCACTAATTCTTAAAATTTTTTAGTACGTACATATTACACGTTTTAGACTAGAATAAACATAGGATCGCGTAGCTCAATCGGTAAGATGCTCGATCGAGCAATAAATATAAATGGGGTTGTTGCGAGATCGATCCCAGCACTTCTACTTTTTTTTTCTTTGATTAAGCCCTATTAAAAGTTCGTAATTTTCCTTCTAAAATTTTTACTTTATTAAACTGCGCCGCCAGTTTTGTTAAAACTTTATTTTCCCCAAAAATGTGTCTTTTATTACCACTAGCGCGTGTTTATCTCTAATAAAATCTACTTTCTTACGTTATGTATTAATATACGAATGGTCAAACGTGCGTCGAGTAGATAAATTGTTCAAGTGTAGTGTTTTAGTGTTTATGAAAACGTGTCAATGCGTTGTTCTTTCAGAATTGTTTTAATTTATTTGTTTTAAAAATATTGTTAATTTTTTTAATATTTATTTCGTCAACCAGAATTTTGATTTATTACCGCTAAGAGAAAAATAATCTATTTCCGTTATTATCATAGATAATTCAGATTTTTTTTTTGTTATATGAAATATTTTATTTTTACTGATATCGTTTCCCCTACTAATACTACGATCCTACCCTTTCCTGGCAAGGAGTGCCCATACCTCCCCGTGTTTCTTGCTAGACTGTAGCAATATTAGTCTTTGATTTCTTTTTCTGATCGCTCATTGTTATTGACTGAATTGGGCAATTCATTTTTTGTTATCAGTTTCATTTGTGCCCGAACCTATATACCTACAGTGTCCGTCATAAAGTTGGCTACATATGGGAAAAATTTGTATTATTGAAATTTCTAAAAAATACTATATTGGGGGTTCGTTTCTTTTTTTACATGCAAATATCTTTATTCAACTAAAATACATACAAGTTTTTGTCGAAACTAAACGAACCCCCAATAGAGTTTTTTTAGAAATGTCAATAATACAATTTTTTTCCACGTGTAGCCAACTTTATGACGGACACTGTATAATCAGAACTCCACTAGAGTCATGAACTTATTAAATTAATAATCTTAACATTTTATGATAATATCTTTCCTATTTAAAAAAAATTATTTACTGACATCATTGCTGAGAACTGTTTGAGAACTACTGGCATTTCTTATGCATCAAATCAAATCTTAGTTCAGACGTTTTAGCGGCCATGACACAAGTCAGTTTAAATTGTACCCGACTCTAAACTGTTACATATAACCCCAGATGCATCAGATATATATTTACAAGTTATGTGAAACACTACATAAGTTTCACATAACTTGCAAATATATATTTGATGCATCTGCGGTTATATGTAACAGTTCACTAACTAAATATCGCCCTGTATGTATTTACTTTTTTTAGATAAAAACGATTTATTATTATTCTTATTTTATGTTCTCACTGTAAGCTGTTACATAAATGGTGCAGCGTAAATCTCTCCCGCCTTTTCCTAACTTCCCTATTGTGTCTTTTGTCTCAAAAACTTGATTGGAATTATGTTTGATTACATAAGTTTACCATTTTTAAATTATTAATAATTTCATCCCGTAGAAATGTTTCCATGTTAAACTTCCACTTGACAAATATTAGTATTAGTTTAACTTTATGTTCCAAACTAAACCACTTTGCAACACAAATATAAACGTTTAAAATAAAAATTAATATTCCTAGCTTGCAAGTAGTGGCATTTTAACCTTTGAAACACGAACTTCTCTCCTTTATTAACGAAGGTCTATTTGTCTTATATTAACTATTTCATCATATAAAGTAACCACGCTCTTATCCTTTAAAACATTGTTTAGTGTCATATTGTCACCTTCCAGTCCTTTTCCACAAAAATAAGTCGCAAATATACCAACCAAATTTTTCCGATGTCAGTAATATAAAGGGTAAACTCAAAACCTTATATTCTGCTATGAACCACTCCACGAATCTGACAGGCAATTATTAGAAGGAGATGAAAGTTGGTGTTATTGTTTGTTTTATTTTATAGTATGCCTTAATATTTTATTCAAAACATTTGCAGAAAATTAAAGGGAACAGTCAGGAAACAATCCGTTTGAACTGTACATTAACTAATATTTTTGAAACGCCGAAGAACATAAAGGCGAAGAAACGTTGATGTTTCGGTCAGGTGTATTCTTCCAACCGCTCTCATGCGGCACTTAAAGTTGGTGAGCCTGATAACGCCCTGGCACCTTCTTTAATGAGTATTCGTCATTTGTAGTTCAAGGCGTATTAACATAGTGGTCATAGAACTACGTCAAAATTGATTGCCCTGCGCCATTATCGCATCATTGTTCTTTAAATTAATTATGTATTATAATTATTAAATACATAATAACCGAATGAAAATTAATTAATTTTGAATTGAATACATGTGAATGACAATTTTAATTTAGCTGAAAAACAAATTATTCATGTAACGTTATGCATCACATCACCAATGTAATATAAAGTTCACATTTTAAGAATTATTATAAACAAACATCAAATGCAAAATGATGATAAAATGAATTAGATTTATTCGTATGTATATATTATATATGAATATGTGAATAAACCAATGGCAGTTTGTTTGGTGTGGAATTTATTTTATCGCTATAAAGCTCTGTACTCTGTTGTTGTATTGTTTGTTTGTTATTAATATTTTTTGTATCAATATTTCCTTGTTTGAACTTTAACTATAACTTTCCCTATTTTGAAACAGCTGTCATATTTAACTCATTGCAGAGAGACTCAGTAAGAAAATGTTTTCTGGCAAGAAATTCGCAAACAGATGTGTGTACTTAAATTGTTCATAGTTAAATTTTGATAGTTTTTCTATCAGCAGATATATTTTAAAGATAGTGCTGGGAGAAGAAATAACTTTATAAGTACTGAAAATATGGAAATTAATTTGGAAAATTTTCCTACTATAGAAAGAAGAATGTAAAAAAGAAATTCCAGGAAATGGAAAACAATTGACAGGGAGTGGACTTAACTTGTCAACAATGAGTTGAATAATAAAAATAGCGACGAGGAAAACGCTGATACGGAAGAAATCACTCATGAGCACACAATAAATACAGACAAGTGAAGAAGATGAAGGCCACAGGAAGACAACTGCATACACCAAGTACATGAGGATAAGAACATCATGGGAAGAACACACGGTCAAATGAAAATGGAAACTCGCTAAAAGACTGAGCAAAACAGAACAGCAAATAATGAAACCTGAAACATCTCCCTACTACAGAACGAAGAACTCAAAAAAGGGAATACAATAAAGAAATATCAAGAATATATGCACTGTTAGATTCAGAAACAGAAGACTTAGAAGAAGAATAAACAAGGAAATGATGATAGATGGAAACTTAAAAGAAGCGAAGAATGAAACATATTCTTTATAGGATTTTGCAAATAGCGGAAAAAAACTATATATGAGAACTAAAAGAAAAATTATATGTAAAAAATATTAATGAAATCGTTGCATTATTTCGATAACCTGACTTCGGGTCATGCTAGCAAATTAAAATCCTAAAATAAATTTGTCCAATTTCTTATTTGACATTCGCATTATAACACTAGCATCCAGCATGGTCCCCTACGGCTAAGCAGATTAAGCTTATATATTCTTTATAGCCCCAGGGGACTATGTTGGATGTCAGGTTATCGAAAAAATGCAAAGAATAATAATATTTTTTGCATATAGTTTTTCTTTTAGTTCTCATATACAGTTTTTTTCCGCTGTTTGCAAAATCCTATAAACAATATGTTTCATTACTATAAGCAAACAAATAATAAATAATTCACATTTAAAAAAAAGCATCTCACAAACACCTATACTTCCCATCTTATAGTTCTACACGATGAGTCAGTCATGTGGCCGGTACGTAGTCGGTTCGACGGCATAGATAAATATCCAGATTAGATATCCGGAAGTGGCAGCAATGCCTATCGTACGCTGGCTAATCAATCATTAAATCAGGTACATTGCGAAGGAATAAGGACGAAGGATGAAGACAACATTTTTATTCAAAATTAATTTTTCTAGGACTCTAGATTTGGAAAAAATCGCATGTGAAAATTTTTACCCATGAATTAATGTTATATAGGCGCATCACTTCTTGGATGAAACATGTTGAGCAGTGTGCATTTATTGGTGTGCTGAATATTTCGTAAAAAATGATAATATTGCAGATAATTTGTAAAGGTAGAAATTGAATACTGTGTTACTGTGCCACTGTATGAGACATGTATTTGTGAATACAGCAAATGCCAAACTTCGTTCGTTAGGATATTAAATAATTCCTTTTAAAAAGGTAACCGAGCCTTTCAAATGAAACGAGTGGTAGGATTATATTTGATCTCGTTATATTTTATGTCAAACTTTGTGCCTGTGAGCTGCTGTGCAACATGTTTCACTTCGACGTTACAGTCTAACAACTTCGAAATACAATGGAGTTCGTTATAATTTCCAGTAGAATTTTATTAATCATGTATGCAACAAACATCTCAAATATGCTAAATTTATATTATAGGTACAATCTCCAATGCTCAACTGTGTGTAAACTTTGCTCATGACTACAACTGTTTGTCTGCATTTAGAACTGAGTTTGGGTCGTAACCGTATCTAATCGTTTATTTTGCTATAAAGTTCAACAGGGTGCAAAAATAAAAACAATTGTGTAATTAATAGTTGCTGATGCGTGCATAGTTCAGAGAAAATGGGAAACGTATATTGACATGAACTTTTACACACACTCCAAAGGTAGAAAAAAAGAAATTCATTGAGAATAGAGTACATTTACAAGGTAACAAAAAAATTCCACATTTTTTAAATAAAGTTGTTACTTAAAAAAATGGAAAAAACTGTACCTTCTTTAAAGAAACTGTCATTAAAAATTTTGAAATTAAATTTCAACTTCGCCCGGTTAATTAGACGTTATTTCATAATGTTGATATTGATATCGATTTGTTATCGATTTTGAAGAAGTTATTTATTTGGAACGGTTTAAGATATTAACTTGTATATCCGTATGTTTTATAACAAGATCAATTGGATTGTTTTTTGAGCTGATCCGCTGAAGGGTTGGGGTAAATAAGGGTAAATATGGGAAAATAGATAACGCAAGCTGGTAAGAGTCCAGAAACTTGAGATTAGGTGTATATACTAGAAGCTAAGGCCGCAAGTTTTTTTTTATAATATTCTACATGATTTTTGGCGTATATGCTAAGGACCAACGCCTCAAATTTTTTTATATCTGCCTCAAGTTCAAATTCTATGATCGATTATTCCTACATACTAGAGTGCAATTACAGTCAAGATGGTTTCCTTTAAAGAGCTTGGATGAAAAATCTAGATGTGGAAGTAGTGGATTCCATAGGCAGCGGTTTTTCCTTATAATATCATAATTGTGACTGTGGTGACTTTTTCAGTGTGCATCTGCATATGACATTATTTCAACGAATAAATTTATTACATCCAAGTGGTTGGGAGATGTCAATAATAGAGGAGTGAACAGAGTCTAGAAAGAGTCTTCAAAAAGTGTGCTGGTATACAAAGCACTCCATTTAAAAAAGGTACTTGATCCTGTAATATTATCTTGGCTCACCCTGTATATTCAAAAACAATTCCCGGTTATAGAATTTTTTATCTAGTTTACTTGTATTTTTTTTAATTTCTAGCCGGCATAGAACTCGAGCTTTCGAAGTCTTGTATATTTTGGTATAATATGAGTGCTGTAAAAATTTGCTGTTTCATCTCACATTGAAATAAGAGAAATCCACAAATAATTTTATATTAAAATAGATACATTCATAAATAATTATTAAGATAGATTTTGGGTGAGCCATAACGAATCAATATATTTACTTGTAATTTTCCACTTTATATTCTTGAAAACTTAACAGTTCAATTGACTGGATAAGTGGTCAAACAAATATAATTCTTGATGATTGCACTATTTGAAAGTCTGCCAAATCGAGGTCTTCTACCGGAATATGCCATTATGTTATTGCCAGATCCTAAGATCATTTAATCTACTACCGTGCTTTTGGCATATCGTTTTCAAAATTTAGAATAAACATTTATGAATAAGACTTCTTTACAACTAAGAATTTTGCAGAAATAGCAGATATTAATATCATAGTTTAAATTTTATCCGTACTTGTCGTTGATCTATATTATATTATATCTGTGCAATAAAATGTATATAGTTAACCTATAAACTTACATGCGCTTAAACTTTATTATGTCTATGATAAAAAAATTAAGCACCTTGCAATAAATTACATAAAAAAATATATCCGGTATGTTATGTTCAAGGCTCGGGAACTTTATCTCTGCACCAGAGAACACAAAAAAATAAGCAAAATGGCCTAGTTCACTTTCTTGTTACATCATTGTGGTTATTTAAATACGGTGTTAAATATACAAGAATATGAATTTCAGAACGGTATTAAATGAAAGTCACGTGAAACAAATAATTTTGTAACTAAAATGTGCAAAAATTTCATTGAGCGTGATTCCTAATTCCGGCACGTTTTAAAGATCATTTTAGTAAAAAATGTAGCCCTAATAGGTATTCGGGTATAAATTAACAACATATTTAATCAATCATAGTAGGCTTAATCAAAGTGACAGATAATAATAAGAAATCTCCTAAGCAGTTGAATAATTAATTGTTTGTAATTTAATGCGTCAAAATCTAGTTTGTGAAGTACATTAAATTGTGAAAATTTAAGGTCTCCTGATTGTAACCTTTGCGATTACTCTGAATATGATTGATTAAATATTTTGTTAATATATACCCGATTAGGGCTACATGTTTTGCTAAAATTGATCTTTAAAACGTCCCGGAATTAGAAATAACCACGCTCAATAAAATTTTTGCAAATTTTAGTTACAAAATTATTTGTTTCACGGGATTTTCATTTAATACCGCTCTGAAACTAAGATTCTTCTAAACTTAACACCGTATTTAAATAACCACAAAGGAGTAACAAAAAAGTGAACTAGGTCATTTGGCTTATTTTTTGTGTTCTTTTCGAATATCGTATAGAAATTCCAAAAAATATATACAGGACCATGTTTTTTAGAGGTAAAGAAGAAACCTAAATTTTAGTGACTCCGGACCTGAAGTTTTTTTCATGTCTCACATGTACCTCTGAAGGATCGTTACTGTATTAGTTGTATCAAACATGAATCCATTATTTCATTCCCTGTCAAAATAATGACAAAAAGTAGTATCTGTCAAAAATGACAAAACACCCTATAACTTCGTAATGAAGACCCAGTGAGAAATTTCTGTGGGAGGTTCTGATTACCACAGATGTTCTCTACCTCCTGTTAAACTATGTCCCCAAAAATTTTGAGGCCTTGGCTTGTAGTAGATACATCAAATTTCAAGTTTCTGTACTCTTACCAGCTTGCTTTACATATTTCCCCCTATTTAGCCCCCAAACCTTCACCGGATATCTTCAAAAAACAATCCAGTTCCATATCTCGTTAAAATATATACGTGTGCAAAATTTGAAGTTAATATCTTAAACCATTCCGGAGAAAACGTGCGGACAAAAAAAAGCTACAGACAGACAGACCGACAGAAAATTTTTTTCGCTCAAATTTAAAATCTCGACGTTTCATGACATTCTAAACCCATTTCGAGAAAAAAACATTTTGAAATTTTTTTTGCGATTACTATAAGTACTTCCAATCCACTACGTGGATGTGGAAGTAAAATTAAAATGAAAGCTATAGACAGTTAACGTTTCAGAAGATTCTTTACTTTCGTTCTTAAAACTTTTTGGCCGTCAACCATGACATTTCGTTGTTTATCATGGTTGACGGCCAAAAAGTTTTGAGAATGGAAGTAGAGAGTATTGCGAAACGTTAACTGTCTATAGCTTTCATTTTCATTTTGTAGTGTATAACATTATTCTAGCTTATATATTTTTAGGTGTGAGACATTTTGAAACAATCAAGTATTCAAGAACCAACCTCTGTCTGATCCGTCTCACGTTTTTTCATTAAAATTTTTAAATATTTTTCAGTGGCAAAATACCCAACAAAAAGGAAGAAAATCTGAATATGCCACAAATGAATAATTATAGACAATATTCGTGATTGCCAGCTATAATGTATTTTTGTTAAATTTTGATCTAAAAACGGTAATGGTTCTGACAAAAACATGTAATATATATCTAGCAAATAAAAAGACAATTTTGAATCAAACATATCCTTTCCTATTCAGTTTAATATGTATGGCGTGTTTATTTTGTTTATCTTCATAATAATTAAATATAAATACCCAATTAACTGCTGGCATCATAAAACGTTTTTACCAATAAAATAAACCGTGTTTATATAATATTAAATCATACATAACCAATAAAGTTAAGGATTAATGGCATAAAACTGCCATGTACTGTGATAAAGTGAATATTATTTCATTTTAAAATGTTATTGCATTCGACCCTGACCAAGTATCAACATTAGATTCCAGTGTATGGCGGTACTTTTATATGTTCTTTGCTAATGCGGTTTTATTATCTCATATAATTATCTTACACGGCCAAAACTGTGAAACATTGCTTCAACTAAATCTCTTTTTACCCAGGTATACTGTGGCAATTCTTGGCATTTATGTCAACATTTAATGAAGGGAAAGGGTAGACCATCCGAGATCGCAGTTACGGAGTTTCGTAGTGTTAATCTAGCCATATGTATCTACAGACCTAGAGTGAAATTATACAGAGTCGGCGCTATACAAAAACGTCTATTGCTTCTCAGGCTGCAGTATACTTGTGGATTCGCGATTTTCCGGAACTAGAATTTGATGGAACAGATCTTTATTGTAGTAGTCGCAACAAAACACTTTCTTGGACATCTAAAACAAATGTTAATAGATAGGTATACTTCCTCTCGAAAGCATATGATTGGTAGTGCCTGCACTGATAGTGATAGTCAACGTAATTTTAATTTAGATTTAGTGGAAGTGAAATTCAGATGTAATGTTCAAAACGAGCTTTCAGTTCGAATTTTTCAACTTCTTAGCTACATCAAACGAAGAGGGAACATATAGGACGGTTAATGGATTCAGGGAAAAATCAAGTGGCAAAAAACGTTTAGATTATTTTACCAAAGAGCCGATGAAAAACAGCTATAGTGAACCCGTGCGCCTAACAGGTCGCTTCGACAGATGACGTGATGTTGTTAGACGTGCCATGCAGCAAAGAGAAACCAAATAGAATGATGCATGAGCTACAAAACATCTACCAAACGTTGTAAATAAGAAGTGTTTTTTAAAGTTATTACTAAAACTATCTATTATTGCGTCTTCGTTGGAATATTTCTACTTGTATTTGTTTTGTTCGCAGGTACATGTTCGTTTAATAATAGAATGAGTATTCACAAACTATCGATATCAGCAACTCTCACTTCCTTACATAATTCTTGTGTCCAACATCCCTTACATTGAAAGTTTAGAATATCTCACCAGCAAAACGACTACGATGGCAAATACGGTATTTTAAACTTTGAACACCACATATCGACTGTTCTGAATAAATGATCTTGCATGTTACTACCGATTGTCATTTGTCAGATATCATTTCTGTATGTTGGAACATAGGTTATTGCATTTATTCTACGTTGATTTTTGTTTTCATCTATATAAAATCTATTAACAAAACTTTCGCTATTGTTTGTTTCATATTATGAATTTAATAAATACTTTTAAGGAGATATTATTATTATCAAAAAATATCATTCGGGTTCTTTCACACAGAGTAATACTGATTATTATAGATCTATTTGCTGCATCAAATTTACATTCCCACATTTTATTTTTTTTATTTCTGATTTGATCCACGATCTGAAAAATCTATCTATGGATAGTAGACGTAATAGATATAGTTAGGCCATCACAGAGATGCCGATAAAGCAGTTAAAGTCGACAGAGCGACCGACAAGGGACACCGCCGCTCTTTTTGCTTCTTCCTGTCATATATCGTTTACTATACATACATTGAAATGCGAAACCAAGCAATGTTTTACAATTTACCATAGTTGGGTTCTTTATATTGGAGCAGCCATTTTCAGTTTTATAATTTTTTACTTTATATTTGTAATCCGCAACCTGAAAAACATATATCTGTGAACTGAAATGAAAGATCAAGCTATTTTTTTACATTTTACCCCAGCGAATCTAAAAATGTAAGTTTATTATGTTTGAATAATAAAGCAGCGATACTTAAATAATACTTTTACAATTTAGAGGTGGTTTCCACTCTTTAACGGTAAGAGTAAGTGTTGGGGATCATATGGAAACTGTTGTTGCAGTAATGTGTTCCTGTCACACAGCAGCATTGGAAGCAATGCTAGATCTACTTCTTCTACATTTTTACATAAGGAAGGAGGCAGGACTTAGCACCGTAAGGCTGCAGTAGGTACACTCTCTCTCAAACTAGGCGATCTGGTTGGTCACTTAAGGATCCTGAAGTTAATCCAATTGGACCAAACCCGCTGGCTCAATGCCAATCAAGCGAGACTTTGTCCGTTTGATGTGCTGATTGAGAGCTGTCAGACGAGCAGAGTCGAAGCCCTGCAGCAGTTGGAGAAAGGGTCACTCATCTGTTATACAGATGCATCGAAGGGGTTGACGTAGGCGTAGCTGTGCCTAATTGTAGGCTATCCAGAGCCTTAGGTAAGACGCCAACCATCTTCCAAGCGGAGATTTATGCTATAGGTCTATGTGCTCAGAAATGCATTTCGAAGAACAAAGATCTATATACTCTCAGATAGCCAGGCAGCGTTAAAAGGTCTTTGTGTCTAAAATTTCCTGGGAATGTAGACAATCCCTGAAGCAACTGGCAAAAAACAACAAGGTTACTTTGTTTGATGTGGGTGCCGGGGCATGAGGGAATAAGGGGAAATGAATTAGCTGACGCCCTTGCAGAAAAAGGTGCTGAAGCCCCATCTTTTGTGCCCGAACCATTTTATGGCTTATCTAAGGGACACAATGGAGGAGATTCCATAGTGGGAAAAGGGACAGAAAGAGTCTTACTGGAGGAATACTCCAGGCCAAAGACAAGCGAAAGAGTTTATTATAACTTATTCGACAAAGAATGCCACAAGAAAGACTTAAGGGTGATGACAGGCCTCCTAACAGGCCAGTGCCCCTTAAGATATCATCTTAAGAATATGGGCAAGGCAGATGATAATTCGTGCAGATACCGCGTTACTGCAATAGAAGCTGCAGAACATATTCTTTGCGAATGTAAGATGCACTAGGCTTGCTGCAAAAGCTTGGGAGTCCTGGACAACAACTAATTTGTAGGGTAATTCACAAAAGATCTTTTAGGTCGGTCTGAAGAAGTGCTGTTCAGAGCCCAGCGACTGGACCCCTTAAACAATCTACAATCTACCGAAATCACCCAGAATATCGTTACATTTGGCACTATTTATAAGTTTTACATCTTTTTAACCTATAAAGTAGTGCACTATTATCAGAGACGTCAAGGAACGTGAAAGGCAAAAGTACTGTGATATTTAATTTAGAACACAATTAACTTATTGAAAACCTACTTTTTTCTCAATGCAAACCACCCTATTTCGAGTTTTCTACGAAAAACAGTACAGTTCGTTTTTATTATACTTCATTATTTTTTTACGAAACGAAGAATATTTTATCAACATTATTGAATGCAATTTATTGAACGTGTCTGGTAATAATTCAGGAGTAGATAGTTCCACTTGTACTAATACTATAGTATGCATTTTTTTGCTATTGTCTGAGCAAAATGTTTGACTTTGATATTGTAAATACATCTGTTGCGCTTCATTAAATATATTTTGGCCTTTGTTGTCCTGTCTTTTAATTATTCAAATCATTATACCTATTTTCATTAATCAACTAGGATCCATTGTAACAAACATGTTTATTAATCACCGTACAAAAAAAGTTTGTACCTGCTGAACCCAAATATCGAATAAAAAATATCTGTGTCTGTATGTATACAGGGTGTCCCAGCTCTATTTATACAAGCATTATCTGTAAAACGGTGAGACAGAAAGATATGTTAAATGAAAAAATTATTCTGTTTAAAAAGATGGATTTAATTATTGCATTTTTAAATGTACAAGTCCTTAAATAAGCGGCAGATTATGAAACGTTACTTTTTCAAATGGAACACCCTGTATATTTTTATATTTTTGAATTCTCCTTTTAAAATTGGAAAACATGCTAAAATGATAATAGAGCCGGTCAAATTTGCAAATAATTTTAATGAATTTTTCATAAATATGCCTGAACAGCTACATGAAACATTAAAAAACTGAAACTAGTTGACAACAATTTTAAAAGCAGCAAGAATTTTCCGACTATGTTTCTAGAACCAGTTACAGAGAACGCAGTTAACGCAGTTTTTAATGCAATTATGGAAATGAAAAATTCAAGTGCAACTGATCTCAATGGTATATCAACAAATATATGAAAGAAATCTGTCAATTTCATAGTCTATCCGCTTACGTTTTTAATAAATTTTTCCCTGGAATCTGGAATTTTTCCTAACATATTCAAAACAGGAAAAGTAATACCACTTTTTAAATAGGGAGATAAAATAAGTATGGAAAATTACCGTCCAATATCATTGCTGTACAATGTCAAAAATATTAGAGAAAATAGTCTTTATCCAATTAAAACACTTTATATCCATTCATAGCAGACCAGCTCAACATGGTTTTATAAAAGGAAAAAATACTCAATATGCTGTATTAGACTTTCCCTGCAATCTTTATAAAAATCTCGATACAGGTCTTTTCGTTGACCTGAGCAACGCTTTAGACTTAGTCGGCAATGATTTGCTCAGGGAAAAGTTTATGTTGTGCGTTTTTAGGGGCAAGATAAATGAATGATTATCTTGATATTTATCTGATCGAAATCAAGTCGTGGAAGTAAATGGGGCCAGATTTGAGAAATTAAATATCAAAGTAGGTGTACCACAGGGGTCTACATTGGGGCCGCTATTATTTTTAATATTTGTTAACGACTTATCAGAACTGTTCCCTCTTAATAATTTGACAATGTTTGCGATGCCAACACATTGCTCTGTACTGGTTTGACAAAGAAAGATGCCGTACAAGAAATGCAAAGTATGATTACTACTCCTTTAACGTGGTTTAAAGACAATAAACTATATTTAAATGCGTCTAAAACTGTGTTTATCAATTTCACGCCCAGAAGCTGTACAACTGACGAAAGTTATCTCATAAAAGTAGTGGCATACATCAATTGAACAGGTAAATGCAACAAAATTTTTGGGGGGTTTATTATTGATAACAGACTAAGTTGGGAAGATCATATTGAGAATCTGTCGAAAAAGTTATGATCGCTCTCTTATGCTTTTTATAGATTAAGTAATATTACAAATCTGAAGATGATGTTGTCATTTTATCATGTCGAATTTACGTCAAGAGTAAGGTATGGAATAATTTTCTGTGGTTCTTCGAGGTATTTTAACAGAATTTTTATATTACAAAAGAAAATTGTAAGAAATATTGTGGGTGCCTCAAACTACCAATCATGTCGTCCTATTTTTATAAAACTGCAACTTTTACGTCTTATTTGTATATGAATTACTGAACTAGTGTTATACGTAAAGTTAATCAAAACAATTTTATTAGAAATATACATGTTCACAGCTGCAATGCAAGAATTAATACAGAAATAATCATACCTTCCCACAATAGTGTGCTTTTTGAATGAAATCCTAATTATATAATAATTACAATAAGTTACCTTCCCCAATTAAAGATATTCAAAACTTGAGAAAATTTAAGGATAAGTTACAGACATTCTTGTTAGGGAAAAATTATTGTACTATGGCAGAGTATTTGGATTATTAATAATTTCTCATGTTAGATACTTAATGTTGTTGTACTATTAACTACTAGCTTTATTTTTGACTTGCCCTATACTATGTAATATGGTCTAATGGATAATAAAGCTTACTTTACTTTACTGTATCTCCGAACTAGTTTTATTAACCATGTCTTATACTTATCATTAACGGTTTACGATGTATCGACGGTTTAATCTTGATTCCTCCATCTTCCATTTTCTTAAACTAATAAGACTGGCCTTGATTACGTTTCAAAAGTAGAAATTATTGCTGCCAAAAATTCCCAAAGTTATAAGGAATTCTTGCACACGAGAACTTTTAAGGAGATATGAGTTGTGTCAAATAGTATAAGGGCGACAATTTGAGCATCTTTGATAATGATCATAACAGTTACTGTGTGTAGTGTTATTTCTTATGAATACGTTAATAAAAAAAATCGGTGAAGGTCCCTCTGTATTTGTGCATGGCGGTCACTCTAAAAAATTAATAGTTACGAAATGACATTGAAAATAATAATCGGAATATAGTTATCACTATTATTACAAAGAAAATCTGATAAGTTTGGTCAAAAAAATAAACAGAGTGCTCATCCAACAGCAAAAGTTCAATACTAAATAACAGGTGCCAAATATGGAAGGCTTGCGCAAATACCTTTACAAATGTCCACCATGACTGAATTATTTCTTGGGATGACCACCCGGTACATTTTTCAGTAAAAGTGTAATAGGTGCATATGCCAAATATTATTGCCATCTGTCACATTTTCAATTCCATATTCGCGTAGTGCAGTGGAAGTATTAGTGGTGGTTAAAAAATTTATTTTTTTTTTAATTTTTCAGAAATGTTGGTAAAAAAATTTTCGAAATTTTCTCCTTCTGTAATGGGTCTATAATGTCATGAAACGTGGAAATTTTAAATTTGAGCAAAAAGGAAAGTTTCCTTCTATTCTATAGTAGTGGTAATTTTTTTTTTTTTTTAATAGGTTTAGAATGCGATGAAACGTGAAAATTTTAAATTTGGGCAAAGAAAAAAAAATTTTCCATCTGTTTTAGTGGTAAAAAATTTTTCAAAAATGTTGGTGAAAAAAATTTTAATTTTTTTTCTGAAATGGGTTTATAATGTTATGAAACGTGAACATTTTAAATTTGAGCAAAAGAGAAATTTTTTCCATCTATTCTAGTGGTATTTTTTTCCAAAATGGTAAAAAAATGTTGCAATTTTTTTTTTTCCGAAATAGGTTTGGAATGTCATGAAACGTTGAAATTTTAAATTTGAGCAAAAAAAATGTTTCCTATAGTAAGTAGTGATAAATAGTTTAAAAATTTTTTCAAAGAAATTTTTTTAATATTTCAAAAAAAAAATGGTTTGGAAAGGTTTGGAATGCCATGGAAACGTGGAAATTTTGAATTTGAACAAATTTTTTTTTTTATTATTTTAGTGGTAATTTTTTTTCAAAAATGGTAAAAAAAAATTCTAATTTTTTTTTTAATAGGTTTAGAACGCTATGAAACGTGGAAATTTTAAATTTGAAAAGAAAAAAATCCGTCTATTTTAGTGGTAAATTTTTTTTCAAAAACGGTAAAAAAAAATCAAATATTTTTTTTTTAAATAGGTTTAGAATGCCATGAAACGTGGAAATTTTAAATTTGAAAAAAAATTTTCCTCTATTTTTGTAGAAAATTTTTCAAAAATGGTGAAAAAAATTTTCAAAATTTTCTTCTGTAATAGGTTTAGAATGCCATGAAACGTGGAAATTTTAAATTTGAGCAAAAAGGAAAGTTTCCTTCTATTTTGCAGTAGTGGTATTTTTTTTTTTGAAATAGGTTTAGAATGCGATGAAACGTGAAAATTTTAAATTTGAGCAAAGAGAAAAAAATTCCGTCTATTTTAGTGGCAAAAAAAATTTCAAAAAATGTTGGTGAAAAAAATGTTTAAATTCTTTTTTTCTGAAATAGGTTTATAATGTCATGAAACGTGAAAATTTTAAATTTGAGCAAAGATAATTTTTTTCCGTCTATTCTAGTGGTAATTTTTTTTCCAAAATGGTAAAAAAATGTTGCAAATTTTTTTTTATGAAATAGGTTTGGCATGTCATGAAACGTGGAAATTTTAAATTTGAGCAAAAAAAAATTTCCTATAGTAAGCAGCGAAATTTTTCAAAGAAATTTTTAAATATTTCAAAAAAATTTAAATTTGTTTGAAAAGGTTTAGAATGCCATGGAAACGTGGAAATTTTAAATTTGAACAAAAAAAATCCATCTATTTTAGTGGTAAAATTTTTTAAAAAATGTTGGTAAAAAAAAATTTCAAAAAAATATTTTAAAATTTTTTTTTGAAATAGGCTTAGAATGCCATGAAACGTGGAAATTTTAAATTTGATAAAAAAATCCTCTATTTTGGTAGAAAATTTTTCAAAAATGTTGGCGAAAAAAATTTTCAATTTTTTTTTCTGAAATAGGTTTAGCGTGTCATGAAACGTGGAAATTTTAAATTTGTGCAAAAAAAAATTTTTTTCATTATTTATTCCCTTTAGACGGTCTACCCTGTATATTTTCCAGTGAAAGTTTAACCATTTCTTCGCTGACAGTAGCGTCAACTACCTACCAAATTTGACTGCTCTCTGTCAAGTAGTTTTTTTAGTTAATGCACCGACAGACAGACAGACGGAATTGAAAAACGTATATTTTCGTTCGTAATCTACGTGATCTGAAACTTCAAAATCCGAAAAAATCTCGTAGGGTGATTTCTTCTCGAATATAATAAGTACTTCCCTTCGGTATGCGAGGGAAGTAAAAAGGTAATAAAAAAAATTTTTACTGCTAATATCGGACTTAGTATAGGACTTACTTAATAAAATTTGTTCGGAAATAAAAGCAGAATATATAAATATACAGGCTGTTCCATTTGAAAAAGCAAAATTGCATAATGTACCGCCTTTTTGAGTCGCCTTATACATTTGAAAATGAAGTGATTAAATGCAACTTTTTAATCAAAATAACTTTCCCATTTTTAACATTTCTTTTTATGTCTCACCGTTTTCCAGAGCTGAGACACTGTATATTTTACTCATAATTACATTATTGAAAGAACCACGATTGGTTGGATTCGACCATCCATGTGCGACTCGCGTAAAGTCATATTTTTTACAAAAACAGTTTTCGGATCGCAGTTATCTTCCTCTATTTGTTAAACATTCCTTTTTAATAGCGATTTTACGGGACGATAAATTTATAGATTTACTAATTAGGAGTGAGATAGAAGATATATTAACCGAATGTACCTTCGTCATCCTAAATAATTTGCAATTTTGTTGAAATCGAGCATCACCTCTGAAAATCCGTTGGTATTATATCGAATCTTCGGAGCAGTGGCCGCAACCCGAACTATTAATTAAGATTTACGATTGTATGAAATCCTCTATAAGCTAGCTGCTAGGATGTGTCGTCCTAGTTGAGTTGAAAATGCGGTTGTTTAGATAAAAAAGTGATTTATTTTATAATAGTTTCCGTTTGAGTAAATAATTTGTAGATCATTTTTTCATCAATTGTATGAATAATAGTAAAAAATTAAGTTGTGAAATAGTTTGAAACAAATTTTATTATTATTAAATGGAAATTTATTTTCATTAATAATAATAATAATAATAATAATAATAATAATAATAACCTGTTGATAGACCGCTGTATTGCTCAGGATTCTGTGCAATACAAGCGTAATCTATCAATGGCGTGGATCGATTACCGTAAATCATTCGATACAACATCACATGCATTATTGTTACACCTGCTCCAGTGCCTTGCGGTACCTGCCCCAATAGTGAGATGCATTGAACAACTGATGCCACTCTGGAGAACCCGCTTCACCGTAACATCTGGTGCTCAGCGGATTTCGACGGAGCCGGTATCATTTAGGAGAGGAGTTTTCCAGGGCGACTCCCTCAGTGCTCTCCTATTCTGCATCTCACTGCTGCCGTTGTTTGTAGAACTACGTCAAACCCGCGGATACCAATGTGGATCACCCAGCAACCGGAGGCACAAGGTCACCCATTTATTCTATGTGGATGACTGTATGCCTCCGGAGAGGGGCGAACTCCAAAACTCTCTTAGGGTGGTCCAAGAGTACACGCGGGCTATTGGCATGGAATTTGGGTTGGACAAATGTGCAGTCGTCCACCTCAAGAGAGGACGATGCGGGCTATTCCCTGAAGATGCGCAGCTGGTAGACGGAAGCATCCTAAGACATCTGGATGCCGGAGAGACCTACACGTACTTGGGTGTGCAACAACATCACATCCAGGACGTAAAACAAATTAAGGACACTCTCCGCGGCAAGTACAGACACCGACTCCGAAAGATTTGGTCTTCCGAACTTTCGGGAAAGAACAAGATGTCTGCGACTAATACACTTGCCGTTCCGATTCTGCTCTACTCATTTGGAGTAGTCAAGTGGACAGTAGATGAGCTGCGTCAATTGGATAGGGATGCCCGCAAGATGATGCATATTCACAGAAGCATTCGTCCTAGATCGTCCGTTCCTCGAGTGTACCTCCCACGTCAACGGGGGGGCAGAGGACTCTTGAGCCTGGAGTGCATGCATGGCAGAGTAGCGCTGAGTATGGCATGTAACATCTTGAGGAGCTCAGATCCACTCCTGCGGTCAGTGAGAGATCATGAAACCGTAGGAGTGGGCGGATTTTTATTTAAGGCAGCACGTAGGGCCGCAGATGATCTCGGTCTCGTTTTCGACTTCAGGCGAAGAGGCAGGCGAGGTGCTGATGCACAGTCAGTAACTGAGCTTCCGCCAAACCGCCTGACAACCCAAATTAAAGCTGCCGAGCAGAGAAATCTGTTCAGGCAGCACGTCGATAAACCCATGCATGGAGTGTTCTACAACAACATAGAGACACTGGGTTTATCGACAAAGCTGACCTTCGCATTCCTGAGGTCAGCAGGGCTAAAGTCGGAGACTGAGGGATTCATTGTGGCCTGCCAAGATGGTGTTATTAACACCTTGGTCTACCGCAGTCGTGTTATGGGTGTAGCGGTCCCCGACCTAAATTTAGTAGGACGTGCCATCAGGCGCCGGAGTCGCTCATGCATTTACTATCTGCATGTCCGATTTACGCGACTTCGGCCTACATCCATAGACATAACGCGGCTTTACGAGTGCTGTATTACCATCTTCGGCACTCGTACGAGGTAGACCGAACACCAGTGCTGCCTTATGTTCCCGGAGAGATCGAGTCCGTTGTCGAGAACGAGAAGTGCCGAATCTATTGGAACTACTCGTTCCCGACCGTCAGGCTGATTCAAGCCAGCAAGCCTGACATAGTCCTCCTCGACCACCAGACCAAGGTGATGTATGTCATCGAGTTCTCGGCACCTGCCGAGACAAACATCACCTTGAAGGAGGAGGAGAAACGGACTAAATACCGAGATCTCCGGTATGAGCTCCGAGCGCTATACCCAGACTACTCGGTCAAAATGGTCGTCCTGATAATCGGCGTTCTCGGTGGGATGATGCCTACGCTGCTCTCAGCATTGAAGACCATACCGGCCTGCCAAAAATCAGCCGAATGGTTGGCAGGCCAAATGCAGAAGGCAGTCGTCTTGGGGTCCCTGCGTCTACTTAGGGCACACGACTCTGGAATCTACAACCACTAACCCTGCGGGAAGTGGGGGAGTGGTTGTAGATAATTCGCTGGCGCTTCCCCCGTGAGAATATCAGAGACACGGGAGAACTGTCCAGCATCGCTAACGCGAGAAAATAATAATAATAATAATAATAATAATAATAATAATAATAATAATAATAATAATAATAATAATAATAATAATAATAATAATAATAATAATAATAATAATAATAATAATAATAATAATAATAATAATAATAATAATAATAATAATAATAATAATAATAATAATAATAATAATAATAATAATAATAATAATAATAATAATAATAATAATAATAATAATAATAATAATAATAATTACAGAGCCGTAACACCAGATAAATGGAGAGAATATTCCATAAATGAGATAAAAACCGTTATTAAATCACTTCAGAGCTGGAAAGCCCCAGGGCCCGACAAACTTCAGAATTTCTGGATAAAAAGCTTTGATTCTCTCCATTGCTATCTTGCAAGGGCACTCAGCGAAGCCACTTCTAATCCAACCGCCGTACCAGAATGGTTTACCACTGGCACAACCTACCTGCTTTCCAAAGGAAAAGACACAAAGGATCCAAAAAATTATCGCCCTATCACATGCCTGCCTACAATGTACAAGATCCTAACTTCTTTGATTTCCAACCGACTTTATGAACATCTATCAAATAATAATATATTACCACCAGAACAGAAGGGATGCCGCAGATCCACCCAGGGCTGCAAAGACCAACTGCTAATAGACAAAATGATCGTAGAAGATGCAAGGAAACGAAAAAAGAACTTGAGTATGGCCTGGATAGACTACAAAAAGGCTTTTGACAGTGTCCCTCACAGTTGGATCATAGCTTCCCTCAAAATGTACAAAGCTAACCCAACAATAATTAAATTCCTAGAAGGGACCATGAGGCAATGGAAAACCGAAATGCAGCTGTATCATTCCGAGGGATCTATAAAAACTGGAAAAATAAATATCAAGAGGGGCATTTTTCAGGGAGATTCCTTATCACCGTTACTCTTCTGTCTATCTTTGGTGCCACTTACTAACATGCTAAACAGCGGGAAATGGGGATACGAAATAGAAAAAGGATCACACATAAGCCATCTGCTTTACATGGATGATCTCAAGCTCTATGCGATAAACAACGGGCAGCTGGATCAAGAACTCAATACCGTCAAAATGTTCAGCGATGACATACATATGGAGTTCGGCCTGGATAAATGTTCGAAAATTACAATAAATAGGGGGAAAACAAATGTAGGGCCGAGGACTCAACTTAATGACGGCACAGAGATAGAGAATCTTGATCAAAATGAAGTATATAAATACCTAGGCGTAGAAGAGAGTGGTGGCATTCATCATGAAAGCATGAAACAAAAAATTCGTAAAGAGTATTATAGACGATTAAGGCTTATCTTGGGTACACAGCTAAACGCAAAGAACAAAGTCCTAGCTATCAACAGCCTAGCAATACCAGTGCCACAATATAGCTTTGGGATAATTGACTGGAAAGAACAAGAACTCCAGAAAATAGATAGAAAAACTAGAAAGCTACTGACCACCTATAAATTTCACCATCCAAAAGCAGACGTAGATAGACTCTATATACCCCGAAATAATGGTGGCCGTGGTCTGGTACAATTGGAAAATGCTTTTAAAAGTACAGTGGTAGGGCTTTGTGACTACATTAAACAAACTAAGGACAAGTTCATTAAACTTGTAGAAAGGCATGAACGATCTAAAGCAATGTACTCCGTGATAAAAAATGGCGAAAAGATACAAAGAACCTACTTGCAACAAGAGAGCGAGAACACAACAGCTGAAAGCTTAAAGAAAAAAATCAAAAAAGCACTGAATAAAGTGAACATCGGCAACTTAAAATCCAAGCCACTCCATGGTCAATTCTATAATAACCTTAATAAAAATAACGTGGACGCGAAAATGAGTATGAAATGGATGGGAAGCGCGGGATTAAAGGCAGAAACGGAAAGCTTAATAATAGCCGCCCAAGATCAGGCACTAAATACTCGGTACCACAGGCGAGTAATTCTATCTCAAAACATTGACAGCAAGTGCAGAATGTGTCATCAACATGAAGAGCACATAAGCCACATAACATCTGGTTGTCCCATGCTAGCCCCAGCAGAATATACGCAGCGACATAATAAAGTTGCAAATTACCTCCACTGGTCAATGCTTCAACATATAAACGTACCAACTTCTGGCCACTGGTATGAACATCAACCCGAAAAAGTCGTCGAAACAGATGAAGTAACTATTCTCTTTGACAAAGCAGTTATTACGGACCGCTCAATCAGGGCAAACAGACCTGACATTATTTACCACGACAAGATTAAGAACCAATGCCTACTGATTGATGTATCGGTACCAGATGATGCTAATGTCGTTGTCAAAGAGACAGAGAAAATAAGCAAATACAAAGACCTTGCGATAGAGATATCGCGTATGTGGAGCACTCAAACCAAAGTAATACCAGTTATAGTAGGGGCACTAGGAACTGTTAAAATAGGTTTCCAGAATAATATCGAAAAGCTACCAGGAAAAATCTGTCCATCACAAGTACAAAAAATAGCTCTACTCGGTACTGCCCACATTATTCGTAAAGTGCTTTCTATAGAATAGGCACGCAACAGCCAACACTAAACCTTAGGACTCAGGTAGAGTCCCGGTTAATGGGGAACCAGTAATAAGCTGAGAGAAAGAAATAAATAATAATAATAATAATAATAATAATAATAATAATAATAATAATAATAATAATAATAATAATAATAATAATAATAATAATAATAATAATAATAATAATAATAACAATAATAATAATAATAATTTATTGGTGTTAATATATCTTTATATAACCTCGAGATACACAAATGCATAATTACAAAGACAAATACTTTACAAAATGCCATTGTAAACAAATACATATAAGATAAATTTGTAATATTATAATCACTAACACTATTATAATCACTATTATTAAAAAGTATTAAAATTTAACAAAAAGTACTCCTCAAATGTATAAGAAGCATTGGCTCTCAGAAATCATCTCACGGCAGTTTTCTTAAACAAGTTATATCCTAGCTCTTTAATATGTATGGGTAAAAAAACCTAATGGCATATATATATGAACATCACTATGAGGAGAATACTTTACCGGATTTTGCTTGATGTACGGTAGATATTGAAGTATATATGTACAGGAAAAAGTTAAAATAGCTAGCTTTTTAAAAGCATCCCTCGTCTCTATATTTCAAACCGTATACAATTGGTATGGTCTCCTCTGTAATGCAAATACTCTAACACAATAGTTGGAATGACCCCAGGCCAAAATAGCGTAGGTAAAGATGAGTGAAATTGACCATGATAAGCTGAGATAAGTACTTTTTGGGATACATTATTCGCAATATTTCTAAGATATATTTTGGTCGAAATTTTCTTGCAGACATAATTTGATCCCAAGATAGTTTGCTGTCCAGGTAGACCCCAAGGAATTTAGTACTGTCTTTATTGTCCTTTACTGCGACATTTCTTATACTAAAAACCCTTGTTTCGAATTTAGACTGATTTAAGCTCAGTCGCAGTCGGTTTGCTACGAACCAGTTCTGAGCTTTCGACTGTGTGTCATTCACCTTAGAGTCCAAAGTTTCTATATTATGTGAGTTGATGATGGTGGGGAAGATATGTTACTTAAATCATTAATGTAAATAAGAAATATTATGATCAAGTATGGATCCTTGCGGCACTCCATGACTCATTTCTAGCAAGTCAGAATTTATATTTCGATAAGCCACATATTGGTAGCATTTGGTAAGGTAAGATCGTATTAAATTTATGCTACTTATGTCGAAATTATAAAAACTTAATTTGCTTATTAAAACGTCATGTGACACCAGGGTTTTAATATGACCCCACAAAAAGAAATTCAAACTATTCAGATCAGGGGATCTCGCTGACCATTGTCGAGGTCCTCCGCGACCATGTACACTTGCTTTCAAAACTTTCGCGTACACATTCAAAATTAAGTAACAACAATTTTGCAAAATTTTAGCTGTGTGAACGGATAATTTTGAGGTCAGGTTAAAGATGACATTAACATTAAATTAAAATTCAATTAAAACGAACACAAAAATAAATACAAATATATTAGAGAAGTTTTTAATATTTTGTCATGGCCCCATTGGCCCCTAGCACCGCATTCAGTCTCCTGGGCATAGATTCTATAAGGTTTCTCCAATAATTTTGGTCTTCGCTCAACTCTTCCCATGCATTTTGAATAACTTCCCACAACTTTTCAGCATTTGTAGGTCTAAAGTTAAATTTATAAATTTTCTTGATAATTAAACCCCAAACATTTTCTATTGGGTTCATATCAGGACTACAGGACGGCCGTGGTAATATTTCAGTATTATTTTCATACCACTGTGCTGTTATTCGATCGGTGTGGATGGGGCAATTATCTTGTTGAAATATAAAATCATTAGGATATAATTGTTCAACAGAAGGAAGCATAACATTTTGCAAGATGTCAAGGTAAGCTGCTGCATTAAACCGACCATCAATGCGCCGAGAATACTTATCCAAGCCCAATCGTTGACAGATAATTGTCCAGACTTGTTTCGTGGTGAAACATATCGTTCACGTTCAGAAAATCTTGAATTTATCGATCGATACACGCGAAAACTACCATCATTGCACAATTTATTTATTTATTTATTTATTTATTTATTTATTTACACGACTCAACAGGACGAAAGTCCCAATTACAGAGTCGGAATACTAACAATTTAAATACTTTGTAATATTTTCTGACAAAAGTGTTCCAAAAATGTATAGGTCGGTATACATAATTTAGGCAAAATATTATCCGGGACTGTTTATTTTCTTTTGTTAATATGTTTTTCTTTGTACTTGCGAAATTTGTAATTTCTGAATTTTTCACACGGCGCGACGGCACGCTACGATTCGCCCCAGAAAACATGATTTTAGATATCAGAATAAAAACATACTAACCTAACCTAAAGAAATCATAGAAAACAATTTGTGAAAAAATATATGAATCGTCACAAAATTAAAGAAAAAAAATTGGGCAGGCGTAGGAGTTTGAACCCGGGACCTTTCGCACCGTAAGCGAGACGATGATGATAATAAATTTTATTTTTCAATTTAAAACTTATAAAACATTGCCTCCCCGTATCGAGATCCGGAGCCAACCGCACAACCACGATGCGCAGCGTTGTGGTGTTAGTAGGGTTGGGCGGATCGCGACCGGTTCGGCTCAAGGCAATAAAATTATAAAAGTAACACTCCTGCCACCTGTGGCGGCTTAAAATTAACTTTAGAATTATATAGAGAGAGAAAACTTAAATTTTAAGGCACTGTAAACTAAAACACATAATGGGAAATGGGGTGGTTACACTAAATAAATTTTTGTTGTTGTCGGGGGAAAGAACTCAATGAAAATCCCGTTCAAATGGTCCTAGTGGTCTGCACGCCGCTTGGAACATAGGTAAAAAAGAAACATTAGAGTTTAAAAGATTGGAATTTTTCCAAAGGTTCTCGGTATAAAGTGAATTTTTAGACAAAATGACAAACATACAAAAAGACAAACAGATTACAAACAATAGAAAAGAGCAGATAGATGCTGTTTAAAAGGTGTGAAAGGAAAAGTGTAGAGTAACATTACCTATGCGCCAACCGTACGGCTGATAAGCACTAGGGCAAGGAATAAATAGTGAGGCAAATTATATCACGCCGAAGCAGCATTAATGCCTCCCAGCTCGATGCTACAAGATTTCCCCGTACCGTCTTTTGTTGAACAGGCGGTACAATATCCATCGGCGCTGGCTGACTACACCGCACCGCTTCCCACATAGGAACAGGCTCTCGCATCATTTGATCTTAATACTTTCATGTCGACGGCCTTGGAAAAAACTCGTCACGTGGAAATTTCATAATTTTCTTGAAATATTACTCTAAATCGCTTATTTTCAAGATATTTGCATAAAACACATCGCTGTCTCTTTAAAAAATTGCTCTCATGTGACTCATGATTAGCTAACAATGAACATCTATGCAAACTTTTATTGATCTTCTGAACTTTTCTTCTATATTTCCTATTTTTATCAAATTAATTTTTATCTGTTTTTGTAAATATTAGGGATGCCAAACTAACCAATGTTTTCCTTAAACCCCCTATAAATCAGACAACTCTCACTACAATTTATACCTTGAATTCAAATAAAAACGCCACTATATCAAGCTGATAGGTAATGATGTCATCCAATTACGATGTTTATTTGATATTTTTCCGCCCCTCCGAGCATGATATCATCAGGCGGCGTTAAGGAGCCTAGTCGTCATAAATAAACCTTCCTCGTGGTGTAAATCAAGCGTTTCTTGCTCCCCCGTATGTGTACAGGTGTTGGGAAAGGGGATGAAAATACGAGCAAATTTTGTAGGTGTCAGTTTAACGAAACTTTATTACTTCTTGCGGGTATACACTCTAATTTCGCCACCAGAGAATTAACTCAAAACCTCATCTTTAAACCTAATAACCATGAGCTCACATGGCAAAAATCCCAAAAGGGTAGTAGGTAAATGCGTTGTTAGAGAAGTTTAAAGTTTCAGAAAGTGCTTGGTTTTTGTAGTCGCCGATGTTATTTTGTATTTCGATGACATGCTTGTATTATTAGAGATAAATTCTTTTTATCTTATAAATAAAGTAATGATGCCTTTAGTATCGTATTTTAAATTTTACATACAATTTGATCTTTTAGTATGGGTGATATTCTGTTGAAACAAGCGCAAGGCCACCACTGTTTAGTATCGTAATCGTAAAATTGTATATATTTTTTTGAAATAGATTTAGAGCACTATGAAACGTAGAGATTTAAATTTGAGGAAAGGAATCTATCGGTTGTCTGTAACTTTCTGTGTGCCCACGTTTTCTTTGGATCGATTTAAGATATTAGTTTACAATTTGGTATACGTATCTATTATAAGGAAAGTTGGTATTTCCACAATCCCCACCACCACCCCCCATTCCATGATTAATTGGGGTTAACAGAATAAAATTATGATTTAGTGTTTTTACGAGAACAAAAGTTCTCAAGGCAATTTTTGTATCAAAATATTTTCCTTTAAAGAGACTTTTCTGGGAAATCTGGATGTGGAAGTCGTGATTTTTTAGGCATCGTTCTTTTTATACAGTGTTTTCAATATTGAAGTTGTGTCTTGATATCTCCGTTATTATAAAAGACAGAAAGTCGCTTAAATGGATAATTTTTTAAACATTCAAGGGGTGCTTTTAGATTTTATTTAGCTTTTTTGTTTTAGAAATAATTTTGGAAAACCACAATCGTACATTCTTGAAAGTCCCTCGTACTTTCTTAGTTTAAATTCTCCAGCTATTTTAACTTAATAAGCACCTTTTTAAGATCTACAGGAAGATAACAGACAAAAATATTTCTTTTTGAAATATTTATTATAACATTTGTTTTGTGTATAACGCCATATTGGAGTTTTTATGTATTCGGTATTACGATATGGAAACATTATATTCTTAATTAGTTGAAAATAAACAAAATCATGTTTTCCACAATGCAGCAACTGATTTTTCAAAACGTCTTTATAAAACCTTTACTGTATTATTATATTGAAGGTATAATAGCAAGACATGCACATGCAATAATACAAGGAAAAGGCGTTTATTTCCTTGTTAGTTAGGCGGCAGTTAACGCACATTGGATACATCCGGTTTAGTAAACCATTCAGCCTGTGATGTCCGGACAGACCACAACGCCACACTGCAATAGTTTAGTACAACAGACATATCTACGCACGTTAACTCAAGATAATCGGTAATCATGGTGACGTTTTGTGACCAGCAAACTCCCCAGACTTAAGTTCGTTTATTTTTTTCTGTAGTGTCATAAAAAAAGGGAGGTTCGCCCCAGACAGTTGAAATATTGGAAGGAAGAGTGAGGGACACTTTTCGTCTCACAAACAGCATTTGCTAACTAAAATGCTGTTCAGATACTCTGTGAAAAATATTTTTAATAATATTAAGAGTTTTTTGTTTCAAATATTAGAAATATTAGAATGTATAATAGGTAATCATGTTTTGTTTTTTTTCTTTGATATCTTGTATTATCTGATTTGGAAGGAAACACATGATATTAGAACACAAAACCATAGCCTACTAATGAAAAATGTTTCTTTCGTTTGTAACTAATTAAAAAGTTAATTTTGCCAGATCGTTATATGTCGTTGAAAAGAAACTTAAGATACTATCGAATACATAAAAAAATCTAACACGACGTCCATACAAAAATAAAAGTTGTGGTCAACATGTCAAAAATAAAAGTAATTTTCTCTCTTATCCATACTGTAACTATCCTAGGTACCTATTCAACATGTGAGTTAAAATGACAACAATTTAAATCAAGGAAAAGCGGCTGATTTTCAATAATGCACGATTGTGGGTTTTCTCAATTATTTCAAAAATGGAAAAGTAAAATCAATTTTCTCTAACATTGTTTCGGAAACTACAAATTCCACAACTAAAAATTATGTCGGTACAAGTATCATTCCAACACACTGTTATGGTATAATAACGCACGGCTTTCGACAAATCAGAAGCCGTTAATCCACATTTTTTAGTGGTTCGGTTGCTATGGTTACGTTTAGCTTCGCATTTGACTTTTTACACCGTTTTGAAGTTTTTTTGCATAATTTCTAAAATCTTCTCACCTCACCTTCGGCTCGGACTACAAACTTTTCGGCCGTGTGGAATATGGGCTACTCCAGAACTTGTTGTGGAATATACTATTAAAGCACCATTGAACTGACCAAACAGTTCTCTAAAATGTTCTCCGTTTGACCGGCTATGTGTGTCTTTTATCATAATAGAGACGGCAATACAGTTGGGACACACTGAATAGTGACAGAGTTATGAACAATGATTTATTAATTATGGGCCATTTTAATACAACAATTTTGCCACTGACAAGCTTAGTTTTTGGATCAACGTAACATAAACATAAGCACCACACATACCTAGTAGACAACCCCCAAATCCAAAGCCTCTCATAGGCTATACGGAAGGGGTTACAAATTTGAAAAAACGCAGACAACATCTATTACCCACCAACATTGCCAGTGCCCGGTGCTGAGGATCGAACTTAGTACACGTTAGGGAGCCTGACCAAGCGCGCTCGCCACTAAGACGCTTAGCCGACTGAGCTACCGTGCCGGTAGAATTGGTGGTGAATTTTGCACCTGCTGAATTCGTGCATTATAGGTCCCAGTATTGTGCTTTGAGGAACACCACAGTAATAGGCAAGAATTTAGATGTATTTTCACCAGTTTTGAACAATTGGTTCCGATTACTTAAATAATCATGATTGTTGGCACTATAAATAAATCCCTTGGTACAGAAACCCATGATTAAACACATTAACACACCACACATAGTACGATTTCGTGGGTTATATTGTTTTGGAGCAGTTTGCTCGTGCATTTAATTTATGAAAACATCTTTTTGTGAATATGTTACATTTATTAATAAACATACCGTGCAGCAATGTGTTTTCCATTGCTAGTAGATATAGAGTTTGAAATCTTCTTATTATATTAAGGAATTATTTATGTATGAATATTTCGTCCGTACATGTTGTGCTTTGTAGTTTCAGGAAAGATTTTACTTTACATACCCAAAAAATTGTGATTTAATAATAAACAATTTCAGTTCAAAGGAGGTAAGGTTTTAAAAAGGATTTATTGGAGGATGATTGAGTGTAACATTTTGTGATTCTTTAAGTTACTTATTTTTAAATGAACGAAAGCACGGCATTTATGCTTTCGTTTAGTACGTAGGGAGCTTACAATTTTATCTCATACAATCGGATCTTCTCAATATATGGAGTGTATGTAAAAAGACTGTGGAACTCTAATATCGAATTATTTTTGTTTTATTGCTAT
Organism: Stenurella melanura; assembly: GCA_963583905.1. Taxonomy (NCBI): domain Eukaryota; kingdom Metazoa; phylum Arthropoda; class Insecta; order Coleoptera; family Cerambycidae; genus Stenurella; species Stenurella melanura. The sequence continues at coordinate 31,587,328 of OY757314.1, read as the reverse complement.
ATTCAGTTTATTCCAATATAAACATAAAACTCACAACTTTTCTTCTGTTTTGCTTTCGCAAAGGTACAAAAATACGTCAATTAGTAATATTATTTGGAAGTAGTGATTCCTTAGGTATCGGTTTTTTACTTGTTTTTATGATTTTTATGATTTTAATTCAAATTTTCTACACACTAATATTTTGCGGCCCTCCGGATTTTTCGTTAGACACCTAAATGACTTATTTTTCCTTAAAAATTCATCAAAGAAATCATGATTTGAATGGTTCCTCATCGCCCGAAAATTTGGGGAATTTTTTACCAAATCTTTCTCCAAGAAGTTGGGATTTTATGGACTTGAACTTTCCATGACTCTTGGTCTGGTGTGAATAAAAATAATTTCTGAATAAATAATTTTAATTTCTAGAATATCACCCCTTTCTAAACAATTCTAATCTGGCAGAATTTTGAAACAAACTTACCAATATGGTAGTGGATTGTTTCAAGCCTCCGAAATCATTTCCCAGGACGTCCAAAAGGGTGAACAGGGGTAAAATATATTAATAACGGATAACTACTGTAACAGTTCTATTTTGGTTGTTTCTAATTACTGAAATCATCTGCTAGCGCGCCCAAGAGAGTAAAGCGATGAGTTGAAATATTTAAAAAATTATAACTTTCTAATTAATTCTTGAATTGTCACGACGTCGAAGATGGTGAAAGGGGGTATAATATATTAAAATTCATAATTATTTTTCTGTAACTTGAAAATTTCGTGAAATTTATGAAAATAATTTAGTACAAAGTAGTAAAAAGCCAAACGGCTGCCTTAATATTATTATTATTATTAGCAATAATTAATAAATGATAGAGAGAAGTTTTGTGTACTTTTACACATTTTTTTTCATAGGATTAACAATTATCGAGAAAATTGCAGGTAAAAGTACAGATTGCCCTCGCCGACAAAACTGCGCAGAAAATGGTGTAAAGCGTTTGAACTCGCTTTGACTTCGCAACGCGACAAATTGACAATAACTTTTTCCATATGTTTACATATTTACCAATAGTAGGTAGAAATATGAAGAGAATTTTAACATAGGATAATCAATTCTGTCTGGTAATTATATGTACATGTAAATTCGTTGCTTTAAGTAGCTGCGACCAGTACGGTTTCAAAATTTTCAGCAATCGGTATCATACTCACATCCGGTTCAAGCTGGTACTCCTACCGAAACATTTTTGAGTCATACTAAAAAAAAATTTTTTGTTTAATTTGTCTGTATTAAAACTACAGATTTTATAGAAATGTTTCGTTTATATAAAAAAAGTTTTTTTTAGAAAAAGTTAAAAAGAAAACAAATTTTTTTTCTGAGGTCGTGGTGGTGTTTACTTCATGTAATCTTCGCAAGTGCGACTATGCTCAGGCGTGAAAGACAATTTGAATTCATCAACTTGTATTGTTTACATTTAGATCACATACTAGGTTTTGTTTGGCAATTTCCTAAGAATTTGCATATTCTCCCCGTACTAACTTAATTACATTGTCATAACGGCTTCGAATTCGTGCGTATTCTGCATGTATATAGAATCCTTTAACGAGGTGACAGATTGTGATTAAGTCAGCCAGCGTGCATCGGCGCAGGGTCTATGTGTACCCAAACATGTACAAAGTCAAGAGAATTACTAACGCTTCCTAAGCGCAGGATATTTCCGGTGCGCTAAAACTGCGGTCTACAATTCCGGTTTTATATCCAGATCAGTTGATTAGACATGGAGGGAGGCGGTTACCTCATACTCTACACATTTCGCTCATAAACCGCTTACATCGGTGTCATTAGTGGCTCCGCTTTAGATATAAACTTGTATCTTCTAGTATCTATGTATATGAGGTAGATTTTATATTTTTAGTTCTAAAACTTCTGTAGGTGGTAATTTTTAAACAAGTCAAAATCTTGTTCACGTCCTGTACACGTATTTGTTGATTATTATGGGACTGTGACTAAACTGAACTTGATGAAATATTGCCAAAAAGTATTTTTTATTTTTTTTTGAGTTTCTGCTGCATATATTGTTACACTAAATTTGAGGTAGGTTGCCTGTGAAAAGAATACACTGCTTTTAAGTTATTCAAAACAATGTATTTAGAATACTGACATCAGGATAACATTCCCTGATGATCTCGGCAACTCTGTGAAGTATGTAAGCCAAATGTGTCAGAGGTACCATGTTAAAATAAGTTTGTTTCAAAGGGTAACATCTTCCTCCATGTCACCGAGAAATACATGAACTACCTTCTGATCCCTAATGATACTCACTTCGTTCGTAATCTCTACGTATTTGTCTTGAAGTTCAAATCGTCGAGCCTAACGTTTTCATACAATCCCATAAATGCCATTTTGCAACAATTTTCTGAACATCGAATTGTCCAGGAATGTCTTTTATCCATTGGTTTACGGGACGTTGAGAAGCAATCCTAGAAAACTTATTTGATAAACAAAATCGAAGCCTCGCAACAATGAATAATCACCCGTTTGCAGTTGACCTATTCACTAGCTCTGGCAAGACTTAACATTAAACGCAGTCCTAATTTGATGTGTACAAATAATCGTCTCTGCGGTGTGAAAGTGACACTGTTGGTGGTAAGCGCGCAACCTTCACTCACATAATGCAATTCAACTAACGAAATTCGGTCCTGAAATCGTCTGCTGAGATCCGAGGTCTGTTCATTAGTGGTTCAAGGATTGCCTTTAAGTGATTTTTTAATTTCTAATTGATCAAGAAGTACAAGCGTTTACCTTGGCGTTTTACCTCTGCATAAATGAAAATGTTATCTGTGCCTATAAGTGTCGCCATAGGTGTATTCTTATTATATAAAAATTGAGTTTTATGTTCTTTAACCCTGCTCACCAATACAGACAAAATTACGATCGGTACGTAAGGATTCATTTATACTAGATTTTTAAATTTATTATATAAATACCTAAATTATTCATTTTTAAAAAAATCCTGTCTTTATATCTCGGAATATAATTTAAATTCGTTAAGCGTAGTGAAAAAGCATTTTTCGTTGTTTGTTTTTAATTCTTTGTATCTATTATTGCTTGCAGTCTGTTTAATTTTAATGTCGAATTAAATTAAATATAATTAATCAATCATGACTATTTCTACATGTATATCTCATAAGTGAATATTGATGGCGCAATGTTCAATTTTGAATATAAGTCAAGTGTTTCTTATTAAATCTGTAGGAAAAACAGGCCACTTAGTATTCTAGTATGTGCTTGATGAAGCTAATTTTAAAAATTTCCATTTCTACTCTATTGTTGCTTCATGAATATCTATCTATATTTTCTAATTACTTCAGCAACTAAGCCGCAATTCTGTCCTGATAATTGCTTTTCCATCATCACTTAACTTGAAGAAAGTGCATATTAATAAAATGCTTTAGGGATGAACTAGGTGCACTGGTTTGCCGGAAATTATATTAAGAAAGTCGTAACCCGTATAATTAAACTGTATATAACCTGTATCTATATGAAAATCTTTACTCGATAAAGACAGCCTATATTCTTTTGGTACAGCGACGATACGGGTTTGAATACATTCTGGGTATAGACAGAATAAAGTTGGCATTTATCGATTCCATATCGCCACGATACATTTTGAATTTAGATTGAATAAAGTTTAATTTACCGAATCGCTATTACAACGCGTCGATTATTAGTTATGTATACGCCAATATACCTTTAGTGTATTTAAGCACATGTTGCAACTAAAATAATAATTACTCAAATAAAAAAATATTTAATACATTGGGTTGATTCTACGGTTGGTTCCTTGTGAAACATTCTTCAATAATTTAAATATACAGGAAAATTATGCTTTTTAATGTTTCAAAAAGTTTTATTAAAACTCTACACGTGTTTCGGTTTATTAGGCCTTTATCAAGAGTACAAGATTTATTATCTGCTCCACCTGGTCTTGTGTTGAACTCTCGCTTATTGTATATACATATTTATAATTTACGTAGAGAGAGGTGTAGTTACTATATATTAATTAAAATTTAAAGAGATGCCGAAAACTAAAAAGAAAACTTGTCGTCGTTGGACGGACGTGCGAACTGATACGGCTAGAGGATATGAGACTCGTCGACTTAAGACATTTAGAAGTAGGATTACAATAGACGGTATATAGATTATTTAATATACCTATACTCTAAATTTGTTTTATATAAATGTTTAAGATACACAAGAAACAAACAATATGACCCGATTTTTCTACAATGAAATTTCCGAAGAAAATTCAAGTAAGAAAGGATTTATGTGATACAGTAGATACATCAGGATCATCGTCCGATAGTAATATTGAAGAAGTTTGATGAGCAGGTGCTGACTCAGAAATCATATTCCGGTAAATTACGTGAATGTGCAATAAACGGGTATATTGAATTTATAACTATATTTCTAAATTATGAATTTAGGTCTACGATGGGAATCATGTTGAACTACCATTGGATGCAAGAACATTACCTACGTAAAATACCTAGAGCTCTAAACGTTGGTCATATGGATTATGGATATTATTTTCTTCTACTCACTACTTTGCACGTAGTAATAGCAAATCGTAGAACGCATAACCTCACATTTAACGGTCACGCGTTTAAGTTCTATACTGATAAGGTAAGTTTTAACATAGAATCGGTATAGAAAACGGAACAGAATCTATACAGTTGCGTTATTATCTCATCTATAATTTAATGTTACTCAACATGTGTTATAAATGAGGAAATATCAGTATCGATTATGTAAAGACTCGATATTTATTTATTATAGAATGTCTATAGATGACGTATAGACTTAATAAAGTTGTAATACATTTTCCATAACAGTATAATGTTTTTATCGGAGAACTTTACAGGACCTACATTAGTGAGTTATCGATAATATAATGATACTTTATATCTGCTATAAATGTAAATCATATATTCTATATATGGAAAATATATACAGATAATGCTTTATAGTCACTGTACAGATTAAATAGAGAAATATATCTGTAGAAGAAATATTTAGTTGTACTATAAATACGTTATATTGTTGAAATCTTTATAGATTATATACTATTCTATATAGTCAACGGAAACCTATATCGCTTGGTTATACGGGAATTTCGTCGAAATTAAGACTTTTGTGCCAGTATCGCGAAATCCTGACATTACATTTTTTATGACCGTGGAGAGTTTTGATCAACATGTCATGAACTACCTCTGTGCAAAGTTTCAGCTCCCGGGAATGAAACCTTAATTGCATTTAAAAAGTACGGGTCCTTCCAATTCGGCAGGACTTTTGATTCTTAATAAATAGAGAATACGATGACGAACACAATTAAATAAAGAAATTCTCTGTGGGCGAATACTTACGATTTTAGAAATGTGTTAGTTAAATGCAATATAATCTTAGTATTTCATATTTGCGAATAGCTGTATAAAAAATTAGGTTTCTTTATAACTGTGTCCTAAAAATAGAATCTGCAAAGTTTAACTTTAAAACGTCGAGAATAAAATGTCTCGCAGTCAATTTATGATGTTAACCCACGAGCAGGTGGTTTTGCTAAATCTGGAATTTTAAACTACCAAAAAGATTAATGAAAAGGACATTTTCTTAAAGCATTCATCATTTTACTATCCACTGAGGGAAAAATAAGGTGTAAATTTCCTTCCTCGTAACTACGAAAACGTATGAATTTGGATATAATTTACTTTTATCATTGTGGAAGTCAAGCAAGCAAATAAAAATAAACGTATATCGTTATTTAAATTGCATAGTAAACAACTTCACTTAACGTTTAGTATTCTTGTCTTGATTTTATATGTAAAAGATATCCAAGATGAAGGAATCATATCAACTAGAATAATTGTTGTAATCATATGTTTGTTATGGAAATCAAACCCATTTTTAAATAAACAAAATGGAGTTTCAAGTTCCAGTACTCGTATTTTCAACAGAATCTTTTAAATAAAACATTACATTTAGATGCGAAATATCCATTTCTAACAATCCTTTTAGTTTAGAAAATATAGTAAAATGTAGTCATATCAGGTTTTGTTTTCATACATTAAGTTTATTTCAATTTTAACTTCACTTTGAAATTCTATCTTAAGGTGAAATGAATGAGTAGTTTCAACTTACAACTCCAATAATATTCAAGATAAAAAATTAATAGTCAGTTTATCCTATCGGTTTTACTTCGAATTCATGATTGCTTGACTAAGACAAGCGCATTTGACTCTCACCCAGTGTTCCGGGTTCACTTCCCGGCAGTGGCACTGAGATTTTTTCAGAAGAACAAATTAACTCCAGTATACTGACAACGTTGTATTTTGATGCTTTCTGCGCTAACTGATTAAACCGTTTCGTGTGTGTTGTACAGGCGGCCGATTCGACGACCGACTCGACGAAAACCGCCTAGTGTGGTTTTGGCCTTAGCTATTAGACCACTTAACCAGGACATGCACACATAGACAACAACACAACAACCATTCTCTGGGACATCATGTAACTGAAACTCGAGCTCAGGAGAGATACCAGCGGCTAGTCGTACTCTCTTACTCAGCCGCATTCTAGCACACTGCTATAATATGGCTAACGAATCTTAGTCGTTGCTTCATCACTAATTGAATCTATTACAGACATTGCAGTCTGCTGGTGTCTTTATTGCACGCGCACCGATTTTATCAAACCGAAATAGGCCCGAACGTCGCGCGTCGTAGGCTTAACGCCGCCTACTGAACCAGTGATGACGCAACGACTAAGAGTCGTGAGCCATACTGTACAACCTGTACAAGTCGATAAAATATTATAAACGTCTTTCAAAATATTCGTTGATATGAAAGGAAAATACCGTTTGCTAAAAAACAGTGCGCTTTCATTTGTTTATCTTCGGGTGGATAATGAAAATAAATCTAAAAATAAGAAATATCTATTAAATAAATAAGGACATTGTGTGTGTGTGTGTGTGTGTGTTCCCATTTGTAACTTCCACGCATATACACACACTTGTGAATTTATATTTCTGTATAACAATCAATTTGTGTTTGTTGTCTCTAAAAGTTGTTCAAATATTTGTAACAGGAAATTTGCATTTTAAAACGTACCGCGGCATATGCAAATATTTTTTAATATGCATGGATAATACTGCGTTATCTATCTTAATTAGATAGAAAAAAATATGGAAAATGATGTATTAAAATGCATAGCAATCTAATAAGGCAAAATATGAAACGTTTGTATCTAATATATTTTTTAAGCAATAGTTAAGATAGAAATTCGATTTAAAGATTCTTGCCAAGTATCCTGGTCACTTCAGTATTTGTTTAATTGTATGCGATGTATACTGCTATGCAGTAAAAGTAGACTGTTAATCTAATTCTTAATTACTTCCACATTCACGTAGTGGAGTGGATGTATAGTATCATAAAAAAAAAATGTTTTGTTAAAATAGACTTAGAATGTCATAAAACGTCGAGATTTTAAATTTGATCAAAAAGTACCATGACGATATCTGGAACTTGATTATATTTTACGCTAACTCCGGTGAAGGGTTGGGGGTTAATTAGGGGAAAATAAGCGAAATAAATAAAGCAAGTTGGTAGGAGTACAATAACTTGGAATTTGCTGTGTATACTAGACACCAAGACTTTAGATTTTTCAGCCCCTCCACCACCCCCACTCCATTATTAAAGTGGCTGATGAAACAAAAGTGAGATATTCACTTGAAATTTGGTACACATATGTGTTACATATAACGACATTTAGATCTAGATTACAAGTGGAGATTATTCCGTTGACGGGGTTGGGCGTAAATAGGGTAAAATAGACAAAGCAAGTAAGAGTAAATAACTTGAGACTTAGTGTATATACTAGAAGCCTAGGCCTCAAAATTTATTTGTAATATTTTTCAACCTCCCACCACTTCCCTTTAGGGTTGGTAAAATAAAAATATTTACTTGAAATTTGGTACACGTATGTGAGATGATTCCGTTGAAGGGAGAGGGATAGGGAAGGAAAAACTAAGTAAAGCAAGCTAATAAGAGTCCAAAAACTTAATTTTTGCCGTATATGCTAGAAGCCGACGCCTCAAATATTATATTATTATGACCAGTTATTTCCACACACTAGAGTGCAAATATAGTCAAGATGTTTTCCTTTAAGAGACTTGGATGGGAAATCTGGATGTGGAAGTAGTAATTCCATAGGCAGGGTTTTTAAGTTGTATTTAAAGTAACTTTGATTTAGAGGATAAAAAATGCTCATATTTGTACAAGGAATCTATAGGAACATACCTACAAATTTCTTTGAAAAAAATAAGAAAATTGTCGCTACTGACGATACTTAAGATTACGCAACACGTGTATTTTGGCACCATCTGAATCATTTCAAACCAGATGTTTTGAATATCGTGGTGATTCTTTATGATATTTAAAAAACTTTTTTGTGAAAAATGTGTTTTTAATGTATTTAGAGACCTGGTGAATTAAAACCGAATAAAAACAATTTTGGCCAATTTGCTCCCATCTGGATTAAAAACTATCAATTATTTTTCATGTTTCGTATTTTCTTCAACTGTGTACATTTTTGAAAATACTGTCTAAAATAATAATAGTAATAATGATAATATCTAATTGAACCATGTAAACTTTAATTTCTATATCTTTAGAAATACGAAAACTACCGGGTGCTCCATTTTTTGTTTATATAAAATTTGAATTTCTTCTCCATATTTGTGCATAATCACATGCAGGTTTTTATTTGAATTTTAAAATTAGGTTATCATTGTAGAGTTAATAAAATATTTACTAGGGAATCATTGTTCAAATTACTGTGTGTTACCACATTATTTGTAAAAATAATGTATTCGATGATTCAGTCTATATTCTAAGCTTTAATAAACATTAAGTAATGATTAAGGTTTCTTATGTTATATTAAATATACTTGTGAAATTTATAAAATAAATAAAATATATATATGTTTGTTGCAGGTAAGAGATCCATAGTGGCTTGGTAAAATGAAGAATCTCGATAACACTGACAGGTAACAATTTTACTAACATTTATAAATAGAAACTTATCAAGATATGTCAAAACGTATATTCATAAACACAATTTTAAATAATAACAAGAGTTAAAAAACGACGTCGATGAGCCCATGCAAATGAAACCTAGGACTTAGATTGATGTATTTTTTAAACCATCGCGCATCGCTATCACTGTTGCTGCTAGATAGCACAATTAGAATATTTTAATGGTATTTTCTCAAGAGCGTGTCATGCTCTAGTCGTACTTTCACAATGGGCCAAAAGATCGATGGCCAATAGAAGACAGTTTAAAAGAATTTAGCAATTCATTTCTTGTGTTATTTTTAATTTCAATATATTTTAATGTATTGTGGACCGCTCTGGGTCGGTAGACAGCTTGTCGGTGGCAACAAGGAAGCGCCTTGTATCACTGAATACTGGACGGATCACAACGGTGAGGTTGATTTCGACTCCTTGTCACTTATCAAAACGGTGCTCCATCGTAACTACTTCTTTTGTATGCTCATATGTTTTGAGTTATAGTTAATATTTGTTCTTATATGCTCTGTGTTACTGAGTTCCTGGTTCATTTTCATTTACCTCCTAAAACAAGTAGACAAAGGTAAAATCTTTTATTATAAGTATTCATTTCAGTAAAATTTAAACTACCTGGTTGTCCTAGAGTATTTTATTTATATTCATGGACATTGTTTTAAGAAGTAATTATTTTAATGTCAAATTGGCAGAACAGATGTCAAATTGTAGTTTAGGGAGTTTTAATTAATAAGCCATCTGATTAGGAAAGATTGAAGTTTTTTTACATGAGCAGAACAAAAGAGGGGCAGTCATCATTACAATTTGGAGAAAGAACAAGAGTGGTTCTTCAGATCTCCCATTAGATCTAAGATAGTTTAAAATTAAACCTCAGTAGATCTAAGGTCAGTAATTTTGCATTTAAATATTTAGTAATTAATATATACAAACCTGGACAATTAAATAAAGTTGAGGCATTTTTCTGTTTTTTTTTCTTGGTATAACTTTTCGACCTATTGCCCTATTGCATTCATTCAAATGTTATCAATTTGAGTCAAACACATACTTTAGTTGGCCCTCCAATTAGAATGAAAGAGTGTAGAACCGCAGAAGACATTTCTAACAAACTGGCACCAGGTAGTCATCCTAAAGCGAGGCGAGGGTTGTCATTGCTGGAATGCGTCTAAGCGTTCAACGGGGAGATTTAATTTACAACACGGGGTGATCTCGATTTATGATGTAACATTTGTGACACAGCAAGTAAGTTACTCATATGTAATTTTCATTCCCATGGAGAGACTTGGTGTAGCCATAAAAGAAGAACCTTGTTGGCCTTTAGCACTGCAGCATCTAATGCTGCACCATTCGTTTTTTTGCTATCGCCCCTTTACATTATATATGCCTAGTTGTAAGTATTTGGTGAGTCCTTTGGTATGTGAATCTGTGAACCATAAACAGCTGCTTTTGGTACTGAAAATACAAAAAAAAATTTTTACAGATCAGTTATTGAAAATTTATGATTAAAATTTATAAGCATCTGCCTTCTTAAAAGGAAATTATTCCCTGTTCTCTATGTGAGAAGTGCAGATAAGTATATTTGTCTTTTACTTCATTATATCTAATTATACATCTTACAATATTATATTATTAAACTTTACCTTATGCCTACATTGGCTTTCCATTTTTGTTCTTTTGTTCTCTACTCCCAAATTCTGTCAATTAATGTGACTGGCGCCCCCGACCTTATATAATTGATATAATTCATACATAATTATTATAAACATTCCAACTGTTTGCATAAAAGTTTTTAAAACAATTTGGCAGCCAAATTCTAACCTTACCCACGAACTCAGCTGGCCGTAATTCTGAATTGCCGGCAAATAGTCGAGTTTTCGTTAGTCTCTTTGGACCGTGTGAATTTTACGTCACAAAACTTTTCGTGAGACAGGCAGATAGTGTGAAACGAAAGGAAAGTAGTGGTCAGTCAAAGAAAAACATACCTGAATTCAATGAAAATATAAGGGAAATCATAGAATATGACACTAGGATTTCTGTGCGCCTTCCAGCTTTTGTAACTAGTCAATATTCCACTGTGTTGTTGAAGAACGACTTACTCCTATTTCGATATCGCCTTGTGTGCAACCCAGAGCTTAACGGAGAACGGCATTTTGTCAGTGGCTGTCGAACGAATTTGACAGCGAACACTTTAACAAAACCTGCTCAGCAAGGAAACCTGGTGTCCTCTCTGTGATTATATTAATTCTCAGAATGCGAAAAGGTGGAATGCTAAAAATCAATCAAATCAAATTTGCATGACGAAGCTCGTCTTCATCCAAATAAAGTTGATGTTTGAAGTGTCATTAAGAGAAGAATTATTGGTACAATTTTTTTAATGAAAGTTTAACCGGACGGAGATATCATGAAGAGACTGTAATCCTCGTTAATATTTTTTTATTAATCTCATTTTTGGCTTTACAGGCTCAATGTTTCAGCCTCCATTAATTATAGTCGGCTTTCTAGAGCACACAGCATAGATTTAGGCCTGAAATATGGTTGAAGTTCTGCCTAATGCTCTAGCAATCAGGCCCCGCTACGCCCACACCGATCCCTTCAGCCATTTCAGATCCATCTGTGTACCATGTGTGACCTTTCTCCAATCGCAGTGCTTACAATCTTCGTTTGACGGCGTTCAATCATCATATCAAAGGGGTTATCTAAATCCTATTTGGTTGCCACCCAGTCAATAGTTCCGGTAATGAACTTCAATTGAATTACTATCAAAAGCTTTAAGTGACCAATTAGATCACTTGAATTGAATTTGAGTACCTTCGCATCCTTGGCGCATTGAGTGCTCCGTCTTTCTCATAGCGGATGTAGAGGAAGTAGGTCTGGTATTGCTTCCAAAACACCTATAGGACAGAATAACATTTTCCTTGTTAGGGGCATCACAATCAAATCATTTTCGGTTTCAGACCTTCAGCCTTATTCAACAATCTGCGATACGTCCAAATAGCCTTTTTAAACAAAAAATTAAGTTAACCAATCCAAGTCCAGCGTTATACATTGACAACATGATGTTTTTTTAACACTCACACATAAATATAAATTCTGTGATATGAGCATCAACATATGCTTCGCCCCCTAACTGAATTATTATGTGATCACGCGTTGCTACAAAATAATATGCTGAAGATGTTTTAATCGAAAGGTGCTCGTAATGAAAATAAATGGAGTGAAAATTTGATGTGACAAATATTATTCTATCCCCGAAAATAAACAAAATTACGCATTCATTACATTTCAGTACTTTCAGTTCTTGCGTTCTGTTTTTTCCAATTTCCATATTAACATATAAAAGATACGACCGCCTGTCTCTAATAAGTAATAAACTTCCGTTGTAAAGAAACCCCTATTTTGCGAGAGTATTGACGCGAGGGTTGAGGTGGAAGTAATATAAATATTTAGGTGGATGGATTTTTATTCGATGGTTAAGTGAGGGCGAACAGAAACTTGATAACACGTCGATGTAAATTTTAGGGTTTTCACTGTGGGCATAAGGGATATTGGATTACTCAATTTTAATCAATTGGTGCCTTGTGTATCAAATACAGCTTAAAACGAACTGGGGAACCCTTTGTGGAAAAAAGGATATAAATTAACTGAGTAAATTATTTAAAAGGGATATTTAATGATTAAATATTTTAAAGGTAACTGCCACTGGGTGTACGGGGGGAATACCTACTAATAATTTAAAAAACCAAACTTACCTTTTTGAGCAAATTATGTGTGAAAAATTATATTAGGATTATAAAAAATATGCATTATTACTTGGATTGGAAGTATAGTAATCGTAAAAAAAAATTCAATTTTTTTTTTCTTGAAATATTTTCTATGGGCTCAAACAATGCGATTAAGCATGTTCTTTAAGACCATAAAACTCAATTTTTGAATAATAGAAACTTTAAAAGACCAAAGAAACATTTTTTTGAGATTAATAAAAAATATGCCACTTTCTAGTCTATAATCAATAGATTATCTGTGATTGTTTTTTTCACTTTTCATAGTGTGGAAAAAGGCCAATGACCAAATTATTAAACAAATATAACTTTAGTCATATAGGGTATTTCATATAAATAAACCTATTCAACTTTTTACCTGTTTTTACCAGAGAAGAAAACCATCAGTTTCTGTTTTTTTTTTTTGCTGATGAAGTTGTTTTAAATATATTTCAATTCTGATTTTTATATTAAGGAACGGTATCCTGAAAGAAGGATTACTGATGTTAGCAGCTTCCAAAACCTCCTCGATAGATTTATCACGAATAATAGAGGTGTAAGACGTAAGGGAGGGGGTGATCTATTTGGACCAGACCAGTCGTTTAATCCCAGATTATACTTCATAGTCCGGTACTCACACAACATCCTGTAGATGTTGAAAGAACAAACTAGAATGAGCGATCTTAGAGATCTAATCTATTGACGTATACTAAGACTTACAGTAAGAACGTAACATGTGTTTGTAAACATATGAAGGAAACAATAGCATTAGAATTTACTTAGAATCTAAAAATGCAAAATATACTGGGCGTTTGCTGTCTCGTTCAGTACAAAAGCAGAAAAATTAAAACATTTTAGCTAGAAATGTAAGTAATTTCCTAGTTGTATTTTTTATAGTTTGGAAAACACATAATTTAAGGACTTGGTGAAATCCTATATTATAAACTAACTGTATATACCCAATTACGAAAGAACGTGATTTTTTTTTGCTAAATCCGCCGCATTGGTGGTAACTTCAGTAAAGAAATAACAAACCAAATAAGAAAGCAACATAAATTCAATTTATAGAAGGAAACTTTTACAGGTACATTTGAACTTATTCTCGGACGCTGAAGTTAATCCGAATCTTTCCTGAGATAAGAAAGCAGCTTTGCGCTCTTTGTATGGAAAAAAAGGTCATAAGTCATCTTGTAAACACAAAACTCCTGGCATATTCTCTTTTATTATGGATGCTGTTCTTTCATTTTTAATAGCTCGCCGTCTGATATTAGTGAGAGATGAGAAAACATGCCATTGACATGCCTGCATTATTGATGCTCCGAAGGGAGGCTTTGATCACATAAACGGACGTCAACAGAATACTGAAGTATAACGTATTTAAACTATTTAAGTGCTTACAGATAAACTCGATGTTGACAAATAAAAACATACCTATCTAAGTTTATAAAAGATAGTTGTGACTAGTTAGGAGCTTGGTATGTCTGATTATTTTCACTATAAAAATAAAAATTTTATAATAAAATTAATATAACATAACATTGTAACATTTAATAAATTTTACCTATAAGAGACCAGGTGATTTTTTCTATTAAGTAAAAATTAAGCACAATAGGTTCCTGTTCAAATGAAGTCTACCAGGAAAATGATAGAATGAAAATTCGTTAAAGAAAAGTAAAGCCCCCCAAAAAACCTTACCATAGAGGTGTGTTTACTTCACTAAATATGAAACTTTTCCGTCCCTGTATTTCTAGGGCATAGGTGGCCAACATTACAATACAAAATATATTGGGTTGTCATAAATTTAATATTTCACTTGTTTTAAAACCGCCTGAAACTATGCAACCGGATATTCATTAAAATGTTATTAAGATTGAGAAACATAACCAAACTCCTATATATTTGTTTCCAAATGGTATGCTACAACTATAATCGAGGCGTTAACTTACTTAATATACAAATCTCTTGAAGAGGGACAATTTCCGTTAATTATAAAAGTAGCCGTTGCCTTGCCAATATTTAAAAAAGGCGATCCAAATAATAACGAGAATTATAGCTAATATCGTGCATTATATCGAAAATTTTGAAAAAATAGATTTCAATCGAGTTGCAAACTTTTTATTAAGGAATAATTTAATATCAGATAGTCAACACGGTTTTAGAAAAGGAAGATCGGTGGAACCAGCCTCAATACAATTTCTTCTAATCATTGATAAGTTGGATGTAAGCAATTACGTAATCCGTTTATTTTTCGATTTAACCAAAGCATTCGATACAATTAGTATACCGCTTGTCATTAAAAACATGTTTTCCTTATTCATCAAAGACATAACACTTGTGTGGATCAAATCCTTTTTAACGGATAGAAAACTTAAAGTAAAAGTTGACGATGCAATATTCGAAGAGTTTGACGTCAATCTGGGAGTTCCCCAGGGGTCAGTCTTGGGCCTCATTATCTTTTTGCTGTTCATAAACGACCTGCACAAAACTATACCCCAAACACTAACAATATTTGTCGGTGACACGTCGATAGTAGTAACAGCAGCTGATGTTGAAACGCTACGTATCGTGGTTAATATTATAGTCAGAGAGTTTTATGAATGACGCAATTAAAATTTGTAAATATTGAATTTGGCAAAAACTAAATGGATATTTTTTTTCCGAGAGCAGACTACGTGACAGCTCTACAGTCCACATTTCAGGCTTAAAGTTAAATCCATCAAAGATGTTAAGCTTTTGGGAATATACTTGAAAAACAACTTGCACTTGGACAACCATATAAATGAACAAGGTAACCATTATACTCTTCGCCGAGGTACTGCATTTTTTATATAATTGTTGCACAATCTATAGAATATTCTCCGCATTTGTATTGTAAATAAAGAGATATTTCCGAAAAGTACAATAATGTTAGTTTGTATTAGTGAGTGACGGCCTTACCTAACTACGAGATGAATGAAAGTCATCAAAGCTAATAAAAATGTTATATGACAGATGGCAATAGGCCAAGAAAACTACACATTTAGTAAATTCATAATGTCCATTGTAGACTGAAGTCGGTTTGTTGCAACACACGCATGATTAAATTTTTTACATAATTATATACGAAGAGTATATTGTCGTTCGTCCGTCCGTCTGTCTGCTCGCCCGTCCGTACGTCCGTCACGTTTCTTGTAAGCAGGATAACTTAAGAATGCGAAGTTCGATTGCATTGAAAATACAGTAAGTTAATGTTAGCTACTCTTGAAATACAATGACTTTGTTGAGAATAATTTTCCTCCAAAACTTCAACAATTAGCAACTCAAGATTTGACAAATCCGTTTTGGCAAAATAATTTTTCTTTTGTTTGTTTTGTGTTAGGTTGGGTAAAGTTAGGTAAAATAATAAACTAATCGTGGCTGAATGGGCTTGGCCCAAAGCCAAAGAATTGCGGAAAAAAAATCATCTCCCACCTTAGCAGATGCTTTTGTTAAGGTGACTGAATATGATTCTAGCAGTAAAATGTCCAATTTGCTCTTCTTTAATTCTATGAATAATATTTTCCAATCTATGGTGATTATACCCAAATATAGTAGGTAGAGATGCTATACAGATTTCCTATGAATAAGATACATGAAAAGCTTTGTGTGAGTACGTAAGTACTACCACAGACATACAGGGAGCCACTATTCATGTAAGAAAATGCCCGTTCATAGAATTTTGGCATGAGCGAAGTTGCCATGAGGGGATGCGGGTAAATAAGAAGAGGCACCCTATTTTTTTTATAACTAGATGCTTTGTACTTTCATTTTTTTAAAAATCATCCATGTATTCGATGACTTAAGAAAACAACAAAAGAAAACTAATTGAGGGTTGCGGGTAAATTAAGCGTGGCATCCCGGTATAATCTCATTGTATACCTTAAAACCTACACCTTGATGTAAGTTTCATGTATTCGAAAACATCGTAACCGGAAGTGACACCAAAATTCCATGACACCGTCAAAATTTGCTTATATGAAGAGTGGTTCCCTGTAGGTATGTGGTAGTACTTACTCACTCGCATAAAGTTTTTCACGTATCTTATTCATAGGAAATCTGTACAACCGATTCTCTACCTATAGTGATGCAACTGGAGAAAACCTAATTCTGCAGGAAATTATATCTAGATAATCACACCCCTTGTACAGTTTTCACTGATGTTTCCAAATTCTGTGGTGGTGTTGGTTGTGTACATTCAAAACACCAGACGAGCTTAGTTTTAAATTAAACAATGTGTGCTCTATAAATACCGCATAATCTATTGGAATAGGCAAAGTTTTAGATTGGGCTTTGTGTAACAACGATTATTTCATCAACTTTGTAATTATGACTGATACGATCTCATTTTGATCGCCAATTCTAATCCACCAAAGCATGTTTCAATTACAGCAGAGTCAAAGGACCATCTGATATATGAGGTAATATTGCAGTAGACAAACCAGCGAAGACTGCAAGTATTGATGGAGATTTCATCGATAGTTTACCTCATTCTGATGTTATTCCAGTGGTAAAAGAAAATATGAAAAAACTGTGGGAGAAAGAGTGGACCAAAGTATGTAACAGCAACAATTATACATATTGCAAAATCAACAACAAGCTACTTAGTTCCCCTTTGGCCTGTAGAAGTCATCGATACAGAAATGTTAATATTAAATATGTGAGGTGTATATTTGGACATGGATCTGTCAACTCTCACTTATACATATAAAATGAAATATCAGAGACACCCTCTTGTGAGTGTAAAGGATACCTGGATGCTATAAACCACTGGATTTTTTAGTGCCACCACAAAGCACGTGCAACCAGTTTATTAATGCAAAAACTAATATATAATCATATTTCATTGCCCCAATGCAACACATCTCTTTGTTACCTCATCACCAGGAATGATCACTTAAGAACGATATTCTATGAATTTTTGATACTTACTAAACGTAAAATTTAATCAGTTTATTTTATTTAGATTAGCTGAAGCTTCCTCATGTTGCAAATCCTTTGTGATTTAACCTATCTACCCTTGCCTACCTTGTAAAAAAAGTCGCCTTGAACGGCACCTTGGCGTGGAATGTGTGTCCCAGTTTATTTATTCTCCCTTGTTGTCTCAAGCACTGTCTGTTTTTGTTTTTGTTTTGTGTTAGGTTAGGTACAAAAATAAGCTAATCGTGGCTGAATGAGCTTCGCCCAAAGCCAAAATTGACCAAAAAAAAGTTAGCTAGAGAAAGAACCCTATTATTTTTTAACAAAAATCAGTCAACAAATAAGAAAGTTATTAATCATTTCAATTTAAAAAATATAATTTTTTTGTTTTGTAATTAAGCAGAAAATGTCCAAAACTAATATTATTTTCAGAGAAAACTACGAAGAGAATCCTATAGAATGTGCAACAATTATAAAAAAAGTGCAGTAAATCGACGAAGAGTATAATGGTTAGTTTGATTAATATTTCGTATTATGTCTTTAAATCTGTAGACAAATTTAGTGTATTTTCTGCTTTTCTATTGGTTTATCTGGAACATGGGATAAATTGTCGGGAACATTTAATACACTCATATTACTCTATATTATATCAGATTAATGAAGTTCTTGCAGCATGGATGGCTCTCTGCAATATAAAATGTTTTTTTTTTAAGATTTGTGTCGCCTTGTCATAGGGAGTTTGTTGGGTGACCTATTTTCTTAATTAAGTGCTAGAGAGCAAAAAGTAGTATTTATATACCAAATTGAACGGTTTAGCGCTGTGACGAAAATTCATAATATTATGTATATTGTGCTGTGAAAATCTATTTTAGAACATAATTAGACCAACTCTATATGAAATTTGGAGCAATTAAATAGGATGTGCATATTTGCCAGCTAGTATATCATTAATTAAATATGTTTTTCGCTTAGAACAGGAAGTTAATTTATCGTCTATTTAACAAAATAATTAAAATATACCAAACAGAATATAGAACAACAAAGGCGCAATAAACCTACTTTATATGCAAACAAGGCTAAAACATTGTTGAAAGAGGTAAATTAAATAGACTAGGGATGTAAATTTCCTTTAAATAATCAAATCTCCTAATTTGAGTTGAATCGTAAGAATACCGATCGCATTATTTTCAGAAGAATGATTTCCATCGTCTGTCCGTCACGGTTGCGTATGCGTCCTGTCTCTTTAGAACTTTGTAAGAATCCCAGAGGAATTAACAGGAAATGGCTTAACATAAAAGAGAGATGAGCAATCCGGACATTGCCTTCAAATGGTTCAGTGGAGAAGCGGGGATGTTTTTATTACTTACTTCTTCGATTAGCAAAATTCAGTTTAAGGGTCGTTACATTGAAGCGGCTTAGACAGATCAGATAAAAATTATTTCAGTCTGTTAAATTTTCACAATAATCGTCTGGAATTGAATATTCTTAGTTGGTCGAACATACGTTGGCTAGTTCAAACATAATTATAAAATTCAAATGCTTGCTGCTTTGGCATTCAGTTAACTTTTGCTGTAATTTAAGTAGAATTGGGCGACGTGACGTATTAAAAAAACGAACTGTTTCTTTGTTTAGAATTAAAACCGCCGCCTAAGGAATCACTACTTCCACATCCAGATTTTTCATTCAAGTCACTTTAAAGGAAACATCTTGACTAGATTTTCACTCTAGTATGTGGAAATTATTGGTCATAGAATTTTAATAATATTTGGGGCAGATGTCATAGAAAAGTTTGAGGCGTTGGTTTCTACCATATACGTTAAGAATGAAGTTTCTAGTTTACCCTACTTATTTTCCCCTATTCACAACCTACCACCTCCCACCCCTTCAATGGAATCATCTCAATCAGACGTCATTACAATACATACGTGTACTAACTTTCAAGTGAATATCTCAATTTTATGTTATCAATCCCATTAATATTGGAGCGGAGGTTTTGGGGTTTGAAAAATATTAGAAAGAAATCTGAAGCCTTGGCTTCCCAAATCCCAAATTTTAGTACTCTTAGGGCCGGTACTTTCATCTATAGATAGCGACATTTATTCTTTAGAATAAGTCTTATCTAGGAGATAAGCAAAAAATCGGTATTTTCACCTACAAATAGTGATATCAGTCAGATAAATATGCTTATCCCTAGGATAAACTATTCGGCGCCCAAACCGACGAATAAGGCTTTTATCTACAGGATAAATGAAGCCACGCCTACGCGCTTGCGCTCTGATTGGCAGTGCTATTCTATTTTCTAACCTAACTTTTGAAAAGTTCTTTGTTATTTTGTGTTTAACAATATTTTAGATATGGTTTGGCCAGTGGTGACTTTTATAACTGGGTGATTTTATGGACTTTCACAAGCCACGGCGGGAAGAATAATAAAAAAAATCAAATAACTGCTATTTATGTATTTCCTCACGTTGTCCAAAAATATATCACATGAAACACAGTTTTATTTTATATATACCGTTTAAAAATATGCACACACAAAATTTCACAATAAAAGCCATTGTAAACACTATACAATGACAAACAACCATGAAGTATAAAAATCACTCAAATGTCATTAACAGGTAAGCAATAATAGTAGGGGATTATTTCTATCTTTATTTGAAGTACATAGCTTCTGCATACATTTCTCTTGTTTTACCACATTTTAAGTTGGCAACACTTACTTTGGGAAGTGTCTAAATCTTATCCATCGAATTGTTAACCTAAGGTGTAATTTGAATGAAAGTACAGATATAAGATATCCAGTAGATAGCAAATTCTGGTTATCTTATCCTTCGGATAAAGTATATTTGTACTTAGGTGAAAGTACCGGGCCTTACCAGCTTGATTTACTTATTTTTCCCTATTTACTCCTATCTAACCCCCAACCCTTCAACGGGATTATCTCAAAATATAATCTAGCTCCAGATGTCGTTATAATACATAGGTCTACCAAATTTCAAGTGAATATCTCAATTTTATTTTATCAGCCCTTTTAATAATGGAGTAAGGGTGGTGGGGGGTTGAAAAATATTATTAAAAAATCTAAGTCCTTGGCTTCTAGGGCATATAGCGAATTTCAAGTTTTTGTACTCTTACCACCTTGCTTTGCTTATTTTTCCCTATTTACCTCTACTTACCGTGGGGAGTCTTTCAAAGCAATCGTGTCAAAATATAATCTAGTTTCAGATGTCGTTATAATACATACGTGTACTAAATTTCAAGTGAAAATCTAAATTTGGTTTTATCAATTCTTTTAATAAGGGAGTGGTGGGGGGATGGAAAATATTATAAAACAACCAGAGGCCTTCGCTTCTAGTATATACACCAAAACCCAAATTTCTGTACTCCAGATTGCTTTAGTTATTTTCCCATATCTACCCCCAAACTTTCAACGAAATCATCTTAAAATATAATCTACTTCCATATGTCGTAATAATACATAAGTGTACCAAATGCCAAGTGAATATCTCAATTTTATTTTATCAACCCCTTTAATAATGAAGTAGGGTATGGGGGGTGAAAAATATTTTGAAAAACCTGAGGCCTTGGCTTCTAGTACATACACCGAATTTCAAGTTTCTGCACTCTTACCAGCTCGCTTTACTTATTTTCCTCAATTTACCCTTATTTAACCCCCAACTCTTCATCAGAATAATCCCAAAATATAATCTAGTTCCTTATTTCATTGTAATATATCGTTTACCAAATATCAAGTGAATATTTCAATTTTATTTTATCAACCCCTTTAATAATGGAGTGGGGGGTGGTGGGGGGATGAAAAATATTATGAAAAATTTCGCGGTCTTGTCTTATAGTACATACATCAAATTTCAAGTTTCTGTAGTCTTAACAGCTTGCTTTACATATTTCCCCCTATTTAGCCCCCAACCCTTCACCGGATATCCAGTTCCAGATATCGTTATAATATTTTTTTTATTTTAATTTTATTTTAATTTATTTTAATGCCTTATTTATATTAACGTCCTGGCGGAGTTCAGCTATTGCTGCTCTACCACTCAACCAGGACACGTACACATAGACATCAACACAACAACCATTCCCTGCGATATTGCCATCTACCTCAGCTGAGACTCGAACTCAGGAGAGATAACAGCGACTAGACATGTTGTGCCACTCAACAGCGCACTAGCTCACTGCTACCATCTCGGTAACACATGAAAAAACGCCACTAAACATCCATACCCTGACCGGGATTCGAACCCGGGACTCCGTGGTCGCCAGCCAAACATTAACCATTAAAATTATTTATTAAGTATTTTCTTTACAAAGTTTTTAAGCTTAAATCTAGGTATATATACGAATTCACATTTATCATCAATTATAGTTTTATATAAATATAAAAAACACATAAAATGATGTGAGCCGTTGGTATGGCTGGGGACCTTGAGAGCTTAATCTTACTTACAACTGCTATCAAACATTCCAATAACTTATGTTTATTATCTTTAATTTTTTTATTTTTATAGAGATAATTAGAATAGTAAGGTTTTAGAGGTGCAGAACGGAAATAACTGTTAAAACTTATATAGGAAAATAAATGGAAAAACCTATTTAAAATGTCAGAATATAAAATAATGTGCTATATACGTAATAACATTTGGCAATTTTTGATGTTGCGGGTTTTCAAGGGGCATGGGGGGTATAGGATATGGGAGTTTGTGGGGCCAGCCAAACACCTTTAGCATTGCGCCACCGAGCTGGTGGTCGTGGTGGTGGTATATACGTGTACAAAATTTCAAGTCAATGGCTTAAACCGTTCCGGAGAAAACGTGTTGACAAAAAAAAAGTTACGACAGACCGACCGACCGACAGACAGGCAGAAAATTTTTTTGCTCAAATTTTAAATTTTTTAAATTTTTTTTACGATTACTATACTTCCAATCACGTGGATGTGGAAGTAATTTCATTTTCCGTAGTTACACATTGATTATATGAAATAATAATTTTTCCAAAATGCCGACTAACTTGTTTCAGAATTTTCGACAATGTCACCTAAATTTATAAGAAACTATATGACACCGAAGTGGTTTTCACATACAACAACGTGTATCGCCAATTAAGTTATCATCGTCTGGAGATGATCGGCTCTAGATGATGATTACTTGATTGGCGATACACGCATCGACGGTAATGTCAGTGTCACATCAAATGTTGGTGCAAGCCCTTCTTCATGACCAATAAATATTATCATGCAGGAAAAGATATGATGCATGTCCTTTTTCATTTTTATTTAAAAATGCTTATTTTTTAAGGTATTATTCATACACAATCCTTTACTTAGTATTGCCATATATAATTTCTTGCAGAAGTAAAATTTGTGTTTTTTTTATAATTAATCTTGAGAGCTGAAGATATTTCATTAATAACCAGATACAATCATATTTGTTGTTGTTTTTTTAATATGTCTCATTTTAGACCCCATTGCACGCCAACGAGCTAGTGAAATTATAACTTTATATACATCATTTTAAAGAAATTGTCATCAAACACATTTATCTCTCAGTTCATGTACCTCAAAATGTACCTATAGGGGTTGTTTTTGGGGTGGTTCAATCCCGAAATTTTCGAAAGCAGCGGGGTCGAGTTACTCTAAAAACATAGGTTGGCAAAAAGTAATATGCTTCTAAGTGATTTCCGAAGGCTTTTTAGAAATTGAGCCTAGACTATTATTCAAAAATCATATTTCTATAAGACAGTGCCAGGTCGACAAAGAAATATATGTAAAGCGCCGCCTAAATTAAAATGACTGAGCGTCGGGCGTTAGTTTTGATGAGATTGCTCACTGCTTGAGAAACAATACAAAAATTCCACGTTCAAACGTACATATCTCATCTTTTAAGACTACCCCCGCTATGTGCTATTAATATAATCCTTATTATAGTCCCATAAATAATGGCTTAATCTTATTGAACCATTCTTCAAGTTTCTTTGAATAATTTATTAAAAATAAGTGGAAAATGGAATATTAATTAAAATCTTACAGAAAATAATGCTTTTTGCACAGCCGGCTTTATTCCTTATATCTGAATTCCTTTTATATGAGCGAATCTCCTTGAGTCAGGAGGTTTTTCCCTTGATATAAAAACCAAGATCTTAGTTCTTGTCCCCTCAATTTGATAAGTTATTCCATCCACGTCCATTATTTAACGTAGATGTTCTTTGTCGAGGGTTGGTGCATCTCGAAAATGTATTAAATGGGCTGCGTCAGCTTGCATCCCATATATCGCGTTGATGTAAGTTTCAAAATAGTTCTTAATACGAACAGTTGCTATACTGTTACAGTAGAATTGTTGTATTATTTATTTAGTTATTTATTTATTTATTTGTATACAGTGTGTCCCACCTCTCGCTTACACTTACTCGTATCGTCCGCAGTTTTTCAAATTAACCTCAAATTTTTGTCAGTTATTCAATGAACAAAATTCAGTATTTGTTATTTCGAATGAAAAATGAAAATTTACAAACATTGTAGGCTTTATATTGATAGATAAATGTCATTAAGAAAGAACGTTTAGAGCTGCAAACTTTGCCTATGGCTTGTATACAAATTTTTGGGAAAAAATATTCGTTATTAGAATTTAATCTATTCAAGTGATGTAACGAAGTGTTTTTTCGTTGCCAAAAATGCAATTCAAATTAATATTATACTTCGTTATTTGCTCCGCTTACGTTTGTACATATGTTAAATCATTGTTATAGATCCATTTAGCAAGTATACAACGAGATAGGATCCTACTTTGGGTACTAATTGCAACGAACTCGGTTGTGAGAGGGCTACTTGCAATAATTACAAAATTTGAGACTAGTGGCGTTGGCCAGGCCCAGCGTAAATCATTTCTTATTGAAACTGACTTGGAATTAATTCCGCACCACCTGTTTAATAGTTAAGTTGACTATTATTTTCCTAACCGCCGTCCAGTAAGTACATACAGATTTGCAATAGCCACCGTTTCTTGTCAGAGTTTTTATATTTACAAAGCTAAGGTAATTTTACTGAAATACGTGTATAAAAGTGATAATTTGAAATAATTCCGATTCAATATATTAAAATATTATTACCGTTTTCGAAAGTATCGAAGTAAATTTCAGATTGAATATAAATTATTATTAAAGTAGCTGTGCTCTATTGGGAGCGTTTTAGATTCTCAAGATTTTGTCCAAATAACTATGTTGAAATAATTTTCCTTAGGCCCGTACCTTGAAAAAAGAACAGATAATATTTCAAGAGAATACCAGTAAATCTGTTTTCGTTCCTATTATTTTAACTTAAACCGTGGTTCATAGTAAATGAGTTAAAATAATATCCGCCATTTTGCCAATAACTAGACATAACTAGCAATCCTAAAAAATTAACTATTTTAATATTTTGTATCAGCTATGACAAAATACCACGTGGCCGAACCGAAATTCATTTAAAAAGACACTTAGCTGTGGAGTTTGAGGCACTTGGTAGACGCTTCATGAAATGTTAAGGTAATTTTAATATTTCTGAACCGAACCGAAATAACACTGTTATGGTTATTTCTGTCTGTCCGTCTAGGCAGAATAACTTCCACCGTAAACTGATACCAATCACAAACCGTTTTATTTTCCGATCCGAATGTAACTTCCGAATCCGATAACCCGATAACCGTCTTATTTATTTGGTATCAGTTTTATTTAGTTTTGCCAAGTTCTTCAGACTTGCACTATGATTGTTGATTTATGTGTGGTTATCGCTGTAGATAATCGCTTTCTATTGCCTGTACTTGCACACTGCCTGTTTTTTTTACTACTTACTGGTTTACTTGGTTTTTTACGACTTACTGCTTTAACGCTTAAACCCCTACCGCTCCGAATTAATATTAGTAATTAGTAGTTGACTAGCTTCTCACCGCCTGGTTCCTTGTACTCGTAGATTTGTATGTCACAAACAGTAAATTAACATAACATGACATATCTTAAGCTTTTAAATTTATTTATATTGAATTCCGCCAGAGTATATTTTGGTACCTGTCCGTTTTTATTGTCATTGTCAATTGTATTATCTTTAATAAACTTTTTTATTTACCGACTTGTGCGTTTTACTGTTGAATGTGAGTGAAAATCTAATCTGTCGTCCAGGACTCTTGGACATATCCGTTTCTTCACTGTATCTATCCCAGCCCTACTGCAACAGGCTGTGTTAAGAGGCCAGTATGGGACCTTTACCCCACATAAAAATTGGAAAGTACGTCACAGTGATTAAAATATTAATTATAGTTATATATAAATATTACTGTTATCAAGAAATTAACAAAATTTAACAGAAACAGCTTAATTAGCTTCCACTAAATTACGGTCCAACAAAATACATTTATCGAACCGATTTTTCACATATTTATTGCAATTAATAATTTTATGATCAATTGATGTTTTAACTACTTTGAATGAATTAGACACTAAAAATTAAGATTTTTTTTCAAAAAAAAAATTGTATATAGCGTAAGTTTGCAATTCTGAACATTTATTAAATGAGGGTCTGCAGTGTTTTTTTATATTTTCAGTTTTTTATTTCTTGAAATAGGTTTAGAATATCATGAAACGTGGGGAGATACCGAATACAATTTCTGTCGGCCTGTCTGTACTTTTGCACACGATTGCTTTGAAACGGCTTAAGATAATGAATTTAAATTTGGTACATTCATGTATTATAACGAGATCTGGAACTAGATTATGAATTATTTTGAGCTTATTCCGTTGAAGGATTGGGGGTAAATAGGGGTAAATAAATAAAGCAAGGGAGAAAGAGTCCAGAAACTAGGGATTGGTGATATATACTAGAAGCCAAGGTCTAAATTTTTTTATGACATCTACCACCACCACCACCACCCTCACTTCATAATTAAGGGGGTCAATAGAATACAATTATTATTTACTGTATGTACGAGAACAAGTTTGCATTTTTTTTTCAATTGGCTTTGAATTCTAATTTAAATGAAAAATGTGTCGGATTATTTCACTTCGGTTACATTTTGATGTACTTAAAGATAATTTGTTAGCACTACAACATTTTTTGAGAAATCATGTTGTAATGACGGCAACCTTCTTCAGAGTTAATATATGTAAACAATTTAAGATCATCAGTATCTAGCGAAACATTACTTTGAATAAATATACCTGGAAATATCGTTGATAAGCACGATAAATAACATGGGCCCTAGAGCGGAACCCTGTGGAACTCCTGATATTGCTCATAAACCAATTGATTAAAATTCGTGATAGTGCGCTTTTCTTTTACCAGACTAGGAATAAATATCTTGAAATATCTAAAGTAATCGGAATATTGATAACAATTGCTGTAGAAGTCTATATATGATCGAGTATACAAATTAGATCTGCTAGACTATCATCAAGTGTATTCGTAATAAAATTGGTAACACTTACTAAATTACTATTGGGTATTTTTTTCCATAATTACAATTTACACAATACTCAGAGTCTCTATATCACAATACATAAATTAACAACAAATCGCTAGGCTTTAGATATATTTAAATTAAATTTAATAACAGACTACCCAAGAATCCAATGCTTGCATCAAATTTTAAATTATTCAAAGGAAAAGTAAAAGAATATTTAAGTACTTCTTTTGAATATATTTTTTTAAATGAGTAATTGTAGTATTTGTATTGTTAATTAGAATTTAAAATTGTAATTAATTGTGTCATTATTTATTCAAATTCATTATGTTAATTCGTAGTGTTATTATGGATTATTGTACGTTTAGATTTTAATTCGGAATACTCTATGATATTAGCCTTCTGTCACATGTAAGTGATTATATTGGACAATAAATATTATTATTGATTCGTCTATAGAGCACAATATATAATATAACACAACACATATTAGAAATAGCTATGACAACTGTAAGCCGCATAATATTTTGTAGATCAAATTTTATTTTGCGGAGATTTTTAATTCATTATTTCTTGCTTTGAAGTTCTTGAGAACGGTTTCAAGTTTTATTGTAAGTGAAGTGTATGAACTCTTCAAAGGTACTGTAAAAGCCCATTCAGATCCTGTAAAGAAAGTCATAACTTTTTGAAGTCATTTAAAATAAAATTAAAGTTGCACTATATCCATATTTGTTTTTATTTGTTTTGTATACATACATTTCAGTTCGCTGCATATTTTTTACATTACTCTATGGATGTTATGTATACTTTACATTTTCTTAAATATTTTTTTTATGACAATAAAATACAAGTTGTATCGTAAGTGAATGTCGTCTACACTGATTTCTCTAAAGCTTTGACAGACTTGACTACTCGTGCTCCTAATTGCATTGAATACATTTGGTTTGTCTGCGAGATTTTTCGATATCTTTAGAAGTGATCTTAATATTGTGTGAAGCATGAAAAATAGCATTCATCAGGAGATCCACAAGGATCAATTCTGGGACCGTTACTTTTTTAATTTTATTAATGACATAACACAACTGTTTGTTGTTAACTATCTACTGTATGCAGATGCCCTTAAAATATATACTGAAATAAAAATTGTCGCAGTCTGTTAAAATTACAATTCAATTTTAATGACTGGTGCGAGAAACATTGTCTACCCTTAAATGTCGGTAAGTCCATTATTATGTCCTAGTATCGGCGTAATCTTTTGAATTTTTTGGCATTAAGCTTGACAACGTCATTCTGGAAATGAGTTAAGTGTCGCCGTGAATAGACGTGTTTTTAAGATGTTCTCTTAAAAGTGGTAAAAAGGCGGTAAACTCCCGTTAAACTCGATGAAATTTCAGCCACCGGTAGATTAAGAAATTCTGCGTGAAATGAAGCGCCTCAATAGAAAGACAAAGATCGTAAGGAATTAATAATTACAATGTTTTCTAATAATATTAAACCAAGCAAACAAGCTCAAGTGAAGTGCAGTGTCCCTACGTACACCCTAGACGACCCAACAAGATACTTTTTAAGTGGTTCATGGGCAATAAACAATAGCATAGTCAGTGTCAAAATGAGGCACATATGTTAACAAAGCAATATAGCTTTGTTGTGACCTAAAGTAACGGTATACAGTGGAAAGTTTTTAAATGGACAAGATCAGCTCAACCCAAGAAAGAAAAGGAAAATAAATTAAATAGAACAGCAATCACAAGACGTTGCAGAAAGACAGATAAGCTATAAATTTATTTATTTTGTTTTATCTGATATAATTGATATTATTCTGTTCTATCTTTCTATCTGATCTTTACCATCTTAATTTTTATCAGCTCGATTTATTGATTCAAAACATAATGTTTTATTATTAATTTGGAAGGCGGAAATTGAAACCGATTGTCTCAAAGAAACGACATAAAGGGTGAGTAAACTGTCCCTTTGGATCTGTTTTTTCTCATAACGCGCAAAAAAAATATTGTTACCGCGAGATAAGTCCCTTCCCAGTAACTCCACTGTAACTGGATATTTACCTGTGGAACGGTTAATAAATAAAAGCTGTAAAAAAAGAGAGCTGCCAGATTTAGAAACAGAAGAAACAGAAAACTTAGAAGAAGAAAAAAAAGGAGATGGGGATAGATGGAAACTTAAAAGAAGCATCTCGCCAACACCAGCACACTCCAACCGATGATGACAGATGGAAACTTAATAGAAGCATGGAAACTTAAGAAGCATCTCACAAACACCTACACTTCCCATCCTATATTCCCACCCCATGCGTCATGCGGCTCTCGCTGCTGACAACAAGCATGTCCAATGTCCAACCCGGTGTATGCAGCCGGTCCGGCGGTATATAAAACATCCCAGATTTGGTTCCGGCATGCGGTTTGGCCGCCCGTTGGACGTGTTCGACGGACGAACAAGCTGCGTGTTGGAATGAACCTAAATGGGTGCCAGGAATTGGCAGCAAGGCCCATCTTACGCTGGCAAATCAATCAATCAATCAATTAAGCTTGACAACGTCATTTTGAATAAAGGCCATTTTAAAGACCTTTATTTCTAAGATCTTAATCGTTTAAGTACCGAATCGGCGTGTGAGAGTTTACTATGCTATTCACAATCATCCTCCTTAATGAACAAAAAGCCAATAAACCGTTTATTAAATTTCTAAATAGCATTTTATATTTTTATGCCAAAGGGAACATCCATAAATTACGTAAGATGAATTTTGACGTTTTTCTGACCCCCCACCCAACCCCATGTAAGAAACTGTAAGATATAATTCTCCATCCACCCACCCCTCCTATTCCTTACATTGGATATTCATTTTTTCAAAATTCTTTGTTTTAGGGGTAAAAAGATGTATATGTATATATATTGTAATTTATCTATTATAATCGATATATAAAATAACGCCTCTATCTCATTATATTATTAATATTAGTTTAGGCGAATAAAAGGCATAAGCAATGAAAAAATTATATTCAATAAAATCTTACGTAAAATCCTTTACAAATACCCACCCAACCCCATATAGGATTTTATAAGATATTGGCAGAGACCCACCCACCCTCAAATACCTTGCGTAATTTATAGATGCTCCCAAAGGACAAATGTCAATGTGACGTCGCGTCGCTTTTAATATTAATATATTGGTTGATTTGTCAGCGTAAGGTAGGTATTGCTGCCGATTCCGGGCATCCAATCTGGATGTTTTATATACCGAGTCTTCTGTTTCTGCATCTAACAGTGTGCATTCTTTCTCGCCCGCCTACGTCCAGATATGGATTCATGCTTCCTAGAACTTGTGTTTTCGCTTCAACTTCCTGCAGAAGATTGGATATGATACATGCTTGTTATCAGCTGCGAGAGCCACATGTGACGTATGTGGTAGGAATATAGGATGGGAAGTGTAGGTGTTTCTGAGATGCTTTTTTTTTAGTTTCCATGTCTAGGTTTGTGTTAATAAATAAACTATGTCTTATAATGTATATTTCCTACAGCTGAAAGAAACCCCATAAAAAACATAGATTGGCATATGCCCACCTTTGAACCCTCAAACTGGTAAGAAAGTGGCAACTTTCCAACCAAAAGTGTCACATTTCAGTCTAATTATCGAATGAAGTTGAAATGTTATACTTTCCAACTTTTGACATCTAAGGCAGTTTGATAATTTCTGTATGATTGAGAATAAATATTCTTTACGCTACTATTGATTGTACACTCGAATACTGTATCCGCCACGAGTGTTGGCGAGCGTAGGAGAATACTATGTAGAGAGATTGTATGGTGAGTGTGATAAATATCGAAAAATCTATCCATTTTGCACCCACTGTGCAAGCTCCGGTTCTCGTGTGATCTAAATAAAATACTAGGCGTTCAACAATTCCGATATATTAACACTAAACTTATAAATTCCTTATTACTATTTTATACTACAATAAAAGTTTCAGTTTTTGATTGATAACAACAGGTAAAACTATCGTTTATTATGTACACACGTACCGCGCACCTTGCGTTCTTACGTTCTTGGTTCTTACTAACGCACACCACACACACACGCATACGCGCTTGAGTCAGTGACGTAGGGCTTGACGCGATCAGAGGCGTGCTAATTCATTTTATTTTCCACAGTGAGTCCGAGGTCCACCACGTTTTACTTGCCTACAGTCCGTACTAAGTTACTTAATGCTTCGTTAATCAAATGTTTCAAAGAAGTTTTTCGAATATTTCAGTTAAAATGTTTAATAAAATTCCAAGACGCATCAAACTTCCTTCGAATATTACTTCTCTCAATAGGCCAAATCTTGATTAGTTTTCAATAGATGACTGTTACTAGTACAGGATAATTAGCCAGTTAGGGTAACAAAAATTAATAAAAGGACCATCTCTGGGATTTAAGTAGGTAATAACCTGGACAACGAGATGATGCATTCTTTGCACTTCCAAGTTCCGGGAAAATTCAAAAAAATTTGGAAAAACTTTTTTATTTTCGGGTTTTTTGCTCTAGCGGCCAAAATAATGAAAATGTTCCCAACAAAAGTTGTAGCTCGTCTCTTTCTCTACAGAAAAGGTATTTAAACATTTTTGTCTTACTTAAGCCGTTTAGAAGATACATCGAGTTTTCCACTTATAGTTTGTGAAATGTGCGAAAAATGAGAATTCTCCGGGAGTTACGTACGACCGGGCTCATCGATCAATAATTCTTACTATTCAGAGCCCCTAAAAAATGAAAATAACATAAAATGTAGAGAAAAGTCTCAGCTTTAATGTGGAACTAATCACAAAATTCATAAAAAAAATTATCATAGAGAAAAAGTGTCAGAAGATGGCTTAGTAAACTTTGTACAGTTGATCCACAGATTTATTCATATCTTTGCCGGGAGTCGTTAGAATGATAATTCATTTTGCTTACATATTCTTATATAATGACATACTAATCCAATTAATATTTTATTGCAATTACTTTTGTTGGAAAGACATGCATGCCTTGCGATCAAAGTAGAGGATATATTTCTCATCGATCAATCATCTCCAAATTTTGGAGTTCAATTCGCTATATCTTAATTAATAATAATAGCAGTCGTAATTTTTGGATTATAAGTACAATAAAACATATTCTCTCGAACGACTTTAGAGCTTTTTAAATGCGTGCAGTACTTTTTGAATTTGTCTGCATTATTCATACACGTTCAGAAAATGCACAATTATACAGTAAAACATATACAACTTATTTGTTTCTTAACATTCCTCAATGAAATTTTCACTAAATATAGACTAACGTACCTCTAATCTAGTCCATGCAGTGAAAAAGCACCCATTGTTACGGGAGAAATAGGCAGGATGCATAAAACTGAAAGATATGAATAAATCAACTGTATAAAGTATACTAAACCATCTTCCAACACTTTTTATCTATGATGAAAATTTGTAAGAATTTTGTGA
The DNA here is from genome assembly GCA_963583905.1 of Stenurella melanura. NCBI lineage: Eukaryota > Metazoa > Arthropoda > Insecta > Coleoptera > Cerambycidae > Stenurella > Stenurella melanura. The sequence goes on along the minus strand of OY757314.1, from coordinate 31,554,615 downwards.
TTAGTTCCACATTAAAGCTGAGACTTTTCTCTACATTTTATGTTGTTTTCATTTTTTTTTAGCGGCTCTGAATAGTAAGAATTATCGATCGGTGTGTCCGGACGTACGAAACTCCCAAAGAATTCTCATTTTCCGCGCATTTCGGAGCGGCTCAAAGCTATAAATGGAAAACTGCATTTATCTCCTAAACGGCTTAAGTAAGACAAAAATTTGTAAAGACCTTTTTTGTAGAGAAAGAGACCAGCTATACATTTTTCTCTGTATTTTCATTATTTTAGTCGCTAGAGCAAAAAAACCGAAAAACAAAAAGATTTTCCAAATCTTTTTGAATTTTCTCGGAACTTGGAAGTGCAAAGAATGCACTCTACATTCATACATACATTCTACAGGTTATTACCTACTTAAATCCCGGAGATGATCCTTTTATTAATTTTTGCGAGGTTCTTACAAAACTTTGCCTCCATTGCCTGTACTATAGTTTCAGGTTATTTATTTATTCCTAAATATGCATATGTTTTATGTCACTTTTATATATTATTACTGTTTGCAGTTATGTCTTTCTGTCGATGTAGGTTGTATGTAGTAAGAGCGACCCGATATTAAATAACCAACCTATTAATTTCGTATGAACTTTAGTCTGCACTGTTATAAAGACAATTTATTTTTATTATACTCTTCGCAAATACAAAACGAAGAGTATATTGCATTTGATCGGCACATTTCTGAAACTGATAATATCGCTCGTAGAGAAAAAAATTGTCAAATCACTGTGTTAGTGATCGAATTTTGAACAACTTTCAAAGTGCCCGTTCGTCCGTCTATCTGTCGGTCCGTCACGTTTCTTGTAAACACAATAACTTAGGAATGAAAAGTCCGATTGTACTGAAATTCGGACAGTAAGTAAGTTCGTGTTAGCTAGAGAAGAACCATATTGTGTTTGAACCATATTGATCATTAAACAAAACAGTTATTTCAATTTAAAAAAAACATAATTTTTTATGTTTTGTAATTACAGAAACTGTCTAAAACTAATATTTACAAAACTTGCGAAGAGTGTTCTATAGAATGTGCAACAATTATATAAAAAGTGTAGTAAATCGTCAAAAATATAATAGTTAGCTTGTTATGAATTAATTTGTACAGTTGAGAAAATGGTGGAAACTTTGAACAATTGAAAGTAAATAATTTCCTTCATTTTTGGGTCTTCTTATTATGAAGACCTATTGAAGCCATAATGAATTGGTTTTATACACGTAGTTTAATAAAGCAAATAATGAAATTCCTAATAAAAATAAGAAATATCTTATGATTTGAACTCGTTGCCTCCTGAAAAATTATTTTTAGATTCTGTATCCTACACTGAAATATAATTAGGATAATTACGGGCAAATCTTCCTTAATTAGTGTTTTCTAATGAGATCTCTCTCGAAAATATGCAATTACGATTTTATAATGCCAATTAAAACGATAATTTTTGTTTTAGAATTATTTTCTTTCTTTTATCGCTTTTTATTTACGTTCTCAGGAATTATTTTTTGCAGGACTTTCATGTGCCTTCTTTATCCTATGTGTCTTTGATAAAAATATCAAAAGTAAATTAGGATACTGCTTGTATATAGCTGTCTCCACATATTTAATGCAAATAAAAAAGACTATAAAAACAAGCCAATAAAATATCAAAGTCTGTATTTTTACCTGTCGAAACGATCCTACAGAGCCGTATTTTAAATCTTTGAGTATTAGAATAAACAAAAAAAAATACTAGAGAGTTAAAAATCGTGCAGAAATGTAATGACTTTTGAAAAAAAATTACTCTGTTTTGCGTCAAGATAGGATATCTTACGCATTGGTGCATATTGCCCGTCCTCCGTGATATTAATAGATAAATTCAAGGTACGGCTCTGATTATTTGTTCCCTGGGTAGGACGTTCTAGTAAGGGGTGATTTGCTCAACTACATTTCAGGAGTTAAGGAATTTTAATTAAAAGAGGCTTATTTCCAATTATTTCATATTTTAATTATGCCATAACATACTAGAGAACAATGTGCTATCCCATCTATTCGTAAGCGGCACAGCTTTGAGGTTTTTTATGTGCAGTAAGTATATGGAGACAACTATACTAATTTGCTCAAAGAAATCCTGCCAACATTATTTCGTAGCAAGGGACATATTTAGAGTTCCCAGAGAAACTAGTTGCCAGATTCAAGATTACTGGGTATTTCAGTACTTACATATGTGTTAATAATATCTATTTTTTAAACCGAATAAGCGATTATAATATAACAGAACAACGATGTTTAATAATTCTAAAAAATATTTATTCTAGGTTGGTGGGGAGCAGTCCCCCCCCCCCCCCCAATTCGGCTTCAATACTCTAGTCCCTAGAGTAAGCCCTAAGGATATTTTAATTATATACACAACCATTTAAATCAATATTTATTTTCTGTAATAGGTGCCAAAAGAGATAAACTGGTGTGCATGAATTTTGGCTGGTTTTTGTTGAATTTTTTAAAGTATAATTTTTAACCGACGTCAAGAAACTTTAAAAAAGAGGAGGTTCTCAATTTCACTCGAATGTTCTTTTTTTTTCATTTTTGTGCATTGATTTCTCTGGAATGGCTCAAGCAATTTCTTCGACATCTTTTGCAAACTGTCGAGTATGACTCGTCGGTAATCTCATGTTAATTTTATGAAGCTATGTTTAGTATAGGGTGAGCGAAAATCGTAAAAGGTATTTTGTATTCGAGAAAATGCGAAATATGGCGGATGCGCCAGTCAAAGGTAAATATTGTTGTAATCACAAATCTTATGGCTCAAATCATAATATTTTAGTTTCTGAATCAAATCGACTCAAGGTCACACATAATGGCACGCATGGGCGTACCATTTGAAAGGAGTTTTCTGTAAAATGACAGTTATTACTTCTTACAATTTTAATATTACATATAACATTATCGCCTCTTTAAGATTAGTTTCTTTAAAAACGATAAAACTAAGGCGCTCAAACTATTTACACATCAATTTGCATAATTAGAAGAAACTTAAAGCACCACAGTAAAAAACATTAGGTTATACAGGGTGGACCATTAATAATAGGCTATAGTGCAGGGGTAGATTCTTTGGGCCAAAATATGAGGATACATATAACCAAATATGCTTTAGTAAAATGTGGTACTTCTGACCAGAAAATCTGATGAGGGCGTCATTTCCACATATAAAAGGTACACTTGGTAGAACTTGATAACTCCAACCGTTTTCTAGGAAATTGCCGTTAAACGGTTGGAGTTATCAAGATCTACAAAGTGTACCTTTTATACATGGAAATGGCGCTATCATCAGATTTTCTGGTCAGAAGTACCACAACGTTTCGTCCAAAAACAATATGAAAAAAAATCATCATCAGATACAGGTCCTGCGGCGCCCTCTATGATCTAACATGATGTAATACATAAATTATTGTTTCTTAGAATAAAAGAAGTTTTTCTAGCGAATTTGGCGAAGATCAGTCAAGAGGCTGTTGAGTTATTGCAGAAAAACGAAAAAATTATTTGAATTTTGACACTCTGTATCTTTTTCCATAGCAATATTTTACTAAAGCATATTTTGTTATATCCTCATATTTTGGCCCAAAGAATTTACCGATGCACTATGGTCTATTATTAATAGTCCACCTTGTATAAATACGAGAGGAAATAGAAAATCATTAAATTTGACAAAAGCGTCAACTGCACGCTACAGAATGCTCTAACACCCATTGTTACGCTTGGAACTTCTATCGTAGCCCCATCAGACATGACTTTCTGCTATTTACATTGTCACGTGCTACTATTTAAGCTGATACAAAAATGTCATGTCTTTGCTAAGTACATAAATTGATGATGTGAATGACAAGATTCGCGATTCCAACTATAGTTAGGTATTTTACGAGTAGCTGATACTGAATCTGATGTCAAAACTTAAAGATCTACCAGGGCTACTCCAATACGGCTGCTACGATTGCATAAATTATATAAATTGTAGATTTAAGTACTTCAAATTGAAGCACTAAAAATTTTTTTTGAGAAAATTCAACCGCCTTTAAGAAACCTTCATTAAACATTATGAATTGAAATTTCACTGTCGCAAAGGACTTGTGTCGCAACAGATTGAGATAATTTTTTTTAATACTCGTTATTTAATTTCCAAGAAACGTAAGGGAGCCGATTTTTGAATTATGGCTAAACAAAATTATTGAGCTTAGCCGAAATGGCCATGTTCTATTTAAATTTTAATAAAACTTTTTTCTTATCCAGTTTAAATAATTTTTGTTACTCGGGGGTTTCTGAGGTCGCTGATTACGAATGTCATATTTAAATTCTCATAAACCATGAAACGTGATCATTTCTCGAGGGAAAATAAAACGAATCATTGGATTTAACTTACTTTAATGATCTATACAAAATACACACACAAAGCAGAGCAATTTGACATCAGGGTTGTGAGTAAACTTTACAAGAACTTTTGTCAGAATAATCATATAAACAAACCATTAAAAGTCCATCTGACACATAACAAAAGACAAAGTAAAATTTGTACACATAATAAGAATTCATATACCTACAGTAAATAATAAAACTAAACTAAACGCGATCTGGCCAGAGCGTTGTAAACAAATACATTTTACGATAACTAACATAATTAAGCTTAGCTGGTTTACATATAGACACACAAAAGGAAAATATTACTAACTGTATGTAAAATTAATGATAAAAATGGTCCGACAATTACTATTTTCGACATAAATTGGTTCGGCAGTTGAACACTATGTTTTTATGCCCAAAACACACGGGATATGTCAAAATAACAGGACGGTATAGCTACGCCGCCAAAACGAGGTTATTCACGCACTATAACCTTCTCAAGAGATACGAGAAGGTTTATCGAACACTGGGTACCATAAGAAATATTACTGGCCAAACGTGTAATGAGGTATTAAAGCCATCAGTAATTCTGCATGGTCGCAATCGGCGCCAAACAGCCACATTAGCATCATGAGAGACATACATAATATAAAATTCTGCTGTACTTACAGTTGATTCCATGAAAACATTGCATTGCTGTAATTATAGGCAATGTTACACTATAGCACAGAACATATAAACTAAAATAACTACGTTACTGATTATTTTCGCAGTTATTATTCATTATGTACAGATATTCACAACTATATATCGGCTTTTAATTTTTACGACCCTACACGGCCACCAGCCTCTACGCCATCTTTTTAGCGTCTACCAGAGTCGGCGCGTGTATCGTCTACTGGTCGCACAAGCTACTACGCTATTGGTCAAGCATTTGTCATGACTAGCCGATAAAATTTAAACATGTATAATTTAAATTTAAAATAATGAATAGAATAGTTGCGCGCTTTATCTAATTTAAGGTACTGAGCGTTCTTACAAAACGTGACCGTTACAACCAACCTGCAAGATGGCGGCTATAAAATGCTAAAAAATTATATTTAATTTTTCATAATTTTATAGCATTTTAGCTGCCATTGATTCCACCGTCTTGCAGGTTGGTTTATGACAATTTGGATATTAGATTCGTAATTAGTGACCTCAAAAACAAAAATTTGAAAATCGGCGCCCTTACGTTTTTTGGAAATTAAATAACGAGTATTTTTTTTTGAAATTATACCAATCGGTTGCGAAATAATTGCTCACGATTTTGAACGAAAAGTTTGCGATTCGTGCCACTGTGCGTCGTTCGGTATTATCTAATATTAATTTTGAGGTCGATGCAAAAATGAATAAACAACAAAGTCGAACGAATTTTCATTCGACTTCAAAATCAATATTAGTTAATAAAACGTTCACTTAACCGAACGTTGGCAAAATCTCATTTCATAATTTCAAATGACCGTTTTTAAGGACGATTATTTTTTTCAAAAAAATTTCATTAAATTTCTAGCAGAAATATAATCCCAAATCCCCAGTGTATACGATGGGTTACCAATTTTGTGGTTCCACTGACTTTTATCCTCATCTAATCAGTGCATTTAAGAATGTCATAAAAAATCCATTAGTTGTTTTCACTATGTACAAATTTGCCTTTAATATTATTAAAATTAAGTACTTGTCACACTAAAATACTTCTTAATATTTAAATAAGGCATTTTATCGTCCATCAAATTATAATTTCAACAAATAAAAACAACATCTTTGAACAAGTATGCAAAACACGCTATAATTGGAGATGACGTCATCGGTTTTATCAGTGGCTTATATCGCATTTAAATAGTGGTAAACATTTTATTCGCTGGATTTACGTTTTACATGCCATTAAATAAGTAATGTCTAATACGGGATTTGTAAAAGCTACTTCAAAAAATTTACCTACTCTAAAAGTATATAATGGTAAGTGTTAATAATACAAAATGACGTTTGTTTTTGGTGGGAAAATTTAAATTCAAAATTACTTAAAAATTTCATATCACTGTGTTGGTGATCAAATTCTGAACAACTTTCAAAATGTCCGTCCGTCCGTCACGTTTCTTGTAAGCGCGATAACTTAAAAGCGAAATGTCCGATTGTATTGAAATTTGGGCAGTAAGTTACTGTTAGCTAGAGGAAGAACCCTATTATTTTTGAACAATATCGATCAATAAATAAAAAGTTATTAATTATTTGAATTTAAAAAAATGTTTTTATATATTTTGTAATTAAATAAAAAATGTCTAAAATTAATATTATTTTCAAAAAGGGCTCCTATAGAATGTGCAACAATTATATAAACAATCGGCGAAAAGTATAATGATTAGCTTGTTTCATTGTTGTTTACTTTTGTTATTTAAATCCTATTACGATATTTACGAACACTTTAAAAAAATTATAGTCGACGTCTCAAGTTCCGCAAATTATTCTTAATTACTTAAAGTAAATATAAATGGATTTCTATTTGTGTCTACAGAAAACTACTTGGACATGCGGTTAGTGTCGCAACTGTTGATAATGTCAGTTACATAGGTGCGCAACGAGACTTGAATATTTAAGAAGTGTGACTTTGCGTTTGAATAAGAATATGTACGTAGTGTGGAAAGCAAAGTATTGACTCTCGACTTAAAGTCTCTATCTTCGAAACTTTGTAAATAACTCGGTAAACTTCAGGTTCTTGATAAATTACTTCGACAGTAATAAAATATTGAAAAATAGTAAAAGTAGCCATGAAGAGATATCAGCTGTCCATTGAGTACAGGGTAGAGTATTCAAATAGCCATATAGTTACAGTATGAGGTTGGTTTTTGCGAACACTAGTAATGTACGCATACTATCAGTTTCCTGAGATCTTGGTCTCGCTGCATATTTTGAACGATATTTTTCATCCATTAAAAAATACATAAACTGCACCCGCTAGCATCACAATTGTTATCAGTTTGTTTATTTTAACTACAGTTTGATAGATAGCGCGGCACTAATGAGTTGTGCATGTGCCGATCGATGAATTCTGGATATTCCATATTAATAGCACCGAGATCCGAGGGTCTCGAGTACGAGACCGATACCGAGATCGATATTTACCATACCGAAGCACTAAATACGTAGATGGTGACCTTCAAGCTAACATAATTTATATTGACTTCTCGTAGGCTTGTGACAAACTGGACGATGGCTTCTTTAAATAAATTAAACAATGTGGGATTGTCGCCCACACTCCTAACATTTTCCAAATCATATCTTTGTACGCAAAACAGCATTTTGAATACTGTAGTCCTAAGTCCTTCGAGATGTCTGGCACTTCTGATGTACTCCAGGGCTCTATTCTGCGTCCACTGTCATTTGCTGTTTTTATTAACGATATTGTTGACTCGTGTTTGTTATATGCTAATTGATCGATTGGCGTACAGAATCTAATGATGACTGTAAGAAATTTTAAAACAAATTAAACAAGCGGGGTGGTGCATGAGTTGAACTCTGTCACTAAATGCTGCTAAGTGCAAAGTTGTCTCTTACCATAGGGAAAAAATGTGTTTGATTTCGGTTATCATATGAATGGAATAATTCAATCATGCTCTGAATACTTCTGTGATTCAGGAGTGGCAGTTGATTATAAGTTATCATTTTCATAGCACATTGAAAACATTATATCGGCATCCTCAAACGACTGTAGTTTTGTTATTAAAAATTTACATAGCTTTAGAGACACCCAAGTATTATGTATGCCATTTTAACGCATCCGTTGAATGTAAATTAGAATATGAAAATATAATTTGGCATTTGAAATATTCCCCATTGAAAATGTTCAAAGAATATTTTTCAAATTTCTTATGTAGTGGATGGCGGCATATATCGTACTAGAACATGACATAATGTACTACTCCTTAATATTTATTGAAGCTGTACATTTATATTTCTGTTTCTGAAATTTTATTAATCCTAAAGTTTCCTGTACCGACAACCCCAGCATTTATTAAAATACTCTCCGCTGCATATTATCGAAGGAAGAGATATTTGTATTTCGTTTGTCATAGGTCACAATTGAAAAAAATGTGATAATTCAATACCGAAAATTGTAATAAATACAAAAGCCTGCAAGACACACTATGTATATTTAATTGTTCTGGAACGATCATTAAGAGCCATTTTTATTTATAACAATAATTATAAACTGTATAGTACAAAATGATGAGTGTAATATTGTAGAAACTTTAAAGAGTTCTTCTGAACGTACTCAATTTTACTCATGTTTATATCTGTTAGATTCGATTATTTATAATTATCTTTGGGTAAATGTCCCATCTTTTAATTCGAAAAAACTGTGGGATGCTGTATCTTAATAAATAAATAAATATACGTTATTTTTTTGCAAATTTTCGTATTAAAGCTGATTTACATCTAGTGGGTACTTTTATGGAGTTGCAAATTAAATTTGTATTAAGAAGCTTGAAAATAAATACATTTTTTTAATTATCCCACGCTCTCAAAGGTAGTATGTAATATTATTGGACATCTTGTTAAGTTGTTAGGTAACGAAATTGGGTATCTTTTCAGCAGCTCAATCCATTATGTTATTTGATATAATTCCGCCAAATCTATGAAATATACACCGCTATATCTCCACAAGCCGAGCCGATGTGGGTGGTAGTGATTTTGATTCAACAAGAAGTCGAGTAAAAATGGCGTATCCGGATTAAGGGATAAAACTAGGAATATGACAGATAGCGCTAGCGATAAAGTCATTTGTTATTGACGGATATAATCCTGCCTTTTTTAACGTTACTTCTATGGTATTAAACGGACATGAAAAATTTTACGGGAATTACATGAACTGAATAAAAATCCACTTTGGATTTAGAGATTTTGTTGATCGATTGACCACTTTACTATTAATGTACTTTTTATTACATAATACCGTCCGAACTACTTGTCAGAGCAATGTAAAATGAGTAGAAGTTGCTTCAGTCGCGCCGTTGCCAGTTGCGACTGTCTATTTGAGTACCTTTTGCCTGGGACATAAAACAGTTTATTTATATCGGGCGAGTCAGAGTTAGGTACATCGTATATTTGTTTTACTTTTTAATTGGTTTAGATGGTAAAATTAGTAAAACAATATGCCCCTAACGTCTGCCCAAAAACGGTTTAATAATACTGGATCAAGTTAAGGAAACTGCTGAGAACGAAAAAATTATTTCGAGCGTTGGACAAAATGCTGTTTACCGTTGCACAGTGGGTCAAAATTTAAAATCTCTGGCCAAAATTCTGAAACTCTGCAAATGTACTTAGTGTGCATAGGTCATTAAGGGGGTGAGATATAGGGGTTGAAAATATAAATAACCTTCAATATTTTTGAAACTCAATTTACTTACGTACTTTTGATACCTGAATTTCTATGGGAAAAATAAGGGGAAAAATGAACAACCCCTGGGGGTGAGTTTTAAGGGTTGAAAATATAAATAACGCACGATTTTTCTAACTTGGCGTGAGTGTGATTGCGCTTAGGTATTTATGAGAAAAATATTTTTAAAATACCTTCTCGCCCTGTAAGAGATATGTAAAAGTTAAAAGAATTGTTTAATCTGTGTTTTTAGAAAATGACTTTAAAACATTGTATATTGTTAATATTGGAATAAAAAGAGACACTAGGCATTCAAAAGTTAAATGTATTATAGATTTTTGAACAGAAATAATAAATAAAGTAAGACCTATCAAAAATACACACTTGTCTACCTAATCACTATTGTCCTGTGCACTACTGCTTTCGGAGGTGATTTCATGTGGTGTTTATGCTATCGAAGTCGTTGAAGGTTTGGGTACTTCTGGTATTGCTCTTGTTGACCTCTTTTGGGGCAATTTTCTAAGTCCTGTGAAGAACAGGTCGGATGAAATTAACAGGCAATGAAGGGGATCCTCATTCGTTAGTTGTCTAGGTGATTTCCTAGTGTGGCTTTGCCGGTATTGTTTAAGGTCTTTGCTCCTTGACTCCCGAGCTTCTTCTGAGAGTTGACCGATTGGTAACATCGCAGACTCAACAATTTCAGCTCCATGTATGAAGATTTTGTGCGCAGATGCCGGCATGTAATACCATCCGTAATTGGTGACTAATAGATTCGCCGTCTCTTTTGCATAGCTACAGAGTGTCAGATTTAAAAAATTTTGACCACAATTCTGAAACTCATGGAAACGCCCTAATATCAGCTGGCAATTGCAGGATAAATAATTTAAAAAATCCATTGATAAATGGTGGTGGTGGGTTTCAAGGGGTGGAAATTGAAATAATTGTATGAAATTGTGAAATATTACCTCCAAATTGAAGGTACAACTGTAAAAAATGTTCACTGATAAATAGGGCTTGGTTACGCAAATCGAAACTCATTGATAAAATGTGGAAACTTAGGATACTAATACGCGCCAATATTCTTGACTTTGATGACGGTCTCGGATGATTAGGGGTCGAGCTTTGAGCTCTTTGCCCCAATCATCGCTGTAGACCTGGACCGGCCTCGTAAGGGGTGGGTCTGCTTTTTACGACTACCCCACCTGCAAATGCAGACGGTGTAGGCGAAGTTAGCAGACCTCCCCTGGTCCTGGCTGTTGGACCCTGCCAGCTGGGTCGTTTCTTCTGGCGCTCTTCTGTCTTGAGTTTCTGTCTTCGCTGGCATGTCGGCTCCCGGGAGCGTCTTTCGTCTGTCGTGAGAGGGAACGGCTGTTGCCGCAGCCTCTCGGAAAAGGATACTAAAAGAATTTCACTTAAAAAAAACTTTTATTAATGTATTATTTTACAAAGTCGAAGGATTACAATGTTAAAAATAAATTTAATCGTTGATCAATAGCCACTTTCGTAGTCACTTTGTGGTTCACTTGAACTACTTTGGCTTTGAGATGTATGTTCACAATCAGCTGAGATTTCCATTTCTATCGAGATTTCTATATTTATAAAAGGTTCCGATTAAACCAAAGAAGTATACGCAACAAATCCTCGTTCTTTATTGACATTTCTTTTTGGAATTTTCAGATTTTCTCTCCAAATCTTAAAATAAATTAAGTCGCTTGGGTTTATAAGATGGGCGCTAGGATCTGAAAGAGACGCAAAAGAGGAGGTATTATAATGTATGCCAATTTCATCTGCTTGCTTATCTAATACTTATAGGGGTTGAAAAATATAGGATGGTATACATTAGAGATATGGTGTATTGAAAGTAAATTTACTTTGAATTAGTGATTAGTGAACAAATTGAATTAAATCAGTGACTGCAATACCAATAATAATTATTATTACATTTGTAATTTAATATGATTCGCCTGCATCAACGTATTCAAAATGCCTTAACTCAAAAAGTGGCAGCTATAGGCAGTTGCAGTTCACAAGACATGTATTCGATACTACATTCAATATCATAAAGAAGCTACAATGCGGATGTTTATGCAAATGAAGCGTAACAGAAACGTTTCATCAAAATTTACGGCAAAAACCGCTTACTCGATAAAAGGCTACTAGGTACCAAATGGCAGACAAAATCAACTAACTGCTTACAATAAAGCTCTTACCTTGTTCTGCATTAGACATTGGCGATTCATTCAATTGAAGACAAAGAAACAGAAAATTCACTGTTCGAAATAAACTAAATATTCACTGCACAAATTTAATACATAACTCGTTCTCGAGCCGTAGAACGCAAATGAAGCAGGTATTGGGTTCGGGGTCTTCTGTTCCCCTAAGTATAACAAACACCCTTACCAAGAAGCCTGTTTATTACTCACTTCTCGAAAATCTGTTAAAATCGGTTGATTTCACTTTTGGCCAGAAATGCCTGAAATTGACCCACTGTGCGTTGGATGAAATACTGTTCGTTGGAACTTATATTAGAATTACCTGTATATTCCACATGCTTTATATTAAATAAGCTTGGGGCGCGGCTCACGAAATCATCGCTTGGTTCAGAACAGCAATTTTGGGATTAAGAACTGATCTCACTTAAATATCATTAACATGGGATTGTATGCATTAATTAATTTAGGCATCTTTACTTACTGTTAGATCACTATCGATCCATGTTACATTCAGTACGGATTTCAGAGCACAAGCCTGAATTATTTTAAGTCAAAATCGATAATGAAAAGTATGTTAAAAATATCAGTAAAAATTAAAAAATGTAAAAATCCTGAAAAGGTTGTTTATTATTATACAATGTTACTATGTAAGAAGTCTCTAACACTACTCTATAGTTTGCAAAACAATATTAAAATATTAAATAAGTTCAGCTAATCCGGAGCAACGAATGACCAAACATGAAAAGCAAAGATACTGGTTGAATAGAGGACCTTTCTCATTTGTATTTCAAGTTGATTTAAAAAATAGTTTGACGTATAATTAACAGTTCGGCATTTTACAGAAATACCTAATAAAATTATTACTACATTTTTAAGAGAAATTCAATGTTTTATCGCGCCTAACTACCTAACCCCAGGATTGCATTGCTTTTTAAAATTTAGAAAATTATTGTATTATTTGAAGCATTGGCTTTCATTTAAATAGTTGCAAAATAATAGAAATAAATAAAATAATAAGGTATAGTTTTTGGCCCACTCTATACATGGAAGATGCAAAGAAAAGAAGGAAGTTGTATTGTCCTTATTCTGTAACGTAATACTAAAATCAATAGGCAGAGACAGGAATCTCCCCAAGTTAATTTGATTAGACACTGAACAAACATTGGAAAATTTGACCAAAGGGTGTATGCTTTTGATCTCCACTCTATGCGCTACGCCATAAATTAAGCCATATTCTAAATCTTAACTAAGTTTATTGATAATTTAATATCACATGCCACAGGATAAGGTTGCTCTGTCTATTAATTTGATAGCATTTAGTGTTAGTTAGGGTCCAGCTGTGACCCAGGGTTGATGACATTTTCTCTCCACTCATAGAAGTAACATCACTGGGAAATTTGATTTGTATAATTTTAGGTTGGTGTGGTCAAAGTCGAAAGTTGGGGTGTATTCAAGTACTATGAACTTATCAGTTCATAGTTATTGACGAAAATGGGTATAATCAAAATTGCGTAGTGTGTGGCTTATCATTCTTTGTTAATAAATTATTATTATTGCTTTTAAAACTCAGTTCGAGTTGTGGTTTTTGTAATTAAGTTTTTTATACGATCGGACAGTTTAAGATGTTTGCTGGTTTGATAAGATATCCATGCTTAAGAAATAGTAGGGCACTTTCTGCCTTTAGTATACAAATAAGTATTATAGGTCTAGGGCAGAAAGTACACTTTCCAGCTTAGTACTGGACACACACCTAGTAGTCGAGTTAATGAAGGTTTTTACTTCTTAGACCCCAGGGACAGGTTCGATTTTGATGATTTTTTTAAATGTGTGTTTGTTAATATTATTCAAAATCAGAAATATTCCAAGTGGCGCAAATAATTATTTATATTGTTTAGGGGTGGATGTCACCCCTTCTCGGGGGTGGAAATTAGTAAACTCAAAATAACTGCAGAAATCGATAGGGGGATGTATTATAAGCAAAAATGTTCTATGAAGTTTTTTAAATCAATATTTTTCGAGTTTTTCGCGATTGAAAATGTTGATTTTTCATTAAAAAAAAAATGCATGTTTTAGAGTGATTTTTCACGAGAACATACGTTTTATCAAAAAAAAAAACATCCGGAGTAAAAACGAATCTTATAAAATAACAAATCGATTAGTTTTTTCTTATTTCTGTAAATGCAATAAGAACCGACTTAAGGCTAGTTGAAGGTGACTACCGAAAACTGAATATGAACCTTTCAACTTTAAATAACGGAAGAATGACGAATTTCTGGAGGATAACTTTTTAGATCTTTTTTAAAGTACTTGAAAATACATTTAAAGTGAGTAAAAGTCGGTAGCGTAAAAACTTACGAAGTTATGATGAAAATAAATCGGTTGTTTCGGAGAAAGAATCAGCAATGAAACCAATCGTTTAACGCACGAATTGAAATTAAACGTAATCCACTCACAATTTATTATCTCGGTACTAACAATATGATATAGAAGTTTGAATGTTTTAGAATGCGTAGATTTGAAAAACAGTTTGATTCAATTTTAAAATGATTTTTGAAAGTTTTGAAAAAATTTTCTTTTCACGATAACTCAAAAACTAAAGATACGTAGAAAGTGCAAGAGTAAAATAATGTAGGTTCTTCTTTGCAAGAAATTGGTGTTCTTTTTTATTTCTCTAGGATGAAAATTAATTGAGATATCACCGTTTTTGGTTCGCATTTAAGTGCGAGGACCACCTTCCCCGAGCTCTTTAAATTAAAAAATTTCAGGCCTTTGCAGCCCTTGAAATTACCTGCAAAGTGGTTTGGAAGCTAATAGATGTAAGAATTAGGGAAGTTGTCGTTAAAAAACCAATATGAATGTTTTGTCAAAGCTACTACATAAATGGGTAATTACCTTCTTACATGTAAATATCCAAAAACAATATGAGATCTACAAATGTCTCGATCAAAGTATAAATAACATGTGCTGCAAGTATTTTTTCTAAAATTCTGCAAACACTGTCAAAAGTGTAGTAATCGAGATATTTACCGTTAGAGCAAAAATCGCACCGGCAAAAATTTCTGCTTATATTCAAGGTTATTTTTTTAGGCCCTTATTTTTAATTTGAGAAGTGTCAAGATGAAGTTAAAGGTGCTAACTTAAGCAGATAGTACTTTCTGAACGGTTTAATAAGTACATACTATTAATTGTAATGTATATTGGTCAAGTACATTGTACATTTTTGATTTCCCAAATTAATAACTAATTGTGACACAATATTTACCTATTTAATCCTCAATTTTAATTTAAAAAATTAGAAAATCAAAGTAAAGCCACAATGCACTCTCTGAATAAATAAGTGCTACGAATTGTCATGTATATTAATGCAATGCAGTATATGAGTATATTATGCAGTGCATCATTTTGATTTCATGAAATACCTGTAGTTGTCCATCAACTACAGCACAAACAATTTATTTTCAAAATTGCGGTAAATTTTGCTTGGCAGAGTAAGGTGGCACTGTCGCTAAAGTAAGGGTGAACTTTGCGAACCAATTTGAAAATTGGTAGACTTGTGGACTTTTAATAGATAAGTCATAAACTGCTGATACGCATCTTAAAGAAATCAAGACCACATTGTAGACAAATTATTTAGTTTGCTGTTGCAAATTTGCACAAAAACTTCGTACTTGTTTTCCTTGAAAATGATTAGCTTCTGGACCTATGCTGTTGTAAACGTGCTTGCTTGGCATGAGGTAGACATTTACAGACTGTTACAGTTAGGAGAGTTATTTTCTCAACACGCAGTACGTTTTTTATGAAACTTGTAAGTAAAGTTATTTAGCACAATTGCACAATTTATAGTATGATATAATTGTAACTTTTTCACTAAAACTTCGCCGGTCAATAGGTTATATATTCAACGACATATTTATCATTTTCAGTCATTAGATAAAGTGATTAATAGTACATAAAAACGCCTGAACCCATTTGTCCGCTTGAATCCATAAAAATCAGTCACTGCACAGCTTTCCGCGACTAGATTAGGTCATAACTCGCCCATTTATCGTCACGCTAAAACAATCACTCAAAGCAACAAATGTACAACATAAATCCATAATAATAGCCTCGATTGACTTAATGCCCACTTGTTCCTATATCCCTATGAACTGTTTATCATCACCAAAGGCAGATCTAATGATATCGATGTGGTACAATACCGGGCCACCCACTTTACAAATAACTCATTCTTTGCACGTACTCTAGGGCGCATTTTTATGCACCCCTTCAATACTCCATTCCGGTCTGCCTTTGCTGCTGATGTTCTGGATTTCATTCAGCACGTGCGTTGCGACTTGCGATCATCGCAGGCACACAAACTGGGTACAGCTTAATTTACACAATCGTTCAATTTTTTTGGTAATTATCTTTTTTAACGAATTAGCAAAGAAATATTTATGTCAAATTTAATTTCTGCAATTTCAGGGACAGAGTTAAGACGATTAATGTTAACTCGCAATACAAAATGAAGACTATCGCTCGTAAAGGAAACATTTGTTGATGATCGAATTCTAAACAACTTTCAAAATGTCCGCCCGTCTGTCTGTCTGCCTGTCTGTCCATCTGTCCATCCGTCTGATTGAAATTGATGAATAAATAAAGTTATTATTTACTTAAATTAAAAAAGGATCAATTTTTTTTATGTTTCGTAATTAAACAAAAAATGTCTTAAACTAATATACGATTCAAATGTATTGACCCCTCACTTTAACCGCGAATATCTCAGAGACGGAGGAGCAGAAAAAATTGAAAAAATTACGTGATCATTATGAGTTTATTCTAAATCAATCACTGGAAGTAGAATAATGTATATGGAACACTTTTGAAGTTATGCTGATAAATGTCCTACTTTTTAAGGAAATTTTGACCATACCACTTTTAAACCCATTATATCTTGGAAAATATGCCTACTATGTAAATAATACTTTAGGACACCGATAAAGCATAACATTTTTTGTACGAGCAAAGTTTTTCATAATTTTTTATTCTAAAATTCTGCAGTTATTCTTAAAAACGTGACGTTATGTTTACTCGGTTATTTATCAATGTATTTAAGAAAAACATTGTTAAAATAGTTAATTATATAAAATGTAAGCATTTTCAGAAAAAAATAATGGTGTGTGTGTGTTTGGGTTTAAATGGCTTTGGCATAACCAATTAGCCAGTCTGTTTTTGGAGGTAAAACCAAAATGGTAATTACATTTTACAGAATATCTTTTACTAGATACTTACATATATTTTATATTTTGCCGAGGGGCATTACATTTTACTTAATCTATACTTATCTTCTAAGTACTTACAATGACTTTTTCCAGTAAATTACATTGTCTAATTACACATATTATTAATTAATTATATGTGCATATATACTTTTTTTTTATTACTATTTTGTTTTTTCTTCTTCTTTTTTTTTTTAGATATTTTCTTTTTTGTTTTGTTTTTTTTATATATTTTTTTGTATTTTTTTTTATTAACCGTTTATTCCATTTTTTTAAATTTATTTTTAATATTTTCTTTCATAGATATACTTGTACATTTTTTTTGTTTATTCATTATCTTTTTAATTTTTTTTGTTTTTTTTTTCTTTATGGATATACTTGCTCTAATACATATAACACATCTCGCAATCGCAAGAACAACAATTAGTTATTGTACAAATAACCCAAATATTTACAAATAATTTAATAAATTACTACTGACCTAATATTTACAAATATCTTAATAACTTAATGCATCTAATGTCCTTTTGATAAGAACATTATTATAATGGAATGTTTGCAGTCTTAATAAAATTATAAATTGCTTGATACACATTTACATTTCCACTGAGTAACAATGAGTTCAAATTTGTGGGGAGCCTAATACCATGTTTTAATACTTCTTCATAGAGATAATCAGTTTGTTGTAAATACTGTGGGCATTCAAGTATTATGTGTTGGAGATCACCAATTTCTCCACAGAGGCATTCTGGGGTGTCAGCAAGGCCTATTCTATGTTTGTGTTGGGGGTATAACCCATGATTTGTTCTAATTCGGCATAGAGCCTGGATAAAATGCCGATTGCTATTTTAGTAAAACCATGCCCTTTTAGGTAGAAGGGGTTAAATTAATTTGTATCTAAATCCCGTAGTTGTGACTTCATACTTATGTCGCCAAGTATATCGTAGTTCTTCTTTAAATACCCAGGTGAGATTTGAAGGTGGGAGTATGTCTCTGTCTATGAAATCCCCATCTTTGATTGCCAATTTAGCCAATTCATCCGCAATTTCGTTGTTACGAATACCTGAGTGCCCTTTTACCCAAGTTACTATTGCATATTTATTGTTTCTTTGCAGTTGTTGGTTGGTAACCAAAATATCAACGATAGTACTATGTAATTTCCCCAATATTTCGATGTTGCTAAATTTATCCACTGAACTCTTGCTATCCGCGAAGATGATAAAATGTGTACTTGGGTGCTGGATGGCATATTCCATGGCTTTCTTGATTGCAATCAACTCGGCAGTGTAGATAGATGTAACCTTAGGTAACTTGTACTTTCTTTGTATATTTTCGTTGGAATGAAAGAATGCACATCCTGTTCCTTCATTTGTTTTGGATCCATCAGTAAAAATATATTCATGATGTTTCCACTTGGCGTTCAACTCATTTTCGAAGAAAATATTATTGTATGTTTCGAGATCCAAGTCAATTTTTAAATACTGAGTAGGTAGCTATATCTTGCTGATATATATCATAGTCCCCTGTAAAACAAGGAAGATTTTTATTTTTATATAGTATATCCGAATATTGTGCTACTTTAGTATAACTTTCAGCCATTAGGGGTAGTCGCTTGTTATGCCAGTACGGCGATGTTAGTCCCAATATCGCGAGCCTATGAAGGTCGTCTACGCATTTGCTCTTTTTTGAGTATAGTTTCGTAGTGAATTTATCACTCAGGAACTGCCTTCTTATTTCCATTGGAGGTTCACCTGATTCTGACTCCATGGTGTTTATTGGGGTGCTTCCTAATAGGCCCAAGCATATTCGTATAGGTACCTTTATTTTTTATTGTTTCTATTTTTTTCAAGTTTGTCTCTGAAGAATTTCCATACAGTATGCTGCCATAGTCCAGAATGGATCTAATTAATGTTTTGTAAAAAATTAAGACGATATTTGGATCCGCTCCCCATTTATTTTTGCAAAATACCCTTAAAATATTTAAGGCATTTTCGCATGTTTTTGAAAAAATAATTGGTATGTATCAAATATTAATTTAGTTATCAAGCGTAATAGATAATATTCTTGCTGACTTGCAATGATATTATCCTTTACGCTTGATAACTAAATTAATATTTGATATATACTAATCATATTTTCTGAAAATGCTTACATTTTATATAATTAACTATTTTTACAAAAAAAATTTAAATACATTGATAAATAACCGAATAAACATGACGTCACATTTTTGAGAATAACTGCAAAATTTTAAACTAAAAAATTATAAAAAAATTTCCTCGTACAAAAAATACCGTGCTTTATCGGTGTCTAAAATATTATTTACATAGTATGCATATTTTCCAGGATACAATGGATTTAAAACTGGTATGGTCAAAATTTCCTTAAAAAGTAGGACATTTTTCAATATAACTTAGCAGAACTTCAAAATGTACATTATTCAAATTTCAGTGATTCATTTAGAATGAAGTCATAACAGACACCTAATTTTTTAATTTTTTTCTGCTCCTCCGTTTCTGAGATATTCGCGGTTAAAGTGAAGGGTCAATACATTTGAATCGTATATTAATATTATTAAAAAATAAAACTGTGAAGAGTATTACAATGGTTAGCTTGTTTCACTCCATGAGACGGTAGTAAGTTTTTAAAATCATGTCAATAAATCAATAATCATCTGTAGAACGGCTTGTCAGCTTTCGGTTCATCACTGTAAAACACAATATACAGTGTTTTCGCTGTAAAACGTTTTAGTCCTATATACAGATCGAGCCAGCCAAATATGAACAATATGTAATATGTCCAGTTGGCTTTTGTCCGCATTGGCAGGAACCGATTTGAGAGACGATGATTTCCGACGTGCGGCGAATGCCAACTTGTACTCATGTTCAGCGTAACCACACTTGGTACAAATCTACTTTAACATCCACATCTACGTAGTGTGTGTGTGAGTCGCATCGTCTACACGTGTGTCTGTAATGTTGTTGGTCAGCGATGAACTTCTGTGAGATTTCATCGGTATTTCTGTGACTCGATGTAATTCCACTATCGACGTGTACCCGTCTGCGTTTGTTAAAAGTCTGAGTAGTTTATATTGTGTAGTCTGAAGAAGCTTGCACTACGTGTCGGAAATGGGGTTTCATGACACGCAAGCGTACGTTATTAGTGATACAAGCCTAACAGTTACACATTGTACTACTAAACCAACCAATTCTATTGAACTTTTCTGCTGTGTAATTCTAAACTATGAAGATAATTTCATGAAATAGCTGTAGTTGTCCCTGAATTACAACACATATAGAATATATTGTTATGAATTACACCCCCTTGGAACTGGAGATTGATACACCTATACCTACTAGTGAGTGACTGGAAACTTGTAGAAGAGCCATGGACTTTTCTAGAGTGTGGTGCGAGTAGATTCAGGATCAATCTAGAGGTAATTTCAGAGTATATAAGGCGCGATTACCGGCGCATAAGAAGGAGTTTACTAAAGTGAAGTTAAAGCGAAAAAGTGAGGTTAAATATAAAGTACCTAAACAAAGTGTAAAAGTTATTTAAGAATATAATTATAATCAGTAAATTATTAAATAAAGTGTTAGTGTTTATCTCTTGTTGAAATTATTTTAGAACCCACGGATTCATACAGGGTGTTTCCTAAAAGGTGGAAAACACGCAACAATATTTTTTTTATAGAGTAAGCCCGGTGTCTTGAAAATATTATTTGATATGCACCACTTCAGCTCTTATAATATGTCACAGTTTGAAACTACCAAGATTTTCGTTTCTTAAAAAAAATATTTTCAAAACATTTAAAAAGAATATTTTCTCGACGCTAATAATCGAGTGTGAGAAGTTCATCCGAACTGACGCTGATTTTATATCTATTCTTGGATGTGTAGCCTTTCGTTTTATTGGTATAGTTCCTGTTAATTAGCAGAATGCATTTTTTTAAAGATTTTTAGAGTTAGAAAGTGAAAATTTAAAATTTTACTTTTATACACTATAACATCTAGTCCCATTTTACCAAACACGTTGTGTAGTATCTCAAAGACCCCAACAAAAGACGTACGTGTTGAAAGTATATTTATGCATCATATATTTCACCGCCTTATCAAAATTTCTATTATTAATAAAATTTCTGCTCGATAATTCACAAGCATGACAATATTACGCCCTCGTAAAAATTCACTCAAATACCGTTTTAACCCCTTGACCGTCGTTACGGCAGTCATAATTCTTGTTCGACCCCTAACATAAAACATAAGGCTTTAAATAAAGTAATGTTTAGCACGGTCGATGGTACTAAAATCTTCTAGCTTTATAAGATCATTATGTTAACAAAATTGTGTTCAATAAAAGCATCTATTCTGTTTTTGTTCCAAACTAATCAAGGGTATACACAGTACTGCTTTAACTCACAGATTCTGTGCGTTTGGTTAGTTCTGGTAATGGCATGAGAAGAAGAAAATTCACTCAACTGCCTTCTTTGTATTTCAGAGTGTTCTAATTCAATAAAGATTTCTTTCATTTGTTAAGTCTTCACTATGAGGTAGCAAGACGAAAAAACAAAGACTTCTCCAAAAACTCTATTAATGAGCACAATTTACTTTAAAAATATGGAAAACGTGCTTCGACTGAAGTTTATTATTTAAAACTTGACAGCATACTTACCGTCTAGAGCAGTACGTGACGACCCTCAGTGTGAAATTAAGGAGTTGTCATTCTCAAACTTCTAGCCCTCGCTCAATTTTTTATTAAACTGGATGAAATTAGGCGCAAAATATTCGAGAAAACTGGTACTTTACGGGGTAACTGCTGGTTTCACAATAAGGTATTATATGCCAATTGACAGCTACCAAAACAATTTTAAAACATTTGAAATTCCGTATTTGCACTATTTTATGAAAAATAAATGACCATTACATTAGTAATCTGTAACCAAACAATCATAAAATCCTGTACAAAGTTTTATTGATATAAATATTTTTTATTGGAATTAAATCCATTACAACCACTAAAAGTGTCCAAAAATGGCCAATATCTTGAACTTGGACCACTTTAGTCCAAAATGACCACTCTTGTACCAGTTTTGGCTAAAATTAATATTGAATTCGTAATCAGCGATCCAAAAAATATTCATTTAAGTCATAAATATCCGTTAAACAAAAATTTAGACTAAATAAATTTTCAGGACTTTTTAAATTTCACGCGGTTTTGTCAGCTTTCTCGAACAATTTGCACCTAATTTCATCCAGTTTAATCAAAAATTGGCCGTGGGCTAGAATTTTGAAAATGACAACTCATTAATGTCAGAATTTGCGTTGCCTGTCTTACAGCAACCTCTCTAGCCACGCTCTTTTATAGCACAACTTTCCTCTATCACACATTTCCTCCCTTCATATATTTATATATTGTATCTCTTCCTTTTACTTTCTGTTTGTCATTTTGTTTGTCTTTTGTCTTTTTGTCCTTTTTGTTCTAAATTCCATCTCTATCGAAAGCCTTCGCAACTTTTAAAATAAAGAATTACTCTTCCCCATCTTCCTAGTGACAATAGACCGTTAGGATACCAATTGCCTCGAACGGGTTTTTTCGTTGTTTTTTCCCGTGCCAGCAATCAAAATTTATCAGTGTTGTTAATGCGCGAGTTTCTAGTTTTAGTTAACTTTAATTATTTTAAAACCTGTTAGGTTATATACAATTCTAATGTTCATTTTAAGCCATATATATGGTAGGAGTTTTAGCCTTTTATGTGCTATTGTTTTAAAGCCAAACCGGTCATGATTCGTCCAGTTCTACATTCACCACAACGCTGTATGTCGTGGTTGTCTGATTGGGTCCGGGTCGGGATCCCTAAAGACAATTGTTATAATGTTAAAATTGAATAAATTTGTTATGATGATGTTGTTGATGATGATGATGACGATGATGATGATGACGACGAGACGTTACAATATACGAGACATTTCAGAATTACGTAACCTAATATAATGGTTGGTATAGATAAAGTTGAAAATTATATTTTAGTAATGCTACATTACTGTAGGGCGGTCGATACTATTTCTCACAGATTAATGTTCTCAGAGCTATTCTATGGATTTCAACGCTGCGTTTAATTTTCTTGGCATCCTCGTCTGTGGTTTCGGTTCCCAGATATTCTTTTTGGATTTGCGTGCTTCCTTCTGAATAGAGTGCAAGTTTTTCTTCTGATCATGTTCTTTAACCAATGTATGTTTGCCATTCCCCTGTCGAATATATCCACTCAGTCCTACGATAGAGCAGTCATAAGAACATTCCAACTGTATTAATCCACGGCCGCCGTCCATTGTCTTGACGTATTGCCTGTGCAAATCTGCCTTCGGATGATCGATTCGTTGTTTTCACTATGTGCAAAATTGCTTTTTTGATATTATTAAAATGAAGTACTTGTTATATTAAAGCACTTATTGATATTTAAACGGCATTCCATAGTCCATCAAATTAAAATTAACGCCTAGCTAATACGGGATTTATAAAAGCTACTTTAGGAAATTTATCTGCAAAATAACGTGTTTATAACACAAAATGACACTGACAATATAACTGATGGCGTCATGAGTGCATAGTGAATTGATGTAGTGTTTATGGCGAAAAAATTTCAATACAAAATTAAAATGGTTTATTTTAAGGCATTATTCGACTCTTTCTCAAAATTCAAGTGTTTTTAACTATAATAAAGCATTATCTTCACAGTGAAAGTGAATTTAAAATTTGTGCAAACACCTAATTCCTCTCATTTTTAAGGGTACTTTACACCTTCAGTAATAATGTCATTACAGCAAATCGTTACAGAAACATCATTACTAAAAAGTTCCTCGTCATTCCGTCATTTTCGTACCTTACATGTTCAATATTCATTATTACTGGTGGCGATAGAAAGCACACTGATTTTGTTTTATCATTGAATGGATTTAAAAAAAACTTGTCTGCTATAATTTTTGCATTAAGTGTGAAACGTCATCTCAAACGTCGTTATTGGATGAAAGAATGATTGAAAAAACGCGAAAATTACTCGCATCTAATGTTATTGAAGGAAATAAGTGATTCGAACTTAGTGAGTGATTATAAAAATTATTTTGGTATGAACGAACGGACATTTAATAAATTATTGGGCAAGGTCGAACCAATTTTAATACGGAAAAACTCAGTTACGTGGAGTAGTTTACCAGTTAATGAACGACTGGCTTTAACTCTGAGATACCTAGCCACTGGAAGAAGCTTTGAAGATTTGAAATTTTCATTTACAATGTCACCGGCTGCACAATGCAAACTGAACTAAGTGATGACGAAATAATGATAAACGATCACTACTACTGACGGTATCGCCTGCTAATAATAATTCTCGAATATCAAAATATTCGGATACTCTTCATTACTTGTTATCATTCCGCTTTTATAACTTGACACGTTCATTAATGTCATTATTGTCAGGTAATGACATTATTACCGAACGTGTAAGGTGCCCTTTAGGATTTTAATTGTCTTAATGTCCATTTTCTTGATGTTACCGCGAAGTCAATCGATAATTCCAATACTGTAGGTAACTACTGGTGTTTATTGCTGCAATTTTCTTCGAGTTTAGTTCAGTTTTCAGAGCTTGTCCGACGTATCAGTAGTATTATCTTGCTACCTTAACTTTCATTTCGTTGTCGCTTTCGACACATTCTCCGATACCAAAATACTTATGTCTCTCCCAGATTCATAGTATCACAGATTGATTATTCAGAACGATGTTCCGGCTTTTCACGTGTTTACCTCACTGAAGAAGCACTGTAGTGCATTTATCTAAACCACCTTCCATTCTGATCGTCACTGAATGATTTGACGATATCTGTTTTTTTTTTTGTTTTAGTTAAGCGTCTGTATAGATTTCCTATGAATAAGATACATGAAAATCTTTATGTGGGTGAGTAAGTACTACCATAGACATACAAAGAGCAACTTTTCTTTTTTGCAAATTTTGCCCGCGTCATGGAATTCTAACGTCACTTCCGGTCACGATTTATTGTGTCATCGAATACATGAATAAAATTTACGTCAAAAAGTTTTCAGGTATACAATGAGATTGTAATGGGCTGCTAGGTTTAATTTGCCCGCAACCCTGAGACACCCTCGATTAAAGTATTTTTTTTTGTTTTCTTAAGTCATCGAATACATGAATTATTATTTTTTTAAGGATAAAGTACAAGAAGCCTTCTAGTAATTAAAAAAATAGGCGGCCTTTTCTTATTTGTCGGCATCCTCCCATTTTGACGTCACTTCCAGTATAATTTCATGACGCGGGCAAAATTTGCTTATATGAAAAGTGGCTACCTGTATGTCTGTGGTAGTACTTAATCACACACATAAAGTTTTTCATGTATCTTATTCATAGGAAATCTATACAGCCGGCTCTCTATCTATTAGCAAACAATCTCAAGTCGTCCATATATAGAAGAGGTGGTTCGCTCTATGGTTACACAGCCACACAAAAAAGCAGTTCAGACCCAGAATCTAGACGTACTACCAATCTTTATGTATTTTGACCTTCTGAATTTGATGCCGCCATCAGAATATCATTTTATCGTTGGGTTTTTTTGTATCCTTACATATTAATAAATAAAGATTGGTAGGTCTAGTTCCTGGGTCTGAACATTTTTGTTGTGCGTGGCTGTGTTACCATTAATCTCGAAGCCAAATCTTTATTTGTTCAGTTAGTTTGAGAGAGGGACGAGCGCCATGCAAAACAGTAAAGGTGAGAGCGATTATTATTCTTATGACACGTATTTTTCTAAATATAGTATTATAACACAACATTCCTATGCTCAAATTAAATTATATTTTCATGAACCTACCGTACTAGGGCGAGGGTGTAAACCACCGCACGCTCGTAGTGAACAATATTCATGGAATATTCCAAGTTACGACCGCACACAGACCACTGGCTTTTGATGGGACAACTCCGAAGGGAGAAGATTTGACAATTCCTATGGATTCGGCTGCCTTGTTGTAACATAACAGCCTATACGCTAGAGGATATCCACGATGAAAAAGTTTCATTTTAGTTATGAGTTTAACCACCTTAACAATGTCGCGCTCATCCGTCACCATCATTTAAATGATACGTGAACGTTTAAATGCGTGAATTAGTTTACAATACAGGTGAATTTTGCACATATAATCATGCGAATCTTATACTCGTCACAAATACAAAATGAAGAGTAAATTACATTTGATCGACAGATTTCATTCTCATATAGAGAAAAATTTCATCTGTGTCAGTGATAGAATTCTGAACAACTTTCAAAATGTATGTTCGCCCATCGCGTTTTTTGTAAACACAATAAGTGAAGAAAGAAAAGTTCGAATGTATTGAGGTTTGAAGAGTAAATTAGTATTAGCTAGAAAGAGAGCCCTATTGTTTTTGAGCAGAATCGATTGGTACAAAAAGAAGTTAGAGGTGTTTCAGAATCTTATGAGCCGCGAAATGCGCAAAAGGCCAAGTTTATTCTACGTATAAGTATTTTTTTGAAGACACTGGCGGCTACCTTGCTGTGTACATAAACAAGAGCTCGTGATAAGTTTTAAACAATAAATACAATATTTTTAAGAAGTGTAACTGAGGCGACGGGAGGGATTATGTCTATGCGCATATGAAGGTCACAGCTCATGAGGTTTTAAAACACCTCTACTAACAATTCTAATTTAAAATAAAGTTTCAAGTCTTATAATTGAATATAAATATTGTGAAATATCATTTACTGTTATTATTAATGTATTTATTTTACTAATATGATATCCGCGGAAGTGTGTTTTCTTACGTCAGCGGTTATATTATGTAAATTAGAACCTTTCAGGCAGTGAGTGATGGTCTTGTTAAAGATTTCGACTTATAATAATTAAATGTTTAAACTCGTAAACTCGACTTGTAACCGAAAGATTGCTGGTTCAAGCACCCAGTAGGTGAAATATATTTTTTTTTCTACTTCGTTTTATATTGACGATTGTTTCACCAAATTAAAATTATACAAATAAAAATGTGTAAGAATAAAAGTTGTTTACAAAAAGATACGAAGAGTGTCCTACAGTTATTCACATTTTTCGTGAATAACTCTCAGTTTTAGACATTTTTAATTGTTTAACTTAAATAAATTTAATGAAGAAAAAAAACTACGTTTAACCTACTGGGGGCTTGAACTCGCAAATCTTTTTATTACAAGTCTAAATCAATCAATCAAATCAAAACAAATTTATTTTAAGTTAATACTAATTTTGTCCTTGTCCAAGCACTCGTCCGAAGCCAGCCAGCCATCCACAGCATGAATCGCCGAGGTAATTGATGGTCTGGACAGAGTGAGGCTAGGTTGAATTCAAAGTAAAATTAGATACAATCATAATCTTCTTTCGCAGGATAGGCGAATTAAAAAGTGTATAAGATAGTACATGTAAAAAATTAACTTAATGCGATTGATATATACAATGCAAAAGACGCTGGTGTAGATAAAATATCACAGATATGTATGGTAGTTCTGCACGGGAAAATTACTATCCAAAAAACCTGTTCTAATTGACAGCAGCTAAATTGACATTTGACCTATGTTCCAAAATATTTTCACAAAATTTGTGCTCTCAGGTTTTTGGGGTCACTAAATGCAAACATGATGTCAAATTGAACAAAGATGTCTATGCAGAACTAAGCTAGGCTGTCAAATTTTCAAATGGCCGTTATTGTTAAAAGCTTTTATTTAACTTGCAATATTAGTGTGTTAGTCTCTTTAGGTTAAATCTTGCAATCAAGATTTCGACTAGTTCTAATTAAGTTAAAGCTTTGAAATCTCGCACACGTATGTAGATCCGGTGATAATGCAATATGGTATTTTTAATATCGTTCTAAATCCATTATGGCGGACGTCCCAAGATGGCGGGTTACCTTTTACTTCACAACACCCTTGATATGGATATCAAATGAAATAGTTTAACGAGTAAAATACGATAAACTATGTGAGGCCATTCTAAATCCAATATGGCGAACGCACCAGGTCGGCGAATTATCGTTTTCTTCACAACCCCCTTGATATGAATATCAAATTAAAGAGTTTGACGAGTAGAATACAATAAACTATGTAACATCATTATAAATCCAATATGGCGGATTACCTCTTTCTTCACAACCCCCTTGACATGGGTATCAAATGAAAGGGTTTTATCTGTCGGTAAAATAAGTAGACTAAAAAAAAATTAAAAACTGAAAGTATAAAAAAATTATTTTTAAATTCATACATTTGGAAATTAAAAGCTTTGGGGTTGGTCAATTGAGCAAAGTAACTGTACAATACTGTTATATAATCGCTCCCAAAGCTTTTAGTTTCCAAATATATGAATTTCAAAATTACATTTTGGTACGTTTTTGTAAATAAATGCTTTGGTTGAAAATATTCTTTTTATTTATAATTTTATTTTAATTTAAAAAAATGTTCATTTCGTACAAGATTTGTGCTCTCTAGCCATTTTTGGGATCACTGTGCAATGGTTTTATTTGTATGTAAGATTCGTATCTTGATGAATACTTAAAATCCACGCATTCATCTTAAGATTTGTTGCTAGCGGTTAGTAGAACTTTGGCTTTCCATGCATTGTTTTTTCATATACAAAGACACTTACTAATCTGAAAAAATGTAGGAACTTAACTTCCGTATACTCTTCTGAGCTTTTCCAACTGTTGGTTTAAGTCTATTGACATTGATTTAGAAAAATACCGCTCTTTGAACCGGTCCCACTATTATTTCCGGACCCTAACATATATTTCACATTATTCACCCGCTTCCGTGTTGAAACTCATACGGTTTCCGTTACATGCACAAATTTAACGTTATTGTAAATGACCACCTATACGTCGTATCGGTGCTAATTTACAGCCCTATCGCTTTTGCAGAATTGTTTTCATTTCAGTGTTAATTAATGAAAGCACCTCGGTGCTTGGCACGCATAGCCTGAATGTGTCTGCTTTTTAATAAAAAATTGTGGTCAGTATAGTGCAGTAGAAATCGAAAGTGTTTGAAGAGGGTTTTTTTTTTAACTGAAAGTATATCAGATTTTTTCCTTGATAATAGTATCAACTATAGACTATCGGCAGAATGTATACTAACGCTGCGGCGTGGAATTTCTCCGCATAATGATAACTTTTGTATTGTGTTCTATGCGTCGACTTGTCTTAACATTAGAAATGTTAATGTTCGCGTATAGGACAAAAGTTACGAGTATTTTCCAAGGCCTTCGACATAAAAGTATCAAGGTCAGATGATGTAATACTGAACGAGAGCCTGTTACTATGTGGGGAGCGATGCAGTGTAGTCGGTCATCGCCGATCGATATTGTACCGCCTGTTCAACAAAAGGCGGTACGGAGAGAGAAAATCTTGTAGCATCGAGCCGGGACGCATTAGTGCTGCTGCGGCGGACGAATAAAAAAGCGTGATATTACTTATCTCACTATTTATTCCTTGCCCTAGTGTTCATCATCAGCGGTTGGCGCATAGGTAATGTTCTCGCTTGGTGCGAAAGGTCCCGGATTCAAACTCCTATGCCCGCTGATTTTTTTTCTTTAATCTTGTAACGATTATTATATTTTTTCACAAATTCTTTTCTATGATTTCTTTAGGTTAGGTTAGTAGGTTTTCATTCTACTTAAACTAAATTCATTCCTTCACGTGATTTGTTTATGGGAGTGTGAGGGATGTGCCCCCGCTTTTTTTCCACAGAATATCACAAAATTTACTTGAAATCATTAAAGCCACTATGTTGCTCTCGCCATACAGTCTTGTCTGTTCAGCTATTTCTTCCGTGCTATAGCTCTGTTTGTCAACTCCCGGACATGCCGAATTTTTATTTTTATTTTGTAACGATAATGAATTTTTTCACAACTTCAGGTTTGATTTGACGGCAGAAATAATGTTTTCCTTCTTTTCCCTATAATGATTTCAGTGTTTTATGGGATGGTTAGGTGGTTAGGTTAGTTAGGCTGATTTTTATTTTGCTATCTAATTGTTAATCGCCGCGGGCAGTATTAACATACAAAAAAAGGGGGATGCGGTGGAGTATCCCACCATTTTTTAACATTGGAAATGTTAATGTTCGTATATGGGGCCAAAGTTACGAGTTTTATCCAAGGCCGCTGACATCAAAGAGTCGAGATCAGATGACGTAATACTGAGAAAGTGTGCACAGTATGAGTATGCGCGAAGAATATGAAGTTATATTGCGGTTGTGGTCAGCGACAATCGTAGTCGCCATGGATTCACAAAGTCTGACAAATAACGAAGTTAGTTATTTTTGTAACAAGTACCTAAAATCATGATTTTGGGACGGATCGTAACTGTTTATGTCTTATGTGTGGTGGTATCATTTCCAATGCCCGATGGTTGCAAGGATTGGAAAATCTGAATTTTTTGTTTTCTTGAATAAAAAACATTGTTTCGTTTTGTAATTGTTATTAATCACGAGTACATAAAATTTCTTACAAAGTAAATGCAATTTTCATGAGCATTATATTTATTTATTGTGTTGAAGCTGTTGAAATTATTATATTTATAGGTTATTGTCTGCAGCTCCTTTACTAAGACGTGAACATTTTTGAATACAGTGACACGGATATCGCTGAGAAAAGAGGCTAATCTTCAAATTTTACAATTACTTGAGTAGAAATAATCGTAATTTTGGTAAGAAAAATATCAGCTGAAAAGTTGAAAATAAATTTTAAAAAGTAATCCCGTAATTATCGCCGAAAAAAGAGGCAAAGTGGTAGAATTTTAAAAAGTTGTTCGACTAAAAATAAGCGAAAGGTAACTTTAAAATCAAAAATACCTGTCAAAAAGTTTTTAAAAATTTTTGGAAGGCACTCCGGTAACGGGACTCGAAGCCGGAAAAGCTCCTTGGGTGGTTGTCGCTTAACGCAATCAGCTACGTCGGATGCCAATTTTAAATTTGGATATAACCTCGGCGTAAAAGAGAAAATTTCGAAGACATCAAATGTTCAAATATTAGTGTCTTAATAAATACGGCGGTTCAAAGTAGGTATAGTTCGGTGATAGACGCGTGTTTGGTTGCTCCTACAACATCTCGAAATGAAGTCGGTTAAAATGGTAAAAGTGCGAAATTCTAAATTTATTGATATAAATTAGCACGAGTTTAACTATTTCATATAGCTGAAATTTGATTAAATAGCATAGCATCACAAAGGCGTGTATAAACAACCCGAGAAAGTGCAATGCCTGGTCGTAATATCTATACCTGGGCCTCCCTTTTTCAAGTGGATGATATAATGAGCAACATGTGCTTATAAGGCAGTATAGACAGTCAAGCTGTGGATGAAACAGATAAGTTTTGTTTAACTGGTAGTTCAGTTTATTAATGTAGTTTATTTCTTTATTTAAATTGAAAAAAAAAATTAAAAATGGAAATTGAAAAGGTATTAAACATAGGTAATGAAATAGAAAAAATTGGAAAACGGAAACTAAAACTGATTACTTCAAAAACAAACCAATATTCCGGGTGTACAAAGGATTCTCTTGGACCTCTTTCTCATAACCCGATGAAAAAAGCTCTTTTTACCGCGAGAGAGAGCCCTTCCCTGCACTTCCACCATAAATGGATATTTACCTGTGGTACGGTTAATATAAATAAAAGCTCATTGCGGCGAGCTAAACCGCAGAGTTCTGGGAAGTATGAAACCATATTAGATAGCAAACTAAAAATCAACCTAACCTAAAATAAAGAAAGTCACCTGAAAGAATGAAATTATTGTAGAAAAAGAAGGAAAGCATTATTTCTGCCGTCAAATCAAACCTAAATTTGTGACAAAATACATTAATCGTTACAAAAGAAAAGAAAAATCAGTGAGTCTAGGGAGTTGAACCCGGGACTTCTCGCATCCTAAGCGAGAACATTACGCATAGGCCAACCATCCACCTGACAACAACGCTAGCACGGTGTAAATGGTCATAGGAAAGTTTCCCGACTTGCGGAACACAGTAAAAATTGATTCTTACACTCAAACTAAATTGCAATAAATAATAAAACCAGTCAAATAAATAACTAACCTCCATCAACAACAAAAAAAGAGCACAAATTTTTAGGCGTAAAATTTAGGTTGGCTAGTCATACAAAATAAATAAATACATCGAGTGGAAGGTCGTATGATGTCTCTACGAAGAAAGGAAGATTGGTATTTTGTCGGAATCGTAAATTGCGCTGAAAATTCGGCTCGACACGAACTAATCAAAAATGGCTTTTTTGACATTTGTGAAATGTACAGTACGTAAGTTATAGGCCGCCGCTAGCCCCAGTAGTAAGCAGTCGTTTTGAGCAGTTTTTGTACTTCACTGTTTTATAATAAATGCCATGACACGACACGCATTTTTCTCTCTTTTTCCTTTTTGCTGAAACTTTGTAGATCTTATTTTAACCTGAAAAATAAATCCTGAACATTTGGCGGTTTAACTCATATCACTAATTATGTGTACTACACATTCCAAAGAAATTCCGTCCGCAAACACTTTTTCGAGAAATTTATTTTTATTCCACTAATGTCGAAGATAGTAAGAGCAATTTAGAATATTTTATCTCTCCTAAGGGTATACGTTTTAGAAACCAAACATCGAAACGGAATAAAACAAAATGCAACAAGTCTCGAGACCTCTTTCGACTGCCTCTCTAATACGAATCATATTGAATAAATATAAAACGTGTTGCAGTAAAATTGAACGAGACCTTTTTGTATTATAGATTCCGATAGAATTGTGTTTTTTGCTTCAAATGTTTATTTAGTATATTAGGTACATTTGGTGTTATTTTCAACAATGCATTTCGTAATAACGTGCAAAAATAAGTGTAAAAGTTTGATTGTTTGTGTTAGTATTTTATTCTTTGAATTGTAAATCCTTTTAGTAATGGAATGAGCGCCTAAAAACTTTTTTAAAGGTTTTCATTAATCATTAAGATTTAACTTCTTCACGGCACGTTTCTAGAACATAGGTAAAGAAAAGACAAGAAGCTTTTTTAAGATAAAATTATGCATGTTAATAGCTAAAAATAGAAAAGATCCGTTTTTGCAGAAATTTAAATTGCTGTAAATTCGTTTAGAAATATCCAATTAAGACGCAGCAAGAAGCAAATTGAAGATAATTTTGCCAGCTTCGTTAAAAGTTTTTTTTTTTCAAAATATTGCAAAATTGGATGTTTTTAAAAATCTTCCAAGTTTTCCCAAATAAGTGATTTTCAAACACTTGTAGCCAAAAAACTAAACTGTAAAAAAATCATTTTGTGTTCATTTAATTGCAATAGTTATCTTAAATAAACTTAACATTAACTTTTATTCGTACGATTAAAAAAAAAATGACAATAATTATACAACCTTTCTTTCAATGTTTTTACCATTTCACAGCATACAGTTGTAATATATTTCGTTTGTTCAAAGATTGTATATAACAAATTCGAATGAAAACACATTTTTTCTAAAGGAAGTTGATTTTTTTAGAGTTTAAACTATTTTTAATGAGAATAATATATCCTATTTGATTTATATCAAAATCTGAAAAAAAATGTAAATTAATGATTTTGTCCTAGTTAAAGTTACTAGACAGAGGAGCACCGAAATAATGAATCGGAACAACAAACAAAAAGACTTTATCCAAACTGATCACTAGATTTAGATTTACCTCGTTCTGAAAAACCTAAAAGACCGAAATTCGAGTAGATCTTATCCATTTCTAAATGGTGAATAAATTTTATTTTAGTTTTGTTTCATATTTGTCTTCGTTTTTCGTTTTATTTTATTTGTGAATCGATTATCTTTAATGGCACTAGGTATATGGTTGACAGCTATCGAATATCTTTCCTGTAAGGCAATGAGCCAACAATAGTGGGAATCACAGAAACTCTAGAAAGAGAAATACATAATATTGGTTAGTCTTTCCCTTATTATCTGTCTGTTTTCTTTTTCTTTTTTGCTAATGGAAGCATAGCTAACCATTGACAAAAATACTTGAAGAGTGTTTTAGACTGTTGTTAACCACCTTCTGGGTTACTTTAATAGCCTTCTTCAGTCTAGGAAACCTGGATTTGTCTGAATAATAGAGATGAAGCCCCACTGTTTATAGTGGAATCCGAATTAGTGCGTGGTAAAAATTTGTAATCAATAATTGTCTTAGTAGATGAAGCTCTAAACCACACTTATAGAGAAAGCTAGATATACCAACCAAATGATTTAAACTCCCATTAGGATCGAATTTGGAATTTTGTCTTCAAGTTCGACATATATGTGTGAGCTCCAATTAAGTTTGGAAATGTTACAGCTAAGGATACAACCCCTGGGAATATTTGCGTATGCTGTACTCTATACAAGTATTTCACTGTGCTTCTAGTCTAGTGTACATGCTGTTATGTTTTTAGAACTTCACGAATAATTCACATCATCAATATACCGTATTGCAGATACGTTATTCTCTCGGCTAGAGCTTGGAAAACCTATGTTTTGTAGATAAAAAACTATATTTTATTGCAACTTTAGAGCAAGAATTGGTGATAAGTAAAACAGTTCAATATGCAAGTACTTATTAATCACTAATTCTTAAGATTTTTCTCCTACCAATAAACGTAATTAACACTTGAACACTATTCAATAATTTATAACCGTTGCTCCAGTCGTATTAATAATATCCAATGAGAAACAACTACACAAAACACAGCGCCACTAATTTATTTATCTTTCCATCGCTTACAACTGGGAGAAGAGGAAGCCACGTTCTATCAAATAATATCAAAATGGTTCAAATGCAATTATCGCTAGTAAATCGGATGCAGGCACTTTCTTTTACTTCTTATTTGTTAGATTTACGTTTAAAAATATGGGTAGAAAGGATGCGTTATGTTTATAGCTGTTTATTAAAAAAAATACTGAAAAAGAATACTTTTCAAATCTAACTAAAAATTATTTAAATAATCCTAAATAATCTGGATAACGAAAAATCAAGTAGTGTGTAATAAAAATAATTATATTAATTAAGTAAAGAAATTGTCGAATGCTTTAACGATTATTTTTTAAATGTTGTCTCAAATATTATAAATAGTAGACAAAAAAAAACTAACAACACTACTAATAGCAAAATTGAACGACTTGTTCATTCACTGTTTTTAGATCAAGTGACCGCCAATTACAGGTAAGGTACTATATTTCTCCTGGAATAAATTGCACAAGAACATTTGTCATAAAAATATTTTTAACTATAGTGAAACCAATTAACTCGGATAATAAATGTTGGTGTTGATGTTGGAAATTTAAAAATGAATTATTATTTGTTTGCTTATAATTGTATTGAAACATATTCTTTATAGGATTTTGCAAACAGCAGAAAAATTAACTATCTATTACTAAAAGAAAAATTTTCTGTAAAATATTAATGAAATCTTTGCATTCTTTCGATAACCTGAATTCTGGTTATGCTAGCAAATTAAAAGCCTAAAATGAATTTGTCTAGTTTCTTATTTGACAATTCTCATTCTAACACTAACATCCACACAGTCTCCTACGGTCATGCAGATTATACTAGTATCTACGCAATCCCTACGATCATGAAGATTCAGTTAAAAATGAGAACAAACGCCTAAAATGAATTTATTTATTTACCTTGTCTTAAAAAAAATTTCATTCTAATGGATTACATTTTCACGAAATCTATCATTCTATTCATTTTAGGCATTTGTTCTCATTTTTAACTGAAACTTCATTGTCGTAGGGGGTTATGTAGATACTAGTTCAATCTGCATGGACGTAAGGGACTGTGTGGATGCTAGTGTTAGAATGAGAATTGTCAAATGTTAACAACTATAAACAAAGAGGAGTGCGGGGAGTATTTCAATGGTGCATGAGGTTCCCTGGCTGCTGGTGCTGATTCAGGGATAATGTTATTATTTTAGTATAAGTAATTTACGATGTTTGGATTAGAGACTGAGAAGGGGCCCACAAAGGAATATTAGCAAATATGTAGAGAATCGGCATTTGTCAATTGGCAACCATAAGATGTACACTAGTTTAATTTTCTGAATAAAGTATAATTGTGTAATTAATTGACTTTTGATATAATTAAGAAACATAAATATTTACATTAAACTAATACAAATAAGAAATTAGACAAATTCGTTTTAGGATTTTAATTTGCTAGCATAACCAGAATTCAGGTTATCGAAAGAATGCAAAGATTTCATTAATATTTTACACAGAGTTTTTCTTTTAGTTATAGATAATTGTTTTTTCTGCTGTTGGCAAAATCCTATAAAGAATATGTTTCGATGATGAGAATGTTTCCTCAAAAATTAAAATGTTGTACAATATAAATTTGGCGACTGTAATCAGATCATAAACTATCGTCAAATATCTCTCATATCAAATATAGCAGACATTTTTGAGAAAGCAATAACCTCACTATTATATAAATTTTGTGGAAATACAACATATTTTTCTTTCAAATAATCAATTTGGATTCAGACCAAACCAATGTACCATGTTAACAAAAATAAATACCGTTTTTTGTATTTAGCAAAAGCATTTGATACTATCGGTCACATAAATAAAGCTTCTGGAAAAATTAGAAATGTAGGAGCATCAAGACTGTTCCTATAACTTATTGAAAAGCTATATTAGCAACAGACAACAATGTATTGTAACAGATAATGAAATGAGTACCCGGTACTTTTTATAATAGTCTAAGAGCTAGTGGCCTTTACAACATACGATTTTAGGACGGCTGAAAATATGTCAAAATGTTAGTATAGATCTCTCTAAAGGAATGGCCGGTATAGCTAAAGAACGTTGGTGAGATAAGCTGAGATTTTCGGACCTCGAGTAGGGTAGCGGCAAAGGAAGTACTTCGTATGTATGAGGTGCAAAGTTCAAATCTTAATCGCAAAAATATATGTTTGTTTACTATTTTGACCCAAATCGCTTGCTCGAATATTACTTATATTTCATATCTATAAATAAGCAAATATTAACTTGAACAACAACCATTTTTAAAAATTCAAGGGTGCTTACTCTACCGACATCCTTTGGCCACACCGACTATTCCTTCTTTGCGGAGATCTAAACTAACATTTTAGCATATTTCCAGCCCTGTGTAAACGGGTATATTGTCAAAGCCACTAGCTCTTAGACTATGAATATTGATGCTGATGATGTGATTATCTTTGCTTATGCCGATGATACACATTCATACAGTTACAGCAAAAGTAATAGAATTTTAATAATTTCTCATTCTCTTTCTGATAATACTATTTTTCCATTTATCGGACACTGTCTTCACTTTTTTTTCTACTTAAGTCGGCGCACCTGGCAGCTTGAAGAATAATGTGGAAAACGGTAATTTTTATGCTTACTCGCTTCGCTTATGTCACTATTTTTAGTGACCAAATTTTATGTATATGTGCAAAAGCTATTCAAGTATGGTAGCCATATTGGGTGTATCATTTTGAATGTTTTAAATGTTGACTTCAGATTCAATATTTGCCACTCCGAAAATGCCTAATCATTAATTTTAATAGAGTTTCCCCGGCGACTTCGCCAAATTTGAATAGCTAAAACTTTTCCGATTTTTGCTCACCGTATACTAGACATAGCTGGGTGAAACTAATAGGGGAGCACCGTCGAGACGTACTCTAAGTTTGCAAGAGATTTCCAAAGAAATCACTTAATTATTCCGAGATGCTTAAACAAGAATTTTAAAATTTGTTAAAACCATATTTGCACTTTGAACTGGAAATTCTATGCTCTACAGAAAAGGTCTAGTGCATTTTTATCGTATCTGTTATCGTTTTCATTACATACGCGGTGAAAATTCAAAAAACACCGTTCCCGAACTTTCAAATTTTTTTTTCTAATTTTTGAAACAAATTAAGTGATCTTAATGGTACTACCAAATGAAGCTTAATATACTGACACCAAAAAAATATTTCTTTGGAATACTGGGAAATTAAGACAAGTGTTTACTGGGAAACCGTCTCATTACACTGGACTAATTTATTAAACTAATCAACTAAAACGCCGCAAATTTGCATACATTCCATCAATTATTGGTTATTGCATTATTGCAAAATACACATTGAGGAAAGCTGCGCTGCCTATAGAATTAGAGCATAGTCACTAACAGACAGGGTACGTCCAGTGCCATTAGAGTCACTTGTCACGAACCCGGTCTCTCTCTATTAGCCGCCAACGTCCGTGATGAGTTGTGGCGCCCCCTATATCCACTTGATTACTTTGCAGGACGTGCTTCGGGATGCTGTAGGGATGATACAAAGGTTAACAAACTTATATCCCGTCGTTATACGTTTTTATTATATTTTCAGGGAGAAGAAAGTTTTTGATTTTGCTCTTCACAGAATCCCGGATGGGTTTGTAATTCGATTTGCATTCTATTTTGTTTTTACAATGGTCGAAATTAGAGTTTTCTTTTGTGAAAGTTGTACGCACAAAATTAAATAAAACTTATAGCTGTGAATGTTGCGTTCCGACGCTGTCGCATGAGAAAGCTGGTAGTTGTAGGTGTTTACTTTATAAATAGCCTTGGTGACACTTTATTTCAGTTTCAGTTTAAGTTTTTATGTACGACTTGTTAAAATAATTTATTATTATCCTTATAAAAAAAATATTCAGAATTCAACTTTTAAAACGCAAATTTTGTGAAATTGTATAAGGAACAGGAATTTACAAATTGCTCGTTTCTTAAACACAAATGTCGTTGAGATGGTTATAAAATTTCAAATTGTATGATATTGCACAACCCGCAGGTGTATGTTTTCTTCTCGCTCGGCGCGCCAGCGCTCAATTTCGTTGATAAACGCAATTTTATTTCCACATAATGGAATGGAAGTATAGTAATCGTAAAAAAATATTCAAATCTTTTTTTGTTGAAATGGGTTTAGAATGTCATAAAACGTCGAGATTTTAAATTTGAGCGAAAAGAGAATTTCGGTCTGTCGGTCGGTTGGTCGGCCTATCTGTCTGTAGCTTTGTTTGAGCACATGTTCTCTCTGGAATGGTTTAAGATAATGGTTTGAAATTTTTTATCGGAAGTGATAGGAAGTACAATTGATCATTTTTGTATTTATCTAGCTTACTGTCAAACTGTCAATGGCGAACAATTTGAAGATTTGCTGTAATAAGAAGACAAGTACGGGAACAGCAGGATAACTTGAAAATTACGAAACCTAGAGGAAAACTGAAAATAACAGTTGTTGAAAATTTCCCTGCCTATCTGACGGTGACCTTGGATTTGACCCTGACAGTGACTTTCAAGGTAATTTGAAGGTCAAGTCGTTTTTTTTAAACGGAACCCCCTACTTTTAACCCCGGAAATGAAACTAGTGGAACATTTTACGTTCCGTGATGACCTTCGGCACTTACAAAATTATGTTGTAAAGATGACCTATAGAGGTCAGTTTTGTAAGTGCCTAAGGTCATATCCGAACGTAAAATTATCCGCTCGTTTCATTTCTGGGGTTAAAAGTAGAGATTCCATTTGAAAGAATAGACCTGACCTTCAAATTATCTTGAAGGTCACGGTCGAGGTCAAATTCAAGATCACCGTCAGGTAGCCAGAGAAATTTCTTACGGCGTTTGTATTCAAGTTTTTTTTCTAGGATTCGTATTTTGCAAGTTATCCTGCTGTTCCTTTACTTTTATGCCACCCGGTATAAAGTGATACCATTTTCAGATTGATTTCAATGTTTTATTAAGTTTTATTAAAATTGCTGTTGGGAATTGCCATGTGCCTCCGTCTATTGCTCTGTATGTATGCACGTATGGAAACACTATACAGGTCACAATCCTTAATGGATCCACTTAATGTTTTTCAGACTCTTCGGTTACGGTCAGAATAGAACCCTGTTTTCATAATGATAGTTGGAGTACCTAGTGTTAAACTACTATTATGAATATTTATATAACAACTTCACGAGTTTTCGCTTACCATTTCTCTCGTCATCGGCTTTCATTGGATGAATAATGAAATATAGAACAATTATTATTTCGTTTAACTCGCTCTAACTCAAAATCCTCACAACGAATTGTCAAATTTTTATCACTTTGTATGTTATCACTACATATTTATTAACACAGTGTGTTAATATGAATGTCACATTTTAGTATGTGTAGGAAATATTTTTTTTTTCAAAAGCTGTGTCAAAGGAATGTAGAGCAAGCAAAAGAATTTTATATTTCTCGAAACAGTTATCAAGTATGTTCAAAAGAAATAAAATTGGATGCACCTATCTTTTTTCAAACTTTTTTCTAGGATTAACAGTTTTTGGGGAAATTACATGTAAAAATATTCGAGAATGAAATGACGCACGTAATGTTAGTAAACATTCAGAGTAAAATTATACTCGTTTTGACATCGAAATGTGATGTTGAATTTTATAATAATATTAATATCCAATAGGGCCACTCATTAACTGTTTGTAAATTGTTTGTAATAAGAAATTAAGCACAAATTAAAAAAGTAATAATAATAGTTTTATCAATGAACTTATGCGCATAGCGCTTATTAGCTGAAACAACATGCGAGGTGTGCATTTTTAGCTTAATCAATTTTTTCTCAACTATATGCCCCAAGAAAGAGATTAAAATTGCAGTAGAGTTCCCTGCAATGCTTCCTGCAGGCGTAATTGATAGAGTTAAGATCTAGCGATAGCGCGGGAAGTATAGATGCGATATTTCTTTTCCTTAAATTAGGCTACTTGTTTTTTTTTGCCAGGTGTATTGCCTTCAAAATGAACTAAAAACTACAAATTATTATTTTTATTAGTTTTTTAATTCTAATATATTTGTTTCAGGTAAGGAGTCTACTCATAACTTTGCTTTGGTTCCGGATAATGTAAGTATATTCCTTAATGCCCAAATATTACATATGCTTTTAGTGATAAATTGGAATTCAAAGCTTTTATTCGATAATGCATTAACTAACTGGAATTAGTTTTAATTTGAAATTTGTTTTATCATACACTTATTTTACTCCTGTATAATTCTGCAAATTATAAAATTAACATTGTTTCCTAAATCCTGTCTACTAGTACTGCTCTTGTAATGTTGACGCTCTGGAGTATATCAAATAGGCACAGGAAGCGCTTGTAAACGTATCTGCAGAAAATTTTGGAGAGATTTATGGATTTAATTAGAAAACTCTGCCTGGGCAAGTGTGGTGAGTCATCCATTGACCCGTTTAGAGCTTGTGGGCTCTCGTTAACATGAAATAGATCAAAGTTGAAGATGCGGTCTCCATTCGCCCTGCCTACCAGACTAGTCCTAATGTCATTGCGAATACTTTCGACAGCACCGATTAAGACGATCATCTGACGATTATTTTTATAGAAGACAATTGTGCAGACTTAAAATGATAGTACCAAACTGGTTGTAAATAGTAAAATAGTATGTCATTAAATTACACAGTTTATGACGGTGACATTGATAAAATTATGCTTAGACTATTATTATTCTACAACGAAAATGATTAAATTGGGCTTTCGCTTTGTTAGCAAACGCTTATAAAAGCACAATTTTAGTATTATACAATTTGTATAAGCCCTTTAAACAGTTGCTTCAAACTAATTATTGTAAATAAGATATGAAGTTTGATGACACAATTAAGTATAAACATGAATGAGTTGTTATTTTTATTTATCTTTTATCGCTCGGTCCAGACTATGCAGACAAATCTCTTCCATAATATTTGTGTATTGGTTTTATTTTTTGCTGCATTCGCGCACAACGAACAACACTTGTAAAATAAACAGATACAACCAGCTAATAACCAACAAACGCATATCGAAACTGAAAAACAATGTGCATTCAATAAAGGGAACGCATATTTACAACTGACTTGAAAGGGTTCCCACAGGAAATGAATCCTCGTTTAATCCGGTTTTGTATGTCAGAAAAAGAACAATTTCTCCATTTTATTAATTATTTTATTATTAATTTGTATTAATGGTAACCCCAGAAATTATCAAAAGCAAAACTGTGCTATTCTTGTTTAACCCTGTATAACAGAATGGTCCCTGTAAATTAAGACAGTAAAATATATCAGAAATAAAGGCAATGCCCATTTTCGACGGCCGGTAACTCTGAAATGAGAGGTTTTTAGACCCAAGTTTCAATTGAAAGTTTGATCAGGACAGCAAGAACTGTCTTTTCCCAAAGTCAAAATATTTCACCGAGATTCATTTTCCCATGTATTTGGTGCACCAAAGCATTAATCACTGAGAAAATTTTAAAATAAAAAATTTGCATAGCAACAATTGATCAGTTTCAACTTTTTCCAAAACCCATAATTTAGCAAAAAAATACCTTAACTGAGTTTACAAGACATTAACAAAGTTTTAAGTTTTCGATATTAATTTTCTCAATACTTATTGCACTAAATTTAAAACACTTTATACTGCTG
The DNA here is from genome assembly GCA_963583905.1 of Stenurella melanura. Taxonomy (NCBI): domain Eukaryota; kingdom Metazoa; phylum Arthropoda; class Insecta; order Coleoptera; family Cerambycidae; genus Stenurella; species Stenurella melanura. Next base: position 31,511,826 of record OY757314.1, on the reverse strand, counting down.
AATAGGGAATCAAAATCCCTTTCAAACGAGGTGCCGCACGACCTCCTTTCCAATTTAAAATTTACGGGCGATGGTCATAATTCAGACGGCAATTTTAAGGTCGCCATTTCCAAGAAAGAAACGTTCGATAGAGAAATATTTATTATATTTGACCATAACCTATTTTTCTTAGTACGTACCTATATAGTGCATTCTGTGAGTCGGATTGAACTTCGAAAAACACAATTTTTTTCTAGCCTAACGAGACCATGTACTTCCCCCTTTATCGAATATGTTAAACACGATGGCGGTAGTTAAATCTCTCTCCATGGTCACCCCAACTCCCCAACGGGCCAAAAACTACCCCCGAAAAGCGTAAACCGCGTATTTGCTGTCTCCTACCAGCTAAACCTGTGTTACCCCCGTTTTCGAGGATGCTGAGTACCCAAGAACTACCCCCTTTCGGGGGTAGTTCTTGGCCTTGGGGTGTGGGGTGACCTCGGAGAGAGATTTAACCGCCGTCATTGTGTTTAGCATCCTCGAAAACGGGGGCGTGGCTAGGCTAGGAAAAATTTGTATTGCTGTCCGACTTATAGAATTTACAATATTTAAAAAAAAAAAAAACTATAAAACTACCTAAGTAGAACCGTAACAAGGCTATTATTATGAATTTTCACTCAATAATTTCAGTCCTTTCCAAAATAGTTAGATTTAAAACCACCAAACAGGAAGATTCGCCTAATATTTAAATTTAAATCTAACTGCTTATGGAACGACTGAAATTATTGAGTGAAAATTCATAGTAGTAATCTTGTTATGGTTCTACTTAGGTAGTCTTATAGTTTTTTAAATATATGTACTAAAAAAAAGATGGTCAAAAATATTAAATATTTCCCTATCTAACGTCTCTTTCTGGGAAATGGCCACCTTAAATTAAAATTTGACCATTTTCAGAATTTTTCCTAAAAGTTTATAATTACGCTTAAAATGAACTTGTTCCATTCATACGGATCATACTGTATATTATTGCTATATTTTCCTTCCTTGCTTCAAAAACTAATGGATTAAGAAGGGTTACAACGCCGATCATATTACCGAAAAAATAAGTAATGCTAGCACGACGGCGACGCCTTTGTGAAACCTCAACCAGAAACTCACAATATCAATTAGTGTCATCAGTTTTAAGTAATAGTAGCATTATTATAACAAAGCCCACAAACAGACAGCTGGTTATTCGAGAGCTAGTATCACTTAGGCGCATCCAGTTATACATAAGAGTCGTTTTCCCGGAGCAGATACAGCCTGAAGGGCACCGAAACGGCACCCTCATGACTAGTTAAATGCAGGGCGAGAAGGAAATAACACCTAAGGTTCTCGAGATACTGCCCCTGCGGCGTCTCCCGTGCCAAAATTGTTATTTTAGTAGGCTGTAGTTGTTCAGTTATACTACAAAACTACTTTTAATGCGATGTTTCATTAACAGGGGTGGTGGCAGGGGGATTTTGAGAAGTTTTCATCCACAATATAACACAGGCCTTTCGAATTAATTATTTTGAAATTAACCTGTTTGTTGTACCGTTCATTTGTGAATGCCTAATCAACTATAATAAAAGCCGCAGCAATTTTGGTTTGAATATTATTTTAATTAAACAAATAGTGTTCAGAATTCGATCACCAACACAGCGATATGAAAATTTTTCCCTTCGAGCGATATTACGGGTTTTAGAAATGTGCCGATCAAATGCAATATACTCTTCGTTTTGTATTTACGAAGAGCATAATATTAATAAAACATGTGCTGGAAGACAGAATCAGAAACGAGAAACGAATTTTTACAGTCGACCAGCGACGTAATGTATATCGAATTAAAATAGTCATAATGATTGCGTTAAATTTTGTTTGTAGTAACTATGGAATTGGAAAATATGTTCTTAAAAAAAAAACCGCTGCCTAAGGAATCACTACTTCCACATCCAGATTCTTCATCCAAGTCGTTTTAAAGGAAACACCTTGACTATATTTGCACTCTAGTATGTGGAAATTATTGGTCATAGAATTTTAATAATATTTGGGGCAGATGTCATAGAAAAGTTTGAGGAGTTGGTTTCTACCATATACGTTAAAAATGAAGTTTTTAGTTCACCCTACTTATTTTCTACTATTCACCTCCCACCCCTTCAATGGAGGCATCTCAATCAGATGTCACTACAATACATACGTGTACTAATCTCAAGTGAATATCTCAATTTGATGTTATCAATCCCATTAATAATGAAGCGGAGGTGGTGGAGTTTGAAAAATATTAGAAAGAAATCTGAGGCCCTGGTTTCTAGTATATACACCGAATCCCAAATTTCTGTACTCTTATCACCTTGATTTACTTATTTTCCCCTAGTCACTCCTATTAACCCTAACCCTTCTACGGAATCATCCCAAAATATAATCTAGTTCCAGATGTCGTTATAATACATACGTCTACCAAATTACAAGTGAATATCTCAATTTTATTTTGTCAACCCCTTTAATAATGTAGTAAGGGTAGTGGAAGGGTTGAAACATATTGTTAAAAAATTTGAGGTCTTGGCTTCAAGGACATACACCGAATTTCAAGTTGCAATACTCTTACCAGCTTCCTTTACTTATTTTTCCCTATTTACCTCTACTTACCCCCACTTCTTCAACGCAATATGTCAAAATATAATCTAGTTTCAGATATAATTATAATATATAAATGTACCAAATTTCAAGTGAAAATTTAAATTTAATTTTATCAACTCTTAATAAGTGGGGAGAAATAGAAAATACTAATAAAAAAACCTGAGACCTTCGCTTCTAGTACATACACCGAATTTCAAGTTTCTGTAGTCTTACCAGCTTGCTTTACTTACTTTCCCCTATTTACCCCTGTTTAACCTCCAACCCTTCAACGGAATCATCTCAAAATATAATCTAGTTCCAGATGTCGTTATGATACATATGCGTACTAAATTTCATGTGAATATCTCAATTTCATTTTATCAACCCCTTGAATAATGGAGTAGGGGTGGTGGGGGCTGAAATAAATTATCAAAAAATCTGGGGCCTTTGCCTCTTGTACATACACCGAGTTTCAAGTTTCTGTAGTCATACCTGCTTGCTTTACTTATTTCCCCCTATTTACCCCTAAATAACCCCGAACCCTTCAAAGGAATCATCTCAAAGAATAATCTAGTTCCAGATGTCGTTATAATTCATACGTGTATCAAATTTCAAATGAATATCTCAATTTTATTTTATCAACCCTTGTAATAATGAAGTAGGGGTGGTGGGGGTTGAAAAATATTATAAATAATCTGAGACCTTGGCTTCTAGTATATACACCGAATTTAAAGTTTCTGTAGTCTTACCAGCTTGCTTTACTTATTTTCCCCTATTTACCCCTATTTAACCCCCAACCCTTCAACGGAATCATCTCAAATTATAATCTAGTTCCAGATGTCGTTATAATACATACGTGTACCAAATTTCAAATAAATATCTCAATTTTATTTAATCAACCCTTTTCATATTGGAGTAGGGGTGGTGGAGGTTGAAAAATATTATAAAAAAATCTGACGCTTTGGCTTCTAGTACATACACCGAATTTCAAGTTTCTGTGGTCTTACCAGCTTGCTTTACTTATATTCCCCTATTTACCCCTATTTAACCCCCAACTCTTCAACGGAATCATCTCAAATTATAATCTAGTTCCAGATGTCGTCATAATACATACGTGTACCAAACTTCAAATGAATATCTCAATTTTATTTAATCAACCCTTTTCATATTGGAGTAGGGGTGGTGGGGGTTGAAAAATATTATAAAAAAATCTGACTCCTTGGCTTCTAGTACGTATACCGAATTTCAAGTTTCTGCACTCTTACCAACTTGTTTTACTTATATTCCCCTATTTACCCCAAATTAACCCCCAACCCTTCAACGGAATCATCCCAAAATATAATCTAATTCTAGACATCGTTATAATACATAAGTGTACGAAATTTCAAATGAATATCTCAACTTTATTTTATCAACCCCTTTAATGGGGTAGGGGTGGTGGGGGGTTGAAAAATATTATAAAAAAATCTGAGGCCTTAACTTCTAGTACATACACCGAATTTCAAGTTTCTGTACTCTTACAAGCTTGCTTTACTTATTTCCCCCTATTTACCCCTATTTAACCCCCAACCCTTCACCGGATTTCCTCAAAAAACAATCCAGTTCCAGATCTCGTTATAATATATACGTGTACAAAATTTCAGGTCAATATCTTAAACCGTTCCGGAGAAAGCGTGCGGACAAAAAAAAAGTTACAGACAGACCGACAGACAGACAGAAAATGTTTTTTCGCTCAAATTTAAAATCTCGACGTTTCATGACATTCTAAACCTATTTCACGAATAAAAATTTTTGAAAATTTTTTTGCGATTACTATAAAAATGAAAAAAAATGGTTTTCTTTTAAAACTGAATTACACTAAAATGTAGAAAATTAATTTTATTCAGTGATTAAATTACAAAATTATGATCAAAAAGAAAACCATTGGACGCTCCTAAATACAATAAATTATCTTATTAAGGTGGCCTTTCACTAGAAAGAGACATCCGATAGGGAAATATTTATTATTTTTAGCTATAACTTTTTTGTCTTAGTACTTATATTTTAATAAACTATAATAGTACTTAAGTAGAACCATAACAAGACTATTACTATGAATTTTCACTCAATAATTTTAGTGGTTTGCAAAATAGCTCGATTTAAATTTAAAAATTGTGTTAATCTTCCTATTTCGTAGTTTTAAATCGAGCTATTTTGCAAACCACTGTGAATGGGCCTATCCCTTTCAGCGGGTGCTACTAATAAAAAGTGAATTGTATTTAGGATGAAAAGAAAAAATGTGTCGGAAACTTACCCTGTAAGTTCGATGGGTTCTCCTTCTTCGATGTCGGTCCAGGCAATAGGAGGGACAGAGGAGGGCCAAAAGGAAAATACGCAAATCCCCGACACACAGACAATTAATGTATGGCAAATTATTAAATTAATTGAAGAAAAGAAATTATTATAAATATTATAATTCACTTGTTACTGAAACAAAACTATAACTATTCAGCGGCGTGAGTGACTATATATCTATCTAAGCTTACTATCTTACTGTACGAGTCGCGCTCGACCCATACGCTGCTAAAAAACTCGTACTAAAAACTTCTTAGTATTATACTTACTATAAAAAAAAACAAAATATATATTTATATCCAGGAAGGGCGCGTAACCACACTGAAATTATTGAGTGAAAACTCATAGTAATAATCTTGTTATAGTTCTACTAAGGTACTCTTATATGTTTTTTAAATATACGTACTAAGAAAAAAAAGTTATGGGCAAAAATAATAAATATTTTCCTATCGGATGTCTCTTTTTAGGGAATGGCCACCTTAAGAATCAGCATTGCGATGAAACGTTATGAATATTATGCTGTAATATAACAGCAACAGCAATACTTCATGAGCGTCCAATGGTTTCTCTTCATCATTTTGTAATTTAATCACTGAATAAAAATTGTTTTCTACTGTCTTAATGCAATTCAGTTGTAAAAGAACTTAAAAAAAATGTGTTCATTTATTTTTCACTTTTTAGTTTCCCGTCTGCCTCATTTTTTTTATCCAATCGCCATCATTTCGTTTACTCTTATCAAACTCTTTCATTTGATACCCATATCAAGCGGGCTGTAAAGAAATAGGTCATCCGCCATTTTGTATCTGCCGCCATATTGGATTTAGAATGACGTCATACATCTTCATTGTATTCTACTGATCATATCCTTTCATTTGATATCCATGTCGAGGGGGTTGTAAAAAATAGGTGATCCGCCATTTTGGGCCGGCCGCCATATTGGATTTAGAATGACGTTATACAGCTTATTTTCTGCTTTATATACCCTTTCAGTTGATACCTATGTCGAGGGGGTTTTCAAGAAAATGAAAAAAATTACATCACCAGATTTGAACATACATACACGCATTTCGAGCTAAAGAAAACCATTGAAAAACGGCTGAGCAATTAAGATTATTTAAAGCAAAATGAGAATTTTTAAGAGGGAAAGAGTTCCAAAAACTAAATAAAATTATGGTAACTTTTGTTTCGCCGTTTTCAATATATTAAACAAAATGATAGAAAATATCATATCCAAAATAGCATAATTTTTTTTTTCCTTCTTCAATTCTTTGGGAATTTCACTGCCACATGTATGTTTTCTTTCTAAGCGGTGCTAGGGGAATCTACAAAATATATCACAATTAACCAGTATTACTGGTAAAAAACCTCTACGCCCGTGACATAATGCCACAAATAACATTTAGACAATATCAAAATAGCATAATTCAGATTTGATGAAAATGAGGTTTTAAGAGGGTGGAACAGCTCGAAAGCAACCAATAAATAATATACAAGCTTTTGTCATAGAGTTTGTAACCCATTCATATTTAACAGGATGATAGAAAAGAGCATTTCCAAGATGCCATTTTGGATTTTCTCAAAATGCAAAGTTGCATTATTTTAAGCTAGTTTTTGGGGTGTTTCACCCCCCTTAGAATTGCATTTTGGACAAATCCGAAACGTGATATCTTCAAAATGCTCTTTTCTATCATCTTGTTAAATATCAATGGGTTACAAACTCTATGACTGTATGACAAAAGTTGGGGATGATTGTCAGATATCAAGATTAAAAACGGTGAGACAAAAGTTACCATAATTGTATTTAGTTTTTGGAATTGTTTCCCTCTTAAAATTCTTATTTTGCTTTAAATATTTTTAATTGCTCAGCCCTTTCTAACATACTGTATTGTTTGTTTTCTAAGAACATGTTTTTCAACTCCATAGTTATTACGAAGTCCAACGCAATAATTACGGCTATATTAATTTGATATACATTAGGTAGCTAGTCGACTGTAAAAATTCCAGTCAAATTGGGAAAATTAGAGAAAAAAAAAACGAATGAAGTATTGAAACTTTTCAAAAAATGTTTATTATGTCTTCAGTACACCCTGTATTATCAAAGATAGTTTTTTCGTATCTACTGTTTTCGAAAATACAAAACAATTTTATTGACACATTTCTAAAATCGTAAATATCGCTCACAGAGAAAATAATTTATATCATTATATTATCTAAATGTTATTCTTAGAGCTGTGAATTTATCATTCACAGCAAAAAAGATTTTTCTAAAAAAGCCTTGAAAAAGGAAACAGAATAGATTTCCGAAGCGTCGGCGAAATATTTAATTCCAAGGTTTTATACTTATTTGTGTTGTTTATTTTAAAAAAAGCAACCTTTAACTGATCCTTTGACGTAAAAGTCACAGGCTTAGAGGTTATTTACCAGTAACAAACATACTGGTTAATTGTGATATTTTGTAGATTCCCCGAATACCGCTTAAAAAGAACACATACATGTGGCAGGAAGTCCCAAAGAATTGAAGAAGGAAAAAAATCATTATATTAGTCATGCAATTCTGAATAACTTTCAAAATGTCTATCATCTGCTCGCTCATGTGTCGGTTTGTCCGTCTGTCGGTCCGCCTCTCTATCCGCCATGTTTTTGTAAGCACAATATCTTAAGAATAAGAAATGTGTATCTTAATACCATTAGAATCTTAAATTATTAGGAACACTATTTTTCCCATCGTAAATATAGACCGAAAAAGGCCGCCATTGTCAAGCTAGTAGAGAGCTGAAAGCAGCCAGCATCAGTAGATAAAAGGGTCCTAAATAATATATCAAAATTCAGGGAGCAGAGTCCTTCAGCAGGGTGAATAATTAATGAAAATAGTGGTTAATATGTTCGTAAAAACGGTGTTTTTATACGTTTTCAGGTCAAATTCTTGGAAACAATGCCCAAGAGACGCCAAAAAGTCCGATAATTTGGTTTTGTTCAGTATGGTTACAGAGGCGGCTTGTATTGAAGTTACATACAGTGATAAAGTTATTTTAGTACAAATGTCACTTTGTGTTTGAGTGAAAACCTCAAAAATTGATCTCGTACTCAGACAAAATTGTTTAATAACCATGAACAGAAAGTTACTTTACTAAGAACTAAATTTTGAGCTATGCAAATGTTTTTAGGGTGCCGTAGGAACACTTATAGTTCCGGTGTGTCCATCCGTCCGTCTGTCTATCACAACTCTCCTATTTTCTCATTTTTATACTTATTGAGATGAAGTTTGGTATGCAGACGTAAATTTATGACCCAAAAACAGAAACGAAAAAATTTTCGAAGAAAACGGATTGTATTGGGACTTTGCAATTGGGGCACGAGCTTTTTGCTTTCAAAGACGTTATCAGTCAGAAAAAATTTCTGAATGTAGGCTGTGTACTTGCAACGTAAATTATAACGGACGCTGTAGCAAAAGAGCTTTTTGAAAACATTTGAGATTACACTTTCTAGAGAACGAAATTTGTCAAGATGAAATAGCTCTTAATACGTAGCTTTATAAAGCTATACGCTATATGCTTTATGCTATAGCATAAAGTTGAAAATAATATTAGTTAATGTTGGTGTATGTGACTACCGAACCCTATCATGTGCGTGTTCAACACGCCGCTTTGCCGGTTTTTTAAATTTCAGCCTATGCAATTTTAGTAAATTTCTATCATTTGAGATAATAGATTGAATTTTTTTTACAGCAATTACCTAATATTTAAAACTGCCTGTGTAGATTCTGAAAGGTAAAATTTATTTTATTCTGTGATGGATAACTTGCTGTTTGTCCTTCAATGTAAATAAAGATATGTTCAAAAGTTCCTTCTCTTTTACGAGTAATTTATGTAAGAGACAATTTGATAGAGCTAATATCAGCATAATCCAAGATTTTCTGCAAACTGAATATTTTCTCTAAAGCTAAATGTTTTACTCGCTTGTAGAAATACGTTTAAAAGTAAATAATTCACAAGAAATTTTTGAAATATTGTTAGAATCCATTAACTTTTAACTTATAAAAAGCATCGCGTACTGTTCCAAACACTTTTAAAGACGAGCGTGAAGCAAGCAACTATTCATTATTTTAAAAATTTTACTAAAGGTTTTACTCTTTATCTTAAATAAAATGTTAACAAAAAATTACATCCCCGTCAAGGAATTAAAGGTATAATTTTCTGTCTAAGAATGTTTCGAAATGGCCCTACTAAGTCGCCAAAACAGATATTTAAAACTCTGTATTCCATAAGTACAATTACAAATACCATACAATATTTAAAAGTGAATTATTTATTATTTGTTTGCTTATAGTAATGAAACATATTCTTTATAGGATTTTGCAAACAGCGGAAAAAACTATCTATGAGAACTAAAAAAAAAAACTATATGTAAAAAAAAATATTAATGAAATCTTTGCATTTTTTCGATAACCCGAGTTCTGGTTATGCTAGCAAACCAAATCCTAAAATAAATTTGTCCAATTTCTTATTTGACTTTCTCATTATAACACTAGCATCCAACATAGTCCCCTATGCCTAAACAGATTAAACTAGTATCTACATGACCCTCTACGGTATGAAGATTCAGTTAAAAATGAGAACAAAGGCCTAAAATTAATTTGTTTACCTACCTTGTCTTAAAATTTTTTTCCTTCTAATGGATTACATTTTCATAAAATCTCTCATTCAGTTTCTTGGAAATGCCTTTGAAACGTTTTTCGCCCTTATTCTGAGCTTATCAGAAAGGCACAAAGCCACGCATAATGATGTTTCATGCTAAACCAATCCATGAATAAGTATGAAATATTTATATTTAACATTGACTGATAAAAAACAACAGATCTTCACCTATCTATTAAATTATTTATTATTTATTTGCTTATAGTAATGAAACATATTCTTTATAGGATTTTGCAAACAGCGGAACAAAACTATCTATGAGAACTAAAAGAAAAACTATACGTAAAAAATATTAATGAAATCCTTGCATTCTTTCGATAACCTGACTTCTGGTTATGCTAGCAAATATTTCATACTTATTAATGGATATTGCCTTGGTTTTGCATGAAACATCGTTATGAGTGGCTTTGTGCCTTTCTGATGAGCTCAGAATAAAGGCGAAAAACGTTTAAAGGCTAAGCATTTCCAAGAAACTGAATGAGAGATTTTATGAAAATGTAATCAATTAGAAGGAACAAACAACAGACAGGGTAGATAAATATATTAATTTTAGGCCTTTGTTTTCATTTTTAACTGAATCATACCGTATGGAGTCATGTAGATACTAGTTTAATCTGCTTAGCCGTAGGAGACTATATTGGATGCTAGTGTTATAATGAGAATGTCAAATAAGAAATTGGACAAATTTATATTAGGATTTTGATTTGCTAGCATAACCTGAAGTCAGGTTATCGAAAGAATGTAAAGATTTCATTAATATTTTTTACATATAGTTTTTCTTTTAGTTCTAGATAGTATTTTTCCGCTGTTTGCAAAATCCTATTAAGAATATGTTTCATTACCTTACAATATATTGTGAAACCTCTATAATGTGAACATACTTACTTAGAATCAGTACCAAGGTAAAACCCTCCGGCTGTAGCCAATTTTCATTATATATTTACTTTTACATTCTAGCGATACTACTAGCGAAAAATGTGTTATAATTGTAAGATAATTCGTCGATAAGTTTTTGTCGAATTTTGATACTGTACTATATATGGTAAAATTGGTGATGCAATTGTGGCTGACAATTCGATCAAAAACATATTTTTAAAGAAGAAATCCTAGTTTGACAAATGTTGGGCGAAATGTTTGATTCATGATAAGTAAATGGGCTAAAGGCCCATTTATTCCAAGGGCGGTCCTACGCTTTGCTTCTAGAGGGGTATCCTTATTAAAATATGTACCAATTTTTTTAACCCTTCAAAAGTTGTATGATTTTTGTTCTGAAAGTTCGTATTGTAATATGAAGTGTAGCAAATTATAAAACTCTATAAGTTCTAACTTATTTTACTTGATTTGAAGTCCCTAAATTCAAATATGTAAGTAGTTTTGCTCTGTAAGCTTTAGATTTTTTTGAAATTCGACATTTCATTTTTGACGTAACATGATAGCAAAAAAATCAGTTGCGCAAAATAAATTTCAAATTAAAAAGGGTCCGTCAGTCTGTTCGTTTGTCCGCCCATCACGTTTCTTATAAGCACGATAACTTAAGAACGAAAAGTTCGATTGTATTGTAATTTGGACAGTAAGTTATTGCCAGCTAGAGGAAGAACCCTATTTTTGAACAGAATCGATCAATAAATAAAAAAGTTATTATTTATTTCAATTCTTTAAATTTATAAATTTATATTATATATTATTGTTACTTTGCATAACCAGATAAGTAGGCGTTAGCTTACCAAGTTAACAGCAATAAATTGTCATAAATGCGATAAGATTATGGACCAACCTTTGCCTGCTTTCATTCGTCTCCCAGTTAAACAAGGCCGCCACTCGCTAATACAAACTACTATTATCATACTCTACACAAGTATTTTTATTTACGATAATAATTCTATATAATGTGTAACAATTATATAAAAAGTGCAGTAAATCGGCGAAGAGATGGTTAACTTGTTTATTAATTCAAATCCAGTCCTAACTTAAGTACACTTACTATTTATCTTTATTCCATGAAATTAAGAAAAAGTTGAGCTACCAATTTGATACCTCACGAGTATGGCTTCCTGAGGCAACGATATCTCGCTATTCAAGACACAAGGAGCTTAAAATAAATTTATGTACAAAAAAATATCTATCCAGAAAATGTATTAAATTATAAAAATCACAACAACAACGGCGACAAATGTTTCAAGGTGTAAGCGAGTGAAAGAAGAGTGATTTTTGTAAAATTTCGGGATGAGTATTTTTTGGAAATAGATTCATTTTAGAACTTTTTGTTGCCTTGCATAACCAGTGTCGGCTGTTATGTTAGAAAAAAGATTAGATATTGATTTTCATTGTTGATTGATGAAGACTGACTCCAACTCATGTATTTCTAGTACTTCAAGTATTTATAGATATGTGTTTTGTAAATAATATTCTATAGCTATTTAATTTCTTGTATAATCGGAGTATAGGTTATCGGAAAAATTCGAAGATTAGAAATTAATATTTTAATAGACAGATTTTTATTTTTGAATAGTCATCAATAATTTTAGAATTTTTGCTAAATCCTAAAAAAAAGTTTTACTACAAAAAATGACTTACTTAATTGATTTTCTCTGTAGTTTAACAAATGGAATTGGAGGCAATTAGTATCCGTATTTATTACTTTTTGTCATGATCAGAGCTCTGGAGAGAGGAAGGGGCATGACCCCCATGCCTCCTTAGGACCGCCTGTGATTTATTCTGCTATAAAAAGCTGTTCACCTATATTTTGTATCAAAACAGCAATTTTCAGAGCTCCCAAATTTTCTATCCAACCACGTCTACCAGTTCGATTTAAGTTTAGTCGAGTCAATGAAGGTTTTTACTTCATAGTCCTCAAGGACAGGTCCGATTTTAATATATTTTTTTAAATGTGTGTTTGTTAATATTATTCAAAACCAGAAACATCCCAAGTGGCGCAAATAATTATTTATATTGTTTCAGGGCGGGTCACCCCTTCTCGGGGGGGTGGAAATTAGTAAACTCAAAATAACCACAGAAATTGATGGGGGTAGAAATTCTAAGCAAAAAAATTTCTATGAAGTTTTTTCGATAAATCAATGTAATTTGAGTTATTCGCGATTGAAAATGTTGAATTTTCATTTAAAAAAATGCATGTTTTAGAGCGATTTTTCACGAGAACCTACGTTTTATTAAAAAAAAGACATCAGGAGCAAAAATATTTCCTCATTTATGTAGATGCAATAAGAACCGACTTGCTTGTTGAAGGTTACTGTTTGTTTGCCGAAAACAGTATAGGAACCCTTCAACTTTAAATAGCGGAAGAACGACGAATTTTTGGAGGAAAACATTTTTTAAAGTACTTGAAAATAGCTTTTAAATGAGCTTTGGTAAAAGTCATTAGCATAAAAACTTACGGAGGTTTTCTTCGGAGAAAAAATCAGCAATGAAACCAATACCGTAACCACAAGAATTGAAATTAAACGTAATCCATTCACAATTTACTTTATTTCGGTACTAACAATATGTTCTAGAAGTTTGAACGCTTTAGAATGCGTAGATTTGGAAAAAAGTTTGATTCAATTTTGAAATGATTTTTGAAATTTTTGAAAACATATTCTTCTTTCCACAATAACTCAAAAACTAAAGAAGCTACGCACAAAATGCAAGAGTGCAAAAGTTTAGAGTTTTTTTTTAGAAGAACTGTTTTAAGTTCGTATTTAAGTGCGAGGACCTCCTTTCCCCGAGCACTTTAAATTAAAGGAATTCAAAAACGAAAGGTTCAAGGAACTTCAACGTTACAAGTCCTTGTAGCCCTTAAAATTCCCTGAAAAATGATTTTTGAAGCGATTAGATGTCTTAAGAATTAAGGAAGTTATCGTTAAAAACCCAATACAAATGTGAATTGCCCTCTGTTCTTCCTTTCTCCTCTTAACCGAGGCCTACCTACGTATACGTCAGTTTATTAAAGTCGCCATGATCGGCCCCTTGGCGTGAAACGTGTGCCCATTGTAATTTTCCCGTAGTTTATTCCATTTTTCTCTTCTATTTTGCAAATTGAGACAATCTGAGCAGCTGGCTAATGGGAAATACCCGAGGCCAATTCAAACCCGAAAAAAAAAAATGTGCATTGCCTTCCACAAAAAACTAAGCAACTGAACATGTTCAGTTGTGGCCTGGGAATAACGCATGAAAAATGTGGTTGAAAATATAATCAAAATATTCTAATACCAAACAAAATGACTCAGCCTCCAAGCTCCACAAAATATTCTGAAATCACTGTTTAACTTCCTTAATTCTTAAGACATCTAATCGCCCCAAACACCATCTTAAAGATCTGTTTAAGTATTTTAAAAATGGTATGATAAGTTTTCCTCCAAAAAGTCGTCGTTATTCCGTTCTTTAAAGTTGAAAGATTCGAATTCAGTTTTCGGCAAACAAACAGTAACCTTCAACGTGCCACAATTCGGTTCGTATTGCATCTACAGAAATAAATAAAAAAAGAGTCGATTCGGTATTTTATAAGCTTCATGTTTGCTCCTGATGTTTTTTTGGTATAACGTAAGGTTCTCGAGTTACTCGTGAAAAATCGCTCTAAAACATGCATTTTTTTGATGAAAAATCAATATTTTCATTCAATCGCGATATTGAAAAAAACTTCATAGAACATTTTTTGCTCTAAATTCATCCCCCTATCGATTTCTGTTTTGAGTTTACTAATTTCCACCCCAAAACAATATAAATAATTATTTGCGCCACTTGGCATGTTTCTGATTTTGAATAATATTAAAAAATAAAAAACACACATTTAAGAAAAAATCCTCAAAATTGGACCTGTCCCTGAGGACTAAAAAGTTTTGACGATTCTTAAGCTTCATTGATTCGACTAGTTGATAGAGTGGAAGCCCTAATTCTCCTCATAGCAACAATTTAACAATTGCAACAGTAATTAATGGACAAATCGTTCATAAGATTGGTAATTTTCAGTACTTCTTTACAGTTTCATACGTACGCCAATGTGCCACTATTTGGGCTATAAAACTCCTTTGAATACGTCTCTCCATTACACAGCATGGAATAGTTGAGTAAAACGGTACATCTAGACGTTTTATTGCAATTTTCACGTCGACAGATTCAGATTACGCCTTACAGCTTTGCAATGTATTACAATTTATTCCTCAACAGGCAAGTGGAACTCTTGTTTCAATCGGTTTTATGTGGATTATCGCGGATTATGTTAACTTTAAAAGCTTATTACACAATCAAGCAATGCGGTTCGCGCGTAGACGAGAAAGGTTTATGATATCATAGTGCGATTATACTGAAGCAACCTCATAAATTTCCTATTACTAATTTCGCAAAAACATATCTCTATATTTATTGTGAGTTATTTGGAGCTCGCAGCAATACAGTATTATAGATATTACCTACTAACTTTTTCATATGTAGACGCGTTGTAAAAATTTGCATGTGAAAATTGAGAAAGTTTGTGTAGGACTTGATAGAAAATGTAATTCACAATTAATCCCAGTTTGTCTTCCAGTATCATTTTTTAAATTTCTTTATCTTTACACTCGGTGCTTAGGCGTGGACAAGTTTTTTGAATTAATTGAAAAGGTAAGTATAATAGTAGTTTCTTGTGTATTTGATGGGTTTATCGAGAAGTTTGTAACAAACGTCAAAGAGTGCATCTGAGATCTGTAAAAGCAATTTTAATCAAGGTCATTGTGTGGATGTTAAATGAAAGCTTGATCAAACCGGAATTCAAAAACACAAGAAGTGGATTTTTTACCGGGTATTTTTTTTTTGACAAAAACCTCTTTTCCCATGAGAATTATTCGAAAATTAAGAGCATGTCCTATATCCCTTAATTAGAGTAACATTTTTATGGAAAAGCGGTTTTACCCCAGTAGAAAGTAGACCTCGTGTGTATTACAGAAGATTAATATATGATTAAAAATAACAACTTATAACAAAAAATGGAAACGTTTTCTAATGTTTTTCATCATCAAACATATTCGTTGTATCTATATGAAATACACAATTATTGTAAACAATACTACTACTTTTACATTCTTCATGATTTTAAGTTATTAACAGAATTATTTGTAATGTCGCTTGTAGGGTTTCTTAAATTCGAAATTAACGTTGAATGATGGTCCTTATCTAGCTGAAGATACGAGTTTATTGATTTGGTATTTACATGACCAGTTATTTTGGTTAAATGTTCACTGGAAATATCAGATTTGGCAAGATTTGAAACTATATTACTCCTGTTAGAATGCTTTGTTATTTTATTGTTTTCGACATCGAACCCAATTTTCATGGCTGCTACTTTGCCATTTTCCAAGGGTATTCTCTCCCATGCACCATCCACTTGAGTTTTCTTGATTCTAGATACAGTTTGGTGTCAAAAATATTCTGTCTGTTTTAATTGAATTCGACCGTTTACTCATTCATTTTTTGTAATAAACGTACCGGCCAGATGGCAGGTTTTTCTAAATTAGATGTCAAATCTGAAGTGATCGAGGTTACATATAACAGCTTCTCCTCTCCAAGTAAGTTCAAACGCCGCTAAATGGTAAAAATTTCTCCGTAACCCTTCAGGTGTTTCTTCATCCCAAACCTGCATCATTTTATTTAAATGTTCTTTTTCAATGGCAACTGAGCTTTGTTTGTGTTTTTCTGGAATAGCTTGAAGCCTCTCTCTAGTCGAATTTTTGCGTTCCTCCCGTTTTTTCTGAATCAACAAATGGGTTAAAATTCCTACTATATTTTTCTAAATATGTTTCTCGAAATTTTTTTTCTGCTGCATTCCACATCGTTTTAACGACAGCTTCATAATCTTCTCCATTCGATTTTTTCATGTTATAACCCCAGTCAGTCAAAGTATTTGTAAGTTCATCAGTAGTCGTATTTTTTTCGAGGGAATACTGCTTCTCTTTGCGAAAAGCTTTAAATTGTTTCCATGGTGAATTTTTAGTGTTTCTCGTTTTAACTGGGACACTTTCATTGATAGCTTCGTTAATATTTTCTTGTGAAACATCACCAAATCGCTATTTCTCATCCATTTTGTGTCGGACTTTAATAATTTCAATGAGTTTTTAGTTTGATCAAGACAGGAAATAAACAGAAGCGAAAGCTTGCCGCGGTACCTTTGATACCGAGGGTCTGATTTCTGCAACCTCGAAGTGACAGTAATATATGTCTTACTACACTCAGAGAAATGATGTACATACAAAATATATCAATATTTTGGTCCAATACACTGTACACTGAGAAAACTGTCTTATTTTATATTTAGTAAGTAGATACATGGCTAATTACTTCTGTAGTAGGAAAACTTTCAAGAAATATAACTTAGGACTTTTGTCATCTAAATGAGGAACAATGGTAATGCCTGAAAATAATTTAAATAATGTTTAGCATTGCAATTCCAAAAACATATAGGCACTGTGTTTTCTTCTATATCTACATACTTCTTTAAATTTCTATAACAGAAAGACTCCTCAATCTTTGTCAGCTGCGTCTTGTTTCAGTATATGTTTAAAAATTGTTGGAACGGCGCCATCAAACAAAAGTTTACGTGTTCCCACACAAACATATTTTTCTAGGTGTTTCTCACATAACTTGTAATTTAAATGAAGCTTATTCACGTCCATATCAAGTAGATCATGCCTTAAACATACCTTCAACCAAGTTGCAGCCTTGAAAATACAAAATTCACGTTAAATAATTATGTTCCCTAGTTATGTTCCTTTATAGTATATATCAATATATAATTTATATCAAAACGTTATTTTCGTAGTTCGCCCAGAATTAGTAGCTGCAACTGATAAGAAAATGTTTCCTTTCATATTACTTCTTTTCAACTGCTAATTATTTAGTATAACTAACATTACTTTCTAGTTGTTTCAAAAATATAAATTTGTACCTACCTTTCAGGATCTTTGAGCAATAAAAAGAAGCTTACTGTTTCACCTACCTTCCAAAACACCAAAATTCAAATAAATAAATAAATAAAGACAGAATAAAAAATTGTCGAGAATTAAACAAAAAAGCCACCAAAATCATCAACCACCGTGTAAGCGTTGAAAGACTGTCAATCACACAACGTCAAGAATTGTCATATCGCTTTTGACAAAGATATACCTTATCGTCATGGTGACTACCAACTTTGGTCCCACCGCAAAGGCCAGCTTTCGTTTCTGTATAGTTCCTGTTATCAGTGGTTTGACACATGACTACTACGAGAGAAGTAACATACATTTTTGTCGATTTTTCCACTAGTCGATAGCCGTTTTTCTTACTTTAAAAAATCCTATTGGTCGATTTTTTTCAAAATGTAGGTTTTGATTGATTAATAAAGTAAAAACATATTAATTTCAGCGAATTATTTTTCTGAGAGATCAACCTGTATATTTTTCATTTAAGGGGGTGGATCTTCATCTGAAACAGTGCTATTTACATTACAAATATTATTTTCTTCTGTAGTTTCTTGATTATTTTGTAGGGTGATCATTCTAAAAATAATTAATGAAAAAATGTGATGAGGGGCAATACAATTTGACACGTATTTGGCACAACTGTCGAGGGAAAAGTTTGCTATCCTTAAGTGAAAATATACACCTTGTATAGTTTTCACTAAAGGAATTGCAGGTGTCTTCCTTCTGTTAATTATATGCCAAATGTTATTGTTATCTGTCACATTTCTTCATTAATTACTTTTTTTATGGTGTTGGCCCAGTATATTTTTTACTGCAAAAGTATATCCAATTTCTTCGTTGGCAATACCTAAGAAATATTTTTCTCCATCAAATAGTTCTGTAGATATAGCGCCAATAGACAGACAGATAGACCGTGACGGAATTGCAAGTCCTTAATTTATTGTAATCGACGTAGTCTGGACACGAAAAGTGTATGCTACTTCGTAGTAATTTGTGATTCATTACGATAGTAAAAACGCGCTAGTCCTGATAATAATTAATACGACTTAAATGTCGATGAAAATAAAAATATGACATGGCGAATTATTCAGCAAAAATCTCGCTGCTCCACGCAATGTACCTTATTAAGATTTATCATAAAAAGTTACAGGTTAAAGCATATTTACTCTGCATTACTTTAAAGCTCTATTTAGTATGAACAAAGCACGTTTTTTGTTTAGGTCAGGATGGAATTAAGCGCTCCATTAAGTCGAGCACGTATACCACTATTATTTACATAATTTGTAGTATAACAGAAGCAGTAGTTTCATTATAAAATACCTCGCATGTGGTGTGCTTTCAAACAATAATTGAACTAAATGAAATGGGAGTAGAATATAATATTTTATATTATTATTTTATTTTATGTAGAACTGTCTAAACTTATGCCGTAAAAGCTTTAGTTTCGAGCTGCGGCCTTCGCCCGCTTTAAAAAAGTAAAATAATATCCAACATTTTCATCCTTTTTGCAAAAACAGTCCATAATATGAAAAAAATTAAAACTAATGTAAATTGTGCCACACTTGTTTCTTTCTAGTAAGAGGTTGTAAGTAATCACCTCTTATCTTGTCGCGACTTTACAAGACAAGAATAGCCAATACTTTGGATTCGACAAACTGTAGTAGTCGAATTCTTATCTCGCCGTCAAGAGTCTTGATATTTCTTAATCTTGATATACTGTTCAAACGAAACGAAGCCGTTATAATCAATCTCAAAGTTCGGATAACTTGTCTTCAATCCATGCTATTACTAACCTGGCATACTAAATATCTAATCTTCGTTCCGCATCATCTGTACCCCAAAAAGTCATTTTAATTCATTATTTATGTGATGCTGTACATTTAGACTGCCCACAAAATAAAAGAAAAGTCATACGTTTTGGAGGCCCATTGGGAAGAGTTTCTATTTGGTGTAATCGGAAGATCCCCAAATTTTGGTGCTAAAATTTTTGGTGTAACAGGTCGCCAGTATCGATTTTTCACCTGAAGAACGGATTTTTTAAAGCTGGCAGGGGAGAGAGCGTGTCGAATCGAAAACTGACCTCGGGTCGCTTCCTCTACCATTATATTTTATGTATTTTATGGTAAGGAATGCTTTGACACTAGTTAAAAATCCCCAAGATTACACCATCACATGTTCTTTGGCCAAGAAAATGAAAAAGATAAAATGAAATAAGCACAATTTTGCCATTTTTACGAGGATATTGTGAAAAGGAAGTTGCTTCTTCACATTTGGAACTATACAAAATCATTGTCTATCATATACAAAGACTCCTGCCAAGTGATAAACCCATTCGCATCGTCACAGAACACTTAAACCAATTGAGAAAACACGAGAAAGAGCAAAATTACTGAATTTTCTGCACTGATACTATTTAGAATCTTCGCATAGATGCAGAAATCCTTTGTACATTTGGAGATATATGATGCTTAACTTCTTGCAGTAAGTTTTGAAATTGATCCTCCTTACTTATTTTGCCATTACATGTCTCTGTCTGTACATTATACTTTGTCAAGATATTACTATCGCTCTTCGATTCTACTATTATTCATAAAGAAGGTCACTTCGTTCGTAGCACTTAAACGAAAAGCCGATCTTGGTGTTGATGTTATGCATGACGATCTCGAAAAGTCGAATTAGTTGATTATTTTCATATGCAAATGATGGGGACGGTAGCGTTTAGCTTGCAAACTACCGTATCTAGCAAAGTCGGTTCAACCCCTGCTCACTGCGAAACAATTTTAGTTCTTAAATTATCCCCAAGAAATGGTTCTAACTCCACTATAAACTGTAGTGCCTTGTTTCTTTTACATAACACAAACTCATCCTGGATTTTCAAGGAGATACCTCGGCGACTTGAGAAGAGGTTAGGTAATCATTTAAGTACGCATGTTGTAAAAGCTATTTTGTCTTCCGTGCCATTCAAAAAAAAATTCATCTCTTTTGGCAACATCAGCCTCATCTGAAAGGCTGCAAAAACCTCTCCCATCATTAGAGAACATCCAAACAGTCTAAAGGAAACCTCCTACAAAAGACTGCTCTGTCTAACCTCTTGGAAGAGCCATGATTTTTTTAAAGACTTTTTTAATTTATGTTTCCTTACTATTTTATTGTTATTTGATATTCTCCTTTGAATTTATCTTGTTCCCTTCTTAATAAACGCAGTTTAATATCACGATTAGTTTCACTAAAGAAAGTATCAACATATCTTGAAAATCTGACAAGAAGTCTTGATTCTTGAGACAACAACTTTTGTCTTTATTTTCAAACCTTCTGCTCTTATCTTGATATTTCTTGTTTTCAAGACAAGATCAAAAAGCATTCTATAAAAAGATGATATGCTCTCGCGCAGAATTCCTCTTACCCCAATCTCCGCCGTGACGTCATTGCGAGGTAGCAATTAATCGAGGGATCAGGTCTATCGTGCATTTTTATGAGGTATGTTGAGTGTCACTTTATCTAATGCTTTCAGGGGTTTATACCTCAATCGAATAAAAAATTACAACTCTTTAGTGGCAAAAATATGAAAAGAATTGTGTAATAACACAGACATACACAAAAGAAAATTTACAAAGAACCGACCCCCTTACCCTTTTTGTATGTTGTCCTCCCGAACGCGAATTTTCTATCAAAAATTTTCGCTAGCTGTCCAAAAGCCACTTTTGAGGGATTTCAGAGAGAAGGGTGTAAAAATTGGTACTTAAACGTTAATTTGTATGGGTACGTAGGTACTTAACTCGTTTTGACCTTGAAACGCGACAAGTTGAGATCAAATTTTTTCTGTTTGGTTACATATTTGCAATAACAGATGTGTATAATATTGGTATAAATAATACTTGTCCTGAACGTATCTTTTTTTTTCCTTCATAGTATCAGGTTACTACCCTATGATCTACCACACATTGTAGCCTGTTCTATAGTCTTTCAGATCCAATATTATGTAGGCAATAATCTCGTTAATACACATTTCATTCACTTTTTTTTGTTTTTTAAATAAAACTTTTGTATTAAACAAAACATCATTTCAGTTTTCTTTTGTGTTCTGAATACTCCTCATTTCTAATTCTGTTATAAAATGCCCTTTCTTTTATTTTGTTCTCTATAAATGTGTAATAAGATAAGGGTTCTCTTAAATATATCTGACAATTTATATAAAGTTACTGGCCATTTCTCGTAATTTATTTTCATGTTTAATATAAAAGAAACTGTAATAATCTTTCTAATGCAATGTTTTACAAAATTTTACTCCTTACTAGCATGAAACTCTTTTAGCACAGGAATGTTAGATACAAAAAGAGGCAAATCTTGAATAACTAAGTAAATGAAGAGTTAGTGTTGTTTCTTAATTATATTTGACATAAGAACTAGGGAAATCTATAGTTCTTATACAGAAATAGTCTAGGAAGTGGCGTGCAAATTCCACGACGAAAGGTAACCATCTGCCAGTCGGTAATCGAAGAGAACATATAATTACGAAACTTTTGTCTCTCTGGAAACATTTGTGATGGTAGGCGGATATAGAGGGGGGTTATTTTTTTTTAATCAAGTGGTTACCGATACCTTTCCGCATAAGTAGTTTGTATATGTACTTCACACCCCAAATACGCTGGCAAACGAAACTTCCTGACGTTTGCTACAAATTCTCTAAACCGTTCATGTCACTAATAGCTGGATTCTCCAAGGAATACGTCTCCAGAACAATTGTCCGCATCGTATTCTCTCGAATACTCACATTTTTAGTAACTTCAACCAGAGAGGGGACAACATTGACTATTGATAGGTTACGAAACCACATAGCAAGAGACGAAGAGGACCATAACGTTGAGCTAACGTCTCCAAGGAGCTGATGGAAAAGAGCTTGTGACCATGTACCTCACAAACAACCACACAAATGATGTGATACTGTCAGATGTGTTGTACATCAAATGGAGGCCAATTAAAATAATGCATTGTCGGGAAACGTTCAGTAGGATTTCAAGTGCCAGTGCCGTGCAGATTAAACTAGTATCTACATAACCCCCTACGGTCATGAAGATTCAGTTAAAAATGAGAACAAAGGCCTAAAAAGAATTTATATACCTACCTTGTCTTAAAAATTTTTCATTCTAATTGTGACGTGCTTTCTCCCGGTTGCCTAGCGCATAGACAAGCGGAAGCGTCACTTTAGCGCTGAGCTGCATTTCGGTATAATTCGGTTATCTCGAGCGAAACCTTTGCAATTTTTAAGTGGGGCAAAGGTCCCACATTAGCCTCCTAAACGCAGCCTGTTGCAGTAGGGCTGGGATAGCTACAGTGGAGACACGGAGTCTGGACGGCAGATTAGATTTTCATTCAGACACAACAGTAAAACGCATCTTTTGTGAAATAACAGCATTTATTAAAATATATTAATTATTCCACAACAAACTATAATTATTAAAATAAATAAAAACGGTCAGGTACCAAAATACTCTTATAGAGTTCAGATAAATAATATCAACACTTAAGATATGTCATATATGAAAATTTACAAGTAAAATCATTTCGGTTTATTTACAAGTGAAACTATGAAAACAAGTGAAACTACGAAGACAAGTGAAACTACGAAGACAAGGAACCAGGCGGTGAGAAGATATTAAGCTACTGATTTTAATATTTTCTTATTAATTCGGAGTTCAACAAAGCCAAGCAAATAGTGTGCAAAGCGATAGTAGGCTTGACGGCAAATCGGCAAAACGGTAATAAGCGGTATGGTCGGTTATAACAGCAAGCAAGCAAGCAGTGGATGTTAAAATAAAACAAGTTAGCAGTAAAGCAGAAAGCAATTCAATTTGTAGTAAAAGCAAACAACTATTTTCGGACAGAATTTATCATATCTGCATACATGTCAGATATGAGTCGGCAGCATGTGGTGTAAAGAACTTGATGAAATCGTGGAAAACTGATACCGAATTAAACGGTAATCGAATTCGGCATCAGCTCCCTCGGTAGAGATCATTCTGCCTGGACGGACAGACAGAATTATCTCGACGGTGTTGGGTCGGTTCAGAGAGATTCGCCAAGCGCCTCAAACCACATAGTTGAGTACCTCTAATTGCATTCGGTTCGGAAATAAATTTACCACGTGTTTCTTGCCAGATGTACAGTGAAAAGGTTTATGTATCAAAATATAAATATAATTTATTTATTCAGAGTATCTCCCAGATTTTCCTCTGAACTCTCGGACTATAACAAATTATTGAAAACCATTTAAAGTTAACGGATTTTATTCTAATTCGCTAATCTATGAAATAGTTTAAAACAAAATAAAATAATAAAATAGCCGGAAAACTGAGTTCTACCACTCCGACAAAATGTCGGATATTATTTTAACCCAATAAATTATGAAACAACGGTTAAGTTAAAACAATAGGTATTCGAACGGTTTTACACGGCAAAATTCGGTAAAATTAAAACAGAAATTTAGGGACAGCGGGATTCTATCATCCCAACCAATTTGACGGATATTATTTTGACTCCACAGTCTGAGACAAAATAATAATTCTCTCGAAATATCTTCTATGTCCATTTTCCCTTGGAAATTATTTGAGACATAGTTATCCGGATTAAATCTTGAGAATCTAACAGGGCCCCCGATTGGACAAACATTAACACAGAGTAATTTTGTTATGTCTATGATGTGCGTCTGTATTTCGGAAAAATATAATTATATTCTGATACATCAAATTTGAAATCGTTTTAAAGTTTTATTGTTAATCACGCGTTTCAATGTATCATTTCTTATCTGGTAATAGCGAGTAAAAACGCCGGGCAAGAAACAACGGCTTATCTCGGATGAAATAATTTTTATCGTACACTTCTCTAATATAGACAAATTGGACCATGAATATTTAACAGAGATTTGCTAGTTTATCATGAAAATATTATTTTTGGAGTGTATCAAATAAAATAAATTGTGAATTTACACTGCTGGTATACGGGGCACAGTTAAGTAAACTCGCACGGGGTGTTCTCCAAATACCGTACCGACCGTCCAGGTCGGTACGGTATTTTAGAACCCCCACGTGTTAATTCATTTAACTGTTAAGATTAAATTTAATTTTGAAATTTACGGAAATACTAAGAAATGTTTTAAAACTTACATTGCTGTTATGTTTTACGGCGATGGCAGAGACTATCGAATTACACACGTGATGATCTCCAGATGAACGGTCGGTACCGTATATTATCCTCACGTGGTAATCCTTTAGGCTCTCAGAAGTGAACTCTCGTTTCTGTGTCTCTTTGACTAGCTGGTTACCCCAGAAAGTAAAAATCCCCCACAACTTAGTGTTGAATACCAAGTGGGGAATAATTTAACTGTGACGAATGCCATCCGGAATAATTTATTGGAATTAATTAAAATTTTATTTTAGAAAACTTCTCATCGCTGCGGAACCTTACATTATTTTACTATAGATAACTACATGTCGCGGCCTAAATAAAAATGAACAGAACAAATTCTAATTTTTCGGCCGTAAGATGGGAAAAGTGGCGAAGTTTATGATTAAAATAAATTGCATTTTTGTCTGCAAAAATTCACTTCGTCACATAATGGATTACATTTTCATGAAATCTGTCATTCTTGGAAATAGTTGATGGACTCGACCTTTACTTGGTGAAAATCCATTATCACTAATGAAATAAAAAACACTAAACTGTTTTTCACGTTTTCACATGTATTACGTCAACATGACGATCGTTTCGCTAAAACATTAGCTTCATCAGATGAGCGCATTGTAACACTGTTAGTGTTACAGTGCGCTCATCTGATGAAGCTAATGTTTTAGCGAAACGATCGTCATGTTGACGTAATACATGTGAAAACGTGAAAAACAGTTTAGTGATTTTTATTTCATTAGTGATTCTTGGAAATGCTTAGTCTTTGAAACGTTTTTCGCCCTTATTCCGGAGCTCATCAGAAAGACACAAAGCCACCCATAGATGTTTAAAATTAAAAATTTTCATGAAAATTTATTCCATTAGAATAAAAAAAAGGTAGGTAAAAAAATTCATTTTAAGCATTTGTTCTCATTTTTAACTGAATCTTCATGGCCGTAGGGGGTTATATAGATACTAGTTTAATCCGCATGGCCGTAGGGGACTGTGTGGATGCTAGCGTTAGAATGAGGATTTTCAAATAAGAAATTAGGCAAATTCATTTTAGGATTTGAATTTGCTAGCATAACCAGAATTCAGGTTATCGAAAGAATGCAAAGATTTTTCTTTTAGTTCTCATAGGTAGCTATTTTTTTCTGTTGCTTGCAAAATCCGATAAAGAATATGTTTCGATAAGTCAATCTCATAGACCGATTTAGAAAGGTATCGAGATGCTCTGTTGAAGATTATAAAGTGTTTCCTATCAGCGTTTCTTTGTAGTGAAGATTATTTAAAAGTCTACTTTTTATACAAACCCCAACTGATAGGCATTTGTGGAATATCTTCAAGTGAGGAAATATAAGAATTTCGGTAAAATTGCCTGTTTGCTATACAGAAGTGATTCCATGTAAAGGCCGAAAGAGAAGAGTTAAAAATTATGTCATACCCCAACCACTTGAATTTGGTGTCACTTTGTGGGATTCATCAAGCGCCAGCTCGATCAGTTAACTCTTTGTTTATTTATTCAACATTTTATACCATGAAAAATCATGTATTTTCAATTTTCTTAAAGATCTTTTATCACATAAAATGTTGAATAAGTAAACAAAGAGTTAACCGATCGATCAGGCGCTTGATTTGCCGGAAGGGGACAATAAATCCGAAAAAATTGCACCAATGTCAAGTATTTGGGGTGTGACATAATTTTAAACTTTTTTGTTTCGGCTTTCACAGTGCGATCGAAAAAGAATGAAGGTCACGTGACGCAGAAAATTCACTAAAATTATCAAAATTTAGAAATCAATATTCTACGTGAATTATTAAAACTAACAATTTCGAAAAAAAAATCAATTATGTGTCAAAAATTGCTGCTTATTATGTATGTAGTGTATCCTAAATTTCAATCAATTATCTTCAAAACTAAAGGCGAAAAAGGGGTATACCATGATTCCTGTTACACCCGGTATTGTAATTATATGATTCTTGAAGGGGGTGCACAATTAAAAGAATAAGTCCAATGTATTCAAAAGTCGAAGCTTACGAATTTGGCGTGTTCATGTTATTGAACCCTGTAAAATGATCCGTTTTAAAAATATCAAATTATTAAGAAAATTAAATTTAGACCAAAATTCCCATGAAAAAAGCGACTCTGAAACATCACTTTATAAAAAACCGATAACCACCTTTGGCATCGTCTTTCATCGAAATCCGCATGAAAAGTTATTTCACTAAAAATGTCCAAAAAAGTGATTTAGAAAAATTGTTCATCTCGAGGACGACGGTCAATCGCCTTTGGGTTCCGTCGTTCGAAAAATAAATATTTTTCGAGAGTACCAAAAAATTTCAAGATGCACAGGGCGGAAAACCGCTCTGCCCGACAAATTTTTCGAAAGTACCACGAATTTGTAAGTGCCACGAAGAGGATTGCACAAGGCGGAATTCTCAGTCAGGGTGTAGCGAGTAGCTATTTTAAATGTCAAAATTTAAGAAAAAATCAATGGGACGGTTTTTCCAATAAAAACCAAAATCCTCATTTAATTATTGTGAAAGTAGTGAAGAATAGCCATGTCCGAACGACAAGAACGTCCATAAAAAATAATCAAAAAATTAAAAATTGGAGATTCGATTCCGATGGACCCAAAATGTCCTTAATCTAGGCCCAGGCGGGAATCGCCATAGTAGTCGCTCGAATGCGAGTGGACGGAAAAAATGTATCTTTGGGTTTAATGGCGTTTCTTCAAGCAGGAAAACCAATGAATTCATGTAAATAGCTTCTTGAAACATCCTGACAAAGATTCGAAAATTTCAGTACAACATTAAAAGTCAATAATTTTGAAAAAGTTCGACATAAATCTTACAATTATAATTAACTGGGAGTCTGAATCTTTTTGTACAGTCGATTGTTATAGTTCCCTCGACGCTGGATGAGTTGCGATCCTACGGTACGTAACGGCTTGTCATTAGAGTATGATTAGTTAGATATTAAATATTTATATATTTTATGAATTATTTCAATAAATGAAAATATATTTTAAATTCGATTTCTTATTGATCCACTAATTATAAGATTGATGACCGACTTGCGATTCTCTGGCGTGAGTCAGATACTACTCACTACGGGTCACCTTTGATCCCGTCACGTTTGTGTAACGATCCGAGTACTCATAGAATCCATCGATGGTCTTCATTATTAAGAAGTGTTTCTGAGAAAGTGCTAATTATAAAATATATTCGGTAGAAGTGCACCGCTCGGCGTCAGGTTACGACGAAGAGAGCAGACTGTAGCAATCACAGTAAGGCCCGGTATTTTCACTTAAGTATAAATATGCTTTATCCGGCGAATAACAATTCGAAGGATAAGATAACCAGAAGTTGCTATCTACTGGATATCTTGTATCTGCACTTTCAATCAAATCACACCTTCGGTTAACAATTCGATGGATAAGATTTTAGATACTTCCCAAAGTAAGTGTTGCCAACTTAAGATGTGGTAAAACAAGAGAAATATATGCAGAAGCTATGTACTTCAAATAAAGATAGAAATAATCCCCTACTATTATTGCTTACCTGTTTATGACATTTGAGTCATTTTTATACTTCATGGTTGTTTGTCATTGTCGGTATAGTGTTTACAATAGCTTTTATTGTGCGATTTTGTGTCTGCATATTTTTAAATGGTACATATAAAAAAAAACTGTGTTTCATGTGATATATTTTTGAACAAATTGAGGAAATACATAAATAGCAGTTATTAGATTTTTTTATTATTCTTCCCGCGGTGGCTTGTAAAAGTCCGTAAAATTACCCAGTTATATAAAAGTCACCACTGGCTAAACCTTATCTAAAGTATTGTTAAACACAAAACAACAAAGAACTTTTTAAAACTTAGGTTAGAAAATAGAACAGCACTGCCAATCAGAGCGCAAGCGCGTAGGCGTGGCTTCATTTATCCGGTAGATAAAAGCCTTATTCGTCGGTTTGGGCGCCGAATAGTTTATCCTAGGAATAAGCATATTTATCCGACTGATATCACTATTTTTAGGTGAAAATACCGATTTCTTGCTTATCTTCTAGATAAGACTTATTCTAGAGAATAAATGTCGCTATCTATAGATGAAAGTACCGGCCCTAAGTGTAATTTTATCTATTTTCGTCTTGGGGAGTTTGAAGGGTAACTTGAACCTCCCCTGTTAGTAGAGTTGCTAGATATTGTAGCGACGAGGCGGCTCCGGCCTAATGAATATAAAATCCTTGTCGTGTCCAGTAGACGCGCGATACTAAGTTCATCTACATTCTAACCTCAATTTTTCCTAGTTGAAAAATCGAGGTAATAAAAACTGACGTCATTTAAAACTTGGCATTCTGTATGATACAATGACCACAAAAGTACTAATATAATGTAAATCACTAAATCACTGTCGCCAACGTGCAAATGTTGAAGGTACCACAAAATAGTGGTAGTGGCACACAAAAAATCTTTAGGGAGCGGTATATTCAGTGTTTACGTCGATCTCCCTGTACATGGAATTGCTCCTGTATAGCAGGCAGGTAATTTTACCGAAATTCTTATATTTCCTCACTTGACTTGAAGATATTTCACAAATGCCTATCAGTTGAGGTTTGTATAAAAAGTAGACTTTTAAAGAATCCCCACTACATAGGAACGCTGATAGGGAATAATTTTCAACAGGGTGTCTCGATACCTTTCTGAATCGGCCTATAAGAATGACTATCAGTTTACACGTATGAAACTTTTGAGTGGCACTGGCTCTTGGAATATAAGACGTTGTATATAATATATAAGAAGAGAATCGACAATTTAAGTAATCTTTTTTAGATTATGAGTAATTTTACAAGTGACCACATAACATTTAGACAG
Organism: Stenurella melanura; assembly: GCA_963583905.1. Classification (NCBI taxonomy): domain Eukaryota; kingdom Metazoa; phylum Arthropoda; class Insecta; order Coleoptera; family Cerambycidae; genus Stenurella; species Stenurella melanura. The sequence goes on along the minus strand of OY757314.1, from coordinate 31,482,226 downwards.
TCTTACTGAACTGGTTAACCTGATGGATATTTTCAGTAATAAATAAATGCTTAATATTTAAGCCCATTTAGTGCTAAATAATGGGTTCATGACATCCATTGTGAAATTTAAACACAAACAAAGCACTCCATGTTTTGCGTATGCCTTCGCAGTTTACGTTTGTATAAATATTTATTCAAATTCGAGGGAACCCAACTGTCCCGTTTCCATTCTTTCGCTCTATTTCCATAACTATCTCATCATAATACGCGGAGATTAGTTATTTTTTTTCCAAGTCATCGACCGGAGGTCTATTATTTGTAAGCTCATATATGTATCTTGTAAATAATGAATGGAGGTCGTGACTATTTGGCGCCTCTCCTACATAATTCAAAGATGTTTTTGTCTCTGATCTCTGGGAGCAATTACCTAGGGCACATCTGCCTCGCGGTCACTGCATTACATTACTTTTGATGAAATGGGATATACGCTCCGCATATACATTAGATCCCATTAAACTGGAGAGTAGAAATTGGACTGTTTTTCTAATTTGATGGCTTTTAACATTAATTTAATGTGGTGGTTTATTGAATAATTTCATTTTGTTAATTGGCAATATAGTAGGTGGGCAATTAGACCACTACTAACCTAAAATATTTAGGTAATGTATAGTTCACTCAAGATCCAAAATAACCAACACATTTTATACTGCTCTATATAATTCTATTAATTGTTAATTATAAATTAAACACTGCTTTTAGATGAATCAATCAATATATTATAAATACTCGACATATGTTTCGGCTTATTAGGCCTTTATCAAGAGTATTACATAGTGAATACTAAAGTTTCCGACGTGTTCAGTCTAATTTATACCTAAAAGTATTTATGTCTTAATCTATTTATGACCTAATCTATTTAAGACTTAATTTAACATCCTTAATGATTTGAATGTTTGGAGTGGACCTAAACTGATTATATAAATCAAAGGATATTTCTTAACAATTGGTTTATTATAGGGGTATTCAAGAAATTGTGCTGGTCATTTGTGGTACAAGGGTTGTATTTTTTGATTTCTAGTTGTTCTAGCAGATCTAAACGTTTACCTTTTCTTTCTGAATGAAGTAAATTTATGTTATCAGTATCTATGAAATGGTTGTTTTCAATACAGTGTGTTGACATTCCTGTATTTTTATTGTTAGTTAAGATTGATTTTTTGTGTTCTTTTACCCGGTTGACAACGCTTCTACCACTCTGACCGATATAGACAGCATTGCAATCTTTACAATTAATTTTATATACACCAGATTTATCAATTTTATTTAGTTTTTATTTGTTATTAACCAAAATGTTTCCTATAATTGTTTTGTTCACACTTATTGTAGAGATACCCAAATTATTTAATTTTTTAGAAATTTTGTTATTATATTTCGGAACATAATTAATAAAACTATATTTTGTAGGTTTGTTAGGCACAGTGAAAAATTCTTTTTGAAGCATTTTGCGTTGTTTGTTTTTGACCATGATATCTCTACAATAAGTGTGAGCAAAACAAATATAGGAAACCTTTAAGTTAATAACAAAGAAAAACTAAATAAAATTGATAAATCTGGTGTATATAAAATTAATTGTAAAGACTGCAATGCTGTCTATATCGGTCAGAGTGGTAGAAGCGTTGTCATCCGGGTAAAAGAACACAAAAAATCAATCTTAAATAACAATAAAAATACAGGAATTTCAACACACTGTATTGAAAACAACCATTTCATAGATACTGATAACATAAGTTTACTTCATTCAGAAAGAAAAGGTAAACGTTTAGATCTGCTAGAACAACTAGAAATCAAAAAATCTTTCAAGTACAACCCTTGTACCACAAATGACCAGCAAAATTTCTTGAATACCCCTATAATAAACCAATTGTTAAGAAATATCCTTTGATTTATATAATCAGTTTAGGTCCACTCCAAACATTCAAATAATTAAGGATGTTAAATTAAGTGTTAAATAGATTAGGTCATAAATAGATTAAGACATAAATACTTTTAGGTATAAATTAGAATAAACACGTCGGAAACTTTAGTATCCACTATGTAATACTCTTGATAAAGGCCTAATAAGCCGAAACATATGTCGAGTATTTATAATATATTGATTGATTCATCTAAAAGCAGTGTTTAATTTATAATTAACAATTATTTTCAAGATGTTTCACGAGGTACCTACCACAAGTTCAGTTCAGTGTATTAATTCTATTAAATTTATGTTTAATGTAATGACATCGTTTTTCAAGACGACATTAAGTGCAAATTATTTATTAATCTACATTAGAAGCTAATATATGGAGTACCGCAAGGATCAGTAATTGACCCAGTTACTTTTTATTGTACGTAAATATTTGCGACAGAGTATCTGAATATTTTACCTTTTCTGCTAATGAAATCATCGTTTTATAGCTCAACAAAGTTAAAAAATTGGATAATTATACTTATGCGTTTGTGATTCCTATTTCATGAATTACATTAATTATAGGTGGAGAGTCGGCTGTACAGATTTCCTATGAATAGGATACATGAAAAACTATGTGTGAGTGAGTAAGTATTACCACAGACATACAGGGAGCCACTTTTCATATAAGCAAATTTTTCCCGCAATTTTAACATCACTTCCGGTCACGATATTTTATGTCATCGAATACATGAATAAAACTTACGTCAAAAGGCAGGTTTTGAGGTATACAATGAGATTGTAGTCGGGTGCCAGGCTTAATTAGCCCCCAACCCTGTATGTAGACACAAATGATAAAATATAGAACACAATACATTATATTTAAAGTGTGGCGAGTTCCGCGAAATTTTAAATGTATTTGTTAAATATTTCGTACTTACGCCGTTCTTAGGGTCCCTTATAGTTTCTATATGTCCTTCCGTCCATCCGTCTATCTGTATCTCACAGCCCTCTCCTCTCGTTCACTGATTTTTATACCTATTGAAATGAAATTTGGTATACATGCTTATATTACGCAACCACGCTTTCCAAAAAATGTATCGATAAATTGTAAGCACTGATAATGTTACATTTTTTACAAACAGCAAAACCTCGGTCTTACAGACAGCTGAAATTTGATCCAAATCCGGGTGTACTGCAGTGATAGTATTATTGAGAACGTGAGGAAAGAAATATAATTAAATTTGGATGGCATCCACACACGGTAATTTGTAAATAACTATTAAAATCATCAGTATTGACAACAATATAAGTCCAAGAATACTATCTTGGGGGATACCCCTTAAGGTATATTTAAAGTAGGACAGTTTTCTAATTTTTCTCTTTGATATTTTTGGATAAGGTTGCTCTCGATTAGTAGCATCAAAGTATATCGGTTTTATTGAATTTTGATTTCTAATTCCACTGTTATTTCTGGCACTGAGAGCTTTAAAAATGGTGACGCTAGCTGGATCTAGCTCAGTTCAAGCTTGTGGTGTGGTAATCCCTGCTCCCTGACTTACAGATTACATTCCTAAGGAATACACAATCGATAGACAGCGCAACCAACAGATATACAGATATCGAAATTAGAGTCAAATCAATAAATATTTTTTTTTAAATTAAGAAACAAGCTTTAAAATTCAAGTAAACTGTTAAAAAATGAAGTAAAAAGAAGAAAATAATGTGAATTAATAAATGTAAAAAAAAGATTGGGACGTGCGATGTGTAATATTTTCTGTTTTTCCAAGTATCTTGAGCGTCTCACTTTTTTTAGTGCATTTTCTTAACAGTTTCAGTTGATTATCAAGAGCTTGTTTCCTAATTTTCTTAAAATATGTATTTATTTTCTTCAAGTTTTCTTCTTTTTAGTTGTATTGCAATTGAATTAGTGTTAGAGTGATGGGTTCGAGAGTGACTAGCGTCCAGAGCGGATGTACTGTTGGACGCTCGTGAAGAAAACTCAAAAAGAATCTGTAAAAACTCAGTTAAACTCGATAAAATTTAAGTCATCCGTAGGTCAAAAAATCCTGCGTAAAGTGAACTGACATAATAGAAGAACAAAGTACATACAGAATTAATAAGAACTAATCATTGAAAATTACTGTTAAATTGTTTGTTAATAATACCAAAAATAAAGTAAACACGTGCCGAGTGTAGTGTCTAGCTGGGCCATTGTCGTCGAAAACAAACCGATCCATACCTTTATACCGGGGACTCTTTCAAATGGATCTTTATTGGTAAAGAAGGGTGAATGCTAAATTGTTGTTTAGGACGAAAAAGATAAGTTCTAATTAGTACTATTAGTTTATTAGTGTATTAGTTTATTAATAATAATAATAATATTTTATTTGTCTTTGGGGCTACATTATTTGTAAATAAGATATTAACTCTTATTAGTCGCTAAACATAGTTGAATTTATTAAAATCGAAAATGTATTAAACATGGGGCAAGTGCGAGGGTTTCGACTGGCAGCGGTCACGTTGCCCATGCGATAGACCCATTTGCGGATGCAATAATGTCAATATAGTTGGGGGTCTGCTTGACATACAGGACGGCCCAGATGTTCCCCTAGATCTCTTTCTTGCTTTTTGCAGATTTTACTTTTTATTTTCTTTTGCTTCGGCAGATCGGTATCACAAAGGTTCTCTCGGGGCTATTCCTTGCACTTCCACTGTGAATGGCTATTTACCTCTTGAACGGTTAATAAATGGGAGCTTCTTACAGCGAGCTAATGTGTATCTTGGCAAACAAAGAACATGGACGCATTGATGCGGGACGTTGAAGCGGGCGGGAGGGAATGTACACTGCCAGATGCAGAAACAGAAGAAATAGAAGACTCAGAAGAAGAATTAAAAGAAGCATGGAAACTTGACAGAAGCATCTCACCAATGCCAATTTTTAATAGAGCCGGATATTAAATGAGAAACTGTCCGCCATATTGGAAACGCTATCTTTGATTTTTCTAAAAGGTAGTTAAAAATTGACTAGATTTGAACTAAACTGACTGACTGATTGACTGGCTGGCCGATTAACTGGCTGACTGACAGACATATTAAGTCAAATAAAAGCTTGTAAAGGAATTTTTGGTAGACGAAAAATCTTTCCAAAATCGCTCAATACATGTTTTTTTAATTTTCGGTAGCCAAAATGACGCGCATTCACCCCAGCAACACTTATATCTAAACTGTAGACTATTTAGCATATCTAGTCATTTAAAAATATACTTGGCAGTAAATTTACATATTAAGGAGAGCAGTAATATATTTCAGAGCGATAAAGCGTACATATTTTATAGTTTACCCAGGGAGACTGAATAAACCAACTAAGCGTTCCACTTCAAAATGTTGTCTTTAACAAAGAAACAATTTAAATGTCAACCTTTGAAATAAAATACACACTCTATTCTTACTAGATGATTCTGTAGATATGGTAAAGACAAACCATCCATCACACGTCCAATATCCCAGCAAAGAAAACATTTCGCTATATTGAATGTGCGGGCGACTGCACCGCACGTCAACTTGAGGAATGGGATGAACATAAATCTAAAATTGCAACTGTACTCCATGTAGTTTTTTCGCAAGTCTGTACGGTATGAATACATTAGAGATGTGTCTCTGCCGTCATGTTATTTTCTTCCTGTACAAACCACGAAAACTGACAGGGAATGTGATGTTATTTACGTGTTATTGTTGGGCGTAAAGTTTATTGCACAAACAGGGTTTACATGATAATTCATTTTTCGACACAACACTTCATCATAAGTTTTGAATATTGTATAATTGTTTTTATTTGTAGTGTACTTTCGACATAAATTTGAATTAGAGACGACACAAAAGTGAGTGAGACGACACAAAAAATAGAATAAATTCAACTTGCAGGAGCTGTTGAGGCATTAGGGTCTTTGCGTACTTGTATGTTATATTTTTATCAGTTTTGTTCGATATTTCAGAAATTACCTTCCATGAAGCCTTTGATTGATTTGTAGAATTAATTATTCTATTTTGGAAAAAAAACATGTAGTTCTCTCAACTACCATTATGTTATTTTTTTGTGCGTTTGTATTTATCATTTAACACGGGATAAAAGAAATATTTTTTTACTGACATTTTAACTTCATTATTAACAAATGTTTGGTTACATTTAGTATAATTTTTCTTGAGCGTAAAATACTCTACTGCATACGCTATCTACTATCTACTACATTGGAAAGAATATGCCGTTGATGTGTTGTTGATCACACTGGTAGGCCACCCTACCACAAGGTGTAGGTTAACACTACGTAAACTGTCACAAAGTTTGTAAAAATTATTTGTAATAATAATAATAATAATACTCTTTATTTAAGTAGGCATACAATACATGTATATAAAAGAACGTCACAATAAATTAGAATAAAATAATGGTTTTCAATAACACAGGTTTACAACTAAAAAAAAATTGTCTGGATCTGGGGTCAGACTATACGTTTCTTATGTATTTTTCGACGCTGAATTTGAATCTGTTTTTAGTTTTGCTCTATCACGTCAGGATTTTGAGATATTCTAACCTAAAAGTTAGACATATTTGAGGTTATGTAGCTTTGAGATTTTTTTTCTCAAGAAACCATGTATGGGATCTTAAAGTACAAATCTTCCGCTTTAAAATGCCGTAGAGTTTGCTCAAATATCTTCTCTTTTTTTTTTCGCTGAGATATCGAATTTTTAAAATTGTCTGTTCATATCATATCTTTCCCAATACATTTAATTAGTACGGAAACCTTATGGTCATTAAATTGCAATATCTCGGCGAAAAAAAAAAAGATATTTGAGCAAATTCAACGGTATTTTAAAGATGAAGACTTGTACTTTAAGGTCCCACACATGGTTTCTTGAGAAAAAAATTCTCAAAGCTACATAACCTCAAATATGTCCAACATTTAGGTTAGAATATCTCAAAATCCTGACGTGATAGAGCAAAACTAAGAACAAATTCGAATTCAGCGTCGAAAAATACATAAGAAACGTATGGTCTGATCCCAGGTCCAGAAAACTTTTTTCTTTTTGTAAGCCTGTGTAATTAGATGAAAATCTAGTCACAAAATTTTCTTAACGTTGGTACGGGAAGCTACTAACAAATAAATGTATTGAAAATCTAGTTAACATAAAATCTATGTAAATGTAATAGTTAAAATATGCTAATATATGCTATTTTTTTAAGAGTAAGAAAAATACGACATACAAAAAAATAATAATTAACAGTGATACAATATTTGTCACCAGTCTGTGTTAAAGGGTTAATAGATAATAATGCATTCTTGCAGACTGTAAATTACTTTTTGTATTAGTATTGTTATGAATTACACCCCCTTGGAACAGGAGATGATACGCCTATGCCTACTAATTGTGACTGGAAGCTGTCAGAATGAAATGGACTTTTTCTGGAATGTTGTTGGAGAAGATTCTTGATTGTTTCTAGATGGATCTAGAGAGTCAAATTCGGAGTATATAAGGCGCGATTACCAGCGCAGAGGAAGAAGTTTATTAAGAAGTCCATAGAAGTGACGTTCGGTAAAAGTGAGGTTAACTATTAAGTAAACAAGTATTGTACAGTCAGTAAATTGTTAAATAAAGTGTTAGTAGTGTTTATCTCTTGTTGAAATTATTTAAAACCCACGGATTCATACAGGGTGTTTCCCAAAAAGGTGGAAATCCGTAACAGTATTTTTTTAAATTAAAATTTAAGCAATTTTAAACCAGCAATTTTTTTCAAATAGTTAGGTTGGGTTAGATAAATTAAAATTTAAGCAATTTTAAACCAGCTATTTTTTTCAAATAGTTAAAGAGATGATTGTATATCTTAATAGGCATAACTGTCATACTATAGCTAGCAGCAGAGAGATTGTGTTTATACAATAAAATGTCATTCGTGCATATTTTTGGAGATCAGTAATAATATCCCTACATGAAACAAGGTTTATATTCGTTTTAAATAATAATTATAAAATATTAACAACATTATCCTAATATGATTTGATATCTCCACTGGAAGACCGATACCGAGTTAAAGTTATTGATATTAAATTATTTGAAGTCTTTTCCAGATAAATGATAATAATAATAATAAAAATTTCGTTTAACTGGCTCTAGCTCAAAATCAGAACAATAAATTGGTTTCAAATTTTTACCGTGTCATCACTACATTGTTATTAACAAAATGCGTTATTATCAAAGTTGAATTTTAATAAGTTTAGTAATATGAATTTTTTTTAAGGCTATGTCGATCAAATGTAAAAATTTCCAGGCGTGAATATAGCAAGTGAAGGCAACTTTTTATTTGGAGATTCTTTCTACGATTATTAGTTTTCATCAAAGAGAACGATGTGAATAGATATGTAAATAAGGCCAGTATTCGAAAGTGGCATACTAAATATAATATTCACTCGTCCACTTTCTTTTATTCGTCATGCTGAGGCACTCTCTACCCTCCTAAACTTCCACTGCATTGGACCTGTGTGACAATCGGGGTCGAACAAACTCGAATGTTTACATTAGAGTAAAACATCAGTTAAATAAGACTTTCAGTTGGCAAATTTGGTTTGGAACTTTTACTCATTCCTTTTTATGAAATATTTGATACATTCAGAATCTTTTTAAAGTTGAGTAATGTATTTGCGTCTAAATGACGTACACGTACTCTTGTATAGTCTAAAACTTTAATATTAAGTTGCAAAAGAAAATTGTGGGAAAAAAGTTTCGAAAAGTTTTTAATGTAGAAAGTAACAAGATTTTACAAGCATGAATGCAAACGTGTCGAGGGTCAGGATAATTGAATTTTGTACCTCAAATCAAATTAAACTTATTTCCTTTGTAATGAAACATGTTCCTTATATGATTTGGCAAACTGCAAAGAAAACTGTCTGTAAGAACTAAAAAGAAAAACTATCTGTAAAAATATTAATGAAATCTGTGCAATGTTTCGATAACCTGCATTCTGGTTATGCCGGCAGTTAAAATCCTAAAATGAATTTGAGAATAGACAAATTCATTTATTCACTTTTTCGAGGGTTGACATCATTTAATAACGGAACTCATTTGGTCTGAATTAGGGATATTTCAAGTTATCTTATTTTTATTCACAGCTTCTTAACATGTTTTATTCTGGTTGACCTGTATGGTACGTCTGACAGTACCATGCCATCTGTCGTGGTCGGCTGTAAAACGTATAGCTTCACCAACGCTCTCCCCATGATATTGGGAAACGTTGTATATAACATTAGTCTGATTTAACGTATTCAGTAAAGTGTGAAAAAATTACTGACGAATTCTCGTACATTATGCACTTGCGATGAATAATAAATACTACAATGCATTATAACTGAATGTATCTTCACAGGCATCTCACCGAATGTACGTATATTATGTAGGAAGTGTCTGTCTTTCTACGTATGGAAAGTTCAGGAAATATCCAGGGCACTGAAAGACAACCACACATTCGCAAAAAATTAGAACCGTGAGGGGTGAACATATTTCCATATAAATGTGTCTCGTAACTCAGGTCCGAAATCGTCTCTCAGTGTTATTGAGACATGCTTACTCCTTCCTTTTCCTCAAAGTTTCAGGACTCTTTCCGGTATTTTCTAGTTTCTATGTATTCCGACAGCCCTGATGAATATATGAAAAATTCATCTTTCTGTTTTCGTTTGAATATATTTTGCACGGCATATGCAGGATTGAATATTCTACTTTGACAGACATTCTGTTCAATTTGTTGTGTAGCATGAACGCATGTCATTTTCTTTAAATATGATATGCATAGTTTAGTAATTCTTAAGAAGAGCAATCGAATTGATACAATGGAATTTACTGACAAACTTAATATTGTCCTTTTACCACTTATTGACATTAAGAAGACCCCACTGAGCGTGGTTGTATAAAATGTAAGTAAGTCTACTGTCGAGAATTCTTGACCTCAATTGAACTTATAAATGACTGCAGCAATTTTAATAAAACACACATATTCGTAATATATATGTGTTTACTCTCAAGGGAAAAGACATAACGATTTTTTTAAATGTACTGCTGGCAAGCATCTCTCAAGTATTCTTAATTAATTATATGTCAAAAGGATATTCTCTTGGAAATTTTATAATCTTCGTGTATATTTTTTACAGTAAAATGACTACAATCAACTACAGTATAGTATACAGGGTGATTCACGTAGGCCATTCATTAAAAGTTTTTCAACTTGCAGTTGGATTAGAAACTTGAAATTTCGCATGCAACCATAATCGATCATGCCCGTTCTATCTAAAATATTTTCAGTCCTCCAACTATACAGGGTGTGCCAAAAATTGGTACCAACTTTCTAATTTTAAATGGAAACCTATATTTTTCTTTACGTGGTTCGATTGGTCTTCGAATTCTGAGTTTATAGAACCTAAGTTATGTTAACTTATCTATTACAATTTTTGACATATGTCCAATTTTTTGAAAAAAAAATGCCGCTGTAGTAGTTTACGAACAAATTTGTATCTCGCAAACCTTTCAAAATGATGAAACCAAATTTGTGAAGCAGTTAGCTGGAAGTACAGGCTTACATACAGTACATCGGTGGTCCCATTTTGTACCATATGGGCGCAGTCGATTTTCAAATGTCGCAATCAAAAATTGTCAAAAGTCAATTTTTTCAAATGGCACCTACTATTTTTTTCACACCATTCGAAAGAAAATTTAATTTTAGGGTGAGTTACTTAAGCATTCCCTATACGTAACTTCACCCCATATCGAGTTATTCAATAAAAATCAAGAAATACCTTATCTTGCCGAGAGATTCCTTACTTCATCAAGTATCCCATGGAAACAAAAGACAGTTGTAATAATTTTTAAAGAAAAATATAGATTCTTATTTAATTACACACAACACCAACAAATTATTATTAACCATCGATGGCACATCAAAAGTTAGCCTGGACTTCCGGCTAACTGCTTCACAAATTTGGTTTCATAATTTTGAAAGGTTTGCGAGATACAAATTTGTTCGTAAACTACTACAGCGGCAATTTTTTTTTAAAAATTGGACATATGTCAAAAATTGTAATAGATAAGTTAACATAACTTAGGTTCTTTAAACTCAGAATTAGAAGACCAATCGAACCATGTAAAGAAAAATATAGCTTTCCATTTAAAATAAGAAAGTTGATACTAATTTTTGGCACACCCTGTATAGTTGGAGGACTGAACATATTTTAGATAGAACGGGCATGATCGATTATGGCTGCATACCAAATTTCAAGTTTCTAATCCAACTGCAAGTTAAAAAAACTTTTAATGAACGTCCTACGTGAATCACCCTGTATATGATAAGCATAAAAACGAAAACTCGGAGTAAAGTCGGTATCTCCTTTATTGGACATAGGCGGCTGCGGTAGAAATGTAAAAATGCTTTAAATACTAAATAGTCACATAAATGATATGTTAAGGCTACGTCTATTGTCTAGTGACCTACCTCTCGTTCTATCTGCTAGCGGCAAAGTTATGCAATATTAGGCGGGAGTTGCATAGATGGTATATAATCCTCCCAAAAAGGTGTAAAGCAGCGACTGTCTTGTTTATTAAATGTTAGGCCATATTACTATGAACTTTGCAGTACCATGATGTTAGGCAGGTAGAAAATTTTCACTGTTCTATGAAGGAAAGACTCGGCAAAATTTTAAAGGGGGAACTGGTTTCCTGGTATCGATAATTGGTCTCAGTAGCGGAAATATGTCGACGTTAAATAAACAAATTTCAAAAAAGCTTTGTCTATGAACTTGAATCGGTATTTACATTAATAATAATTTTATATTTTATTGATAGGTGGCAATATAGAATATTCATTTTCCTTTTTTATCACATGAGATCACACTTCCTTCATATATCGCTTTTGCCTATTTCGTCTACCATTATCTTTATATTCTTTAAGACAGACTCACTTAATTGTGGGGATTGATTATATTGACGTAGTCTTGTTTTTACATCAGCCCACACCATTTCAATGGAGTGGAAAACGCAATAATGGAGGCAGGCGTAAAATAGTATGATGGTCTGCTTCAAAAATTTCGACCGCATATTCCTTTTTAAAATGTTGCTTTCCAATCAGTTCTAATAAAGTCTTTTTTGTGTTTTTTCTAGTATTTCCAAGCCTTTACCTTTCATAAATTCAATGATGTCGCCTTTTCTTGTGTTGGTGTTCGGAATTTTTGTGTGCTGCCGCGTATGTTATGAAACAATTACAGAATTTGGTGGGATATTTGATAACAGCTGTTCCTTTTCCCACTTCTCAGATAATTCGGCTGTCATATCCTCGTGGTAGTCGGAGACAACAACAACGCATTTGGAATAAAACCGTTTTTACTTCCAGCATGTAGAATTATAATTCATTTCCCCCTAGAACATGGAGCACTTAAATTACACTTTTTGGTGTAATCTACCGAACCGTATTAAACTACATCATGGGTGTCAAAGCAGGTTTCGTCAAGATAAATTATGTCTGTATTTACTCGGTATTCTTTTATTTTACGCAGGTACTCGTGTCGATGATCAACGATGAGTGCTGATTCCATAACTACCATTCGTTTGTTTAATTTTTTGTACCTAAAACCGCAATCTAGCAAAACGTTTCGCAAAGTATCTAATGATTTATAGTTGTAATCTGGATAGTCACGTAATTTATACCTAATCATTTCTAATGTGGGCACCTTCTGTTCATTGTAAAAATCATACACAAATCGACGAATGACACCTTTGGATACGTAATTAAGTTTTTGTCCAACTCTTTTCCGTTTAATAGAATGATCAACTACATCCCCGGTTCTAATAACCCTATAAATTGTAGTACGGCTGAATTTGGTTAATTCACAAATCCTCTTCACAATTTGATTATATGGAGAATCAATATTTTCACCTTTTATTCACGAGTAAATATTCAAAGTAACCCACGTTACGCGTTTGAACGTGCAAGTTTTTATTTTCAAGTTCCGTTTCGTTCTCATTACTATCGAAAGGCTTCCAAAATGCCATTTTAAACAATTAATTGCAAAAAATCACTCAAACACGGTAATAACACTAATAAGTTGTTCAAATATTCACTAGAATGAAGTAATTTATAAAGCTGCCTGGCTGTACTGCACTGCCTCGTATATATCATACCATACAAATAGTTCATACGTATTTTTTGTTTTATATTATGGCATGCAAAAACTCTGAACAAGGTTGGTGTTGACAAATCAAATTCGCTAAGCATCTAATTCCACGTATGTGATAGGCGGATCAAGTCCACGTGGATTGTAGACGAGGAGTGGTGAATATAAATCTGTAAAATTCTGTGCTCTCTCATTCAGTGTGAAGCGATATATTGACAATACCCCATAAGATCCTGTAGTTCCGTGCTGTTCCAATTGAGTCCCTAAATACTATAACAATATTAATTTATACGAGTTGTTTTTATAAAATTTTCGCCCCAATCTCTAACGACTGGCGTTATAATGAAGGCGTATCAGATTATCAATTTTAGAAAATCTTGGAGTTATTCATGAAAATTGCTAATACATTATTTGTGATCTCCATGGGGATACCACAGTGTACTGTGCTAGGCCCATCCCTTTTGTATACATTAAATAAATTGGAAAAGTGACAAGTGCATCGTCTCATATGCTGAAGATATAGCTATTTCACAGATGTTTACTGGTCGGATACTGAAAGGCAAATGCAGGACTCGATAAAGTACAAACATGGCTAAACTTCGTCTTGAGTCTTTATAACATCATTCATATCAGCTGCTGATCAACTTGATGTATATACTTTAAAAACTCTTTCAAATAACTAATTGACGGATGAAATCATGAATTGTTCATACGCCTTGATACCAATAATAAAGGCACTAGAATTTTTAAGTGTAATGGTTCATCAACATCTAAAGTGGACTAACCACTATGATTATGTAACGAAAAGAATTCGTAAATTATTTTGCAAATTTTATCAAATAAGGAGTATTTGAAGCAGAAGAAAATTACTTAAATCTTACTTTAATCAAGTCTGGTATTATGATGGTGCCCAGTTTTCTGGGTTGGGGTATGTAATAATAATAATGCTCAACTGAATGTTTTCATGTGCCAAAACTTTTTCACATTTATGGTATCAATCCTCATCGAACGAACTACAACTGAATATTTCCTTCCCCTTGACGTAGGAAGTAGATATGGTGTCATATTCACGTTATCATTACTCTCTGTAACATGACGACATGCCTCTGTACTTTTATCTTCCTAACATTAATACATCTTTGAGATGGGGTGATCACAACATAGCCAAGTGTATCTATTCTTTAATAGAACAAGATCTAGCATGGCATCCCATATTAAAATTTTGACATATATGAAATTTATCTTTCACTATTATAAAGTTATTTGTATAGTATACCTTTCAAAATAAATGATTTGATTTAATTCTGTATTTTATACACCTATTTCCAGCTCATTAGAATCGCGAATTTTTCAATTTTCGGAAACATGTTTTTTTACTTAGGAAAATATGTAGTATGTTCTTTGTAGAAGTTGGTTATTATCTTGAAACGGGCATGTAAATACGTATATTATTATCGGGTTGAATATTGTGCCTAACAATGTTTACTTTCAGTTTTCCTTGTTTGTTATTTTAGGTGGGTATATTGAATAAGAAATAATGTAAATTTCTAAAATTTAGATGCAGGCAGCTCTCCTCTGTTTACGGTTTGTGCCAGAATGTAATAATTTTCAGTTTCGTTTAATAGTTTACTCAGTTCTGAAGTGTTTAATTTTTGCCTACATTGAAATTATAATTATCTTGTTAAATAGACACATCAAAAATATACGCACAATATATATTTTTGGAATATTAGAGATACTCATAAATACGGGAAATGATGATTGAAATTTGGGTTAAAATGTGCTGCAATCTGTTCCTAAGATTTCTTGCAAAGTTTGCAAAGTTGTAATAATGATAATAATATCTTTATTGTCCGTTAGACCAAACTAGCTATCGTATGCGACTCAGAGAGTGAATAAAAATGGTAAACAGTACAGATATAAATATAAAGCAGCAATATAACACTAAGCAATTACTCGTAATTGTAAGTTTATAATGAAAAATAAATTAAATAAAATGTTAATAAGTAGGTACAAACAACAAGAATACGAGATAAAATACAACAGTTTAGTGGTAAGTGGAATAATAGATTACTATAAAACAAGTAAAATTGAAATTAGTGTAAACATTTCAGTAAATAAAATACTAAATAAATGCTAAATAGAACAAAGATACCTATGTCTTTAAGAAAATTTAAATAAAATGTATATTGTAAAAATTATACTGCACTGTAATACATATTGTCTATAAAAGATGCATGCAAAGAACTTTAAGAATTATGAACATTAAAAGATGTATGTCTAATTGCATGTTTTTATAATTTAGAACTCTCTGGTGAGAACAGTCTTAAAATAGTGTCACATCGACTCTTGCAAGAAATTCTACCTAATAATAATTATAATAGGATAGCAGAGTTCTTCTATTTGTAATATTTCTTTGTTTGTACAGCGCGATACATTTAATAGACAATTTTCTTTTAATCGCTAATGTGACTTTCCTAATTGATCAGTGTTATTGATGTAATGTTGAAAATTGTTCCAAGGACTTTCTATTTACTTTCAATAGATCGGATTCTTAATAATTGAGAAGTCTAAAAGTAAAATGAAAAGTTTTATTTTCATTTAGTCACAAGTTTTCCTTTTGATACAAATAGATCTAGTTTGAATTGTGTATCATGAATTAAATGCATGCAGGCAAACATTTTACTGTAGAAATAATTTGTATCAGCGAACATAAGTAATTAAAAATCATTGACAGTAGAAGAGAGATCATTTATAAAAAGTAGAAAAATAAGTGGCCCCAGTATAGAACCCCGGGGGACATAATATTTCGGATTTGTTGTAATTTATTTCCACACGAGGTTGACGATTTAACAGATATAAACTTACTAAGCTATATTCATTTAATCTGGTATCATTTTATTTATATTAATATGTAGAGACGTAAGTAGATTTGCAAATTGGCAAAATAGTGGCATATAATATTATTTTCCAAATATCCTATATGCCTCCTGCGACAATTGTAGTGATTTTGAAGAATATGAAATTTGCTATAAATTATGCCCTACACTTGTTTATTCTAAAGTGAATAGCTACCCAGTAAACTAAAGCGTATACTAGCACACCGCCGATTTTTTAAGATATCTCAATTTTTGCAAACGTTTTTTCACTGTTTCAGCGGACTCGTACTTAATTTCCACCTATAGTTGAGGAAATTTAGCACAAGAATAGCCGAAACTACCGAGAACCTGTGCAGTAAGACGGATCAAAATGCTGTTTTTAGCATTCGATTCCTTGATGCATTTATTCAATTTGTTACCTAGTTTAATCTCAAACAAATGGGAGATTGCACTTGTGCATCGAAAAAATGCATGTTTTCGCGTGCAATTCTTGAGGTAATTAAAAAAATCATTATTCGTAATCCATGGTGAAAATTAGCCCAATTTGGTTACTTGTGGGTTTTTGGGGTCGCTGATCATGAATATAATGTTCAAGAAGTTCCTCGATGTACCTGGAGCCTCAAAAATGTTCCTCGATTGGTATGAAGACAAGGGCATTCTTGCTGTCTAGATCAACTCCGTAACTTTATTATGATGATTTTTTTAAATCCATTTTATTTGTATTATTTATGATGAAAAAAATTGTATGTAAAAAATTTTATATTTTCTTTATAAAAAATGGATGTTATGTGTGATAAAATATATTGTATTTTTCACGAATCATTTTCTTTTAAATCAAGATATATAAATTCGCTAATGTTATAATCAATTTGTATAAAATTATTATTATATAATAATTTTCGAAAAAAAAAAAGTCATAAATGTTAAATTTTTATTAATTTTGTCTATCAATTTTAAATACTGATATATTATAGTCATGTTGGCAATCAATGATAAGAATAAATAATAGAAATAAATAAGATGCGTTTCAATGAAAACTCGCGTAAATGTCCAAGGGATGGCCTAGACGGTCAGAACGCCCTGACCTCCAGGTATCGGGGAAGATTTTGAACTCAACGACCTCAAAAACACCCGATTAAAGATTGTGGTTGGACTTGATTGCAAATTTAGAGAAGAACTACGGGGGTGAGCCTCACACCAGGACTTCTTGGTCCCCAGGTACATCGATGAACATTATATTCATGATCAGCGACCCCATATACCCCCGAGTAACCAAATTGGGCTAATTTCCACCATGGATTACCGAATAATGATTTACCTAAATACTGCACGCGAAAAAATGCATTTTTTCGATGCAATTTCCCATTAAAATTGAATAAATGCATCAAGGAATCGAATGCAAAAAACAGCATTTTAATCTGACTTACTGCACATGTTTCGATAATGGAATGCTATATTTCCTCGACTATTAGTGAAAGAAAACAACGTGAGATAGTAATACACAAAAGGGTCGTAACTGGGAATTTAAGAAATTAAAATTTTCATAGATGTTTAGGTGTTAAATGGAAGTTTGTTAAGTACTGATTTAAAAATATATAATTTATTTTTTTCATATATTTTTAACACCTTTTTGAAAAAACGCTTAAAAATCACTGCCCCCATCTCTAAATGTATCGCTCAGAAAAATTCGAACAAGAATTATCACAATTGCAGTATTACCTTAATTTATTTTTTTTGGATGCATAAATAAATATAAAGCCCGAGGAAAAGGACTTAGTTTTTCGGTATAATATGTATAAATCTATCAAATTTATATTTAATACCAACTGATGGTACGGATGCTTGGATAAAAAAGTTATCCAGACACGTTAAGCATGGAGCCCTTGTACACAACACCGTAAACTGCGAGTGAGTGAGGTTCATCGAAGAATACAGATGGCAGATCGGCCACTTTCCAGCTGGTACGAAATACTAATACATGGCCGGTTTTTTAATTTCGTACTCTACTAACTCTACTGTACACTGTAGAACCAATAACAATCGCGATATCCTTAGAAAAGTTATATCGAGCCCCATTGTTTCAAGATAGTGGTGGTTTTTGATAAATTATTCGTAAATTATTCAAGAATATCAGATTCAAAATTCAGCTCATAATAAATTGGTTCTATTATATTTTGCTATTTTATTGCGTTACATAAGCACTGATTAATTTATCTTTTGTTAGAAATTATAGAACGTAGGTAAGTGTTCATATAACTTGTGGAAAACAAACATCTGAGGGCATCGGGTTCATTTTGTTTGTGTAATGGAGCGGCATGAATTGAGTGAAAAAGCGCAAAAAGACGCTCCGAGAGTGCAGTTTCACCCCAAACAGTCTACATTCCCTCGGTCCTTATTAATTGGACAGCACGATAATTTATTCTAATTAAAGTTGTTTCCCCAAATTCTTGAAACTCTATCTGCCCAATCGATCTAGACGGCTTGACGATAGAAGATGAGGGTCCCGAATAAATAACTGAAATCGAATTAAACTTCTATTAGATTAGCAAAGTTTCTCTGTCTTAAAAGCAGCTTTGGTAATGCACATTGGAGTTTCTTGTTGTGTAATTTTAATAATAGCTTTACACGAGCTGCAGTAAGAATAGAAACTACAACTAGAATATATTTACTTGTAACGAATTTCAAGAATTTAAATCATTTCGACTAAGTAGAGTTTTAATCCGGCATTTACCATTTCAGAATACAGCTTTGTTCATTTGTGCTAGAACGTGGAACAAATATTAATTATAGTTGCTATTCTCTAATACATGGTACAGCTCAGAGTAATTTCTATTTTGACATTGGCAGCGAATTAAATGGAAAACTGTTCTCAGGTCGTTTGCGGAATCTTAAAGATGAAGCGGCAATCATATTTCCACATCACACCATCCTATTAAAAATTTGCAGATTTGTGACTTTGTTTTACAGTTTTAATAGGAATTTTGCCTTAACTTTCTCTGAGTAGTAAACTGTGCATACACTTTAAAAAATAAAAAGCCCTTTCCATCTTTTAATCGATATGTTTTTAAAGAGAAGGCTTTCAAATTAATCCATGTATATGTTTTTTATGTTTGTTTGTTTGTTATATTTGTCTGCAATGACTTAAGCGGCTTCTATGGAAATGTTTTGCAAACTGTAGAGTATAGCTGGGCGACGATTTCATCAAGATATGTATAATATAAGGCGATTGACCCAATGGCGCAGTGCAGTACGTATTAGGCTTGCGTTCACAAAGTCCGGGGTTCGAATCCGGGTCAGGATATGAATGACTAGTTTCGTCTTTAATGTGTTTCCACGACGGTAGCTATGGGCGAGATCGCTGTTGAGTGGCACAACATGTCTAGTCGCTGTTATCTCTTCTGATTTCGAGGCCTCAACTGCGGCAGATGGCATTGTCGCAGGGAATGGTAGTTGTGCTGTAAAAATTAACAAACAACAAAATTGAACGTATCTGTATTTTTGAAGGACGTCAATATCGATATTAGGTAACAAGGTTCAATAAACCGAACGATGGTAATTTTTCCTGGCCGTTTTTTAAAGTTTTGTTTTTTTGCGTTTTTTTATATTTCATATAAAATCAAAGAATTACCTAAATTTTGTATGTCGACCACAATTTACGCGCAATTTACACTTAGTGTAAAACACAAATTATTGAACAACTGCTTCCTCTTTAATATTAGACAATATTGAATTACGTTATACAGGGTGTAATTAGTTTCATGTCATTAAAAAAATTGGTGGTAGGGAACGACAAGACAAACAAAAAAACCTTATATAACATGGGGTCTAAAGCTCATAGTTTTGGAGAAAAAAAAATAAACAAAAATTTCGCAAATTTTCAATAAAAATTTTTGAGAACTGCTGGAATATTGAGGTAGGTTTAGATCTAGATCTGATCTGAAGAAAACTATACTCTAACTCTCTCTTGTGCAATATTTTAGTTACTGTCGGTGTTTCGTTATGTACACACGTCCAAGCCGCCGTTCGTTGTTTTTGTTATTTTTGAATTTCGCGTCATTGTGTATTTATAGTTAAGATTTATTTTATTGACTTACCGTTCAAGTTGTCAAATACTTGGTTACGTACAGACAACTTACTTGTTCGGTCTTTTTGTATTCCTTTTTGACTTTTGTACCAAGTTTTTATTTTATTTTTCTTTATTGACAACGTTAGTTGATAGTTTAGTGTTTAGTGTTGAACGAAGTGCGTATGTACTTTATTCGACGTACCGAACTGTGTATTGATAGAGATGCAGAGATTTTCAATCATTTAGGTAGGTAGTAAGCTTTTAACCCAGGACACTCATTTATGTTACAAATGTTAATAAACCACATTTATATTTTCTAAATTATAAACAATCCAATATTTTGTTCCAAATTAAAAAACACACATGTAAAGAAATGCTCTGTTTAAACCTCTATGGCCATTATTTGCTTGCAATTGTGCACGAAGAGAGAACGAATTATTTACCTCTTTATACTTGCCTCAATTCAGTTGAGGCGGTACATCAAAGGCGGTCGATGATCCTTTGACACCGTGTGTGCCGGTCAGCACTTTTTTATGACAATTTAAAAGTTGTATAATTGGGAAGTACAAGTCCATCGACCAAAAAAAGTAGTGGTTCTCAATAGTTGTCTGCTATAATATTAAATATGTTAACCTAGATCAGTGTTTTTCAAAGTGCCCCTAGAGGGAAAAGTCATAAAGGTTTTTTGTTTGTCTAGTTGGTCCCCATTGCCAGTTTTTTTTAATGACATGAAACTGATTACACCCTGTAGTTACAGAATTTTAATCCAACCCAACAGAAAGTTGCAACAATCGTTTCGTTGGATCATTTTTCCGTATCAGCATATGATAATGTTGTAGTGTTCGATGTAGCAACTAGTTTTTATAATTCCTGTTGGAAATTTTATTTTTAATTCATCCGCGGTGGTGAAATGAGTTTATTAATAAAGATTGTTCTTAGTAGAATATATATTTAAAATACATATTTTGTATAAAGTAATCAACATTCAGAACCAGTTGAATATCAACGGTTTCTTTGCAATATAGCTTTAATAAGATTTACTTTAAGGTGGCCATTCCCTAGAAAGAGACATCCGATGGGGAAATATTTATTGTTTTTAGCCATAACTTTTTTTTCTTAGTACGTTTATTTAAAAAAACTATAAGAGTACCTAAGTAGAATCATAACAAGACAATTACTATGAATTTTCACTCAATAAGTTTAGTGGTTTGCAAAATAGCTCGATTTAAATTTAAAAATTGTGTTAATCTTCCTATTTCGTAGTTTTAAATCGAGCTATTTTGCAAATCACTGAAATTATTGAGTGAAAATTCATAGCAATAGTCTTGTTATAGTTCTACTTAGGTACTCTTATAGTTGTTTTAAATATACGTATTAAGAAAAAAAAGTAATGAGCTAAAATAATAAATATTTCCCTATCGGATGTCTCTTTCTAGGGAATGGCCACCTTAAACTCTCAAAGGTTGTAAATTTGTGGGATATGCAACACTCCGTGTATCGAAATGTCTACTTTAATGTAGATTCGGTATTGTCGATGTGCTATAATGTACAATCTATAGGATTCTGAATTATTTTAAGTTGACTGAGTCAATATTAAAGTTTATAAATAAAACCAAAACGGGCCCCAGGTATGAACCCCGAGGAACACCCAAATCACCAGTAAACATTTTTTTTCTTAATTATAA
This sequence comes from Stenurella melanura, assembly GCA_963583905.1. NCBI lineage: Eukaryota > Metazoa > Arthropoda > Insecta > Coleoptera > Cerambycidae > Stenurella > Stenurella melanura. Next base: position 31,460,466 of record OY757314.1, on the reverse strand, counting down.
ACTCGCACAAATTATGTACTATAATTTATTAGAAAAAAAATGTTTTAACTTATAGTAACATGTGACAACGATTTCAGTTCTGAAAAAGGAATAAAATGGACAATTTTAAACGTATCGAGACTTTTTACATGATATTTGAAATTATCAGCGGTGGTTCAGTTAGTATGTTTTTACAACCTTTATTTATGTAACTTTATATAATGTTCGATCCCATTGTATTCTTAGGCTTAAGTTGATCGATTGTTTCCAGGATACTATATCGGAATAAATTTTGAATATTCAGAGTGTGTCAGTAAGTAAGAAAGTAAATATTCTAGGCCAGGACGGAAGAGTAAAAAATAAAACAAACGAAATTTAACTTTCTGTTTCAATGAATTAATGCAACTAACGGGTTCAAAGTGTGTCGAATTCGGTGACAGACGCGTGCTTCGTGGCTCCTACAAGATCTCGAGATAAAACGGCAACAAAACGTCAAAATTGTATTGAATTAAAGCGTAAACAATTCTGCATTGATTGATATAAATTAGCACGAGTCTGGCTATTTCATATAGTTGATATTTGATTAAATTATGTTGGTTGAATAAATCAACACAAAATACTCTTCGTAGTTATTTGTCAAAAATATTAGTTTTAGAAACATAAGCAAATATTTTTTTTTAAATTTAAATAATCAGTCATCTTATTTATTGACCAATTTTGTTAAAAGAATAATTGTGGCGTACTTACCAGCTTTTCAAATAGTAAGTGACAACATGCCGGTAGCTCAGTTAGAATCGTGGATAATTTTAGTTTGGTTATAGTAAAAATTAGTTTTTATATTATAAATATTTGAATAAGGTATTAAATAAGCTGAGTGTGGGCGCCAGCAAATACTATCGACAGAAAGGGTCAAATAAATTTAAGACAAAAATATTTAATAATCTAACGTTTAAGAAAATGTGACATATATTGTATATCAGTATATACGTTAGAAGTAGTTAACGATACAAAGAAGTGAAATATTCCTTTAAAATTGATCAGTGGAATATTACACACATAAAAAATCTTAAATATGTAACAATAAGTAAATGACACTAAAAAAACTATATAAGCGTTAGCCTCGATGTGCCTAGTTGAAACATATTAATGTTCTGCTCTGATTTAGGTATCACGTATAAAAGTTAATAAAATATGATAATCCGCACTATTATCAATATAATAAATAAAAAAAATAGGTAAAACAATGGGGTTATTTCACAATTTATGTTTATGTTAAACGTGCAATCAGGAACACTTAAAAACTCAATATATTTGGATTTTTTTTTGCGGCTACGTATTTTTAAATTTGGTTTGTAATTTGAAAATATTAGTTCACGCCAACAGTCGTGAAGTTCATGTTTTCGCATGCGCGGTATAGCGTGAATGAAATATCTGTGTTGTAATGAAGCATTTTTATAGTGTGGAAATTGCACCCGACACCGCTGTCTATTTCTCTATTTAGGATATAAGTATTTTCTAATACAGGTATTGGGCATAATTTCTGGTGCGGAAATTACACCCAAAACCACCGTCTATTTTCGTATTTTAAATATTAATATTTTATACTGTCCACACAGAGCATAAATAAGTATTATACTTTCATTATTAAAATTATCAAGTAGAAATACACTCCGCCAGATGGAGCACTGTCTCCATCACTGACACGATTGGCTTCACCGTTAACGAATACTTGGCCCAGCCAGCCAAATAATCATCAATTAATTTGGGATCAATTAATTGGGGATCCATTAATTTGGACCTCCATCCTTGGACCGCAACCGCCATTTCACAGGAGAGAGAGAGTAAGTAAATCCGACCGTAAATAAGCAGCTTGGCTGGAACTAAGTGCCACCTTGTGTACTAATCCCGGTTTGCTCCGCCGTGTGTCTGGGAAGATACATTGGTTGGCAACAGGTCTCGTGTTTGCCCTCTGGCCTAGCACCGTCGTCTGGAGGACAAGCGAGTACTTGGGAAGCTTGGGGCTTTCTGGTCTAGTTGCGCCGGCCGGAAAGTCACAAAGCCTTCTAGCACACCGAGATATCATCCCCGACCAAATACCGCCTACAGGAGTGAGCCAGTGTGCAAGTTGGGAGAGTGTGTGACTGGGAAACTTTCCGCTGGTAACCGGACTCGTGTTTGCCCTCTGGCCTAGTACCGTCGTCTGGAGGACAAGCGAGTACTGGGGAAGCTTTGAGCTTTCTGGTCTAGTTGCGTCGGCCGGAAAGCTACAAGGACATCCACCAGCGCAAAGTAGCGCCCGTGAACCTCGTTGGTTTAATCTCTCCTTTGGGGTGATTACACCAACAAGGAACCGTGACCGGAAGTGTGTACTAACACTAGGCTCTGCGCCTTAGCCAAGTTGCCTGAGTATTTGTGTTGTAATCTCATTGTTTATTGTGCTTTTGCTTTCCTCCGCCTGGTATCTGCTCTGTCCGCTTTTATACCGATAGTAGTTACTCCGACTTACCGCTCCGTTTCTCTAAGCTCGTATCCTGCTTATAGCCGCCCTCTTGCTTCGCCACCGTCACCATAGTTAACCGTAGTAGTTATAGGTTAGGTATAATAATTATATGTATTAGGAATAATAAATATCTATATATAGGATTTGAACTGTGCCTTTTATTTTGGTGTGTGTGAAGTCTACTACTCCTAGACCCCTGGACGTACCGTGTCTCCTCTGACGCTATCCCAGCCCTACTGCAACAGGCTGTGTCAAGAGGCTAGCGTGGGTCCTTTACACCACGAGAAAAACTGTAAAGGTGGCGCCCGAGCTTACCGTAACCGCATCGAGCTCGAGTGCCAAAGTGACGCCCCTTCACTTAACCGACGAGTGAACGAAACGTCACAGTGTGGCAACACCGAGTTTCAAACTACACTGAAGAAAAACTGACAGTTAATTTTTTTTTTTGGTGTTTTGTTTGTTTTGCGGTTTTGTTTTGATTCTTTAATTTTTAAGACGTTGTGTATGGAGTTTTATCAAATCAGTTGTTTTTTTTTGCATCATTAAATGCTATAATTTTACGAGTATTGTTAAAAATAAGTTTCTACTCCAAGAAAATGTTTATACTCGCCAATGAAATAGTCCATATTCTTCACAAAGAATTCCAGAATTATAACGTAGTTCACTTCAGGTAAATTTTCAGCTAGCTTTAACGATATTAGGCTCCATAATGTGATAATTAGTAAGAAATGATGAACACAAGCTACAATAATAAACACAAAGCAAACTGTCATTTCTGCCTCTTTAATATTTCGGTGGGGATGTGAGGAATCTTAACACAAACAAATATTCCTAGATTTACAAGAAATACATTATTCTTGTATATTCTACTATTCAAATTGATAAATATTTTAAAGTTTTTCTTTAACATGAAATAACCCTATTCAAATCTGATTTGATGCAATATGTATTAAATATCCCGGCCCAACAGCTGTTAAATGGTTTACAGAAGGGACACAAGTACCTATGCAATTTAGGTTTGAAATCCAAAATTACCCCAATAATGAAGTTACTATTTTTACAACTTACTTTTTAATTATTTAAATTATTCAATTAAATCACTACTCATATGGTAAATATCTTGTTCCAAAGTTCACCCTGTTTTTTAACGATACCACAAAAAGTGGTCCTAATAGTCTGCTACTTTTCTCATGCGATGTCAGTAACAATTTGCCCTTAAATTGTGCCTTTTTCTCATGTGATACCAATAGACTTGTCCTTGTTTGCTCTTTTGTCATGTGATACTCGTATAAAATTTATCCTTAAAGTAAAAAAGGCCTAAGTATACATGTGACTGATTTAACACTTGAAGAAATGCCTAATATAGTTTATTTTAAGTTACCTTAGCTTTTCTTAGGCCTTTCACAAACAGTCACCACAAGAATTCACCTTTACTATGTAATTTTACACAAATTGTTAATGTTCACACGACCAGTAGATGTTAATGACTCTTCTCAATGTTTGCTCTTTTGTCTTTTTCTGGATAACTTGGTAGCGACAAAAACGCGACATTTTATTTTATCTATTGCTCTTATTTCTTTGTGAAAGTATGTGCTCAAATTTACAAACTATAGGCAACCCAATATATTATTCAAGTTAGTAGTTATTAATTTATACTGATGAACTTAATTTTAATTTACAGGGTATATAGGTTACACAGTATAATCGGACTTTTCATTATTAAGTTATCGCGCTTACGTGACGGACGGACAGACAGACGGACGGACATTTTGAAAGTTGTTCAGAATTCGATCATCAACACATTTTTTTTTCTACGAGCGTTATTACCGATTTTAGAAATCTGCCGATCAAATACAATTAACCCTTCGTTTTGTATTTGCGAAGAGTATAATAATGAAATTTGTTCAAGTGAACGTTCGAAATATCTGGTACACGATTTAAAAACATCCAAAAATTCTTGAGCAACATATTTCTTCCCTTTTAATTGGTTACCGGTCCGCTCTCATGGTAAAATGTTTTTATTTTGTTTTTACTACGTTTTGGCAACAATTAGGAATTATTAATTAATACACAGGCCAGTAGATTTTCCCTTTCTACGCATATTGTAATTACAATTGAATCAAAGTTAGCGAGCCAAAAATAATCTGGGTAGGTAAAAGGATCTTCGATTTAAGGACAATGATCACGCCAAAGGTTGAAAATTCTGATTTGTCTCATTGAGAGCACGAAGCTCGAGGCTGTGACGGAAAATGATGAAAATTAAATTACAAGCTACCACGGTACTTTTAATTCAACATCAAAGAACAAACGTGATTGACATCCAATATCCTCCCGGAATAATGCAGGAATAAATTGCCGTTCCATTATTTTACGACCTTAAGGACGGGTAAAGGTTTATCGATTTCGTTTAGCTAAAATTGTGTTGAAATTTATATTTAGAAGCGTGCTCTGAGCAATTTTGGCGAAAGAAGGAAATAACTCAACAATCAAAAGTATTCATCCGAGATTAATAATAACCTGAAAGCCGTTTAAGGTATCTCTATGAACTATAGAAACTAATCTTGAAATTCAAGATAGTTAAAATGATTTTAATTTTCTAAGGATTTGCTATTAGAAGAAAGGGACACACATAAATTGTTTAATTACATATCTAATCCGGAAATGCAGATATTTACGAAAAAGGTGTATTTGGTGTGGAAGTTTGAAACTGATTATTCTGTTTTTGCGAAGAATATAATTTAAAAACAAAAACAATGACATAATTTCTGTAGTTTGTTTCTATAAAACTGAACTAACTGAAAAATGCATAACTGTATATTAGGGAGCGGTAGCTCAGTCGAGCGTAATTGAGCCCGAGGTGGTAAACATGGATCGACCGATACCGATATGGCATATCTGCCATATTTGGATGATATCGGTATATCACAATCCATCGTTAGTTCACTTTAATAAAAAAGAGTTAGTTGTAAGCTTGAATTTAGGTAGGTACTGCTAATTAATAATAATACAATTATGTTGCGGATGATAGCTCAGTACAAGACAGTGGCGGTTCGTCAGGGGAGGCAGGGGAGGCTGAGCCTCCCCTTGGAAGAACCACCATATCTTCAAAAGTAATATCTTAAGAAATTTCTATTAGGTATATCTCAATTTTCAATATTTTTTATTGTTTATTATTCATTAATTAATTTTCAGTTTATATATAACATTTTTGCATTTCCTTTCCGCAAACATACCTATAACGTTACAGTCCGGATAGTCTTTGTATGCATATTTCCCGGTCGGCCGGTCTTTTACTGAATGAACACTGCGGCTCGCTGGAGGCTAATACGAAATAGCTTCCAACTTTACCGCATTTACTTATAACATGAATGACCTTGAATTTCTTTGCGCTGTGTAAAATAGCAACACTTGGAATAGCCAAGTATGAGGCTAGCCTCCAGATCTCAGTTCTTTATAGCGCATGTGCACAGGTCATTCAAGAGTCAGGTGATTCACAAAGAAAACGAACTGACGTCTGACAGTTGCGTTTAGCCGGTTATAAGAACAACTTGACGTATAAATACATAAAACATTTGATAGGCGGGCTAGAAATAAGTGCTCTAGGTGAAAATATTCCCAACAACATGTCTTGTTGTCCAGACGTGGTGGATTATTTGTTATTAAATGGATTTACTACTCTTATTTATGACGAAAAGGTAAGAATTAAAAGAAATGCCAGGCCTACACCAGCAATGCTTTCGTTAGTTTTTAAAAGTGGTAAACAAAACAGAGGGTTTTGTGATAACATTTGTTAAAAAGTCGAGTGGTTAACGGCATCAACACTTAGAAACCAATTATATTGTTGGAGATGTTTATTATTTACTAATGATCAATCCTCAATTTGGGACAGGGCCGGGTTTAATAATTTGCAAAATTTGTCGCGAGGTTTAGAAAGGCACGAAAAATCCCAGGAGCACATTTCATCTTGCATTAAATTCGAAATGTTTGGTAAACAAAATATTGTAAATTTCTTGGATTCTGCACATAAGAGAGAAATAGAAAATGTTAACGAAAAGGTCCGTGAGAATAGGGAAATATTAAAGAGGTTAATAGATGCCGTTATAGTTATCTTCACAAGAAAATTCGTTCCGAGGACGTGGCGAAAAACGAGAATCGTGCAATAAAGGAAATTTCAAAGAGCTGGTAGGTTTTTAAAAACTTATGACCCAAAATTGGAGAACTTTTTGAATAACGCCACTATTTTTTGAGACAATTCCGGTAAGCTTCTGTAGAATGATCATTTTCAACACTTAAACGCATAAAAACATTTTTACTAGAAACAAAATAAGTCAAGACCGCCTTTCAAATGTATCGCTTATTTCAATAGAAAAACGTTTTTTGTCAGAATTGAGGAAACACGATTCATTTTATGATGAAATAATCAACCATTTTGCTAGTTCCAAAAATCGCAGGTTACCACTCATTTATAAAAATATTCAGGATTTAAAGCAGAGATTAATATAGGTAGTTGTTATTTTAGAAAAAATATTTATTTGTGTTATTTATTTTTTAGGAAATATTTTTTATAATTCTACATAATATAGAGTTACGCGGTTATATATTTTTTTATATAACTTCTTTCTCAAAACTATTTTAATTTATATTAAAACTTATAATTTTACACGCCTGGCAGTGATAAGGAATACAATTTTTTGTTTGTAGAAAAACACTTTAATTTTTTTACCAAAACTGTTTTTATTTCTATTAAAAGTTATATAATTTAATTACAAGTGGGATAGTAGGACTCCTTTGGATACCGATACTCGAGTCGTAGGAACGAGAATTTCATGAGAATGATTTTTTCATCTCATCATATTTTCTATTTCCTTTTCATTCTATTCTTTTATTAGTTCTATTCTCTCAAGTCGTGAATCGGTACCCTGGCGAACAACCCACGGCAAAAAAATGTAACGCGCCGTTGTAATACCTTAGGGGTGGTGGGGAAATGTACAAATCGTAGTCATATTGCACATCAGTTGTCTTTTAGAATATCAAGACTCCTCTGCCGACAATATCACGAGCCGCCACTGGTACAAGATATATACTGATTCTGGATCAGTAGTCTGTAATGAAACGATTAGATTGAAGATTTTTTCTTAGTATGCCTTTTATTGAATTCAGTTGACAATTTATTATTTTATAACCATTTTTTGTTGCTGTAATACATCACCTTTAAAATATATGGCTACACTTCTTAATCTACAAACTATTCTAAACATATAACAATACTTACATAATTAGATATAATTGATATAGCACAGTACCCAGGGTTTTAAACTGGGATGAAATAATCTAAATAATTTTGTAAAAATTGGGTCTCTGCTAGTAGAAAAATATTAAAAAATGCTCGAGTTTATCGTGGTTGCAACAAAAACAAAATGGCGTCATATTTCCAAAAATTGTTTTTTGAAAAAAACTTAATCTAGTTCCAGATTTCGTTATAATAAATACATGTACTTAAGAGTCTGGTAGAGTAATCTTGGGACAGTGTCCCCAGTACAAATTCGTGTTCATATTTTTTGCTTTGATAAGTATCCGTATTACCTACAATTTTGCCAAATATTAAGCCCTTATTGTCTAACCATTTTAGAGTAAAAAATCACTTTAAAATTTGAAAAATAATTTGCATCGACGATTTATAACGATATTTCCATAAGTGGCAGAAATAAAACGCGGTGTTATAACTTATAACATGGTAACGTTTCTAGTTCTTTTCAAATCAAAGATAAACTGCCTTAAGTGTACAGAACGCCTTTTCGCAAACGTTATCCCACTTCTGACGCCAATTGTAACGTTTCTAGTTCTTTTGAAATCAAAAATAAGCTGCAGGAAAACGATATATTTCATATTTCAACACCTTTAATCTAATAATGTCATAATAATCCCAATTGTCATACCCTCCTTTATTTTTTATCCCGGCTCTACTTTTAACTTGAATACTTTGGACTTCTGATTGATGATTATAACATATAACATATTATTGACAGCTATTTTTAGTTCTCTTGAAGTCTACTTTTTAAACGGGTTTTGCATAAAGTATGGTATTCAATATGTTGAAATAATGGCGGACAGTGATATGTGTCAGGTTATAGCACTTCCCAGAGTTTTATCCTACAATGTGCTTAAAAACCGTCCCAATATTTCATAAAAGTAATTTGGCAGGTTTGCTGAAGCTGTAAAGGGATTGAAAACAGTTTCAAAAAATTAATAATTCTTTTTTTAATGTTACTGTCATTGGATATCTTCTCCAAAACCTTCATAAATGCGTTACAATAGTGTCTGTCAGTCATAGAAATTCGTTAAGATCAATGCAACTGTTCAAAAGATACAAATTATTTTTGTATTTTTTTACTGTGAAACAGTTAGGTAGATATTAAGGGCTAATATTTGGCAAAATTGTAACTAATACGGGGCAATCAAAGCAATACATATGAACACTAATTAATACTGGGGCATCAGTTCCATGGATATCCTGCTAGACTCTTTTAAGTCAATAGCTGAGTAATAGTGCGCACAAAACAAGTTAGACAGACCGACAGACATAAATTTTTCTCTCAAATTTAAAATCTCGACGTTTAATGATATTCTAGACCTATAAAAAAAAAATGTTTTACGATTACTACTACTTGGAAGTAAAATCCACTGTAATTGTTGACATTTCCACACACCTTCAGTATAGTATATTTTCAATGAGTTAATGGGAATCCAAGGATAAAGTCCGGTGGAAGGGTAAGCTAAATATAACCCTTGCTTTGCGGCCCATTTCGCGTAATTAAACCACATAAATTTAAGGGAAAAAAGGTTTTATTGTTAAGAGACCAAGAAATCTAATCCTCTTAAATCGCCATAATCCGTTCGAGCGAATGGCGCCTATACACATTAATCCTATATTCACTGATAGCGTTCATTTCCGCTTACATTTCAAACATCTCACTGACAGAATCGGGTTACCATTTTCCGTTTAACTGGATTATTTTTTCATGTTTCAATTAAACGGCGTTAATGGATACATCTATGAGTACAATATCGCGCTCGTGTTATATTTTATTAAATAGTTAGTGTACAATGGAACGTGCTGAATACATGGCATCGTAATAGAGGATGTGTTCCACTTCTGAAAGTAAAGCGTTACATTGGTTTTACATTCATTATTGTATAATAATAATAGTGCTTTGTGACAAAGGGTATTTGTTAAAGTTTGTGTTTCGTAGTTATGATTGATATACAATTATAATTAGCACGGTAGAATAAGGACTTGAATAAGAAAATTCGATAATGTACGGCGGCGAAATGCCTCAACCACAGCCCTTAAATTTTTGTTGCCATCTTATAAAAATGGCGCCGCGTCACAGAATTGGTATTGATTATAGATATCGCAATGAAGGAACACTGAACAGATAATAATATACAGGGTTTCTCACCGGGAACTGAATCGATGGATATAGGAAAAAGTATGTGACAAAAAGTTTTGAGAGTTACTAAAGTCAGCGTGGCCAGTCGAACCAATATAATTACAAACTTGTGGTACTTCCGGTTGTACCGGAAGTCGATACTGATTTTAAATGGAACACCCTATATATTTTCGACTTTTTAAAATGACCATAAAATTCTGAGTCGAAACGTGTGGCATACAGTATACCTACACCCGAGCAAGAACCGTTGTAATTTTCTTCGTGTAGGATATCATCATTTGCTCTTTGGTATGTAGGAAGAACACAAGATGAGCTACTCTCTACAATAAAAATACATTCGATAATATTATACCAAATGTTCTATTTTTTACGTTACATATTGTCGAATTCAAACCTCAAAAACTTTTTTAGTTCAAATGGAACACCCTGTGTTTTCTTACACCAATAACAGAAACCATCTACCATATACTGTAAAATGCATATTGGATAATTTTAGAATATTTGACTCTGTCAAGGCAGCAATTCTTCGATTGGGATTGGCACTGACGTTATTTTTTGTCACATGCTTTTCCCTATATCGATCGATTCAGTTTCCGGTGAGACACCCTGTATATATTAATATACATTATGTCAAAAAATCTTGTTCCTAATTCTCCTAATACAGCTGTCCGTATATTTGGTAAAGAATACGGATTGTATTAATCTACCGGAACATATGTTTAACTTTGGATAATTCACAAATTTCGGGAGTAGATGTCAAAAAAAAAAAATCCAAAAACTGCACTGCGATTATTGTGCCACCGTACTATTTTGCAATTAATTGTTCTAAATTTGTTCTTTGTAGACTGTAATTTTGTAATTAATTATTCAAATAAATATGAGTACCCCAAATTGCACCTGGGCAGATAAAGCTCGAAGACTAAAATAAAGGGCCAACAACTTACCCTTGTCCACAGCCAGCAAAAACTCTCGGAAGCTTCTGAACTACCCAAATGCCAGGTACTATTTACGGGAGTCACTTGTCCAGCTCCAATCTCCAAATAACCAATTTTGTGTTTTTCGAAGTGCTGCACACAATTTCCCACCAATGAATTCAAAAGATAATTGCCAGAATATGGCACCAAGAAACCAAATCCAGTGTGGCAATTGCCAACCCAACAAAATTCTAGTTTCTAAATTTAAATCCCCAAGTGCAATACCTATTATTAAGTCTTTAGGGAACAAAATTATAGAAAAATCACAGATTTCGCAATCCTTACAATCATCGAGATATTGGAAATGATAACACCATACATAAAACATAAAGTTTTTCAACTTTTACAACTTTTTCCGGACTTGGCTTCGCCTCGTCCGGAAATAGCACGATCCACTACACCGCTGTATTTCCACCTTAAATGAAAACTGGTAGCTTAACCCCCTGTGATATATGCAACCCGTGTTACATTTGTGTATATCAGCCGTTGCATATACGCAGTCTCACTCGACCGCGACACCGCTGTATTTCCACCTTAAATGCAAACTGGTAACTTGGCCCCCTGTGATATATGCAGGCCATATTACATTTGCGTATATCAGCCGTTGCATATGATAGTCTCAGTCGATCGCGACACATTACTTTGAAATAAAGAGATATTATTATTGTCACTCAATTTGCACAACAGACAACCTATATCAGTTAGTTGCAATTCTAACACATCATTTATTTGCAAGCAGGCACCTATTTGTAGCAAGCTGTACACTCTTGTGTTCTACCGTCAGCATCGCTGTGCAACTTTTAGGTACACAGTAGGTAATGTAATTGGTAAGCGCAGCAGCCTAATCGATAGTAGCGTGGCCTTTTCGGCAGCCGTGTACAAATTTTTGCTTGAATAATATAAAGTCATACATTTTCAGTCTGTGACGCCAGACGCGGATGTTATGTAATAAATTTAAGTAAAGGCAGGTCAAATTTTAATTCGCTACTTACTGATTAATCATTAAACGTTAAATTCTATCGCAAAATAAATCATCTGCCAAGGATATCTTCGAACAAAAATAATTTACTGTCATTGTAAGTGTTGGCCAGTTTATTAACATTTTCTAGCTCGAGCAGTGAATATGTAGATGAGCGTACAAATATCGGATGCGCAGTGGATTCATAAAATATAAAATCGATTACAACAAATCTCAAGAGTAAGTGAGCCTGCTGGTCTTTTCTCTACTGTGCCGCGACACCGCTGTCTTTTGACCTTGAACAAAAACTGGCAACTCTACCCCATATACGAAAACATAAACATTTCCAGTGTTAAAAGTTATCGTGTTTGTCTATTGTGGTATTCCGATTCGGTAACGATCAACAGCAACTATCAATCGTTTCGTACTAATCTTATTAACAACACCTCAAGAACGTTTTAAATTGAAATTAGTATATTTACTAATGTACGCAAATTCTTTCGAACCTGAAAGACACGTTATATATTATACATTTTCGATATCATGTATATCTTCATATTGTTGTGTGCTTAGGAAAACATTTTACTCTAAAGTTCTAATATAATATAGTTTATATGAAACAAGACAATGTACACGCCTCTGGTGATTGCCCAGTAAGACGAATAAGACCCAATTTCAATATTTGCGATTAACATCCACTTAGGTGGAAATGGGCTTCATCAGCTAGTGGAATATATAATAGTTCAAGTCATCTTCGTGTACGATGGGAAGCGAAAACTTCCATCCGAAAAATTCAGTGCTTGTAACTGAAGAAAGGCAGGGCGTTTAGGACTTTTTAAAACCGCTGTTCATACTCTTCATATTTTCAGCACTACATGGAGTTTAATGCCTTCCTATAGCCTGGTCTCTCACTGCCGAACACGTGGCTCTGAATTTTTCAACCTATCTTTTATTTTTTTAATTGGGAACCAGATATCGCCCACCAATGTTGAAATAGGTACAAAATTTTTTGAATATTTGAATCAGTTTGTAATTTAAAATTGACCAGTGTGTTAAATATTGACTTGTGTACTTTTTGACAAATTTGATTCCTTCATGTTTCCAAATCCCAATTAATGAGTCTCGAACGAAAATGGCGAAAAAGGGGACCAATATTTGAAATTCGTTTAAAATTTAATTTTCTCAGTGAATTACCTATTATACTCTTCACAAATAAAACGAAGAGTATATTACATTCGATTGGCACATTTCTAAAACCGGAATATCGCTCGTAGAGAAAAAATTTTCACCATCTTCCTTATGACTCAAAGCCTTTAAAAAACGACTCTGAATTATCTCTATGCTGTTGCATGAACACTATACATGTTGTAAAATTTACTTGTGGATTTAATATTGATTTATGATCCAGCTGTTTGCTTCATTTATTTACATTCAGATTAGTCTCTAAATGAAAATGGGGTACAACACTTGGAAGACATTTAAAAGTTAATTTTCTTAGTGAATGTTTCTTTTGTAATCAAAACAGACATATTTTTACTTTCCGTTTCAAAATATTCTATATTTGAACATTATTCCTGTTATAAATAATGTTCTAGCATTCTGCAGGACGCGTTATACATCCAGCATGACTGATTTCAAGAAATATTTATTCACTTTGATTTTAAACGCACTCTCTAGCTCGCCAGACTTATTAAACGTAAGTTGGACGATGCTCATATGGGGTAGGTTGTTTCTAACATGTTGGATTTATGCAAGAAGTTGATGATGCATGGAGAGACAATAGTACTAAAATGATTTTAATCTTGAACCAAAAAATGTAATGTAACAAAAAAAATACTATCTGTTAGGTGATGAATTTCGATGAAGTTATTAATCGTTTGTCAATCGAAAGGTAATATTATTTCTCTATGCCTTATTACTTAATTGTATTACTAGATAAAAGTCTAATAGGATCAAAAGGAAATGTTTCTACGAATCTGTTGGTCAGCGAAATAAACTAAGATAGTGAGTTTTTATCGAAGACTAGGATCGCTTCTCATTAGCAAATGAAATAAGTATTATCTTGATCTAATAAATGGTCACAGAAAAAAATTTACAGATTTTTTTTTAATGTGGGATTTCATTTGGATGAATATTTAATAAAAAGTGACCGGATATACTTGATTTCTCGTGGTTTTCATTCACATAATGTTGTCTTGGGTCAATAAACACAGAATAAAATTTTTCTTTTCTTTCCAACTGAACTCTAGCCAAGGATGTCTTGACGCCAGCTTTCTTGGCACCCGGTTTTTAGCTTCCGAATGAATGAAGGAGCAAAGTTGAACGGCAGGCGCGTCGACAACAGGTGATTGTGTACATTCATTAGCAGTTATCTGGCCTCCTAATTATATCTTTCATCACTGCCACTGCAAATAATCGTTGCAAATAAACGCAGAAATTCTTTTTTAAAATGTAACAGCGCTGGTTGACATGGAAAAGTTCTACATATGTTCATTCATCTTTATGATATTTTCCTTCAGTTTTAGTTACATAATTTTACTTATTTTAAATGGACGGTTTCTCCGTCTAATAATTTATTTTAATATTGCAAGATTTAAATTCAGCGTTTCGGAAAAGTATTTCAAATTTATTGCAAATTTGACACATGTGCGCTATAGTGATAACGGAAACCGATTAATAATAATAATAATAATAAAAATAACGGCCGATGATAAGCTAATTCCACCCTAAGCGTGAGAAAAATTTTGATAATAATGATCATAATAATAATAATGATATTGTACTCTAAGGTACTATTATTCAGGGCCGGATTATGAAACTCTAGACAGAATTCAAATTTCGTCAGAGTTGCATAAATCTTGGAGCAACCGTTTTCGAATCTAATGTCAAAAGTAAAAAAATTCAGAAATGGCTAGTCTGATAGTGCTGCCATAATTGCAAAATTTTTACAGATTTACATACAATTTGGTACACAGTGATATCAAGATTCTCTGGTGAGTCTTAAAAATTAAAACCAACGAATATTTCCTGTCACTAAGCGTGAGGCCACTAAAAATGATGATTTTTTTTTTAGAAAATATTTAATCTTTAAAAAAACTGTCATCAAAACATTTGAAATACAATTTCACTGTGACTCAGTTAATTGAATGTTATTATCTAATATCGGAATAGAAGTCGGTGTAAAAATAAACATATGGCAAAATGAAACTAATTTTAATATCGATATTAGGTAACAGGGTTCAATTAGCTGGGCGATGCGACGGTGAAATTTTATTTAATAATTTTTAGTGCCATTTACTAAAATAAATGTTCAAGTTTTCATATCCTCTCGTTTTATACTTGGGTTTTATTATTATCTTTGGATGTGCCTAGAGGCATAAGTAATTAAAGAGTTTGAACTTCAAGAAAGACAGGTCCAGCAAGCGAAATTAATATTTAGTACCTAACTTATTATTATCAATAAAGTTGGAACTAAACCTTATCTTCGGTAAGGACGGACGTGTTGTGAGGGACGCTCCCGAAAAACCGTAAAAGGAACAGGTTAAAACGCCATTAAACTCTTAAAACTTAAAATTTAAGTCATCGGTGCCCCGAGCCAGCCTTCGGTCTGCCAAGAAGTCTGATTCAATCAAAGTTACGAGACTGGGCCACTGCAAGGTTCAGCAACTATTGGACTCAGGTCCCTGGAATAAGACAGTCGAGGCTCCATATAAAGGGGCTCACGACTGACTCGACCATTAAGTGGCTGCTTGGGCTCGATAGAGAAAAAATGAGATGGATAGTAGGCTTGTTAACAGGACACTGTCCTCTGAACAAACATCTTCACACAATGGGGTTGAAAAACAGCCCTATTTGTAGGATGTGTGGAGTGGAGGATGAAACCACCATTCATATTCTGGGCAGTTGCGCACCCTTAGGTGCGTTAAGACATAGTCATCTCCAAAGGCAATTTTTACAACCGGAGGAATTACGGGATCAACCATAGAATAGACTGGTATCATTTGTGGAGAGCACTGGTCTCTTCTAGAAGATCCCACATGACGCGAATGTACAATGGGCCGACAGGCCTGAGTGCTGCGGATTCCACAGATCTGCTCGCGCTATAATAATAATAATAAGTCATCGGTAGATTAAAAAATTCTGCGTAAAATGAAGTGTAATAATAGAAGAACAAAGCACGCAACAAATTAAAAATGAAAATGACTGTAAAATGTTTGTTAATAATAGTATAAAATAAACACGGTCTAGCGTATGGGCATTTACGTCATAAACGGAAACTACCTGGAACCTCAAGTGGATTTGTGTGAGCAACCTTTGTTTCGAAGGCAAGATAAATATACCAGCTGTGGACGAAAAAATATAAGTTTTACGTAGTAGTAGTAGTGTACTAGTTTGTTTCATTATCAAAATTGAAAAAAAAAATTAAAAGTAAAATTAAACATAGGTAATGAAATAGAAAAATGGCCGGAATTGGAAAGCGGCAGTTGAAAGTAATTACTACAAAAACAAACTAATGTACAGGGTGTGCAAAATATTCTCTCGGGCCTCTTTCTCATAACCCGCTGTAAGAAGCTCTTTCTACCACGAGACAGGGCTCCTTGTTGTACTTCCACCGTAAATGGATATTTACCTGTGGAACGGTTAATAAATAAAAGCTCCCTGCGGCAAGCAAATGTATGTATGTCTTGTCAGACAAACGAAGTGAACGCAAGCAGGCAGTTGCAGGTGTACACTGCTATATTCAGAAATAGAAGAAGAATAAATAAGATGATGATAAACGGAAACTTAAATCTACCACAAGACAGGGCTCCTTGTTGTACTTCCACCGTAAATGGATATTTACCTGTGGAACGGTTAATAAATAAAAGCTCCCTGCGGCAAGCAAATGTATGTATGTCTTGTCAGACAAACGAAGTGAACGCAAGCAGGCAGTTGCAGGTGTACACTGCTATATTCAGAAATAGAAGAAGAATAAATAAGGAGATGATGATAAATGGAAACTTAAAAGAAGCATGGAAACTAAAAAGAAGCATCTCACAAACGCCTACGCTTCCCATCCGATCATAACAGATGGAAAGTAAAAAAGAAGCAAGTAAACTTAAAAGAAGACTCTCACAAACACCTAAACTTCCCATCCTTTATTCCTGCCTCATGCGTTATGTGGCGATATATAAAACATCCGAGATTTGGTTCCGGCACGCGGTTTGACTGTCCATTGTGCGTGCTCGGCGGACGACCGAGCTGCGTGTTGGAACGAAGCTCCACACTGGATGCCCAGAATCAGCAGCAATGCTCACCTAACGCTGGCAAATCAATCAGTCAATCAATCAATTAATCAAATCAATCAATGTTATAAAGTTGATTTACAATATTGGTTAACAGAGGGAGTACCTCCTTTTGCACTTTTTTGTTTTTACTGGCTGGACTAAAAATAAAGCGACTAAAACAACAAAATAAAAGTTCGGATTTTTTTTGCAGAAGCCATACCTATGCCTAAAATAATTTGACCTTAATTGTTGCCTCCTCTCCATTTCGAAATTAAAACTATTTTGGTTAAAAAACGTAATTGCTAGTTCCTTTGGTTTCCTCGTTACTTTAAATAAGTCCCCATCTAACATTTTTTTTTTTTTGTTGCAAATAAATACGATAAAATCACGAACAAATAAATGAAACACTGAAATTTAATCAGTAGGAGAATTCTTATCAAAATGGTTGACGTGATCTATACATTTTGGGACAAAGGTCATACACCTAGTATCCGAGTCCCTCGACCGGGAATTGAACCCGGGATTCTCGGGTGAGAGCCTAGTGTCCTTCAAAATATCCGTCTGTCTGTACGATTGTCCGTCTGTCACGTTTCTGCTAATCGCAATAACTTAAGACATGACAGTCCGTTTGTACTGCAATTTGGACAGCAAGTTGGTGTAACCTAGAGGAAAAATATATTTTTTTAAACAATCTGTCAGTAAATATAAAAGTTATGAAGCATTTTAGGAAAGAAAGATTTTACAAAAACAAAAACTGCATGGTATATTGACGAGCGTCTCACCAATCGATGAGACACAATAGGAAGATTACTAAAATTATAAATATAATAATTATACATGAAACCTTAGTTATGTTAAAGAATTGCTAAGGGTACTTCAAAGAACGTTCAACAATTTTATAAAAACGACCATAAATTGCCAAATTTTGAAAATATGGAAGTGGATAATAACACACCATAGAGATATAATCCAACTCTATTTTTGCGTCAAGCAATTTACAGGTTTATACATAGTTTTTTCTTTTTGTTGCAGGTAAAGTCTCACGTGAAGCCAGCCACGTTCGTCTGCGTGACCATTCCTTAATGAAATTAATTAATTAAAGCGGCAAGTATAGTAAAAATATGTTATATGTTTACTCTTGATATTTTGAAAAGAAAATTTCTTGTTTACAGCAGAAAACATTTTTATACATGCAATCAATATACAATTTTACATCCATGAAATGTGAAAATCTTAATACTAAAATGTGGATAATTTTTGTCTTTGTATTTCTGATAATCTAAATCTGAGGCTAAACTAGAAAATAGAGAGTTTTGTAATCCTGGAGCTGCTATATGGAAAAAAATGGCCTAATATAAAATGGGTCTAAAATTAAAAGTCCCACTGTTTTCCGTGAAAAGGCGCGTGGTGGGACTCGTACGTTTTTCTCATATGTCAGCTCCAGGACTATAAATTAAATTTGTTCACAAAATACGAAACGAGAAATTTTTTTATAATTTTTTTAAAAACTTTTTCATTTCATTCCATTTGAACATTATTTTTAATAAATTAATTTAGATTATAATTGTGTGTACGAGTAGACGTTTCAACTAATTATAGCAGGTTTAAGAGATATCTTGTCCTTGTGGTCACATATATATAGGACTTTTTCGCTGTTGGGCATATACCTAGTACATGTATTGATTTTCTAATAAAATTTTATTGCATCTAAAAGTTATTAAACAAGCTCAAGTAATTTTTAATGCGTGAGTAAATTAAAATATCCGATTAGTTTATATGATACATGTCATGACGATGTTAATAACTATTTTTTTTAACAAAAAACATTTCTCTTACTGACTTTTCAAATTATAAATATTGTCTAAATGTTAGTTGTGGCATTTTCTTGATTTTTCTACTATTCTCTTTGAGATTTTCTATCATCACATTCTATTAAATTCGACTTATAAAAATACTACGCAGATTAACCAACTGAAGACAATTATAAGTATACTACTTGAAAATAACCTCTACACCTACGCCAAAGGAACAGTTAGAGGATGTTTTTGATAAATAATATGGATAAAAATAAACCTATAGAAATAATGTATTTTGTTAACGTTTCAGAAACCTAACCTGTTTCCTTCCTCAAAGTCTTGTTAACAAATTTTCTATATAGGTATGCTGTGTATATCAAATTCACAGTTTTATATTTTTATATAAAATCCATAGACTATATAGCAGAACTGTTGATATAGTTTGGTTTTGAACAGTGATAAGTTCCACTTTTCACATTGATAACCAAGCCGTATATTGTAGAAGTATCTATTTTTTGCTATCCTCTTTTGTTAACATTTTTGCCCAGTCCCAGTTTATTCTGTGTCCGTTCCCCAAGCGTGTTCGCAAATCTTCGATCTTTTGAATTTCCTTTCTCCAAATTTTAAAATTTAAAAATCTTTTATAGTCTTTTGTACGGTATTTGAAGTTACAACAATGTTTAAAATACCATTGTTAAATAAATATAAAATAATTTCTATGTATTTTAGGCCCCATTAATGCACGAGTCCTGTGTTTGATTACTCCATCAAAAGGTATTGATAGGTTTAATTTTCCGGTTTCAACAAGACCTTTCAGAATTTGAGATTAGTGATAGGTATTGTTCATCGGTTCTGTTATAAATAGAACTCATAAATGTCAATAACTATTCAAGTGCTTTATCAGCTGTCACATGAGTTAATTTCAGGGCCTAGCCCATTTCTGATTTATATACTCGTAAACTCTGTATTGAAAGTACAATTTGGCACATTAAAATTGTTCGCAGGCTAGACCACTTTGGTTCTTTTTATGAGAATACAGGTAGATTTAGCTACTATTGTTTTTTTAAATTAAACCGACACAGATTATCTCAAGCCCCTTTACATGAAATAAATCCGTTTAAAAGTATGTCTATATAAACTTTTGTACCAATTTGAAGCATTTTGATGTAATGTTGATATTTATGGAAAACTTAGTAATTGGCTTAAGCAAGAACATGTAATATTTACTTGAAGAACATTAAAGTATACCCAATTTGTCTGGAGGCATATTCATCCTTTTAAAACTTATTACGTAGTCAAAATAAAGAAATAAAATATTATTATAAAGTATTGTAAAAACTGCATTATCCTGAAGGTAGAGAATAATATCCTGAAATTCCGGTTGTGCTAGTAAAACAATCTAGAATTAAATCTAAATAAAAGTATAAGTGAAATAAATCAATTCTCTAATATGTGTGCTCATTCAGAACCAAATATGGCTATGTAGTGGAGTAAAACTAAAATTTGTAGGGAATTGTCTTACTATAGCAATTACTGGAACTTGTAGACATTAGAACAAGTTTAGGAAAAAGTTTTGGGTTAAATCCTTGTGGTGGAAAGCTTTTGTTCAAACAAAAGAATGTTCAAAATCGTATTTTTTCGTACTTATTCTTCAATAACTCTGATTCTATCACTCTTATCGTAACAATGAAAGAGAAACAAATTGTTCTTGATGAAATTTCGAAGAAACCTAGATGTATCCGGACTCTCTTGGTCAGTTGGTTAAATTGCAAAACATAAGAACAATTGTGGGTGGCCATTTTTAAACAGTTGGTAATAACTTGAACAATAATGCATTAAATTTAACCAAATATTAGAATAATATGCCACTAATGGTGATAAATTATGGAAATATTTATAACAAGGGCTCAAAACAATAATGAAATCTAAAATTGAACAGTTGGCCGTTTTTGGGCATCGAGTCGTACATCAAACTTTTTTTTCAGATTATGGTTTATTTTTTTATGTACTTTTCAGCGGCGTCAAGACAAACATGTTTTGTTTTCTTGAAAACCATTTTTTTGAAATTTCTTTAATTTTTGTTTAAAACAAATGCATTTTACTCATCAATATTTTACCCAAAATTAAAAATTGTTAGCATGCATTAAAAATACATAAATCAAGAAACAATTAAAAAAAAGTTTTATCTACACCAATTGGGATCCGAGATATGACATTTCTTGCATTTTAGACGTTTATTAACAAATGAAGTGAACTAGTTACTTGAAATTAGCACTAAAAATTTCATAATATATAAAACTATTAATTGACTACGTTAAAATATTTTTAATCACATAAGTTGTTGCAATATTAACGAATTTAATTTCTCTAACAGCATGCACAGCCTACTCCCGCAGTATAGAACGGTATTTTTATCTAACAGCAAAACTAAAGAAAAACTCATTGCTCTGTTTGCTGAAGAGTTGCGAAACTGTAAGGTTGGCGTGACGATATGCAAGGAAGTTGCCGATGCTGACATAATTAGCACTGGAATCAGTAAGAAAACAGAAAATAATGACGTCATCATTGTTGATGAAGATATCAATTTATTAGTAATGGTGACGCAAGCCGCATCATTCCTAAGAGAAAATATTTATTTTCTTAAACCGAGGATGGGCAAAGTTGGTGACAAATATTATTCCCAAAAGAGTTTTAAGTATTTAAATTTCAATAATTGTATGTTGTTCCTACACGCGTTTTGTGGATGTGACACAACTTCAGCGTTCTCAAGCCATTTTAAAAAAGAATTATTGACATTCTTTTAAACTACCCACATTTACAAAAATATTTTGAAGTGTTTTACGACAAAGTTGCCTCAAAAACAAGCTTATTCGGTGAGGGACAAAGTTGCATTAAAGGAATGTACGGTTCTTGCAATTTATCGCACCTCCCTCCCACCAAGGAAGCAGCAAATGAACACTGCTTAATGGTTTATTTGCAAATTCATCGGTGGTTGGCTTTTCGGTCTTCTTACCTATTTCCGATGGCTCAATCTCGAAAACGAAACGAGATACAGAGCTGCGGTTTGCTCCATTCGATTTCTCTCACTTTCCTACGAACCCCTGAATTTTCAGATTCTTGCGGGCACTTTCATTTTCTTGGAAAATTATTAAAAAATTTATGCGATTTCGACATCTCTTCGCATAAACCGCTTTAACATTTTCTATACAAAATTGACCCCCCTTCTTTGTTCTTCGATGGGAAATTAAATATTCCAATTCGATGATGTGGGCCACCATATGTTCCGGTAATTTTTAAGTGAGATAGCGACTGCCAAAGTGAGAGGTCCGCTTCGAAAATGAGAGCTGACTGCTCGCTGTTCTATCAGCGTGCAGGTTGACCATTATTTTTGAATAAACTAATAAATAAGTAAAGTAATAAGTAAATATTAGATTTTAGAATAACAGTTTTAAATATTATGAAATGTTTATTGCTAATTTCAAGTAACTATTTCACATCATTTGTTTATAAATGACTAAAATGCAAGAAATATCTCGGCTCCCAATTGGAGTAGATAAAACTTGTTTTAATTGTTTCTTGATTTATGTATTTTTAATGTGTGATGTATTAATTTATAAACCGTATGCGTGTGGCTTAATAGAAAATGATATTAAGTTCAGTTATAAGTTTTCAGTTGTAACACATATATGTAGTACCAGTGAAGCAATAAATATAATTTTCATGTATTTTCATTATTATTGATTATTAACACCGAGCAAGGTGTAGTACATGACATAATGTATGTTAATAATTTTTAATTTTGGGTAAAATATTGAGGAGTAAAATGTATTTGTTAAAAAAAAATTTAAACAAATTTTAAACATGGTTTTCGAAAATACAAAAAATGTTTTTCTTGGCGCCGCTAAAAAGTACATAAAATAAGCTACAATATGAAAAAAAAAAAGTTTGTTGTACCACTCGATGCCCAAAAACGGCCAACTGTTCAATTTTCGTTTTTGAGCCGTTGTTATAAACATTTCGACTTGAAATTTGGCACTATCATTTATCTCCATTAGTGGCATACTCTTCTAAAATTTGGTTAAATTTAATGCATTATTGTTTAAGTTATTACCAATTGTTTAGAAATGGCCACCCATGATTGTTTTTATATTTTGCAATTTAACCAATTGACCAAGAGAGTTCGGATACATCGCAATTTCATCGTGAAAAATTTGTTTCTCTTTCATTATTACGATAAGAGTCATAGAACCAGAGTTATTGAAAAAAAAGTGCGAAAAAACACGATTTTGAACATTCATTTGTTTAAACAAAAGCTTTCCACCACACGGACTTATTCGAAAACTTTTTCCTAAACATCTTGTAATGTCTACAACAAGTTCCAGTAATAAAACTGCTGTAGTAAGACAATTCCTTATTAGGTGATTTATACTCTTAATTTTACTCCACTAATAGTCATATTTTATTAATACAATTCAAAAATACGTCTTCAAGAAATCAAAGTTTAACTGTGTCTTGAAAGACAACGTCTCTAAGATAATTATAAATAATAAATCGTAAGCATATGACTGGATGGCAGTGGCGGCTCGTCAGGGGAGGCTGAGCCTCCCCTTGGAAGAACCACCATATCTTCAAAAGTAATATCTTAAGAAATTTCTATTAGGTATATCTCAATTTTCAATATTTTTTATTGTTTATTATTCATTAATTAATTTTCAGTTTATATATAACATTTTTTCATTTCCTTTCCACAAACATACCTATAACGTTACAGTCCGGATAGTCTTTGTATGCATATTTCCCGGTCGGCCGGTCTTTTACTGAATGAACACTGCGGTTCGCTGGAGGCTAATACGAAATAGCTTCCAACTTTATCGCATTTACTTATAACATGAATGACCTTGAATTTCTTTGCGCTGTGTAAAATAGCAACACTTGGAATAGCCAAGTATGAGGCTAGCATCAGATCTCAGTTCTTTATAGCGCATGTGCACAGGTCATTCAAGAGTCAGGTGATACACAAAGAAAACGAACTGACGTCTGACAGTTGCGTTTAACCGGTTAAGAACAACTTGACGTATAAATACATAAAACATTTGATAGGCGGGCTAGAAATAAGTGCTCTAGGTGAAAATATTCCCAACAACATGTCTTGTTGTCCAGACGTGGTGGATTATTTGTTATTAAATGGATTTACTACTCTTATTTATGACGAAAAGGTAAGAATTAAAAGAAATGCCAGGCCTACACCAGCAATGCTTTCGTTAGTTTTTAAAAGTGGTAAACAAAACAGAGGGTTTTGTGATAACAATGATAAAAAAGTCGAGTGGTTAACGGCATCAACAGTTAGAAACAAATTATATTGTTGGAGATGTTTATTATTTACTAATGATCAATCCTCAATTTGGGGCAGGGCCGGGTTTAATAATTTGCAAAATTTGTCGCGAGGTTTAGAAAGGCACGAAAAATCCCAGGAGCACATTTCATCTTGCATTAAATTCGAAATGTTTGGTAAACAAAATATTGTAAATTTCTTGGATTCTGCACATAAGAGAGAAATAGAAAATGTTAACGAAAAGGTCAGTGAGAATGGGGAAATATTAAAGAGGTTAATAGATGTCGTTATATAGTTATCTTCACAAGAAAATTATTTCCGAGGACATGACGAAAAACGAGAATCGTGCAATAAAGGAAATTTCAAAGAGCTGGTAGATTTTTTAAAAACTTATGACCCAAAATTAGAGAGCTTTTTGAATAACGCCACTATTTTTAAAGACAATTCCGGTAAGCTTCTGTAGAATGATCATTTTCAGCACTTAAACGCATAAAAACATTTTTACTAGAAACAAAATGAGTCAAGATCGCCTTTCAAATGTATCGCTTATTTCAATAGAAAAACTTTTTTTGTCAGAATTGAGGAAACGCGATTCATTTTATGATGAAATAATCAACCATTTTGCTAGTTCCAAAAATCGCAGGTTACCACTCATTTATAAAAATATTCAGACTTTAAAGCAGATATTAATATAGGTAGTTGTTATTTTAGAAAAAATATTTATTTGTGTTATTTATTTTTTAGGAAATATTTTTTATAATTCTCCATAATATAGAGTTCCGCGGTTATATTTTTTTTATATAACTTCTTTCTCAAAACTATTTTAATTTCCATTAAAACTTATAATTTTACACGCCTGGCAGTGATAATGATTACAATTTTTTGTTTGTAGAAAAACACTTTAATTTTTTTACCAAAACTGTTTTTATTTTTATTAAAAGTTATATAATTTAATTACAAGTGGGATAGTAGGACTCCTTTGGATACCGATACTCGAGTCGTAGAAACGAGAATTTCATGAGAATGATTTTTTCATCTCATCATATTTTCTATTTCCTTTTCATTCTATTCTTTTATTAGTTCTATTCTCTCAAGTCGTGAATCGATATCCTGGCGAACAATTCACGGCAAAAAAATGTAACGCGCCGTTGTATCAGTTGTCTTTCAGAATATCAAGCCTCCTCTGCAGACAATATCACGAGCCGCCACTGCTGGATGGCATTAACATAACATTAATGAATTAATTAACCTTCATGTCCTTTTCTGGTACCCTATTATGACTTACATAATACACTCTTGTATAGAAAGCCCCGTTTCTCCAAAGACTAAAAAGCAGATTTCTTCCTCTAACCAATTCGTTTTCAAAAATATTGGATAGAATCTTGAAAAATCAATTACATAACCACGTGACTGTTAATGGCATTCTATTCACTCATTTTCACTCACGCTATCTGGTTTCAGACCTGAATGGTTAGTTATGGTACTGCGATTCTCAGAATGATGTAATAACAGAAATTGATATTAAGAACTGTAGAGTTCTAATTCTGATGAAAGTAATATGGAGAGAAAACTGTAAATATCTGTAATAATTCAAGAAATCTCCCACAAAGGTCAATTGTGGGACCACTTGTATTGAACACGTAAAATTCATCTGTACCTTGATAACATCCAATTGCATTAATTTTTTAAGAAAGTTTATTTTAACTAACAAATTTTTATGAGTTGACATGTCGTATGTGTCTGTCTGTAAGTAATACGCTTTTCTTTCAAATATTTTTCAATGCGGTTGCCTATAATTTTACATGTAAGTTGTGGGATAATATTAATGCATAATATTAGCCTACCTGTATCAAATAAAATTCATATTTAAGAGACATAAAAAAAATTTTAACTTACAGTTGATAAATATGTACACGGTGAAAAACCAGTGGGAAGCAATTTAAAAATTCATTAAATCTGTATATTTATTTTATGAGTACCGTTTATTTTACAAATATACAGCAAGTAATTAGTCTTAACAACCGATGAAAGATCGTTTTCGTAAGTTTAGACACTCTCTCTACTCATGATTTCCAATACGCCTGACCTGAGATGTGTAGTAATTATAATAAATACAATTTATTATTATTATTTTGTAGATAAAAACAGCTTAACAAAGCATCAAAAATATGGAAAATAGGTAACAAATTTTAATGTACAAGAAACGCTTCTATTACATAACACATACAAGATGAATTTATAAAACATTAAGAAATAATTAAATTCAAATCATAATCAAAAACTGAAAACGTCCAGAAAAATAAGTACATGTATGTTCTAAATAAAAGATATCAAAGGTATCGATAAGCTAGAAAAATTGGCACCAGTTTCATAAAATAAAACTACTTTAGCAATTTTCTACATTATTTTTTTACTATTGTTCTATATATATTTTTTTTAATCACTTATTTAACGTCGACCTATTTCCGCTACCAAGGCCAATCACCGACGCCAGGAGACGAGCTACCCCCAACCTGGAAATTTTGCCGAACCTCTTCTCTATCGAAGAGTAGGGATCTTTTACTTGCCTAACATTTAACAGACAAGGGACCGACTGCTTTACATCCCCTCCGTAGGATGGTATATCCGCTATGTAATCCCCGCCTAATGTTACATACCTTCTACGCATGCGCTGATATACAAGCCGTTAGAAGATGAAGCGAGAACGCTGTCTATTTTTCTATAATAAAAGATCCATTCTTTAAAATAGAAATAATTCTAACTGTATATAATATAGTCGCTGTTTCTAGAGAAGCATACAAAATGTGGTCTAATCGACATTTTATTAAAATATACCTCGTTTTCAGGCCTCCTTACAAATTTTATTTACGTGCAGAGCGCCTTTTTAAGCATGTCATTGTTTTTATATATTATAAAATAATGTGGTCATAAGGCGAATTTTCTTAGCTTACCGATACCCATCCTTTTCAGAACTGATATTATTGAAAGCATGACGCCTAGGTTCATCGTTTACGGTCCTTCGAGCGCTCGCGAATAATTCACGCGCTTGAAACACTTTTTTAATTTTGATGTAGCATTAAGCGTTGATTTTAAAAAGTGCTCCTAAGCACAGCACTTCCGAGCATCAAAGTGCTACGAGCACTAACCACTGTGCTTTTGGCCTTTTGGGCAGCTGTAATCATAATGCAGTAGCCATATTATACTTCGTCCCATTTAAAATAGAAATCACAAATTATGTTATTCTTCATATCGAATATAGTTATTATGTTTGGTAAAACTTTCAACTTTTATTAGACGTTTCCCGTTTTAATCGCAGTTTTTCTAAAGTCATAAAATTAATGTTGCCTCTTAAATGGTCCACACTGAACCAAGAAGTGGTCGTTTTCGGTTACTAAGGTATTACTTCTCGATAATAGTATAAGTTGAGAGTAATGATTGCGATAAAAACTATATCTACATTATGACTATGAGTGAGGGCCATAAAAGTTCATGTCGCGGAAAATGAATCTTCGCAAACATTAATTGTGCTTTCGGAAACGTTGAAAGTCGTAAAACATGTGGCAATGGACATTAACGTGTAATATTTTCAGGGGATTGATTAGGGACAGTTGCTATGTTAACATCAGGGTGAATGTTTGGATGCGGATACGGCCTTTATTGGAAAAAGCCATTTTATTGAATAAACTCGGACATACAAGAAGTATATTATATGTGCATGTGTTTTAATTGTCAAACCTTCAGACTAATTATTTAATTAGCCTTATGGAGTGTTTAAAATGTTAAAGAAAATCTAATTTTCTACTTAAGTAGAGTAATATATAATCATAGATTCTATCAGGAGTGAAGTCTATTGCTGAAAGCTTTGTCAATAATTTAAGCCTGTGTTTCAACTACATGAAATTATGGAGTCCGACAATCGATTGTGATTATTTTACACACTTAGTAATAAACCATCTTTTTACATGAAATAATAATTAAAAAGTATATTGGAATATGTAATTTATTACTGTGAATTTAGTTTTTAATAGTAAATTGCTTTAAGTGGAATGTAACAATTAATACTATAGTCAAAAAATCACCAAAATTAGAAATGATCCAACTTGGCTGAATTTTGGTATGCACTTTTATTTGATCCTTACCAATGAAATCCAATGATTAACGAACGAGTTTTTGCTCGTTGACGTATTATTAGCTCATTCTCGTATTTTCTACAGCCAGCATGGCACCCAGAGTAGTTTGAGTTTCGCCCTCCCATGATTTTAAGCTCTTCATGAATACTTTCTTACTATGATGGAGATGGGATGACCTGATCCACCAAAAAAATGAATAATACGCTACATTGTACTGCAAAGGCTTTACTCCTACTTGGTATCTTCTGCAAGCTTAATCTTCTACACCAGCAATATTAATAAATCCTAATCGCCGTTGTCCATTTGACTAAAATCTGTCGATTCATCCGGTAAAACATCTTGTGCAAAATTAAGGCAAGATCTACCACACACTGATGAATAATATAAATTTAGAGACAGCCATTTCTATGGCTATAAATAAGTCGTCAATTATTATTTACACAGCTGCAAAAATTCGTATTTTAAACAGAATGTGGAGTGGAAGATTTCGGTGCTCTTTTTTAGCCCAACTGCAATTCGAGTGAATCTTGATCAATCATACTGGGTAAACGTTTAATTATTCCCTCCAAAGTGCCCATTTCATGTTCAGCAATCATTGTAACTCTGCTCGAGAATGTTTTGTTAGAAATTAAAACATAAATATAATAATAAATATTATACAAACTGGACTATTATCTGTAAAATCCTGCATGTTCCGTTCAGTTAGAAATTTTGAGGTAACTACATCTGACGTAGAAAGTAGCTTACCCACTTTAAAATTGTATATCCTACTTTGAAATATTTATGTGCTTTGGCTCTTACGATTCGAATCTATATTCTGTTCATATTTAATTTTCGTTTTCCTCCAGTTTTGTATATTCGAGAAAGTGTGCCTGTAGATACAAAAAAACACGTTGATTTATAGAAGAATATAAATTTAAATGCGTAGGGTTTAGTTTTACAAAACAAAATATTAAGCAAGGGTAAATAAAATTCAGGTTTTATGCAGTACCAGACCAAATCCGTTAAGGTAATTTTGCTGATGTGGGATAGCAATCCCGAAATAGCTGTATTCGTGATAGTTTCATGTTTTTTTTTGCAATATCATCTTTGTATGATCTCTTGAACAATACAGTTATTGTTATTATTAATATAAGTAGGCTTAACAAATCTCGGCTGCGGTAGATGGCAATATCGCAGGGAATGGTTGTTGTGTTGATGTCTATGTGTACGTGTCCTGGTTGAGTGGTGGAGTAGCATTAGCTAAACTCCGTCAGGACGCTAATATAAATAAGACGATTAAAAAAAATAGTGAATTATAATGTTATATATTTATTATATAAATGTTCTAATAAATTGCTTTATAATCGCCTTGAAATTGTTTGGCACGCCCGTACCAAAATATGTCTAGAACTGTATACTGCGGTTTTGATATTTTAAGAAAACCTATTAAAATGGTAATAAGAAGTTGAATTGTAATTAATAAACTGCTAGAAACAGGAGAATTCAATAAGGAGTAAATGAATTGCAGGAAAACACTCCCCAGGGTTATTGGCAGGATACCTAAGCAACGGGTGAAAGTTTTAGAAATATATTAATTTTAAAACAAATTTTACAACTTTCACTATTAGAACGTTTCAAAAATAGAGAAATATTATTAAATATGGATGTCTTGAAGTTTCATTAATCATAAAACAATCTTAACTATTAAGTAAATGGAATCTTATATTTTATTTCCACATCCACGTATAGCCCAGTTGTCAGACACAAAAATTTATAAAAACCGGTCACTAAATGTTAAAAGGCTGAATTTTTCAGAATAAGTAGTTTTGTTGGTGTAGAATACGATAAAAAAGTTTACCGCTGTAACATGCCGGCGACCCCTAAAAAAATCGAGCAGATTATTCGAAATTCGGTTTTTGGTCAATAACTGGAAAGATAAAAAATATATATCAAAAAACTAATAGCACGGAAATTTCACATCAAAATCGTATATGAAATTTTTTTGTACGATCAAAAATGTAGTCCCCAGATTTTTTTTAACGCACGAGAATGAACATGGCGACGACACGTAAGTACGGCTCGCGAAACGTGCGCAGTCACGGACGCGCTACACTAATTTGTTGTAACTTTTGGACTAATTAATAAAAATTGAGCTCAACAAAGCTTAAGTGAAGCGAGAAACATGTGGCTATTGGATTATCATATTTTCAAATATAAAAATGAATGTATGTAGGAATAGTACATATGTGAAGTCGAAACATAAAAAGATTTCCGATGAAATCGGTAAAAGCTCTACTATTTCTACAATTTTTAAGATAAAAATTTGAACCTTTCACATATTACTGCGGAAGTAATGAATAAAAAGATCCGATGGCTAGGTATGCCACATAATTTTTTTTTTTTTTTTTAATCACTTATTTAACGTCGGCCTATTTCCGCTACCAAGGCCAATCACCGACGCCAGGAGACGAGCTACCCCCAACCTGGAAATTTTGCCGAACCTCTTCTCTATCGAAGAGTAGGGATATTTTACTTGCCTAACATTTAATAGACAAGGGACCGACTGCTTTACATCCCCTCCGAAGGATGGTATATCCGCTATGTAACCCCCGCCTAAAGTTACATACCTTCTACGCATGCGCTGATATACAAGCCGTTAGAAGATGGAGCGAGAACGCTGTGTTTCCCTGGAGAGACTGACCCATCCAAGTACTAACCGCGCCCGACGTTGCTGCATTTGCGTATCGAAATACGAGTATATGCAGACGTCTCTACGCTCGCTCCTGCCACATAATTTTTGTGATAAAATTTATTAATGTTTATTTTATCCCTAGTTTCACGAATTTTGGAGCAATGAACAATTTCTCTTTTATTTTCGTAAAATAAAGAAAGTTAATTCAATTCTTAAAGTAAATCCTCTTAAAACATCTTAAAGTACACATTTCAAGCTTTAAAAATCGCACCTACAGAAATCTAATAACGCGATTTAAACAAATGTTATCACTTTCTCAGGATTTTGAAATTTTGGAAGTGTACATCTTCAAAAATAAATTTTTGAGATTTTTTCACTCATCGGATCTTTTTATACATTACTTCAAGAGTAATATGTGAAAGTTTCAGATTTTTACCTTAAAAATTGTAGAAGTGGTAGAGCTTTTACCGAACATTGTATTCATTTTTATATTTGAAAATATGATAATCCGATAGCCACATGCTTGTCGTTTAATTTAAGCTTTGTTTAGCTCAATTTCATTAAGTAGTTCAAAAGTTACAAAAAATTTAGTGTAGCGCGTCCGTGACCGCGCATGCTTCGCGAGCCGTACTTATGTGTCGCCACGTTCCATTCTCGTGCGTTAAAATAAAATCGTATTCTACATTTTTGATCTACAAAAGAATAAGTATACGTTTTTGATGTGAATTTTCCTCACTATCGCCTAGTGCTATTAGTTTTACTTAAACATTCACGTAGTGGATTGGAAGTATAGTAATCGCAAACAAATTTTCAAAAATTTTTATTCGTGAAATAGGTTTAGACTGTCATGAAATGTCGAGATTTTAAATTTGAGCGAAAAAAAAAATTTCTGTCTGTCTATCTGTCTGTCTGTCTGTAACTTTTTTTGTCCGCACGTTTTCTCCGGAACGGTTTAAGATATTGACTTGAAATTTTGTACACATATATGTTATAACGAGATCTGGAGCTGGATTGTTTTTTGAGGATATCCGGTGAAGGGTTGGGGGTTAAATAGGGGTAAATAGGGGAAAATAAATAAAGCAAGCTTGTAAGAGTACTGAAACTTGAAATTCGGTGTATGTATTAGAAGTTAAGGCCTCATATTTTTTTATAATATTTTTCTATATTTATAATTATAAATTTTTCATTTGAAATTTGGTACACGGATGAATTATAACGACATCTGGAACTAGATTATACTTTGAGATGATTCCGTTGAAGGGTTGGGGGTTATTTAGGGGTAGATAGGGGGAAATAAGTAAAGCAAGTTGGTATGAGTACAGAAACTTGAAATTCGGTGTATGGACTACAAGCCAAGGCCTCAGATTTTTTAATAATATATTTCAGCACCCCACCACCCCTACTCCATTATTCAAGGGATTGATAAAATGAAATTGAGATATTCACATGAAATTTAGTACGCATATGTATTATAACGACATCTGGAACTAGATTATATTTTGAGATGATTCCGTTGAAGGGTTGGGGGTTAAATAGGAATAAATAGGGGTAAATAAGTAAAGCAGGCTGGTAAAAGTACAGAAATTTGGGATTTGGTGTATGTACTAGAAGCGAAGGTCTCAGGTTTTTTTATTAGTATTTTCCATCTCCAAACCCACCCCCCCACTCCCTTATTTAAAGAGTTGATAAAATTAAATTTAAATTTTCACTTGAAATTTGCTACATTTATGTATTATAACTATATCTGAAACTGGATTATATTTTGACATGATTCCGTTGAACGGTTGGGGGTTAAATAGGGGTAAATAGGGGAAAATAAGTAAAGCGAGCTGATAAGATTACAGAAACTTGAAATTCGATGTATGTACTAGAAGCCAAGGCCTCAGATTTTTTAATAATATATTTCAGCCCCCCACCACCCCTACTCCATTATTCAAGGGGTTGATAAAATAAAATTGAGATATTCACATGAAATTTAGTACGCATATGTATTATAACGACATCTGGAACTAGATTATATTTTGTGATGATTCCGTTGAAGGGTTGGGGGATAAATAGGGTATATAAGGGAAAATAAGTAAAGGAAGCTGGTAAAAGGACAGAAATTTGGGATTTGGTGTATATACTAGAAGCGAAGGTCTCAGGTTTTTTTATTAGTATTTTCCATCCCCCCACCACCCCACTCCCTTATTAAAAGAGTTGTTAAAATCAAATTTAAATTTTCACTTGAAATTTGGTACATTTATGTATTATAACTATATCTAAAACCACATTATATTTTGACATGATTGCGTTGAAGGAGTGGGGGTAAGTAGAGGTAAATAGGGACAAATAAGTAAAGCAAGCTGGTAAGAGTACTGCAACTTGAAATTCGGTGTATGTCCTAGAAGCTAAGGCCTCAGATGTTTTAACAATATTTTTCAACCCTTCCAGTACCCTTACTGCATTACTAGAGGGGTTGATAAAATAAAATTGAGACATTCACTTGTAATTTGGTAGACGTATGTATTATAACGACATCTGGAACTAAATTATATTTTGGGATGATTCCGTAGAAGGGTTGGGGTTAACAGGAGGACTAGGGGAAAATAAGTAAATCAAGCTGGTAAGAGTACAGAAATTTGGGATTCGGTGTATGTACTAGAAACCAAGGCCTTAGATTTCTTTCTAATATTTTTCAAAATCCACCACCTCCGCTTCATTATTAATGGGATTGAAAACATCAAATTGAGATATTCACTTGAAAGTTAGTACACGTATGTATTGTAGTGACATCTGATTGAGATGACTGCATTGAACGGGTGGGAGGTGGTAGGTAGTGAAATAAATAGGGTAAACTAGAAACTTCATTTTTAACGTATATGATAGAAACCAACTCCTCAAACTTTTCTATGACATCTGCCCCAAATATTAAAATTCTGTGACCAATAATTTCCACATACTAGAGTGCAAATACAGTCAAGATGTTTCCTTTAAAGTGACTTGGATGAAGAATCTGGATGTGGAAGTAGTGATTCCTTAGGCAGCGGTTTTTTGATATATCTTTTTATTTTTCGAGTTATTGGCCAAGAACCGAATTTCAGCCAATATATTCGATTTTTTTAGGGGTCACTGGCAACTTACAGCTGTAAACTTTTCTTTCTCGTATTCTACACCAACAAAACTACTTATTCTGAAAAATTCAGCCGTATAACATGCAGTGACCCTTTAAAACCCCTGACGACTGTGCTAGTAGTGGAGTGGAAGTATAGTAATCGTAAAAAAAAAAATTCAAAAATTTTTTTAATTCGAAGGCTTAGAATGTCATAAAACGTCGATATTTTAAATTTGAGAGCAAAAAAATGTCTGTCTGTCGGTCGGTCTGTCAGTACTTATGTAACTTATTTGTGCGCACGTTTTCTAAGGAACGGTTTAAGATAATGATTTGAAATTTGGTACACGCATGTATCATGACCAGATCTGGAACTGGATTATATTTTGCGCTAATTCCGATGAAGGGTTGGGGGTTTAATAGGAGTATATAAAGGAAAATACTAGCTGGTAAGAGTACAGTAACTTTTGATTTGGTGTATATACTAGAAGCCAAGGCCTCGGATTTTTTTATAATATTTTACACCCCCCCCCCCCCTCCCGCATCACTCCCATTATATTATTAAAGAGATTGATAAAATAAAATTGAGATGTTCACTTGAAATTTAGTACACGTATGTATTATAACGACATTTGGAACTAGAATATATTTTGAGATGATTTCGTTGAAGGGTTGGGGGCCAAATAGAGGAAAACAAGTAAAGCAAGCTGGTAATAGTACAGGAACTTGGAATTTTGTTTATATAGCACCCTGCTCTTTTAGATAATTTGTGTATGTGATATTATTTTTAGGATCATAAGGAATATTTGTGATATTTTTAGGACTGAAGCAATGCGGTTGAGTATATTTTTTAAGTACTTAAAGCGACAGTTTTAGAATTATAGAAATTTGAAAGGACCAGAGAATCCCCTTTTTGAGACTGCATTAAAACAAAAATCATATTATTTTGTCAGGCTTATTTCGTAGATTATCACGAAATTTTTCAGGTTTTTTCATAATGTAGATCTAAAAAAATTGTGATCTAAAAAGTATTTAAAAAAATTGTAAACTGTAATTTTCAAATATTGAACTGTTTTTAACTGATAAATTTGTTTTAAATAAGCATGTTTAAATTTTGGTTTTAGTATTAACACATTTTTAATCATTTAACATAATAAAAACACTCTCTTACAGCAAGCTAATATCGGTTTTGAAAAACTGGGCAAAAGATGGACACACTAATACAGGACGTTGAAACGAGAACACATCAATTACTGGTACAAAAAATCGACGGCGACGGAAACTGTCTATATGGAGCATTAAGCCACCAACTGGAGGGAGAAAATATAACATCACAGGCACATACCAATGCGACGAAAACCCTACGAAAACAAGTAGCTGATTATATCGAAAATCACTTAGACCACTTCATGCCATTCATGCAGGCATCCATCCATGAACTAGCACCCCGTTACAATAGATACAACTCTAATACGGGAAAAATAAATGCGTTCATTCGAGATCTGAGAAGAGAAGGTTTTTGGGGGGGGGCAGGAAACAATTGCAGCAACAGCAAATATGAAAAACAGGACAATAATAGTACATCAAGAAGAAGGAGAGCATATAATCTTCCATCCTACTAACCAACAGGGAAGAGAGAACACACCACTAGAGATAGTATATAGGAAGCACGGAAACGAAAGAAATCACTACGATAGCGTGATTATTGCACAAGAAAAACATGAAGCAGAACAACCAGAAGAAACATACGCTCGAACTGGGGCAATAACACCCCGCCCAGAATTAGAGGAAGCAACGCACATAAACATGTACCAAATATCACAAAGAACAGAGGAAGCCAACAGTCAAGAATTACAACACGATGACATCATCCTGGCGACATGGAATGTCAGAGGCTGCATAACGAGAGAGAAAAGAGAAAAAATCGATGAGGCTCTTATGATGGAACACATACACGTTGCATGCATACAAGAGACACACATGATAGACGGAACTGCAGTTACTCAAAACTACAAATGGCATCTAAGTGGAGGGGACAAAGAAAAAACCAGCAGGGGAGTCGCATGGGCAATAAGACGGAACACCCCTATCCAGATAAAGACAAGAAAAGTAAACGAAAACATAACCATGGCAGACTTACAAATTGGAAAGGAAAACATATGCATATTAGGAGTACATGTGCCCTCCGACAAACGGGCAGGACGAGTATTTAGACAGATCACCCAAGAGACTAGAAGAAATAGGAATAGAAAAATGAACATAATAATACTAGGAGACTTCAACGCGCATATAGGAAAGGACGACCGAAGACAAGAATATCATAGGAAAAACCTTACTTCACACATGGACAAACGATAATGGAAGCTCGCTAAAAAACTTGGCACATCTGTTCGATCTAACAGTTAGAAACACATGGAGCAAGAACCTAACCTGCCTTAATACCTGGAGTAAAGGAAACATCAACTCTCAAATAGACCATATCCTAGTGGATAGAAAAATAAGGGACAGGGTCAAAAACATTAAGGCAAAACAAGCAACAAACGTCAAAACAGATCACAAAATATTATATGGAACACTAGTAATAAAGAAACAAGAAGCAAAAAAAAGATACAACGAAACATCAAATGACACA
Organism: Stenurella melanura; assembly: GCA_963583905.1. Lineage (NCBI taxonomy): Eukaryota > Metazoa > Arthropoda > Insecta > Coleoptera > Cerambycidae > Stenurella > Stenurella melanura. The sequence continues at coordinate 31,423,682 of OY757314.1, read as the reverse complement.
TGGAACATCTCACTGCTACAGAACGAAGAAATAAAAAAGAAATACCAGGAGGAGATAGAAAAACAGTTAACAGGAAAACAACTAAATTGGTCAACAATGGGTTTAAAAATGAAAATAGCGGCGAGGAAAACGTTGAAAAGGAACAAATCCCCTATGAGCCCAACAAGAAAAGACATGAAAAGAAATTACGAAAAACTAAAGAAAATGAAGGCCACAGGAAAACAATATACACCGAACATAGACAAAAAGATAATAGAAGCGGAGAAAGAGAAAAAGAGACGCAGAGAGGAGGCACGAACAGAAAAAATGCAGGGAATTCTTCGAAAACATAGAATCCACTCCAGCAGGACAGAGATTAAACCAAACTTTTAGACACCCTAAAACATACAGGAGAAACAACAATACGCAGCCAAGAAAATACATACCACTGCAGCATTGGGTCAGGAAACTAGAAGAAGGAAACGCGGAGAGAAGTCAAATAGAACCAATACAAGAAATGGACCACTGGCCACTGGGAAAGCCACCGTCAAAAGACGAACTACTAGAAATAATGGCCAGAGCTAAAAGAAACACGGCCCCGGGAATAGAATCATACGCAATGAAATACTGGGGACACGTCCAAAGACGGGACTCGACACACCTACTAAAGAAAGCGCTGCGAATGAACAGCAACAAACTGAAAATAGGGAGGCCATGCTACACATGGATAACAACAATCGAGAGGATTATGAATAAGCTAGGAAAGGATTATACACACTGGGAAAAGCTGGCACAACAAAAAATGGAATACAATAAAGAAATATCAAGGATATACACACTGCCAGACTCAGAAACAGAAGAAACAGAAAACTCAGAAGTAGAATAGGAGAGAAGATGATCACAGACAGAAACTAAGAAGAAGCATATCACAAAAACCTGAAAGTGAAAAGAAGCACGAAAACCTAAAAGAAGCATCTCACAAACGCCTACACTTTCCATCCGATGAAGACAGAAGGAAAACAAGAAGAAACATCTCACAAACACCTACACGCTCCATCCTATACTCCTACCCCATGCGTCATGCGGCTCTCGCTGCTGACAACAAGCATGTCCAATGTCCAATCCAGCGTATGCAGCTGGTCCGGCGGTATATAAAAGCACTGGGGGTTTGTTCTGGCACACGGTGGGATGATCGGTGGGCGATCGGGCTGCGTGGTGGAACAAATCTCCCTGCACCGGAATTGGCAGCAATGCCCACCTTACGCTGGCAAATCAATCAATCAATCAACACATTTTTAATCATTGAAAGAAACTAAAATTAATTAATTTTCCCGATATGGCAAATATTTTGGATTATACAAAATAAATAAAAATGCAACAGAATTCTTTCCCAGTAATTTTCTTTATAGTTTAAAAGAACCTAAACTGAGATTGTTCTCGGCTAAAAAAGATACAAATTTCAATAGGTTTACCTAAAACAGCTTTTATGGCTAGTTACAATTATTTAAAATACTTTTTCGATCACAGCGGCCTTTTCACATTGTGAAACAATTTGAAAAAATTCAGAGATAATCTATGGATTAGGGGCTTTAATATGATATAATTTTTATTTTGATGTAATTAGTCAAAAATGGAATTTTCTCCTCCCTTGAATTTTCTATCATTCCAAAATTGAATTTTAAACTTATGTACCAATCAAAGTAGAAAAATTTCTAATTGTAATTCCCATTAAAAAAAACACTAGGATCATATTCAGTACTTGTGAAACATCAATTTTCAAACCAGTGCATCCAATAGAAAGTTGCAGAAACAAAATGGCGGACGTTTTAGGTACGAAAAAATGTGAAAAAGTCGGTTTTTCTCGTTTATCTGCGAATTTAACTTTTTCATCGAAAAGAGTGGAACAATGGTTGTAGGCATTTAAAATACCTACAAAGTGAATGAAAATCCGATTGTTATATTCCTGGGAATAAAAAAAAATTGATTAATGACATTTTTTTATTTTGCAGTAATTTTTGCAACAATTAATTTATGGTATCAACAATCTTAGGAAATATGCGTCCTAGTGTGCTTAATAAGTGGCCGTAACTCGAATTCAGACGGATGAATAATTTCCAAGAAATTCAATTGTTTATTAAAAAAAGTGACTTCAGGCGGTCCGATTTCAATTTTGCAAAAGGCTTTCTACTCTTCAAGAGTTATACTATGACTGAGCTCAAAACCGAAGTCAAATATTACAATTAAGTTGCTTAAAGACGCCATTGAGAATGATGCATATTTCTTCGGTATAAACAAATGTATTTAATTACTTTGTCAATTGTTCGTGTATCGAAATGTAAAATAGATATGTGCGTAGCTGGCATTTTTATACGAATTTAAAAAAAAATGAAGTGAAATATTTTTTTGTAAATTCCCGAAACTTTTTTTTTATTTAGTCTGTACAGCCAGCATGTGCTAGCAGAATGGGGAGAGAGCCTGCAGCAACGGTGTCTCTCTACATCGAAAAGTTGACTCGCGCGTTCAAAATCGTTCGGGCTTGCAAAATCTTCTATATCCTGATTTATGGTGAACCCTAAAAAAATCCTTTTGTGCAATACCAGCAGATGTTAACGATGTAAGTTAAAAAATAAGGTCTCGGGAATTTTTTGAAAAAAAGATTAGAAACAGAAGAAACAGAAAACTCAGAAGTAGAATAGGAGAGAAGATGATCACAAACAGAAACTAAAAATAAGCATCTCACAAAAAACCTGAAAGTAAAAAGAAGTACGAAAATCTAAAAGAAGCATCTCACAAACCTACACTTTCCATCCGATGAAGACAGAAGGAAAACAAGAAGAAACATCTCACAAACACCTACACGCTCCATCCTATACTCCTACCCCACGCGTCATGCGGCTCTCGCTGCTGACAACAAGCATGTCCAATGTCCAATGCAGCGTATGCAGCCGGTCCGGCGGTATATAAAAGCACCGGGGGTTTGTTCCGGCACACGGTGGGATGATCCGTTGGTCGATCGGGTGGAGCCGCATGAATATGTAATAGACGACTGGTCGACTGCAGATGGACAATCGGCGGGCGACCGGGCTGCGTGGTGGAACAAATTCTCAAATTCGTATAAAAATGCGGAATATCTACGCGAATATCTACATTTCACATAATATCAATAACGAATTAATTCAACTCTTAACTACATTAGTACATGAAACAGAAAATTTATATTGTTTCAATGTATTTTTTTAGAAAGAAGCTATGTTACGAAAACGTTAAGCTTCCTTAGTAAGGCTATTATATGTTTGCTTATAATTGTAATGAAACATTGTTTATAGGATTATGCAAACAGCAGAAAAAACTATCTATGAGAACTAAAAAGAAAAACTATATGTAAGAAATAAATCATAAATATTTTTTTACATATAGTTTTTCTTTTTAGTTCTCATAGGTAATTGTTTCTGCTGTTTGCAAAATCCAATAAAGAATTTTCATTGTTATTATATGTATTTAGATTTCGGGAGAGAATTGATCTTTGTGCAGCAATTGTGTTTACTCGGTTCACTACAAAATTAACGCCACCTCTAGTGTTATGGTTGTAAAAATTTTCAAAAGTCAATGTATATTCTTGCAAATAAGTAGAATAGTAGAATATTCAGTTTATGTATGAAAACCATTCCATTGAACTCCACAAAATTGTATTTATTTTATTTTCTGTTTTTCCACAACCATACCTTTTGTTTTAGATACATTCAACTTCAGTTTATTGACTTCTAACCATTCGCTTACTTCACTGAGAATTTTATTCATTCTTCTCACTTAAGAGGCACCGTTTCCTTCTGTTATATAAATATCCATGTCATCTGCAAGACAGTCATTACCAGAGTTACATGGCTATTATATCATTAATAAATAAAATTAACAAAAGTGGCCTCAAAATACTTCCCTACGATACCCAACGTTAATAGTTCTTATAGTCGATACACACACAACTACTTAACCACATATTATTAATCTAAAATAAATATACCGGTTGCTTTGCCTAAGTCACAATGCTTTTTTCAATTCATTTATTGAATACTGCAGAGCACTTTCACAATTATACCCTTCTCTAGAACATACTGAAACTTACTTATTAAATTATTTCCCGTAGGGATTGTAGCATTTTCTAATATTTTTGAAAACACTAACACCAACGTATTTATTGAGCAATATTCCTTTGTTTTAATAATTTTGGTAACGGGGGCGGCCTCTACAGTTTATAGTGGAATCCGAACTATTTCAATCGATCCAAGAAACTATTCTTGTAGTTGTAAGGTAATGTAATTCCTGTGATTATGTATCTTGAGAGTTGTAGATGATACGCCTACTAATAGATTTTTAATTATATTTATACGAAATACCATTTTCTGAATTTAATATTTTGTTAATAGCCCCAGTGCTAGCATTAATATATCATAACATATCCTGATAATCCAACTTAAGAAGGGACTAATTTGCATTTTATAAATATTCACGTTATCGTGCCCCCATAATAAATACGTTCCAAATTATTAACAGAATGCTGTATCAAAGATATCAGGGTAACTATAAATTATTTACAAGAACCTCTGATAATACATCGTTTGGTATTCGCCATACATTATGCAGTACCTCATTAAACAATAATTGGATAGTTCAATTAAAATTTATATGCTCAACTACTTCCAAGGACGCTAGTTACTACAAAGGAAGCAGGTACAGTTTCCGAAACATCAATTGGGTCGTTATCATGGTTTGTTTGTATGAGCATTACATGTCACAGTCGCTCTTTGAGTATTGCTGTGGCGGCATCCATCGACCCTACAAAGAACTCTTATGTGTTTGAAGTTCCAAACCTGGAAGAATAAACCAAAATTTAAAAACAAATAATCCGTAAAAATTCATTGATAGTGCGTTTATAGACATATTATAACGAATTCACGACTAGTAATGCCGATTTAAAGAGTTATTAACAACCGTCGTAGCAAATTATAGACCTGGAATAGTTTCTCGAATATCTCGAATTTGTATATTTTCGGATATTTGTATACGGATGCAACATTTTGCGTATTTATTATTTATATTTATATTTATTAGTATTTATTATTGTGTATGTTACGCAATCAAATTTTGTAATTTGTTATGCAATGTGCAATGGTTGAAATTTTTTACATACGTCTAGAAGTTATAGAAAATATTTTTTCCGACACCTAGAAGAGTTCTCTAAGATCGTCGATAACACATAAAAACGTGAATTTTCATATGGAAGTTTAAATCTTAAATATATTAAAGTCCTTTTTCATCGATGACTTTTCATGTACTTACAATTAATTTGTGAACATATCAAAACGGTAATCATATAAATAATAAACAAAAAAAGGAACTATAACCGAAAATCCACGTACAGTTTTTTTTCATTTGACTGATTTTAAGGAAAGAATTAGATTCTTAGTGAAACTTCATAGTATGTTACGTTCGCATTTGGTTTACATGTTATACCATCGTATCATCGTATCGAAAGCAATGTCTTTCTTTTAATATCATCTAGACCTAGATACCGAAATATGTGAAATATGTTATTGTGTGCGCCAATAACTTCTTGGCGTTATATAACGGGGTTATAGAAACATCACTATAATAATATATAATATAATGTAGGTACATAATTTTTAGAATTCGTCAGTTATCAGAGAAAGGAAACTTAAATGTTGCTCGCTTTACCATTGATAAATATGTTAATTAACAGGGATCCGAGGATTGATCCCTGCGGAACGCCACATATCTCAAATGGCCTCTCGTTCGAAAAGTAGGGAAAAGTACTTACAACTATTGTATAGTTTGGTGTTCATGCTCTGTAACTCAAACGGTGTTCTGTAGGATAGTGTGTTACTATTAATTAGCACACTTAAAACCCGATTTGTGAGAAATCTACGAGGGGGAAATTTCTTTAACTGATTTTATTAGCTTCAGCGGGTCAAAAGATATAGGGAATGATGGCTGATCAATTCAACAGAACCTGAGAAAACCCTTAGAAAAAAGATGGCTTTCACTTTGCACACAAAATAAAGAGTTAGTCCATAGATCCTCTATGATACCCAGAATTAGATTTAAAAAATGTCGCTATTTCGAGAACAATTTTTTTTCATCAAAATTTTCGCTCATTTCTGACTAAAATTTTATTTCATAAGTGTCCATGCCATTTTTGATTTTTTGGAAATGATGAAAATGTTAATTGCTTAATATATAGTGGACATTGATGTGTATAGTTTTGTAACAGGAATATTATGATTTCATACCTCCTGGAGTATCACCAAGAGTGAAAATATACATTTTGTTGAAAACAAAACATCCTGGAATTTTGTTGCCCAAATATTGAACGTTGGGGGCACAAATGAATTTGAATTCCCCGCCATTCTGTGCCATTAAGTCCAAAATTTATAATTTTCTTCAAAATGTAGATCTGGACGACGAACATTTTAAAAAATGTTTATCAGAAAAGAAAGAGAATTGCGAGAATTTTTAGCATCTTGTAAAAAGATAAATAGTAGTAAATACACACACAAGGAAACAGAGTTGTCTCTAAACACAACAAATATTTGACATTAGTCAAGAGAAATAAGGTTATAATTTTATAAAGAGAAGTTAGCAGAATCTCAAATTCCCCTAAATATATACGTTAACTACAAACTTAAGTAATCCGGAAACAATTGAGTACGTTGCAACAAAACGTGAGGTAATCTTGATATTAAATTTGAAAAAAAAAGCTATTCAGGCTAATTAACAACAATTAAATGTAAATGCTTGAAAATTATTTTTTAGAAGTTAATAATGTTTTTTGGGCATTTCATATGAAGTAAATATTGTTACGCTTTAACGCCCCCTAAGTCCTGACGAGTGATACGCTGAAATTAAGTGCCAATGGTTAGGCAGCCAGTAATACACGCCATTATCTCTTCTGGAAGCCTGTAGATGGCTCTAGGGTTACATTGTTCTGGAATTGGAAATCTCCAGATGGATCTAGAGGCAATTTTAGAATATATAAGGCGAGATTGAAGTTCAGAAGAGAGAAGTTTTATTAAAGAGAAGTTGGAAAGTGAAAAAGTGAGGTTAAATATCACGTAAACAAAGTGTAAAGGTTATTTTGGTTAATTAAGAAGTATTGTGTAATCAGTAAATTATTAAATAAAGTGTTAGTGTTTACCCCTTGTTAAAATTATTTAGAACCCACAGATCCTAAAGGGTGGCTTCAGGGGTGAAAATACGCGACAATATGTTTCAAAAGGATACAGTTCAAATAACCAAGAAATGGGCATTAGTTAATTAACAATTGGCCAAAATGCTAAAAGTTAAATATCTCGAGTTCAGATGAACGACTTTTTTTTAATTAAATTTCTCGCAATTCCCTTTCGTTTCTGATAAGAAATTTTCAAAAATATTTCCAAAATGGCCGAGAAAATCTATTTGTTTTGTATTTGGATTATAAGTAAATGTCAAAAAGTGGCCAAAATTACTTAAATTGTTTTTTCATGTTATCGGAAAGCTGGCGTCCAGATCCACATTTTGAAAAAAAAAATAATAATAGCACAAAATGGCCGGCAATTCAAATTTCAGATAACAAATTCATTTGTGTCCACAGGGTTCAATATATGGGCACCAAAATTTCAGGGTGTTTTGTTTTCAATATAAGGTTAGGGGTGAAACACCCCCAAACTGATAAACAAAACTAATTATACTGCATATGAATAAACTATATTGAGAATATCTATAATACTTGTGTGTGTATATGACAGTCTAACCAGCGAATGCCCCGTAGGTCCCTCGCATGAGTTCCCAACAGTCCATGTTTATATTTCTTAGGCACCTCTCACGGATCCATAACACAAACAAAATATGCGTCCAATGACTATTTATATTTTAAATGTAAACAACCTATAACATTCGGCCATCCTGCTCCAATTGATTGTCCCCAATCAAATTATGCTCATCCTAAAATCATCCAGTACGTATAAATAATAAGAACAGAAGTGTTACAGCAAATAATTAGTTATGCGTTACATTAGGCATTTAGCATCTACGTATTCAAAACGCAAAGCAAATCTAAAGAAATAAAGTTAACACCAAGCAAATCTCTCTCATCGTGCCTATTGCACGGACCTTCGAATACATCAAAATATTCTCATCATGTCTATTACACGGACCTTCGAATACATCGCAATATTCTCATCATGCATATTGCACGGACCTTCGAATACATCAAAATATTCTTAAAACGTCATGTTGGAAAGATTTAACGTGCCAAGTTTACCAACTAAAAGAATATACATTCAATAATTTTTCTCTATAAAACTGTGTATAACATGTTTGATTGTCCTCATGTTTTAGAGTAACTGAATTTACACATACCTCGTATAACAAGACGAAATTGTGAAATATTTCGTCTTTCTACTCCACAAACTAATTTATTAAATTTTCCCCGTTATATTTTATATATAGAAATTTTAACTAAACCACTTCAAGATAAACTTGATATGTTCAACTATAGTACTCAATCAATTAAAGAGCCTGATTTATAATACAATATAAAATATAACATTTACTTTTTGTGCTGCTCCACTGTAGTTCTATTCGATTTTAATATGTCTGTTTTATATAACTTTGCTGTAATGTTCCCCACCCTGTAATTGGTTACTTGTTCGGTGGTCGTATCTAAATAATAAATAAATAGACACTATGCACAATTTAAATGTTGCATTGCACTGTACTGTACAATCTACCCCCTCTAGAAAGTGTTCTGTTTGCAGTTTATATGCTCGTTAATTTATGTAGGTATATTTAAATCATTGTAAAAATTATATTTGTACATTATTTATTCTCTACTGCATAAATAAACCTATTTTATTATTAGGGGAACCTATTGTGAAGTACATCGTTAACAGTTTCTAAAATTTAACACATTTTTGAGTCAGCTTTTCTATTCGTCCCAAAGATAAAAGCGAGCAAAATAATAATTTTTTTCATAACCAGTCATCTACTGACAGATCATATTCAAATGAGAGTCTATCATCTTAATATAACTTCAGTTATACGTGCTGTTTTCCCAGCCTTCTATATTTGTTTATAATAATTATTGAACCTGTACTTACGGCACTATGTAACACCTGTAATGCTCGAGCCAATTATGTTCTCCACAATTTGGGGCGTTATCAGGGAAATTCATTTTTTTATCTTTTCAAATAATTAACATTGTAAACACTATATTAATCACAAGGTCACATCCCACTTCTGAAATATAGGGTTAGGGGTGAAACACCCCCAAACTGATAAACAAAACTAATTATACTGCATATGAATAAACTATATTGAGAATATCTATAATACTTGTGTGTGTATATGACAGTCTAACCAGCGAATGCCCCGTAGGTCTCTCTCATGAGTTCCCAACAGTCCATGTTTATATTTCTTAGGCACCTCTCACGGATCCATAACACAAACAAAATATGCGTCCAACGACTATTTAAAAGGTATATTTTATGAAGGTGTGAAGCCGATCGGAACTCTTGACGCCCCTGAGCATTAAAATGAAAAAAACTCTCTTTATCCAGTTTATTTCATTTTGTACGTTAAGTACGTACTCAAAAGACCCCAAACCAACCCAAATTTGGAATTTTAATTGCGAAAGTTTTTGGTTTTTGTTTGTCCCGATCGGACCTCTAGAATCGGATATATTCACCTTTTTCGTTTTTACCTAAATAAACGCTGTTTAAAAAACAAATTTGTTCATAAAAAAACGCAACAGGCTTTGGAAGTTCAAAACTCAGATATATACTTCTGGTGATACCCCAGAAGGAATCATAATATTGCTGTTACAAGCTCATCGTTTATTTAGTCTTTTTTTCCTGCACTAATATCCAGTTAAATATGGCAACCATGATTTTTTTCGAATACATACGAGATTTTAATGGTTTGATAGGTATTTTATACTCATACTCTAAATTCATAGTGACGATAGGTATTTTATACTCATACTCTAAATTCATAGTGACGATACATCTTAGTAACAAGGTAAGAAAATAAATACCAAACGGTATAAGACGATAATAGGTCATATAATTTACTGGACATGTCTCATATTTTAAAGAAACAAATTGGAAGACAAAGGGCCCTTCACAATTCAGCCGATAGGTGTTGTGCAGTCGCTTTAATTTTAATTGGAGTTCACTTTTATAAATTATTTATATTCTGTGCTATATTCCTCGTCGCAAACAGTAAGAAATCCTGCTGCCGATGCGCGATGTGCCAAAAGTGTAATTTACTTGGTATTTGCATCTGCATTGCATCATGAAATCGTAATGATTCACTCACTGTTATTAATTAAGGCTGTAATCAAAACCGTTGAAATAAATTCATTTAATCCTCATAAACAAATTAAACTGATTTTTATGATGAGAATTTTAAATATTTATATCTTACCCATGGGATGATGGAAAACTTCTCTATAAACATTGGTTTGTCGGCGCATCTGTGTAAATAAACAAATTTTAAATCTCTCACCAACTCCATTATGTGTCTTGTATATAATACATGGCGGTATTAATCATCATGCAATTTATGGCCCTCTAGTTGCAGTAGCTGCGAAATTCTTTTCACACACTTATGCCGATATTTATCTTCATTCAGTTTTTATCCTCTTCGCAATAACGAAAACGAAGAGTATATTGCATTTGATCCGTGCATTTCTAAAACCAGTAATATCGTTCCTAGAGAAAAAATTTGCGTATCACCGAGTTAGTGATCGGATTCTGAACAACTTTTAAAATGTCTGTCGGTTCGTCCGTCCGTCCGTCACGTTACCTGTAAGCACGATAACTTAAGAATGAAAAGTCTGATTGTATTGAAATTCGGACAGAAAGTTCGTGTTTGCTAGAGGAAGAATTTTTTAATAAAGTTGATCGCTAAAAGTTTTTACAAAAAAGTTATTAAGGTCAGTTGGTGTATCTGGGCCCAGGGGGTAACTGGGCCATGGTTTTTTTCCGTAGAACTTGTGGGGGTAATTTCACTTCAAGCAGTTGGCAGCACTGAAGGACAATGTCATCTCACTACAACAATTAGTCTCTGAGTGTTGTTGCTTTCATGTAGTAATTTTTTAAATTTTGTAGTGCAAAATTTTCATAGCAACGTGATGTAATCTTGATTTTTATGAAATATCTACAGGTTTACTGTATATATTATCAACGTCACAGTTAATTTAGCATAAATTAGAAGCATGATATATCCCTAAAATGTTATTGCAAGCATGTATTCTGCGTTACGTCATAAGTTTGAGTGGGTGGCCCAGTTACCCCCACAATTTTTCAAAAATGGGGTAAGTGGGCCAGTTCCTTAGGGCATCTGGGCACGGCTGGGACCAAGTTACCCCAAGCACATTAAGTATGTTGTTTTTGTTTTTATTTATTAGGTAGATGTAGATCACTGCGCACAGTCACACAAAAAATAGCGATCTGAACCCGGGACCCGACATATTAATCCCTATGTATTTTGATGTGTTGAACACGAATCTGATGTCCGTTTAGCTCCATCACCCACCATTTTTTTGTAAATCGCGAAAATAGCCTAAGCAGTCTCATTTCTTTAGATTATTTTCGCGATTTACAAAAAGTTGGTGGGTAACGGAGCTATACGGACATTGGATTCGTGTTCAGCACGTCGAAATATGTCGTCGATTACTATGTCAGGTCCCTGGTGCAGATCACTTTTTCTTGTGGGCCTGTGTTAATTATGCTTACTTGAAATTGGATGTTTTTTACATTTAATTTTGCCCTTTTTACTTTAGCAGAAGTTCACACCTAATTGTTATGTAGTAGTTCTCTTACATTGTCGACAACTCGACTACGGTGTGGTTTAAATGACTTGTGGTAATTTTTGTACGAAGTTTACATGTTTACCAACACGCCCACTTACCCCAGTTCAAATAACAATCGTTTGTATGAAACCAAGACCCGTATGGTCCAGTTGCCCCAATTTCTAGGGGTAACTGGGCCCATCAGACTTTTTATTATTTAATTATAATTATAAAGAAAATTAAATTTGACTCGGGATTTGAATATTATATATTTAAAGACTGTATATTGTATTATATATAAAAAAAATATTTTAGATATTAATATAACTTATTAGTGGTTCTCAGGCAAGTTCAAAGTATAATCTTCTCGCTCAGGTTGTAAAATCATGGCCCAAATACTCCAAGTGACCTTAATTATTTAATTTTAAGAAAATCATGTTTTTTTATGTTTTGTGATTAAATAAGAAATGTCTAAAACAAAAAATTGCGCAGTAGTAGAATGTGCAATAATTATATAAAATATAAAATAATATAAATATAAAAAGTGCAGTACGTTGGCGAAGAGTATAATGGTTATCTTGTTATATTTCTAAATTTAGTCAGTAGGTATATAGAATTGATATAGGTTCGCATTTATTTAGTTGTTTTATAACAATCCTAAGTTGGTTTTAAAAACAATTACACCAACACTTATTAACAGGTGGGATTGTAGCTCAGTGAATTAACACGTTTAGCTTGAAAATTAGCATACCTACCGAAGAGGGTTCAAACCCTGCTTGGTGCAAAAAATAAATAATTTTAAAATTATCCCCGAGAAATGGTCCGGACTCCACTATAAACTGTAGGGTGTCATTTCGCTTTACCTTATACAAAATCCTGAATTTTCAAAGAGTTACCTCGGTGACTTGAGAGGCAGTGAAGAAATTATTTTAAGAAAGTGAATTATGAAATATATATTGCCTGCATTTAAAACAAGCTAACCACTCTTTGCCGATTTACTGCACTTTTTATATACTTGTTGCACATTCTATAGGATACTCTTCGCAGTTTTTTTGTAAATATTAGTTTTAGACATTCTTAGTTTAATTACAAAACTTTTTTTTTTATTAAAAAAATTAATAACTTTTTATTTATTGATAGATTTTGTTCAAAAATTGATACAGAATGTCTCACGAACATGAAGTAAAATAAAAATTGAAAATGAAAACTAACGTTACCGAAAAATGGTCTATCCATTGCGTCGTTAAAATTCTTTAGACGTCAGACATTTTTTTATTTACTTCTTCCCTGAAGATAAGCTGTCAACTAGCATAAAAATATATGGAATTATTTGGTATACGTTCAGCATCGTTTAATAATATGATAGAAGATTCCTCAAGTTTTCTTTTAGTTCCGTTAGTTTCTTTTTTCAAAATCAAGTCATATTGATCATATGATTGTTATCCCACGCGTGTTCACAAATATTAGATTTTTCGAATTCTTTCCTTCTAACGTAATTTTTATGTTCATTAAGCCGTACGTTGAAAGGTCTAGATGACACACCTACATAGTGTTTTCTACACTCAGAACAATACTATAAATATAATTTTGGAAATTTTGGTAATATTTAGCAGTTCGTTTTCGATAAAACTGATCTTAATTTAAAAATATTTAAAATACCGTTCGTAAAGAAAGCCTATTCCCCGCAATTTATCCGATAGATCATGTAGTGGATCATGGAGTTACTGTTAAAGCCCTAACTACAGACCTACCTAACTCGCCTTCGGCTCGTAGGCTCAAACATCATTCACGATCTTCGTGAATAATGGCTATCATAATCGCTCATATCGTAATATACTACTAAATTGTATTTATTCTATGCTGACCTGCTTGTATCGTACAATTGTAGGCAAATGACCATTTTAATATATCAGGGAATATAGTATATTCGAATATTGACTGTGTCCTCTGTGTACCTCACTTTGAAATATAGGTAGTGTGCTATGGCATTTAACGGATGTTTTAGACACAGTTTTTGATTCCACGAATGTTTGAATATTCAGATGTGTCACTTATAGCTACTAGATTTTTATCCGTGAAAATATAATAGGGTTCAATAGATGCATAATAATTGTATAACCTCGTATGTGTGTAGTAACTACCTTAAATATCGAAATAAAAAGAGACCGCCGCTCTTTTAAAGAAGCCCGACAATTTTAGTGAAACAATATATTGATTAAATATTCGGCATCTTTAAAGTATCTTGCCTATCTATTATGTTAGGTATTCCACGAGACCAAACACTAAACTGTTGGCTTTTATTTTGTTTTCAATTAATGCGATGCATCAGCATATCCATTTTTTTTTACTGAGATTCGGATCCACAATAAGATATTTTATTGACTGTCTCACTAACACCAGTGATCACTGAATCTTGGATCCTTGGTAGTCAATTCGATAGGAATGTGGAGACAGAGTCATACAATAAATTCACAGTCTCAAAATTCCCAATTTCGACTATTACCTTAGTCGTAAAGAAGTTCACACATAGTAAACCAAACGTCAAAAGACTAAATTTGTTTTGTTGTCCTGACTCGACTTAGACTTCTATCGAATGGTAGCCAATGAAAGTTCATTTGTGAAACCAATTCACAAATAGTAGAATGTCATTATTAGTTGTAAATCAGCTACTGTAATCGCCAAATATGATGAAGCCGCCTGTCTGATGTAGATAAGTCTCACCAATTCTTTCTAAAACCGTATGATTGATGTAATTAGAAAAAGACTCTCTGCGTGGCCGCCCGTATTTACTACAATTTGTGTTTCAGGAGGGGTACGGCTAGAAATCGTCTTCCGTCGAGCTTCATCATATTTGCCGATTACAGTAGATTAACTTTTAACAGCAGGAGCGTGCAGTTTTATCACTGTAAAACGTGTTGGAGCCATTGATATACGTCATGGTTTATTTCATGAATTTTTTCCCGCAAATACCACTTGTGCTGTTAAATTCTTTATATACATTTTTTCTCAAGTTTGTGCCCAGAATTTAACATGACTCATGTAAATTGTAATGTATACAGGGGAATATTAAATGCATAGTTATATTTTAACACTCGACATACTTCGTCAGGTATAATTGATTGACAAATTCCAATCTCATTGGGTGTGTCTTAGGAAAAATTAAAGTTTCATTCATTGTCCGACAAGTGCCTTAAATTTTCACTGTAATAGTCCGTCCCTGCTACACTGTTATTTAAGTTGTCAGATCAGCTTTCAAAGAGATCAGTGGTACGACTGGGGATGCCCCTTTCATATCAGATTCTAAGTCGGAAACCATACAATCTTACGATTAAGTATCTGATTGATGCAGATGATATTCAGCGCCTTTGTGTCTATATGTTATTTGGGTGTTTGCAACTCAATTAATCCTGCGATTAAACGACGAAGCTACGCGAGCTACGAACGCTGGATTATGTATTTCTTATGCTCTGCATCAGCATTTAGCGTCTTCAACTCTTCAGGCTGTCCGTAATTAGCAGTGTGAGTATCTGGGTTGAGACTAGATCATATAATATTTAGCACGCTGTACATGTACTCGAAGTAGTGGCTCGAGTTTTGAGTAGTGAATTTGATGAATTTTTAAGCATCATATCAAATCTGAAATCGCTTACGACAATAGCTGTTAACTAAAATGTTCTTTATTATACATGTACAATCAGAACTATCAGAAAATGATGAGAGATCCGTTTAGTTTAGGGCCAGTGACAAGCTAGCTACAATGAACAAAAATTACAGAAATATTGTTTCAGAAATTACTCAGCGTGGTAGGTAATATTCAATTTTTTGGGACCATTGCACAACCAACTATCATAATTGCTGGTAAAACAAGTAGATCGTCTTTTGACTGCACCGACAGAACATAAACATGTAGTTTTAACCCTGTAACATACTATACAGATCAGTCCATCGTAATGCGAGAAATTACACCAATTGATGCGTGTCCGCTAAAGGCATGGGCCGAGAGGTAGATATAAGGACAGAGTAAAGGCCCTGGGCTGTAGCACAGTATATTCTTTATGGTGTGGTGGAATGCATGAATCTAAGCAGATAGTTAATCGTCGCACGTCGGAAATCATTAGATCTCAAACCGATTCCTGCAGTGCACGAAAGTCAACTGAAGATATTTCCTATATGTTTGTATTTGTTTGGACCGATCTGTGTGTAGATTTATAGTAGTGAAACCCATACTAGATGTTCACGTAGTAATATATGAACTGGCCTTTTCCTATCTGTAACTATTTCAAAATTCATCAGTTTTATATTACGAATTTATATATACTTATAGAGTATCCTTCAGGCAAAAGGGGCATGTAAAGTTGTATAACTTTCCATCTCATACAGGGACAGATTAAACACAACCTTCAACGGCTTAGAAACATGATTATAAACTAATTACTGCTACTGTACTATAGGTATAAATAACATAAAGACCAGTTAAACTGACTTGCTTTGGGATAATATAAATTAAGAATGTACAGTAGTCTGTCAGAACCCGCTGCTGATTTCGGAAATCAAAACGATGTATCTCTACATTACAATTCGTAGCGCTTATTAAATTCTTCAGAGAATACTCTCTGCTTAATTAAACAACCTTATTAATTTCATTTTTGAACTTCTTAAATGAAAAGTGTGGAATGAACTGGTAAATAACACACATATCACAAGTAACACAACTCCCTTTACCCCTGATGACTTAAATTGACTTTGTGTGGGAGGCGGTCACATATTTCAGACACACACTCAGTGCCCATGTATTCTAGGATGAATTTCTTTTTTCGAAAAACCCCAGTGCTATGGTGGAGAATCGAATCCAGAACCTGAGGGTGACAATCAAGTCTTCTTGACTGTCGACCATGTAGTCATATACTAAATATCAAAATATTCACTTAATCTAATAGTAATAATGCTTGCATCGTCTACATGCTCTATGGGAATGGAGATCTAGCATGCTCCTTCTAACTGAGTTGTCCTTCACGTCTCATATATTTATATTTTGTACTGCGGGACTATGAATGTTTGTCTGGACATGACATTGGTCAGATGTTCTAGTATTGTCCAGTAAATATTTATCAGTGGTTTTGGACCAGTCTATACATTACAGTATCTATCATTCCGAGATGTTGCTTTGTTACTTTGTAGCATTTCCATATGCTACTTTTATATGAAGGTTACGTTGATATCTAATTAAAGGAATATATATATATATCTTAATTTATTAGCACAAGTGTATTACTGGTTGCTTAAAGCAACGCCGGACGATTTCCGTCTTCATTGAACCTCATGGCATTCGAGACTTGACTCTTGGTTGGTGATAAGGTCCCATACGATAGTTGTTATCAACATTTTTTCCTCTTTGGGTTTAGTAAAATTAATCGTATATTTAGTGATCTACACCTGATTTTCAAGTTTAGGGAGTTCTGCTCTCATTGTAAGTAAACCTTTTTCTGTTTGATTCGTAATACTCATAATTTTTTTCTCGTTATTTTTAGTCTTTTCCCGATTAATATAATCTATATATTTTTTTCGCCGTGCTGTCTTGTTCAAAAACCCTTCTGAAGGTGAGTTGCGTTATTTTTTTTTTAGATTCGTTGTACTTAGTATTGGTGTCTTTTTAGGGTTTTTTTTTAGGAATACCTATAATTATTATAGATAAAGTTGAAATTTCATCTATCCTTATGTGATTCTGAATTCTTCTCCACGTGGGAACAGTTGAGATTCCATACCTCAGAAGTTTGGTCATATCTACACTGCCCATACAAAGTTAGCACCACCGCAGTTACATCAAAAAGGAGCCGCCATCTTACATGCGTCGATTGTCCGCGTCATTGTCACCACACGGCTAGGACTCAACACCACCATAAACAGGCCAGATATTTATTATTATTATTATTTAAGTTTTTACCATAATTATCCATTAGTCATATAATCTTCAATAATTTGCACATAAATACGCCTTTTTTTTTATAACCCATGTAACGCCAGCATAGTACTATGGAGGTGAGAATATAATTAGTTACACGTGCGTACTATTCTATTTTCTTTTTTTTTGTTGATGTAAAAAGAACTAATGCAGCTATAATTGTGTATTTTTACTCGGCCCTTAAGGCCCATTATTTTGTGGATAGTGGATAATATCCTAATCTTAGTAACAATTTCTTTAATCACCACATTTTTAGTTTTGTGTATATGAGCCTGCAATCGTTGAGTAATAAATGTTTGTTGTGTCAAATGTATTACATAATTTATTTTTTTGCTCGTTTGTCCACAGTATTTTAGTATTTATTGTGATCTGGATACATCCTATCCTCATTAATTTTATTATGTTTTGTATTCCGCAACTTCACAAAACATAAATCTGAACACATAATATACATTTTTTTTTAAGTTGCGTGGCGCCCTAGTACCGTTACCTTTCAAAGTTATACAATAAATACTTCCTTATCCACGACGCTCTACCGGCGAAAAGCTGCCGTCCGCAAGTGAGGGTAAATCACCTCCCCAAATAAATTATAGCACTTTTGTGCTCCAATTATATTTTCACTAATTTTGTACAAGGGAACCCTGCAACTTGGGTATCAAAGAAACTGTCTACATTACCTTTATAATAGTGAGTGAATTCCACAAATTAATTATGAATGTTATGTTTGTCTATTAGGCAAACTTTTAATAAATAATTGAGATATGTGTGTTGTTTTATGTATTTACTTAATTTATTCTCCATAAATACTACTCGAGCTTTTAATTTTTCTCTGTAATTTTTATTGCTCAATATAATCTAACTCTTGTCAATTGAGAATCAAAACACTCAAGAACTAATCAGATTATAAACTGTCAATTTACACTCTTTATATTTCCAGACAACCGCGTTATCAGAAGATTTTTCCCATCAAATTCTAAGCACTACAAATTTTAAATATGAAAAATATCGAGCAAATATAATTACAATAAAAAAAGTACAGAAAAAGTAATTCTTTCATCTTGGCTAAGTCCAGAAAATGCTCCACATGCTTAACCGTATATAATATAAATAAAAGAGGCCCAAGATTCAATCCTTGAGGGATATCCGTTGTAGCCGTGTGTGTAGGTCTGACCTAAATTAGATACGATATCTTATGCTCTATTTTTTATGTAATAAATAAATTATTAATTCAATAGTTAGATAACTCGAAATCCATTAATTTTAATATTATAATAGAATGAATGTCGATATCAAGGGCCTTCAAGAAATCACTGTAGCCCAGCTATTTCTGTACATCTATGGTTTGCGACAAATTATGTATAATTAATGCTAAATTAGTTATAGTTGATCGTTTCCATGAAACCATAATGATATTAAGGCACTAACTAAGCCATTATCTAGTGCAGAGAATATGTTATAACAGCCAACGCTGTCGCAATACATGAACCCTTCCCAAAGCGACATTGTGCATAAGAAAGTAGTATTTTATTTAAAATGTATTCGTATATTTGAATATGTAAAAAATTATATGTAGCTGGTAAAATACTCATAATTCCTACGTATGAAAAATGGTGGGATGTTTCATTTTAGGTAAAAGTTTCCCAGTTGCTATTTCCCATAAATTATTTCGATTCAGTGTCCAATAGTAGTTCACCGGAATAGCTTTAGTGTAAATGATCCCCAATATTAAGATTATCTTGCGTTCTTTTTTTTCTCCAAAAATGGCAGGTTTAAAAATCGGAGATATTTTCATTTTGTTTTTTCTTTACTTTCGGATGCAACCAGCGTGATATAGACTAAAACTTCAAGAGAACAATTTCGTTTCCCATAAAATTTGCTAAATGACAAGACAAAATTACTTTTCTAGAGATATCCAGTTTGATGGAGAGCACTCGAAATTACAGATTCGGACCCCCTCCTCATACAGTCGTCCGGGTTCTCCTTTTACGAATTAATAGAGCAAAATTATATTTCAAATTTAATTGTCAAATTTCATGAAGTTGATTTCCATTATACTTCTTAAAAAGTTAACCAAAGGCGTTTGTACGTACTTTGCATTATGAAGATATTTGTCAAGTGCACTTTCAAAATTCCTCATCAGGGAATCTTTCCTGAGCTATAATGACAAAATCACCGAGCGCTGACCACTGTCCAATAACCGTAAAAAAATGATTTTGTCCTTATGGTTTAGGGAATTCCATGGGCTTTAAAATTGTTTTCTTGAATTTTCAACGTATCTCGTACTGATTTCGAGATATTGGCATCGAAAGTCAAAGAAACTCAAAATTAACCAAATTTTCGAATTATTTTTGAAAATCAGTTTTGAAATAATAACCAAGATATTCTTGATGTGTGGATCATTTTCATCAAAATTATCTCGGCAACCTTCTATTGGACACTAAACTCTAGTCTAGACTACGCACTAGACTGTGGAAAGTAAGTAATTTTATTCAATACAGTAATTTAATAAACATGAATAATGCACTGATTGATCATAGGTACCATATTTGTGCATTGTAGATGATATATTAATATACGATATGTCATTATAAATCTCAGTTATAATATTATGTAAAAACGTGATTCCGTTATAAATTTGATGTGAAATAATCAGGATATGTCAATATCAGCCAATTTTGTCCATTGTGTTCATTTACTCTGATTAGCAATGTCAAGCGCTTCAATTTTCATAGAACGCATACGGTATATGAATTAACACAAATATATTTTCCGCGACTCATGAATTGTTCTTATACATTTTCATCACATAATTCTTTATTTTTTTAGTAGTATTCTAGATAGCTCACAGCATGTTGCGTATTTTAAAAAATTTACGTCAGATTTTGAAAATTTATGCATCGAAACAGGCGGCGCTTCCAGATTCCTTTGTTTACAGGATAAAAAAAACTCAAGATATCTTTCCTTCCATAAATATTAAATGTGTCACTGCCGTCGCTGGCCTAGCACTGAAATACGTTGATGGTATAATTCGTTTTGCAGGGCCCACGATTTCACTCGCTGCAATACTCTAGTGGATTTTCTCCCCTATATCTAATAAACTTCTTAGGCAGGTACGGGTAGGCAAAAAAAGAAGTTGTTGAATGCGGAAATATATATCTCATTCTCGTAGAGCTAACCTAAAAATTAAAATAACGGCAATATTAAGGGCATATTATTCTGATATACCGAGGGTCAATGAAATATACGGCCTTCATTTCTTTGTTTTTAACGTACAATACTATCTATTCTCATACTAAGATGGCGGTGCTTGGTTTATTATAAATATTTGAAAGCATATGATGAGATTTTCCTAATATTTAAGAAATTAAAATTAATTCATCTTTTATCGTAAAGCTTTGTTATAGACAAATGAATATAAGAATGAAAATAACTATTTTCAACTGTAAAACTGAAAAATGATGGCGACGTTTAACCGATTATGACGACGGAGTGATGAAATATCATCAGTTATGTCATATTTGAATATTTCATCAGTATCAGTGCTCATGTTATATGAACAATATGTTGTCGTAGAAGAAGTACAGCAATTTTGCATTTATGCAAAATGAGCATCATTTTCTGCCTGTTGCATAAAATATACTATTTCGTTTGTATGACTGAACAGTAAGCCTGATTTAATGTATTGCATACTATGCCGACTTGGCATTTCCAGGATTAGTTTGCGTACAAGACTACCTACAAATTTATTCTTGTTACGATACTGTCGTCTGCAGACATCGTTATGGTTCCACTTTTTACCTATACGGTTTTGCACATCATTAATGTATAATTCAAGAAGTAAAGGCCCTAGTTCTGTACCCTAAGGCATCTTCCTCTGAGAAAGTGAGTACCGATTCTTAAAATTATTTTACATTGTAAGTAGGTAAATCGAATTTAATTATATTATTCTCCTCGCATACAACGTTTAATTTGTATTACACACTTCGGAGTTACCCTGTATATTGTAAGAATTTCAGAACGTGATTAATTAACTATTTACACGTATAATATATAGTTGAATTCTAAGCAGTGAATAAGTATGACGCATATTGTCTGGTATGAATTTAATAGCGAACAAAGTTTTGCCCTGAAACCACGAACGACACAAAAAAACATTCGTATGTACGTGAGTGTCACGTAAATACGAAATTATACTCATTAATATTGTATGTGTAATAGCAATAATACAGACACCTTAGTTATCTACATTCATGCACAAGACGTTATGAATAAGAGGAGCTGGAGAACAGGTGTCATAGCAGCAACATATCAACTTTTGTTCTCAATGAGAGTATGAAATACTCTTGATAAAATTAAAATCATCATATTTCGTGGAGCTAACACAACCAATTTTTAATGATTGAGTGAAATATTTTTGAATAAGATAATAAGTAAGATTAAGGACATACATGTCTTTTTGTTAAATATTTGGGATTGTGCTCCAAACGGAACCCTATTTTTCTAGTTCCCCTGTTCATCTGTCTAGCTCGCTAACGGTAATATATTTTCATAGATCTGTCCCGAACTGGACAAATAGTTAAAGAAAAATTTGTATTGTTATTTAGGGGGCAAAACATTATACGATCATTGGGCGCGAATTGAACATAGGTGTTTAACTTCCTTTATCAGTTAGATCGAATAAACTTTGTGGCCGTAGATCTTACAAAACACAAGCTTTATTAAAGTAATCAAGTATTACTCTATGTTGTATACTACTACTAGAGTTACTACAATAGGGTAAAATGGAGAATCATTATGGTACACATATAAAAGGATACCAGCAGAACGAGAACTGTACAACTAAAATTAACTTAAGATGGCCATTCCCTAGAAAGAGACATCCGATAGGGAAATATTTATTATTTTTGGTCATAACTTTTTTTTCCTAGTAGGTATATTTAAAAAAACTATAAGAGTACCTAAGTAGGACCATAACAAGACTACTACTATGAATTTTCACTCAATAATTTCAGTGGTTTGCAAAATAGCTAGATTTAAATTAAAAAATTATGTTAATCTTCCTATTTCGTAGTTTCTTGCACACTTTCAATTCACTTTTTAAATGCTGGAGTAAATATGTTCATATTCACAATATCATAGCAGACGTTTTGCGGCATATGCATTATTTTACTTGCTTTCTGTTTGCTGTATGGTACACAGTACTCTCTCACTCCATCTGTCGCGGTTGCCTGTTAAGCATACGACTTCCGCAAAGCTCTTTCTCATCAGTTCCTTGGTGTTATCAGTTCAACGTTTCCAACTCTTACTTATTATCTGATCTTCAATGACTATTAGACGCTCTATATTGTTCTTTCTCCTGTTCTTGTGACCAAAAAATGGTAAAATGAGGAAGAGTGCCGTACTGTGATGCGAATTTTGGTGCGACGTGACGGGTCGTCCAGGGTCGTTTCCATTATGTAAATTTTGAAATAATATCTTAATTTCTCGCAAACATAATTTATACTAGGTATTAACAGCATATATTTTCTCTGCAAACGAGGTGATGATGCCGACTTGGTTGGCGAAAGCTGTTTTTGTGTGAATTATTTTAATTTCAATAATATATAAATATAAACTTAAAATAAGTAAATGAAACTGAAATATTATGCAAAGGGACTTAACTGTTTTGCATAAGGTGTTAAGTCTTTTGGCAGCACACGATATTGCTCACGAATTTACTTCTGACCTCGCACAACAATTAATAATCCTGAATCTAATAAGAGCCCGGATATTTTTGACGTTTTTCAAACCCAACTCACTCTCTCAGTAAAATATAAGTTAAGTTACGATGTTTTTGTTGAGTTTTCCGGCAATGATATTGGGGTGAATGTTAACACTGCACTACCCCTTATATTGGCAACGGCTTGTCAAACTCTATGATTGATGATAAAGGCAAATATTCAAATCAACTGGAGATTGACTGATCACTTTCAATATTTGATTTTCACTGCCTCACTTGCAATAATCGGAAATATGCAGATGTGTTTGAGTTCAAGAAATCTTCCTCAACGTTAACGTCACAGTTAAAGGCTCAGTTAAAGTTTCTAAACATAGGGTGTTTTAATGTTAAAAATGTAGATATTTGTATTCGTTAATATTATGAATAGGTACATAAAATACAGTTCAGTTGTTGATTTTAATTAAGCCATCTTTGTGCATTCGGTATTTCTTTAAGGTATACATTAAAATGGAAACATTTGTATGAACTTTTTTATTTACAAGGGTAATAATTATGGTTTCATCAAGCTGAAATGACAGTGGGCTAGAATAATTTTGAAAGCGGCAACATCGATTTCTTTAGTACATACATGGATTTGTAAATAGAATGTCAGAGTATCTTTTCCTAGAATATCAAAGGATTTCTATGAAATTTTTACTTTGCACGGTTTGGTTTTATATCTCTTCGTATTACATTCTATGCACAGAGCTGCTTCCTTGTTTTATCACCGTTAGTTGAAGGCTGAAGTAAATTTGCATTTCAAGTTAAATTTCCAGGAATATTCTTTGAAGTAAGTACTTCAGTACTGGTGTAATATAATAATAGAGATAACCATATGTTTAATTAGAAGTAGATCTAATTGTTTTCGGAGGTGGTTTTATTTGTTGAGATAGTTGCACAAAAGGACTTTAACTAGTCTTTCAAGAAGTAGTAATGTACGTTAAAAATATATAAAACATATTTTGCCCCTTCTTGTACCTTTAAGAGAATTTGTTATCGTTTTATTGTTGCAGAAGGCAGATGAATTTTTAAATCCCAATCTATTCTTTCATCGTCAACTTATTGATACCAATCGTCAAATAAATTAGTCACACAAAAAAAAATCTTTCTGGCCCAGGGATCTGACTATGTTTGCTATATGTTGTTGGGGTCGCTGAATCCGAATCCAAGATCTGTTTAACTCCATCACATCAGAATTTTGCCATAACCTCAAAAAACCCATAATTTAAGCGATTTCGACATATCTTCAAATGAATCGCTGTAACTTTTTATAACCAAAAGTGACCCCCCCTCTGTTTTGTACTAGATCGATTGAAAATTAAATTTCCAATCCGATTATGTGTCGCACAATATTATTCCGGAGCTTTTTAAGTGAGATATCGGCCGCCAGAGTGAGAGGTCCGAGGATTTCGCTTCTCGAGCGAAACGGCCCAGCTTCGAGGGCCATTTCTGCCAAACGAAAGCTAGTAAAAATCTGGAAAATTTCAGGTCTACGTAGAAAGACGTGAGAAATCGTTTGGAGGTTGGTGCGCGCCTTTGTTTTCGAGATATGGCCGCTCAAAGTCACTGGAAGGTGAAAATTGAATTTTTTTATCGCTTCCCGAGGCTATATCTCGAAAACGAAACGAGATACAGAGCTACGGTTTAGGGGATTCGATTTCTCTCGTCTTCCTACACGCCTCTCAATTTTTTCAGATTTTTGCCGGCAATTTAATTTTTTACAGAATTTCTAAGCATCTAAAAAATTCAGAGGCATGTAGGAAGGCGAGAGAAATCGAATAGAGTAAACCGCAGCTCTGTATCTCGTTTCGTTTTCGAGATATAGCCTCGGAAAGCGGTAAAGAAATGCGATTTTCACCTTCCGGTGACTTCGAGCGGCCATGTCTCGAAAACCAAAGCACACATCGACCTCAGATTTGCGCCAAATGATTTACATCTTATCAGCTTCTGTGATTTCCATTTAAGTATCGTATATTTAAAAATAAATTATAAACAAGTTACAGAAGATGTTCAATTAAATTCCTATTTTCATTAAGGCATACGTTTATTCTTCTGCTGATATTATGTAATGCACGCACGCAACAGAATTTGGAATTATATGTCTCAATTGTTCAATATTATTTTTTAAAGCACCCCCTAGAAAATAATTATACGATGTTAAGTCAGGTGACCTCGCAGGCTATCTCATTATACCTTGATTGTCATTCTACTGGTCGGGAAATTGTTGATCCAGTAACATCTTGTTACGCTTCGTTAGTTAGCTTTCAAAAATGTTGATACCATTATAAAAAATCAATAAACAATGTCAAGTAAATCAACAACTTACTTACTAATAATACATGGTTCCCTGAAATCTAATTTATACAACAAAACTTGCAGGACCGCATTGGGGTAACCAGTTATAATTAAGTAATGGTTTAGGTGCAATGAAACGTTGGAATAGAATTAAATGCGACATATAATTGAATTCGTATTACAAAATGCTTTCCAAAAATGAAGTAAAAACTCCAGGCCCATACTTAAAATTTTGAAGTTAATAATAGTCCTCAGGCGATGTAAATCATATCAAATAAAACAGATACTATAAGCGTGTAGAGCATTATAAAGTGTTTTGAAGTAATCTTGGATTTTAATAATGATAATAATAATCTTTATTTCCCAATCCAGGGTTCAGACTCGTATGGAAAACCTGGAGAACCTGGAAAACTCGGGGAATTTGAAAATCTTAAAAAAAAAACCTGGAAATATCAGGGAATTTTATAAAATGTATAAGAAATCAGGGAATTCTGCGTCTCGATATGGAAAATCATATAATTCTTAAGAGATTTCACTGATTCAATTCAATTCAATGAATTATTTTATGTCAAATGAAAAATTACTTCACTAAAAAACATATGGAAATTAATATTTTTGGTTATGGAAAACCTGGAAAATTCAGGGAATATTTTCAGCTTTGCAAAGTCTGAACCCTGCAATCACAAATACGATTAATTAATAACCATACAAGTAATTTAGGAGTGCGTCAAAATTCTAAGCTAATATGCATAGGCATAATTGAATTTAAAATATAAAATAAAATACACGTAAAATTGTATAAGACATAACACTTACGGATTAACAAACTACACAAAAAAATATGTATGTATATTAACTCGCAATAAATAAATAAATAAATATATGAACGATCAGTAAAATTCATTAACGTCATATAAGCATTTTTCAATTAATAAATTCTTTAACCTCTTTGAAAGTAAATAGGCTGTTACAATTTTTTAGATCAGTGAGTAAGTGATTGTAAATTTTACAGCCGTTGTAAAACACACTTTTTTGATACAATGTTGTTGTATGCTGATGTGGAATTAACTGATCTTTATATCTTGTTTGATAATTGTGGTGTGTTTGGTTAGTAAGAAAAGTAGATTTGTATTTAAAAATATAGTAACATATTTCGTAGACGTATAAACAAGATAGAGTTAATATTTTAAGGCCTTAAAAGATACTCTACATGAATCGGGGGGATGTAAACTCTCCATAATCCTAATGACACGCTTTTGAAGAATAAATGTCCGACGAACATAAGTCGTACTTCAGTAGTACTTCAATCCCCACAGCATAATTCCATAACGTAGATGAGAGTGTATGTTGGTGTAATAGAATATCTTTAAAGAATCTTTACCGCAGTGATTTTTTAAGTTGTGCATACCATAATAACCTTTACCGAGCTTCACACACAGACTATTTACGTGAGCAGCCCACGTTATTTTCGGTCGAACATTACATCCAATATTTTAGCAGAATCTGTTATTAGGAATTCGTCGTCAGAATAATTCTGCTCGATATTATACCTAAATGATATAGTAGTTGTTTTTTCTTTATTAAGTGTGAGCCGATTCTTCTCTGACCAAATCATAATGTCTTTATGTAGATCCATAGATATATTTTTTACTGCGTCAGGACTTTCTTGAACAACTGAAAAGCTTGTATCATCGGCGTAGCATGTAATGTGAACGTTGTACTGGCTTTGAATGTATAAAACGAAATCGTTGGCAAAGATAAGGTAAATGAATGGCCCTAATATGGAGCCTTGTGGTACACCGGCATTTATTAGACATTTATTGCTCTTTGTTCCATTCACATAGACTACTTGGGCGCGGTATTTAATAAAGCTGAATAAAAATCTAAGGCAGGACACCTAACACCATATCTTCGCAATAAGTAAGTCATAATCTACGCAGTCAAAGGCACGTGAGTAATCTATAAAAAGTCCAAAAGCAAATAACCCTATATCTAAGGCGTCTACCGTCGAGCTATGAAAGTTTACTAATGCAGTGTCTACACTTTTATTTCTTAAGAAACCGTGTTGAACTGACGAGAAAAGGTTATTCTTGAAAATGAAACCACTTAACTGTTCTAAAAATGCAAGTGCTATAACCCTTGACATACTTGAAATTATGCTTATCGCTCCATAATTATTATAGGAGTTTTTGTTGTCTCCCTTTTTAAATAGTGGAATAACTTTACTAATTTTTAAGTTGTCAGGGAAGATTCAATTTACAAAGCATAGATTAATTATGTAAGTTAACAATAGAATGATATTATTTTTACATTTCTTTAATAAATTGTTGGACATATTATCCAGACCACCGGATAATATGTTCAATAATAACTGAAATGTGTCAAAAAATTTAAAAATTATAATTTGATTTTTTTCCAATATCTAAAAAACCAATAGGAACATTTCGAATTTCTTTATGCCATATTATCGAATTCTATATTATGCAACTTTGCCCCTATTTCCTTATTTAATCAGCTGTATATTTTCAAAATCCCAATGGTGACCATCCAATTTGAATCAGCCTGTATAACGAAAATGCCATTGAAAACTTTTGATATGCTAAGAAGAAATGCTTTGGCGTTCTATTTAATGATCCGTATATGCATTAGAGTCAAATCACCACTTTGAGAAAAGTCGAATTATGACCGGCCTCCTATGCTTCTGTGCATAATATGTAGATTTTTCTCACTTTTGTCCTTGGTACTAACGAAAAATACTTAATTTGTCTCGCATTTCAAGCCTCTCCTTGGCCTATTCCTAGATCCACCACTGCTTTGGATCTTGGAAAATTAGGCTTTTTGATAATTTTTATATTGTTTTCAGGCTGACGTATATTTGCAAAATAAAGAATAAATATTACACTTTACTCGGATATTGCCAATTCCTCAAATCACGGTCTTTGGAATTTTAACTGTGAATGAAGGAGTATACGCCTGCTTATATCGTGGAATTCAAGTTAAATTGATGTGGTCCTGGGAAGCGATCTATTTAAAATCCAATTTTGTGCATGCCGAAAGGGGAACAATCGAAGCAAACGAAGGTGACATACCCTCTCGGTAAGGGAAATCATATCACTCGGTCTTTGTTAGCCCAGGGAAACCACAAGCTCCCCACGCATAATTCCACTGCACTTCTTTACGACTCCAACCGCTGTGCTCACTCAGAAACACTGACAACTGGCATGCTTTCAGATGTCTAAAGTATTCCTATTTGCTTTGGGACGTTTGACATATTCAAATTCCCTTTAGTGAATTTGTGAAGGGCTTATTGATTTATTAATATCATCTTAAGAAGACACAAGCTTAATTAAGAGAATGACAGACAACTGCATTACGATGCTGTCTAATGCAGTCATTGGATTTTTTATTATTCGAGAAATTGTACAGTCTATTCGTAGGTATTATATAGTACATATATAGTCCAGTCGTCAGAAGCAAAAAGAGGCCCAGCCTGAAAGAGTAATAAAAATATGAGTAAATATATGTCAAAGCCTTACGAAATAATATGGAAAATAGTTTGCAGTAGTAGCTTCTTATAAAAAAAATCGGTAAATGTATTTACACAGAACTTCCCCCTTTATTCATACAAGACGGTCACTCTAAAAAAATATTAATTAAGAGATGACACGATAATTATAATCGCCATGTAGTTAGCTCTATTATTACAGAGAAAACCTGATAACTTTTTTCATCTACTGTATAGTGGTGGGAATTTTATTTTATTTTTTTCAAATTTTTTTTGAAATAGATTTAGAGTGCCATGAAGCGTGGAAATTTTAAATTTGAACAAAGAGAATTTTCTTTCCATCTATTTTAGTGGTAAAAATATTTTTCAGAAATGCTGGTAATAAAAATTTCAGAACTAAAAAAAATTAAAAAAAAATTTTGTTGCAATTGGTTTAGAATGCCATGAGACGTGAACATTTTAAATTTGAACAAAAAAAATGTTTCCATCTATTTTTGTGGTAAAATTTTTTTTTTTCGAAATAGGTTTAGAATGCCATGAAACGTGGAAATTTTAAATTTGAAGAAAGAAAAAAATGTTTTCATCTATTTTAGTGGTAAAATTTTTTTGAAAAACGGTGGAAATTTTTTTTTTCTGAAATAGGTTTAGTGCGTCATGAAACATGGAAATTTTAAATTTTGTTTTCATTTTGTTCCATTTAGACGGTCCACCCTATATATTTTCCAGTGAAAGTTTAATCATTTCTTCGCTGACAGTAGCGTCAACTACCGGACTGCTCTCCGTCAAGTAGTTTTTTAGTTAATGCACCAACAGACAGACAGACTGACGGAATTGAAAAATCTGTATTTTCGTAATCTACGTGATCTGAAACTTCATAACCCGAAAAAATCTCGGAGGGTGATATTTTCTCGAATACAATACTTCGGTATGCGAGGGAAGTAAAAAACCTGAAGTTAAAATGAAGAAAAACGTTTTTTTGTGAATTTCTCTGAAAATATACAACTTAGAGACAATTGTTGCTTCTATCAGTGAATGTCAAACATTTATCGTGTAATTTTAAAAAACTTTTCATTTGTGAAAATAGTCTTGGTGTTTGCCATAGTATGAGTGGCTTTATGTCTTTCTGAAGAGCTCCAGAATAAGAGCGAAAAACGTTTCAAAGAAACAGAATGATAGATAACCAATCCTTCTAGAATGATAAATTTTTAAAGACAGGGTATGTAAATAAATTCAGTTTAGGCCTTTGTTCTCATTTTTAACTGCATATTCATGACCGTAAGGGGTTATGTAGATGCTAGTTGACTCTGCATGGCCGTAGGGGACTATGTGGATGCTAGTGTTACAATAAGAATTGTCAAATAATAAACGGACAAATTCATTTTAGGATTTTAATGACTAGCATAACCAGAATGCAGGTTATTGAAAGAATGCAAAGATTTCATTAATATTTTTAGATAGTTTTTCCTTTTAGTTCTCATAGTTTTCTCTGCTGTTTGCCAAATCATATAAATAATATGTTTCCTTTTAGTAACCGTTTTCTTAAAGGCGGTTTAATTTTTTTGGAAAAAAATGTTCACTCTTAATGGACCCATTTCATGTATATCTGCATAAGTTATGCACTTATGGCAGCCCCAATAGATTTGCCATTCTGAATCTTTAAGTTTTGACGTAAGATTTGGTATCAGCTCCTTCGAAAATTACTTATAAGTAGTTTAAACGTAGTTATGGCTGCGGCGCATTCACCGTATTCTTATATATATTCACCTAGAATATAGTTTCCCGATTTTGGCTAGCTTATAATAGACATGGCTCGAGGAAATTAATATGGGACCCCCCGCCGAGTTTGCAAAAGATTTCCATAGAAATCGCTTAACTCATCCCAGGCAACGTAAAAACATAAAAAAAACATACATACTGGTCGTCGAATTGAAAACTTCCTGCTTTTTAAAGTCGTTTAAAAATATTCCGATACATTTTCTATAAGAGCTATAGTTTACCCGCAAAATAAATCACAAATGCGTTAAATGTTAAATATATCTGAAATATGTATTAAAATGGTATTATTGTCTGAAACAAAAATAATTTGGTTCTATTTTAAATATAGTGTTTCTCTTATGTATATATAATGTGATAAATGAAATTAATAATTATAAAATTGTATAAAAAATCATCAACATGTTAAGGTATAATATGTTTTCAATATTATCCATTGTAAACAATAAGTACAAATTTATTTATATATTTAGAAAAAAAAATTCACACGTTACTTTTATAGCCAATCAAAAGTGAGTTCTTGGTTACTTTACCATAGCAACCCAAAAAATTTCCGGAAATTTGTATCCTCCCTAAGCGAAATTAATAAGTGGAAATTTTTCTGTCAAATTTGACATTTGGTTTTACATAAAAATGCATATCTAGGTGTGAAATTTTCTTACCGAATCCCCCGAGTACATGAATTAATTGCAGGAAACTTTTCTCTTACATGAATTTGTTAAGAAAATTCATGTACTCAAAAAATTTCCGGCAATAATTCAAGCACTTGGCAGATTACAAGTGAAAATTAATTAAAATTTTCGTCGTGGAATTAATAAGACTTGTTTAAAATTCTTCATTTGCGTTACTTCCATATTTTTCCTATAAGTGCTTATAGTCCTCATCATCACCATTGTCATCATAATCGTCTTTTTCTTCATCATCCATAGTAATTTGTACACGATTCGCTCTGGCAAAATGCATAAACTGACAAGTATTTCACATTTCATAATAATTTTTACTATAGAAACAAATATTTTGTCTATTTGTCGATATTCTTCATCGTATGTTTTTTTTTTATTAAAAATGTCTTGTTTTAAATTGTTTAAAGAAAAAATTTTTTCTTACTTTTTATTGGGTATTTTCCCACTGAAAAATATTTAAAAATTTTAATGAAAAAACCTCTGCGCCAAATGGATCAGACAGAGGTTGGTTCTTGAGTACTTGATTGTTTCAAAAAGTCTTACACCTAAAAATATATAAACTAGAACAATGTTATAAACTAAAAACTGAAAATCAAAGCTATAGGTAGTTAACGTTTCGGAAGAGAATCTACTTCCGTTCTCAAAACTTTTTTGGCCGTCAACCATGACAGTTCTTTGTTTATGTATTTCCATAGTCACGTGAGACATTAAATTATATTTATCTTATTTTTACTTACTTCGTCTCTAAGGATGGGCAACCAACTAGTACAAAAATCTATTGAATAATTAGAACGCATCTATCCTCGTTTAATAAAATAATCGCGGATTCTTTAAGTTTTCTTTTAGTTCCGTTGCTCTCTTTTTCCAAAATCTTCGCCGAGTCCCATTTAATCCTGTGATTATTATCCCACGCGTGTTCAAAAATTTTGGATTTTTCAAATTCTTCCCTTCTAGCGTAATTTCTATGTTCACCAAGCCTTGTCCCATTTAATCCTGTGATTATTATCCCACGCGTGTTCAAAAATTTTGGATTTTTCAAATTCTTCCCTTCTAGCGTAATTTCTATGTTCACCAAGCCTTACGTTGAAAGGTCTAGATGATTCACCTACGTAATGTTTTCCGCACTCACACGGAACACTATAAATACAATTTTTTGAATTTTGAACAATATTTGGAGGTTTGGTTCTTGATAAAACCGATCTTAGCGTGGAGCCCGTTTGAAAAACAGTTCGTACGGAAAACCTATTCCCAATTTTTCGTAATTTATCCGATAAACCATGTATATATGGAATTACTGCCATTGACCTAAATACCTCAGGTTGTGATAGATAGAGGATAGATGTGTTTCTAATTATTCAATAGATTTTTGTATTAGTTGGTTGCCCATCCTTAGAGACGAAGTAAGTAAAAATAAGATAAATATAATTTAATGTCTCGCGTGACTATGGAAATATATAAACAAAGAACTGTCATGGTTGACGGCCAAAAAAGTTTTGAGAACGGAAGTAGATTCTCTTCCGAAACGTTAACTACCTATAGCTTTGATTTTCAGTTTTTAGTTTATAACATTGTTCTAGTTTATATATTTTTAGGTGTGAGACTTTTTGAAACAGTCAAGTACTGAAGAACCAACCTCTGTCTGATCCGTTTGGCGCAGAGGTTTTTTCATTAAAATTTTTAAATATTTTTCAGTGGCAAAATACCCAATAAAAAGTAAGAAAATCTGAATATGCCACAAATAAACAATTACAGAAAATATTTTTTGTCAAAAAATGTAATATTTATTGTAATTAAGTTATTTACTTAACTATTAATATTTTAATACATTGTGTTTCATAAAATTATCCTATTTGCAGTCTTGTTGCCTGAGGATGTCAAACAAATACTTGTTCATGAAACTGACATCAAAGAAAATAATGTTTTCTTTGATCTTTATATTTATTTATGTAATACAATGACTTCAGAAAACTGAAGTCATTGATGTAATATGTGAAAAACACTTATACGAAATAATTAGGTTATGTTCAATGAAATACTTTCCTTAATGATTTCTAAATTATTCATTTTGACATCAAAGAAAATAATGTTTTCTTTGATCTTTATATTTATTTATGTAATATGTGAAAAACACTTATACGAAATAATTAGGTTATGTTCAATGAAATACTTTCCTTAATGATTTCTAAATTATTCATTTGGTTTTGTCATTATTTCTTGTCGTTAATGTTGCCTATCGGTTTTGTTGATACCACCCTCTATGCTATTTTATTTCAGCCCAGTCGACCAATTACCACTGGTGTTTAAATAAATATTTTTAAATGAGAAAAGAATGTTTTTTTTCCGATTTTTTTTGCGCTGTTGTATCTTTATGGGTCTGTTGTAATCTCCTAAAAATATTTAGGATATAATTTGATTTGATCTGTGTATGCGTTATTTAGAATTTTAGAAGTAGAACTAATCTATAATTTATTTATATAATATGTAAAAACGCTTATACAAAATTAATAAATTTGTGAAAATTTAATGAAATGTTTTCCTCTACATTAGCGATTTCGACATTATTCATCTGGTTAAATTAATATTTAAACATATTTAAACGATACTGTAGTCCTACGCACAAAGAACTTCTCTGACATGTGAGTAGGGCAGATGTTACATATTATATTTCAACATCGAGTTTTGTTGGGGTATATAAATAAACAAAGTGTTATGCTTTTGACCATTCATTCTCGCTTTACATAAAATGTATTAAATTTTATTTTAGTTTTATTTACTGACAAGTGCGTGAGCAAAATATAAATTTATTAGCAAGTAAAATGGGCGTAAGCTTAAGATAATGTTACACTTACATGAATTTCACGTAAAAGTTGTGAAATTTGTTACTTGAAACTAGTATTACATGAAATCTTGAATCACTCACTCTTATTCACAATGTTTTGGCATGTGTTTTATGATCAGTGGCCTATTTTAGTTTGCTTCCCCTTGCTGCATGACACGTCCGACACCACCACACCACCTAAAGCGGTTGCCTGTAAGGCGCTTGGCCCTATGATTAGCAAGTTTTAACTTGCTCATTTTGCCTCTTGTAATACTTCTGTGACGTCAAATTCTACTCAACTGGCAAGGCGCCGATCTTGCCATCTGTATTTTTCGTCAAATCTCATATTCGCAGTTGTCGGTGTTGTCCACAAGAACTCTACTATCTTATTTACTATTTTTTGATTACCTGTTATTGTCTGCCTGGGTGGTTTCATTTCTTGGGTGTACCAACTACAATCATGATTTTTAACTGTAATCAGAGCTTGTCGTTTGAACTTTGTTGTTGATGTATGAGCACTTCCTCGCTTGCTTCATTAAGGTGGTATCGTCCACATATCTTAAGTAAACTTTTTTTATTCCTTCTATAACTACTTTACACTACCAGTCAGGATTGGTGACAGAACGCAGTACTGTCTGATGCCTTTGCTAACTTTGTTTTTGGCGGGGATACTATTGGCTTTGTTTTAATGATTGTCAGCGAATTAGAATGATCTAAGACATTTAAAAAATATTTGCTAGACTAATTTGGTTGTTCTCTAATTTTCTATCTGAATTCTGTGATTGGAGACTGATACCCCATACCTAACATAATAAGTAGAAGTGACGGCGATGGTATATGTAGAACAGAATAGA
Source organism: Stenurella melanura (assembly GCA_963583905.1). Taxonomy (NCBI): domain Eukaryota; kingdom Metazoa; phylum Arthropoda; class Insecta; order Coleoptera; family Cerambycidae; genus Stenurella; species Stenurella melanura. The sequence continues at coordinate 31,388,210 of OY757314.1, read as the reverse complement.
ATATTTATTTTTAATTTTAGTATAGTATAATACAACCATTGTAAGGCTTTAATTGAAAATAAATGCAAATTATCTACAAGAAGCCAAGGCTTGACAGTAGATATTAGATATCGGCTAGTGAGTAAAAAATATTATACTCTTTTTTTTTAAACATAAATATAAAGCTCAAACTTTAAAATCGTGTAATATTAAATTTTAAGAAAAGTGCCTTAATTTTGAATAAAACTACGAAATCCCTTAACCGTAGATTCCACAATTCTTAAAGTCTTGGTTTGCGTTCTCTAAAACTAGATTGATCGTTACGCTGTAACCTTGTGATTGCAGTAGCACTTCTCTTTTATGTAATTCATTTCTTAGATGACACTGAAGGAATCCAGGGGTACGAAGAGTTCCATTCCTCTTTTGTTGAAATCTGTTATTAAGACCGTCCATAACAACTCTTCCATTCCATGTGCAGAAACGGCATTTTATTATTAAGTACCAAATGACAACAAGCATGTCCAATGTCCAATCCAGCGTATGCAGCTGGTCCGGCGGTATATAAAAGCACCGGGGGTTTGTTCCGGCACACGGTGGGATGATCGGTGGGCGATCGGGCTGCGTGGTGGAACAAATCTCCCTGCACCGGAATCGGCAGAAATGCCCACCTTACGCTGGCAAATCAATCAATCAATCAATCAAGTACCAAATGTTATTATTTGCTCTAGTAACAGATTCATTTACAGAAATATGCTCATTTTTGTCTCACCAAAAACCATAATTATTCCTGTGAAATTCCCAACACTATTGAAGTATGGGTCTCATGGGACCAAATAAGATTTTGAAAATTTTGTATTCCCTGGAATTTTTCGAAATATTACTAATTACAAAAATTCAATCATCTGAAGTTATCTCCAAAATTCAGTCGATGTACCATACGAGAGTTGTAAAGTTAGTTTTGAACTAATGATATAAAAGCATTTCATCACCTTGACTGCCTAAACAATCTGCTGAAATTTTAATCCATTTATCGACAAATTCAAAATATGAAACGACAAACTTGCTGTATTGTTTGTTTCACGTTAAAATATATGCCAGTCACATTATTAACGTGGGTGGGTATATATGTATAGTATTTTTATGTTACCCTTCTTATTATATACTAACATTTTCTCTTACGTGGGGACCCCAATGAAAGGAAACATCATGATTATGGCTTTGTAGTACAATTTCGTATATAGAGCTAACATATTTCTGTATATAGCTAATCAACGGTATATCAAAGACCTGAATTCAACCATGTAGGATGAATGAGAATAATTACAGGGAATATGATTACATGTATTGAAATAACATATAGGTAAAGAAAAAATAGCGGCAATTCCTATATTAATTTCAATTCATGAAATAAAACTGAGTTATATTTATTGTACAGAATTTCAGAAAGATGTTGCCAACTCTTTAGGACTGTTATTACGTTAAAAATAGGACTACTTTCTTTAATGAATCAGAAAATGGGTTAATGATGAATACTTTTTCAACGATTATTAAAATTCACATGACTTGGTACGATTGTTTATTTTCAAAGCTTCAACTGTTTCCGAATAATTTGTGTTTAAAGAAAGGTACCTTTTTTATTTAAATATCACGGAAGATTCACGATTCAGACTCGACTTTTTGGAAAAGTAATTGTAATACTTTGTGATAAATTTAGCAATCACATTCACCGATTAATAAGAATAGAGAAAATTGAAAAAATATTCAAAAAATGTGTTTTCATACGCATAATTAATACAAATTTTGTTTAAATGAGGAATATGGTTCTGAGTAATTACCGTATAAGTACTTGTTGTCGGACCTATTCATGTGACTAAGTCTCTATTACTGTTCATTTTTTGAGCATGTTTATTAGACAGACTAGCACTTTTTTTCTTGCGTACTATTCACCCAGCAGAGTTGGCTACATCTGAAACACCCAAACAAACATACAAAAATATATAATTTAGAAATATTTCAAGATATTTTTTAACCGCCATCACACAAAAAACCCATTCACTTTAAGAAAGAAGTGTTGATTTTGGACAGGGGACTATTTCCCAGATTTTTATTGGTCACAGCGCAAAGCAACTTCACACGACAGGCGGTTCTTTGTAACTCAACTGGTCTGGTCGCGGTTCAATATTACTTTCCTTTAAAAATGTGGCTGTATAAACCGATCTCGGAAGCAATTTTATATTAACACCTTGGCGGAGTTGAGCCGTTGCTATTCCACCACTCAACCAGTACACGTACACATAGACATCAACTCAACAACCATTTCCTGCGATATTGCCATCTACCGCAGCTGAGACTCGAACTCAGGAGAAATAACAGCGACTAGACATGTTGTGCCACTCAACAGCGATCGAGTCTAATGCTACCGCCTCGGTTACATATGGAAACCACCACTAAACATCCATACCCTGGTCAGGATTCGAACCGGGGCTCCGTCTTGATATACGTTTTGTGTCTCATGCAATGTTCTAGTAGTTGTAGTTGACCTCCCTTTGCTGTGCAGCACATCCAACAGCCTCACGTCATCTATCGCTGTTGCCTGTTAGGCACACGGCTTCACCAAAGCTCTTTCCCATTAGGTCTTTGTTGTCATCAGCCCAACGTTTTGGTGGTCGTCCTCTTCGTCTCTTCCCATCTTGTTTTCATTTTACTCTAGCTACCCTTCTACATTGTTCTCTCTCCGGTTATTGTGGAAAAACAATGAGACGATTCGAGAGAATACGATATTGGAAATTCTCTCCAGGAGACGAGCTTTTGGTTCAATGGACTGTCCAGGGAACTTGCAGCAAACGTCTCTAGACTCACTTTTACGAAGCATCAATACGCCGTTTGTCTGCCTGTGTTATTAATCCAGGAGATTGCGTTGAATTTCTAAGGGGAGGTAATGTTGAAATCACGATAAAAATATTTTTTCCAAGTAATTCCCTACGGGCTTAATTTTGTTTGCAACCAGTTGCCGTTACCAATGAACAGATAAAAAACTTCAGCTGCGTTGAGAGAGAGCCGAAATGCTTCAACTGTGCCCTCGAAGTGAAAAAAAATTGTCTGGTGATTTTCTACCGCATCAACTTGAAATATATGATAGCTGATACCATAAAAAGATCCAAGATACGATCAGCTGAAGTTTCTTTTCGTGAAATAGATAACTAGTCTAGAAAAATTTCAAGAGGTAGGGTTCACTTCCACGTATCTACAGCGACTTCAAGTCAGGCGACGATCCTTCAAAAAACTTTCCGTGGAGACAAAAACTAGATTGTATATTTGTAGAGAATTTAAATCAAATTATTAATTTCTTTGGAATAATATTTATTTTCTTGCAACTATAAAAATATCGAAAAATGTTTCGCTTCTATTAATAATATTAATAATTAACATTCATTGAATTATCTGTTCCCAAATTAAAATATTCATCAACAATTTTATCGGAACTATCATCAATGGAGTCGTTCAGTAGAAAATCGTCATCTTCCTTTTAATTTATTGTTTTTCTTCCACACCATCCATATAAAAAAATAAAATAAACATTATTATCTCAAAAAAAATTATAATTTTATTTAAATTCTCTGCAAATATACAATCTAGTTTTTGCCTACACAGAATGTATTTTAAAGGATCATCGCCTGACTTGAAGTCGCTGTAGATACTTGGAAGTGATACCCCACCCCATTTCGAAAATTTTCTTGACTAGGTACTTATCTATTTCACGAAAAAAAACTTCAACTGATGGTATCCTGGGCCAAGCATCTTTGATCTAATAATTTTTCCGCGCGGAACTAGAACTCAATGCAGCGAGCGGAATGTTCATAGTACCAGCTGAAGCTCATTAGTCCATTAAGCATGCAACTGAATAATTTTTCCACATTTCTTATATCAGCTATCATATGTTTCAAGTTGATGTGGTAAGAAATCACTTGAAAAAAATTCGGTTTCTGTACACTTCGAGGGTACAGCTGAAGCATTTCGGCCTTTTCTCGACGCAGCTGAAGGTTTTTTCTGTACACTTGGTAACGTTAACTGTTTCAAAAAAAAATAAGCCGGTAGGAAATGACTTGGAGAACATTTTTTTTTTTCGTGATTTCGTCATTACCTTCGCTTAGAACGGCCCACTACTGGGTCAGCTGCAGTACAAGTTTTTCTCTAGAATAATGATTACTAACGTTTTCAGTTATTTTCGGTCGGTAGAAAATGACTTTTTAAAACCTCCTGGATTATATGTCTCATAGGCGCAAAGAAAGATAGAGAAAACTAGAGCGTTAGTAAGTTTCTGCACTTTGTGATATTCCTGTCTCGCCTTTTCCTCAACAATCAAGTTGTTGCCGTCTGTGTTCTTCGTTGAATCTTATGCGTGCAGTTTCCAATGTTGTCCTCAAAGGCATCAAGTTAAACTATCTTGTTTGTTATCTCATAATCACCTATCCTTAACGTGTCTGGGTAGTTCTCAATAGCTCAGCCCACAGTCATAATTATTAATTCTCCAGCATTCTATTCTACCGAATCGTATAATTTTTTTAAGGGAGGACAACGTAGAATGATTCCTACTTCAGAATAACCAAATGGCAAGAGGCAAAGAGGGCCCTCTCCAAAACCTTGAGCTGATGTCACCAAGGAGATCATTGGAAGAGTTTTGGTGCTGTTTCCTAACAGGCAATTGCGACAGATGTCTTGAAGCTGTCAGGCGTACTATGCTACAAAGGAAGGCCAACTATCAAACCAACATTTTGATCCAGGAATATTTTCTTCTGCGGAATTTTATAATCCCGTTGTCTTGTATTCGGTTTTGGCTCGTCCATTCCTGATCTTGGTCAAGATTCGTACATACTGGATTATCAAGTAAACCGCCCTTTAAGGTGGTGGCGTTGCATTATTTTCACTACGTGCTTCTTTATAATTACATTTTCTAAGGCGCGGAAAGTATTTTTATTATTCTCCAACATAACATGTAATATGTAATGTTCATTATAAACGCAAAGCAGCAACGAGAAGTCCTTTAAGACATTAAACCGCTTGCAGATACTCTATAAGCTAAATTTAACAACTTTTAAACAAAGTTAGCATAAAATTAGAAGCTTGCATGGTAATATTATTTGCCGGATATGTATAATCCTAAGTACTGAAGCTGCATTGTACCTGGTACAGCGGCAGCGCAAATTTTCACCTGTCATATCCCTCGTTAACTGGAAGTGCCTTTTAAAGTCCCGCTGTTGTCGCGTTCAATTTTAAATTTACGGAGTCACTGTGCAAATTTTCATATCATCACGTACGGACGTTAAATTTTAACGTTTGGCCCGGAATTATTGCTGATGATAACCGCTGAAACAAAGCTCTGACGGAAAGCTAAAGTTAAAAGTAAAATCAACAATATATTACGTTACATTAAACGTTTCCAGAGCAGGATTCTAAACGAGACATAAAATAAAATCAAACAAAAAGAATTAACAGACGTGACTTGTAGCACATGAAGCTTCTGTGATAATAAATAGCTTATACAATTTCTACGTGCTATTAAAAGTTTTTTGGCACTCGTTTGCGTGTTTTAAGTTTTTACTATGTAAATAATTTAAGTACTTGTGAATTAACAATTTCATCAAATTTATTTATATTTTAATTTTTACAATTTTTGCAATCACGAGAATATCAGATTGCACCGTTTCAGATGATGTGGGTACGTAAACTTTGTATTTCTTATGTCGAATATGATTGAATGCAGATAGTATATAGAATTTCACGAAATACTGGTGTAAGTAACACTGATTCTTCTGCTTCTTCCTCTTCTTCGTCTTTAGACCCTTATTTTGAAAGCATCAATACGTCGTCTGTCAACATCCCCTACCCGTCCATAAGATGCCTATAATAGTGTTACTAAGTTTGAAGTTAATACGGCTCGTGGTATTCCTAAAACTAACTATCAGAAGAAATTCATATTAATTGAATGATCATACAAATAAATAGCCTAAGGCAAATTAGAGTCATAGGTAGCTAAAATAATAATAACCCTTATTTACTCAAGAGGGTAGCACCGATTACAAGGAAAAGTTTAAGAAAAAGCGCAAAAGACGAGTCGAATAGAGAATCTTCTCTTTTAAAAATTATTTGAAGCCCCACAGTGGGATGAAATGGACCATTTTTTGGCCAACATTCTGAAACTTAGGAAATTCGCCCAAAAGCAGCTGGCGATTGCAGAAAAAATAATTAAAAAAATGCCACGAACAAATTGGAGTGGTTCCAGGACGTGGAATCCGAAATAATGAGTGAAATTGTAAAAAAAAATTGTTCACAAACGATTCAACCTACTAATTAACATAAACATTTTTAAGGGGTGCAACGTGGGACAGAATGCCGTGGGACTTGTTTAAAATTACTAAATAGCTTTAAATACATAATCTGTTACTAGTAGTGGTTTACTTTCGAATTGAAAGAAAAGAAAATATACATTTTAATTGTTTATTTATTAAAATGAAAAAATCTTGCAAAATAATACTTAATAGTCACTATCCGTGTCACTCTCGGGTATACTATCACTTGAAACTGAACTATCTAATTCACAGCTACTTTCTAGCTCTAGGTCTTTCAGCCAGTCAGTATTATTACTCAGAAATCGTTTTTCTGCTCTTCCACTTTTGTTTCACTGCTCTCCAATGTTGCCACAAACTCGGTACCTGTATATATTATGTCGTACATTTTGAATATTTTCTGGAAGTTCCGATATATGTGGATGGTTTAAAATAACACTTACAACGTACTAACACTTTACAGAAGAATCACAACCAGATTTTTCTATTCATATTTGAAAAGGTCTTACTCCCTCATTTCCACCTGATATAAAACAAAAATATTTATAATACAGTTAAATAGGATACAAGGCAGAAAGAGTGTAATATTCTACTAATAGTAGAATTAAATGAATTAAAATGATTTAATATTCGATTTTTCTCAGCAGCTAACATGTAGGAGCAATATTAAATAACTGGAACAGTAGTAATGGAATGTGTCCAAGATTTTCGTCATCTGTTTTACAATGTATAAGGTCCTTATGGTTAAAAAATTTGCGCGGTTCTAAGCAGGTTTAATTTTATAACTCAGCTGGAGTCTTGTTATTTAATAATCTTTATCGGCGAAGTTCATTCAAATAAAGAAGTCATTATACATTTATATCAAACAATATTATCTATCAATGTTAAGTAGCATTAAAGAGTACATACCTTGAAGAATGTGATCCATGTTAAAGCACAAAGTCCAGCGTAAGTGCTCACATAAACTTTATTAAACTTTCACAGCTACAATTCCGAGTGAACAACGTCCTCTCACAACTGTAATTAGACTAACCTTGTGTATATATTGTCTAAATGTTATTTGTGGCATTATCTTAATTTTCTTTTTCCTTCTTCAATTCTTTGGGACTTCCTGCCACATGTATGTTTTCTTTTTAAGCGATAATATTATTGAATGAGGATAGTTGCGTGTCGAATTGTTCCGTAGATGTCTGTACAACTTGGCTGCCAATGTTAAAAGAAGAACTTCACAAACTTAACATTGTATAAAAACAAAAAAACTGTTAACTATATCACCAGTTCTATGTAAATAGTAAGTATCTATGGATATTGAATATAACAAACATTCTTAGAGCTGTGTATTTGTCATACGCAGCAAAAAAGATTTTTTAAAAAAGCCTTGAAAAAGGAAACAGATTAGATTTCCGAAACGTCGGCGAAATATTTAATTTCAAGTTTTTATACTTATTTGTGTTGTTTATTTAAAAAACCAGCCTCTAACTGATCCTTTGACGTAAAAGTCACAGGGGTAGAGGTTATTTACCAGTATCATGCTGGTTAATTGTGATATATTTTGTAGATTCCCCTAGCACAGCTTAAAAAGAAAATATACATGTGGCAGGAAGTCCCAAAGAATTGAAGAAGGAAAAAGAAAACCTTGTGTATGTGCTGCAAGGGGTGTTTGCAGGTAGTAAGGATAGTTTATTATTCTTGGAACTATTACCTAACTATGTACGCATTTAGAAACGTAATCATTGAGAGTAATTATAAAACGTAGTGTAGAGTATAAGAATATATGGGCAACATTACACGACATAAAAAATATAATCCTCGAGTGAAGTCGAAGGTACGCTTTCGTAGTTTGGATTTTTCATAACCGAATATAATTAATTTTTGGTTATTTATATAAGTCATTATTACAGGAAAAATAAGAGTCCTAATATAGACCCTTGTGGGATGCATATTGTTACTTTGGTCATAAAATGGATATCAATATTTACAAGACATCTGTTAATCCTGTTTTCGTGAATAAACTGGAATGCATCATAATTTACGAAATCATAAGATACAACGAAGATGTACAAACCACACTGACAAGAAACCATTAACATTTGTAAATAACTGATAATAAAGCAATGGCGAAGTATATCCCTAACCGTCCGGTAAAAACTATTATTTTAGGGTTTAATGGGGTTTAGTTCTATTGATCGAAGTGACTAACAGGAAAGAATATACTTCCATCTTCAGATATTAAATAGGTATTTTTCTATTAGTGAAATTTAAACACCCTGTATAGCTCCATCCTTTGAGTGTTTATAAGATAAGTTCTATCTAGTTGCTCCAACGGTTTCTACGGTTTTTCAAAGTTCTTTCTCTCAGAATTAATTAACCCTGTGTATGAGCAAATCTTTAATGGCAATGAGCTTAGAAGTTTTCTGTAAATACTTTTGCAGATTTTCCTACAAGCAGTAAGTATCATGATGGAACTTTTCAACTAATGAAAATAGTGCTGATATTATATAAAAGTTTACTACAGAACTCTTGTATAGGGAAATTATATTCTCTTCAGATTTATTTTAGATGCTGTAATAAGGATAGAATCAAATATTTTACTTTACCGTGACGCAAGGAAATAAAAATAGTTTCTGTTTAGACAATTTAAAAACGTACATATATCTTTTATCGATAGTCAATAAACGGATTACGCGAGATGAATCCTATGAAATAAAAGCTCTTAATGTTTCATCGGATATATATGAACATAGAGCTTCGTATCAATTTCCTTTTATTATACTTGATCTCGAATTACTCGATACTATGGTTACAGAAAATAAAAATTGGATATCACATTCCAGATGATGCATTACCGGAATCGATAATCCTGAACGTAAAAATAAGTGCTTTAGCAAACTTTTGCATTTAATTTTTGTTTGTTTCATGCAACTATGTTTACACCGAGAAAATTATGGGAAAATTGCTGATACAATAGCTGTTTTAACAGGATAAATATAAACTGCTTTGTAGCAGGGACGTAGTTAGCGTGGGCGCAAAGAAGCGTTAATCTACTGAGTATTTTTTTCAGATTTCAGACATTGTGTTTGATGTTCATTAATCACTCATCAATTTTGCTATCTAGTTTAGCTCTACTTCTACATAATTAATTACAGAGATATATTGAGGGTACTTTAAACAGGCATAACTCTCTTAAAATGTTTATACTGATTTATTCATTTTCATTCCCAGCCCAATATACTTTAAACAGGCATAACTCTCTTAAAATGTTTATACTGATTTATTCATTTTCATTCCCAGCCCAATATTACAGTCGATTAGTTTTATTAATATACTAGTGTAATTAGAGTTAGATTAACCCTTTAATTCCTGGAACCGGATAAATCCGCAAAAATTTTTCGTGCTCCCAGCGCGGGAACCGGATATTTACGCGAGGCCATATTTACGCTGTAGTTCATGTCTGTTTTTATTTTGCATTTTTTTTTGTCAAAGTCTATGTTTTCTTATGTTTTTGAAAAAAATAAAGGTTTATTTGATTGATTATTTGAGTTTACATGGCTAAATGAAGCATGTATACGCGTGTACGTTTACCCGAACCGTACGGTTCCGCAAGGGTCTCCCGCTGCCGTTTTGCGGGCTCGACATGTAAAAACCAGTGCCGGAATGAAAGTGTATAGGAAGAATAGATAATACAGCCACACAAAGAAATCTTTCTGGCCCGGGGATCTGACCATGCTCACTATATGTTTTTGGGATCGGTGAATCCGAATCCGAGGTCTATTTAACTCCATTACATCAGGATTTTGCCATAACCTCAAAAAACCTATAATTTAAGCAATTGTTTTCAGACTCTTGCCGGCACTTTCATTTTTTTGTAAAATTTCTAAGGTAAGGCATCTAAAAAATTCAGGGGTATGTAGGAAGGCGAGAGAAATCGAATGGCGCAAACCATCGCCCTGTATCTCGTTTCATTTTCGAGATATGAGCTCGGAAAGCGGTAAAAGAGTTCGATTTTCACCTTCCGGTGAATTCGAGCGGCCATATTTGGAAAACCAAGGCACGCATCGACCTCCGGTTTGCGCCAATTGATTTCTCACGTATTTCTACGTACCCTTGGATTTGTTGAGATTTTTGCTAGATTTCGTTTGGCAGAAATGGCCCTCGAAGCTGGACCGTGCCCTACAGCATCGGATTGGAAATTTAATTTTCAGTCGATTTAGCACAAAGAAGAGAGGTCATTTTTGTCTAAAAAAGTTACAACGACTTATGCTTAAATTATGGGTTTTTGAGGTTACGGTAAAATCCTGATGAGATGGTGTTAAATGGACCTCAGTAAACACGGTCAGACCTCCCAGATCAGAAAAAAATATTTTGTTTCTGTGTGGATGTATTATTGAAGTCGGCGCTCTTAAAAACGCCGGAATATCCAGATAGTCGAGTGATGTCACAACATCACCATACCCAAACCACCTAGAGAACACGCATAATGATAATGTCACCTAGGCTTGATGCGACTATTTTACTGTTTGTTCCTTAATACCACTTTGTTAGTGTAGCAAAGTGAACTCGTTTGTTTTGTTGTAATACATATTAAGACTCCCATTATGAAGATTTTGTGCTGATATAAATATAGAACGCAAGAATTGTGTAGTTCCTAGATACGTGTGTGTCTTTCAAATGCGAATATCTCTTTTATTAATCCAATTAAGCTTGAAAAAATCCTAAAGCTATTGACATACTTTAAAATGAGAAATAAATAAAGCTGTATCACTAATGACCCTATTATCATTTTTGTGTTGCTTTACAATTGTCATTGTGCGATCGGTTAAAATTTTAAAGGAAAACTCTTTTTAGAGAGTTTATTTGGATTATATCTACATACATTAACAGAGACACAAGCTTTGTCATTCGGTCAAAGCTGGGGCTGCTTTGCATTAGAGCACCCCTTCTTGTTATCTTTTCACGAAAACAATTAAGTTGAATTCTCTTCCTGCAATTGTACTTTAATTATTAGGACTGAGGATAACTAAATTACGAAATGTTCGCATTGCATCCCAAAATACAATTGAATGCGAATAGGGAGAAAAGCATTTCATTTGTTCAAGTGTTAGAAAACAAATGCTTCATTGAAGTGTTTTTCCGTGTCCCCCTCGATGTTGATGTGTGTTCACCCCCTTAATAAAATATTCAACCGCGTTTAACTTAGAGGCAACACCTTGTTCCTATAAATTATTAATTCAGGACTAATATTCGCTATAACCGCTTAGAATGAGTGGGGAAATGTGCCTTCTAAATGTTTAATACGAAAGTGTTCTTAATTTTACGTAAGAGTGTCGAGTAAGTGTCTAGATAATTAATTTTCTTTTTAAGTCTACTGGGTATCGTGACTATTTAGATAAGTATGCAGAAATTGCTGCGAAATTGTCCTGGGTATAAGGGTGTTAGGTTTGAAAACCTAATTAACGAGGGAATAGCTACTTTTTCTATATATTTCTGTAAAATATGTATTAATAAAATACAAACTTACCAAAACATTTTCTGAGCGAATGAATACATATATTTATTAGTATTCGATATAGCCCAAATTGTAAATTTTCTGTTGGTTTTTCTTTTCATAATCCGATATCTTTATAATTTGTACTCTTACAAAAAAGAATGGGATTATAATTGTAAGATTAAACGAACTTACCTGAGTGAAGTTTAATCGTAATTATATGAATCCTCGCCGAAGTAAATAAGGATGGTGTAGTAACTCCACTTGTCGTCAAATCTCACACAGTTCAAAGATAAAATAAATATTTATGTTAGGTCCTAATATCGATACCTCTCGGTGTGTACCCTCCACATATGTATTCATTCCTGTTTAAAGTATTGTTGCAACGATTTATAGGGCGGGTATAGGGTGGGACCTTATTTACTTCGGCGAGGCTTCATATAATTACGATTAAACTTCACTCAGGTAAGTTCGTTTAATCTTACAATTATATTTCAGCCTCGCCTCGTAAATAAGGATGGTGTAGTTATTTAAAGCAAGTTGCAACAGTTTTAGAAACCAAAGAAGTTTATATTACAAACTATGTACATAAAATATATAGTAAGTACAACAGAGTACTGCATTTGCAAATTAGTTACATTAGGAACCAAAGGCTTGTTACAATGCAAACATTTTAGACTTTTCTATCCAGCCCGCTGCTAAACGGATACTATCCAAACTGATTCCCTTCCATGCGGCAGCAGATGTAGATGCGTGCCGAGTGCTATGCGCACTAAACAAGTTAATGTTCAACTCAATCTTTTTTACCATGGTTTTTAGCCATCTGCTAATAGTTTGAGTAGAAGCCGCTCGATGTGGCTTTTTAAATGTTATAAAAAAATTATTAGTAGAACCCCGGATAGCCTTAGTTTTTTCTAAGTATAAGAGTAATGTTTTGGCTGGACAGATATTGACATCATCAGTGAAAAAAGGCAAGATAACAGTGGGTTGGATCTTATTGCTATTTGAGGTTAATTCTTTTAGTAATTTGAAACTCTGGCCTATACCAAAACCTTTCTATATTGTATAGTTCAATACTTGCTAAAGTGTGAACTCGCTGACCCGTGGCTAAAGCTAAAAGAATAGCAGTTTTATATGTTAACTCTTCTAGTGAATGGGTCTGAGCCGATGTGTTCTTTATATAATTTAGAACTACAGCAGGATCCCAAGTTTTATTGTACTTGGGTAAGGGAGGTCTCAAACAACACAACCCTTTGAATAATCTTTTAATTTTAAAATATTCACTTATATTTGGGCCTAATATTTGCAAAAGTGCAGCCCTGTATGAGTTTAAGGTGCTAAAAGAAGAGCCTTTGTTAAATTGAAGAGTAAGGAATTTTAGCACTGATGGCACTGATGGAGTAAACGCTTGTACGTTTTCACGGTTGCAATGCTTCCACCAGAGCCGCAAACCAACGTTATATTGATTAATAGTGGCATCTGTAATTGATGCAAAGCATATATTTAGAGATTCGTTGGGTACATCTCCTAGTTTCAGTGCTTGGATGTTACAATTCCGGCCACCAGGGTAATTTTCCTCCACCCCGTTGAAGGACAACAAGTTCTTGTTAGGTTTAAAAATAATAGGTTTACCTTCTAGCAGTGACGAAAAAACCGGGTACCATGGTTGAGAAAACCAGAGATTATTTTATTTAGTACTCTTAAAAATTAGGGAAAAAAGGCGGAGATGCATAAAAGTAAAATTTTTCCCAGTTTAATGTGAAAGCATTGATTGCAAAACTGTCCGGATCTCTCAACCTTGAAACAAACTTTTTACATTTCGTATTATTTCTACAAGCAAAGAAGTCAATATCAGGTTGGCCAAACTGAGAAATAGTTTTAGTAAATGCTAATGTATCTAAGGACCGTTCTGTTTCCATTTCCAAATTACGAGAATCAGCATCAGCTTCCTTATTATCTGATGATTTAATGTAAGAGGCGAGAAGAAATTGGTTTTCTTTCTTCACACCATTGCCATATGGTTCGTGAGAGACTGTTAAGTTTGGGGTATTGTACGCTGCCCATCTTATTAATATAGGCTAAAGCTGTTGTGTTGTCCACCCGACATAGAATATTGCAATGTGATAAATTTGCTGCAAAACATTTCAATCCAAAGAAAACAGCTAAAAGTTGTAAATAATTTATGTGGTGTTGTTTTTCGACTTCTGACCAAAACCCATGAGACTTCTTTCCCAAGCAGTTAATACCCCATCCCGTCTCCGATGAGTCCGTGAAAATTTCTAGCTCAAATTTGTCAATCCGGTTACAATTTTTTACATGACTCAAATTACGAATCCACCACTGGAAATTGTTAGAGAGCAGAGAAGATAGATTCCTTTTTGCATCATAATTATCGTTTGAGCTACGTAGTACCAGAAATTTTTCTAGTTCGAATGCTTTAGTGTAAAGCCAACATATTTTATACCAGGCCAAAGAGAAGTTATTTTACCCAAAAACATGACGAAATCTCTAATAGAGCAGCTTTTTATTAATGAAAACATTTGAACTAACTGTACTGTTTTAAAAATTTTCTCTGCTAGGGCACTGACAGACATGTCTACAGAATTATAAATAAAACCGAGATAATCAATTGCTTGGTTTGAGTGGGAACTAATTTACTCTTCTCGTAATTTGTCAGAAACCCCAGAGTGGTCAGGGGATTAATAATGTCTGTAACATTAGCTAAACCTTCCGTGTACATGGCCCCAAACAAAAAAAAAAAAAATATCATCTAAGTTTGTAACTGACAAGAAACCCTTCTTTCTAAGAAAACTTATGACGGGTTTCATTAACTTAGTATTGAAAATTAACGTAGCAATATTTAGGCCAAATGGCAAACAGTTATATTCATATATTTTCCCATTGAATTCAAATCTTAAGTATTTCTTATGTGTTTTGTGAATTGATAGTATGAAATAGGCATCCATTAAATCAACCGTACACATGAAGCAGTTTTCTCTCATCAATTTTGCTACAGTAAGATAATCTTCTATTTTAAAATGATTACAAATTATATATTAGAAATAAATTGTTTATCACACAATTACACTATGCTAATAACACGATATCTGATAGAAGTTTATTAACACAAGCTTGTATGGCTGTCTTTTCCTTGTGTGACCAAGACGTATTCCTTGAATGTACATTTCTTTGGACAGCTAATAAAAGATATTTTAATCCACTGAACCCAGCTTAGAACCAACTTGTCCTGACAAAAATTAGACCATATATTATAAAATGCACTTACCCTACCAGCATTACCCACCTTCACTGCTGACTCGGCTGTTGACGACGATATGTCTTTTTCCGCTGTTGTTTATGTTGTTGTATTTGTACTGCCTGTGTATGGGCGCTGCTTGGTAAAATTGGCTTCCCTCTCGACGTTTCCCGTGCTGACATCGAGGGGAAGCTTTGGAGTTTAAAGCCGAGGTTTCTTGTATTGCCTTGGTTTGAATTAGTTTGATTGTTTTGCCAGAACATTCTATGTTTTTAGAAACTTTAAGGCGCTCTTCCCAATTCTCATCGAATAGAAATAAGTCCGTGGGAATCTCTTTATTAGGTCCCTGGAAATCTTTATTTAGATTCACCGCAAGTAAATCCCGACGAGTAACGGTTTGTGAATGAAAAACATCAGCTAACAATATGCTTGCATCATTGAGCAATGCTATATATTGCCTATTCCCTCCCCCTTCTGCTGTCAAAACTAAGCTGAAAATGTGTCCAATCGCAGCTAGACCTGCTCTTGTAAATTTACCAGCCGTTGGTCTCTTAGCAAATGCGTAGCTGATACAGCTTTTTCTATCATTATGTTAAGCTGTGGGGCTGCCATAACCTTAAGTTCTCATGAGGAGGGTGTTTAGTAATAATTTTACTTCTGTCTTCATCCGACAGACCCGAAGCTAAAATGTTTTTCCCACCGAATCAATAAGTCATTATGAAGATCAGGGCCCCAATGTTTAGAGTTTCCCTCTTGCTGACCCAGAATTGCAATAATGTCATCGCTGAGAACATTAGATTGGTCTTTACTTGTTGATTGATCTGATAGAGGTTCACCTTGGTGAATCTCCATTCCGTCTGAGAAGACGAAAGAAAAAACATCATTACTCAAAGTAATGTGAGATAAGATAAGTAAATAAATAAATAAATAAATGAAAAATAAAATGTTTCAATAAAAATTTTTATATTAATTTTTTATGAAAGTCCAGTATACTCATCGATACCGGACTATATTTTCCCCCGTGGATTTTCATCAAACCCACGCAATATCATTTAACAATGCGTCATTTGCATTATTATAGTTGGGGTTCAGGTATACTCATCGATACCTGACTATTTAACGATACTTCATCTGCATCGTTTTAGATAAAAGCTCTGGTATACTCATCGATACCTGACTATTTAGCGATACTTCATCTGCATCGTTTTAGATAAGAGTCTGGTATACTCATCGATACCAGACTAAAAATATCACACTGTATATCTGCATTATAAATGTCCGGGGACTCATTACCCCAAGTATGCATATGAAAAAGGGGGGTGCTCAATGCCCTATGCATACAATTTAAGTGTTTTTACTAATCTAATGTCCTTAACTAAATGTTTACTGTCATGAAAATTAATTTAATAAGACTTACCAGCAGGTACAAAACCGTCCTGGTTTTTACAAATATTTTGTGTCGGTAAATCACAGTCACTCTCCCTAGATCCGTTCGTAGAACTCGGGGCAGGGGAACACCTGTTCCTGTTACACCCAACACTTAACGGCGACTCAGACGATGAAGACGAGGATGAACGGAGTCGTCGAGAACGTTTACGATTGTGATTTTCCATATTTCTCAGTCTATTATTATCAATATCTTCCACTAGTTTTCTTAATTTTTTCGAGTTCCTATCTCTGGAATAAGTACGAACGACTACGACGTTTGCCCTTTGTTTTAGGCATTTTTTGTAAATTAAACGTCACCGTAACACTATGTGAATGACTTGACACACAAACAAAGAATGAATACATATGTGGAGGGTACACACCGAGAGGTATCGATATTAGGACCTAACATAAATATTTATTTTATCTTTGAACTGTGTGAGATTTGACGACAAGTGGAGTTACTACACCATCCTTATTTACGAGGCGAGGCTGAAATATAATTTGTATTATGACTAAGCATTTGATTAATAGTGACTATTGACTATGAAATATTAAAGGGGCTGGATTTTATCACATGTTAAGTTTGTCGGACAGAGAATTTACATAGAGACAAGAGACCATCCCGCAGTTTTTATTTTAAATTGTGAAATTTCATAAATATGTACGACAGCCTTATTTTTCTATTTTATCATATTGCATAGTTTATATTTTTTTACGTAATAGATCCTCAACCTTCTCATTGGTTGTGGTTTGTCACCGATAAAGAGGCTACTGCCGACTATTTAACTATTTAGAATACTCAGACCCGCGGCGATAAATTCCCGAGACGGCTTTTACATAGCAGTAATAATACAAAAATGAATATTTATTATTAAGGTATAATTTCTCAAAATGAATGAATGATACATTCCCAAATAATATAAGAACATACACATGATAAGGTTTCGTAAATATGCTCACTTACATTCACTTCAATTTGATGTTATACAAGGTGGTCCATCTAAGCGGAAACGTTGACATAGCGGCTTTACGGTTGTAGTAGGAGAAAAATTTGAATGCTTGATATTTATGTTTAATTTTCAAAGCTAACTTGGTGCATACTGTTCATAGAATAGTAGAAATGCAAGGAATGCTTTAACACCAATGTTTCTCATAGCCTCTACTACCATCTCTCGTAATTTAGTTGTTCATAAAATTTTGTATACTGTTTTCTCGAATATCTCAGGAACTATCTGTAGCAAATATATCAAATATAGTATCGTTGAAATCAGAAAAAAAATCTAAATCTAATTTTTTTTAAATTATACAGGGTTGATCAGAAAATACGAAATACATTGCGATTTTGCGACCAATTCGAACCGAAATATTGAATTTGAATATTTATTATCATTGATAACATCACAATATTTCATTTCCAGTAGTAATATACAAGGTGTTCATTTTTTCGAAACATATTTTTCTCGAATATTTTCACCATTTGATGTTCTATTGTTTTTTTGATCTCATATTCGGAATGCCTGGAAAAATACCATCTCAGCATTCAAATTTTTTCCCCACAACCGTAAAGCAGCTATGTCGACGTTTCCGCTTAGATGTACACCTACTAGGGTGTCCCTTTTTTCGACTTTTATTTTTTTAGGTGTCACTCCCTAAAAAGTTTATATTTGATATAAGAATAACACACCCAAAATTTCAACTCCCTAAATGAACTCCCCGTGCCGACGGGGGTGTAAAATTTGTTAAAATACATCATTTTTACAAATAATCCCAAGCTGTAATATTTTCAAATATATCATTAAATTATTCTTTGTAACCCCAAATGACTGTTATTTAATATGAAAATAAAGTAAAAGCAATATGATCCTTACCTACCCTTATCATAAGTTTAGAAGTAAAAAATATTTTTTTAAATAGTGTTTATTGTTCAAAATGATAAAAATATTTCTTTTAATGTTTCTTTCTTACAATTTGGATACATTTTTCTGTGCTTTTGTACACTTTGCTTTTCATTCTTTGTTAGGGGACTATGGAAATCTTCCATTAACTTTACCGACCTTTCGGCAGTGTCATTGACAACTTTAAGTGACATTATTATTTCTCGTCTATTCGTATAAAAATCTTGCGTTCCCCATATTTCTGGATCGTGATTTAAAAATTCCGAGTCAATATTGAAACGAGCAAATAGATCCATACTATTTTTTGAAATTAATGTGTTATTTGTTCTCGCTGAAACGTAAGAATAATAATTATATACCACGTTCAGTAAAAAAATTATATGATTATATTAATAGTAACCTATAAACACTTCGTCGATGATCTTTGATTCGATCATAAGTCGTTTTATTGAATTAGAATTTTCATCCTTTTTCAGAGCAATCACCATCTCTTTTTTTGTTTCGATGAACGTGTCGTCGAAAAACGCTAATGCTTCCGTTAAATACCACAAGTGTACACAAAATTTGTTAATCGCTGCTTGAGAAATTAGTCGATCTTTATTTTACGATTTCAAACTCTTTATAAACTTAAGATCATGGTTTGGAGCTTTTGACGCCACAGGAGAATCTATCCACGCTTTTACGTACAAGTAAATAATAAAAACGCGTATATCTCCAAAGGCGTTCTTTGTTTCGCAGAAAGGTGATTGCGGTACATGAAAATTTTCACAGAGTAGATTGCACCTGCCATTCACCGAGCTTGATGCATTACTCCAGGAGGATGATTCTTTATTTTCTCTGTTCGTCACCATTGAGAAAAACGACGGTTTGTTCTAGCAGTTCTCGATAGTCATGTCTAATTTGTCGTTTTCCAATTTGCTTAAGAGAAACTTGATAATTTCGTGTCTTATACTAAACTGGCGCGACATAGTTAATTTTTGAGCTCTCAAGTTTGGGTACTTCAGGAAGTTGTTTTACATTTTTACTACTAATCGTTCACACGACGATTCTTCACTACTTAATGTTGGCAAAAGCTTTTCATCCCAACGTACAATAACATAGATGTTGATACTGTAAACTTAATTTTTAATTATGTGAGCGCGCTGAGCTCCTAATTTTTCACGGCAACGATAAATAGAAGTGCTATAGCATGTGATTCCTAAGGGGACGGTGTACCAAGTATATTACCAGAAACAGCATAACAAAATAATCAGTTTCAGCAATTGATTCTATCGGAAAGTGCCGTATATGTGTGTTTATGTAAAAAATTCACTATTTTGCTTAACTTTATGTTTCTGGTGGTAAAGGTAAATATTAATCATATGGGTTGAAATTTTTATTATCTTCTTTTTATGCCAAATATGTATAATTGAGGTAACGATTTAAAAAATACATCTTGATCTATTTAAAAAAATTGCTTTTTACCAAACTTTTAGCTCCCGTCGGCACGGGAAGTAATATGTCTGGAAGTTTGAAATTTGGAGTTTGTGATTCTTATATGAAATGTAAACTTTTTGGAGTGTGACATTTACACATTTAAAAGTCACCTGCGTTGAGAGGAGAGAAAAAAAATGTTAAATTCATGTCTTCATTATGTGTCTCTTGCAACTACTCTAGTACATTATTAACAACTTACGGTTAAACAACATTGAAAATCTACTGAGTTATGTTGAGAAATGCAATCTCCAAAGTTGTACATATGTAGTGGCCCATTTTAGTACATAATGATGAAGGATTTGAGAAATAATGACGAATTTTTTGTGAAGAAATGAGACAAAGCATGGATGCAATACTTTGTGTACCAATTTGTGCATATCTTGAAGTTACAAAACATGTTTTTCACAACTCCAAAAGTTCCTTAAAGCATTCCTATAATTCGAACATAGAGACAAATAACTCCCTATGTTGATAACGATATGACAGGATGAATGTACGTATACTCTTGTCTACGAAGGTTGTTTATCCGTTGAATATAGAAATAAACGGTAAGAATTGGTCCTAAGTATAATAACGAAAGGGTAGCCCAATGATGAAAATTTCACGGACCAGCGAATAGTCTGACCATAAATAAATTAGTGAGAAAAATATTGCATGTAACAGGAAATCCCATGTTTGGTGACTACACATTGGTATATTAAAGCTAATATGTGTAGAATATAATAGAACTTTTGCGGTTTATTTTGGTTCTATATTCCCACTATGAACTCTAGTTAACTTTTAAATTAACTTTGTTAATGTGGCCATTATTTCAGTTTTAAGCTATACTTGTAAATATATTGTGCTGTTTTAAACTGCTATAAATTTTGCAGTTTCACAATTGAAATTAAATTGAAGAGAAGAATTAGCAAAAAGTATGAAAATTTCAAATAATCGTTTGTTTTAATGTGGTATGGTAATAACTGCAATAGCTCAACTGACCTACATTATTTTCGTTACGAAGAATTGAATATACCGTTTTCTAAATGCACTAAGCATCTCTGAACAATAAAAGATGCAAGTTTGGAACAAGGAAATAATGTTCATTTATATGAGAGTTCAACATCACAAGAAAGTTTATTTTAAAAATTATTTTCTGACAGACGAATATTTTATCTAGATTTTATGTTTCACCTCAGGGCAAAATTCCATGAGTTAGAAAAGGCTGTATCAATGCTTAGTAACAATTCCCACCATGCATATTTTAATCGTGTTGTTAAACAGTCATGTTCATGATCTCTAAGACCTGGCTAATGAGGTATTCGGTGTTATCAGTTTGGTCTATTATACGATGTACAAAATATGTACAGTAAACTTTTAAATTTAATCCATTTTATTACGAAGTGAAAAACATATGAATTTTGATTTCGAAGTGTTTCGTTTTAGCAAACCACGATTCCACCATACTGTCATGAGAATAAGTTTATAATACGTGTCCGGATTTTGATCGGACGTCCTCCCACGAATCACCGCTAACGTGAATAACCGTATTATCTGCATAAGCAAAGATACTCATGTCATCAGTATCGGTATTTTTGAACTAATTATTTACATAAATTATGAAAAGTACTGGACCAAGAACTATGTCATGTGACACGTTACTGTGAATTCTGTGCATTTTATTCAGTTATAAGAACAGCCTTCGGATTCTGTACACGTCTAGATGCTTTACATAGATGGTAGTGTCAGATTCATTTGCTAGACCTAGAAAGATGATAGCTATCGGCATAATTTTATTTATATTTTTGTTGTCAAGACTGTAATGTGATCCTAAGGACATTATTCAGTCTGAATTTGAATTTGAATTATTTGAATGAACGCGAATGAACGTCTGACAACAAGCAGATTCTGCCAAGTGACAGAGGAAACAACAGTCTACATATTGTGCAATTGTGAAGGCGTTGCTAGACTGAGATACCAACGACTTGGTGAGGAAAAACCAAGAGATAATAGCTCATTATCAAGGCTGTGGAGTCTGATACAAAGGATAAAGCTGGATAAGGACCTCTAAGGAAAATAAACAGAAGCACCACAACAGATCCATGGGGGATCTAGGTAGTCAAGGCCAATCAGCCGGCTCCTCCTTCCTAATCTAACATTTCAAAATTGCTTTGTTTATCATAAACATAAAAAAAAATGTTGCAGATAATTCTATGAGCGTTATCATTGATATCTCAAGACACGAAAGCCCCCTTTTAACCGGCTACAAAAAAATGGGTCACTGAAAACGGTGGAAATTTTAAAAACAAAATTGAACCGAAACGACATTTAGAATAAACATGAACGAGTAACAAAATTGAATGAATTTTTACCTCAAAATCGGTACTAGGTTCAATTAACCCAACGACAGTGAAAGAGTGGTCTCAAGATTCCTTATAATTTAGCCTGTATAGGAGTTGCTACCCCCATAAGAGGGTGTTAAAAGGGTTAGTATGGATGTAAATGTTTTTCACTATTTTTTTTTTCAATACGGTTTTAATACAAATAGTTGAGAGTTCAAAGTGTGTCGAATTCGGTGACAGACGCGTGTTTCGTGGCTCCTACGGGATCTCGAGATAAATATGGATAAAGCGGCAAGAACACGTCGAAATTGTATTGAATTAAAGCGTGATAGTGTATATAAACAACCCGAGAAAGTGTACTGCTTGACCGTGGAATCTATACCTGAATCCGTCGCTTTTTGAAGTGGGTGATATAAAATAAGCAACAGCCAGCCAGACGTGTGAATTATAGATACGTTTTTGTTTATGTAGCATTAGCATTAGTTTATTTATTTATGTCTTTATTAAATTTTAAACAAGAAATTGAGATCAAAATTAAAAAGGTATTAACGTAATATATAAGTAATAAACATAGTATATACGTGATGAAATGGAAAAACTGCCTGAAGTTTAAACCGATTGTTTCAAGGAAACGACATACAGGGTGAGCAAACTATCCCTTCGGACCTCGTTTCTCATAACGCGAAAACAATATTGTTACCGCGAGATAGGGCCCTTCCCAGCAACTCCACTGTAAATGGATATTTACCTGTGGAGCGATTAATAAATAAAAACAAACAAAAAAAAACAAAAATGAAATAAAAAATAGAAGCTGCCAGATTCAGAAACAGAAGAAACAGAAAACTTAGTAGAAGAAAAATAAGATGACGATAGACATTGTAGACATAAACATCTGTACACCCCAGCCGATGATGACAAATGGAAACTTAAGAGAAGCATCTCACAAACACCTACACTTCCCATCTTATATTCCCACCCCATGCGTCATGCGATTCTCGCTGCTGACAACAAGCATGTCCAATGTCGAACCCGGCGTATGCAGCCGGTCCGGCGAGAAACATCGAGATTTAGTTCCGGCAAGCGGGGCGTGTTCAACGGACGATCAGGCTGCGTGTTGGAACGAACCTCCATGGATGCCCGGAATCGGCAGCAATGCCCACCTTTCGCTGGCAAATCAATCAATCAAGACGCTTTTTAATACAAATAGTTAAATAATTTTTCAAAGTAATTAATTGCAAGGAATTAACATACAAAAGTGCCCCTAAAAGAGGGTTAAAAGTACCCCTACATTAACAAAATCTGAGAATATATGTAAAATATTTTAAAATACATTATTAGAATTCTTTAATCTAAGAGTAGTTTTAACCCTTATTCAGGGGTGATTTTTAGATATGGAGTTTTTTAAATTTAATTACTCTGAAAAATTGCTTTGGAGTATTGTATTAAAAACCACCACGAAAAAAAAAACTTCAGTGAAAAATATTTATACTTTCAATTCTACTCGCATTTTGACTGGTACGAACCCCCATATTGTAAAATAAAAAAATACCGTCATCTACGTTTTTGACTAGCTTTAATTTAAGACCTTTACCGTTCAATTATATCTATTTTCGGTGCAATGTTATAACGTACGCAAGAACAGGCTAATTTTACGGTCCCCTTTTACTCCGTAATTTTTAATGACCCTTTTTTTAAAGATGTTTCAATTTCTTGCATTTTTAAAAATATGTCTCATCATTTTTAAGATATTCGTGAATGATCTGTTTTAATAAATATTGTTTTCAAAATGGCAAGGCGCCCTGGGCCGGTCAAGTACCAGAATTATTTGCGCAACGTAAACTCGAAAAGCTGGTATCAGATGCATAATTTCAAAGGTGATATATATTTTTAACTATCTCGTGACACCAAAAAATATACGAATATAAAAGCCAACGTTGCGTCCCGTGAAAATAATATGCGGTTTTATTAAACTAATATGCGGTTTTCTGCTATATAGTACAACCTAACGCAGATTAAAGACTTTCCAGCAACTGGACGGTTTTTCAGTTCTCTCATTTTAACTGCGAGAGAAGTTGGGAATGGGAAATGTACGTGGATGCAACAAACATTGATGCGAATGGCGGCGCCTTTAAGTCGCGACGCCTTTCAGCATCAGCCGCAGAGAGCATTGGAAAACATCATCCCGAATCGCTCAAAGTAGTCCAGGAAAAACACTTAATCTCTTCTATATCGCACTATAATTTCAATTTAATTTTTAGTTTATAAATTTTCTACAAGTGCATTAGTTCACACTTACTATATTATTTTCTGCTTCACAACTTGAAGTGGAAGAATAATGTAGCTGCCAATAATTTTATTAAAATATGTCATATCATATCTAAAAAACCTTTTTGGAACGCTTACGCAAATAAATTAATCTGCTGTCAACGTCTTTATGAATATGTAAAACCCCACTAATAATAAAGCCATACTAAATCACTTCCGGTCGGATTATCGTCGTGAAATAAACCTGGCCAAAAAAGTATCTTATTACAACTTTATAAGTTATTACTAGCCACAATGCATTATCAATTAATGTGGCCAATGGTATTACCAGCGAATAATTTAATAATCATTTTATAAATATAACTAAAAAGGTAATAAATGAATTACCCCCACGTGGTACTCACTATTCTGATTATTTGGGAGAATTCAGCCAGCCTGACTAGTTTTACTTTACTCAAGTAACTTGACAAAAAATTGCTGAGATTATTTGAAATCTTAAAAATGAATAAGTAATGATGCTTTTTATATTTTTAATAGAAATCATAAATGGAATAATGCATGCTGTCCTAATTCCTTTTACCAATCTAATTTAACTTGTATATATAGGAATGTATTTCCCAGCACTCTAAAAATCCAAAGTAGTACTTGTTTATAACAAAAAACCGTTGCCCAAGGAATCACTACTTCCACATATAGATTTCCCATCCAAGTCACTTTAAAGGAAACATCTGGACTATATTTGCATATGGACATTATTGGTCATAGAATTTCAATAATATTTTTTAATCATCTCAATCAGAATGTCATTGCAATACATATGTGTACTAACTTTCAAGTGAATATCTCAATTTTATGTAATCAATCTCTTTAATAATGGAGTGGAAGTAGTGGGGGTGGGGGGTTGAAAAATATTAGAAAGACATCCGATGCCTTGGTTTCTAGTACATACACCAAATCCCAAGTTTCTGTACTCTTATCAGCTCGCTTTACTTATTTTTCCCTATGTACTTCTACTTACCCCCACTCCTTCAACGGAATCATGTTAAAATATAATCTAGTTTTAGATGACGTTATAGTACATACGTGTATAAAATTTCAAGTGAAAAACTTATTGTAAAATTTTTACTACTTTATAATAAAAATAATTTTTATATTTTTTCGCAGAGCAGAAAAAAATAACCAATGAAAAATCAGAAAGGAAGTTTATCTATGAAAATATTGATTTCCATTTACATTCTTTTCTTTTTTGATGCAACTTGCAAAATCCTATAAAAAGTATTTTCCATTGTAACCATAAACAAAGAAAAAATAGTTTACTTTAAGGGTTTACTAACATTTTCAAAGTAGTCATTATATTCGCATACACGTTTTTAAAGTTTCATATATAAATCGTATTATGAAAATGTTTAAAATGTCTTGTGTTTATAATGGATGATGTTTATCCTGGATCAGGAATTCTTCATAAATCATGTCTTACCAAATATGATATGAGAAGCTTTGCACCGAGTAGAAAATGCAGTAGAGTGTCGGTTTTATGTAAACTTCTACTTAACGCCAGACCGTGTTTTCTGCTATATCAAATGCATTATTAAACAGCCAAATATGTAGTTTATGCGGAATTAAATCATCGTAGTAACACAAATTCTTTATAGGATTCTACAAATAGCAGAAAAGATAATATATAAAAAATAAAAGGAAAGGCTATCCATATGCAAATAATAATTTTCAATCTTTGCATTATTGCAATTCTGATTGTGCTAGAAATAAAAAAGTTCTAAAATGAATTTATCTATTTCTTATTTGACAATTCTCGGTGTAGCGCTAATATCCACCATCCACATAACCCCTTACGACTATGAAGAGTATGGTTAAAAATGAGAACAAAAAACCTATCCAGTTCTCTAACAACCACATATAGGTTGCCAGAGAAATTAAGGATTAATTTTGACAATTTAATAGATTTTAATTTTTTATTGAATAGACAGTTTTCTCTTTTCATTTTTAACCTTACTCTTCATAGTCGTAAGGGGCTATACATACACTGAAAATTGTCAAATAAGAATCCAACTAGCAATTTGATATTTTGTAGAAGCTGAAA
Organism: Stenurella melanura; assembly: GCA_963583905.1. Classification (NCBI taxonomy): domain Eukaryota; kingdom Metazoa; phylum Arthropoda; class Insecta; order Coleoptera; family Cerambycidae; genus Stenurella; species Stenurella melanura. Next base: position 31,361,660 of record OY757314.1, on the reverse strand, counting down.
GAATATTTACAGAACATTTTTTATAAAACAAGATTGTTAATATAAACATTTCCAAAACGTTTATACAACGCCTATAGACGCAAAATGGACACAGCTTATAAAATAATGCAGTTTTTTAATTTATTTTTTATGGCGCTCGCAGATGTTATAAAATAATTATATAAACGTTTCCATAAGATTTGAAAAAATTAGTAGACGATAATTATAAAATTATTCAAGATACAAGATATTTTTATAAACATCGTGTTATTATTTACACTGATACTTTTTCGTTATGTACAGCAACAACATAAGTTATTTATTATTTAAGTGTTTTTGCAGGCAATAATTATTCTCAAAATAGTTTTAAAATATTACAAAGATATATAGGTTCTGTGACATGGCGGCGTAACTAACAATATGTTTAGTAAATATGAGATAAATGTTAACTGATTATGACTTCGTTTCGCCAAAAGCAAAGCGATTTTTGGCTGCGATGGAAATTTTTCTGTGAGATATGTGGTACATATACAATGAAATTTTTGTGAGCTCTAAAAATAAAGGGTATTTATTTATATAAAAAAAACAAAATTGAAGTGAAAATACATTTTTTTGTATTATATCTTTTTGTGGTATCGCACCAATTGTGTTTAGCAGATAACATATTCATAATAACAGATTATTGCTAAAATGATTATATCACAATAATTTTTATTTTTGAACTATATTTTAAAGTCCAAAATGGCCAGTATACAACTAGCTTGAATATAAATAACATTATTGCATCCATTGCCTTTTAATCTAAAAATAAACTAAATAAACTGAAAAATGAGCTACGAGGATTTCCCGTTAGAAAAAAACGGTCAGTATGAAATAAATAAAGTACAAGTATTAATTAAATAGTATTTTTCTCTATATTCTCAAATACGTAACTATTTTAAAAGCTATTATTTAGCTTCGCTTGTAACAATGTAAACAAATCTTGCAATCAAAATATCGACTAGTTCCAATTGAGTTAGAGCTTTAAAATTTTGCATACATGTAGAATAAGATAAATTATGTGACGTCATCCTAAATCCACCATGACGAACGCCCCAAGATGGAGAGTTCTGTAAAAGACTACTGTTAAAGAGAAAACAATATGGTGCATAAACACCTACCCATGTTTTATAAAAATGGTACAGAACATATTATAGCCTTTAAGGACAATTTTTAGCTTTTTAACTATTTTATAATTGGTTCGTTTATATAACAATTGTTTAGCAGCTACGGCCGAATACAATATGCCCTCAGAAATAATATTGTGCTAAAAAGAATTGTTTTATTAATGCTCAAGTAGACTCTTAAACAATAGTTTTATAGATGTTCGCAATTGGCCAAAAAGTGTCATAAATCAATTTTGCTCCGTGAGCTAAAACATTTGTAATAATTGCTGTGTAGACGTTTATAAAACAGTGAAAAACAAATTCTACAAAATTAGCTGTAAGAACATTTCTAGCATTTATTTATATGATGAATTAGTTGCGAAGACTAAATATTGTGGCGGTTTTAATAAAACAAAGTAGACTTTGCAGAGCACTAATGTAACAGTAATAAAATAAAATTGTAGTAGTATTTTAAATTTATAGAGCAACTTTGTTAGTTGAAAAGATTGGAAATTGATATCTTTATAGATAGTCTTTCTCTTTATTTTTCATAGATATGTTACTTCGGCTGTTTGAAAACTCCTCTAACAAATATGTTTTATTACAATTAGATATTGATTGGCTGAAGCTGGCAACAGAACTGGTTATTTTTATTACATTTATTACCACCGTTCTGATACTTTTTTTAGTTGGTTGCAAAAGCAGAAATGCACAAGCATTTACTGTATACGTAATGTTAAGAAATGCCACAAACTAAACATTTATATTTTATTTTAAGTATATTTTATTCAGCAGGTATTTTCATTGTTCCATTTTTGTTACAGGTAATTGGTTTCCTTTTCTAAAGAAGCTCAAATAAACGGTTGGTAAGATAGCAATTTATTGTATGAATCTAGTTAATCCAGTTTTCAAGAATGATGTGAATCCAAGTTGAAATATTCTTTCAATTTGCATAATGACAGGATTTCACATTAAAATATCTTATGCATTTAAACATTGTTTTTATTCTTAGAATCTACTGCTATTAACATATCTATTGAAATATTTATAGTAATTGTAATAATTAATAATATAGTAATAAATTCCTTATTTTCTTGGATAATCTTGTAGGACCGTGAATTGGTGAGAATTGTAACCATTTCTGTGCGCTCGCATTGTACTTTATTTGCACAAGTCTGTCCATGTGACTGCCGTTTACGATAAAATTTCTGTAAAAATCATTCAACTTGTATTTTTAATGGTCATATCCCCGTATCAATTTTTTTGTGATGAAAATGTTGTGTTGTTGTGTAAACAAAAAAATGAAGTTGTAATTTAGAGACAAGGTAATTCTACAAAAATAACGTGAAGAAGTGAGTTAAGTGTCGCCGTGAATAGACATGTTTTTAAGATGCTCTCTTGAAAGCGGTAAAACCCCGTTAAACTCGAAAAAAATTCAGCCACCGATAGATTAAGAAATTCTGCTTGAAATGAAGCGCCTCAATAGAAAAACAAAGATCGTATGGAATTAATAATTACAAGATTTTCTAATAATATTAAATCAAATAAAACAAACAAGCTCAAGTGAAGTGCAGTGTCCCTACGTACACCCTAGACGACCCAACAAAATACTTTTTAAGTGGTTCATGGGCATTAAATAATAGCATAGCCAGTGTCAAAATGAGGCACATATGTTTACAAAGCAATATATTTGTGTTGTGACCTAAAGTAATTGTATGCAGTGGAAAATTTTTAAATGGACAAAATCAACTCAACCCAAGAAAGAAAAGAAAATGAAATAAAATGAAACAGCAATCACAAGTCGCTGCAGAAAGACAGATAAGCTATAAATTCATTTATTTTATTTTATCTGATATAATTGATATTATTCTATTCTATTTTTCTATCTGATCTTTACCATCTTAATTTTTATCAGCTCGATTTATACATAATATTTTATTATTAATTTGGAAGGCGGAAATTGAAATCGAATGTCTCAAAGAAACGACATACAGGGTGAGCAAACTATCCCCTCACACCTCTTTTTTCTCATAACGCGCAAAAAAGTATTGTTACCGCGAGATAGGGCCATTCCCAGCAACTCCACTGTAAATGGATATTTACCTGTGGAACGGTTAATAAATAAAAACAAAACAAAATTTAATAAAAATCAAATTGCCAGATTCAGAACAGAAGAAACAGAAAACTTGGAAGAAGAAAAATAAAGAGATGACCATAGATGGAAACTTAAAAGAAGCATTGAAACTGAAAAGAAGCATCTCGCAAACACCTGCACACCCCAACCGATGATGACAGATGGAAACTTAATAGAAGCATGGAAACTTAAAAGAAGCATCTCACAAACACCTACACTTCCCATCCTATATTCCCACCCCATGCGTCATGCGGCTCTCGCTGCTGACAACAAGCATGTCCAATGTCCAACTCGGCGTATACAACCGGTCCGGCGGTATATAAAACATGCGAGATTTGGTTCCGGTACGCGGTTTGGCCGTCCGTTGGGCGTGTTCGACGGACGGCCAAGCTGCGTGTTGGAACGAACCTCCATGGATGCCGGGAATTGGCAGCAATGCTCACCTTATGCTGGAAAATCAATCAATCAATAAATCAAGGTAATTCTACAAAAATAACGTGAAAATGAATGTAATATCCAAAGATACTGTAGGTCCTTCCCCGTTTTCCAATAATGTACGGACTCATCTGGAAATTAGCAAATTATTGATAGCTATCGGCCCAGTAAGCTTGTGGGTGAATTAATTCTACTGTGGATAACTCTAGTTGGAGAAGCTTTTCAGACATTTTCAAGGAGATTCATGTCTGGACAGTCTACTGGTCATTCTAGTCTTATTATCTGGCTTGCTCTAGTATTTCTTGAATCATTCCCGTACTATATGGTCTTACATTATCGCCTGTAAATTTAAAACTATTTATTTTCATGGCGTAAGGGATAAATAACTGGAGAGATAATGTGCTGAATGTAAATTACACTGATCATGGTGTGTGGTATGAGAATCAATGCCCCCTCAGAACGTTATTGTACGATCTTGGTATGGCAAGGGGCGATCACAGCGAAAATGAATTCGCCAGTCCGAATCTAGCTTTTTCCGAAAACCCAACGGCGCGGCGTCGTCTATAAGGTACAATCTAGTTCCTGTGATCCGGGGTGGTAATCTCGAAATTTTACAGTCCTTTGGCTTATAGGTACGCCGAATGGAAGTATCCTACGAGCGGTAATTTGATTGTAATTTGGTTGTGGAAGATTTCTTAACACTGTAGCGGAAGAGCTGTTGCAGAAGTTGTTCGTTCCGGCGAGCAGTCTGGGTTACCTATTTAGCACTTTTCTCTGTCGCTTAACACTTTAGGACATCAATTGCACAGTCACCGTTTTAGTTTCTGATACCTGTCGTAGTCCGAATAACTTTTTGGAGTATCCAAAATTTGGTACTTGGTAAGACGAAATTACTGCATTGAATAATTCCATCATTATTCTTGTTATATCGAAGGTCATCATTTCTAGTTCTGGCAGTATAACGTCGAACACAGAGGAATATATTGCTGAAAATCACGTAAGACTGAATGGTATTTGAAAACGCCGCATACGTCAAAGTGATAATTTATTATAAGTAGAGTTAAGTTCTTGCACGTTTTTGTTCATAAAATAGTCAAACTCTCTTACTACCTACCAAAACAAAAATTAAGCATTAAAATTGTATCTAAATACATTTTCATAAATATAATTACACTGACATCATCGTTGATTAGAACATAGTTTTTCTCAGAATTTAATATTCGCTGGAATTAAACAATGTAAAAGCGGAAAGCTATATTTGGTATAAATGTATTATTTATAGTTATATGAAACAAATTCTTGTGGCATATTTAAGCCAGTCAGGAATGTTTAATATTGCCGGAATAGTAGATATGAATTTACTGTATGCAACACCTAACTAACTGAAATTGGTTTCGGAAAGCAATATAAACTTGATTGTTACGTAAGAAACAGTTAACAATTCGACTCAAACATAAACATAGTCTTGGTGTCTAAATTAGAAAACCGTGTATAGAAGTTCTTGTTTTGGTGGTATATTTTAAGGGGTGAAAATAAATAGCAGAGGCGTTCTCACTTGTCCAGAGGGCGTTCATTTTTTCCAAAGCAAAAAATCACTCCAGACAGAACCCGGAAGTGTGCAGCAAAAATGCGTTTACCGTAATCCTCCGCAACAAATATCCGATTAATAATTATTTTCCTTATTCATGCATTATTTTAACGGCCTTCCTCTGTTCAATACTACGTCCGACAACATCATCCCATCTGTCGCGGCTGCCTATTAGGCAAATCCTTTTCTCGTCAACTCCTTGGGGACATCAGTTCAGCGTTTTGAAGGGCGTCCTCCTTAGACGTTACCTTACGTTACGTGCATTGAGACGTTCTGAAAATAAATTGTGCAGCGGCATCTACCCTATAAGGTAAAATCCCCTATAAGGTACATATATCATAAATGTTTCATATGAAAGTGAGTGAAAGTGTTTGACTGAAATTCCGAGTCGTATTATTCGGTGGCACTGTCTTCTTCGAGCTCTGTTCCGAGCACTTTATGCACATGGTTGGGTATCTACTTTGACACATACATATCATCTTCCATAAGTTCTTGAAATTAAAAAAAGATCACATTGTTGGCCCCACGTTGGGCGCCAAATATGAGCCTTGTCTACTTCCCCGAGTAAGACTATTTGCCGAAAATCAGTTGGGTTCGCTGCTATGCTTCACACTAACGGCTCATTTTTATATTGGTCGTCAATATTGTTTTCATGTTTCTTTATGATAGTTTCGACATTTTCTACATGTCCGTGTTCATATGTGCTTAATCAAAAACTTTACACTCAGATGTTTTTTTATTCAATATTTTAGTTTAGTTTAGTAATATGTATTATAACACACTTATTATGAAACGGTTTTCTGAACAAAACTTTTTCCTGCGATGATTATTTCAAAATTATGTCAGGTTCTAATATACCTATTTGATCACACCAAGTAGGTTAGGTATAATAATAAGAAATACTTCATGACTCGTAGGATATCCCAATAAAAAACATGTTTTTTGTGTTGTAATATAGAACAAAATTATGTATTATCGTTAAGAAACAAGTTTTAATCGTTTTAAAAATTATGTTTGGAACATATGAACTCAAGTTTAAACAGCATAAACCGGACTAAATGTAAAGAGTAAATGATTCATAGCTCAATTTACAAAATAGAAAAGTTCCGTCATGGAATAGCTTCTGGAAGAACTCGTGATTAATTGGGTTTTTCTAAAGAAGCTACTATGAAAAGCCCACTTTGTGAAATGCCGTTCTACCAAAATGAAATATTCCGTAATAAAACATTCCGTTTTAAATGTGTTTAGTGTGGCTTGTATAATCCTTTTTTAAATCTATCCAAAATATATCACTGCCTAGAAAAAGTCACAATAATCCATGTTGGGTACTTTACATTTTTAAAATAAATCGGTTGTACCTGGTTATTGTTCTCTCAGCCAAGTGATTCGATTTAACTTTATCATCTCTGATATTGAGAATGAGCAAGTACTCGATGCGCCATTAATAGAGATTTAAAGTTGTGTTCTAATATAAAATGTGTACATCAGATGACCCTACACACGACAAGATTCTTTGTGGCAGAAACAAAACCATGAAATTTTTATATCGACCTCGGTCTAAAGGAGGATCCCATATAAAAGTTTTAAGTGAAATTATAATGGGGAAAAGAAGAACATACTTGATATAACATTTGGCTGCAAAAATATATCATGAGTTTCTTGAGGTTGCTATTTTTTTAAATGAAATTACTTGAGGCTCAGCATGGAAAAATACTTGGTAAATCGGCGAGAGCGACATGGCCGAGTGTCCCGACAGATGTCCCCCATTCTGTACTAACACCATGTATGTGCTGCTCGTGCGACGTGCATGGGCTAATTGCGTTAATACCTGTTGACTGGTTGTATATTAAAATTAAATTAAAAATTAAAGAAAATGAAATGAAATGCTTCATATTTTTATTCTTTGTGTTGTGATACTTCTTTTAAAAATATATTTAATCTACACAACAATGCCTAAGGAGTTTCACTTCTGTCATGCGTCCCGCAACACCCCCCCCCCCCCCCCCCACGTTCCCCTTTTTATAAGCTACACTACTCATGTTTGTCAGTCAGTTTAAGTAAAATCTTGCAGGTCAATTTCTCTTGATGTATTTTTCTTACATACCTATGACCTGATGCAGCAACCAGAGTAACCAGCTCACTAAACAACTCATCAACAGTCAGTGGTTGATGTACCGTGACTAAAACGGAAATAATAATACATAAGTAAGAAACGTTTTAATAATAAGCTTTTATTAAAGTGTTCTAAAATGACTAAAATAAATAATATGTGATTTGATTGGTCCAAAAAGTGAACAAGTGAACTCTGCACATATTTGTTGCTGTAAATGTAGACACTGGCGTATGTATATTTTATTTCGTAAAATATTTTCCGCAATTATCCGTTGAGTTTTTAAATTGTACCAACACATTTTTTCCATGAGCATATGCCCAAAGTTAATGTAACTCTGAAATGAAAACTTGCACTGTTGCACTGTTCATTACAATTATTCATAGCGAGCAGCACTTATTCTGTCTCCGAAGATATTGTCTGATCAACCAATTAATCTTAAGTTAATTTTTAAACTTCTCAAATTTAGATTAAATGGGTGTATATATTATTAATAACTTAATCATTGCATCATTCACTGCCGTAAATGCTGTTTAAATTATGTTATTAGGTAGCACCTAGCACCAGCGCTAGATGGTGCCACTACTTAATGCATAATAGGTACCATGAGTACATAATATCTATAGGTGGGACATTATAGGTTCGGGTATAATTTAAACTGACTTGTGTCATGGCCGCTAAAACGTCTGAACTAAGATTTTATTTGATGTATAAGAAATGCCAGTAGTTCTCAAACAGTTCTCATCAATGATGTCGCTAAATAATTTTAAAAAAATAGGAAAGATATTATCATAAAATGTTAAGATTGTTAATTTAGTAACTTCATAATGTTAGTGGAATTCTGATTATACAATGTTCATAAAGTTGGCTACATATGGGAAAAAATTGTACTTTTGACATTTCTAAAAAACTATTGGGGGTTCGTATATGCATGTCCAACAACAAAAAATTACATTTTGACACATGTCATGTGATCACCGGTTTGGCAAGACTGTAAAAAATAGTTGACCGTGGTACCGAAAAGTGGGTCAAATTGTTAAGATATCGAAAAATTTAACGAAGAAAAAGTGCATATAGAATACAACAAGGACCCCATATATCAATTTTGAAACAGATATGAGGAAAATAAGGAAGTGCAGATTTTACCCCTACCATTAATTCATAAACTCTTGTGTCTATTTCACAAATATTTGATTAGTTTCAACAAAAACTTTATGTATTTTAGTTGAAAAAAGGTATTTGCATGTAAACAAAGAAACGAACCCCCAATATAATATTTTTTAGAAATCTCTATAATACAATTTTTTCCCATATGTAGCCAACTTTACGACGGACACTGTAGGTATATAGGTTCGGGCACAAATGAAACTGATAACAAAAAATGAATTGCCCAATTCAGTCAATAACAATGAGTGATCAGAAAAAGAAATCAAAGACTAATATTACTACAGTCCAGCAAGAGATACGGGAAGGTTTGGGCATTTCTTGCCAGGAAAGGATAGAATCGTAGTATTAGTAGGGGAAACGATGTCAGTAAAAATAAAATATTTCATATAACAAAAAAAATCTGAAATCTCTATGAGAATAACGAAAATAAATTATTTTTCTTTTAGCGGTAATAAATAAAAATTCTGGTTGAGGAAATAAATATTAAAAAAATTAACAATAATTTAAAAAAAATAAATTAAAACAATTCTGAAAGAACAACGCATTGGCACGTTTTCAGAAACACTAAAACACTACACTTGAACAATTTATCTACTCGACGCACGTTTTACCATTCGTATGTTAATATATAACGTAAGAAAGTAGATTTTATTAGAGACAAACACGCGCTAGTAGTAATAAAAGACACATTTTTGGGGAAAATAAAGTTTTAACAAAACTCGCGGCGCAGTTTAATAAAATAAACATTTTAGAAGGAAAATTATTAACTTTTAATAATTAATCAAATTTAAAAAAAAGTGGAAGTGCTGGGGATCGATTTCGCAACAACCCCATCCCCCATTTATATTTATTGCTGTTCGAGCATCTTACCGATTGAGCTACGCGATCGTGTTTATTCTACTCTAAAACGTGTAATATCTGCGTACTAGAAAATTGTAAGACTTAGCGGTTTGACATTGGTCGTTTGACGGATGAATATCCACTATTTACCACTAAAAATAACTTTAATGTTTCGTATAAAGATATTTTTCATATTTATTGTGGTATTAGTTCATGAAATAAATAATATTCGTCGTTAAATCACGCAGTTTGAGAATCACTGAGCTTATGACTATGTTTCTCACTCCTCAGTGAACATTTCATATTTCCGTCTCTAAAGAAGTGGGAAAGAATCTTGGTAGACATGCATTGACAATGTTTTTAGGCTATGGCTTTTAGTTTGTGTGCAAGAGATAGTAAAAACGTATGTGCAATATTAATTCATATGTCAGTCTTTTTAAACTTGACCCGACTCTACAATATACTTGTCATTACTCGTCATGCGTGTTTGCAGTAAACATTTCAGTCAAGTCAACCTAACATACTACATACCTCTGGCTTTTTCTGGCTTGTCACTTCTATCACTACATTACATTTTTACTGAGTAAGTCGTATGGAAATACATTCTTATGTAACATAAATGGTGGACCGGTGGAACGGTGAAAAATAGTTTAGTAAACACTGAAATCATCAAGAGAGCACCTGGAAGTAAAAACTTGATATTAAACATATGCTTTATGCATTTAAGTAGGTAATTATTCTCCATAAATTATCCGTACTTTTAAATCTTGTCTATACATTTTGTTGGCTTCTAAGTACTAGTGATATTACATAGATTAATATATTCTTACTTTATTTTAAACAACCAATTCGTACATTTTCGAAAAATCGACCAATAGAATTTTTTTAAAGTGAAAAAATCGAGAAAAATGTATGTTGGCTCTTTTCGTAGTAGCAATGGGTCAAACTAAAAGTCATTGAAATTATTAAAATCTGACATTTCGCGTTTTCATCTTAATTTTTGTACACAAAATGAATGAGAAAAAGAGATTTGGTGATCTTTCACAAGAAATATTAACGAAGCTATCATTGAAAGTGTTTAAAACGAGAAACACTAAACATTCTATATGGAAACATTTTAAAGCTTATTGCAAAGAGAAGAATTATTCCCTGGATAATATTTTTTAATCATATATTAATCTATTGTAATATGCACTAGGTCGATTTTCTACTGGGGTCGGAAGAGACTCAAACCTGTTTTTCATGAAAATTTTGCTCAAATTAAGGGACATAGTAAAAATCGCCCCACCTCGTGTCGCGATTTTTCCATACCTTTAATTCTCGAATAATTTTCATGGGGAAACAGGTTTTTGTCCGAATTTACACGGTAAGAAATCGACCTCTTGTGTGTTAATACCACTTCTGTAAAAATATTAAAAAGTTAATGAAATATCAAAATTGTAATAATTTTCCTTCTCCAATCCTTCTTTAACTAGCCTATTATAATATTGACACTAAGGCCGACCCGTAGTAAATTGTGTAGAATACACGTTTGTTGGGGCAGTCTGGAAAGTATACGATTTTCCCCACCACAAATGTAATCTAAAATTTTGATTTTTATTACAGATTGCCTGTTATTACATTTCATTTCTCAGCTTGAAGAATTTAATGAGAATTTATTACGCAATCTATTATTCCGAAAAATTAATATTATTCACGTTGCACAAATGCTTTTGCATAATTTTGACAAACGAATAAGCAATAAATTACGTTCCGTTTATGTGGGTTTGTGAGGATTTTCCAATGTTTTTTTATTCAAATCCGGAATATAGTGTCCCGCCTGAAAATGTGCAAATTATTCTGCCGAGAGTTTGGACCGCTTCCTAAAACTTAGGGAATAAGTGAATTTCTCAAACGGTTTATTCAGTTCATTCAGACTCTAAAAGGGAACTATTTACAGCAGATGAGTTAGTTTCATCAACAGAATTTCGTTGTATGCACTTGTGTTATTACTTATCGAAGTTAAATAAGTATTTCGTTCAATCGTACTAAACATATTTTATTTATTATGTAAGCTGACCTCGTCAAGTATTGCCGTAATTTTTCAATAAAGTAAAGAATAATATTTTCTAAGATGAGTACTTCAAAAGTATTAAAAAATTAGACCATGTTAGTATAATTTATCTAGTCAATTTGAAAATCATAAAAAAGACCGTGAAAGGAATCGTTCATAACACCAACGATCCCGACCGACAATTTTTAGAAATGCTTTTTAATTATTGTAAATATTGTTTTACTTGCTTTACATTAATTGATAGGCATGTAAATGATTTATATATAATACATTTATTTATAAGTAATGTTAGTTTAATTAACTAGTCCGTAAATGTTTCAATAAAAGCAAATAAATATCATTTAACCTACGGCTATGCTGCCGGAAATTTTAGGAGTGTTCCGAGATCAGGTAACGGACTTGTAATGGTGAGCCAGGTAAACAATTACTACTTCCGTTTGATAAGCGCATAACAGAACCATATTCGTATCGTTTGTAAGATTCAAGCAATTTTCATATCGCTATAACTTGGAAAAAATATCCCTTTTCATGCAACATTGTGCTCTTTGTTTTTTCTTACAATTTTATTCTCTATAATATACAATAGTTAGTTTTACTTCCACATCTACGTAGTGGAGTGGAAGTATAGTAATCGTCAAAAAAATTTCATTTTTTTTGTTGAAATAGGCTTGGAATGTCCTAAAACGAGATTCTAAATTGGAGCGAAAAATAAAAATTATGCCTGTCTGTCGGTCGGTCTGTCATCTGTAACTATTTTGTGCGCACGTTTTTTCAGGAGTGGTTTAAGATATTGACTTGAAATTGGATACCCGTATGTATTATTATGAGATCTAGAAGGGTTGGGGGGTTAAATGGGGGTAAATAGGGGAAAATAAATAATGCAGGCTAGTAAGAGTACAAAAACTTTAGATTTAGTGTATGTACTAGAAGACAAAACCTCAGATTTTTCTAGAATATTTTTCAACTACCCCCACTCCATTATTAAAGGAGTTGATAAAACAGAATTGAGATATTCACTAGAAATTTGGCACACGTATGTATATATTATTATAACGACATCTGGAATTAGATTATATTTTGAGATGATTCCGTTGAAGTGTTGGTGGTTAAATAGTGGTAAATAGAGGAAAATTAGTAAAGCAAGGTGCTAAGAGTACATAAACTTGGGATTTGGTGTATAAACTGGAAGCCAAGGCATCAGATTTCTATATATTTTTCAGCCCCCTACCACCTCCACTCCGTTACTAAAGGGGTTAATAAAATTAAATTGAGATATTCGCTTGAAATTTGGTACACGTGTGTATTGTAATGATAATTGATTGACATGATTTTGTTGTAGGGGAGGGAGGGAGGTTTAATAGGAGAAAATAAGGATATCGAGCTAATAAGAAATTTCAGTTTTGGCGTATACGCAAGAAGCCAACGCCTCAAATTTTTTTATGATATCTGACTCAAATATTATACCTATTATTAAAATTCTGTGATCAATTATTTCCATATACTAGTGTAAATATGGTCAATGAGGGTTTAATTTAAATAAAAATTGTTAATTCGTATGTTCTGAACAATTCTGAAGAGGGAACTTGTGTGCCATTTTTATTTCATGACATTTTAACGATTCTGTCGCAAATTTCCGAAGAACTGTCTTTTCCATAAGGAATACATGGAAAACTTCATGGCCTCGGAAGCACGTGTTAATATCATCCGATATCGCTCTAATTTGGAAGATATTATTTTTTGAGGGTTTCGACAAATCTGAGAGGTGAGACAAAAAAAATCGAAATTTATTTTAAATGAGTATAAAGAGCCACCCTATTGTACACGCATTATTGGGAAACCTTGTATAAGGGACTGTACAAAATATTCACATTCAAAGTAAAATTATTTTATTTTCTCCAACATGGTGTTATTTAATGTTATAATTTCAGTGGATCGTCAAAGTTATAGGTATCAAACTTATTCCGTAGGTAATAAAAATTAAAATCCTCAATCTAGATATGTATGGTAATAAAACTTTATCTGAAGTCTACTCATAATTATTTATTTATATATTATAATATTTTCATTTGCATATTCTACAGTCTCGCAGAAACATATTGTATATAGATATAAGCTAACCATTACACTTTTCGCCGATTTACTGCACTTTTTATATAATTGCTACCGGATACACTTCGCAGTTTTATGTAAATAATGTTAATTTTAGACATTTTTTGTTTAATTGCAACACCAAAAGAAATTATTTATATTTTTAATTTAAATAATTGAAAACCTTTTTATTTATTGATCAATGTTGTTCAAAATCAATGGAGATTTTTCCTTTAGCCAACACTAACTTACTTTGCAAATTTCAATACAATCGGACTTTTCAGTCTTAAGTTATCATGCTTACAAGAAACGTAACGGACGTGGACGGACGGACAGACAGGCGGACGGACATTTTGAAAGTTTCTGTACAACTTTCAAAATGTCCGTCAGTCTGTCTGTCCGTCCGATCAGTCACCAGCACAGTGATATGATTTTTTTTTCTCTACGAGCGAAATTACCGGTTTCAGAAATGTGGTGATCTAATGCAGTGTTTTGTATTTGCGAAGAGTATAACAAGGATGGATTTGATGAAAATTTTGTATTTTTTTACTCCTATTTGATATTGAATGAATATCTTGAGTTTGTCATATTCAATAAAAACTTGACATTCCATTTTATGTAACGTGTTCCATTTTGACCTTATATAACCGCACCGTATCGTAAAAATCGTTTCAGTTGGTAGTTTCCTACATCCTGTACCCTATGAATGAAATAAGTTCTAATATATATAACACAAAATTTGCAGTGTACCAAATGACGCGTGAATAGGGGATGAAACAAATTAAGATTAGTATCGAGCGGACGATCTAGATTGGTGTCTATAGTTGAATTACTTTACTCGTCCCCCCATTTTGGATATAAATATTTGCCTAGACTCGATAAGCTGAGATTTCTCAGATTTGGACGGACCGGGAAATATAACCATATGCTTGGGGCTTGATGATTGACGTTAAGATTAATATTAGTGAGTCATGTATGTTCAATGCGTTTATTCGTACACGTGATTTTTTTTTATGTACAGTTCCTAGTTATAATAAAACATATTCTCTATAGGATTTAGCAAAGAGCAGAAAAAACTATCTATGAAAACTAAAAAGAAAAACTATCTGTAAAGGTCATAATTTCCAAATTTCCAATTTGCATTATTTCGATAACCTGAATTCTGGTTATGCTATCAATTAAAATTCTAAGATGAATTTGTCTATTTCTTATTTGATAATTCTGATTGTAACAGTAGTATCCACATAGTTCCCTACGGCCATGCCGAGTGAATTAGTATCTACATATTCAATAAAGAACTAAAATCTACTGAAAACAAAACTTTCTATTTCTCTGACAACCTACATTTGGTTATGCCAGACACCAGAAGAGTCCTAAACTGAATTTATCTACATACCTTGTCTTTAAAAATGTTTCATTCTAATGGATTACATTTTCATGAATGGTTGGATATTTACGTAAGTCTATTGTAAATGCTTTGCCTTTGAAGCATATTTCGCCCTCATTCTGGAGCTCATCAGAAAGACATGAAGCCACTCATAAGATGTTTCATGCAAAAAGCAAAACAATTTTCACAAATGTTTTAAGATTAGATCTTTTGTCAAATTTTTGCACATGCTGTTTTCTAGAAAACTCGACTGCTGCTATTCTTCTTCAATATACTTGGTAACTAATTCGAATGATAAGTTTTCTATTACTACACCTATGGTTTATTTCAGTTTAAAGTACGGTGCTTGTAAAGATAAGGAACGTGTGTCTCTGATTGGTATATTTGCAACCCGAGTTTACACAGGGAAAATTAGTAAATCAAAACAGATTTCTTGCCAGGATCGGGAAATACGTTGTTAGTAATAAAAAATCGGTAAAGGTGTTTACACTCTTTATTTGTGCATGGGCTGGTCACTCTAAAAAATTAATAATTACGAAATGACACTGAAAATAATACTCGGAATGTAGTTATCACTATTATTACAAAGAAAACCTGATAAATTTTGGTCAAAAAAATATACAGAGTGCTCATCCAACAACAAAAGTTCAATACTAAATGACAGGTGCCAAATATGGGTTGCGCAAATACCTTTACAGATGTCCACCATGACTGAATTATTTCTTGGGATAACCACCCTATACATTTTTCAGTAAAAGTATAATAGGTGCATATGCCAAATATTATTGCCATCTGTCACATTTTCAATTCCTCATTCAAGTGAAGTGGAAGTATAGTAGTGGTTAAAAAATTTAGTTTTTTTTTTTCAATTTTTCAAAAATGTTGGTAAAAAAATTTTCATAATTTTTTTCTTCTGAAATATGTTTAGAATGTCGTGAAACGTGGAAATTTTAAATTTGTGCAAAAAAAATCTTTTCCATCTATTCTAGTGGTTAAAATATTTTTCCAAGTTGGTAAAAAGGTGTTGTATTTTTTTTCCGACATAGGTTTGGAATGTCATGAAACGTGGAAATTTTAATTTTGAGCAAAAACAAATTTTTCATCTTCTATAGTAGTGATAAATAGATTAACACTTTTTTCAAATTTTAAATTTGAAAAGAAAATATTTTTCTATCTATTTTAGTGGTAAAAAATTTTTCAAAAATGTTGGTAAAAAAAATTCAAAAATTATATATTTTTTTAAATAGGTTTAGAATGCCATAAAACGTGAAAATTTTAAATTTGAAGACAGAATTTTTTTTTCATCTTAGTGGTAAAAAAATTTTCAACTTCAATTTTTCATTTTTTTTTTTCAAAAATTTTTCCTTTTTTTTTTCTGAAATAGGTTTAGCGTGTCATGAAACGTGGAAATTTTAAATTTGAGAAAAATTTTTTTTTCATTATTTATTCTCTTTAGACCCTGTATATTTTCCAATGAAATTTTAACCATTTCTTCGCTGACAGTAGCGTCAACTACCTACCAAATTTGACTGCTCTCCGTCAAGCAGTTTTTTAGTTAATGCAACAACAGACACGGACAGACAGACAGACGAAATTGAAAACCTATATTTTCGTAATCTGCGTGTTCTGAAACGTCAAAATCCGAAAAATTCTCGAATACAATACTTCCCTTCGGTATGCGAGGGAAGTAAAAAGTGATATTTCTTTTAGAATATTTTTGTATTTATTATATACAATCATGCCAAGTTTTAATACAAAAAATGGGCAAAATGCGTGGAACATGTAATAAAGGAAGAAGAAAATATGTATAAATTGAAAAACATAGTGGAACAGCTGGAATTGATTTGTAGTAAATACAGGTTCATCTGATGAAGACGCTGAATTTTCCGATTTAGATGAATTTGATATTTTCCCGAAAGAAGTTATAATAATATATCCATTTTATATAAAACTCATGTTGTTTATGTTAACAATGTTTTTATATTCTTCGTTACTTTCTTTATTTCAATGCACAATTTTATATTGGTAACTTTTAATTTAAATATAACAAATCTGTAGTATCACAAACATTCGTTGCAGTTTTGAATCCGGAATGATATATTTTTTTTTACAATTCTTAAGAAAAACATATATGTATCATTATCGAACCATGTTAAATGTGCAAGATAAATAGTATATTTTTGTTCTTACTGCAATGAAATAAGAACATTAATGCTGTAATTGAAATTAAATAAATTCAGTGTATTTATAGGACAGCCAAATGCCAAATGAAAGTGAATTTCAACTGTTAATTTTTGTTTTGTGTACCAATGGCCTTGAGACGGCCTCGATGGGGATTCCACTTAGTTGGGAATTCCCATGTGCCTATGCTCCGCTCATAACGGAAACAACTACATTCTAGATTGAGACCGACTATACAATTGCACCATGTATATAAATTTTGAAAAACACCATAATTGTCGAAGTTTTTCCATAAAAAACGTTTTAATAAAGAATTATTCTTCTTCGTAAACCTACAAATAAAAAGGTTTTTCCATCTTCCGATCTCCATCCGTGGACACACTGTATAATTTTGTAACATATGACTTCTATGATTCACCAAGTTCTTGCAGAAACCCAACGTTATCTGTGACTGTTCGTAATTTTCGATCCTAACCTATCCTTTTCAAACAGTAAATGATATAGTAGTAAATTCCTTCAGATCTTTTGTAATATGGAATACTCGCGAATTTAATGCCATCAAATTGCTATATTTTGCTCTTGTTAGATCTCGAGCTGAATATGCCTCTATTACGTGGCGTCCCCACTATAATATAAATGTTCACTACATAGAGAAAATTCAGAGACATTTGTGAAAATATGGTAGTTACAGGAAGGCAATAATTTCTAATCAACAATTGAGTTTACACATGAAGAATTACTTGCAAGATACTTGACAATAGTGGTAATATTACCAACTAATAAGGAGTGATATTGCTTGAAATGGCATTCTCATCCAATAGTTGTTTGTACCTGGTATGTATAATATTCTCCTATCTTCTCGTATTTATATAATAAAGTTTGATATAATGTGAAGCAGATTTGGTTTATTCAGCTGCAGTCTCGCCTTGGTCAAAACCCTGCTGTTGCAGTATGTACTTGCTATCTATTATTTCCGTTACTAACTTAACTGAATTATTTTTTTAAAGAAGTTGCCTTAAAATTAAATCCAGACTACGAATAATGTCAATGTAATCCTTCCATCGAGACCTTTATTTTGATACGTGTCTCGGTATGGTTTAATGGCAATTTTTATGTAATTCGAGACAGTATTGGGCCCAGACGGCGCCATATTGCACTTTTATAGCCTATGTTATTCTTGACATTGAGACGAGTCCAACGACACGTCATTTATAAAAACCGACCCAATAATTTGGCTCCTATGAATGAACGTCCGTACCCACCCACATACAAACATAGACTGCCAAAATCATAACCCTTCTATTTCGGCTTTGCCGTAGTCAGATAGAAAGAAGCGCGTTCTCAGTTCGATCACTTTTTATGTTTGTACAATTACTTCAGGAATGGCTTAAGCGAGGTCTAAAGAAATCTTCTGCGAATTATAGAATATGACTCGGCGGTGGTTTACCATCAAGCTATGTCTAATATAAGCATAAGCAAACATCGGAAAAGTATTCTGGGACGTTCGAGAATTTGGCGAAGGCGCCGGGGATATGAAATCGAAGTCGAAATTTAAAAATCCACAATGACGAATCCATTAGGGTTGCCATAATGAATAGCTTTTACAGATTTACATAAAACTTACTATAATTTTCAAGTACACATAGATGTCATTAAGAAGGGTGAAGAAGAAACTACTTATTATAACAGATTGCCAAATTTCTTAAATGATGAAAATTTACTTACAAATATACAGTTTGGCTTTAGAAATGGTTTGTCTACACAGGATGCAGCGTTAGCGCTGTATAATTTCGTGTTCAATAGTTTTGAATCAAAAGAAAAAACAGCCAGCATATTCTTTGACTTAAGTCGTGCATTTAACACGATAAACCATAACTTATTAGCTAACAAGCTTTTCAAGTATGGAGTAAGAGGTATGCTGGATTAAATCATACTTAAAAGATAGATCACAATAGCTTCACAAGAGCACAATGGGAAATTATTCTTCATCTCCCAGTCCTGCTCACACTGGAGTCCCTCAGGGCAGTGTGCTGGGTCCTCTTTTATTTATTAAATGTATTAACGACATTGTTAAAGCTGATATGATTGATGGGACGTAGTACATTACAATATTTGCAGATGATACCACATTATAATCTAGATTCAAAACTATTGCATTGACAACGGACTTGGGCTTAACTTAAAAACAGATTACCTTTTATTTTCACCAAAAACCTTAATGAAAGTTTGCTCGTCAGAATTGATGGGCAAAAGGTGAAACAAAGTAATTACTTATGTCAAAAATTTTTAGGGCTTTATATCGACTCCCATCTATCTATAGCATATTGACTTTTTAATAAACAAAATTAAAGTCGTATGTTTCTGTATATATCAGTTAAGAACTCATATTAGTTTAGATTTTGGATGTGTTCAATCGAGGCTGAATTATTGTATAATGTGTTGGGGAAACAGCAACAAAATTAATGAACTGTCCACTCTGTAAAAAAAAACGTACAATGTTATTCAAACACTCGCGAAGCTTCTGCAGGAATTTATTCTCACAGGTAGGCATTCTAACAATTTCTTGTTTATATGTTTTAAACTGTGTCTGTTATTTAAAGTGCAATCCTCAAGTTCGTGATCAACAAAAATGATACTCATAATTATTCCTTAAGGTGGCCATTCCCTAGAAAGAGACATCCGATAGGGAAATATTTATTATTTTTGGCCATTACTTTTTTTTTTCTTAGTACGTATATTTAACAAAAAACTATAAGATACCCAAGTAGAACCATAACAAGACTTATTACTATGAATTTTCTCTCAATAATTTCAGTGGTTTGCAAAATAGCTAGATTTAAACTAAAAATTATGTTATTCTTCCTATTTCATAGTTTTAAATCTAGCTATTTTGCAAAACACTGAAATTATTGAGTGAATATTCATAATAATAGTCTTGTTATGGTTCTACTTAGGTACTCTTATAGTTTTTTTAAATATACGTAGTACTAAAAAAAAAAAGTTACGTGCAAAAATAATAAATATTTCCCTATCAGATGTCTCTGTCTAGGGAACGGTCACCTTAAGACCAACATACAGCGTAGTCAAAATAGCCTATCATTAATGGCTAATGGGCCCATGGTCATGTCAATTAAATTATTTAATAAATTACCTCTTTCTCTCAAATTACTGAATGATAATAAAATTTTCAAATATAAAGTAAAAATGTTACCGTTAAAATATAACTTTTACTCTGTTGCGGAATTCTTGGAATGACCTATTATGGAAGAATAAGTGACAAATGTATTAATTTATATAATTTGTATATTTTATCTTATTGTTTTAATGTTTCTGTCTGTATTTTACCCATATATGTATATCTATTATTGTCTAGGTTTAAGGTTGTTTTATAATAATTGTTTGATTACATGTATTTTCGGTAGTATCCGACATCTTATCTTATTTTATTATATAATTATATTATTTGACTATATTCTATACTTACTTGTAAGCCCAACGAAAATAAAGAATTATAATTATTATTATTATTACTTTGTATTTTCTTTTTCTATTAGATATTTTGCCACCTCTTTAAAAATATTAATAAATTTAATGAAAGAAAACATTTATAGCAAAACGTAATGTTATTTTCTAATGGTATTGCGAGATGATGTTTACAAATTATAGTTTTGTGTTTTTTAAAAAAGGAGCCCATTATTTAAGAGCCACTTTGTTTAAAATAGATTTCAGATTATTTTTAAAATGCAAATAATTCTCTAAGGGTTATGGATCAATCCCCGTGTAAATCAATACAATTTCATTATGTGAATTTACCATCTGATAATATATGCGCACATACGTTCTAAATTAACAACTACTAAATGCAAAGTCGATGGGTAAACTCCAGTGATTTGATCGTTGTAATCTTGATAAGTAGATTAATTATTGCTGGATTTCAAATCGAATCAGTTACGTTATTGATTATTAAAAGCTTTAACCTATTAGTTGTTATAATAGTTATAGATCTTCTGGTTAATTCACATTGTCGTAATCATTTCCTGCAATAATTATTTGTTGGGTGTTCCTTAATGACATGCTAATTTTTAAATTAAATAGAGAAATGCAATTTTCCCTTTTTGCATTTTTCTAACTGTTTTTTGAGTATAGAAAAAGATTGTGACTTGATTGGGCAAAAATAACACCGGATTTGGATTCAGCAAGTCAAAATACACCAGTGATGATTGGTCTGGACCGTGTAATC
The DNA here is from genome assembly GCA_963583905.1 of Stenurella melanura. Taxonomy (NCBI): domain Eukaryota; kingdom Metazoa; phylum Arthropoda; class Insecta; order Coleoptera; family Cerambycidae; genus Stenurella; species Stenurella melanura. Next base: position 31,340,313 of record OY757314.1, on the reverse strand, counting down.
GTGTGTGCCTGTGTAATTACATTCAATATGAATTAATTGTTTTAATCAAAAACTGTGCGTTTGACGAGAAAGGCGCAAGAGACCGTTTTCATGTAGAATTGATCAGGCTAATCAGGAAAAATATCGACATGGAAAAATGTCAGTGGCGTACCACTTTTTTGGTAAAAAATATCAGAAGACATGCTCGCAGGGACGCCACTGGTAGAGCGATAAAATGATTTTTTTAATTTAAAAAATATGCCTTTGTATCCTATTAACACATACCAAAATTGAAAATAATATCTAAAATGCTTTCTGAGATATTAAAAAATAACGATTAGAAATAAAAATTTTCAACACCCTGTAGCAAAAAATTTAAGCCGTTGCGGGCATGTGTTCATATGAACTTTTCTTCATAAAATGACCTAAAGAATCACAACCTAAAACATTAGCACGTCATTAAGGAACACCCTGTATACTCCTCTTATACAAAAACAAAAACTTAGTGGTTGATGAAGTCGTTGAAAGCTCGAAAAAACGTCAAATGTGTCAGAAAACCAACAAACATGCTCTGTTTGAGGAATTATGAACATACTGTATTATATGAATTTTATCTTAACGTAATAAATAAATATAAATAAATAAAATAAATGTAAAATATATTTTTTTGATCATAGTAGACGAATAAGAGCCGATGTTTACCCATCTCCTTTTCTATTCACCATCTATATGGTATTACAAAATATTGCTTAGTATTCTTAAAAAATTATGTACAAAATTTCCTAAATTAAATTTCAAAAGAGGTATCCCAAAAACCAAGGAGATAAATGAAAATCGTGTGGGGTGTCGAATACATTTAACCAGCTTGCAGGAAACGCCTTTCACTTAAAATCCTCTAACACGATAAAAAAATAACGTAATGAACACTGCGATTGCGGATTCTCTACGCGAACCAAATTCAAATATTCTTAACAGCCCAATTTTCTAAATCAGCAATTTATGGTCATATCTGAAGAATTTAAAGATTTATTTTCAATTTGAGAAACATTTCCAGCCAAATTGAATTGCCTTCTTACACCGAACGTCCTTACCGAGAATAATTTTATTTCACGCAAAGATTTCCCTTATACTCGAATACAGACTTGAAGTCGCGACGTTGTCTGTTTAATTTTCTTTACAAAATTATAAGTGCAGACTGCCTCCGTTGAATTAACTCCCTTAACGATTAATTTTAGTTGAAAGGATTCTTAAATTTAATTTGATATTCTTGGGTATATCTTAAAGGTATCCTCTCTATATAAGTGTAATATAATTTTCTGTGGACTGAACTTCAAATTAGACTGTATTTTAGTATTACCTAGCTAACAATGGAGGACATTTAGAATATATTAAGTGATTTTAAGAAACATCCATTGTATGGATGGTAATAATATGAATATTAGAAAGGTTTTGGCTTAATAATACACTAATTGTAATGTTTGTTGTTTCGTACTAAAATTGGCAAAACAAACACTTATGGAATCACCATAGGGTCTGTCCGTCCATCCGTCTGTCATTGGTCTTTTTCTCAAAGACTGTTTACCGTAGGAAGTTAAAATTTGGCACAATTATAGAAAGTTGTAATTCAGTTGCAGTCGTACAGTATAAAAAGTAGAATTTTGGTTTTGTGGGCAAAATGGGAAGTTAATAAAAAACAATTCAAGGTCATCGTGTAGGGTGAGGTGTCAAATGTAAGCTTGTTAAAACACGAATTCAAAAATATATAATTTGTTTTTCTTTTTCATGTATCTTTTTCACATTAAAAGAACGCTTAAAAATCGCTTCCCCTCCCCCCGTCCTATTTCCAAAAGTATTTCTGAGAAAAATCATGAACATGGGGAATAAGGTGTAGATTAAACGAAAATGATCGGAATTAACCTTAGATGCATTTTTTGGCACATAAAAAGAAAGCTCGACGACAAATTTTGTTGTGCGGCATGATATGTATAAATCTATTAAATCTGTATTTAAAAACAACTGATGGTACAGAACACTAATTGCGCAGACTTGCACTTGACCGGTTCTTTAGATGCTGCCTAACGTCCTGATCTGTGAAGAACTAGAGAATAGATACGAACTGAATCAGTTTTTATAAATTTTTCGACAGTCGATGTATAATTCTTCCATTTCAAAATGCTAGTATTCATTTATTTATTTTTATCCAACTTCTTGAAATAAACACGTTCAGTGCCTTATTATGGCCGTCGCGCGTTGGCCGAAACAGACCGATTTATACCTGGGACCTTTTCAGGTGGCTGAATGTTAAATGTTGTTTAGTGTCAAATGAGCGACATGTGTTTATAAAGCAATATAGACACATTAGCTGTGTTGTGACTTAATAGTACTGACTCTCCAACTAGAAGTGTTTTTGGAAAGTAGGGTGGGGGAATCCTACATAGCGGAGAGGGAAGCTGCCAACATATTCACACGAACAAAAAAGATAAGTTCAATTAGTAATATTAGTTTATTCATCCTTACCAAATTGAATTTCTCAAAATTAAAATCGTATTAAACATAAGACAAGTGTCACAACAGGTAGGTCTCAACTGGCAGCTGTTATATGGGCCATATATGGCTTATTTACGAATACAGAAATATTTCTCAAGTCAAAGTAGTTGAAATCTGCTTGATATACAGAGCGTCCCAAATGTTCTTCTAGATCTCTTTTTTACTTTTTGCAAATTTTACTTTTTATTTTGTTTCATCTTGGCAGATCGGTACACAGGGTGTTCCAAAGGTTCTCTCGAAGCTCTTCCTTGCACTTCCACTGTAAATTGCTATTTATCTGTGGAACGGTTAATAAATAAAAGTTTCTTACAGTGAGCTAATGTATGTCTTGGCAAACAATCAAAATTAACGCCACGGTACAAGACGTTGAAACGAAAACAAATTTCTGGGAAACGTGAAACCATATCTGGACGAAAGCGGGCAGGAGGAGGTGCAAAATACTCGATTCCGGAACGGAAGACTCAGAGGAAGAATAAACAAGGAGATAGTGATGGATGGAAACGTAAAGAGAAGCATGAAAACTTAACAGAAGTATCTCACAAACACCTACACTTCCTATCCGATGATAGATGGAAATTTAAAAGAAGCATCACACAAACGCCTACACTTTCCATCCTATATTCCTACCCCATGCATCATTTCGCTGCTGGCGAGAAGCATATCGTTTGAAAATTATAACTAGTAAAACCTCAACTTTCCATGTCTCATACTATTCTAACGGCGGCCAGACCGTTAGGAACCAATTGCCTCGAACCGGGTTTTTCGCTGAGCTTTTTCCCATATCAGCAACCAAAGTCACTCAGTCCTCCGTCAAAGTTTAATTTTATAGTATTAGTTACGTATTTTAAATCTACAAAAGATATGTTTAAATCTAACGTTAATTTTAAGCCGCCGCCGGCGGCTGGAGTGTTGACCTCTTATTAACTTTATTAATACTTCTTTAAAAATGTTTAACCTTCCAAAAGGCAATATGTTGCTGACGAAACAACTTAAACGAGAATTCATCAATTCTCCGGCTATTACGTCAATGTCACAACAGAAACCAATAACTAAAAAATCAGCTAATATAGCCTCATCCGTTTAATAACGAAATGATGTATGGGTAAATCTCGATGAATCAACTATAGCCGAAATCTGGATAAGTATTTCCAACAATTCTGTTCCTCCTTAATGTAAAATTAATATTTATAGCTGTTCTGCCCCCTTTAAAATGTGATATACTTCTCGAGAAATGTTGATCATTCAAATTAGCATACAACTTTTTCGCTTAACCGATATCTATCTTCAAAAGAATCAAGAGAAATTTATTTGCAAAGTTGTAAAGTGAACGTTGAAAGAACGTAAATGCTGGGGCGTACTTACAAAGATAAGAAAAATCAATGTAGTGCTAATAGCCTTAATTTCTAAAGCTTTTTCAACCTCTTACGAGCTATTACCAGAGAAGATCCTCAATTTTCTAATGGATTTGCCATATTAAATTAATTGATTCTAACGTGAAGCCAAACTGTTTACAAAATGGTGCGTGTAATAAGCGATAATATTGGAGTGAACAGAAGTCTGTTACTAGGTGAAATCTGAAAATTGTGGCAAGAGATTTTATTTATTATAGATTCAAAATGTAAATGTACCTACTTTGTTATATAATAATATAATATTTAAGTAAATGTTTTAGTTACATCTTATTTCACATTTGAATTACTATAAAATATTCTAAATGCTATTGTGTAATTCAATACTTCTTAGTGTTAGCTGAGAGAGTAGATGTTTTTCTTGATTTTCTAATTTGTTTAAAGTGAAAACTAGGAATACGATCCCCAATATTGGCTCAAACAGTTTGGTATACAGGCGGCCCCAAGACTGCACAACGAGTCGGAGCTGCGATTTACGGAATAATGCCAAAAACAAAAACCACGATAAAGATACGCCACAGAATATCAGTCGAAGTGGCCGCTTTATACAATGGTGTGCAAAGGAAACTGTAAAGCAAGGAACTGTCAACAAGGCGACTGCCTTTTTTTTCGATAGTCAAGCTGCGCTATAAAGGCCGAATCGAGACTGATAGGGGACTGCGTAAATGTTCTTTAAGACCTAGGCAGTCAAATTAAAGTGCCGTGGTGAGTGTACTAAGACGCAAGGGAATAAAACAGGTTGATAGGTTGGCCAGGAGAAGAGGAAACCTCGGCTCATGTGCTGTAACATTGCATTGTGAAGGTCTAACTACACTGGAAGATGTTAACTGCTTGGCGAGGAAAACCAAGAGCTGATAACTATACTAAGGCTATCAGGACTGTGGAATCTGACACAAAGGACAAAGCTGAATAAGGAGCCCTAAAATAAACTAAAACGGAAACACCACAAAAGATCCACAAGTGTTGCGGCAGTCACCTCTTTCTTTCTATATCTAATCTAGTTAACCGTTTACTCTAATTATATTCAGTGTGTTCAGTGTTGATCTGTAAGTAAATTGTTCGATCGATCCTCGGATACAGAGTTATTAGGGATTGAATAGTCATCCATAGATGAAGGTAGGTATTATTTAAGTTGTCTCTAACTGCATTTAAATAATGTGGTGGAGCATCTTGCTGAAACCACAGCCTATTTCGAATTCCTTCAGAGAGATTTACCAATAATTGTGGCAGATAGTTTTCCAAAAAATGAAGATAAATAGCTCCAGTCAATGTACCATCAAAGAAATGTGTTGGTTATCAACTTGCATAAAAAAGTGAGGATTTTCCGAAGCATAATAATGGAAATTGTGCCTATTAACAAATCCATTTTTATGAAAAGTTGCCTCATCAGTGAATAAAACATTATTGAAGAAGTTGACATCATCTTGCATTTTACCTCTGGCCCAATTACAAAATTGTAGGCGCTTTTGAAAATCGTCATCAGATAATTCCTGGTGCATTTGGATATGATATGCGTGCAAATTATTTGTTTTTAAGATTCGACCCACAGACCGTCTACTTATTCCTACTAATGAGCTCACTTCTCTTTGACTAACATGAGGATACTCAACCGTTGCCAGCACCACAGAAAACTCATTTTCCTCGTTCACAACACGTTTTATTCTTTTACTTTTTTTATATTCGACATTTCCAGTTTCCAGGAATCTATCGAGGTTTTGGAATCTGCTGACATCAGGAATCCTTCTTTCAGGATAATGTTGGTGATAAATTCTATTGGCAAGTAAACAATTTCTGTCTGACTCGCCCAAAACAAAAGTCTACAAGTTCAGCTTTATTAAAATTCATATTGTACAACTCCAAATATTTTAAATTCAATACAAATTGTAACGACCGATAAGTGTGATAAATGCTCCGTTGTACACGACAATTTATACCAAACTGAGGTTTTATTGCTTGTCGAATAACGAAAATGGCAAAAAAATGTACGTACAAAAAAACATTACAGTAAATACTATTTACTCATTTCAATGGATTGGAAAAAATGGTCACACTAAATGGCCTCATTTCAAAATTGTATAAAGACGTGTGTCAATAAAAATGGGCAAAACGTCGAACACCTATTATAAACTTTTCTAATGAATTATTTGAGGGAACCTCTTTTACTTCCACATCCACGTAGTGGATTGGAAGTATAGTAATCGCAAAAAAAATTTCAAAAATTTTTATTCGTGAAATAGGTTTAGAATGTCATGAAACGTCGAGATTTTAAATTTGAGCGAAAAAAAAATTTTCTGTCTGTCTGTCGGTCTGTCTGTCTGTAACTTTTTTTGTCCGCACGCTTTCTCCGGAACGGTTTAAGATATTGACCTGAAATTTTGTACAGGTATATATTATAACGAGATCTGGAACTGGATTGTTTTTTGAGGAAATCCGGTGAAGGGTTGGGGGTTAAATAGGGGGAAATAAGTAAAGCAAGCTTGTAAGAGTACAGAAACTTGAAATTCGGTGTATGTACTAGAAATTAAGGCCTCAGATTTTTTTATAATATTTTTCAACCCCCCATCACCCCTACCCCATTAAAGGGGTTGATAAAATAAAGTTGAGATATTTATTTGAAATTTCGTACACGTATGTATTATAACGATGTCTAGAATTATATTATATTTTGGGATGATTCCGTTGAAGGGTTGGGGGTTAATTTGGGGTAAATAGAAGAATATAAGTAAAACAAGTTGGTAAGAGTACAGAAACTTGAAATTCGGTGTATGTACTAGAAGCCAAAGCGTCAGATTTTTTAATAATATTTTTCAACCCCCACCACCCCTACTCCAATTTGAAAAGGGTTGATAAAATAAAATTGAGATATTCATTTGAAATTTGGTACACGTATGAATTATACCGACATCTGGAACTAGATTATACTTTGCGATGATTCCGTTGAAGGGTTGGGGGTTATTTAGGGGTCAATAGGGGGAAATAAGTAAAGCAAGCTGGTATGAGTACAGAAACTTGAAATTCGGTGTATGTACACGAAGTTAAGGACTCAGATTTTTTATAATATTTTTCAACCCCCACCACCCCTACTTCATTATTAAAAGGGTTGATAAAATAAAATCGAGATATTCATTTGAAATTTGGTACACGTATGAATTATACCGACATCTGGATCTAGATTATACTTTGCGATGATTCCGTTGAAGGGTTGGGGGTTATTTAGGGGTCAATAGGGGGAAATAAGTAAAGCAAGCTGGTATGAGTACAGAAACTTGAAATTCGGTGTATGTACACGAAGTTAAGGACTCAGATTTTTTATAATATTTTTCAACCCCCACCACCCCTACTTCATTATTAAAAGGGTTGATAAAATAAAATCGAGATATTCATTTGAAATTTGGTACACGTATGAATTATACCGACATCTGGATCTAGATTATACTTTGCGATGATTCCGTTGAAGGGTTGGGGGTTATTTAGGGGTCAATAGGGGGAAATAAGTAAAGCAAGCTGGTAAGAGTACAGAAACTTGAAATTCGGTGTATGTACACGAAGTTAAGGACTCAGATTTTTTTATAATATTTTTCAACCCCCCCCACCACGCCTACCCCATTAATGGGGTTGACAAAATAAAGTTGAGATATTCATTTGAAATTTCGTACACGTATGTATTATAACGACGTCTGGAATTAGTTTATATTTTGAGATGATTCCGTTGAAGGGTTGGGGGTTAATTTGGGGTAAATAGAGGAATATAAGTAAAACGTTGGTAAGACTACAGAAACTTGAAATTCGGTGTATGTACTAGAAGCCACAGCGTCAGATTTTCTTATAATATTTTTCAACCCAACCACCCCTACTCCAATATGAAAAGGGTTGATAAAATAAAATTGAGATATTCATTTGAAATTTGGTACACGTATGTATTATAACGACGTCTGAAACTAGATCATAATTTGAGATGATGCCGTTGAAGGGTTGGGGGTTAAATAGGGGCAATAGGGGAAAATAAGTAAAGCAAGCTGGTAAGACTACAGAAATTTGGGATTCGGTGTATATACTAGAAACCAAGGCCTCAGATTTCTTTCTAATATTTTTCAAACTCTACCACCTCCGCTTCATTATTAATGGGATTGATAACATCAAATTGAGATATTCACTTGAAAGTTAGTACACGTATGTATTGTAGTGACATCTGATTGAGATGACTCCATTGAGGTGGTAGGTTGTAAATAGTGGAAAATAAGTACGGTAAACTAGAAACTTCATTTTTAACGTATATGGTAGAAACCAACTCCTCAAACTTTTCTATGACATCTACCCCAAATATTATTAAAATTCTATGACCAATAATTTCCACATACTAGAGTGCAAATATAGTCAAGATGTTTCCTTTAAAGTGACTTGGACGAATAATCTGGATGTGGAAGTAGTGATTCCTTAGGCAGCGGTTTTTTTAAGTTTATTCTTGAATTTGACACTTATTTATTTATAAAACGAAAATTGCAATTATCCATAGGAGAGTACTTACAAAAAATGTTCGTTTTTCATTTCTACATCACATCGTTGAAAAATATACAGGGTGCTCCATTTGAAAATATTGAGAAAATTCAATTTAAAACCTTCTTAATTGAAAAAATATTTTTGGCTACCCTGTACAGTTTTAGGAAATGAAAATGATTCAAAAACAATTAGATGTCTCGTAACTGGTATTCACGTAAGTTTTTCTTAAAACCCATAATTGTGACTGTGGTGATTTTTTTAAATATGCATCTGCAGATTGCATTATTTCGACAAAAAAATTCATTACATCCAAGTGGTTGGGAGATATTCCATGCTAATATATATATTTTTAAATTTCTATCTATCGTAGAATCAAGATATCGAGGTCCGACGTACTATTGTCCCACCCTGTATATACTTAACTAATGGTTTCTTCAAAATAATCCTACTGGTTTGTTAGAAATCAGAGGTTTCTAAAATGTTGGACTTGGATTTTTAAAGTCAGTGATCGTTATATGGCTCATATTCTTTTAATATCACTCACCCACCTAGCCTAGTTTTTGTTTAATAAACAAATCCACCCAGTATTACTTTGGGGAATCTTAATGAAAATGGAAGGAGCTTTACTGTGTGCTGTAATGTTGTAAGTGAAAGACGGCTGAATTATATACCTTACTTTGAGAAATCTTTACATTGTTTAAAGTTTACAATTTACAAGTTTTCATGCTTAAAGCTGCAACAGGATATTGGATGTCTCTGTGTAACAGCTAACAGAGCAACTAACAGAACTACTTACTTATATTACCTCCACAACTTGTGCCAACCACAATTAAAGTTCAGGACATTCTATATTATCAAGCTTTCTCTAAACTTAAATCTTGTGTCTTGTGTGTTCTTAATAGCATTACATTAACTAACAGAGATAATATTACACTAAAGCGGTGAGATAATTTAGTAGTTCAATCAGCGCTACCTTGTATCATATGTTATTAATTCATAACAAGGAGAATATAGTATGCTGTTAAAGCATGCAGCACGTTTAGAAAACTGCCAGTTGTGCTGTCAGTGGTGGAGCAAGGAGTCGTAAGGCCACTCTTCAGAAAAATTGATTTGGGCCCTCAAAAAAATTCAAAAATATTTCCATAATAATATTTGTAATCCGTGTACACAAGGAAAATATAGTAGACTACAATAGGGCCATTACTTTCGGTCTCCGTTAAAATTTAACCGTGTGCTATATCATTGAGAATACAATTGTTTCTATGGTAACTGAATCAGTCTAACAATGATATAGTAGACGGTTAAAGTTTAAGGGAGACTGAAAGTAATGGCCCTTAGGCAAATTTTAAAATAGACCTTAGATATCATACTCTCAGAAATAAAATGAAAAAAAAGTCACATATCTGCGACATCATTTTCTCACAAATAAAATGTAAGTATCTGATAAGTCAAAAGTCAGAACCAGAAAGAGAAATAAACAAAATACATTCTGAACTATTACTTTGTAAATCAAGAGTCAAGTTTATCAGTTTGTTGTTTATATATGAAAGTACAGCTCCAACCTGCAGGTTTAGGCCCTTGCGCGTTGCACAAATCTGCTATGCCATAGCTCCGCCTCTATATGTTATATGGAGATGAAAGAAAATGTCAGTCAAGTGACAGTCGGTCACAAGGATATTTGTCTCAAGAATCTGCCTAGCAAATATTGGAAATACTTTTTCTTCATTAACATCGTCTTGTTCTTGCAGGATTTTTCAGATGCTTACTAAAGAGGCAAAGTACAATTTTATTGGTTTTTAATAATATTCTCTCTTACCTTACCATATGTACATCTAAAGCAACGCTTTTAACTGATAAGAAAGAAGGTTATCCAGAATACCATTCCACGAATGAATATTTGAATATTTTGTATTAGCTAGTGTAGAATGAATTACTTACAAGTCGTTCAAATATATCAATATATTTAGGAAAACTTTATTATTTACGAGAGCGTGGAGAAGGATGCACATAATTCACAATAACACGCTTTGAGGAAACGGAAGAGCTTTGTTTGTGCCATGATACTGTATAATATTTTCCCATATATTCACACTTCAGTATGGCTAACAAGTTTTCAGACACAGATAATAGTGTGTTTATAAATTTTGAATAAATATCCACATTATTTTGTTTATTTCGTACTGTCCTCTAGATGACGACTATTTTCCGGACCTTACATTACAGTATCTGATACCGTAATATAACACATTACGGTATCAGATACTGTAATGTGTTGCCAAGTAACACTATCATATTATTGTGATTACTAAGCAATTATTTTTTAATTTTGACGTTTGACTTTTCGCTTAAAATACAAGAAACAAAATATTTAAATACACAGTTTTACCAATTATTTAATACATGAAAAGTTTATTTTCCACCGAAATCTCCATGATACAAAACAATGCAAAAATTATGGTTTATAACAATAGCTATAACGTCGTTAAGTTGATGTGATTGTTAGATTATGTGGCGTTGAAAGAGAAAAGTTTATATTACAAGTTATTCAAGTGTGGACCACTTGTGTGGATAGGGCAGTGAGTTCGAAGCTTGGGCACCATGATTGCTTATAGTATAATCAAGGAAAAGAAAGCTAGAGATAAACAAAAGACACATATTACATGCATACAATAGTACTATATTACAAAATATTATATTACAAAAAAAGAATGAGGTACTACAGCATCAGCGATACTGTATAGCAAAATATCAAACAGAAATATGTACAAGATAGTATATTACAATAACCGAAGTTCAAGGTAAGCTTGAGACTTTTACGAGAGCCAAATTAAATATATTACAAAAGAGATGACCCGTAAATTGTCTCATTTATTAAACAAAAGCATATATTACAAGTCGACAACAGCAAGGTAAATTTGAAACGTTTACGAGGGACAAAAAAATGTATTACAAAAGATACGTTTCGTAACTTTCCTCAATACTAAAAATCATATATTACAACAAAATGTGAGCATTTATGAGATTTAAACCGAAATGTATTATATAAGGTATTCCGCGAATGCTCAAAGAAACAAAATATTTACAGCATTAGATATACTAAAATGGCGACACAAGATATATTACCTCTTATTTGTATATACAGCGTGCCCTCCAATTGAGTTCGCTGTAGGTGGAATGGACAAACAAATTTTGATTTTTTCCATGTTTGGGGGTTCACCCCTGCTTACCTAAAAAGTTATTATAGAAGTACACCCTTCTGTTTTTTTTAAATTACGTAGGCCATGACAGTTAAGCAAAAACGAATTTATTGTTAGGTAAAGTACCTTTTCTGTAAAAGATGCAGCAAAATGTCATTAAGGAAAGTTATTCAGATTAAAAAGTTATAGTCCTGTGCAAAAGTTCAAGAATATACGCCTACTTTGATGATGTTGATTTTTTTAATATAATTGCATTTTACGGAAAAAAAAATTGTATGTCGGTTCATTAAAGTGTTTGATCTACCAAGAGGAAACCCCACAAAGGGGTTTTAAAGGATGGCCTATAAGATGGTGGTAATATTTTTTCAACAAAAAAAGGTCCCTAATATGGATACGTGTATAGCGGTACTGTAAAATGCTCCTGAAAGAAAGCGTTAAAAAGCGGTAAAACCACGTTAAATTCGATAAAATTTAAGCCACCGTTACATCAAGAAATTCTGCGCGAAGTGAAGCGCCATATTTGAAAATCAAAGGTCATATGGAATTAATAGTTGTGTGTACCTACAGTTTTTTTAAATATTATCAAATGAAGCAAGTGTAAGTGCCTATGCCTAAGCCTATGCTAAGATGACCGAGCATCATTTCTTAAGTGGCTAGTGCGATAAAGTAAATGTCTGGCAACATGATACACCATCAGTGAAAGGCAACGGACGGGTTTCTAACAAGTGGAAGTAGTAACATAAACAAAGGAAAGGACGAAAAGATAAGTTATATATTTTTTATTTTTAAGTTCTATTTGTTGATTTATTAATCCTTATCACCGGATAGTTTATTACACAACAGAGAAATAAATTTAGGGGTAATAATGAAAAGGTATTAAATATAGGTAATGAAATAAAAAATACCCGGAATTAGAAAGCGGCAGTTGAAGATAATTACTGTAGAAACAAACTAATATACAGGGTGTGCAAAATATTCTCTCGGGCCTCTTTCTCATAACCAACCCGCCATAAGAAGCTTTTTTGTCGCGAGATAGGGCACTTCCACCGTAAATGGATATTTACCTGTGGAACAGTTGGTAAAGAAAAGCTCCCTGCGGCGAGCGAATGCGTGTATGTCTTGGCAGACAAACGAAGTGAACGTAAGTGGGCAGAAGGAGATGCACGCTGCTAGATTCAGAAACAGAAGAATAAATAAGGAGATGATGATAGATGAAAACTTAAAAGAAACATGTAAACTAAAAAGAAGCATCTCAGAACACCTACAATTACCATCCTATATTTCTACTCCATGCATCATATGGCTCTCGCTGCTGACAACAAGCATGCCCCATGTCCACCAGCGTATACAGCCGGTCCGGCGGTATAGAAAACATCCGAGATTTGGTTCCGGCATGAGTTTTGGCCGTCCGTTGGGAGTGTTCGGCGGACGACCAAGCTACGTGTTAGAACGAACCTCCATGGATGCCCGGAATTGGCAGCAATGCTCACCTTATGCTGGTAAATCAATAAATCAATCAACAAAGAAAGGTCCCTAATACGATTTGCCTGAAATTCACTCCATGTTTACCACCCCCCCCCCCCCTCCATTCACGCGTCTATGACTATATCTTTAACTTCTATTGTTCTATTGTATTTTCAGTAAAGATATTACCTAAGTATACTTTTTTGTCAACATTATGTTGACATTGCTGAAGAAAATATTCATTCTCAAATAGTTTTTTATTCTCATTTTCATTGTATGTATATAATTACATATACAACTAGCTTTATAAAAGCACAAAATAAAATATTCTGGACCTTAATATTAAACCGGCATTTTCAGCAACTACATAAAAATACCATTTGCAAGTGTTTATCCAGGAAAGAACAAATAACTTTTATCAGATGTGCGATAAGAGGAGTGAATAGATTTTAGAAACGCATAAAGGGGTTATCGAAAGGTTTTGAACCGTTTGGGTGAGCTGAATATCCCGGCAATGGGAACGTGCTATAGATCACGCGAGACAAATAGAAGAATCTCAGGATTTATTATTATTTTTCAAAGAGACTTTTATTCCATTATGTAAGTAACCCATCTGAATAACAGTATTTATTAATATGAGAGGTTATAATTCATCATATAAATTATACTATTATCGAATATACAAATGCAGATCTGTTTATGGTAAACGATACATGTCAAATCGTATATCGATGCTAGTAGAATTTGGATAATAGTGAGACTTTTTGCAACTTTTCATATATTTTGTAACTAAAAATCTAGATCAAACATGTTCACAAATAATAATATTGATGAATTTAACCACTTTGTTGAGTAAAATTTGAATTGTTTTTTTTTTTTTGTAGTAGATGAGTAGAATACGAAGACACAAAAATTAGATGCTAAAGATACCTTACACTACAATGAAATAGTATCTACTACAACTAAAGTAAAACAAATAAAAAATAATACAAAGTACATTATTACAATAAAATATTACAAAAAAACGCTGCCTAAAGAATCACTACTTCCACATCCAAATTTTTCATAAAAACCCGAGACCTTGGCTTCTGGAACATAGAACGAATTTCAAGTTTCTGTACTCTTACCAGCTTGCTTTACTTATTTTCCCTATTTACCTCTACTTACCCCATACCTTCAACGCAATCATGTCAAAATATAATCTAGTTTCAGCTATCGTTATAATACGTGTATCAAATTTCAAGTGAAAATCTAAATTTACTTTTATCAACTCTTTTAATAAGGGAACTGGGGGGATGAAAAATATTATAAAAAAACCTCAGGCCTTGGCTTTTAGTATATATACCAAATCCCAAATGTCTGTACTCTTACTAGCTTGATTTACTTGTTTTCCCCTATCTATCCCTAATTAACCCTCAACCCTTCAACGGAATCATCTCAAAATATAATCTAGTTCTAGATGTCGTTTTAATACATCGGTGTACCAAATTTCATGTGAATATCTCAATTTTATTTTATCAACCCCTTTAGTAATGGAGTAGGGGTATTGGGGGGTTGAAAAATATTATAAAAAAATCTTGGACCTTGGTTTGTAGTACATACATCGAATTTTAAGTTTCCGGACTCTTAGCAGCTTGCTTTACTTATTTACTCCTATTAACTCCCAACCGGAACCATCTCAAAATATAATCTCATTCCAGATGTCGTTATGATACATACGTGGACCAAATTTCAAGTGAATATCTCAATTTTATTTTATCGACCCCTTTAATAATGGAGTAAGGGTGGTGGGGTGTTGAAAAATATTATAAAAATATGTGAGGCCTTGGCTTCTAGTACATACACCGAATGTAAAGTTTCTTATCCCTGGTGGCAAGAAATGCTGCCAGTTTTTGGGCTTTGCTGTCTTGATGCCATGGAAGTTGTGTTAATTGTCAAATAAATGACGGTTACCATAGAAAAATGGTTAAGGGTCAGTTGTATGAAAGTGGGTCGGCCAGAGTTCAACTGAACTTTGTTTAAAATCCAAGGATACCATTATTGTAACAATTGTAACCTTAGATTTTGAACCAAGATCAGCTGAACTTTCACTGATCCACTTTCATACAACTGACCCTTAATGCTGAAAGTTTTGAAATCATTTATTATCATTCTGAAATACACTTCTATAAATTTACTTAACTTTTACGAGTTTTCAAAAGCCAATTCGCAATTTATGAAAAATATGCATTCAGATTTTGAAGCGTTACAAGCGGAAAATGGTCGAAAAAAATTATACGTTACATATGACCAAAAAACAGTATTTTGTGTCCCAAGCTTCCAGGACTCGCCTGCAGCTCACCCTGGAATCTGCTTGCCTCGACCTGCAAAACATCACTTTCCGGTCTTGTATCGTAAATTACTATTCCTTGGATAAACTTCAATGCATGGAAATTACACAAAAACAAATATGTGTTTATCACACAATACATGAGCTGCTTTCGTTCTGCAGTGATTCGTAATCATGTTTCATGTGTTGTCTTTGTCCCTACCGTGCAATTTTGCATTATATGATTATTATTCATTGAAATCCTGTTTATTGTGTTCACTGCAAACGAAAGCAGCTATGATGTCCACACTATGTTATTTTTATTACTATTTTTTTTTAGATCCTGGGCAGTAATACAAACAATTTATGTTTTTGCTGTGCTATATATAAATAGAACATAATAATTAATAGTAATAATAAAATTACTATCGGGAATAAACCTTTACAATGATTAATCCTAATGTTTAGGAAAGTTTAGCTTAACGCTACTCACCTTAACATTACTTTGTTTGCTTATAATTATTGAAACATATTTATTTATAGCTTGTTTTACTTATTTTCCCCTATTTACCCTTATTCAACCCCAACCCTTCATCAGAATAATCCCAAAATGTAATATAGTTCCTTATGTCATTATAATATATACGTGTACCAAATTTCAACGAATATCTCAATTTTATTTTATCAACCCCTTTAATATAGGAGTGGGGGGTGATTGAAAATATAATAAAAAATTTCTGTACTCTTACCAGCTTGCTTTACATATTTTCCCGTATTTACCCCCAACCCTTCACCGAATATCTTCAAAAAGCAGTCCAGTTCCAAATCTCGTTATACTATATATACGTGTACAAAATTTCAAGTCAATATCCTAAACCGTTCCGGAGAAAATGTGCGGACAAAAAAAGTTACGAAAAGACCGACTGACAGGCAGAAATTTTTTTCGCTCAAATTTAAAATCTCGACGTTTTATGACATTCTAAATCTATTTCAAGAAAAAAAATGCAGTAGAAAGTTACTGTATAAAATGCCGTGTATGTTATATTCCCAGCTCATTACATTTGCGAATATGAAGAACTAATTTAACTTGTACGTGATATACATCATTACTTACATGTATCCTGTCACCGATATGGATTTTAACTAACATGGATAAATGCGAATAACTGCAATAACTGCATAATACATAAGGCTTATTGAGAAAAAAGGTAGAATATAATGGTAGTGATGATAACAGAGGTGTAGACATAACAAAACGTGAAACAAATAACGAATTATCAAATGTCTCTTGATTTCCTTTCGTGTATATTTCTACTTATTCACCTCATGATTAAGTTTGGTAACTTTAAGATTATATTTTATCAGAAGCTGGGTATAGTCGTATTCCGTATTATAGGCATAGTAATTCAAATTTAGTTATGAAATATCCCTAGCCGGTATATATTTCCTATGAATAGGATACATGAAAAACTTTATATGAAGGACTAAGTATTACCACAAACCTACAGGGAACCACTTTTGAAGCAAATTTTGCCCGATCATGGAATTTTATCGAAAATGACGTCAAAATGGGAGGATGCGGGCAAATAAGAAGAGGCACCCTATTTTTTTAATAACTAGAAGGCTTGAACTTTAACTTAAAAAACAATTATTCATGTATTGTTGATTTGGAGGAACCTTTAGATAAAGAAGTGATGGAAGATATAATTCTAAAGCAGAACTCGTTCCTAAATCACGATGATATTTTGATTGATGTTAAAGTAGTGAGGAAAATGAAATCTAGGCATATGGCTATTGTAGAATGTGATCCACTTACATCTTATAAAATCTTAAAACAAGGGAAGCTTAGTATAGGTTGGTCTATTTGTCGTGCTTTTGAGTATGTTCCTGTTTTTAGATGTTTTAAATGTGGTGACTATGATCATAAAGCGAGTGAATGTCAAAAAGATGAGAAATGTCTTAAATGTGCTAGCAAGGATCATAAAACGGAAGACTGTGTAAGTGATGTATATAATTGTTGTAACTGTATAGAAGCTAATGACAAGTTAAAGCTAAATTTAAAAACAGATCACACGGTATTTGACACCAGTTTCTCAGTTTATTTGAGAAAAATAGAAGCATCAAAGAGAAAAATAAAAATTATCACAGACAGTGATAAATAGCAATTAGACAAAACAATTCTTAAATATAAAAATTTTAAAGTTATGCATCAGAACGTGCAGTGCATCAGAAATAAAATCGAACACCTAGAAGTTTTGTTAAATTCAAATAATATTAACGTATTTTGTACTTCTGAACATTGGTTAAACGAACACGAAATAAACAGCTTCAATATTAAAGGGTATAATTTATTTAGTATATTCTGTAGATCTGTTTTTAAAAATGGCGGTACCGCTATCTTCTGTCAAAATAGTTTAAAAAACAATACGAGAGAAATTGAATGCCTGAAGAAATATTGTAAAGAAAAAATCATAGAAGTATGTGGAATAGAAATAACTTTGCCACAAACAATTATTAAAGTAATATCGATATACAGATCTCCAGTTGACAACAACTTGAAATTATTTTTTCAGGAATTAAACAAAATTCTCAACTTTTTGTGTAGTAATAGTAAAACTGAAATAATATTATGTGGTGATCTAAATATTGACCAACTGAATTCTGATAATGTATTAAAGATAAATGCAACTAAAGAATTACGAGATTTGCTTTGTTCTTATAATATTAGTATAAAGGTAGATCAAATAACAAGGATCTACAAAAATTCTGCAACAAGTATTGATTACATGTGTACTAATTTAAATACTGCTGTTTTAAAATGTGATGTAGTTCATAATGCATTATCAGACCATTCGGCTCAAATATTAGAATTTAACGTTGATATTGATAATAATGTCGAAAAAAGTTGTATCATTACCAGATCGCTTAGTAAATATAACTATGATATATTTTTGTCCTATATATCCAAGGAAACATGGCATGAAGTATATAGTAATAAATATGTTAATGAAGGGTTTAATGCATTTGTTAATACATTGAAATATTATATAGACATTGCCTTCCCATTGAAAAATGTTAGTCCCGGAAGCAATAACAAAAAACCGTGGATTACAAAAGGTATTAGTATTTCCAGTCGAAGATTAAAAGAACTATATAATAGAATGATATTTACCGGAGATTCTAATGATATAAATTTTTACAAAAAATATAAACATATATACAGGATAGTACTCAAATCAGCAAAGAAAATATATAATGATAACCTTTACTTCAAAGCAGAAAATAAATCCAAAGCAGCATGGGATATAATTAACAGTACAATCCAAAATAAGAACAAAAATCATAACAATGTTAAAGAAATTCTAATTGATGATGAAAAGATATCTAATACTAAGGAAATTACAGCACATTTTAACTTATATTTTACAGAAATGCCAAAAAAACTACATCGGAAAATACCTGAGAATATTGAATTCATCAATTCTAATAATAATAGACATGTTCCAACTATGTTCGTTGATCCGGCCAGTGAAACAGAAATATTCAATATAATAACTAGCTTAAAAAACTCGAATTCTGTAGGTGTGGATGGCATAAGTGCTAATATCTTAAAACACTGTGTATGCTATATTTTAGCTCCGTTGACTCACTTAGTAAATATGATGTTATTAGAAGGTACATTTCCAAATATTTTTAAAATAGCAAAAGTTGTACCGATTTATAAAAAAGGAGATACCCGCAAAGTTGAAAATTACAGGCCGATCTCTCTGTTATCTACGTTATCCAAAATTCTAGAACGAGTAATATCTTCTAGGATAATAAACTTTATTACTAAATATAATATTTTACATCCTGCACAACATGGATTTAGGCAAAAGAGATCTACTCAAAGTGCAATATTTAATTTCTTAAATGAACTTTATGAAAACCTTGATAAGAATAAAAAAACTATTGGATTATTTATGGACTTGAGCAAAACCTTTGATTTAGTAGATCATCAAATACTTCTGGCAAAACTAGCTGCGTATGGTATGAGAGGCAAAATAAATGAATTAATAAGAACATATCTGACAGGAAGGTCTCAGTTAGTCGAAATTAGTAAAATAAGATCCGATCAATTAGATATTGAATATGGAGTACCACAAGGGTCTGTACTTGGGCCTTTGTTGTTTCTCTTATTTGTAAACGATCTGCCAAATATTTCTGATGGAAACTTAGTTATGTTCGCTGATGATAATAGTCTCCTATGTTTTAATGATAATATATCTGATGCCATAAAAAACACCCAAATATTGCTTGACAAATTTACATTATGGTTTAATACATATAAATTATTTTTAAATATAGACAAGACACTTTTTATACATTTTACTCCTCGGTCCAAAATAATGAATGAGTCATTTTTAATAAAAAATAATGGAAAATCAATAGCGCAAGTAAAAGAGGTAAAATTTTTGGGAATATACTTAGAGAATAATTTAGAATGGGAAACACATATTGATGTCTTGTGTAAAAAACTATATCCAGTCTGCTATGCATTATATAGATATAGATTGAGAGGTTACGATGTCTTACTATTATGCACAATTCTATTCAAGAATTAGGTACGCTATAATATTTTGGGGCTGCTCCCACCACAGTATTAGAGTTTTTCGGCTGCAAAAAAGGGCAATTAGATCAATTTCAGGAGTGTCGCGTCTTTCACCTTGTAAACAGCTATTTAAAGAATTAAAAATACTTACATTAGCATGTATATATATATTAGAAATATTGCTTTTTGTGAAAACAAATAAAGAAATATTCATTAAAAATAGTACTTATCATACCTATGACACTAGAGGCGCAGGGCAGTTATGTACACCATCCCATAACTTGTCAGTATTTGAGAGGAATCCTGTATATATGGGTATACATATATACAACAAGTTACCGGAATATCTCAAACACATAGAAAATGTTAAAAGTTTTAAAAAGCATGTAACAGATTTTTTAGTACGCGAATCCTTTTATAGTGTGACTGAATACTTAAATTACTGAAAGTGTCACTTGTTTGTACTGCTTGTCTGACTATTTGTAATATTTATTTTACTTGTATGTTTTGTTTTAGTTACATTGAAATTTTATTTGTATGTTTTTTAAATGCAAATGTAATTTGACTTGTCCTATACCAAATATGTATGGTCCTACAGGATGAATAAATTATTATTATTATTATTATTATTATTATTATTCGATGACTAAGAAAACAAAAAAGAAATATTTATATCGAGGGTGTCTCAGGGTTGCGGGCAAATTAAGCCTGGCACCCTACTACAATTTCATTGTATACCTCAAAACCTACATTTTGATGTATTTATGTATTCGATGACAACAAAAAATTATGACAGGAAGTGACGTCAAAATCCAATGACGCGGGCAAAATTTGCTTATATGAAAAGTAGCTCTCTGTATGTCTGTGTAGTACTTACTCACTCACACAAAGTTTTTCATGTATCTTATTCATAGGAAGTCTGTATAGACGGCTCTCTACCTATTTATCTCAGCACTAAAAGCGTCGATCGACGCAAAATGGTATGTGAAATCGAAATTGTATAAACAGTTTTGAGTGTCCCACCACCATTTAAGAGTTATGAACCAAAAATTACTGATAGCCATACCTATTGTAATGCAATGATGCGATTGAAGTTGTTTAATTGTTGTGCAATTGTTTTATTTTTCTTCGTGGTTTCTTAGTTAAGTTTTCTTGAAGGGTGTGGAGTAAAATAATTATATTGCAAAAACTAACGTCAAAAATGACTTCTGGAAAAACAAAATTTCAGGGAGTTTTTCAAAGATTTTTACAACTTCCCCAATGGGCTTGTTCGGCATTTTTTTTTTATTTCATAACTCGAAAGTGCAAGTATAAATTAATGGATCTGCAAAAAAATCAGTATCTTATTCGCACTTTTAGTATCTTAAAAACTATTACAAATCTCCATTTCGCAACGTCACTATACGCACAGACTCGGCAATCTCAATAGACTTGATGCTCCTTACTTGTTATAATTACAAGTGTTTTCGAAGTATTGTTTGTTTTGCTTACTACTTGACAGTAGGGAGTACAATTTGGTGAAATGTCAAAAAATTACAATTTTCTCTCGCTCCTGCCGGGACGAATTTTCGATTTCTACCCTGCAATTTACGTTTAGAATTTATCGCCGACCTTCTCCTTTGCGTAGACACATAGAATGAACTTCCACTCGACGTATTTATTTAGTTATCAGCGTTTAAAAATTTTCAAGTTAAATTTGAAAGATCCCAGAAAGCCATTTTTCTTACGTCACTTGCGTATAGTGACGTCACAAATGAACGCTCGGTTTTTGCAACTATTACTAATTTCAACTCCTTATATCTCGAGAACGGAAAAAGTTAATAATACGAAATTTTAAGTCTATAATGAGAATATCGAGTACTATATGAAAAAGTATAAAAACCATATAAAAAGAATATCATGGAACAAGCCCATTAGATACGAAAAAATGTGTACTTGTCTGCTACCGTCTCATATAATAACTACACTCATTTAGTAATTATTTTTAGAAAATGAAAGAAAATGTTAATATTATGAGGCATTTTCTAGATATATAAATGAAATGTAAATTACAACAGTTAGTCATGCACTGTCTTTAATTTGGTATAAATTTGAAAAATACACCAGATTGTAATTTTCTGTGGGTGTCGAATTGGAGGGTGTATTTAAAACTCATATATAATGTTGAAATTTGAAATTGAAAAACATTACAGTAAAGGACCTGTTAAATACTATTTACTCATTTCAATGAATTGGAGGAAATGGTCCCACTAAATGGCCTTATTTCAAAATTGCATAAAGACGTGTGTCAATCAAAATGGGCAACAGTTAAATTTTTCTAATGAATTATTTTAGGGAACCTCTGTTTTTAATTTTATTCTTGAATTTGACACTTGTTTATTTATAAAATGAAAATGGTTGCAATTGGCCATAGGGAAGTACTTCTGTATGTTCGAAATTAATTTCCAGTTATAGATTTTTTTTTATCTAGTTCACTTGCAATTTTAAAAAAAAATTCTAGCTATCGTAGAATTCGAGATATCGAGGTCCGACGCACTATTGCTCCACCCTGTATATTAAATGTAGTTCTAAAGTCCCTTAAAATATTGGTACATTTAAAAGAATAATACACATTTAAACAATCACGTTTGTTCAGATTATGTATTTTCTGATCTTATACCATCTTATACCAAAGTTTTTAGAACTGTAAATATAGCTATTGGTGTATTTTAACAGTGATAAGTAATATGTAAGGTAATACGACCCCCTTATCCCTGAAGATTCTGGATCAAGTTTATGTGGGAGAGGGTACATATTTTGAGACAATGGGCACACACAAATGTCAAGTATACTGGGATTAATTTCTTCTAAAAAAAGTACTACTATCGAGGAATCCGAGATTCTTGGGTGAACGTCAATTTAATTCAATTCAACAAGTCTTTATTCAAAATTAAAATTGTGTGTAATCACCTCACCACGGTCTGAACGGAGCCAGCCAGATGTCCACGGCGTAAAGCGTCGTGGTAGTGGAATTGCTTGATAATCACTAAACTAGAATAAAAAATAAATAAATTTACAAATATCCAAAAAATCGAGGCATGTAGAAAATAGTAATTCTTTATTACTAATTTTTTTAGGATATAAAAATATTTTTACTATATTTCTTACAGCTTGTTTTATAAAGTCCTCAAGTTTCAATCGTATGTCTGAATTATAAATATCCCTCCAACCCCTAAATCCAGACCCCGACACTGAATGCTTTAAATATTTGAATACAACCACAAACTGATATATTAGTTC
Source organism: Stenurella melanura (assembly GCA_963583905.1). NCBI lineage: Eukaryota > Metazoa > Arthropoda > Insecta > Coleoptera > Cerambycidae > Stenurella > Stenurella melanura. The sequence continues at coordinate 31,317,042 of OY757314.1, read as the reverse complement.
AGGAATATTACGTTTTTATTCCGACAAAATTCATAAAGTTTTGAAAATTGGTGGGTATGTTGGGAATAGCATAAGGATTATTAAACCAAAAAGTTCCCATCCCTAAATAGTGTGCTTCATCCCCCAGGACGTCCTTTCAACCAAATTTTTGAATCTGTCGTCTAAATCCTTTTTTTTTTAACCACTGTGTATCCTAGTTAATTAACCAGACTAATAAACGGTTCATTTGATTCCCCTAATTATTTATCGTCGTGAATCTTCGTCCGAAGTTTTGATTGAGAGAGTGATTCAGCAGAAAATATAGGGAGAGAAATGCAGTTTTATGTCATTAAGGGTATAGACAATTACGTTTGGTTTTCAACAAGTAATTGGTATGAAAAACTATCAATAAACTTTCCGAACTTGGATATTCGACTAGGAACTTTGGAGTTAGAATATAGCAATCCTTAGATTTTTTAGAAATTGTGTTTTCATGCCAGAGTTGAAGTTGTTTAACGGGCGGTTTTATACCTAAAAGTTAGACTGTAGTTTCAGTTGAAGCTTAAAAATAAGTTTAACTTGCAGTTTAAACGTAGGAAGTTTTATAGGTGCTTATTACTATAATATACTTGTTTAGTTTTTACGCTAGATGGTGTTGGTATATCTGCTTCACGCCAGTTCATCGGAGCTACTGATTGACAAAATAATGGAATCCAGTTATTCCAAGTGTCAGCATTATGTATATGTAATTATGTATAACCTAAATCTTTATCCTTGCTCTCAAGGATAATAAAAGAACAATTAATTTTCTGTTGGGCGTAATAAATGATTTGACAGATCTTTTGGACAATCTGAAGTGCTGTAAAAATTCCATGTCATCCCAATATTAAAAATGATTAGGCCTTGCTCTAGAGACTCTCATACGATGTGGTGCTGCTACAATTTGAATAAGGTCAATATCTTCGTCACTTATTAAATCCTCAAAAGCATCAAATTGTGAGCAAGGTACATCAGGTTAGGTTAAAATTTCAAAACTTCAACACATCACTCAAATAACATCCATAATTCTTACACTACGCATTATTAGATCTTCAGATTGAAGTTTAAACTATACCCCAGCCACCGATTGATAGTTAAACACAATTTGGCGATCAACGAGACGTATAAAACGCTCATTTACGATAAACTAATTTTAATAAAACGCTGCCTAAGAAATCAATACTTCGACACTCAGACTTCTCGTCCAAGTCACTTTAAAGGAAACATCTTGACTATATTTGCACTCTAGTTTGTGAAAATTATTGGTCATAGAATTTTAACAATGTTTGGGGCAGATATCAGAAAAATTTGAGGCGTTGGTTTCTTACCATATACGTTAAAAATGAAGTTTTTAGCTTAGTCTACTTATTTTGCGCTATTCACAACCTACCACCTCCCACCCCTTCAAAGGAATCATCACAATCAGATGTCATCACTATACAGTTAACATTCAAGTGAATATCTCAATTGTATGTTATCAATCCCTTTAGTAGTAGTAGTGGAAAGAAATCTGATGTCTTGGTTTCTAATACATATATAGCAAATTCCAAGTTTCTATACTCTTACCAGCTTACTATACTTATTTTTCCCCATTTATCCCTATTTAACCAACCCTTCAACGGAATAACCCAAAATACAATCTGGTTCCAGATGTCATTATAATATATACGTATACCAAATTTCAAGTGAATGTCTCAATTCTGCTTTATCAACCCCTTTAAAAATTGAGTGGGGGTGGTGGGGGGATAGAAATTTTTTTTTTAATTTGAGACCTCGGATTCTAGTACTTACACAAAATTTCAAGTTTATATACTATTACCAGCTTGCTTTACTTATTTCCCCCTGTTTATCCCTATTTGCCCCCATCCCCAACCCTTCACCGAATATATTCAAAAAGCAATCCAGTTCCAGATCTCATTATAATATATGCGTACAATATAACAAGTCAATACCTTTTTTTTTCCGAGGGGAAAAACCCTTATTAGGTTCCCCACACTGATGGACCGGTGTGTGGGGATATGTGAGATTCTTACTCACTAAAAAAACCCCCTCTTCTCTCCGGAACTGTAATCAAACATTTCTTCGAAGTTCTGTTGGCTTAGGGAACCCTTTCATCTTCGTCCTTCTTTCTAAGTATGGTGCAGCACATCGTGTTGATGGTGGCCCAACATGTGGCGTTGACAAGCATGATGCCAACGAAGTTTTGTGCGGTTAACGTCTGTCCTACTTCTCTACTTGTTGCCTCCCTGTCGTCACGCCATCTTGGACATTGGAACAGCGTGTGTCAATACCTAAAACCGTTCCTAAGAAAACGTGCTGACAAGAAAAGTTACTGACTAACAAACAGACAGACAGAAAATTTTGTTCGCTCAAATTAAAAATTTCGGCGTTCCATAACATTCTAAACCTATTTCAAGAAGAAGAAAAAATTATTTTTTGTTACGATTACTATATTTCCAATCCACTACGTGGATGTGGAAATAATACAATTAAAAAATTAATTCTTTAAATTATGACTTTTATCATTGTTGTTTCGCACCAATTTGTCAATGTAGATGTAATGCTTTATATTAAATTTACATTTTACGCGTTATGTTTTAAATTCCAAATAATTGAAAATGTCAGAGCATAAATAATTACATTGGAAAGAGCAACCATCCATCAAATCATGCATGTTGAATGAAGTTTATTGAGAGCAGTTCGAAAATGAAAAATAAATAAAAAGCTGTAGATATTTTCGGTAATAAATTTGTTTGTGAGTAATATAAACATCCCACATCTATTGTAGTAGTAATTGAATTCATCCTCATCTTATGAGGAATAGCTTTTAAAGTATATTACGTTGCCAACACCCTTACCTTGTCATCTTATTGCCAAGAAGAATCGTATTTCCACCTTAGGAAGCGCAACCAGGAAGGTCGAGCTTCTTTTAGGTTAACAATATGTATTTAAATATTATGGACACGAAAAACAATTCCCAGAATGCGTCAATATTCTTGACTAAAGATGCCGGTCTCGGATGATTAGGGATCGAGCTTGAGCTCTTTGCCACAATCATCGCTGTAGACCTGGACCGGCCTCGTAAGGGGTGGGCCTGCTTTTTCGCCTATCCTCCCCGCAAATGCGGACGGTATTGGCGATGTTAGCAAACCTCCCCTGGTCCTGGCTGTTGGACCCTGCCAGCTGGGTCGTTTCTTCTGGCACGCTTCTGTCTTGGTCTTCTTTCTTCGCTGGCATGTATAGGCTCACGGGAGCGTCTTTCGTCTGTCGTGAGAGGGTTCCCAGAATGGCATTTAAATAGCCCGAAAATATCTGAATTTTAAAGAAATTTAGATTTCTGTTATATATTTTATATCGGATTTTTTAAATCGTTGTTAACAGTCGCACCACGCATTTTTTACATGCACAAATATTTATCATCTCGCTAGGTTCAGTTTCTATTGCATCTTATCACTAAGAGGTAAGTTTTGTTACTACCACATCCAGATAGTGGTCAACAACAGATCTTCACCTATCTATTAGGTAACTAGTATTGGAGCCTATATACTCTACGCATGTTTAAAAGTGAATTATTTATTATTTGTTTGCTTATAGCAGTGTTTTTCAACCTTTTTCATGATGCGACCCCCCTGGTATGAAAAAATATTTCGCGACCCCCGACCCTTCGCTTTTTTTATCACGTATGTATGGTGTATGTTACAGTGTTAGAAATATTCATTCCATACGACGTTTTTATGCGTCTCCATAATTAGGATTCGGATATAAGTACATAATATAGTACGTAAAACACATTACTTTACAATTACATACATCGAATACGTCGCCAATTGATTGATCTTTGCAATTTGAGGAATCCACGGATATTGCGGGTTGTGCGCAGTTTGTAGCTTTTGTGCGTTTTGAATCCAGTGAAAAATTTATGGAAGAAATACTATTTTGCAGAGCGCTTCCCACAAATAATACAGGTCACTGCTTGCTTAACATGTTCCTTGAAGCTTGAAGCTACGCAAGATATGAATATCGATTGGGCAAATAAATGCATTGCTATTTGCAGCGACGAAGCAAAAGCGATGACTGGTGCGAAGAGTGGATTTATTGCTAGGCTGAAAGAACAGATGCCAAACGCTTGTTGGGTGCATTGCTTTGTCCATCGCCAAGCTCCTGCGGCCAAAACCTTACCACAGGAATACAGCCAAGTTCTAAATATTATTATAAAGATTGTAAATTCTATTAAAGGAAAAGCGTTGCAGACACGATTGTTTCGGATTATTTGTGAAGATATGGGGGCACTCCACCAAAATTTACTTTACCATACAGAGGTTAGGTGGTTGTCAAAAGGCAAAGTACTGACCAGAGTTATGGAACTTCGTGCTGAACTTTTAATATATTTACAGCAGGCCAAGTCAGAATACTCTGAATTCATTTGCGACCCGGAATTTCTTTTGAAATTAGCTTTTCTTTCTGACTTATTTGAGCATTTAAATATCTTGAATAAAAGTATTCAAGGGCGAGATGAAAATGTCATCACTGCAAAAGACAAAATACATGGCTTTACAAAAAAAAAATGACTTGTGGTCGTCGTCTATAAATCAAAATAACTTCGATTCATTTTCGTCGACACAATCTTTTACTGAAGAAGTCGGATGTGAGATAAACATCAAGGCATATATACCTGGTATGAAAATGGTGTTAGATAATTTGACAGAAGACTTGTGTCATTACTTCTCAGTGCAAGAGACATCGGAGAACACTGGGCAGAGGTGGATCTTAAATCCGTTTTTAAATGCAGCTATAAATGAGGTTAATTTGCCAACTAAGCTCAAAGAGAGTCTGCTAGAATTATCTGCCGATGGGATGTTACACTTGGAATTCAAGTCTGCTAATTTGGATACCTTTTGGTTAAGGAGAAAAACAGAATACCCGGAATTGACCACTGAGGCTTTGAAGTGTTTGATTCCATTTGCCACCTCGTACTTATGCGAGTTGACATTTTCATCAATGGCCCAAATAAAAAGTAGGCAAAGAAATCGCTTAAATTTGGAAAACGATTTAATTCTATGTGTAGCAAATACAGATCCACGATGGGAGAAACTGATTAATCAAAAACAAGCACAACCTTCGCATTAACATGAGTCTTAGGATTTTATTTTTTGTTAATTTGTTTGTATTAACATACAAATGTTTATGAGTTTTGTTAAAATTCTCTTACTTAATAAATCAATCTTTTTAATATTTACTGTTTTTTTACTGAAGTTCTCTCGACCTCTGGCGACCCCCCTACAGAAGCTTCGCGACCCCCCAGGGGGTCGCGACCCACAGGTTGAAAAACACTGGCTTATAGTAATGAAACATTTTCTTTATAGGATTTTGCAAACAGTGGAAAGAAAAGCTATCTATGAGAACTAAAGGAAAAACTATATATAAAAATATTAATGAAATCTTTGCATTCTTTCGATAACCTGACTTCTGGTTATGCTAACAAGTAAAATTCTGATTTGCCATTCTCATTTTAACACTAGCATCCAACCTAGTCCCCTACGGCTAAGCAGGCTAAACTAGTATCTACATGATCCCCTACGATATGTAAATTCAGTTAAAAATGAGAACAAAGGCTTAAAATTAATTTATTTACGTACCTTGTCTTTAAAAATTTTTTCATTCTAATGAATTACATTTTCATAAAATCTCATTCAGTTTCTTGGAAATGCTTAGCCCTTGAAACATTTTTCGTCGTTATTGTGGACTCATCAGAAAAGCCTAAAGCCACTCATAACGATGTTCCATGCAAAACTAAGACATTTTCTATGAATGGTATAAAATAATTATAATTGACATTTAAGAAAATGTTTCATGGTGATGGCATGTTTCGGACAGAGGATGACTCGTATCTTGGACTAGTAGCGGCACGATTCGGACTGGTAACGGTATATTTCGGACTGATAACGGTATGATTCGGAGTGGTAACAGTATTTCGGGATCAGTCTTAATGCCTTTGTCGGCTACCAGGTATCTCAAATATCTCAGTTCTTTTCTATAGAAGTTACATTTGTCTGGGTTTAACAGTAGATGTGTATCTCTTAAACGTCGAATCACCCTGTATGTTACGACTTAAAATATTTCAAGAATCAAGGTACACACTGGAATCCATATGAAAATTTTTCTTCGACGTGACTTTTTCGAAAACCGTCGAAGAAAAGTGGTCGCTAGAAGGTATAAAATTAATTCCTCTTTGTGGAAATTCATATGCAACGTCTAGAGATATTATAAAGGAATGTGTATTGTAAAAGAACTTTTTTGTTATACTTTTAGAGCGTTAGAGATAATGGCTATTTTTTAATTTTTAAAAATTAATAACATTGAAAATATCAACTTTACGAAAAAAAGTTATCGTACATTTCTTGTAGGAAATCGGTCAAAAGATATTTAAAAAAATGTTTAATTGAAGAAATATAATATTTCCTTTTGTTATAAACAATGTTTTAAACAACATCAGACCAGGTTTCCGTCCGGTAACATGGATTTTCATAATCGTTAGTGTCTCCAGAACTGATTCCAGTAAAAGAATGCGTCCGAGATGTATTCGATACTCATGCGTCCATACAGCCTGCTCCATTTTTAGGGCATTATCATCATCATCATAACAAATTTGTGAGATATTTATACACACAGACATTGCCTCCCCGGATCGCGATCCGGAGCCCACCAGACAACCACGGTGCGTAGCATCGTAGTGCTCTTATTGTAGGGCGGATCGCGACCGTAGTAGTTGAGGACAGTAAATATGGGGCAGCTCTTGTATCCGATTTTTGTAATATTTTAGCATTGTAAGAGGGGCTGTGTCATGAATGAAAATGCTGACAGTGTTATCATCTGATGGAGCCCCGTTTACATATTTGTAAATAGGAAACATATTACCGGAAATAATTTTTAATAAATATTAATTTTTAACCCTCTTTCAAACACCGACATGTAAATATTTTCTATATTTAACTGCCCTTTAAAGGCTGATAGCTTACTAATACCGAAATTAAAGTAAAGTTTTATCAGAATCTAAATTAAATTATTTACTACCTTCCATGGTTTCTTGGGGGTTAAGTAAAAATAAGCCCACTTTACATTGTCCAAATTTTTGGTGCCCGATATTCACTGTCCCTAACTGTACTCCTGCCGCCTCACTTAAAACTAACCTTAAAATTAACATATATCTGGTTTAAAAACACTTGAGACTAGAATTATAAACATTAAACTGATAGACGAAGCAGTGATTGAATTTTGATTGCTGATACGGGAAAAAACTCAGCGAGAAAACCCGTTCGTGAGAATTGGTTCCCACCAGTCTACCCGCCATTAGGAGACTATATAAGGTGAAGAATTAATAATTTTAATAGTTTTAATTTTTTTTAAGTTTTTCCGATTGTAAATGAATTTGGAACAGAAGGGGACAAAATGACAAAAATACAAAAAACAAATAGAAAGAGGAAAGGATATACAGACTGTCTATTTTACGAGGGCCACACCAAATATCTCGCTTAATATCTATTGTAGAAGAATAAAGTTTTGGAAACAGTTATCCCATTTTTTGTGAGCTATATTTCAGTAAAAAGAAATTTGAAATCCATAGCCTACTTTATGAGATATATTACAAAAACCTGAAAAATAGGAAAACCACAAACGGTTATAGCTTCCTTATTTGAGGACATACGAAAAAAGTTAAAGGAATGAAAGTTGACGGCAAAGACAATAAGAATAATAACGTGTAACAAAAAAATCGAAAATTGCAGTTGGCTTTGACATACGCTATTGTGCAAATATGAAAAATACATATCTCAAAGTAGGCCATGACGCCATTAATTCCGTTATTTTTTTCTCATTCCAACGATATAAAACATGTCACAGAAATTTTAACCGATAGTGTCAATATTTAATATTTTACGAATACCACAATTCATATAATTGAATCGTAACAATCAGCTGTGCCATAATTAGTGAAAAACAATGTATACAGTTATTAATAAATTTGACAGATTGTCACTGTTGTATGTTGTATGTTGCGTTGTCGAGTTCTAAGACAAATTTTATATCAGTAATTATGGTGTACACCAATAATAACAAATTCGATATGATTAGCATTTATTGTCAGTGCAATTTTGACGCTGAGATGGCAGTCACGGTTTACGGAGATAGATTTCCAGATGCTCCGCAGCCAAATCGAACTATGTTTAGGAAGTTAGTTCAAAATCTAAAAACGCACGGTTCATTTTCAAAAAAAGTAGTAAGGCGAGCGCATGTTGCGGATAATGTAAGAAAAGTGAATAGAGTAATGAATTATGTTAACCAAAATGAGGAAACCTCTTTGAGACAAATTTAGAGAAACTGTCGCATAAAAAAAGACAGTGCAAGAAAAATATTGAAAAAAAAACGGATTTCGATGCTACAAAATGAGGAAAGTTCAACATTTAAATGAGGGAGATAAGCCAAGGAGAGTAAGATTTTGTAGATGGTTATTAAATAAGAAAAGGAATGGCGCGCTGATATGTAGCAAAATTCTTTGGTCGGACGAATCAAATTTTTCTAATAATGGATTTTTCAATAGAAATATGCATTATAAGTGGACACGAGAAAATACACATTGGTGCAGAGAGACTGCTTTCCAAGAAAGATTTTCTACGAATGTTTGGTTGGGTCTTTTAGGGACTAAAGTAATGGGGTATTTTCCCATATTTTTTTTATTTGAAAATTGAAAACTAGAAATAAAAATAAGGAATACGTGTTTTTTCTTTCTTTTTTACTTTTTTATTTAAGCCGGAAAAAAATTAGTTAAACTTTCATGACGTCACTAAGCGATAATTCAAATAGAGCGCCAAATGTACTTATTTCTAGGGAGTTTCAAGTTGGTGGTTTGTGATTTGACATTTCAATAGGGTCGCGTGCGCTGACGTCACAACTTTTCAGACCTGAGGGAAAACAAACGGCCGCCATTTTGAAATTCGCCGATCGAACGTGTTGTTTTAACTGTATATTTTGTGGATTCCGTGATGTTTTAAAACTTAATTTTGGATTATTTAACATCTACAATTATGTTTAATCAATTCATGTGGCGAATTTTGTTTGATAAGATGAAGACGAGTTTATATTTTACGAAAATACCTCATGATGTACAGGATTGGTGTACAGAAGAAAGTTAGTGCTATCAATTTAAATCCCTATATATTTAAATAAAGAAGACCTTAGTACAGATGCCAATGTATTTCCGAATATTAGACATACATATATTGTAATTACATGATTTTTGAAAGGAGTGCATTGTTAAAAGAATGAGTACAAGGCATTCAAAAGACGAAGCTTATAACCAGTTTGTTAGTGGTTGGGTGAAAGAAGTTCTCTCCAAGAAATTTATAGGATAACAACTTATTATCACAAAGGTAAGGATTAGTTATAAATTATAAATCATCTTCGCCATGTACTTGCATAATTAAATGTTTTATGAATAATTACTAACACATCAATTTTTCAGGTTATGGTCTCTCTACATTGTCAACAAAAACATCATTCCTTGGATTATTGCGGATCCAGTCGATCCAGATGAGTTGTTAGTACTCACTGTGAGTGTGTTGCAGGTACAGGCAAAACACGTTCGCTAGCCTGATTTGCAATTTATAAGGTACAGAGCGAGATGATAAGACGTCACTCCTTTTAGTTTTTTAGCAGTAAAAATGGCTATGGCTAAGCAGTTAACCATTGTGCAATACAACGCGTAGATTTTGTAAAAAAGTTACTCATGAAAAGATACGAACAAAGGACTTAGTTATGTTATAATAAGGTAGACAATTTATCTGGCGGTTCACTCATCGTCTATGGTATATTTATGCATGGAGCTGTGCAAATCATTGTAATTTCTGTAAGAACTTTTTGTCATGTCATATTAATGTTATTATTGTCTAACTTATGTATTTTATTAAATATTCTCCTTTCCTTTTATTGTTTTATTTATCACTGTTATTACTATCGTTAGCAGTAAGTTGAATGCCGACTACGTTGAACTTCTGCATTCATGCCTGTAAATGAGAACAAAACAAAAATATATCTACTAAATATAGAACTTTATTATCAATAAGTTTAACATTTCTAATATAACTTGGATGACATTTATATTAAATTCATCGAGTGATTGTATTGTTTTAAAATATATCGTGTGGTGTTTAAAAACTACTTAATTCTGTTGTTTTACATTACAAAACTGTGAAAATGGACTTAAGTCAGTATTTAGAGTCAGGTTTCAAATATTAAAGAATTCAGCACTGAGTAGTTTTTAAATAACCGCAATATATGGTTTAAAATAATAGGTACATTTAGTCCGCAGATCATCGATCAAAACTATACTTTGAACTTTCACTCTTAATTTATAAACTTCATCTTCAGATCTTTATATAATATGTAGCTTTTCTTTCAAGTTTTTCTTAAATTGTACCATATTTAAAATGAGCGTCTCAGTAAAATTTTTCACCTTCGGCACGAGCCTCTTTCTTCGCTCAACTCAAGTTTAGATACCAAAAATATCACTCAAACGAATATAAACTGTTAATTTCAATACCAAATTGTTTGTAGATTGTTCTAGCAGCACTTATTTTATCACAACCACGTTCAGTTTCCTATTTGATATCTGATGTTAAAAGAGTAAACCTAACCTGATTTTGGTCTTGTAACACAGCAGTGTGGCCTACAATATGAACCCACGTTAAAAATAAAATTCTTATATTAATATATAACAGTTTACCAGCAACAAAATGCTTGGAATACTCTTGAAAAATCCTTTCTTTTCATTGCTTGCAATCAGTTGGCATATTCCAACATCAACTTTTCCTAGTTGAAAACTAACCATATTTAATAAAAACTGGCGTCATTTCGTATTGTCTTACTTCCACAATTAATATTACAGTCAAAACTTCTCATTTTGTATAATATAATGTCCATAAAGGTACTAATTTAACAAATAGTTCGATCAGTTGCAATTCAAGACCTGAGGAATATTGATTTGTTTTCCCTCAGGTCTGACGACTGTCAAAATGTATGACGTCACGCGCACACGACCTATTAACCTTATTTTTGTTTGTTTCATAAACAGATGTTCAGTTTTGTGTAGCACCTGATATCGACCTGTGAATGAGTGTAAAATTTCATTAAAAACGACGTTTGATCTACCTTCTACGTAATTAGTTTCCATATTTGTATGCTTGTATAGAATGTTTTCAAACAAATAGCTAAACAAACAAAATATTGAAAATTAATGAGTCACACCACTGTCACCAGATTAACAGTGTGGTGTCAGTGTTGCCAATAGTTTTTTGGTGATTTACCTAGTTTTCGCTTAGTGACGTCATTATGAAAAATTTAAACTTCTAATTGAAATTATAATTTTATAGCTTTATATAACATATTTTTTTCTGTGCCAAAAATATTTAAAAAATATGCATTTTTCAAATATAAGCATTTCCACTTTCATCTCAGATTAATGAAAATACCCTATCGGACCTTATTTTTATGATGGCAAATTAACCGCTCGTAGATACCTTAATTTCCTGCAAAACGAATTTCAAGATTTTCTTTATGAATTAACAGTGGCAGAAAGATTAAATTATTCATATTTTCAACAAGATGGGGCTCCACCTCACACTGCTGTAATATGTACAAATTATTTAAATCAAGTTATGCCAGATAGCTGGATAGGCACCTATGGACCCATTCTATGGCCAGCTCGATCACCAGATATTACTCCCTTGGATTTTTTCGTCTGGGGTTACATTAAAGACAAGGTATTTCAAACTGCCCCTGAAAATATTGAGGACAACAAAACCAGAATTCGAAACGCATGTGAGGCAATTACTCCTGAAATGCTCCAAAATATAATGCGTGACGTGTCTCGTAGAGCACGTTTATGTGTCAGAATGTATGGTGCACAATTTGAGCATTTGTAGTTAGAAAAATAAATACACACAATTTCTTTTCAATATAGTAGTAGGTAGTACTGTTATACATAGTTTTTCGTTTTTTTTCTTTGGATGTTCGTTTTGTACTTGTATTTTTATTTATGAGATATTTATTGGTTTGTATTAAATTGTAATAAATAATTACGGAATTATAATTATTATAAAATGAATTTTTACTATTATGGCACAGCTGATTGTTACGATTCAATTATATGAATTGTGGTATTCGTAAAATATTAAATATTGACACTATCGGTTAAAATTTCTGTGACATGTTTTATATCGTTGGAATGAGAAAAAAATAACGGAATTAATGGCGTCATGGCCTACTTTGAGATATGTATTTTTCATTTTTGCACAATAGCGTATGTCAAAGCCAACTGCAATTTTCGATTTTTTTGTTACACGTTATTATTCTTATTGTCTTTGCCGTCAACTTTCATTCATTTAACTTTTTTCGTATCTCCTCAAATAAGGAAGCTATAACCGTTTGTGGTTTTCCTATTTTTCAGGTTTTTGTAATATATCTCATAAAGTAGGCTATGGATTTCAAATTTCTTTTTACTGAAATATAGCTCACAAAAAATGAGATAACTGTTTCTAAAACTGTATTCTTCTACAATAGATATTAAGCGAGATATTTGATGTGGCCCTCGTAAAATAGACAGTCTGTATATAGTATAAAATATGTGAAGGGTATGATAGAGAAAAGTTTTGGTAGAAAAGCGTTTGGCTGTAGAGGCTGCCGAAAGATAGGCAACGCCTGGTATGAGCATTACCAATTATTCTTCAGTAAGTTGCATAACCAGTTGCAACCAGGGTTTTTCCACTTTTTGTGTTTTTTCCAGTTTTGTCCACTGGCTACAAAAAAACTGTTTTTTGGCCACTCTGTCTTGTCGGAACTAGTCAGGCGGTGTCACCGCTCTACAATTTGCAAAAGAGTTCTATAGAAATCGTTCAAACAATTTCATAGAAATAATAATAATAGTGATAATTAAAAAAAATTATTCACTTTTATGTACATTTGTATATATGTGACAGGTCAGTTTTGTACACACATAACATAAAATAATATTTTAAAATTGTTACAATAGCAACCGTTATTAAAAATTGCTATAAATAATAAGAAAATATATAATATACAGCATAATTAATAAACAGAATGCTTATACACTAGAAAACATTGAACACTGATGACAGAATATGTTGCTATATTTTTAATATAACCGTTAGTTGCGTACATTACTAAAAACTTCTTGTATAGAATAATAACATTTATTTATTAGGTATTTTTTTAATCTATTAAAAAACTGTACAAATCGGTTTTTTATCTCAACAGGAAGTGCATTAAAAATGCTGACACAACAGACATACGGACTTTTTCTAAAATGTGACATTATAATTACTAATATCTGTTTATCTGAATTAAATGTACCTAAATTTATTTTCGTTTTGGTAGACAAAAATGGTTGATAAAACAAACAAACAAAAAACACATAAAGATCGAATTGAGAACCTTCTCGTCTTAAAGTGTATTAAAATCGGTTAAAAATACAAGTTAGTGTTAGTAATGTTAGTATGCAAAGTTACACATACTAGGCGTATTATATCGATTTTAGATTCTTAAGTTTTTATCGAGATAAACTGCTGAAAAGCATGATTTTCATGTTGCGTAGTTAAATATAATTATCCTGGTTAACGTAAAATATGTTTACCACCGTTTAAAGGAAAATCAACAACACGTATTGACATATTTACACACAAAGCCACAATGATCCCAATAAATTGGTTTAAATGTTTGGAGAATGAAAAGACATGGTTTTCAAATCGTAATTTTGCTGACATGTTATGTTAGCATTTGGCAAGCGCATTTCTGCACCATTTATTGTTATTATTAGGGTGCTACCATAATTTGTACAGTTTATAATGTTAAAGCATAAATTACCGTTCAATGAATACTGTGTTATATATTAACATAACTTACCATTGGTTTTATCTGCTGTTTACACATGCATTTGTCATCAAATCGTATTATAATATAGTTAATTTTATTCAAAATTATTCAAAACGTTTCATTTAAATATAATCTATATTTAGCAGCATTATATAACTATTTGTCTAGCTTGAAACGTGGCGTTTTAAGCAATTTGTAAGTACCCTGGAAAATCGTAAACTGTGTAGGTACCATAGAAAAACAAGCATTTGCACGTAAAGACAATGGTTAATTATTTGGGTTAAATATTTCAATTATTCACATTTGTTTTAAGGTCTAAAGTAATTATTTATGTACCCTTCGGGGTTGAACACGTAAAATTATCATACTTATGCAATGGACAGCCAAAGCTAATTTAAAAAAAAACAGAAATAAGAAAACGCTTAACTTTCCGACGCTGTAACTCGTTACATATTAGAAATAAAATGTATGTACAATCCAATATGGCGGCTGGCGTCTTCTTTCAAAGTTGGATTTTTCAACAGAATCCCGACCTAACCAACATGTATCAAAATCGTTTCTACTCCGCGCTTTGTGGAGCAAGAATCCCTACTAACTGAAGTAATAATATTGCAACGGTTCCAGGTAATGATATTTTTAGTACGTTCGGTAAAAGAAATGCTAGCTGGTGTACTTATACTTTTGGACTTTTCAAAAACATTCGATACGTTAGATCATGATTTGTTTACTGCGATATTTACGTATTATGGCCTTGACTCTACTTCTGCAAATTTCTTCAAATCTTATTTACTTAACCGTAGTCTAATAGTTATTTTATTCTCCCTCAACATCAGGTTTACCGCAAGGCTCCAGTTCTTTTTTTAATTTACACTATAAAAGTAGTAACTATTATTTACTATAAATTATTGTAGCATATGGTCTATTTTATTACCCTTGAAAGGACTCGTGTGAACTAAGTGCGTCTCTGTTTCCTTTTTCACATGATCACATCATCACGTAAACTACTCGGTAATTTATTTTTTAGTTTGAGTATAAAAATATACACGGACACACACAGATTTAAATACCTACTTGATTTTTTCTGAAAAAGGGCGTCAGATTCAAATCTGCCTACGGGCAGAAAATTCCAAAATCCGGCCTTGATCATACTACTCTTATATTGCAGGAATTTGTAGTTTTTATTTAAACTCAAAATGTTAATGACTAAAATAAGTCTGAATACTTTTATAGTGCCACTTTACACTGACTTCTTCACACGCCTCATGTGTACCCGTATCCTTCTTTCTTGTGGTAACCAATTTCGCACTACAATAGCATGGAAACGGGACGTTGCTGAAAGTTGGAGCCGTTGAAAGTTTTAAGTTTAGAATAACCATATTTATTTTGGCCCCTTATGGATATTTACACAACTTCGAATACTTTGAAGGAAGGCAAAGTTTGTTTTCTTCTGATTTTTAAAATATTCAAATCGCACGAAACTTTGTTGTTCGGAACAGACTGCGGACTATTTTCTGCATATAATTTTTGCGTGTAAATTATTCACTGTTTGGCTCTAAGTTATTCACTTTGTTTGGTTCATTTTAATCTGTGTATATATAGTAAGCGTGACAACATTGAACCTAAAGAGAATGCCTAATGCAATTTTGTTAATGTTGTATATTAAAAAAATATTTCATGTCTTTACTAAGAATCAAAAAATTATAACTTTTACTGCCAACGAAGAAATGGGTTGATTTTTCCTGGTAATATACAGAGTGGACAGCCTAAAGAGAATAAATAATAACAAAATATAACAGATGGTAATGTTTTTGTTTTTTGTTTTATTTTTAGTTAACTCAATTAGTAAGGAACGCTTTCTTAACTTATTTTTAATGACAAATATACAGGGTGGTCAGCCTATGAAATAATTCAACTGTTTCCATATTTGGCATCTTGTATTTAATAATTTATTTCTTGTCGGATGATCACTCTGTGTATTTTTTAACTAAAAGTTATCAAGCTTTATTTGTAGCAATAGTCCATTTCGATTATTATTATTCTCCTGTCGTTTCTTAGGTAATAATTTTTTAGAGTAACGATCCCGTATAAATAAAAAGGGGAGTTCTGTGTAAATAAATACCTTTACTTATGTTTTCACTTGTAGCCATTAGGCTAATATCTTTGTAAAATTTGAGATGTTGGTGATGGCGATGGCTCTATAGTCATTAATATAATTATGTTTAAAAATAACGCGTATAAAGATAAACTAAACATAAGACTTTAAAGATTTTACATAAATACATTTCTTGTAGGATATTTTCAGCAGATCAATATGCTTGGGTAATATATTTTCTAAGAGGTATATACTTCAAGAACATTATTTCATGATGCATATGTTACTAAGCCGAATTTTATTAAGTAATTTTTGAGAATCAACTACGAACTTTAATTAGGTACCCGCGTGTACAGTAGTGTGCTTCGATTAATTATTAATTAGGGAACTCCTAAGTCGCTTATCGACGTAGGAACTAAGTTCTGTTGACAAGGGCTAATCGTCTCGCAGTTTACAAAACATTAAGTAACAAGTATGACAACCAGAATAAGTTTCTGCATAGCTTTAATTCAGTTTTCCTGCCGTCTCCTCCAGTAGCTTAAAGGAAACATTTCTGTCAATCACATCTATGAATCCTTATATTCATGAGGATAATAACCAGACTGCAAATCAACAGCCATATTCCGGACTATATGTCTCCCCTTGAGAGCTGAATTACGAAGCCCTGGCGTGTTAAGTGTAAAAATTACATTTTATCACAGAACGCTCGGTTTCGATAGCAACAATCACCAGCCGAGACATTTATTTCTACGTAAAGGAACTCTCTTGTGCCAGCCGTCCTAGACCACTTGGACACTGCAGTTTCGATTCTACCATCAGTGCAAGGTATGTCTCTGACGACTGACCTGAGACTTCCTCACTCTATGAACATTTCAAAGTCATATGACTACGAAATCTAGTGGTCAGTGTTCACTGCAATCGAGGCAAAAGCCCGACATGGGCTAGTTCAAAAGTATTCTTCTGGAGGACAGAATATGGAAACGAAATATTTCTGTCAATCACCTAAATCAACGGCTAGCTATTCTCCGAACTGTATGTCTCTGGCGGGGCACTGAATTACCAATTGCGCAAACCTGACGCGTTAAGTGTAGTAAAAATTATATTTTACCACAAAGCGGTCGGTTTCGATTACAACAATTATGGTAAAATGTAATTGTAATGAGGCATTCATAAATTCATATCACATTACTAGATTTTCGTTTACCCAGCACTTTTGCACACGTACCCAATAAAGTTAAATCGCCGATATACGCGAAATCTGCACGCGGACCCAAAGTTGCACACGCCCCCAATGGTTCACATGTGTAGGATTTCGGATATAAAAGCGAGACCAAATTCACAAGTTCACGACAAAATCTGTGCTCTTCTGGCATTGGCTTTCAGCGTGCTGCGCTGGGACCTACCTGTGTTACTTGTTATTTATCCGACGTCAGTACGCGTCAAAAGGTACCCAATGCGTGCTGTCGACGCCACGTTGTCAACATTACACTCTCGTCCGCTGCGAAAACATTTGTGAAACGATTAACGCCCGTAAAAGATACGGAAACATATATGTTATGTAACATTGCCATGATCTACCTGTAATTGAGAGAATAAACCGTTTATTTTGTATTTGGACTATTTATTTATTAACTGGACTCTGGAATAATATCTCCAAACCAACTACCCAAGCAAAACACGTTACATAATTTGGAGCCCGAGCAGGTACATTTTGAAGAACGGTACATAATTTTTACACTTAACACGCCAGGCTTGCAATTCATAATCCAGCACTCGCAAGAGACGGAAAATAGTTGTTGATTTGCAATCTGGTTATTATTATGAAAATAAGGATTCATAGTGGTGATTGACACATTTTACAGTATTTCGTTTAAATATTCTGCCCTCTAGAAACATACCTTTAAACGAACAGTGGCCGGTCAGACTGTATGAGTATTCTTTTGAGACGCAAATAATATTTCTAGGTATATTCATTAACATTTTAATATGGGAGTCACATATCGACCACGTGTGTCAATTGCTCAATAACATTTTAGCTGTTCTACTATTTGTATCTAATAAAAACATTTATTTTTCAAAGTTACACTTTAAATAAGTTCATAACATAGTAAAAACGAACCTTTTCCTGTGAAGAAACCTTGATAAGGGATGCCACGCTTATCCATGCTGTATTAAAGAATACTGGCCTGTGGTGTGGTCACCCCTTTTCAAAGATTTATCATAACGCTAGATGAATACATCATGTTATAATACCATCAAATAATATTTTCGATAATTCAGTCTATTTTCAAGTACCCAATAAACATTAAGCAATAATCATGCTTTCTTGCGTTATTTTGTTAAATTTATTGACAATATGTACATGTATTATTTTTTCAGGTAAGAAGTTTCGTAACATGAAGAATTCTTCTTGTTAGCACTGCCAGGTAAGAACTTTATTAACTTGTACAAATAAAAATTCAGATAGAGTAGATGGTACGTATCAAAACATAGATTCGTTTTACCAAGCTTTTGTCAGTCAGTGACTCAGTTTAGTTTCAATCATGCAAGTTAATTTTGAACCACTTCTACTTAATTCATTGCGTTGAAATTTTGCACACATATGTAGTATCGATGACATTGAAATATGTTACAATAAAATCCATATAAAATGGATTATACAGAGTGGACCATTACTAATAGGTCATCGTTTTTTGGATCAAAATATGAGGATATAACCAAACATGAAAGCATTTACTAAAGAGTGAATTGTTGCTGTGGGAAAAGATTTGACACCCGTCAAAGTTGTATAGAAGTAGGTGCAGGCCACATCGAAAATTTACTCTAAGTTGCAGCAAATAGTTCATAGGAAAGTTTTAGTTTTTACTTACGTTGTGTAATTTTTTCAATAAATACAATTTGTCCTTTTTAAATTCAGTTTGTTTTCAAAGAATTCTTGAAATCCTTTGTGGCAGTTCTCTCGAAAACGGTTGGAATTATCAAGTTCTATCAAGTGTACCTTTTTACGTAGAAATGACTTCTGTATGAGATTTTCTAGTAACAAATATCACAACGTTTCGTATAAAAAGAAAAGATATTCTTCATCAGGTATAGCTTATGAGGCGCCCTCCGTGGATTAGCCTGATGTGATATATAAATTATTGTTTCCTTGCCAAATTAAGAGAAGATCTGTCAAGAGGTAGTTGTGATATTGCAAAATAAAAAATGCAACTTTGATAGCAAAAAATTACTAAAGCATGTTTGGGTATATACCCATATTTTGTTCCAAAGAATGTACCCTTGAACATGGCTTATTATAATTGATCCACCCTCTGTATAAGCGAAAAGACGAAGAGGGGCGGTGTTACCTGCGCCTCCGGCAGAAATTGAAGTGATAGAGGAATTTAGTAAATATATAAAATGTTAGGTTTTGTTAGGCTGTTTATATCTTAATTTACCACATATTTTTTTGGTACAAACTCTTATTCGACTTCACGTTTGTCCGCGACTATAACGGAAATAATACAATATAAGTAAAAACATGTTATTAAAAAAACAGGCTTTTATTAAAATAGGTGACAGGTGACTTAATTGGGGCAGGGTCGTAGTTAGTGTAATAAGCAGACCCAGTATGGATGAGTGAATGTTAACAACGGTAACTTAAAAATTATCGAATCAAACCAGTAATCGCGAGATATACATTAAACTGTAATCCTATTTCAGCCTAATTAAATACCTACGATTTAAATATATATTTCTGGAATTTATTAGGTTATGTCGTGTCAAAATCTAGGTTTAGATGAGTTCCTCTGTCCTTACCCATTGCTCTTATATTACCCTATTAGCGTTGTCACGTGTGTGTTACGTATTAACTCGTTTACTCCCAGATATGAATTTTAAGATGACCCTGTATGACCCTTTCGTGTTAAGATGTCAATCGATTAGTTTTAAGAATTATAGATTTTAATCTTTAATGAAGTTAGGGACGGCGCTGTCTATTTAACAAGAAACATCGTGAGTGAATGGAGGCATCCAAAGCCAGTGAAGAAGAAAATAATACCTATGAATTTCTCGCGACAGGTTCTTCTAGGTCAGGTCATCAACTTTGGTAGAATCATGTTATTTGTTTAGTTTGATTATTTTTAAATTACCTTTGTTAACGTCTATCATCCATATCGGATTCACTTATTGCACCACGGCTCTGCCCTAACCAAATCACGTAATTTTTACTTTCTTCTTAGTATATTTTAATAAAATCTTGTTTTTAATTAGTTTTTTTTTACTTATATTTTATTAGTACTTATAAAATGACAACGAACCCATTTAAATGAAATCGTAGGGTGATTGATGTCATTTTAAACTATTCTCTATTACTGTTACTGCCGATGGTGTTTTTAGAATTTTGTAATGATATTTTTTTCAAGAGAACGACACTTTATTTTGGAGTCAGGCGCGCCTTCAAGAAAGAGAAGCAGGGATCATACATACCCCCTCCAATAAACAGATAAGAAGTACCAAGAGAGATAAAATTTCATTTTCTTGCAATTGTATATTGTTAATTTTATCGACGAACTCGTTGGAATTAGTTACCGAAAAAGTGGATTGTGAAATGGATAAATTTTTAAACTCCGCTGTTAACAATTTTTGACTTTCGTTGCTTGTGTATCTTTGGAGAACAGTATAATCTAGATACTGTAAGATTGGATACGTATAATCGATCTTTTATGCCAGGTTTAATAAGGGTCTTATATTTTGTAGATTTATTGCTAACTTCATTGATCAATTATTATTTTCGATCATTATTAATAAGATTATCTACATCTTCGTAATATTCGGGTTTCCTAGCTACCTGGAAAACTAGAAAGATAGGGATAATGTCTATTAAAAGTCAGGGAGTTGGGAATTTTGAAAAGTCAGAAAATTTTACTGATTATCAGGAAATTTCAATGGAAAAAATTGCACATCACCCAATTATTGTTTATTATTGAGTATAACGTAAATATTTAATGGTAATGGTTGATCCTAGTTGCTGCTTTTATAAATGAAACTGTCTCTGGCGAAACACATCGCACAGGATAAGTTTTACTCGTTAATAATATTTTATTTGCAGTATTTGGCTTTCTAAAAACCAATTTGGAGAAAACAAGTCAACGTTTCGATTTTATTTTAAGATATCCTCAGAACTATTTAATTTATGTTTTCCTTCTAAACTAAATTCTAAAATATCAAATAAAGACGCTAGTATATTAGGTAAGCAACTTCTAAGATTGACTAGAAATTGCCTGATATATTGATGTTTTTATACCATGTATTTTCAAGACTTTAAAATTTAGTTTATAGGGATAACCTAAATTAAAGGCCTAAAAATGTCACAAAATAAAGACGAAACGTCGAGTTTTTCAAATATTAGTTTTCTCTTACTGTCAGCAACCCCAACAATTTTGCCATTTTGTCGTTTTGTTACCTGCTAGTAAATAGTTAGTTGATTGATATCCTCATCCTGAATTTATATATACTATAACGCTGGTTATTTTTGCTGCGTGGAAATAATTGAGCCAATTAAACCATGTCATTAAAGCTGGAATTTTTAATGAACCTACGTGAATCATATGACGCGAAAATTTCAGGAGTAGCGGTATTAATAAAATTTATGGCGGTTTTTTATTATGACTAGCTCCATTACGATTAAATTTCATGCAAACAAAACATGTTTTCTGTCCACGGGTGTTAATACTCAATAATTCAACGGATATGTTTCGATAGAATAGCAAATTGTGTTCATAGATGGATGTTGCAGCATTTTACAGGTGAACATAAACCAGATGTTTTAGTAAAATTTATTATGTAGGTATTATAATTGTATTTAATTACAAATTTAATATCATGGAGAAATTGTACATTCGCAAAAATCAGTGTTAATGGTGGAAGTAGTCAGGCCCGTCAAGAGAGGGGTCGGGGGTATTTCCCCCCGGGCCCGGTATTTTTCTGAGGGGTTTGAAGGGGCCCGGATTCTACCCGAAGTTGGAGATTTGCACTTGTATTAGGTAAAACGAGAGAGGTATACTTTTAAATGGTTAGTGTGATGTAAATAACGAGCCCCGAATGACTTGTATTGTTAGAATATGAATTTGTTAGGCAAAGGAATTCAGGAATTCCTCCCCCCCCGCTTTTTAAAATTTCTACCGTGATAAATATTCTATTATAAGGAATATCACCCCACCCCCCTTTAAAATTTCGATCGAGATAAATATTGAATCCTAAGGAGAGAGATAAATAGTGCATTATTATGAATGCCACCCCCCATTCTTCGAAATTGATATTGAATATTGGTGGGTGCCGTATGTTACTACTCGCCTGGCCCCGAATTTCTCTCGGCGGCCCTGGAAGTGGTAGTGAATAACAAAGATTTGTGTAAATGAACATATATTTGTGGAGTTAAAAAACAGTTGATTGAGTGTTTACTCGATGGTAGTTATAATTTCCTAAAAGGTTTAAAAAGGCAGACAAGTATGGAAGAGTGCCTACAATATAAAATTGTATCAACTAAAATGTCTTAAACTTGCTTGGCAGTTCAGATTAAATATCATTACCTTCCTTGTAAATTTAAAAAATTATAATCTTCGCCGACCTACTGACCTTTTTATACAACTATTGCACATTCTATAGGATACTCTTCGCAGTTATTTTGTAAATATTACTAGTTTTAGACATCTTTTTTTAATATACATAGAAAACTATTTTTTTTTAAATTTAAATAAATAATAACTTTTTTATTTCTGACAAGAATGTTTGTAATTTATCCCTAAATGTTCTTAAGTTTTTAATATTTTTCATTGTGCAAGGTGGAAGGCAACTTATGGTAACATATTATTGGGGTGTTTTCAAAGAAAGCACTATCGAAGGAAGATGTTCTCATTTCTGTATTACTTCTAGTATTGTAGCTATAGAAGTTGTGAAATCAGTTTTCGTTAGACTTTACCTTTTTAACACGCTTTTATTAACCTCACCTGTATCTATCAATGTAACGGCATCTTTCAGCGTAATTTTCACTCACTTCTTATTGTTGTATCATCATAAACTTGACAGTTGTGTGTACCTCTGATGATAATAGAATACAGAATACTCAATTTTAAAATATGTCCAAAATGGCCGCAGCCCCAAGATGACGGATTATCATTTCCTTTACAACCCCCTTGATATGGGTATCAAAGAAAAGGGCTTGACATCAAAACTTAAGAAACAAAATGGCGGCGTCAACATGGATGATGCTTTTTTTCAGTTTCCATGCTTTTTTTAAGTTTCCGTCTATCGTCATCTTATTTTTCTTCTTCTAAGTTTTCTGTTTCTTCTGTTTCTGAATCTGGCATCTTTTATTTTCAATTTTTTTTTTGTTTTTATTTATTAACCGTTTCACAGGTAAATATCCATTTACGGTGGAGTTGCTGGGAAGGGCCCTATCTCGCTGTAACAATATTTTTTGCGCGTTATGAGAGAAAAGGTCCGAAGGGAGAGTTTGTTCACCCTGTAGGTATGTCGTTTCTTTGAAACAATCGGTTTCAATTTACAGTAATTATTTTCAACTGCCGCCTGCCAATTCCGGGTATTTTCTATTTCAGCCCCTATTTTTTTCTCTGTTGTGTAATAAACTGTCCTGTGACAAGGATTAGTAAATCAATAAATAGATACATTTTCAATTTTAATTTCTAATTTTTCAATTTAAATAAGGAAATAGACCTCATTAACGAGGTAAACTAAATTGAAATAAAGTAAACAAAAACTTATCTGTTTCTTTCACATGTGGCTCGCTGTTGCTTATTTTATATCACCCACATGAATAATGGACAGAATCCAGGTATCGATTCTACGGTCAAGCAGTACACATTAATATCTAAAAATTTTGTTGGGTCTGTTCAATTAACCTATGCTATACTATTGACAGATAATGTTCGTCAGTAGTGCAGCTTCTGGGTGTGAAATTAATGGACTTAGTTTTAGACGCATCTAAATACAGTATATTGGCTTTAAACCATGTCATAAAATTACTAATTACAATAATCATAATTTAGTACATCTTTCTCTGACAAATTAGTGCTAAGCAGCGTGTTATTATCTGACAATATTGTGTGTCAATAGAACAGTTTTGATAAATCATTGTCAAATATTACAAATAATACCGGTCCCAATATAGACCCCTGCGGTACACCTATTTGGATACTCAACTATGAAGTTAACAGATTTATTTAAAATATTTTTATACGATGTACCATCAACATCAGCTGAATTTAATGAATTCAGTCCCATAATTGCATTTTACGTAATTGGCTGGTTGCACTTTTTTATTATACTATTATTGTATTTGAAAGTAAAATTCACAACATGGCCACAAAATTAGCAAAAGTCGCTCATTCTGCGATATGTTTTTGTTTTTCATACACAGTGAAGGGTAGTAGCACTTTCCTTATCATGTTATTATTATATTAGAAAGGGAAATTTATAAGAAATCGGAAAACTAAGTTGCTACTAACTTTCGCTGATATTGTGCCGTTTCTATGGAAAGTTAACCCCCCCCCTCCCCTTCCCCTTTATACCTTGTAAGTGACTTCTGCAATATAATATGTAGCACATACGAGACCTGATAATGCGAACATAGTAAATACACATATTGCACAGATAATTAAATAAAATACACTATGTTTTCTATCACTATATATTTATAAAAATTGCGACTGCGATTTCGGCTTACAAAGTCATTGTCATGCAGTGAATCACTTTTTGAATCTTTAAAAATGTTGTAACTATATAGGTTTCATATTTTCAAAATAAGAAAAAAAGTTCCTATAAACATGGGTCGGGAAGTGACCAGTTTCCGAGATACAGGGTGTTCCTAAAAATGTTATTTTATGAATATTTTCGATACGTCTAAAGATAAACAAATGATAATGTACACAGGAATCTAACTTTTTATGCTTTTTAAGAAAAAATGGCAACTATGTACGAAAATCATTCAGGGGCGGCTGAAACTGGGGAAGCCTAGGTATAATTTAACCCCAACTTTATTGTGTGACACTTTTAAATTAAATTATGAGCAGAATTTAAAAATTTGAAATTTTCTACAAAAAAAAGTATCTTGTGTTTCTCTAAAATTATAAGTTTTTGAGTAAATTTTATCTGAACGTTATTCGGGAATAGTTTTTTATGAATAATTTTAGCGGAACAGAAAAAACAGTGACAGTAAAACATTTCCCACTCTAATCTTTTTTCAACTTTTTTTATTAACGTCATTACAAACACATTGCACAAGGTTCTATCAAAATCCATTCACTAGCACTCAAGTTAGAGGTGAAACCCCTGCTGACTGCACTATAATGGTGGAAATAAAGATAGTAGTGTGTTTTATTTAGTTATTTGTGCAAGATGATTAACAACCACAGAGTAACGGCTCCTTCAACCAACTTTTTTAAATACCACATATGCTTATCATGCAACGTTTATAACAATAAAATATCATCATTTAAAAATGCATCTGTGTGGTATGCTGTAATTTGTAAGATTTGATTTTTCGTTTAAATTTTCTTAATGAATGCGCCCATACCACAACTGGGATTTATTAAATAATTTTAATCTGACATAAAATTACATTTTTAATATGCAGTCGTATTATTCCGACAGAATTATTAAATAACTATGACTACGAGTAACGGAATATGTCTTATGAACTCAGATTTTAGGTTTTATTGTTATTGTTATACGATATATTTCCTCTAAAGTAAAAATACGTGGAATTTTATATGAGGCGCTAAGTCACAACAGGGGATGCTATAAAACTAAACCTATCAAATGAAAAATACGTAATATCATACCTTCTACTGAAATGAGTCGCTACGTCTGTCATTTATGTTTAAACGAATGTAATAATAGGGTGCGCTAGCTCGCTTTTCAAATTGAAATAAAACTAGGAAAATGATCGTATGGCGTGGATAATTAATAACAATAATAACACTAATAACCATTCATTTGTTCGACAGTAAGGAACGAAATACACGACAAAGTAATAATGTATTATAAAATAAATAGAACAAGAAATATTATGAATTTTAATTGAAAAAATTCTCAATTTCAGTAAATTTCTTATAAGTATAAGACGGTAAATCGATAGTATTCCTAAATATTTTATATCTTCGTGTATTTCCATACGGAAAATTTAATTAATACCTCCACAGCAGCGAGGTTTTATGCCAAGACACTATACTATCTCGAACCTCGTGGAAAACTTGCCATTCCTCTGTGTATGGAAACCAGTCGAATTTTATCTAATGATATTCCCAAATTAATAAAAATATGGACTGTAGTGATAACGTGTGATATAACTCACCCTAGTGATCCTTTGGCCGGCCAGTGTAATCGCTGTCCTCGAAATCCACGAAGATTCGTCACTTTACACTCAAGTTTAATAAATAGCGTTTTTCAATAAATAGTTATTAATAATTGCGAATGGTGTTAAATGCGATGATTACCTTTTCACTCTCTTGAAGTCTGTGTCCTGATGGTCAGGTTTTTATATCACATAAAAACGCGCAAGATAAGTTTTTTAAAGAGAACAAAAATATATGTTCAAAGTGAACCAAGTACATAGGCAACTCTACATACGTTTGATAACTAAGATCAACAAGCAAAGACTTAACTTGGGGATTACAAAATAATAATAATAATAATAATAATACCACTAATAATAATAAAAATAATAATAAGTACGAAACACTCTGAATTTTTAGGTTAGGGAAATCACGTAGATGTCATCTACACCGATTTGTTTAAGATCTTTGACCGTCTTGACGAGGAGTTGTTGCTATCAGAATTGTATACGTTTGTTATTCCTGTAAATTTGCTAAGTCTCTTTAGATCGTATCTTAATCATAGATCGCAGTTTGTTCAATATCGCGAATGCAAATCTGAAACATTCTCGCAATCATCAGGAGTTCTACATGGTTCAATTCTGGGACTGTTGCTTTTTGTTATTTTTCTTAATACCGCACAGCTATTTAATGTAATAGTAATATTTACTGTAACGCGATTATCTTAAAATATTTACTGAAATTCAGTCCATCTCCACTGTTCAAAATTATAAGTTAATATGAATAAATTAAATCACTGGTGTGACCAAAATCGCCCACCTTTAATTTTAATTAGTAAATGCAAAATTCATATTTTTGGCGTAAAACGAGAGTAATTGAATTTTTACAAATTTTGTCTTGATAGACAAAAGCTTCTCTCATTTCAGCTTGAGGGGAGATCTCTATTTGTAATAAAGTATAATGCTCTATTCTGGGTCCCATAATTTCTTATTTTCATTATGACATAACCAGTAATACCATTCAAGCAAAATCTGTTCCACCTGCAGACAACATAACATTATATTAGAACACGAATATTCGTTTATTTTTATCCTGGGTGCATCAATCCATTATTAATGATTGGTTCTTGACAAATATTTAATATTAATTTTAATATTAAATGAGTAGTAATTCTATACTCTTTAAACCAAATATACATATGATCATCACATATTGTCATATCACAAGGTCCACACAGAACTCTTTAAACTCACCTAATCTTATGAGGGTAATTTTGGCTAATACCCAATAAATACTTTTTTACATACAAGGGGTAATTTTGTATGTATCTATTTATTTGGTAGATATTTTAAGATTTACTAAAACCTTAAAGTTGCTACCAATAGGAAACCCGTACAACCGTCTCTCTACCTAATAGATTGGAAAATATTCCATCCTGAAATTTTAAGCGAAAATTGAGATTCCACAAAATCAATCAATTAGTTTGATACTACTAGTTTTGCTGAATGGTAATCCTTTGCTTTGAATTTTCTAGATAAAATAAGATGCATAATAGAACCGATTATCGTCGTCATTCTCATAGTTTTTATCGATCTATCCCTAGATCTAATGAGCTAAAATTTTCTCCTCTACATAATATTTGTACTAGTTGTGAAACTTATTGCAGTGAATTAGGCATATTTAACTAGCAGCCGGAAATTTACTGCATCATATTCTAAACGCCTTCATAATTTCTATTTGTATTTTTTATTACATTGGTTTAGATTAAATTAGTTTATGTTTTCATTCTATAAATGGTTTTGTTTGTTGGATGATTAATATAAATAAAATTAATAGGTATTTATTACCAAAGTAATGCGATGCGCGCCATGCGCTGTACGACGGTTTCGTTGCCGTTTCGTTGCCGAGAGGCAATCACAAGATATCAGAACTGCATTCCGTTCTAAGTAATGTTCCACTACTACGTCCCTGAACTGCGTTTTCGCCCACCAATTTGACATCTTCGCTTAAGAAATCAGAATGATCCTCCATAAAAAAAATAGATGATGTTGAGTTGGGAGTCCCATAGTGTATCTTCCATTACTACTTTTACAGTAATTCATTTATGTGCAGTTCGTCGAGGGTCTACCCAGTTGAAACCTTTTAGACAAAATACTTTTCAAAACTAAAAAGAAACGCATCGAAACCGGATCATCGGTTGAAAAAATATGATGTCGAAATCATAATACACCCCCCCCCCCTCCCTTTGTGTCGGGGTTTAAAAACCAACCTCTGCCGATTCATTTTGTACAGAGATTTCTTTCATTAAACTTGAGAATATTTTTACAAATGTGACAAAATACTCAATAGAGAGCAAGAAATTGCTAATGGTATGTCACACTTAAAGAAACATTCGATAAATAATCATTTGCTCAATTAAGAAGAAAAATTTACTTACTCTGGAATTTTCTGGACAATTATTCTAGATGAAAATGAGTCTGTTAATTTTATGGAATCGCTATACATGCATTACTACTATCACACTCATATATTCCTGCTATCAGAAGCCATTAATCAATCGAAATTATGAATTATGCTTACATTTTTTATGTAATGAATTCCCCGTCCCTTAATCTATTCGAACGCATTGTTGTTGCTCAACTTTGCCTAACTTTATTTTTCTCTGTCAGACTTAGAATGTTACTTAAATTTATGGCCTAAAGTAACGCACGATCTGGTTTCTCTTTAAAGGGACACGTTCTTTTTATAAGCTCAGTCGAAAGGACAGTCGTTTTTCTTAAACGCGTCGATAATGTCGAACACTTACTGGCAAGAACTCCTGAGAGGTATTTAACTTGTCGACTTTTATCAAGATAAATATTTCCTTTAAAATAACAGTCTTCGGGGAAATTTAATCGACTTATTATGAACGGGATATTGGCGGAAAGCGAGGATAAATATACGGGGTGGTGCCAAATTCAACACCATCAGTACCGGAGGAAGATTTGATTACAAGAAGAGAAGAGAGAATAGTTTTTGCATTTTTTCAGAAATGTAAGACTCTAGAATCTGACCCACCGATCTCGGAAATGATTTTTCGTTAATTATATTTGTCAGATGAATTAAATACAGTTTACCATTTATTTTGTGATAGGGATAATACTTATGGGCATCAAAGAAGCGTTTACACTGTAAAACATATTCATCTCGGACCCACTTTTCTCTCTAATATTGGCTGTTACATAAAACTAGAAACAACACGCCAACGCATTGGCATTTTCGACGCGTTTCATAAGAAAGTCCAGTTTTCTGAGTCACACGACCAGTTTTGCGAAACACACCAACACAGTAATTAGTAACATGCATAAAAATCCTTTAGTATTATTACTAAGCCTGGGCAGTGCTCCTGAAAATCGTAATTAAATACAAACTATTGTGCTATAGGTCGCTATAGAGACAGTGTAATGGCTGTCGTTGATTAGAACAGAGGAAAGCGGAAACCTCTAGGAAGATGAAGCTTTTGGATTCTCGTTAAAATAGTGAAATTAAATTATTACGTTTAATAATTTAGCACCCAGAGGCGTTTGCGAGGAATCAAATACGGCATTTTTATTTACCTTGGACTTTATTTTTTATTAAATCACCTCGAATGTTCAACTAGGAAAAGTTGAGGTTGAAACACGCCAAATTCTAAGCATTTTTTGACTCTCTGACATTCTTTACCTAACCTCACTCTTCTCGTATTTGGGACTTTCCTTAAAAAAAGTTTGTATTTTGGCGCTCAATTTGAACTAAAACATATGGACTTTATATTTTGGACAATAAACATTTTTCGACTCGAAACTTTTTACATAACCTCACTCATCTCAAGATATAAACGTTTAAAAAAAACGTTTATTTATGTTTTTTTTTTCAAAGAACCATTATTTTGAGCGCTTATTATGAACTTAAATATATGGACTCTATATTTGGGACAATTCTAATTACCCTAACCTCACCCTTTTCGAAATATAAGCGTTTAAAAAAGAGAAACGTATATTTAAGCTTTTTTTTTCAAAAAACTAGTATTTACGATTGCTTATGGGCGTTTATTATGCATTAAAACATGTTATGAGCAATTCTAAGCAATTTTCGACTCTTGACATTTTTTACCTAACCTCATCCTTCTCGAGATATAGGCAATTCAAAATAAGATAAACGTATATTTAAGCTTTTTTTTTTGTCAAAAAACTAGTATTTACGATTATAATTGGTCTTTGATTATCAATTAGAACATTAGTCTTTTATTTTGAACAATTCTAAATATTTTTTTTACTCTTGACATTTTTTACCTAACCTAACCCTTAGCGAGATATAAGATTTTTACCGCTTATATCTCGAGAAGGATGAGGTTAAGTAAAAAATGTCAAGAGTCAATACATACTTAGAATTGTCCAAAATATAGTCCACATGTTTAAGTTCGTAATAAGCGCCCAAAATACTAGTTTTCTGAAAAAGAGCCTAAATACACGTTATTTTTAAAACGCTTATATCTCGAGATCAGTGAGGTTAGGTAAAAAATGTCAGGAGTCAAAAAATGCTTATAATTGTCCAGAATGTAAAATGTAATGGTTCTTTTTCAACTTAAAAAAAAATTGTTGGTGACGGGCAATAGCGAACGTCTGTCCCAGTTTACGACCAGAAATCGAAAAAGCACCAGTTCCCGTGATCCTGACTTTGTTCTGTACATCTTTAGGAATATGTTGCTCCATCTTACATAAAATCAGGTGGGGCGGAGTCTCATGTTGGGGTTTAGGTGTCTTTGCTGCTTCATTCCCTCGACTAAACCGCCTTCAATAAATAAAAGAGATGTCAAAAATTATCAAGTTAAATTTCCCTAACAGTGCGGTATTTGAAAATGTTAGTATTTTATTTCTTAGTTGAACTTCGAGACACGTGAGTAATAAATGGGAGTCTTTACATCGACCTAAATGTGATAATCGCGAGTAAATCAAAATTACAACTATACACCTACATCTACATTAATAATTCAATATAATCTATATGAATTGGAGATTTGTGCAGTGGTTAATTTTACAACATCCATGCCTAGCAGAATAATGCTATTAATTCATCAAAATTAAATGGATGATTCTAGTTTAAATTGAAGTATTTGGAATCATTTATATTGTTGAATTTGCTTTCCAACTCCTTAATTAAAATCTATTGTTTAGAGCTGAAATACAATTAAGAAGTTGGGAAGGATTAAAATGATCTTTTCATGTTTGTGAGGCGAGCTTCCACTTCTCAAGGACGTTCTGAAATGCATTTAAAAACGCGGATTATTTGGTTAAATTAAAATAGAGTATTTACCTCTAGTGTAACCCCTACGTTGTGCCAACTGAAGCTAAACTTAAATTCTAATAGCTTGTTCGCTCCTAATAAAATCCATCTTTTAACATCGTTATCCTTCGAATTTTTCTTTCACTCTATTTAACGACCACTTCACTAGTTTCTATAAAGTAAAATAAATATCTCCTAGCAAATTCCAGGTTTTGCAAAAGATTATGGCAGCCCTATCGGAATTGTCATTTTGAATTTTTAAATTTTAACGTCAGGTTCAGTTCGGCTGTTTTAAAAATATCTAACTGCAATTTTTAGCACAATTTTATTCTTGACGCATCCTTATCTTTAAATTGGAATACAGAGTTTGACGAAATGAATATACTAAGATGCTTGTTTAACAATTTAGGTGCTACGTAAGAAAAGCAACCCTCAAATTTACTTGTACTTTGTTTTGGAATGTTGTAATTATTAATATGCCTTAACTGTACATTATGAATATTATATCTGCATTCAAGAGGGATAGATAAGTATTTGGGTCTATTATCGGAGACAATATTATAAAGAAACGTACCGTACAGGAAAGAAAAGCTGTTATCTATTTTAAAAATATTTTTATCTACATAATATGGTGTAATATGGTCCTTTCTAACTATGTTGTAAAAGAATCTAAAACAGCAGTTTTGCACAACTTGAATTTTGTTCTGAAAGTTTTGCTGAGAAGATGAAAGTATACATTACTGGCATAATCAAAATGACTTAATATCAAGCTGGTCACTAACCTTAATTTAGTATCACAAGGCAGAATGTACTTATATTTACAGATATATTTAATTTTAGAATATGCTATGCTGCATTTATTTATCACCTGTTTTTCAAAATTCTTGTTTTGATCAATGATAAATCCTAAGTTTTTGGCAGTATCACTTAACTTAATGTGGTTGTTATTTAAAAAAATTCATAAGACGCATTTTGTTTAGTTTTGGCACACTTTGTTTCCAATGCACAGGGTTACTGTTTTGGAAGGATTAATCACAATACTATGGTTCATAGAATATTCAGATACCCGCTTTAAGTTTTCATTTAACACTGCAATTTATCGATCAGGATATTGTGGATCACTTGCTATTTGAAGTTGCGCATCGTCTGCATAAAGATGCATAGTACACAGAGAAGATAATATTTTTGGCATATCACTGGTATATATTATAAATAGAAGCGGACCAAGAATGCTTCCTTGAGGTACGCCTTTGCTAATGGGCAAGTCAAGGGAAAGGATATCATTGGTTTTCACCATATGGGTACGATCAGATAGATAGTTAGCAAACCACTTCAAAACTGTAGGATGTATATTATTATAATGGAGTTTGGCAATAAGAAGATCATGGTTGATGACGTCGAATGCTTTGCTGTAGTCTAATAGTAATAAGAAAGTGGTTTGTGATTTGTCAATATTTCCTATAAGATTGTTGGTGATTTTCAATAGCGCTATTGTAGTGCTGTAATGCTTTCTAAATCCAGATTGCGTGGGAGGAAGTACATCGTTACTTATGATATGATAAGTGAGTCTTCTACTCATAATTTTTTCCAGAAGTTTTGATAAAGGTGACAGAACACTTATTGGTCTAAGATCTTTAAGTTCGGTAGCTATTGAAACTTTAGGTAGAGGAGTTATTATCTATTTTTTCCAAATGGTGAGAACAGTAGACTGTTCAAATGATGTAGTTATAATGTGTGTTATGGTATCCTTACAGTATGGAAAAACAAGACGTACCATTTCCTAATTGATGTTGTCAGATCCAAAGGCGAACGATTTAATATTTCTTTTAGGGTTTGTTCTACTTCCTCCACCAAAACCACAGGAAGTTCCATTTCAGTTGATGAGAGATTGGCGTGATCTAAAGTGTCATTATTAATGGATCCGGCTGCTAGATTTGCAAAAAATTGGTTTATCTCATCGGCATTGTTGATATCAGGGGAAATTTCATTACGGGGTTTATTATGTACATTCCAGTTTGCAGTCTCTCCACAGTTTTTTTGAATTGTTTGTGTTTAAATTTATTTAATGGGTAATGTACGCTTTTTTTCATTTTTGATTGCCAGAGATAGATAATTTTTGAGATCTTTAAAGGTCTGTAGGTGATTTTCCGATTTCGTTTTTTATATTTATTATATGCACGATACTTAAACCTGATAATTTGTTTAATGGTGTCAGTGATGTAGAGCCTTGGTGGATGTGTGTAAGTAACCGGCCTGTATGGTGCATGTATATCAAATAGAGGTAATAATAGCTTTATTAAAGAACTCAACTTTGTCATCAATATGCGCTAGTGTATTTATCTAATCCCAGTTCACAAAAGAATGGTATTATTACAATAAAATTCTATTTCGATAATTTGTTCTCGATTTTCGAAAAATAATTTTATCAATTCCAAAGACACGTTTATACATGATTCCAATTCATCCAACAGGATAATGTGGTATATGAAATCAAACACTTTTGTAAGGTGAAATTAAATGCCGCTCATTGTATTCCTGAAGTCAGTTTTAAGATATATAGATATTAAAGTAATGTCATAGATGTTAAAGTAATGTGCTAAATATGATGCTTATTGTGGATTTATCTTTGATAAACCCCTGCTATGTATAAAACTGAATGAGGATATGCTGAGCGTCTTGACTCTGGGCCATACTATGAAAATTGAGATGATAATAAAACGTTACCGCTCCTCATATACTTGATTTTCGTTCTCAGCTATTTCTTGGCCAGTTGCCAAATTAACAATATTGCTATTCCATTTACTACACACCTTTAAAAAGAGATATTGGTATAACTTAAAAGTACAGCACGCTCATTAATTTATATCGATTTTTCAGCATGCTGTGATATGGAAATATATTCGAACCCTATTAAATAATTCATGAATCTTCAGTGATCCTAAAACAGGTCAAATATGTAACAATGCAAGTATTATCATGTCCATAAACAATTACCCTTATTGTTATTACTGTGATGACAACCATTCAATTACAGACCTATTCTTCATTATTATATTAAAATTATAATATCGTTTTAAAATACAACAATTCAAGTTTATCTCTATTAATTATATAGATACAGTTCGAGGCATAATTTGCTCGTTGATGTGTGAAATAGCAGTTATAAGGTATTCGGACAGCTCTAAATGAATATATAGGGTGTAGAAAGAGTGAGGTATAGTGTCAATAATATCGTAAATATTATGTTTGAGCCAATAATCTTCACAAAGGCCGTTCAATCCCCCATACCCGTCATGTTGACAATCTGAAAGTCTTTCTTTTTGTGTGTTTCACCGCTATGGCCCAATTTTTTTAATTCAGTAAGTACATTCACTTTTTGTATATATAAATAGATACACTATTTATTTCTTATTTTAGACAGTTCTAAAGGCGTGTGATAAAATGGGATAGAAAATTGTATAAATTTACTTTTATTTAAGCATTACTACTGAAACATAATCTTTATAGGATTTTGCAAACAGCAGAAAAAATAACTATCTATAACTAAAAGAAAAACTTTGTTTGAAAATATTAATGAAATCTTTGCATTCTTTTGATAACCTGAATTCTGGTTATGCTAGCAAATTAAAATCCTAAAATGAATTTGTCTAATTTCTTATTTGACAATTCTTATTCTAACACTAGCATCCACACAGTCCCCTACGGCCATGCGGTTAAACTGGTATCTGCATAACCTCCTACTATCATGAAGATTCAGTTAAAAATGAGAACAAAGGCCTAAACTGAATTTATTTATCTACCTTGTCTCAATAATTTTCATTCGAATGGGTTAAATTTTCATGAAATCTATCATTCTGTTTCTTGGAAGTGCTTAGCCTTTGAAACGTTGTTCAAAATACTGTCCATTGACGTCAATGCACTTCTGAACTTGCACAGCTGTTTCTCGAAGAACGTTTGCCAATTGCTGGGCCGTTATGCTATTAATTGCTCGCCTTACTCGTAGCTACAGGTCTTCACGGGTTGTAACGGCGGTTGCATAGACAATACTTTTTAAATTACTCCAAACAAAGAAATCAAGGGGCGTTAAATCAGGTGACCTTGGAGGCCACCTCACATGACCATTCGTCGAAATTACATTGTCTTCGAATGTCCGTTGAAGGTAATTAATTACTATCCTTGAGTTATGGGGAGGAGCGCCATCTTGTTGGAAATACATTCCCTGTCCTAAATCTAAAGGTAACTCATTAAAAATGACCTCAATCTCATTTTCCAGGAATCTGAAGTATCTGGCACCAGTCAGAGGTCCTTCAAATATTCTTGGACCAGTGATTCTACTACCGATTATTCCAAGCCAAACATTGAAACCGAACCGCACTTGAAAGTTACCCTCCCGTAATAAATTTTTATTTTCTTGTGACCAATATTTTGTATTTTGTCGGTTAAATAATCCCAAATTTGTAAACCTTGATTCGTTCGAAAATAAAATCAGTCCCAAAAAATCATTGCTGGGCTCTACGTTATTATACAAAATCCAATTGCAATATTCCATCCTACGTTCGTAATCACTTTCGTACAATGCTGGTGCAATTGGTATTTAAAAGATTTATAGTGGTATTTGTGCAAAATTCGGCTTACTATTTGACTGATGTTCAATTCAAACCCAACTTGCCTTAAAAGACAGTCTTATCAACTTCTATTCGAGCCAGAACATTAATTTTCGTTCCTTCATCAATAATGAAGTTTTTTTCGTGATCATTGTTGGGCTCTCTTCGGAATTGGTTTTTAACACGTTTAAAATAATTTTTCGCTGGACATTTTCTATCGGGTATCGTCGGCCATAAAGATCCATAGCTGCAATTGCATTTTTTTTTTACTTTCCCCATAAATAATTAACATGTCCACTTTTTCATCGCTTGTATAAATTTGACATTTTGAACACAATTAACAAGAATTTTAAACAATTTTTAAAGACACAATAAAGACACCGTTAAACCAACAAATGTTTGACAAGCTAAATATTTCATTGTTTTCACTGAGCTACCATCCTCGATAACTTGATTATCGAAAGAATGCAAAGATTTCATTAATATTTTTACACATAGTTTTCCTTTTAGTTCTCATAGATAGTTATTTTTTCTGCTGTTTGCAAAATCCTATAAAGAATATGTTTCAATACAATTAAGCAAACAAATAATAATTCACATTTAAACATTACTTATTACTGTAATATAAAGTTGTTTTTTAAAAAACATTTTAGAAGAAAATTGTGGAAAAGCGCTCTGAATGCTGCCTTAAGTCAATATGGCCGCAGTGCCGGTTCTAGATACAAATTGCCCCTAGGCCCAGGTTAGTTTATGGGCATTAACCACTAAGATGAAAGGCAATGGCGCCCCCCCTGCAGTGTGGCGCCCCTAGGCCCAGGCCTATGAGGCCTAGTCAGAAAATCGGCCCTGTATAGAGGTGGTGAAAGTCACCAAAATTCTTTTACTTTGTGTTAATTTTTGATTGACACATTTCTATGCGCTTCTGAAATGAGGTTCCCACTGGTCCTAAAACAGCCGGTGTAATAGATCTAAAGGTAGTTATTATTCTTTCCTTCATATTTTGTAGTGTTGTTGGTGTGTCTCTATAAACAGTGTCCTTCACGTATCCCCATAAAAAGAAATCCATTTTTGTAAAATCTGGGAGGCCATTTAGTGGGTCCATCTCTTCCAATCCATTGATGAGGGTAGGTATTATTTAAGTGGTTTCTAACAGCATTTAAATAATGTGGTGGAGCACCATATTGCTGAAACCACATCCTATTTCAAATTCATTCAGGGAGATTTACCAATAATTGTGGCAGATGGTTTTCCAAAAGGTGAAGTTAAATAGCTCCAGTCAATGTACCATCAAAGAAATGTTACACGTTTTCCAATAATACCTCCGCATCTGTGTTGGTTATCAACTTTCATAAGAAAGTGAGGATTTTCCGAAGCATGATAATGGAAATTGTGCCTATTAACAAATCCATTTTTATGAAAAGTTGCTTCATCAGCGAATAAAACATTATTGAAGAAGTTGACATCATCTTGCATTTTACCTTTGGCCCAATTACGAAAATTTAGAAATTTTTGTTTCTTTTTGTGCATATACCACTTTTTAAAGTTAGACTCTAATATAATATTTTCTTCGTCGGAAGATATTAATGAAAGGATTCATATTAAACTGTTGGATGCCCACAGACAACCATGAGACGGCCGAGCACCATACGGAAATTGGATCGCTTTTTGCTGGAATAACAAAGAAAATAATTATATACTTACATCCTTGTTGTACATACTGCTTTCGCATCAAGCCATCCTTGTCTCACAGATGGGGAAGGTGGAGTTAGATGGCGCTAGCAGCACTGTGTTGCTATTGGATTAACTATTGGACGAAATCATGTATCATGTCGCCATATTTGTTGTTTTGATAATGAATTTGTAAAGTTTGTGCCTTTTGTAATTATTTTTGTGCAAAATTGCGGTTATTGCCGAATTGTGAACTGTAAATCATTTCCTACTTTTGAATATATTATTTCATTGGGACCCTTTAGTGTAGCAGTATTAGGTTAGCTTGGGTTTTGTTTATTGTTTTTTTTTTTTAATCAATTTCGTGTAAAATTGTAGGAATTGGGGAATAATTTTAGTGCAGAATTGTGAATTGTAAAACGTTACTTTTATAAATAGTCGGATCTTTTATTAGTGTCGTGTTAGGAGGTTATTTTAATTAGGGCTATTCGTATAGTGTTAGCTGTTAATATTCTAATGCCCCCAAAACAGTCTTGTTTTTGGATTCGGTATACATGAGGTGGAGACAACATTACATAAATTATGTGCAGCATTCTATTAATAAACGATTTATTTTATCTGTTTGTTTCATTTTCTCCTTAAAGTTTTATTGAAAATAATATAATAATTAATAGAGTAGATATAGAAAGGTATGCCGTGCATTTTTAAATCGCCTCTAAGAGACATGCACGCCATCTATGCTCACCTTCCTACATAGCGGACCAGTGCAATATTGGCGATACCAAATTTTACATGGAGTTGGGCGTCTCATGGTTGTCCCTCACCAAAGATCTATGCAGACCAGATCAGGCTAGACGGTGTACGATGTGCGATATGCGCCGACGCGACGTGGCCATGCACTTACGTGTATTGCCTCAAGATTTACTTCAATCACGTGGCTCTTAACGCACATGTTTTTTTTTACCGAAATACTGGTCCACATTTAATTCGTAGATTTATTTCAACCCTGTTGAGCAAACAGCGAGCACGCCGCCATAGTAAAAATACAAGTTATGATGCGGCCTTAGTGCCTCAAATGTAATTGGACTTCTTTGAGTTTTCTGCTAACAATGCAAAATTTTAGTTAAAGGAATACGGTGGAAATCATTTGAGACTCTTATACGATTTCAGATGGAGTACTTAATTAAGTTGAACTTTCTTACAAACAAAGACACAATGGAAATTTCTAAAGCCAAGCCAATTTATTGTTTCGTTACGGAAAAATATGATATTAATAAAAATCTTGATGCAGTTATCAGCGCTAGACGACTAATAATTAGTTGGAACTATGCTATATAGTTGTTGATGCATGTAAGATAAGTTAAGGTACAAATTTGAAAACTCCACTCCGACACAAAAATAGTGACTAATCAGTAAAAACTAAATACACAAAACTTTAAAGAGTATGAAATAATATAAAACATTATTATGAAAAGATATGACACCACAGGCAGACACACAGACAAACATACTCCTGAAAGTTTGGAGGGGTGTTACTCCTTTTGTGTGGGGTTAATGACGACAAAGTACATTTCAATTTAGTTGATTGTTTTATCATAAAACTAAAAATAATCCTTTCAAAGGTTTTTTAAATATTAAAATATTTAAATGTCCGTCCGTCCGTGTGCCTGTCTGTCTGTCCGTCCGTCCGTCAGTCACGTTTCTTGTGAGCAAGATGACTTAAGAATGAAAAGTCCGATTGTATTAAAATTTGAACAATAAGTTAGTATTAGCTAGAGGAAGAACCCTATTATTTTTGAACAAAATTGGTCAATAAATAAAAAAGTTATTAATTTCAACTTTGTAGTGCGACTAATACCAGTAATTAATGTATCTATCTGATCATAAAAAAGTTATTGGTACATATTTATATTACTACACCTATGTGATTTAATCAAATATGTATACTATTGGATTGTGACTCATGTTCTTGTCAGCTAATTATCATAGAAAGAAAGCTTTATGATTTCTCAGTAGTGAACGTAGTCTATAAAAAGTCAAAAAAGAAAATCTATCGAGGAATAGATAAATGTTTCGTAAACAAATTTATTTTAGACGTTTTAGTATATTTTAATACTTGAAGTTACATTTGTCAAAATTTTTGGGAAAATTGTTTTAAATTTAACTCGCACTAGCACTGTTGTTTTTCCTTTTTTTTAATCACTTTATCCTCGTGGCCAATGTAATATACTGTTCTTTTATCACTAAAACACTTATTGTTCATGTTGTGACCTTTTATCAAATAAAAATGTCTATATGTGTGTGTGTTTAGATCTCTTCTAGTAAACATGAGAACAGCCATCTTTTATACGAACTATTTTATTATAATATTGGATCAAAATGTTACCAGAATTTTTCATTACGTTCTCAAAAACACAAGATGTACAAGATAGCCAAACTGCAAACTTCAACGAAATTCGCGTAAGTTACGCGATATAGTAATTTTACTTTAAAATCGTAAGGTATATCTAATAAGACTATTATAAAACGAATGATATTTGTAGTCGCGCGTTGCTGACTACAAATGCCTAATTAAACAATAATAATAAAAAGATATTGGCTGTATACTTAATCTCAGTGGCATCACGTACAAGTGTATTGTATACAAGTATTGTTTCATATTTGACAAAATCATCAATCAAAAAGGTGTTCGTTGTCGGCCACACCCGAATGCAGCTTCTACTTGTTATTTATATATCTATGATTAATTGTATGTTTGTTTAATGTTTATTCGTCGGCTTCACCGATACATTGCAAAATGTATATATGCACAGTGAATTTAATCTATAACTCAAACCCAATTATACAAACACAAATATATAATGTTAATAACTAAATGCAATTAAGATATGCAATTTTTAAACAAGTAAACAGGTAATATGTTCTGAATTTACAGTTATTGTTGAATTGAATCTCATTTGGTTGATGGTTGTGCTCACCATTTATACAAGCTAACCAACAAAGACGACGCAACATTGACATTTTATGTAAAAATAGCTTACCTTTCGCAAATTCACGAGTAATGTTCGACTTTCTTATGGACTGATAAATCTTGTTGCTACATTTTTGTTTTAACTAGCATGAAAACATATGACATAAAAACAAAACAAGGAAAATAGTAAAAAAACAATCACCTTAACAAAGGGAGTTACAGGCCTTTTTGTGTAAAGTATCGATAACTTTTTTATTCCTGGCACGTGTGGAACCTCAGTTTTGTGACACTTCTAAGGCAATGTAAAACTAGTGTATGCAATGCCACGTTTAAGTGAAAGAGAATGCGTAGAACTTTTGATGATGTTGGATATGGTGATAGGCTGAGAACTCATCAGGAAGCATGTGATGTTTTCAATGCCAAGGGTCACAAAGAGCAAATTTCTAGATCCACTGTAAGTAGATTGGTGGCTAGATATGATGAATCTGGCAGTGTAGCTGACCTCCTTCGATCTGGTCGCCCTAGCACAAGCAACGAAACTGAATTAAATATTCTTCTAGAAAGTGAGGAAAACCACCATCCTTCGACAAGGCAGCTGGCTTTAAATCATAACGTGAGTCAAACTTCTGTTGTACGTCTATTGAAAAAAGAAAAATACCATCCATACAAAAAGTGCAATTCACGAATTGAATGAGGACGATCCAGATCGGCGCTTCCAGTTTTGTGAACAGTTGATGACCTTGTGCGATGAAAACCCAAATTTTTTAAAGAACATTGTTTTTTCTGATGAAGCTACATTTTCTTTAACGGACACTGTACATCCACATAACTGTAGGTATTGGTCACGCGAAAATCCTTATTGGACTCAAGAAGCCCGTACACAGCGACGACGCAAAGTAAACGTGTGGGCACGTATCATTGGTGATCGTTTATTGGTACCTTTCTTTTTAAGAAAATGTTACAGGCGCAAGATATTTACAGTTTTTGCGAGTCGAGGTAGTGCCAGCCTTAGCAGTTATGTTTCCGAACAATGAATATGAAGATGTTCCTGCTGAAAACGTCTGGTTTCAGCAAGACGGGGCCCCACCTCATTTTGGGATAGCAGTGCGTCAGTTTTTAGACGACGCTTTTACTGGAAGGTGGATAGGTCGTCGAGGTCCCATTGATTGGCCCCCGCGTTCACCGGATTTAACCCCTTTAGACTTTTTTCTCTGGGTTACTTAAAGTCAAGGGTATATTTTAACAAACCGGATACCATAGAAGAATTGAAAGACAGAATTGGCTTGGAGATGAGACGAATTGCCCATGAGATTATTCAGAACAGCGTGCAAAGTGTCTACACCCGTCTTGGTCAATTCCAAAAGGTTGGAGGGTCGCAATTTGAGCAATGGAGATGATTTTTTTCTCACAGTTACTTATGTACGGTATCAATCAATAAAAATATTTTTTTTCCAATAGAATGGCTTAGGTAATATCATTTTTTTTTCAAATCACCAGAAAGCTAAAGGAATATACCACCAAAAACAGTAAACAAAAATGGCTGTTTCCATTAAAAAAAATATGATGACGTCATAGCTCAAAAACCAATGACGTCATAAATTTTGGTATAGTGACAAAATGTAGCATTTACAAAACTAAAATCGTCCCGTTCGAGGATTTTCTTGACAAATGACACATACCGCCAGTTTGTCTGTATATCTGTCTGCCTGCCTGTCTCTCTGTATGTCGGTCTGTTATCTGTCTGTTGATGCATTAACTAAAAAAACTACATGACGGAGAACAGTCAAATTTGGTAGGTAGTTGACGCTACCGCCAGCAAAGAAATGATTTTCACTGGAAAGTATACAGGGTGGACCATCTAAAGGGAATAGACAATGAAACTATTTTTTTCGTTCAAATTTAAAATATACCCGTTTCATGACCTATTTCAAAGAAAAAGTTTTAAAGTTTTTTAACGACCACATACCTACTTCCAGTCCACTACGTGGATGTACAACTAAAAATGTGACAGACGGCAATAATATTTGGCACATAGTTAACACAGTTGGCAAGGAAGACGCCTATTATAGTTTTATTGAGAAATATACAGGGTGGCCATCGTAAGAAATAATTTAACTACGGTGGATATTTGTAAAGGTATTTACCCAAGCCTTCCATATTTGGCACCTATTATCTAATATTTACTGTTTGCTGTCGGATGACCACTATCTATGTTTCTTTGGATAAAACTTGTCAGGTTTTCGTTGTAATTAGAGTGATAACTACATCCCGATTATTATTCTGATATATTGTTTCTTAGTTCATAATTTGTGACCGCTCTGTATAAATAAAGAAGGAAGTTCAGTGTAAACACCTTTACAGATTTTTTTAAATATAATTTAAGAATATAATAATTTTCATACATTATAGTATAATTCTTTTTTTGGAATAATTAAAATGTAGTTGTGTATGCTTGAGGTATTAATCAATTTGAATTATAAATTTGAGAATTCCAAAATAAAGGTCTTAGAAGTATAGCGCAAGAAGTTATATTCAGGAACAATTCTCCACGGGTTTCCCATACGTATATATGTTTGTTCAAATTCAGTGGGGCATTTAATAGCATAACGCAAAAACTAGTAATGGGTTTACAAAACAGACGTATGAGAGATAGTATGAATCATATAAGGGGATGGCGTCTATCAGAATTTTCCGACGCAGTCATCTGTGAAGTTTTCACATTAATCTGCTTCCTAATGGTCCCGATACAAAATTTACCCTAATAAAATCTATAATAAAATTTATTATTAATTGTTCTATTATGATGATTAATCGAAGCGACTCGCGGGCTCTGAACCGATATTTCTCAAAATTATATTGCCATGTGGTAATTTCACCATTATTTCGAATGTAAGCATTAATCATATTCCAAACAATTTCTCAGTTTTTGAAATATGACTTATCAGGTTCCATGAAAATTAAACATTAATCCTGTGCTTTTGCAGGTTTCCTAGATTTTGTAATGCATCATAAATTCTTATGTCCGCATATCCTCCTCGTATTTTAAAATATTAAATTTATTTATGTTCATGTTTATTGAATTGCTCTATTTTGTTGGGATTAATCATTCGCCGCTAATGGAAAATATATGTTTCCATGACCGAACAACAATGCTATC
The DNA here is from genome assembly GCA_963583905.1 of Stenurella melanura. NCBI lineage: Eukaryota > Metazoa > Arthropoda > Insecta > Coleoptera > Cerambycidae > Stenurella > Stenurella melanura. The sequence continues at coordinate 31,272,962 of OY757314.1, read as the reverse complement.
CACTTTATTACTGGTTTTTAGTCTGTTAATAATAAGTGCATTTAAAATAAAATTCAAATCGGCATTCAGCATTGATTAATGATTAGTTACGTGTAAATTTTATTTTAATTTTTATTCATTTTAGGCTGTTACTTGAAAAGCTTATGTTAATAATAATAATAATAAATCGACTTTATTGCAAAAGATATATAAATAGATACACTTGATATAAAAGACAAGCCCCAAAATAAAATGGCAAAGTCTAGATAATAGCTATTAATACTCAACTATGAGAGGGAGCGTGAGTTCTCATAATTTGAAAATTATGAAGTAAATCTCACTAGATGTTCTTTTTTTGCTATTCGTATTATTATGCTGTATTAACTTATTACGTTACAGTATTTTAGAAACAATTGGTAGGTGGGTCAAAATAATATATTCACTGCCCATTAAGTAGATTATAATTTAAAAAAATATCTGTTAAGTAATAATATACTCACTGTTTATGAACAGGTAAATTTTCTATTTATATTTAAATTTGCTGATGTTGAACAATTTGAATTCTTGTTGAAGAGAATTGCGTTATATGGAAATCCTCTTTTGAACATAGCTGTCCGGTGGTGCGTCCCTGTAATTTTATTCTTATTTCTAATGTTATTCAAATGAATAGTTGATCTTGTGATGAACTTATTTTTTATAAGAGAAGAATTGGAGGAGGTGAGTAAGTTATGATAAAAATTACCCAATAGGTACTTACAACAATTCTTCATATTAGAGCCACTTACACTTTTTTATTTTGTGTGAAATATGATTATATTTTCTAACTCCGTAAAGCATTCTACAGCATGAATTGTGAACCTTTCGTATACTATTTTTTTCATTTTGATTTAAACAGGGACCTTTTTTTCGTATTATTATTATTATTATTATTATTATTATTACACTCTTCGCAAATACAAAACCAAGAGTATATTGCACTTGATCGGTACATTCCTAAGACCGGTAAGCGTAGAAAAAAAAACCAATATCACTGTGTTACTGATCGAATTCTGGAGAACTTTCAAAATGTCTGTCTGTCTGTCCGTCCCACAGTGGCGCCTTTTCTGAAAACAGGCGGCAAATAGTCTGATCCTGGAATTTGACCCGAGTAACCCAGTGTTTTTTCGATGCTGAAACAAAAAGGTATAGTTAAACCATTATTACTGTCTTGGTAGTTTTAAAAAAGTTAACCTTTGTTTTTTTCTTATGTTCAATGTTTGGACATGTCAATTAATTCAAAGAATGTCCCAACAAAAGATTAAAATACCAGTCTTCATAATTCTAATTGTTGAAAAGCAAAGAATTTAGCAGAGTTGACTAAGTTGTCAGTTATCTAAAAACAATTTTGCGGCTTGACTCTACAGGGTGAACCATTAATAAAAGGCCATAATTTTTTTTTCCAAAATGTGAGGATGTAACCAAACATACTTTAGTAAGTAAATTGTTGCAGTGAAAAAATATACAGGGTGTCAAAGTAGTATTTTTTTGCAATGTCACAACGACCGATCTTCGCAAAATTTAGTGAGGACACATTTTCTAAATTAAGAAACAATACTTTATCTATCACATTACACTAGGCCTGGAGGGCGCCCCATGAGCTATACCTGATGATGAATATTTTTTCTCATTCTTTTACGAAATATTGTGGCACTTTTGACTAGTATACAAGTTTGTCGATATTTTTGCTGTGTCCTCGACTTTTCACAATGTCCTATGATAACTCGTATCTCAGTGAGCGCTTTAAAAAATATATATCCTTTGTTGAACTGCATTGTGCGAGTAAAGGTCGCGTATACAGTGCCCTTGGTCACTGTCTGTTTCACAATACACACGATTACTTGTAGGTACACATCAAATTTAACGTTCAGTCATCGACAGAGGTGTGAAAGGCGGTTCCACTCTTTTAACGTTACATACGCGGTCGCTTCAAAAAAGTACCACGACAAAATAGTGTTCGTAACACGTGCAGGTGCGACTAACCTCGTGTCATTCATGTCCGCTGCGAGCAACGAGTTATTGTAGTATTGAGTAGCTCGACGGCACGCTGTATAGAAAGGGCCTAATTAAAACACTGTTATTTTACTTTTAATTCGCTTTTTAATTCATAATATATTAAGCACTTGGAAGGTACACCTAATATTAGCAAATGCACAGAATCAACTGACTTAAAAAGTATTTTTTATTAGTAATAATCTTACTTAGCATTTTTATACGTATATCGTTCATAAAGCTGCCTCGTGCTCTTAGTCATTTTAACTTCACAATATTTAAATTAAGATGAATGTTTATAAACACTTTGATTGCTTTTTGTTGAGTTAACACTTATACTCCAACACGCTGCCTAAAATTACCCCGACAATATAACGGTACGGAGAAAACGACCATCTCTAGTCAGCAACACGATGTAAAAACCCGGTGATTATTTACAGTTCCAAGCTTCGGTTATGTTTATCAAAGTGAAATCATTCTTACAAACGCATCTGAGTACGCCCCTGATAAATTGTGAAATGGAGCTCTGGCATCGGAACATTGCTTATTAACAAGTATTTATTGTAAGTATTCGGGATATTACGTGAAGTTGAACATTTTTGCTACGTCTACTTAAATACTTAAAATAAAACTCATTTTCGTCATTTTTCTATATTTCATTGAAAGGTATTTATTCACAAGTTCCTCCTAAATCATTTCTTTCCGTTCAGCTGATTTTCAATGGTATCAATAATTATTTTATTACTTATTACTCAATACTAAAAAATATGTATTGCAATATTTGGTGATATTCCGTGAAATTGAATATTTGCTGCCTCTACTTAAAATAAAACTAGTTTTTCGTCATAAATTTTAAATGATTCTAAAATAGAGCGAGCAACACAGATATGAGAAATAATAATTTTTAGTTTAATCATGTGGTATAACTGATACCTATGCATATTCAGTATAATGTAAACAATAATTCACTACAAACAAACTAGAGAGGAAATTTATGTAAATATTTAGCATGGGAGTTGCGGAATAAGCGTTATAGTTGTTTTGCTTACAACACATATATCACAACCCTACTGGGATCTTGAAGACTATCTTGAGTAGTAATTAGTCTCTTCAATTATGCTTATTTGACGAAGTCAAATAAGTATAATTGAACCGTAACTTGGTTCATTCACAGTGCTCTGGATTCGTATATTGAAATAGTAGTCTATCAGTAATTTACCCTGAAAGCTATACAGTAGGCCCTTGTTAGAGTACTTTCAAAACCTTAATACCTTATGGGTCGTGAGATGCGCAAAAGGCGGAGTTTATTCTGCATAAGTACGTTTTGAAATATCGACTCAGTTACCACCTAAATTTAATAGAATGATTTACTTTATTGAGATTAGATGAATAACCACGCGCAAAAATTCTCTAGTTTCTAAATTAATCTCAAAGGACCATTGGAACGGAGACCTGTAGACAACAATAGCTCGGGATAAAGTAATAACAATAAATCTAACGTTTTTAGAAAGTTGTGTAATTAAGACGATCCCCGAAATTATATATCTGCGCATACCAAGGTCAAAGCTCATGAGGTTTTGAAACACCTCTACCGTGAACGCCTGAAATTTGACGCTTAATATTTTCAAAATATTGCTCCTTGAAGAATAAGAACCTTTGCAACTACAGTGTGCCACACTTAAGATAAAGATACCCCTATATCTAATTAATTAATAAATAATAAATCGTCGAAACAAAAAATGTACGTTACATGACCGAAAAACAGTGTTTTGCAAGTCTGTCCAAGCTTCCAGGAGTCGCCTGCGGCTGGCTTTGGAATTTGTTTGGGTTGACCTGCAAAACACCGCTTTCCGGTCTTGTAACATAAATTATTATACTTTTCGGAAAAACACATTTTTACTTGAAATTTTCTCAAAAATTGAACCAAATGTAAAATTCTTATCGGATTACAGTCTTAAAATTATACATTTTAATTTAATAATGATTAAATTCTACGAATACAAAAATACTGCAGAGATTACTGACTAAGGATTTACCAATCAAGCATCGCTGGATGACGATTAAAGTTACAAGTTACAATTATACCTAAAAACCTTTTTTTTAAATATAACGAATCGTATCTTATAAAATGTTTAAACAGATAATTCAAGAATTTGAAGAAGAGTATAAATAATTTTCGGTATCACAGTATTACACCCCTTTCGTTCATCTCAAAAGAGATACTAAATGAAGAATTTTCTCTAATTATTTGTTTTTCTTTTCAGGTAATATTCATAAACAGTCACTTTCCTCACCTTTACTTGCAATATCGGTATGTATACATTGTTTATTTTATAGATAAAATTCGTAAAACTAATATGATGATAATATTTATTATCCACCGACGCGACATGCCCAGTGTCGAAGCTAGGAATCGAACCCAGTGTACAATATACCATATGCCCAACCGTGCTCGCCACACAACACGTTTTAGCCCCCTGCGCTACCGTGCCGGTACAACATTTTGATTACGATATACTTTTATTTTAAATTTTTAAACATCCTCTTTCTGTTATTTAATACATTATTAAAGTACACCACCTTCCACAAACGTCTTTGACAATCGTAATTAAGAACATTAAACCAAGTTTAACTCGAAACTGGGTTTGTTTCTTCCCTCGAAATTATAAAGCAATCTCAAACGAACTCAGTATATTTATCATTGTCTCCGTTCCTTACTGTAAGGCTACATGAGTAATAAACCAAGTAATGTGATACATGGTCTAGCACTTAGAACATTTTTAGCACCCCCAGCTCTGGCGTAGGCCACAATTAAGCCATTTCTATTCTCAAGGGAAGAACAAAATATATATGTGGCAATTACCGAACCTGATTCCTATTTATATTCATAGAAAAAGATAAGTTTGTAGTGGTTATTTATGTTTTTGATTTGTGAGAATGCAAAAATAAGGATATTAGCATTCTGAGAAGTATGTACTAATATTCGATACTGATAAATAACCTAAGAACGACTTTAACTACGTATAGTGAAGTCGACAAATTAAGTATAAAAACACGAATAAGAAATTTTCTTATCGCAAGAGTTTGCAGTAATTTGGTTTTGTTGTGACAAGTGCAATGCGAAGTTTTAAATTTTTGATCATTGCTTCATATACAATTTTATATTGGAAAATTAAAATGTTCTCTTATTTTCTTCGTATTGCAAAAAACCGAATTGTTCCCAATAAAGTTTCGAATAAAATTAGACGTATAATCAGACTTTTTGTTAATTTGTTAACTTGCCGACAAATAAAAACCTTCAAAAATTACCCAAATTTTAGCGAAAAATATTTATTTAAACGGCTGAAAATAAAACAATTTGGAAATTGCTTACAGTTTAAGTACATCATAGATTTTTACATGTATTTTGCAAATAAAAATGTTTTTTCATTTAAATAATTTTTTGCATTTATTCGTAAATTAAAAACGGAGGAGCAGAAAAAAATGAAAAATGTGTGTTTATTATGAGACTATTCTAAATCAATGACTGAAATTTGAATAATGTACATCGAACACTTTTGAAGTTTTGCTAAGTTATATTGAAAAATGTCCTGCTTTAACTATAAGGAAATTTTGATCATACCAGTTTTAAATCCATTGTATCTTGGAAAATATGACTACTATGTAAATAATATTTTAGACGCCGATAAAGCACGGAATTTCTTGTACGAGAAAATTTTTTAATTATTTTTTTTTCTAAAATTCTGCAGTTATTCTCAAAAACGTGACATCATGTTTATTCGGTTACATATCAATGTATTTAAAAATGTTTTGTTAAAATAGTTAATAATACAAAATGTAAGCATTTTCAGAAAAAAATAATTGGTATATATCATATTAATTTAGTTATCACGCGTAATAGATAATATTCTTGCAAACTTGCAATAATATTATCATAACTAAATTAATGTTTGATATATACCAATTTTTTTTTCTGAAAGTGCTTACATTTTATATAACTAACTATTTTAACAAAAAAAAAAAAATTGGTATATTGATAAACAACCGAATAAACATGACGACATGTTTTTGAGAATAACTGCAAAATTTTAAAATAAAAAATATGAAAAAATTTCCTCGTACAAAAAATGCCGTGATTTATCGGTGTCTAAAATATTATTTACATGGTATGCATATTTTCCAAGATATAATGGATTTAAAACTGGTATGTCAAAATTTCCTTAAAAAGTAGGACATTTTTCAATATAACTTCAAAAGTGTCCAATATACATTATTCAAATTTCAGTGATTGATTTAGAATAGACTCATAATAGACAAATAATTTTTTCAATTTTTTTCTGCTCCTCCGTTTCCGAGATATTCGCGGTTAAAGTGAGGGGCCAATACATTTGAATCGTATATTAGTTTACATTAAATTAAAATGAATAAAAAACCACGCAAAGACAAACCATTAAAAAAATAGTCCGATACAACATTGAAAAAATATAGAAATGGTAAAAATTTAATACATTGTTAATAAGTACATTATTTTATCTTAAATTAAATAAAATAATCAAAATCTACGAACAAAAAGGATTAATTTTTAAAAAACCATTGCTGTCTATATCCACAGATAGAAACTTACTTGACATAATATAGGTACATATTTGATTGTATGCATTATGTCAATTTTTTGATAAGCAAAAGCTAAACTTAGTTTAGGTGAAATTAAATAAAATAATCAAAATCTACGAAGAGAGAAGATTAATTAAAAAAAAAAACGTTGTTGTCTATGTCCACAGATAGTTTATATAATATAGGTACGTGTTTGATTGTATGCATTGTTACTTGTAGTAAGTATGAGAGTTGTTCATTTCAGTGATCCCGACGCACTTACGATTTTTTCTTTTTTTTTTTTTTTTCGAGCAATGATATCTGTAGTAAAACGTATCTGCTCCACCTAACTGAAAACAATAAATTTACAGAAAAAGAAACAGCCAGTGTTTCGAGCCAGTGAATATTAATTATTTGTTCCATTTTAAAGGTTTATTTTTTGTGTCTGGGGGTGTTTAAAATTTTCAATTTAACTTTTATTTTCAATTTTTTAATTACAAGATTAACTTGAACCTACCAAGTTCAAGATGACATTTTTTAATACTGTTTAAATACATTTCAGATAAACAATAATTTAATATCTGAAAAGACACCGGATTCTTCGCCATTTTTTAGAATACAACGTCCGTTGCAACAATGAAACCTGAAAATCTTGGAAACGGCGCGCGGCGTCGGGGGATTAAAAGACATACTTCCCGAGTAATTCGAATATTCTCTAGTGATACCACTGCCTAAAGCATCTAATCTCCTAACATTTAGCGAATGTAGACCTGTCAGTGTTCTACATCCCTAGTAGCACAACATATTGGACCAATATAATATAATCCGTATAGGACCAATATATGAATATTGGTCCTATATATGAATATTGGTCCTATATAGGACCAATATTCATATATTGGCCCTAAATGGATTATATATTGGCGCAATATTGGTGCTACTAGGGATATCAAAAAATATTAGACATGTAGATATTTTCTTATATTTACAAAATGATATTCTGAGTAAATATCACAGGCACACAAAAAAGTCAAGTGCAAGAAGGCAGACCTATGTATTCCCATTCACTTTGACCTGCTGAACACGAATCCGATGTCCGCTTTGCCTGAGAGGCTCTTGCGTTTTTTCTAACCTCAAGATACACCGTCAGAATGCTCCGAAAAATCTCAAGCAAGTAAATAAAAATCTTAAATGAGCTGACCACCATTTCCAAACATATTTTCGGACGCTGAGACCGAATGTGGGCGGCACGATGATCTATGGTCATTCTTAAGGGAGATACACACCGAGATATAGTTTCGAGAATTGGGGGAAAAAAGAGATTTTCTCCTTCCGGTGACTTTGAGCGGCTCTATCTCGGAAACGAAGTATCTCTGGGATGTATGGTTTACGCGATCCGATTTCTCTGTTCCCTTTGCGTGTCTCTGATTTTTTTCATAATTCTATGGTCCCTCATTCGGATGCAGTTGCTCCCGAGGCGGACCCATGTCGCCGGAGAAGCGAAATCATCATACCTTTGACTTTGGCGGTGCGTATCGCCCTTAAAAATGACCCTAGATCATCGTGTCATCCACATTCGTCCACCCCAAAATACGTATGGAAATATGCCTAATAGCATTGAGCTCTCATATTACGCTTACGCAGATTACATCCCAGCTTTCAAAAAACCAACTTTCTACTTATACATAATGTTACAAATAAAAAATTGGAACCAATATATAATGTCCCTCTTCAACACAAATTCTCCCTCCATCATAATTATTCTATAGTTTTAAAGTTTCGTGACCGAAATGCTGTAGATGTAATAAGCCAAATGCAAATATAAATTAATGGAGAAATTTTTTTCATAGATAAGTCACCAAAAGTTTGGGTGTAGTATTTGACAACTCGTTGAAGTTCAATTTACTAGTTGTAGTACAAATAGCTTGTCTTAACTTAAAACACAGACAAATAATATTAAATGTTAATATTTGAAAAAATGTTTCTGAACGTTGTTGGTGTTATTGCAGTCAAATTATTGCAGTTTCATATATAAAACCATATTTGGACACAGTAGACAAAAACAGATTGTAAATGATGAAAAATTCATGTTGTGTTGTAGACTGTAAATATGACCAGGGAATATCTGCTAGAATAAAAATATTATGTTGGTTAAATATAAGTAATAGGACGAAGTTACATTCGTAATTCTTTGCTTATTCCATTATTCATTCCAGTGTACCATCGTACATTAAGGAAAAAATCGGCAGCTACTGGCAGCGGCTGGAACCTCCCCACCCGGTGGTTGAAATTAGTGATGGGTTGCTAAGCAGTCTGCTACTTTTTAACTGTAATTTGATTCGCAGCAGTAGGAAATGAATGCTACGAGCTCTGATAGTCGATTCAAATCAGCCGTCGTGACATGCCTTTAAATCAAATATATTATTGTAATATGATCCACCTATATTTATCTAATTTACGACGTCGTATGTGTTCACCGCCAAAACAGCAATAGAATTATTTATATTTCATTTAAAACTAGTGACCAATCCTCAAACTCTGAATAATTATAAACACCTAATATATGATGATATTTAATCATGTAACATTTTCCGCAATTATTAATAAAGTTTATAATGAAAAAAGAAAGAAAAAAAAAGCAGCACTGTGTTGGGATCGAACCGTCGATCTCTTGATTTGTAAGTTGACGCTTTAGCCCACTGAGCCACTACAACTTACGACGTAATTTTACATATGTAGATATTATATAGACATTGAATTTTATTTGTTCTCTATACAATAATTTGTATAAAAAACTGTAGGTATATAAAAAAAGGTGCAAGTGTGATATATCGTTGAAATCGGAATTTTAACTGCTTTCCAATGGTTAGATTACAAATTGTTAGTAATAATAAAATAAACAAGTTGTTGTGCCAAAATGGCACTAAACGTAATCCAATCTCAACCAAAACCTTTTCAGATCTTCTAGAGCACTAAAGAAACCCTCATGCAAAGTTTCATCCAAATCCGTCCAGTAGTTTCGCCGCTATCGTGCTAACACACACACACACACACCCATACACACATACACACACACAGACATTTTTCAAAAACCACTTTTTTGGATTCCTGGGACCTCAAAACGTAAAGATTTGATGTTATCTCAATTTTCGATTTTGGACCAATTTTAGTAACCTCCCACAATTTTATTGTGGGGAGGTTAAAATGTACAAGGGGTATCAACATCACAGAAAGATAGGATCACACGCAATGTTTACACTAAGATCGAAAAATCGTGCTCTTATAACGCAACAAAAATATATAATTGATCATAATACAATCAGTATATTCAAGTATAGGAAATACATAATAATGGGTCCTTGCAGGACCAAATTTTTCCACTTTTTGTGTTTTTGTCTTTTTAATGTTATCTTTGTGTGGCAGTAAAATTCGTTAGTAAATAATTAGTACAGGTAAAATAAAAATTAAAAAAACTGCTGCCTAAGGAATCATTATTTCCACATTCAGATTTTCCATCCAAGTCTTTTTAAAGGAAAACATCTCGACTATATTTGCACTCTAGTATGTGGAAATTGTTGGTCATGGAATTTTATGATATAATATTTCGTTCCGAAAATAACAAAATAGTTGTTAATAATTTAAATCTAAAAGAAAATTCATTTTTATTTTTAAGTTTTGAATAGAAATGTTAATTGTTATTTTCTATCATTATCGATATATTTTACTAATATAATACATTTTATAATATAATATCCGTAGAAATATGATCACTATATTATGCAGATTCAAATACTTTCAAGCAAATGGTCTAGTGATTAAAGCTCTTGAGTTCCGATCGAGGGGTCGCGGGTATGAGTAGGATAAATGTGAATTCTTTTTTTAAGTTCATTTTATACTAACGAGTGCTTCGCCAATTAAATGGAACTTATAAAATTATAAAATTTTGAGGCATTATTTTCGAAAACGTACTGTACAATGTGCAAAATTTACAAAAGGCGAAGAGTATAATGTTTAATCTGGTATATTTGTAGAATTGAGAAACGCAGTTGACGAGATGGGCCTTTTTATAACATAATTTCATATTGTCTTACTGCCCTTACGAAAACTTGTCTGGCTAGTTGTTAATAAAATGATTTAAACAGAGATCGGGGTCTTCGAAACCAGCATATGTGAAGTGTGGTCAAGTTTCCTGGGTTTTATATTAAATTCTTGGCGATTTGCATGCCAAATGAACTACATATAAAGCACCCAAGAACACTGCCAAAAGTAGCAATTCATATCGAAATTTAAAACATCTGACCTCGTTTCATGAAATGGATTTATATATCAAACTTAAACTGAATGCGAGGAATAAGTATCGAACTGAAATATGGCATACATTTTTTGCCATTTTGCTAAAATTTCTGGTATAAAACAGATCGAGTTCAATGGAGTGAAGTGGAGACTTCATCTCAATTTGTTTTTTATATAATGCTCTTGATAGATAATGTGCTTATTGGTTTCAGACGACACTGACAAAAAGTTGTAGACTCAAATATTATGAATTGATATACCGAGTATTCGTAGAAAAAGTATAGATTTTTGTATGGAATATGTATTTATTTTTACATCGCAAGACTTCATTGATTTAAAAAATATCACGTCAAATAAAATACTACATTTAGCCCGCCTAATAAAAAAAATGGTTGAAAAAAATCGAGGCCGGTATTTTCCCTTTTTGGTGACCTTTTATTAAGCTTCTAAATTTTAAAAGAAAATATCTATTTCAAATTTTTATGCTTTTATTTTAGCGAATTCTGAAATCCCTATGTACCGAATTTCATGTAAATCTGGGCGCCAGAGGATCTCCTATAGACAGAATTTTATATTTCAAACACTCTGAAACAATCAGAAAAACGACGAAGTTGTGAAATATTCATAGTTGCCAGCTACAATGTGTTTTTGGTAAATTTAACATGTAATACATATTCAGCACAAAAGGACAATTTTGAATCAAACACATAGTTTCATGTCCTGTTTAATATGTGTGTCGTGTTTATTTTGTTTATTTTCGTAATGATTAAATATAAAAACCCAATTAAATTCTGGCAATATGAAACATTTTTTCCAATAAAATATACCATATTTATATAATATTGAATCATACATAACTAACAAAGTTAACGATTAATGGCATAAAACTGCCATGTACCGTGATAAAGTGAATTTTATTTCATTTTAAAATATTGTTGCATTCTACCCTGACCATGTGCCAACCTTAGATTCCAGTGTGTGGCGGTATAATTTTATGTTTTTTTACTAGTGCGGTTTTATTATCTCCTTTAATTAGACGACACCGCCGAATTGTGAAACATTGCTTTGACAAAACTCTTTTTACTTAGGCATACTGTGGCAATTCTTGGCATTTACGTCAACATTTAATAAAGGGAAAAGGTAGACCATCCGATATCGCAGTTACGCAGTCTCGTAGTATAAATCTAACCATATGTATGTACATATGTATCTACAAACGCAGAGTGAAATATACAGAGTAGGCGGTAGAAATGTCTAGTGCTTCTCAGTATACTTGTGGATTCGCGATTTTTCAGAACTGCAACTTGATGGAACAGATCTTTATTGTAGAAATTGCAACAAAACAATTTCTTGGCCATCTAAAACAAATGTTGATAGGCATATTTCCTCACAAAAGCATATGAGTGCTACTGGCTCTGCTGATACAACGTAATTTTAATATAGATTTAGTTAAAGTGATAGTGTGATGTAACATGCCGTGGTCGAAACTAGATAATGTTAGTTCAATATCACATCCAATACCTCCTCTTCAAGTGAGTCTTTATAATAAACTGATCAGTTTAACTTTGGACATTACGGAATTCCTTTAAAAAGTACAAGATATATTGTGTTATACTTGCATAAAAATCTGTCCGCGCTGGCAAAGCCAACCCCGACTTTCACGTCACCGACATAAAATTTCCGAGCTGTAGTTAAGACAGCCACATTTGGATGGGCCAGCTACTCCGAAAATGCTTAATTACCAAGTTTTATGCAGTTTAGATGAAATTTTAATTTTGTTTAGTTTTTGAGAGTCTGGACCACTGTACGTTAGGCGTAAGTTGTGAAATCTAATGGACCACCTTCGATCACTAATTAAATAATTTTTCATTACCAGTAGCGCATTCGCCCAGTTTGCGAAATTGCTAATATAAAAAAAAATCCAAATTTTATTCATCTAGCACCAGAAGTAGCTTGGCGACATCCCATATTTTCATACAAATTTCTTAACAAATCGCAAAATTATTTACAAAAGAGCCATAGAAACACACAGATTCGGAAAGTGTTCGTTTTGGTATGGCAATAAGAGCAAGCGAGAGCGAAGCAACTAGGCTATTCTTTTCCATCTTATAACAACACATCGTACATCCAATCACAGACATGTGCGTGCAATATCAAAACCAATTTTCCGAATCTGTATAAATGATTCTAATGTCGTCGTAATAAAATGCAAAATGAAGGATTCAATACAGCCGACTAAATATCAAAGTTATGCATAACACAGACCTGCAAAAAAAACGCTCCTTTTTTTTTAATCCAAATAGGTGATTCCGAAGGATATTGACGATGCCGTTGGCTGTCTTGCGCCATCACGTCACAATTTTGAGCTAAACATGCCATTTCTACCTATACCTAATAACTGCACAACAATACGAGATCGAGTAAGACGGGCCAGACCATCTTATTCAGCTATCTTTAAAAATCAATATTAACAATAAAAAGAAACCCATAGGACTTCGACGCGCTGAACACAATGCCGTTACCCGTATCGCTATATGAGGTAGGCATTTTGAGGAAATGTAACCTCAAACTGGATAAAATAATATTTCTATAATATATAAATATTATTTTGTTCACTTTGAGGTTATGTTTTCTCAAAATTGTGATCTCGTAGAGCAAAATGGGTAACGGCATTGTATTCAACGCGTCAACATTCTATGGAATTAGCTATTTAGGTCCAATTTATTTGTATATATACTCACCAGAAAAATTCTAGTATTTTTTGCTAAACTCAGAAATGAAGTCATGTTTCTGCCATCTATAGTTACGTCTTTTACTGTTACTCTTGGTTTTTGAAGATTTTGGAGAGCTGAATAAGATGGTCTGGTCCGCTTTACTCAATCTTGTACCGTAATCCACTTATTAGCGCACGAATATAGGCAGAAATGACCATATTAGCACTTTTAGGTTATGTTTTCATAAAGTTGTGACGTGATGGCGCAAAATGGCCAACGGCATCGCACTTAGCTCATTAAATACCTTCGGAATCACTTATTTGGGTTAAGAAAAAAACCCTGCGGGTCAGTGTAATTTTTTAAAAGATCTTTAACTTTCACGTAAATGAATTATTGTCATAAAGCAATTATATTACAGCATATAAAGAGACAGTGACTTTATAAGACATTATTGGTCTTACACATTCCAGCATTTTGTTGTACAAATATTGCAGACATACTGAAACTGCAGCCACTATGTAGTGGCAAAGTCCTTATGTAGTATAAGAACTATTGCAGATTATCATATATAACAATTTAACTCATACAGTTATTATATACACAATTTTTTTTATGTATAAAGACTAACATAGGTTTGGCTATAAAGCAATTCAGCTTGTCTTGCAATTACTAGCATTATTGATGTAGAGATAGGCCGCGATTTACTTCAGAAAACAATGTAGCTTCTTTTGCATTTCTTTGGGCTTTCTGCAGCCACTGTTCCAACAATTATCAGTTTAACCTGTGTTAGCTCATGTATATTAACGAAAATTTACCGTAACTCCTGTTTAGAGAGTATTTATATACTAGTAAGCCATCCGTGTTAAAATTCAATAAAATTGTTAATAGAATTAAAGTTACATATTTTGCTATTTCAAATTTTCATTGACAATTTGTTTGCGTGTACCCAACATGTTTTTGGCTCCTCTGGTTGCAGATTTGTCAAACGCTCTCTCTAAATATTAGGAAATTCCTTTAGAGTCATATGATTGATTTAAAAAGAAGTTGCCCATGCTCTCAATCTGGAACGAACTCGTAAATTATGTTTAACTTCAGTTAAAACTACCGACGAATCTTAATTCTCATCCTGTTTCATTTCTGTGATCCAGTTGTGTCTTCTTCTACATTTTTATTTTCATTTATCATCTAATTCTATATGTGGTCCTTGTATATTTACCTCAGTTAAAATTTTGTGAGATACCCCACAAATGATTGCCGTTGAACTCTTAGAATTTTCAACAATATTTCTATTAAATGCTTGCAACATACCATCAAGCCTGGTCTAGACTACACTTCATTTTCTTTCAAGTTGCATCATATTGACTATTCTAATGTTCTATAATAACGTTAGCTGATGGAATCGGAAATTATAGACCGACTGATGTATTTCTCCTGCTATGACAAGAACACGAATTATTTACTTCTCTATATAAATATAACTAGGTACCTAAAAAATGTAAAAAGTAAAATGCTTCAACAGCGATCTTTCGGCTGTATGAAACATCTTTGTGCATTCTCTGGATTTCGTTCAAATAATGTAGTACAATTTTTGTAACAAAAAAAAACAGTTGTCAAGAACTAATATCTGCATAAACATGCTTTATAATTATTATGAGAATGTTTATATCACCTGATAATGCAACATTAAAGGGACAACCCAAAAGTTTTATAATAGCTTTATAACCATTATTTACACAATCGTTAGAGAATAAAAATATTCTCATAATTACTTGAAAATTAATGACAGCTATATGGGAATCCTTTACAAGGGGGTAATAAAACCTTTATAACATGATTTTATAATTATGTAACATTCTTAGGGCCAAATTGTCGCACTCTGTATCAGGTACGTTTCTTATTAGGATAAATTGCTATTTAAATTCATTAAAATTATTTATCATTAATTACTTTTTCAAGACGTAGATTTTTCACGAAAAATATACTCCATTTATTCCTAGGAAATAGCCGTCAACTATCTACCAAATAATATTTTTCTCTTATCAAGTAGTTTAAAAGAATTAGCGCCAGTAGGTAGACACCATCAGACCGACGAAAGACAGAGACAGTACGGAATTAAAAGACCTTAATTTTCGTCATTTGCATAGTCTGAAACGTGAATCCGAGGACGTCTGTGGAAGTGATCTTTTCACGATTACCATGCGGTAAGCGAAGGGCTCCTTGATGATGTCCCTATAAAGATTCATTGTCGAAAAATTGCAATGCTGCGAAATACGTTCGAAAATGGAATATCAAGGCACTGAGTAGTGCTCTACACTGACTAATATGAACGAGGGGAAATGTTTGAATGAACAAATATTGATTCACTTCAGTAATTCGAATAATGCCACTTCATCAATGCAATTCGACAGTTTACAACCTGGAAGTTTTACCAACCTTCCTGATTTAGTTATCGACATCAGTATAGTGCGGAGACTGGACACACTGGACAAGTGGACAGGCACGTCTCCACGATAGCTACACGCTGAAAATTGAATGAAGCCTTTATAGTACATAAAATTTATATTTTACCTTGTACCTTTTACTCTTCTATACGTATATAGCTGGCTCTGCAAAATGTTAAATAAAATACAAGAGAATGGCAGTAAAATACATCTTAACATCTTGAATATATTTATTTTTCAATTTGGCCAAAAAGACTAGTAAGATTTTTATCACGGGTAGTTGTGTGTATAGAACAAATAAAATATCGCTTACGGTAATTGTGAATTTATATGGCTCAGTCTGCTTTTCAACTTGCGCTAAGGAAAAGAGAAAGGAGAGAAAATTTAGTAGAATGTGGGCTTTGTTCTATTTGAAATCCTAGGTTTACCTTATGGGAAATTTAAGACAAGCCATTGAGGCGGTTCTCTTGGCACTATTTCGTTTATTGTTGATTAAATATGTAGAACTTTGTTTAAAAAAAAACATTAGAGAGAATGATCAAATTTAGAATAGAATGGTGGATAAATACCAATAAACTTGATTCTGACTGTCAATACGGATTTAAACAAAATTCTAGTACACATCATGCAGCTGGAAAGCTAATTGCGGATATTCAGAGGTGTTATTCAAGAAACAACTTTTTGGGAGCAGTTTTTCTGGACATTGAAGGGGCTTATAATAATGTGAATTTAAATATTCTCGAAGACATGCTCATACAGTTACATCTCCCACGTATACTTTGTAGAAATATAGTCAACCTTTATCGCAATCGTAAAGTTTATATTCGATGCCAAGATAACGTCATGCTTGGCCCTAGATTTGTTTCACAAGGCTTGCCACAAGGATCCGTTCTAAGTCCCATATTATTTAATATCTACACGTCCGATCTGAGTTGTATATGTAGAAACAAAGTGATTCAGTATGCAGACGACATTGTTCTTTACAATGAGTCTAGGAGACTAGAGACGACTATAGAACTCCTCAATAACGAAATGGTTATTGTGAAGTCTTGGTTAAATAATAAGAATTTTGAGATGTCAATAACCAAAACAAGTACTTCCATTTTTTCTCGGCATAATATTCCAAATTTTGATCATATTAATTTAGCTAATATAAATCTGAACTATAAGAAAGAAACAAGATATCTTGGGTTTATCTTAGACCAGAAGCTAACCTGGAAGGGACACATTAACAATTTACTTGTACGGAGTGAAAAATATGTAAATATACTAAGAGCCGTATGCAAAGTATCCTGGGGAGCGGATATAAAAACAGCCATGTTAATTTATAGAGCCACAATTCGATCAACTTTTGATTACGGGTGTATTTTCTATGGAACCGCTAGCAATACCTTATTAAATCGTCTTAACACTCTACAGAACAAATGCCTGCGGCTGTGTATAGGAGCTATGAATTCGACGCCGATCGAGGCTCTTAGGGCTGAAGCATTAGAATCGCCTTTACATTTAAGGAGACAGTTGTTGGCTGAAAAATTTGTCCTAAAACTTTTTGCACAAAACCAAAATTCTCTTTGTCATTCCATTTACGTCTTATCTATACAAGACCTCACTAACAAATATTGGAGACTCAAACCATCCCCTTCACTGGCAAATGCATTTGTTGAAACGGCTAAATATAGGGACATAATAATTGACCACACATGGTCACAAAATCAATTAAATTTAAAATGGTTCCTCTATCAAATTCCGACGGTTATACCACCTTTTGTGGAAAATAGTGTAATTAATAAAAGCATCTTTTTTGAAAACTTACAAAATTTCGAGGATTACGTCAAAATTTATACCGATGGATCAAAAAGTCAGCAGGGTGTAGGCTGTGCATTCTTTGTGCCACTATTAAACCATGAAGAAAAAATCAAGCTTTCGAGACATGCCTCAATTTTCTCTGCCGAAGCTTATGCTATAATAGAAGCCTTTAAGTATGTGCTAAACAATAAGATAAAGAAAGCACTTATTCTTACAGACTCAAAGTCCATCGTAGAGTCCTTGAAGAACGTAGACAATATTAAATCACCCCTCATTGGGGAGATTTTCAAAGTATACCAGCAGACAATAAACGCTAACTTGATTATTAAAATTATGTGGATAAAGGCACATTGTGGCTTAGAATATAATGAAAAAGTAGACTATCTGGCTAAGCAATCAATCACAAATAGCACAAGGGAAATTAAGGAAATACCTTATAGTGACCTAATCCCAATATATACACAGAAGGCAAGAAAAGAGTGGGAACAGATATATAAAAATGCTTACGTCGACAAATCAACGAATTATTTTTTGATACACCCTGAACTCCCCAATAGACATTGGTATAATAATGTGCACATATCTAGACAATTTTACACATCTTACTATTGCAAGACTCAAATTTAATCATGGTCGGTTCGCATTACATCTTTTCAAAATAAAAATATATACAGATAATCTTTGTACATGTGGACAATATGGGGATATAAATCATATATTTTTTAATTGTGTACTTAACCAAAATCACACGAAGGTTTTAATGGACAAATTAATAGAGCTGAAATTTCATCTTCCAATAAATATTAATAACATACTGACGTCAGAAAATGTTGAGGCTTTCACAGCATTATTTAATTTCCTCAAAGCAACAAACACAAGTTTATAAATAAAGTAATTTTAGGTTAGATTTGCTAGATCCTCAGTGTTAACTATCCCTGTGTTATTTTTAAACCTTATCATACCGTGGTCCCCTACCTTTGTCTATGTCTTTATAAAGTCGTCAAGATGGACCCCTTGACGTGAAACGTGTGGCCCTGTGTATATCCCTCTGGTGGATAGATTTGTACGCTAGGTGTATGTATGTGTGCATTTACACGTATGTGTGCGTGTGGTACGCATATACATTGTTATATAGTCTGTTTTAGGGTAGTGCAGAGAGAAAAATAAAGGATTAAAAATTAGAACCAATTAGTCTTGTTTGCATGTGCATCAGTATATTATAAATCTAGAGCTACTGGCTGATGGTTCATCCAAAGCCAAGGGAAAGAAAAAAAAAAAAAACTTTGTTTTTTATGCACAGTGGAGTATAATAATATTTTATGATGGACTGCACTTAAAAGAGAAAAGTAATTTATTAGAAAATGAATTGCACCCGAGTGAATCTGTCTAAAAACTGAATTTATATAATCATAATTGAAGTTTTCTATCACTTTTTGGGCGACTATTTTTTTTAACTCGTTTCGTTATGAAAAGTTATTTTGAAAATATAACGAAAATTATTTTGATCGGTAATTTTAATTCTAAAATATTCACTTAACGGTAGCTGGTTATGAACAAGAGCAAGATAGTGTTACATGTCACAAAGAAATAATTATAGATAATATCGCTAATTATGAAGTGAGATAATTTACTCTAAATTTTCTTCACTTCACTTTAAAGGGTTGTCAGACCGCAACAAAGTTCAAATTTTCAAGTCAATCTGACCATAATCAAACTTTTGGTAGCCATTTGAGAATTACCTTTTTTTATAACTAACTTTTATAAAAAAAAATTTTTCTATTTTTTTCAACAAAAAGATATCTTTTTTTGCACCCCTTCTTCGTGCGCCAGAAAAAAAATTAATTATAAAAACTACATACAGCGAACATATTTTCACAACTTTCAAATAGTTAGGTCTCTCGTTTTTTTTTCTACTTCTCCGACGCCCACTGACAGACTATGCCTCGTCCCTTGCAAAGATGACCTAGTATAAAATTAAAAGTCCCACTATTTTCCGCGAAGAGATGCGTGTTAGGACTCGCGCGTTTTTCTCATATGGTAGCTTCAGGTCTATGAAATGATCTCAAACGTTTACTACAGGTGGGCGAACTGTGTAGGATCTAATGACGTCACACGACTGATCGTCAGACGAAGCGTTTCATGACTTAAATGCGAAAATCACCCCTAAATATTAATCTAATTATTTGTATTAGAATTTGAGCAAGACATGTTGTAATGGTAATTTATTTATTAATTTTCTAGTCGGTTAAATGACCACCCTTATGTACTTTTTTGTTTAGAAGTATATCAGATTTTCTTCCTGACGTTGGTGACAAGTATATTTCACATATTATTTTCGTCCTGTATTAGTGTGTCCATTTTGTTTGTTTATCAAGACATATTAGCTTGATGTAAAAAGCTTTTATTTATTAACCGTTCCACAGGTAAATAGCTATTTACAGTGGAGGGGCAAGAAAGAGATCTGAGAGAACATTTGAGACACTTTGTATACTGATCTGCTAAGTTAAAGTAAAATAAAGAAGTAAAATCTGCAAAAAATAAATCTAGGAGACAATATTTGGGACGCTCTGTATATTAAGCACACCTTAATTATTTTCACCTGACAACTATATTTTGTATTTGTATAAGTCAGTTGCCAGTTGAAACCTTCGTGTTGTGGGACCTGCCTTTTGTTTATAATACATTTTTAATTTTAAGAAATTCAATTAGGTTTAATCATTATTGAGGATTAATAAACTAATAGAGCTTATCTTTTTCGTCCATGTGTATATGTTGGCAGCTTCCCTCGCTGTTCTGTAGCATTTCCACACTACTTTTAATCGCTGCGCTGTTTTACCCTTCTTAGAACCAGTTTGTTGTTATTCACTGAAGATAAGTTAATGGTGCACAGTTTATATTATATTGCCAGATGTTTGTTTCCCTATTTCAAGTTGTTTATATATGCTTTAGGTGATGCTATATATCTTAATCAAATATCAAATATAAACTATATGAAATAGCCAGATTCATGCCAATTTATATCAGTTAATGTAGAATTGTCCACGTTTTAATTCAACGCTATTTCGTACGATTTCTCACAGTTTTAACCGAGTTTATTCGAAATTTCGTAGGAGCTACAAAGACATGCATGCCTTCCATTTTTCTAGACTGACGATGACAACCCTGCATATTTTTCACCAAAAGTATATCAGGTATCCTCGTCTGTAATGCTGTCAGAACTTTCTTCCAAATTTTATTTTCCACTGTCGTTAATTATTTTTTACTAAGCCCACCCTGTATATCTTTCACTAAAAGCATAGCAGGTTTCTTCTGTGCAAGTTGTGGTAACTATTTCCCGTTTTTGGTTCCATTCGTTCCGTGAATTATTTTGCGTTTAGATATTCTTCATTAAACGTATTTTTAGATTTCTTCCTTGGCAGTTGTGTCATATTTGCAAATATTACGGTCCTCCGTTATATTTGTTCATTAATATTGTTTGTTGTTCACGCTGTACATATTTCTCTAAAAGTGTATCTCATTCTCTTATTGACAATAGCGTCAACAACTTACTTCATTTTTTCACGATTACAACACTTCCCTTCGGTAAGCCAGCGAAGTAATAACGAAAAACAAATTAAATTTCATCTAATGACTCCTTTGACACAAAAACCTTGCCAATATTAAGACATGATCGAAGATGGTAAATAGTACCTCAGATTAACGTCCACCCTGTACTTATACAGAACTTCAAACGATCGGGGTATTTCTTGCCCATCATCATTTGAACTATCACGAGAACCAGTACGGCATACTCTGGCTGGAGTGGTTTCATGTGTTCTTTATTGACCAACTTTAAAGTAATGGAATATATTGATGAAGTTCGGGGAACTTCCAAGTTGAAGGGGTAATCCAGGCTCCTTATAACTTGTGTATAGTCAATCAATTTACAAGCGGATCGCATCACTTGAAAGATAGGGGAATTAAAAATCGATTATTTATTCAATTAAATTGACAAAAACAGACATTTCGTTAAATTGATGTTCCGTAGAAAGACAACTTAAAAGTTATATAATATTTTACCATTATGTCATCCTAACTTTTGACGGAATAACAGGAAAGATGCTTTGAGAGAAATATGGGGGTGAATTTCTGAAATGAAAATTTAAAAAAATATGTTATTCTTGGCGGTGACGCAGCAAAATTTCCATTTAGTCAGGTTGAATCGGGGATGTAGACGAACAATTTGCGATATTAGAAAAAAAATTTAAGTTTAAGTCAACTAAACCTATACTACATTTAAGTGATTGATCAATCATCACTTTGAGTCTCGTCAGGGCCGTGTAGAGAGGGTGTGCGAGGTGTGCACCGCACACCTTCGTCCCTTTTAGAGCGCGGCGGCAGGCGGGCGGATAAACGAACAGAGCGTTTTTTAATATGATTCGTTCAGAGCAATTTTATGCATCTCGCCAACTATCTTGCCATGGTCTGGAGATGATTAAAGCGTTTTAATGTTTGTGGACACTACTTCATCAGAGGCAGTTTCACGTCGGGGCTTCCAGCCTCTTCCAGGTTTAGTGTAAGTTGAACAGTAACTGGAAACAAATTTTTTATGTTACTAGCTTATTCGCTTTGGCGAATGCCCTAATTTTTAAACAATCTATAATAGTCACAATTTTGTGCAATGTTACGAAAATGCATCGAGGTAGGAGACAATAAAAATATTTTTAGAAAGAGAATACATTTTCACATAAAAAATGTATCTACAAATATTTCGTTTAATGCCACGGATTTTCCATAAAAAATTAGTGAAGTGGAGATCTTGGATGAAACGCGGTGCAAGGTTGCTCTGCAGTACTTGGCGCGCGAAAACCCCTTTACTTACACAAATCATAAATTAAGGAATAATTTTAGTGTTGGAAGTCTCACCTATGCTTTTTTTTTTATTTGATATAAGGCTAATATAAAAATCAAATCATCAATATTCAGGGTGATTCGTGAGGAGAGGGTCGTACTTTACCAAAAGATGGAAAACACTGAGGTGATCTTAAATCCCCAAACAGTAATGGCTAAAGCGGCCCCGTTTTCGAAATACAGGGTGTTTTATATTTTTTGGAAGAATATTCTTTTCGCCATATATCTGTAATGCGTGAGAGGATTCCAATGAAATTTTGTATTTTGATTACAGTAGTCATTCACCATCTAATGTCTGGGATATTAATAAAATATCAGGGCCGGATCCAGAATATTAATATTTTTAAGTTATTCCTAGAAAATAACACTCTGTATACTGTTTATAAAATATTTGACATTAAAATATTAATTTACACCTAGAAAGATACAACATCCCATAAAAAATCTTTTGGCACAATTTCATTGTTTAAATAAAAAAATTAAATTGTTGAGGGCTCAAATTTTTTTCTTTAAATGAGAAATTGAGAGAAAAAAGTCACTCTAGGGATTAACTACATATTATTTTTTTGTTCCCTATCTGCACTAGCAAAAGGTAGTTCTCCAAACTCTGGTTTCAGCAATATTTAATTCATTGCAAGAGTAATTATACAAGCATCTAGTCTTGCCATTACATTTGTTTTAAAAGTTATGGCTACGTACTTTTTAATAATCAAGTAGGTACCTGTCAAAAATCATATTCATATTGTAATTAAAAAGTGTCACGTCGCCACTGTTGCTTTTACTTGTTACAATATTGTCTTGTAATAATGTTAAATCATGCCGTTTACATACACGAGTAGAGAATATGCAAATATGGTTTTTGTCTATGGATATTGCAATGGCAATGCAAAAGCTGCTGAAAGGGAATACAGACGCCGGTTTGGAAATCAACGTGTACCAGATTATAAAACATTTTATAGAGTGTTTAGACATCTTTCTGAAACTGGAACCGTTCCCTCTACCATGAAAATAGAACGTCCTGTTAGGCAAACCCGGCAAGAAAAAGATTTAATTTTAAATATGGTTGATCAGAACCCAAAAATCGGCACAAGAAGAATTAGTCAACAATTAAATATTCCTCAAACCAGAGTTTGGAGAACTATTAAAGGCGAACAAATGCATCCTTATCATATCCAAGTTGTCCAACGATTGGTGCCAGGTGATGAAGTATTTCGGTTAACTTTTTGCCGCTGAGTTTTATACCATAGGCGAACTATGTTAAGAGTATTGTTTACCGATAAATCTCAATTTACCCGTGATGGTATAAATAATATTCGAAATTTTCATATTTGGAGTCACGAGAATCCCGTGCAATAATCCAAAAGAATTCCCAACATAGATTTTCTGTAAATGTGTGGTGTGGGATGGGATGTTCAATAATAATCTCATAGGTCCTCATATTTTTGAAGGTCGCTTCAATGGTGACAATTATTTAGATTTTTTACAACATACCCTGCAAAATTTATTAAATGATGTAAACACAAGAGGAATGTGGTTTCAACATGATGGGGCTACGCCGCATTTTCCGGTACGAGTCAGAAACTATCTGAATGAACAATATCCAAATAGGTGGATTGGTCGGGGCGGTCCCGTTGCATGACTTCCGAGATCACCAGATCTCACACCCCTTGACTATTTTTTGTGGGGCTATTTAAAAACTGAAGAATATAAAGAAGAAATAAATACCAGAGAGCAGCTAATTTTTGCAATGAAATTAAAAACAATTTAGAGATTGTTAGAAAAAGCGTAAATTAAATAAAAAATCGATCAAAGAAATGTATTAAATTGGCGGTGGTCACTTTGAAAATAGACCGTGATTCAAAATAATTTAATTGGATTTAGTAAGTTTGACTGATTTCTTATGTTCTAGTTAAATTTTTAATTTTTATTATTTATCATTTTGTTAAGTTTATTAATTACACATTCGTTACAAAATATTTATTTTATTTCACCAGGTGATGAATTTTTATTTTATTTTATTCTCCCTCCCTATCACCTCAATGTTTTCTATCTTTTGGTAAAATACGGACCTCTCCTCACGAATCACCCTGTATAATATATATATTGTATTTTGAAAATGACCGCATTTTTGGTAATCCGTAGACAATGTTCGAATTTTTCTTTTAGTCTACGTGAAACTTTCGAGAAATATGTCAGTTTGAACCTCATTAACTTACCTAGGCTTAAGTTAATGTAGTTGAAATGATTATCATTTCGTAATATCAGAATTTGGCGGACAAATATATATATATATACATGTTATCAGAACTCAGAGACAAAATTACTTAGATACATAAAACAAATTCCGTTATCAAGTAAAAGATACCAGGTTTTCAAATGGCCAAGAAAGAAATAATATAATTCTACATGTTTTTCTAAATCATCAGTGAATCACGTGATAAGCAAAAATACCGATATTTTCAGTCCAGAGAATGTAATTCGCCAAGAGATATAATATAACGTCTGAAACTTACAGAATAAATAGACAAGAGTATCACGTATACATAGAATATAGTGGAATGGCACATGTGCCTATCGGTATATAATACAGAGCACTGTATTCAGGTGCTGGCACGGTAGCGTCAGCTTCGTTCAACTCCGGTTTTACTACTGCTATTTGTTGTGTATGACTTTTTATAGAATAAATATCATTTGTGATAATAATATTCTATTATTTCTTCCAACAAATATTGTTTAATAGTACAATTTTTCTAATATATTTCGTACCTAGGGGTAATACTTTGCGAATATAGCATGATGCAGATTCGCACCTCGCTTGCTCCACTACGTCTACTTAAATAATTTTTTACGGAAAACCTGTGACTTTGATTAAAAATGTATGCCCTTTCTGAAATTATTTTTCATTTTCCCACACATCGACTTTTGTTAAAAGTTTTGAAAATACAGGTACCGAAGAAAAAAGTTTTTGATTTTTTTTTAAGTCGTCGGTCTGGAAATCATGCAAACTTTAGATGATCTTATTAGCTACACTTCAGAGAACTCATAAAAATAAATCTTCTGCCTCCGAACATGTTTGAGATTTATAGACAAAATTAGCTTCCCCGCCTGGGCTAAAGTGAAGATTTCAGGAATCGCTAGTAAAACTTATGTTCATTCTTAAAAATTCAATATTATCAACGTTTTCTTTTACTATGTAGAAGCTTAATAAAAAGCCACTGAAGCTACTGGAGAATAACCTCTACGTCTGTAATTCTTAGTCAAATGATCAGTTGGAGGATACTTACTCATTCTCATACATATTTTTCAAAAAACACCCTCAAATTGTTCCTTTGATGTAAAAGTTACAAGCTTAGAGGTTATTTTTCCGAAATATAGTATTTCCACTGCAAGATCATTCCATTTTGTTAAAAAATTAAGTATATTGAACTTGTTTGTTTCACGGTATAAATACATCTAATTGTCTTAACCAAGATGTTTCCTAGAATGTAGCATTTAACTCATATGTGAAGTTTCAACGATGCTGTATAAGATTTAAGGTTTTTTAATTATAAATGTTGGCAGTAACACAAGAACATAACTCCCTTGGGCATTACATCATTGTTCCAATATTTTTCATTACACGTTTTCTATCTAGATTAGTAGAAATGAATGAACTGAAATAAATAAAATAAATTTATTTTCGAGGCACGATCTTTTAGAAGCAAAAGAAAATCTGTGCCACAATAAGATAAGAGCCTTTTGTAATTCTGTATACGTCTCTTTAAAGTAAGTAATCTTTTTGTCGAAATACGTAAAAGCGTTTTATTTCGTTAAATTACTTTGATTACATGCATGAGATGAAAAGTAATAAAACGAAATAGAAATAATTGGTATTTTATTGCTAAAATGTATTTCAGGTAAACTGGCCCTATTTTTAAAATAAGAATTGCCACTGTAGTGACTTTAATCCATAATGCTGGTCATGGATCTCAACTACACCTACACAATACTAAGTAGATCCATTTCATATAGTCACGTACACACACAAACCTATAAATGCAACAAATACATAAAACACCACAAAACCGAAAACTTTGCTCTGTAAAACTGAACATTTAAATAAGGTCTAAATGCCTTTGGAAAAATTACAATTATCAGTAATTGGTTTTACCATATTCATAATCGATATCCCTGTCTCCTATTTAGGAACAGAGTTTATAGTATACAGATCTGCCGATGGTCATATGAACGAGGAAATTATATCAATTCAGGCTTGCTCGTTAAAGACAATTATTGCCACGTGCGGATTGTAGGTCGAGAGGGAAATGTACACTGCGTAGACATAGTAACGCGCTGTCTCTCAGTTAACAATTTAGTAAAAGTGACAAGTGCTACTGTTTTATCTGAAAATAAGAATCCGTTACATATTTTGCCACTTTAGAATTCTTAAATAAAAATGTTGCATTTTCAAAACAAATGCGTAATTCTGCAAGCGTTCCTCTGTAATCGTCACTGATATGTGGCTTCTTATGTCGAGGGAGGGAGATGCATCTATACTATTTAAAATTTTGAACCACTTTGTGCACTGTAAACAGAGCAGGAACGGCTCTGTTTTCCAATATCTCTACAACTAGTGTTCTTATTCACCTTATCGTATTATTTAGGTGATTCCATTTAATTATTTGCTCTGAAAGACATCCAGGTTCACAATTTCCCAACAGCTTCAAAACTGGACACTGTGTGTGCTCCTATAAAAACGTGAAAAACAAAAGTAGATTCAAGCTTCATCAGCTTCTCTGAAAGACGTCTAGGCTCATATTTTCAGTACCAATTGCAAAGTGCAAACCACCTGCTTCCCAATGTCATTTTAACGGCGTTTTTAGATAAAAATAAAGAGATCTAGCAACTTCTTAGCACACGACAAGAATAGGTAGAAACTTTTTCAATGTATAACCTAAAGTTGCATAATATCACTGCCCAGTGAGAAGCAAGTGGCTTGCATCTTTGAAGACACCCTGATTGGCTCTTATAATAACACATCGTATGACGATATATCCCCAACATTCCATGAACAAGCTGATGTTCGTCTCCTCCTTCATGTCAACTTGGGGTGGAGGAAATACTGAGAAATATATGAGTCTGTTTGACCTATAAATGCAAAAATAGATGTAGATACCGATGTGTCAAGGTTGGATATTTTGTACTTGTGATGTTCAATGAACAATGGAATGAAGGTTTCAGGCACATGTTTCTTCTTCTGTGGAAGTTTTTCAAAATCATTATATATCTTTTTTAATTTCTATAAAAACATTACTTCACCAGACCCAAGATAAAATATAGTTATATGTAAAACGGTAACATGATTTGCTCTGGGGAAAACCGAGCACTGGTTAATGAAATTACTAGAACTTACAGGAATCAAGGCGCTGCATCATACCGCGCTCAGTATGCTTGAGAGAGTATCTCCCGATGAATTTTCGAAGCTCAGTACATGTATAATGTATAAGTCTGTGTAAAATTTCGCGCTGATAACCGGAAGCGCATGAAATGCTTAAATATCAGCATTTCATGTTGCTAAGTACATAGACTAATATTTAAATAGATGAATTGCCAGAAATGGGTCCATGATATGACCACCTAGGTCTCCAGACCTCATTCCTTGTGACTATTATTTATGAGTTTGCACAAAACAAATTGTATATAAATCGAACAATTAAGGCAGCCCATTGAAATGGCGGTACAGCAGATCCGACACATGTCTAATATATGTTCAAAAGTGACTGATTCCATGTCAAAAAAGAGCTCAAGCTTGTATTGATAATGATGCTGGATTATACTTGGATAATTGAATAAAATACCAACTTTGTATATACAGGGTGTAATCAGTTTCATGTCATTAAAAAAAAACTGGTAATGGGGACCGACTAGACAAACAAAAAACCTTTATGACTTTTCCCTCTAGGGGCACTTAGAAAAACACTGATCTAGGTTAACATATTTAATATTATGGTAGACAACTATTGAACACCACTGCGTTTCTTGGTCGATGGACTTGTACTTTCCAATTATACAACTTTTAAATTGTCATAAAAAAGTGCTGGCCGGCACACGCGGTGTCAAGGGATCATCGACCGCCTTTGATGTACCGCCTCAACTGAACTGAGGCAAGTATAAAGAGGTAAATAATTCGTTCTCTCTTCGTGCATAATTGCAAGCAAATAATGGTCATAGAGGTTTAAACAGAGCATATCTTTACATGTGTGTTTTTTAATTTGGAACAAAATATTGGATTGTTTATAATTTAGAAAATTTAAATGTGGTTTATTAACATTTGTAACATAAATGTGTGTCCTGGGTTAAAAGCTTACTACCTACCTAAATGATTCAAAATCTCTGCATCTGTATCTATACACAATTCGGTACGTCGAATTAAGTACATACGCACTTCGTTCAACACTAAACACTAAACTATCAACTAACGTTGTCAATAAAGAAAAATAAAATAAAAACTTGGTACAAAAGCCAAGAAAGAACGAACAAGTAAGTTGTGTCTGTACGTAATCAAGAATTTGACAACTTGAACGGTAAGTCAATAAAATAAATCTTAACTGTAAATACACAATGACGCGAAATTCAAAAATAACAAAAACAACGAACGGCGTGTTGGACGTGTGTACATAACGAAGCACCGACAGTAACTAAAATATTGCACAAGGGAGAGTTAGAGTATAGTTTTCTTCAGATCAGATCTAGATCTAAACCTACCTCAATATTCCAGCAGTTCTCAAAAGATTTTATTGAAAATTTGCGAAATTTCTGTTTATTTTTTTTTCTCCAACACTATGAGCTTTAGACCCCATGTTATATAAGGTTTTTTTGTTTGTCTTGTCGTTCCCTACCACCAGTTTTTTAATGACATGAAACTAATTACACCCTGTATTATGTTGACTTTTGTTTATAATTTGATCATTTTGGACTTGGCAACACTGTAATAACCAATAACTTACGTTTAGGGCATCGAGAATGATGGAATAAGGGACATTCTATTTTTTAATTTAATTGCGTAAGGACAGATTATAATATATGGACGTATTTCAAAAACACATGTATTAAAAAATAAGTTATGGCCAATTATCATAAATATTACCCTATCTCTTGAATATGACCACCTTAAATAGAGAAAAAAATATAAATAACTTGCCTTTATTTTTTCAGTAATATGCAAGATAAGTATTTAAGTGACGTTAACTACAGACTATCCTGTATTCGTTGAGTTAAGGGAACCTAATCTATACTTACTCTCACATTTAGGATAAATTATTTGCCATTCACCAGAACCATTTTGTGATACAATCGCTACAGAATTTTGTTGTAGCTGATAAATATAACAGGATAAAAAATAACAGCCTGAGTCTTATATAAATTTCTTTGATAAAATGCCACAGCGAAAAACTGTAACATTGAAAGGCGAAAAAGGAAACTGACATCAACTGACGTATAATTAAAAGCGCTTAGTGGAAATTCTTTACCTTACAATGTATACAAACATGCTAACAATAAATCTAGTCGTATAAATGGCTGTTTAAATACGGGAGTGCTAAAATTTATCGGGAAAATAAATTTTCAGCTGGTTGTGCTCCAGACGGCACAGAAAGGCGAAAGACTGGATATTCTACTAAGTATTGCAGTTTAATATCTTGCAAAAATTTAATTATGGGATATTACGGAGCGCAAAAATTGCTACCAACATCTGATTTTTATGCAGTCCTGGTTTCATGGCTGAATGGTAATTGCCTTGTAACGACTCTATATTAAATTGTGAAATGGGCTCTGTACCAATAATTTTGCTTCCGAGATATAATTTTTGCCATGTTTATTTAATTAAACTATATACTTGTGAAATACAGTGCGGTTAATAGTGTACGTAGTAATTTTTCTCAGTAGTTTACCATTGGCTGGAACTGATATTTTATTATTGCTGTCACAACTGTAGTTTTACTAGAACTTTTTAGTGCCCTTTAGAAGGCTGTTTAATTATTTTTTATATTAATAATAATAATAATAATAGTTTATTAAATAACATACAAAAATGTTACGTAAAAGGTAGAAGTTCGGCAATGACGTTCTTCCACTCCTCCCAATAAGAATATAAACACAGTAATACATAAAAGATAGTTATAAAATGGTAAACAATATAAAGTTGATCCATGTAAAATAAGTACTAACACATAAATAAGATTTGGACTGGAAAGATCCAACAAATTTAAGAATTTATTTCGCAAATGAGCCATGTATGTAAATGAACCCTCGAATTCACTAGTGGAATGTCGTGGGACATAAAACAAATCTATTTTTACGTTTACTATGTGAATATTAGATCTTTATTTCTAGTAAATCATATAAATACTCGGATTTTTTATATGTTATGACTTTGAGCAGGAATATGTACCTAGTAAAAATAATGTGCTCTATTGACAACGTTAAGTTCTCCAAGTCTATTTAAGTAATGGGTTACGTGATTTCGAAAGAGACAAATCTCATGCATGGATTTTGTATTTTCTGTAATTTGACTTTATTATTATAATTGGTTAGAGAGTGATTAAATACAATACAACAGTATTAGGTGTGGGGATAAAAAGAGATTTTACTAATTTCAGTTTAGTTTGTTCGTTTAACTGATTTTTTAGATGGTATAATGATTTGAGCTTAAAGTAAGACATACTAATGATGTGACCGACATGTTTGTTAAACAGGCTTTGATCATTAAACAAGCAAGATTTTTTGCTGATTCGACCCAGTCAATTTGTACATTGTTTATCATTAATTTCTTTTGACTGATGACATTTCGTTGGCGTTCGTTCCCGATCCATAGTGCAATTGTTTTCTGGGATTAATCTTTAGACCATTATTAGAGCACAAAACAGTTGTTGAATGTTAGTCTATATTGATGATGTTGATGGTCTCAGTTAACTGGATGTGGGACAAGATTTATATAATTGAACATCATCTGCATATAAGTGCATATTGCAATGATTAATGCAAGTGTGTAGATAAAAAATATACATAGAACATAATAGTGGCCCGAGAATGCTACCCTGTGGTATCCCCTTATTATTAGGACCTAATTGTTACTTTCCAGTACCTACCACTTTTTGAGTTCGATTTTTCAAATAGCTGCAAACCACTCTAGTGCACTAACATCAAAGCTGATATGTTTTAATTTTGCCAGTAACAAATCTAAGTCTACTAAGCCAAACGCCTTACTTTGATCTAGTAGAACTGATGGAGTAGATTTATCCAACTCCAGAGATATGTCAGTTATCACTTTTAAAAAAGCCATGGAAACTTTATACTTTTCTCTGAATCCTGATTGAACAATAAGTAAAATGTTATGATTAACTTTTTAGATCAATAGAAATGATTTTTTCGAATATTTTAGGAAAGGATGGTAGTACTGAAATCGAGCGCTAATCATTTTAGGGTTACAGGAATGAAGATTTTGGGGATTGGCAGGGCATTGGCAGATTTACACTTATCTGGACAGATCCCAATTACCGCTGAGCTGTGCCATGCAGGCCTCCTTTACACGGGTGCTAAAATCTATACAGAATTAGGTTTTCAACAATAATTTAAAAATTACAAAGGCATTTGCAACTTTAATTTTTACGTAATTTTAAGAAGTTGAGAGATTTCATTACCTACTAATTATGTAATTTTGTATTTACAGGCCACTTTGAAACCATAATTTCTTATAGTCGGTCTCAGTTTAGAATGCAGTTGTTTACGTTGTAAGCGGAGCACAGTTTTCACAGGCACATGGAGATTCCCAAGTGGAATACCCATCGAGGCCGTCACTTGGTACACAAAATAAAAATTAACGGTTTAAACTCGCTTTCATTTGGCTGTCTTATAAATACATTGAATTTATTTAATTTAAATTACAGCATAAATGTTCTTATTTGATTGCAGTAAGAATAAAAATACACAATTTGTTTTGAATATTTAACATGGATCGATAATAACTAATATGTTAACTTTTTAAAATTATATAAAAAAAAATTATACCATTTCGGATTCAAGAACTGCAATGAATGTTTGTGATACTACAGATTTATTATATTTAAATACAAGTTGCCAATATAAAATTTTGTATTGCAGTAAAGAATGTAACAAAAAATATTAACTTAAACAACGTGACTTTGAAATAAAATGGATATATTATTAAAACTTATTCAGGGAAAATATCAAATTCATCTAAATCGGAAAATTCAGCGTCTTCATCAGATGAACCTGTATTTACTACAAATTTCAATTTCATCTGTTCCACTATGTTCTGTTCATATTTTCTTTCTTGCGTGTTCCACGCATTTCGTTCAATTTTTGTATTAAAACTTGGATTGATTTTATATAATAAATACAAAATTGTTCTAAAAAAATACCACTTTTTTATTACCTAAAAGACAATAGCGTATTTCCCAAACCTGGTGGGAAATCTGTTCTGATTCAGCAATTTTCCGTGCATAAAATTGACTTACAAATGTACCAGTCAGAGACAAGGACACACGTTCCCTATCTTTACAAGCACTGCATTTTAAACTGAAATAAATTATAAAATTAAATTCGAATTATAGTTTCACCTTTAAATTAAACAGTGCCTGTGATATATATATTTTTTAATAAAGAGTGGTATCGAACTTAATATTACGCTACTTAGAGCTCAATATAAAAATCTAGATATACATGGCGCCATTTTGATGCATTTTTCGCATTGATATTATAAATACTTTGAAATTCAAATAAATCGAAACAATATACTCATGTACATACTTTCAAATCTAGACTAACCCTTAACACATTATATTACTTATTAAAATATTTGAAATTATCAACCTCAAAGCTTTGATAGTCACATCAAGTACGGCGTACAGTAGCCTACGTAGATGAAATATAATATTCAAAAGGACCCGCCGCGCGCCGTCACAGGACTTGACCAATCCTTATTTAACGGAATATGAACAGATAGTGTGAAGTGTGACATATCGTTGATACTCTACTATACTACTACTACTAGTATCACCCTTGTATCAAATTAGAATTAAATACCGTAATGTTCGTAATTTACCTAATCTAAAACGTAAACATGCCAAGAAATCGCGGAGAGTGATATTTTCACTGTTACCATACTTCTCCTTCGTAAACCAGGGAAGTAAATATTGATATATAAATATAAATGTTATGGAACAGTAAAAAATTTACTTGAAATGTGTTGCAACCTTTGATACAATTCTACAAAAATAAAATTAATGCACAATTTACTGTTGAGCGTTTCGTCTGGTAAATTGGCATCATCGAGAAATAAAGTATTCACAAACTGCGAAGAGCATCCTTAAAAAAATTTACAATTCTATAAAAACTTCACAAATTCATCGACAAGTATATTATTATAATGTTTCCATCCAGTTACTTTATAAAATGAATAAAAGACGAAAAAGTGTACTTAAAAAACTGTGAGTCAAGTAGACGTCAAATGAATGTAAATAAATGTACGGTTTTCATTAGTTTATTAGGGTAGATAGCGAACGATTACTCAGCATTTTTCTCGTGTAATTTCCATGTCAGCCTCGCAGGAGAAATGCAGAAAATCACTCGAGAGCACATCCTCTTTTTCCAGATTTTCATTCAAGCATCAATCATCAATACGTCAAGGATACGGATACGAGCCACTTTCACTACAAGCCGCTTCCGTAGCAAATAACATCAAGGAAAAGAATTTTCATAATAACAAAAGCATCATGTTACACAGCACAACCAATGTCGCTTTTCGTCATAAGCAAGCATCACAGTAACCCTATTTGACGGAAATCGGAATCGCGTGTCTTTTGTTTCAGTTTCTCTTTTGTTTAACGGGACAATGCGGATCGACAATCTGCACTTGAACACGCATTGGCCACTGTCATGTGAGAATATAGTCGCTCATCAAGTGGGCCCTCAAAAGATTTTAATTTATGTGGGCAGAAAAAATTCACAAAAGAAAATACGAGATAGCCACGGCTATAAATAAATCTACGCGCTGTTCGTTGTGGCAGGTTATTTTTAAAATGAATAGGCGGAAGGAAATTTTATTATGTGTATAATCCCTTCCCAGCAGCACGATTTATACATGTATTTTTTTGCTACTTAATACAGTGAAAATTAATGAATTAAATTCCTTCCAAGAAGCCATTAAGGTGGATATTACATTTTTCAAGACCGTGTTTTCATCAGAATGTCCATGTAATATATTTTTCTTACAGATTTTGCGTGTTAATTAAATATAACAGACACACGTAAAGCAAAAGTAAAAAAGCAATATAAAAACATTTGGAATGTAAACATATGATCATACAAATATAGACAAGAATCATGGGAGTAAATATTTGAATATTAGTTTTAAACTCTATTTTTCTGACGAATCGTTCAAAAATTGTCAAGTGTGACATACCCACGAATTTAGCATTTCAAATGCTTTAAAATTTTTAAATTAAAAAGTCAGGTCCGTATTTAAATACATATTGTTGATGGAGGCCCTGGAGAGACGAAACGTTGTAATAAAAATTTAAATAAGACCAGTTGCAGCAAAATCAATTTATAATAAAATATTCAAACGATTTTTTTAATTTTTTTTTTTCCGTAATAACAGCGCTAGAGAAAAAACAGGAAATGAGCTATTTCGGGTTTTATCGTGATATCTCCGGAACCAGTCGGAATATTTTAACTTTTTATAGCCCATTTTATTGACCCTCAAAATACGAAACTGTTTTCCCATTTAACCGACTTTATAATTGCTGTGGTTTACGAGATAGCAATACTGTTCAATATAAAAAGTAGCCACCCTGTATAGGCTCCAATACTAGTTAGCTAATAGATAGGTGAAGATCTGTTGTTTTTATCAGTCAATGTCAAATATAATTATTCCATACTTATTCACAGAAATTGTCTTGGTTTTGCATGAAACATCTTTATGAGTAGCTTTGTGCCTTTCTGATGAGCTCCAAAATCAGGACGAAAAACATTTCAAAGGCTAACCATTTCCAAAAACAGAATTATAATTTCATAAAAATGTAATCCATTAGAATGAAATATTTTTAAGACAAGGTAGGTAAATAACTTCATTTTAGGCCCTTGCACTCATTTTTGACTGAATTTTCATGACCGTAGAGGGTTATGTAGATACTAGTTTAATCTGCAAGGCCGTAGAGGACTGTGTGGATGCTAGTTGTTGAATGAGAATTTTCAAATAAGAAATTATATAAATTCATTTTAGGATTTTAATTTGCTAGCATAACCAAAATTCAGGTTATCGAAAGAATGCAAAGATTTCATTAATATTTTTCACATAGTTTTTCTTTTAGTTCTCATAGATAGTTATTTTTTCTGCTGTTTGCAAAATCCTATAAAGAATATTTTTTAATACAATTAACAGCAAACAAATAATAATTCACTTATGTACTATATTTACATTTTGCAATTTCTACTTCATCCAGTTGTTTGTTATTTGTTATCTGCTAATTAACCTTAAGTTGCCGATATTTATTCCGCGATTGTTACCAGTCATGTGCAACCCTTCAATTTTTGAAATGAGTCATATGTCGCTTGATTCTTGTCATAACTGGACGTTTTATTTGTCCAATATACTTCAAGTTACAAATGTGTACTGTTTCCTTTCAAAGTTACCGAAGATCCCTATCGATGCGCACACCCATTAATTATAATTCCAACCGTTGAAAGATTAATGCAATCATTAAAATGAGAACTAGTGCAAAATGCATTATTAAATCATATTTGCAGTAAAAGCAAATAAAACTAGAATCAATTGAATGGTATAATAACAATTTGCTCTACAGAGCCTTTGTTCCTAAGACAGAATATACGACAGCTGTCTAAAATCAAAGGATTTAAGAACTGCCAAACTTATTTTCCTATGTAAGTGAGTGTTGTTTGTATTGTTAACAAATGGAATGACTGATTAAATTGTTTTATAGCTAATGCATCATAAAATATGTATATTTGCCTACACGTCTGCGTCTCTAAGTTCCGTGGAGTTTGTAAACATCTCTTATGTTTACAAACTCAACGGAAACCGAATTTTAGAGAATCTAGGAATAAGTGATCTAAATAGCTCGTCATACAATAAGCATATAAGCAAGCCATACAATAGATACTTTCAAACAATTGCTAAGTTGCTTGTTCTCGTTTTAGGTTAAGCCACTATTACGTCTTCCAGAGAATTTTAACAGACTGAAGTTATAATAAATTCTAACTAATAACTTCTTATGTATCTGAATGTATCTAAATTATATTGATTTCTATGAATAAATCTCCAAACAAGAATGTTTCAAGATTATTCTAATTTGGATATCAAATGATATATAAACACAAATTATATTTTCTCAATCTTTTAATTATGAGCAAAATTAGAGCTGTGCCCGACATATCCAAAATATATTTGGTGGGAATATAATTTTATGTTACAATTTGACAATTAAAAAAATTGCAACTTATACAGAGTATAGCAAAAAATGTGTCTGCTTTAAGGGCGGATAATACATATCAAAATGGTGAAAAAATGTCCCATCGTCGTGGGCCCACAAATTACCCTCTAGCGAGTTACAAGTATTACAACCTATTGAATATGTGGTTCAGTACCGAACAGAATACATCTTAAGGTATGAGAACAAGTACAAAGTAGCGTTCTTACATGGCAGTACATAGTTAGGTTACTTCCCTCATCCTTATGGTTGCCCTAACACGTTCGTAGATACCATGCATTGCGCAAGTCTGCAAATCGATCCTGTACAAATTGGTAAAGTTCTTCCATGGTAATAACTGACCAGGAATAGATTATGCTTAAAAGGTCCCCATAGGTAAGAATCCAAAGGATTTAGATCTGGTGGTCGCAGGCAAGATAAGTTTACAAAGTCATTATATATTTTCCTTTTTTCTAGCCTTTGAAAGCCATACATGCTATCCCTACGAAATTACCGCCTATCTTATGTGTCTCAGAAAACTTAGTATTCACGCTAAGTTGACTTAGTGCACTTAAACATCTACAGTCACAAAAATAAGGGGTCTAACATTTTCCCGCCCCATTGTCACCATAGAGAACCTCCGTATCAATTTTATGAGACGCAGAAAGCTCCAACCTATACAGGGACACCAAAAACGCTCCGATCGGACTACTCCTGCGACTAACGGTCGCGACCGAACATTTGTTGCAATTTAAACATTTATACCTTCTACATATTTTCCAACATCTAGCGTTATACTACCAATTCCTCACTGTTGCTTATTTTTGCACTGTACCATGTACTGTAACAAAAAATTGAAGTTGTCCTTGAAATTATCTTGAAAACGTCTACCGAATTGAAAGAGAATAATGCCATTTTGTCTCCTCTTCGAACTCATACACCTTTTGTCTCAAACATTGTTTCTGAAATATATGATCTTAATTTATATGGACCATCCTGTATATACGTATATGTTTGTCGGTCGTTTTTTCTAGATACGATAACTTAAGGAAACCCAACAGGCCTTTAGAATTAAACGGTATTGTGTGTACAATTCCCAGTCACCGTTGAACGCAACTGATTAATTTATAACTTTGGGAAACGTAAGAACCTTAAATAAAGTAGCAATTAATAAAAATTGTAAATTCCGCAATCCACTTGATCTTTAATGTGTTGAAGCCCGAACAACACGGAAAGTCGATATATTTTATTGCGAAATATATCGCTCGGTTTTTTTCTGTTTAACTGCGAAATCTATTAATTAAAATTTGGGCTAGGAGAACGATTGATGGATGGCCAGAACGGGGACGGCTTAATTGAAATAAAACTCATGGGATCGAGTACAGATGTCAAGTAAAAGAAAAAATCTAGCTGATCCTTAGGCCTCCAAGGGTCAGGACGATTACATTCCAAAGTGAAATCTGTTGTAACTCCTAATGCCTGAGGGTAATGCTGACAGGCATATTCCACGGGATGAGATCTGTTTGTTATAACATTACATTTGCATAAGGTTTTATGTCAGCTGTCTGGGTTTTTTGAAAATGAACTGCGACTTTAGTGAATTTTAAATCCAGATAAATGAATTGTCCCAAAAATTCCCCAGAGAAATTTATTAGAACGTACAAAATAAGATGTATAACTGCTATATTGTGTTTGCTCTTTTTTGCCTCCAGTATTCTACCGAGACTTGCGGGATAAATAAAATGGGATTTATGAGATTTACGTGTTAATTAGTCGTTGTATTCATTCAATCTCTTCCCGAAATTTAATATCAGAAACCACGTTATTGTTTAGTGCTCGTCTGCTGGAATATATTTTGTTGTAGTCGTTTAAATACATTACCTACTTAATTATGTGGATAATGGAGAAATAAATTTTGGAAAATGAAGATACACTGTAATTCAATTAGTAAAAGTGTAATAAAATACCAAGGAGTTTCAACAGAGAGGTGAGATCATTCTTGAAAACACAAATACATACTAATCATCGAAGAAGGATAATGATCTCACTGTATTTAATAAATTAAATATGTTAGCTACTAAATAGTTATTTTTATGCCAAGGCTGCGAAATTCCTTTTTACGGACCCCGAGAAAAATTGTCGCTGAGCCCGCTTGCGGTTGGGGCAAGATAATCTAGAGGGCGCTAAAAAATTTCACGGCCAAGGTATAAACACTATTTTATGTGCAACCGTAAATTATAGTATGTATAGTTGGTGAAAATGACACCACCCTTTATGCTATATTTAGCGGTGGCCTTAATGCCACAGCGTTTCTATGGTAACGGTATATTTTGAATGTATACAAAACATTTTGGCAGTTCTCGAAAAAATCGTAAATATGTCCGACAGAAATATTGAGATTTCAATTTCTTGCACTCCTCCAGAGCTGAAAAGTATTATAAATAAATTCGGCGCTTTCTAATTTAATACCTGAAAAATCTAAATAGTGTGGCAATACGAAAACTGTTACAGCGACTAAAAATGCCAAGAAATCGCGGAGAGTGATATTTTCACTGTTACCATACTTCTCCTTCGTAAACCAGGGAAGTAAATATTGGTATATAAATATAAATGTTATGGAACAGTAAAAAATGTACTTGAAATATGTTGCAACCTTTGATACAATTCTACAAAAATAAAACTAATGCACAATTTACTGTTGAGGGTTTCTACTGGTAAATTGGCATCCTCGAGAAATAAAGTATTCACAAACTGCGAAGAGCATCCTTAAAAAAATTTACAATTCTATGAAAACTTCACAAATTCATCGACAAGTATATTATTATAATGTTTCCATCCAATTACTTTATAAAATGAATAAAAGACGAAAAAAGTGTACTTAAAAAACTGTGAGTCAAGTAGACGTCAATTGCTAATTCGGCTCGGTGGCGCAATGCTAAGCTAAATCGGACAAAGGAAAATCACGAGCATTAGATTCGTCTGTGGTGAAGTTGTTAAGAGATTTAGTTTACAGTAAGTATAAGCAAAATGAGATACCAACAGTACAATCAGTACATATGGAACTGAGAACAATAGGTGTAGTGTCATTTAGTGAACAAACACTTAGGCGATGGCGAATAAAGATATAATTTAACTTTAAAGTGATTCATAAAAGAGCAAGTATCATCGAAAGTTACAGAATTGTACTGTAGCGTAATGAATAAATATTTGCCTCGAAGTTTTCTAGAATCGAAATTATTTCTTTGATATGTATTTGTTTTCTAGAATTGAATTATGTATTTAATAATTGTTTATTTGTCTTCTAGAATCGCATTTATTTATTTAATAGTTGTTTATTTGTTTTATAGAATTGAATTTATTTATTTATTTAATCTGGGTCAATTAGATCAAGTTAGAATTATTGATATAAATAGCAAAAACCTTAACTCTGAACCCACATTTTTTGGCAAGACTCGTATCTCGTGGTCCTTGTTTGGCAACAATAATAATTCAATAGATAAAATTATTATTGCCGAAACTGAGCAGTAAGAAAATATTTGATCATACTATTTTAGACTCAAAATTCATTATTGCTCAACAGATTTAAATTTCTATCAGTGTGCATAAAAATTTTAAGTACGGCTCTGTGAGACATCAATTATCATAACGAGCCAAATTTATGGTCCGTTTTTTACAGCATTTTTTCCTTCACTAAACCAGAATATTTGTTAAATAAAATCGAAAAACGCGAAGATGTACATTCAGTGGCAACAAGAAATCGCTATATAATGCTAACAATAGCACTGGAACTTTAAGTGCTTCACATATCAAGCCACGAAAATATATAACCAATTATTACCAACCGAACTAAAAAGACTGACCTAAAACTACTTTAAAGCAAAATTAATGTAACTCATAGAACAATTTTCCGTCATTTATTAACTGCTGTTCCTCTTGTTTTTAATTTTTCTTCTTATTCTTCACATTCACCTTTATCTCTTATGTATAGACAGAATATATGTTGTCAATTTATCATATTATACTGTTATGAATTACACCCCCTTGGAATTGGAGATGGTACGCCTATGCCTCTGATGGTGACTGGAAAAGCTCTAGAAAGAGCCAAGGACTTTTCTAGATTATGGTTGGAGAAGATTCTGGATTAATCTAGAGCTAATTTCGGAGTATATAAGGCGTGATTACAAGCGCGGAAGAGAAGTTTTATGAAGAAAGCAGTTTATAAAAGTGAACAAGTAGAAAAGTGAAAAGTGAGGTTAGATAAATAGTAAATAAAGTGAATTTGAAGTATTGTAGTCAGTAAATAGTTAAATAAAGTGTTAGTAGTGTTTAATCTCTTGTTAAAATTATTTAGAACCCATGGATTCATACAGGGTGTTCCCAAAAAGGTGGAAATCCGTAACATTTTGGTGTCAGACGTGGAATTTTGACAAGAGGATTTTTCGGGAGTGTTGAGAAGACTGGGACAGTATTCTCGAAGTTAGTGCTAACACAAGAAGGACTAATTTACTGGACATTGTTCGAGGACTATTTTCGAACCGAAAAATAGTGTTAAGTGCATTTTTGAGACATTTTTGGAACATTTTGTTGAACATTAGTGGTTAAGTGACAGACTCTAGATAAGACTCTTTTTTGTGCGGTTTTGAGGTTTTCTGGACAGTCCCATTACCGATAGTGACGTAATTATTAAATTTTGTTGATAATTATATGCCGATAACAACCAGAAGCATGGCATCCGAAAAACAAATGCAGGACTTTATCCCAAATGCAAAAGATGATGATGGATCAGGAAAGGAAGCGCCAGGATGAGAAAGAAGAACGGGAAAGAAAACGACAAGAAAAAGAACAAAAACGCCAACAGGAAAAACAAATGGAGGAGAAACGACATCACGACGAAGAGAAGCGACGTCAGGAAGAATTAAGAAACATTTTTGAGGATCAAGAACGAAGACGTCAAGAGGAGAAACAAGAAGAGGAGAAACGCCGTCAAAAGGAAAATGACGACTTAAGGAAAGCTATAGAGACGCAACAAAATGCCTTGTTTACAGTCGTTGAAGAAATAAAAAATGAGATTAAGGAAGATATGAGCGTAAAGACGAAAGTTAATGAGGTCGAACTAAAAGTAAACAAGTTCGAAGAAGAAGTCAAAGGAGAGATTGACCAACTTAAACAACAGTTGAGGGATAGAGGAAACCAGCAAGTGGTATCATCAGGCCAGCGATTGAAAATTCCCTCTTTTGATGGTCAAAGTTCCTGGATGACGTACAAGACACAGTTTGAGGCAGCAGCGAGTGCAAACAACTGGAATGACGAGGAGAAGGCTAAGGCATTAATCGTGGCTTTAAGAGGCCAAGCATTGGAGTTGCTCCAGACAATTCTGGCAGACCAACAACGGAATTTTAGAGTTTTAGAAGCTGCCTTAGATCTACGATATGGAGATCAACACCTTGCCCGAGTATACCAGACCCAGCTGAAATCACGTGTTCAAGGGGCTGGGGAAAGTTTGCAAGAGTTTGAAGCTGCCGTGTGGAGACTGGCTCACCTGGCTTACCCGGATGTACCGAAGGAATTCCAAGACCAAGTGGCAGTAGAGGCTTTTCTGGATGGTATACAGGACAATGAGATCAGGCGAGTCCTCAGGTTATCTCGATACCAGAACAGCAGCGAAGCGTTGGTGCGTGCACTCGAGGTGGAAGCTGTCCTTCAGGATACCCCGAGTCC
This sequence comes from Stenurella melanura, assembly GCA_963583905.1. Taxonomy (NCBI): domain Eukaryota; kingdom Metazoa; phylum Arthropoda; class Insecta; order Coleoptera; family Cerambycidae; genus Stenurella; species Stenurella melanura. The sequence continues at coordinate 31,230,014 of OY757314.1, read as the reverse complement.
AAGAGTACAAGCTGTGAGTATCGAAGAATCGCAACCAGAAAAGAAGAAAGAGAACCCCATCTTGATCCAGATACAGGAGGTAAATAAAATTATTAGTCAGTTACTAGCTAAATGGAATCCTCCGAAAAGACAGGAATCACAACTAAATAAAGAGAAGCCAAGCGGGAGTATTAAATGCTACAAATGCGGCAAGATAGGACATATCAAACGAGACTGTCGACAGCGGAACTCGAGGAAAGTGAATGTTGGAAACAGGGTAGAGACACAGAATAAACAAAGTAGTGGAAGGCCAAGTGGACGGCGTATGAAATGCTACAGGTGCGGGGAACTAGGACATATCCAGCTTGAATGTCCACAGAGGAGCTTGGAGTGAGTGAACGGCTAAGGAATGTCCATGAGTTAGTTAGAGACCAAATCACCATAGCCAGTGACAGAATGAAGGCTCGATATGACCGTAAGGGTAGTTCAGAAGGATTCAAGGCGGGAGATCTGGTTTGGCTGTACAACCCACAGCGGAAGAAAGGAAGGTCACCGAAACTTCAACCGCCTTGGGATGGACCGTACACTGTTATTACCCGAATTAATGATGTCGTCTATCGGATTCAACGAAGCAAAAAGTCCAAGATGAAGATCGTGCATTTGGACAGATTGGCGAAATACATCGATGATTCTGACGATCAGCTTAAGGAGGGGGCAGTGTTATGAATTACACCCCCTTGGAATTGGAGATGGTACGCCTATGCCTCTGATGGTGACTGGAAAAGCTCTAGAAAGAGCCAAGGACTTTTCTAGATTATGGTTGGAGAAGATTCTGGATTAATCTAGAGCTAATTTCGGAGTATATAAGGCGTGATTACAAGCGCGGAAGAGAAGTTTTATGAAGAAAGCAGTTTATAAAAGTAAACAAGTAGAAAAGTGAAAAGTGAGGTTAGATAAATGTAAATAAAGTGAATTTGAAGTATTGTAGTCAGTAAATAGTTAAATAAAGTGTTAGTAGTGTTTAATCTCTTGTTAAAATTATTTAGAACCCACGGATTCATACAGGGTGTTCCCAAAAAGGTGGAAATCCGTAACAATACTAATTATATGATGGATATTTGGTACCAAGGCATATAAACTGTCACATGGCCTATTTGTTAACAAAATTTACAGAGTAGTTTGATTCTATTATTATTATTATTATTTTATTACATTCGATTAGTATTTATTGCTATTTTTTGAGTCATCACACCTCTCTAATTAAACTTCTTGGTATGTTGGTACGCCTTTACCGTTCTAACTTTACGTCCTACTTCTAAATGTTGGTATTAAATAAATATTCTCATGAAACTTTTCAGGATGTTACCTACCTACGAGAATAACTTTATATAATAGGTTTAAAAACCGATTTGAATGTACGTTTCAATATCTTTAAAAATACTTCCGTGTTCTTCCACTTGACATTTCTACACATCATATTAAATTGTATGAAATAATGTCCATCTATTTGCTCCTGCCCTTACTAAAACTTTGTATTAAAAATTTATGTATTCGTGGACAACATGACAGCAATAATACAAAATATTAAACGAAACAAAATGACAAGTTTGGAAAGTAGAAAGGGTAACATCTGTAGAGGATACGGGAAATACTGAAAATATAAGATCACGTAGTTTATTTATTTGTTGCCTGAAACATTTCAGTAAAGGGATGGACGTGCTATTCCAGTTATTGATATGGTGTTATATTTTCCATTCTTTATCCATTATCCATTTTTTATTCCTTTTCTTCTTGTATTCCCGGAATAAATGGATCTTTGACACTTTGCAAATCAGAGATGTTTTGCTTTGAAAAGAGCATACTTATATTAACATTTAAATAACGTCAAGAATATTATTTGATATTTAAGTGTTATTTATTTATTGATAAATACACTTTGCGCGAACAAACTATAAGAAATTAACACAAAAATTGAATCTCTTCCAAAAAATAAACAAGTGAAGCTGCCAGTGCCTTTTTTAACAGTAAAGAAAAAAAAAATGACTGTGAACGTAATCTTTGCTGCATCTCATTAAAATGAATATTTGAGCAAATGCTAATGAAAAAATAGGTGTTCGCAGTTGGTCACGTCTAATTGCAACTTATTTGTACCAGGTTGAGATACGAGTCTCTATAATTAATTGTTAATTAGAATTTTAACTGCAACAGAATAGTTTTCAGAATATCATCGATGGATACATTATGCATTAATGTAAATGTTTAAAAATGTTTCAAAATTGCCTGATGGTGGTCAAAGCATATGTCCGAAACGTCTAGTGAAAAACGTATGATGATGATGATGATGATGATGGTGATGATGATGATCATGATTGGAGGAAATGCATTTACTTTGAACTTAAAAGACAGGAGAGAATAGAACGTTTGCACTATTTTGAGTACAATATTTTCAGCGATATGTTTAAAATCTTTGCCTATTTGTACGATACTTTTCAAAGTTAATGTTTTGTATTATTTCTCTCTAAAATGGTTACCAAGAATTTTTCTAAATAAAAAATATATAAAACATTTCTGAAGTAACTTTTCACGTTTTTGTGTATAGTGGCATATTGATATTTAGTCTCTTGTTTTTGCTAGTTTCTTTAAAAATTGCATTTTAAATTAAAATTGATATTATACCACATAATCTAATTAGTTCGAACCTTAGATAGTTTGTACATCTTCGTCCTCTTGTGTGTTGAATAGAAAATTCTAATATTTTACTCTAAAATTATAATAAAACATAATTTAGATTTGGTTTCTTCAAAATAAAAGTCGATTCGAAAATGGCTGTGAAACATGAAATTACGTGTAATTATTCAGTAATGATGAAAATTATGGAAATCATATTTAAGTTTAAAATATAGTAGATATCCACAATATTTAATCGAAAGGTATTTCTAAACGTTTTTCACCCACAACAGACGTTTCTGTACCCTTTTTACGTGATGCTCAAATACTCCACATACATATGTGTACTCTTATTTATTCTGCTGATATTATTCTTATATATTTTGTAGTTATTTGTCCTCTAAATCATTCTCATTTGTTTGGATAATAACGATTTACGATTACTATACTTCCATTTCGCTACGTGGATGTTTAAGTAAAAATTTGTGTATAAAACATATTGTCGACAAAAGCAAAATGCAATTTTATACAAGCATAACGTAAATATTAGGATTTACTTGTTTATTTTTCATTTCATTTCTTGAATAGAAAAATTTCTGAATAAGTACCGCGATAAAGAACATCCTATACCAAGAAAAAACTCAATCTATGGATGTATTCAGGCAAATGCGACAATATTCGTCGATATGTTATACTTAATATTTTTTTGATACATCAATAAAAACATTTAACTGTTATCATTGATATGCCTATTTGGTTTAATCAAGTAGGTATATTATAACTGGACTATTTTTTATAAACGCTATAACTTTTAGACTTAAAATATTTGTTTCAAATCGACCTCACATGCAAAATAGCGAAGGGAGAATACTCCCAATAGAAATTGAGCTCGATGCATCATACAGGGCGATCATTAGAGCCGTGTAAACTATGTTATAATTATAAAACAATATGTTACTGGGATTTCTCATCAAGCAACCAAAATTTTCAGATAGACAAGATATCAAAACTATATAATAAACATTTGAGATCTTGACTTTTGGTAAATACACCATTTTCTAAGTTTCTGGACTCTTACTAGGTTGCTTTATTTATTTACCCTTACTTACCCCTCCTCCCACCCCTTCAACAGAATAAGCTCCAAATATCTAGATCCAGACCTCGTTATAATACAGACTATTCCGCCATTGGCGTCCAGTAGGAGTGGGTGACGTTGTTACAGTCTATTTTCGCATCTGTGCATTTAAATCTAAATATCGTAATTGCTTGAATATTATCGTTTTAGTTGAGTTCACATTAACTTCACAAGCGCGGTTAGTCATAGTATAACTGGTTGACTACCGTTGCGCTCCATGTAGGCTACGCGTAGCAATGAAATTCAGAAAACCATCAAGACGGTGCTGACAACGTGATGCTGCTAGTAACACGGAGGACGTTTTTTAATTTCTTAGGGAAGCTAGTTCTTAACGTCCCGTTATAACCTTCTCAGAACCGTTATCGTGGATTAAACTTATAGTTTTGTTACTGGAAATATGAAATACGATATTATGTGTGAGAAATAAACGTCGTTAAGGAGATTTATCAGAGTTGTGGTTTACTCTGTGTAGTGGCCAGTTTGAACATACCCATGAAGAGGTTCGGTCATCCTTGGATTGTTGACAGAAGTTTTCGGCTTGGCCATTTTTTGCGATTTTTTCCGTTGGCTTGCTAAAGGAGGTTGTGTCGATGAGCACGTGCATAGAGAATTTTGAGTTTGCTCCATTTAATTGGGATATGGTGTTCTACCCGATGAATTATATAGTGCCTTTATTTGGTGTTGGATTATCGTTCTTTTGGGAGGGTACTATTGCGGAAGTATTTCGGATTTGAACAACTCTTCTCTTCAAGCACATGGACTTTTGTGAGGCCACTCAACATCGAAGGTAGGCATCTGAAATCTCTTTAACGAAGAAAATAGATTTGTAACGTTGGTTATTCTTTATTGCAGAGCTCGTCGTATTACTCGCGGTAATTTTCGTAGCATTACTCGCATTTCACTCTGATTTTCACTTGGATTGTCACTCGTAGTCTTACTGTTGCCTTTACTGGTATTATTACCTCTACGTTTGATTCTACGTCTTACCTGTTTTGTTATGTGTACGATTGAGGCTGGATAGTACATGCACTTTGGTTTTGCTGTAACTTGGTTGTTAAGCTGTTGGTTGGATTTGGAATCCTGGGTTGTACATGTGAGACTCTTCTGCCTGATTTCGTTGGAAGCTACGCTCCCCTGGTGGGCCTACTGTAGATATTGTGACACCAGCCGGAGGTAAGCGTCTTTAAGTAGCATAACGAGGGACCTGATACAACATTTCACCTTCCACGTGAGGCATAGAGGGCCCATCAGGTTTTTTGTGATACTGAATTGTAAGATGGCTGTCATTCGACCCACGTAACTTCAGTTTCAATACCTATTTTGTTTAATATTTTACACATCAAGTTGTCAATTAATTTAATATTTTGCATATCAATTAAATTTTCAATAGATTTGAACACAACGATTGCAATTTTTCACTTCTTCTTTCAGTTTAGCTTATCGTCACTTACCTCTGTAAGACTATCTTGCTCATTTTACAGTACTGTTCAGTAGTTTTAACGTAATTTTCTAATTCAGTATACTTTGGGTCATAGTTAATATTGTACAGTAGTAGCTAAGGTTTTATTAGTTTTAAGTTATCGTACATCTTGTGTTAGGTTAAGTATGGGCCACACATATTTAGGTATATTTTTTTGTGTGAACACATTTAGGTATATTTTTTGTGTGAAATATTATTTCTGTTGGATATTGAGGTAACAGTACCTAAATTTGATTATTAAATCTGTTTCTAGTAAGACGATTATTTCTTTTCACCAGTGTACAACCACCACACCTCAATTCTTCGATGCCACCCCCAGGGACCTGTCTAGTCGGCCGTGTGAGCCCCTTTCGCCACTAAAGTAATGCAGGAAGGGGACTGCACGTAAAATACGAAAATTTTGTTCAGAACACAAAATGACCACCCTACCCTGCAGTAGCTGATACATCAACCTCCGCCTTTAAAGTTGAAATTTGTATTATTCCCCGTTATACCTGCAACAACATGAATTAATAATTAGGGATTGCGGGCCATGAGCATGCCTCCACACTTTTTTGTAGAAGTCTATATGGTGCTTTACTGGAGTTCCAACTACCACTTCAGAGATGGCGCTGGGAGTAGTTTTCTATAATTGTATTAAGATACGTAGAGAAATCGGGAAGGTTTCTACTAGAGAATTAGTAGTTCTGTTATTGGAAAGGCCTGGAATGTTCGAGATAGGCCATCTGTGGGATACATGAGGCGACCAACTTACGGCGGGAAGTCAGTTTCAGTTCAGTTAAGTTCAGATAAGTCCAAAGTGATTCGAAGTGAAGTATATAAAGTAATAAATAGTCTTTGATGTTATATTAGTGGAATATTCGTGTTGTAAATAATAATTACTAAATACTGTTAGTGGTATCTATTGATATAATTTCAGAACCCACGATTTTGGGGGTGTTTACCAAGGGGTAATTTCCAAGTCAATGTCTTCTTGGGTAATTGTGCTCACAAAAGAAGTTACAAACAGACTAACAGAAATCTTCACGTTTCATGACATACTAAACCCATTTCAACAAAAAAATAAATATTTTATTTTACCATATTTTACCACTCCCATACGTTGACGTGAAAGTAAAATGAATGGAGATTGTAATTAAATAGATATTCGCAGTGTAGCCAACACCTGACTGCACCTTCTACTCGTTTTGTTATCATCGTTTAATATAACTCTTAGCGAGCTTCCTGTTATATTCTTTTTAATACCTTTCACATTATTTCTTATATCGCGAAATAATATTCCACCACAATGTTTAATGCAATATTCATTGTTGGCTATTTATTCACATTATTTGAATTTCTTTTATTTCTTATCATTTACCATGCCTCGCAGTTTATTGCACGATATATGCCTTAGACTTTTAACTGCAAAATTGCAGAGCAGATGCATATGAAATGTGGGATACGGCAGAACGGGGTGGGAATAGACATAAGGAAGCCTTTCCACCGGAAAACTATAAAATGTGTTTTAAAATCGAATGCAGTTTAGTGGATAAGTTTTATTTAAAATTCAGAGACATATTCTCGTACCCTATAATTTTAAGTTGCAGCTCGTATCTCGGGAATTACATTGTGAGACAATGTCAGTTAGGGTTCAGTAGTTATGCACCTAGCAAAATCCCTCCCCGGGGATGAAACATGTCAAGGGGGTAGTTTTTTAGGGATTGTGTGGAAATAAGAGCACATTCGATATTCCTTTTGTTTTTTTGTGTAGAATTAGGGTTTTTATCCAAACTTTAACGAAATGAACGTTTTAGAACATCAAACAAACTGCAGCAGCACTTGGGAATTAACAGGAAATATTGTGAAACTATTGTGTAGCATTCGAGTGTTTTGGACCACAAATACCCATTTTGTTTAGGATAGTTCAAACTAAGTACCTTATTAGTAAAAATAAATATACACAAAATTATTGCAAGGCAATTTTTAAATACGAGGTGAAAATTAACAAGTGCTCAGGTAAAATATTTCATGTCCACGAAACTTACATTTTATTTGTAATCATATTTGCTTATTTGGTTTTTACATATTAACGTCTTTACATTTGTTTTACATCGTTGCAGAATTTTTACGTTATGAAGATTTGGAGGTGTATTTTCCTATAATACCCCTATTTTACTTCCACATCCACGTAGTGAAGTGGAAATATAATAGTAGTCGTAAAAAAAATTTCAATTTTTTTTTTGTTATCCGGTGAAAGGTTGGGGTTCAATAGGGGTAATAGGGGCAAATAAGAGTATAGGAACTTGGGATTTGGTGTATATACTAGAAGCCAAAGCCTCAGACTGTTTTTAAAACATTTTTTCAAACCTCCGCCACCCCCACTCCATTATTAAAGGAGCTGATTGATTGATTTATTTATTTGCCAACGTAAGGTTGATTGATTGACTGATTGATTGATTTGCCGCCATAAGGTGCCGATTCCGGGCGTCCATGGAGGTCGTCTGTCGAACACGCCCAACGGACGGCCAAACCGCGTGCCGGAACTAAATCTCTGATGTTTTATATAGCGCCGGAACGGCTGCATTCGCCGGGTAGGACAGTGGACATGCTTGTTGTTAGCAGCGAGAGCCGCATGACGCATGGGGTGTGAATACAGGATGGGAAGTGTAGGTGTTTGCGAGATGCTTTTCAGTTTCCATGCTTCTTCTAAGTTTTAAGTTTTCAGTTTCCTCTGTTTATGAATCTGGTAGCTTTTATTTTTTATTTTTTTATTTTCTTTGTTATATATTTATTAACGGTTGCACAGGTAAATATCGATTTACGGTGGAGTTGCTGGGAAGGGCCCTAATCCCGCGGTAACAATTTTTTTGCGCGTTATGAGAAAAGAGGTCCGAAGGAATAGTTTGCTCACCGTGTAGGTATGTCGTTTCTTTGAAACAATCGGTTTCAATATCCGCCTTCCAATTCCGGCAGTCTTTCCATTTCATCACCTATGTATTATGTTTAATACCTTTTCAATTTTAATCTCCAATTTCTTATTTAAAGTTTAATAAAGGGGTAAATAAATAAACCAAAGCCAATGCTACAATAAACAAACAAAAAACTTATCTCCCTTGATTCACATCTGACTGACTGGCTGTTCATATTGCACATGTTGGTCTCCATACACCATACGCTTGAAGAAGGGACGGGTCGCAGGTAGTGGAAATTCTACGACCTTCCAGCTATAGTGCACTAATACAGATACGGTTTCTGTTTACTTTTATTTTTAGGGACCATTAGCAAACGCGTTTCATTAATTTTCAATTATATTATTAATGGAGCTGATAAAATTAAAATGAGATATTCACTTGAAATTTCGTACACGTATGTATTATAACGTCATCTGCAACTAGATTATAGTTTGAGATGATTCCGTTGAAGGAGTGGGGGGTAAGTAGAGGAAAATAAGTAAAGCAAGCTGATAAGAGTACAGAAACTTGAGATCTGGTGTACACTAGAAGCCAAGGCCTCAGTATTTCTTTATAATATCTTTCAATCCCCCGACCAACTCCACTCCATTATTATAGGGATTGGTAAATTGAAGCAAATAGGTGGAGCAAGCAATAAGAGTCCAGAAACTTCATTTGTAGCGTAAATGCTACAAACCAATGCCTCAATTTTTTTTATGACATCTGCGTAAAATATTAAAATTCTATGACCAATTGTTTCCACATACTAGAATACAAATATAGTCAAGATGTTTTCCTTTAAAGAGACTTGGATGGAAAATCTGGATGTGGAAGTAGTGGTTCCTTAAGCAGCGGTTTTTTATCCTTCTATAATATCTCTTCTTAAATAAGAATACCAACAATGCCGACTGCTTTAATCAATAAATACTATGCGTAAAGTAGTTCATTTGTCAAATTCTTCACATGCGATTTTCTCGATAACTGCTAATCCTAAAAAAGTTTCAAATAAAAGAGTTGCCGCTATCGCTTATTTTTATTTCTTCACAATATATGTGATATCTATTTCAAAAGATAAATAAGTTCTCCGCTTATTATATCTACCACTGCAGATTGTCACATTTTATTGACATAACCTTAGAAAAATAATTCTGTACTTATTAAAATTGGACCCTTTTATTATAGTCAGGGATACAGTAATCGAAATTCCGCTTATTTCTCCATTGTCATGCAACTTTTGAATATACTTTTAAAATTAAGTCTATATTAAAATGGTCTGCTGAATCTATTTTCGGAGGGCGATTTTTGATATAGGCTTGCGTTCATCCCCTATGATAATTTTACACCTCTTTTCTACGATATACCATATTTGGAATTTTTGAATATAACCCGTACTATCACGAAAACTATAAAAGTAAGGATCAAATTTTTAACGGAGGTTAAATAATGAATGTCGATTATGATAGCACTGTTGAAATAATGCTTTGATTATTTATCCTCCAAGAAAAAATAAAGAACGCGAGGGTGCTGAAATATTGTGGAGAAAAGTGGTACATCGAGGTACTTTTTTCACAATTCTGTTTCCGACCATGTCCTCTGCACCCTCCCTTTGAGCGTTCATTGACTGGAGTAATATTAAATGTATGCAGATGATACAGATGTATGTATATGTATCCAAATGATACATCAATTATCATCTCATATAACGATAAAAAAACACAGTAAAAAAGTTGAAGCTGCCTTATTTCAATTCTATGATTGGTGTCTTAAAAATCGATTGATCATAAATAATGAAAAAACAATTTCATAACAAACTTAAAAAAAACCTATAATTTCGATCTTGATAATAAACCGATTAAACTTGAATCTCACTTGAAATTTTTTGGAACCATTGTTGACAACCAGTTAGCATGGCAAGAACAAATTAAATTCGCATAAAATGGAAATGAAATAAGGCCTATTTTGCAATTAAATAATTAAAAGATAAACTTAAACCAGATTGTATATTTCCAGTATATTATGCTCTGTTTTATTCAGCTATTAGCTGTAACATTGTTGGCAGATCCTTCCATGTATAAAGAGTGTTCATTTTACAGAAACGAGTTATTGGACTAATATATGACCTTAATAGTCTTGCATTCTGTAAAGAGGTTTTAAAAGAAAGTAAAATTTTAGCAATTGCATGTATCTATATAGTAAAATGTTTAATATACATTTATGAAAACAAGAATAAATTCTCATCATATACTGACATTCCCAACTATAATACAAGGCATAACAGCAACATATACATGTATCAACACCGCCATACCTTTTATGAGAAGTCACCCTTCTATACAGGGTTCCTTATGCACAATTTACTTAATACTAATAATACGTTTAACCCTTAAATTGCTACAAGGCAAGTTACAAGGGCTTATATTATAATGAACATATCGCACAATGAGAGATTAAATATCATATTATACATACATGTAAATATACATATATCACTCATACGTATACATAAGAATAATATAACTTGAATACGAAAATGAAATACATAGAGAATAATGAATAATGATTGGTTTCTGTATGTGGTGATTCCAATTTAAATTCGAGTGTATTGCCATCTAAATATTTTGTATTGTAGACTTCTTCAATTTTTTCCCGTTGAATTGCTGTGTGCTAGACGGTATGTTTTTTTTTAAATGTCATAATATATTTTGTTTTGTTTATATTTAAGGAAAGTTTATTATTTTTTAACCATGACTCTTAATTTCCATACTATGCATTAAATAATCTATATTTTTGGAGAAGTAGAAAATGCAGATGTCATCGGCGTACAGTCGTATGTCCTCATCAAAATTTTGTGCAGTTATGTCATTAATACAGATATTAAATAACAAGGGTTCCAAGATAGAGCCTTGTGGGACACCACAGTTGATATTCACAGTGTTACTTTTTGCCTCACCTATTTGAACATACTGTTTACGATTAGTTAGATACGAACTAAATGGATTCAAAGCTGCACCTCTCACTCCTAATTTTTCCAATTTTTTTAATAACGTTGGTGTATTAACTGTATCGAAGGCTTTCTTACTTCCAGTAAACCTCAGGAACTTACCCGTTTTTGTTTTTAAGAAGCTAAAAAATTACCTACCAAGTAATGTATTCTATACCATATCTCTAGACACGTAATTTTAAATTACCTCAACGTTTCTCTCTTATGTAGCTGTAGGTCTTTTTGGTGTATTCTTTTCTCTCTTTTTTATGCGCATGTATGTTTTAACTTTTGTATTTTATGACTTTTTATGACTTATCTACAAGTAATATAGCCCCACGGACAAATAAAGTATTATTATTACCATTATTATTATAATAAATATTAAGAAAATCAATTCCTAACAGCTTTAGCACAATGTTTGTTAGTATCTGTCTTTTTTGTATTCTCCAAAATGAATTTATCATATTCCTGCAATTGATATACTCCTGCTTGAATTGTTCACTCAGTTAACATCCACAATTCAAGATGCCGTACAGTATAGGCGTCTTTGGTGACGAACAATTGAACAATAACCAACGACGCTTCCTATTTACATGTACACCAATTGATCCGACAGAATCCTGTCACGTTCATATGAAGCCCAAATAAAGCATCCCGCGTATGAGCATAATAAATGCTTTGACACTTCGCTGAAAGGAGTGATAATTCTAGACGCCGACACACCCGTTAATTTGAAATAACAGGACACTAGTATGTCATTTATTAGGAATGTACGACCCTTATTCGGGGAATCATCGTGACATATTCAGGTGACGTTTGAAATCCAGAATTTATAAAGTAGGCTTTACCGCATTGTTAAAGTAATTCAATTAATATGAGTTTTCATACATTTGAGGTAAATGTGCCGAACAGAGGATCGATTCTCTTTGTATAGAAATTGTTTATTTTCCAAATTTGGATTGACAATTAATGTACGATGCGGCTCATCGTTTTCGTTCCATGCCTGAAACTGAAAAGGACGTGACAGTATGATAATTTTCATTTTCTGTCACGAGAGTTGTACCGGGAGATAAACACAACAAAACAACGGAATCAGAGACATACATTTTTGAAAGAAAATGAAGAATATTGTAAAAAGTACACATATGGAATTAATAATTACGAGATTTTCTAATAATATTAAATCAAATAAAGCAAACAGGCTCAAGTGAAGTGCAGTGTTCCTACGTACACCCTAGACGCCCCAACAAGATACTTTTTAAGTGGTTCATGGGCAGTAAATACTAGCATAGTCAGTGTTAAAATGAGGCGCATATGTTTATAAAGCAATGTAGCTGTGTTGTGACCTAAAGTAATTGTATACAGTGGAAAGTTTTTAAATGGACAAAATCAACTCAATCTGAGAAAGAAAAGGAAAGGAAATAAAATAAAACAGCAATCACAAGACGCTGCAGAGAGACAGATAAGCTATAAATTAATTTATTTTATTTTATCTGATTTAATTGATATTATTCTATTCTTTCTATCCGATCTTTACCATCTTAACTTTTATCAGCTCGATTTATTGATTCAAAACATAATATTTTATAATTAATTTGGAAGGCGGAAATTGAAACTGATGATCTCAAAGAAACGACATACAGGGTGAGCAAACTATCCCTTCAGACCTCTTTTTGCTCATAACGCGCAAAAGAATATTGTTACCGCGAGATAGGGCCCTTCCCAACAACTCCACTGTAAATGAATATTTACCTGTGGAACGGTTAATAAATAAAACAAAAACAAAAAAACAAAAAATGAATGCTGCCAGATTCAGAACCAGAAGAAACAGAAAACTTAGAAGAAGAAAAATAAGGAGATGACGGTAGATGGAAACTTAAAAGAAGCATGGAAACTGAAAAGAAGCATCTAGCAAACACATGCACACCCCAGCCGATGATGACCGACGGAAACTTAATAGAAGCATGGAAACTTAAAAGAAGCATCTACACTTCCCATCCTTTATTCCTACCTCATGCGTCATGCGGCTCTCGCTGCTGACAACAAGCATGTCCAATGTCCAACCCGACGTATGCAGCCAGGGGCGATATATAAAACATCCGAAATTTGGTTCCGACACGTGGTTTGGCCGTCCGTTGGGCGTGTTTGAGGGACGACCAAGCTGCGTATTCCAACGAACCTACATGAATGCCCGGAATCGGCAGCAATGCCCACCTTACGCTGGCAAATCAGTCAATAAATCAATCAACTTTCTTCCATGTTGCATACTTTTGTACAGTTTTTAGATAGCCAGAATACAGAAGTTATGCTCGTTTTTTATCGCATTCTTGTTTGTAATTTTTGAATAGGCGCAATGTTTTTTTAGTTGTGGCGAAGGCGCGGGTGTCAAAAGTTAAAGATAATAAATAGCATGGTGGTGATGATGATAAAAAAATATTTGTATGTTATGTATGCTATATGTTTGTATACACAAACATATAGCTTATCGTCATGAAAAAAATGTAGAATAGTCTCGGAAATATGAGTTCAATTATGTGGTTTGAACTATGGTTCTATGTTTCATATTTTTTTAAAACATTTGACAAATTAAAGCTCTTAAAATTAGAGCATGTTAATAATACGGTAAATTAATAAAAACTGATACCAGATTATTCAAAGTCAACTAGTCTCGATTTGAATTATTCAAATTCAATTAGTTTCAATTTGAATTTAGTTGTTTTAATTAAGAACTATGAGTCTGACGAGAAAAACGCAAGAGACCGTTTTCATCCAGAATTGACCAGGCTAATTAGTAACAATATCCACATGGAAAGTGTCAGTGGCGTACCACTTTTTTGGTAAAAAATATCAGAGGAAATGTTTACAAGGACGCCACTGGTGGAGCTATAAAATAATTTTTCTAACTGAAATATTTGGTTTTATATCCCATTAACACAAACCAAGATTGAAAATAATATCTAAAGTACTTTCTGAGATATTAAAAAATAACGATAAAAATAATTAAAATTCAACAACCTGTAGCAAAAAATTGAAGCGGATATATGTTCATATGAACTTTTCTTCATAAAATGACCTAAGGAATCATACTCTGAAATATTAGCACGTCATTTAGGAACACTCTGTATACCTCGCCGCGCTGTTTCAGCTCGAGAATATTCTTTAATTTGATCTCTCTCTCTTTTAACACAAGTTGAATAGAAAGTTGAACTTCAAAATGAGCCTAGTCCGAACTCGATAAAAAATGTTGTTCCCCTTTCCACAGAGGCAAGAGCGTTATCATCTCTAACTCCTGTCCTGACAATCCCATTGCCATGCTTTTTTTTAAACTAAAGAGAGAGAAGAGTAGCTTCGCAATTTTTTTCAAAAATCAAAAACCCTTTTCTCCTATGAAAGCTGATTTGATTATACATACAATGAGATGTCGAGATTTTGGGTTACGTAGCTTCGAAAATTTTCACGTCTCCCTCTCTCCCTCCCATTCTAAGTGACCCACCAATTTCCCACCTTGACCAGAATTAAGCTTCACCCTTTTCCTACATTCACCAAGAATTTCAGGTCCCTATCATCCTTTTTTCCTGGAGAAATCATCGGTCTAACGCTTGAAACCACCGACAAAAAATGTATTCCGAGAATTTTTCATTTGCCCATAAATCAAGATCTAATATTTTTGGACAAGCCTTGGCTCAGATCACGTATTTTCAAATTCCCTTTAATTTTGAAGTGGACTTTTTTCATACAGGCATTATTTTCCGAGTTGTCGCCGAAAAAGTAGTTCTTGCAAACTTTGTAAGCAAGTATCTCTCCCCCCTTATACTATACCACTTTTTTCAGAAATCAATGGCTTTCAATTATTCACGAAAAACAGTCTCAAGATACCAATTTTTTAAAGCTAAAATCGCAATCTTCAAACCGTGATAATTTAGATAATATAAATTTTCATCAACATTGTATACCCGCCATCTTACAAATTGATTCTATATCAGATTCAGTAGTTACTATTTTACTTTCTTGTCCATCCATCTAGAAGGGGGAACCATTCCCAAGTATACAGCGGCAGTTTTTAAAGGGTAACTTTTTTGTACTCAGTATTATAAATTCAATGCACAAAAAAATTAAGAAAATCCATTCGGCTGCATAGATTTTCTATTTTTCTTGGCTAATTGCACTGGACTGTTTTAATTTATTATAAACTGTTAACATTTAATATATCTCTGCCTTTCTTGTATTTATTTAAATTTTACTTATCCATCTTTTAGAACTATGCTTAGTAATAAATACTTTTCATAATTTTTTGGCAAAACGGGAAAATTTAAATGTTACTTAATTGTTATTATTTCCTATATACTTACTTCATTTATTGTTTGAAGAAAATCTTAATTACCTTCATCCTTCTGTTCCTATAAATAAAATAAGAGGAGGGTGCGATGACATTTAATTAATTTCATTATTTTATTTTATATCCAACTCTGATACAGATTAATTCAGCCGTAGACATTTAACGTTTTTGTATGTGAGTTGGAACCATTCCAGGACCGAATTCTCACCATTAGTCACTTAGTCAGTTTACCTGCAAAAGCAAGACGATTTCTCTGCGGCACTAGAAGGAACAGCTAGCAAAATGAGCCAAATTACTCGAATTAAAGCAGTGGTGGCGATACGGAGCCCACTTCACCAGGGGTCCTGCGATCTTAAATTAAGAGCCTTAAGATGATACTCAACATTCACAAGCGCCAAGAAATTCTTCGTTGAAAGATGTAGGACACATTAATTAAAAACCTAACTGAATCGGTAATTTTATTGAAGAAAAATAGTTGAATATATTCCTGAAAAGATCATCATTGCGGTAGTAACACGGTTGCAGTTGTTAACGAAATACACGGTAGTAATATTGTATGAAAGTTGTGGTTGGATGTTTTTCTTAAGTCAAATGTTCACATAAAAAATTATTTTCAAATATATTTTACCAGTACTAATATCTTGCCCTGAAAATTTTAAATGAGAATGTTATATAAATTCTAAACAAAGCAAAATATTGCCTACAAATAGATTTAATTAGTGGATGTTAATGGTACTAAATCAGATAAACTAAAAATAGAATTTGGTGTATCACAAGGGTCGGTTCTACGGCCTTTGCTGTTCTTAGCTTATATTAACGACTCGCTGAGTTTTTTGGTGAGTATTTAATCATGTTTGCTGATGACAATTCGTATTTGTATTGTGGAAAATTTATTCAAAATGCTTTGACTTCGTTACAAGATAACATAGCAAGAATACAAGGTGACGCCGCGAGTATACACACATTTTGAAAAGGAAAGCAGACAGATGTAACGCTAGCACGTCTACAAAATTTCTTGGTACCCCAATTGATAACTCCTTAGGATGGGGTAACCAGATTGACTGCGTCTGTGCCAAAATGAACAGCGCTTATTTTGCCTTAGATGCATTAAAAAAGTCTCTTGATGTAAAATCTCTACTGAATTTTTATTATGCCACGGTGTATTCTTCGATTTCTTATAACATTGTATCGTGGGGACAAGCAACAGACGTTCTACGGGTGTTTATCCTGCAAAAAAGGATAATTCGCCTTATATTTGGTTTATCGTTTCGTGAATCATGTAGGGATACATTTAAAAATAATAAAATTTTAACTCTTACGGGGGTGTATATATTCAAATTGTTACAGCATATTTATAAAAATTTAGATAACTACTTGAAAAATAGTGACCTTCATTCATATACAACACGCATAAAGGACCACATACATATTGAAAAGTTTACGCATACATTCTACAAGAAATCTCCTGATTATGCGGGATCCAATTTCTTTAACATGCTACCTGAAAAAGTTAGAAAGCTATGCCCATTGCTGAAGTTTAAAAACTCTCTTAAATCCCTACTAATTGAAAACTACAACCTTAGCGAATTTGAATTATATTGTGCTAAAAACAGGTAGGGTTGACTAAATGGTTCATCTTAAACCATTTTAAGGTAAAAAATTCACTTAAATATTGTTCATTTCACCAATGTTTTGTAATATCTTGTCTGTTTGTTTGTGTATCATTTGTCGTATACTTAATTGCTATACTTACCATATTTTATTAATATATTTATATATGACTTTAAATTTATTTGTCTGTCAATGTTATTACACTATTGATGTTTTATTGTGTTATTGTTTAGGTACTATTTATGTATTAACCGTGGCCTTAGCCCACATTTGACGTACCTAATCCATTTCATTGTAATTAGCAAAAAAGGGTTTAATAAATTATTATTATTATTATTATTATTATGCGTGCCATCTCGCTACATACAATCGATAGAACGACTATTTATTATTTCGAAAACAGTCATTAAAAGTTGACTTACACTTTTATTGAATGTCAAAAGGACAGTTTCTTGTCTATAGAACGTAAAAATCTTATACATCCAGGATGTAAAATGCTTTTATACTTTTACATCCACCTACAAAAATCAATTAAATTATAGATGATAGAATCAGTTAACCAGTTTATTTATTATTGTCAACAGAAACATAAATTTTAACAATCAATCATTAATAATCAATTTAATTAACAGTCAGTTAATCACATGTTTTATCTTTTAAATATAAAGTCGTAATTGTACAGTTGTGAATACTGACTCCACTTGAGGATGGTAAGTCGCTCACTGTAATAGTTTCTGATTAAGGAACTGGGTAATTATTGAAGAAGCACCAGATTTGGAAGCAGACTGCCAGCCCCCATGTCTTTTAACACTGGCGAAATCAGCTAGCAGTGTAGCAGATGATCTTCGAAAGCAATTACTAATATACGAATCAAATGTATTGACCCCTCACTTTAACCGCGAATATATCAGAAACGAAGGAGCAGAAAAAATTGTGTGTTCGTTACGAGTTTATTCTAAATCAATCACTGAATGGGCGAGACGAGTAGTAGTTATGCTATGACAGTTCTGCGCTAAAATCCCATGGTATTTCTTATGGAGGTTCATTCTGCACATTTTTGTCTGATTTTCTCCCCACCACTTTTAGGCTCCGCCTTTGGGGAAGGTCCTACTGGTCGAGGAGATATTATTGGTCGAAGTGTCTGGGCATATGATCGAGGAGTACAGCTTTTAAACAGGTTTGTACAGCTTTTAAACAGGTTCTGTATACAGATCCTGTTTAAAATCGTACAGACCCTGTTTAAAAGCTGTACTCCTCGATCATGTACCTCGACCAATAATATCTCCTCGACCAGTAGGACCTTCCCCGAAGGCGGAGCCTAAAAAGTGGTGGGGAGAAAATCAGACGAAAATGTGCAGAATGAATTTCCATAAGAAATAACATGGGATTTTGGCGCAGAACTGTCATAGCATAACTACTTACAGTCAACCTCTCATATCATTATAGGTATGCTTTGGATGAATATTCTCAATACACAACTTATGCAAAATGTGTGTAAAAGTAAATCCGCCACTATCATCGTGCGACATCACAGAACTATCATTTACATATTTACTCAGGTTACGCTACGCCCCACGATTTTATTTTAGTCTGATCAATGCTCTAGATTGATGAGGAAAGTGATGTGATAACTAATACCTGGTACCTACTTAATTATTTTTTAGCTTTTAGTACATTATCTGCATCATTATTATGTTTCTTTACAAAAAATACTACTTATTTTATTTTCAAGTTTTTAATTTTTTAGTTTTTTATTTTAGTTACTTCAAAAGTGTACTGTGTTCTACTTGTCAAGTCCTTTCATTTGATACCCATATTGAGGGGATTGAAAAAAAGTAATTCGCCATTTTGTGGTGGCGGCCATTTGGGATTTTGAATTTTTTCATTCTACTAGTTAAGCACTTTCATTTGATACCCATATTGAGGGGGGGGGGAGGAAACCGCCATTTTGTAGCGGCGGCCATCTTGGATTTATAATGATAATGAATATACATATTTGTATTGTCATCAGAACTAAAGGTGTGTACCAAATTTCATATCAATCGGTCAACAGGAAGGGGGTAAAATTTCAATTACTAGATTTGACCCACACAAGACACAAACAAAGTAAGCTATATAAAACCTTTTAAAGAACGCGTGTTTTTTTAATAGATTTGTTGATTCTCTACTAAAGCTTGTTTGTTACGTTACTATCGTTACTGACGCGCCAAAGAATATTTGATATTAAAATATGTACAGCAAGTTGTAGATGACATACATGTCAAATAAATTAATTGTTCCAAATTCTTATTGAATGCGAATTGTGATGAGAAATTGACATTGCTAATAAAAGTAGATGTTCTTAGCTTTCATTTTTTTTTAACGTGTTGAATACTTACGAGCGACTTTGCATATCGAATCGTATATTTGGCCCCAAACGATGAGGGTAAATACTGTGCAACATAGTGTATGTATAGATACGGATTTAGTGCATTCAGCTATTTTCTTTATTAAATTAAATACAATTTTGTGTCAAAGGGAATACAGAAGTTGAAGTTTGACTGTTTGTTGCTTATCACAGTATTACTGACCTCATATTATAAAAAGAAAATCTTATCTTGCAGATCTGACCGGATACTCAGCTCTTGCTGACTATATTAAATAAAAATAAAAATAGACGGGTCCTTTCTCTACCTTCTTGCATTCCTGCCTGTTTTCTTTGAACATGTTTCCGTCTTCATTAAAAGTTTTAAAGTACTTTGTATTATATTTCTTAATTTTAAAACATTCTTTTTAAAAAGTAAGTAAAATTCCAGACTGGATTTTTTTACATTTTAATGAGTAATGCCACTTAAATCTCTTTATTCGTCTGCATAATAACTCAGGCGAATGAATATACAATTTAATATTGATTGAGAAAAACTTTAATCTTAAATAGTTGAAAATTCTGTCGCGACTTTATTGAAATGGAATAAATTGTTTTGCATCCTCAAATAATAGAAAAATCTGCATGTACATTTAGTGGTAGGTAGTAAACAGTCACGCCGGTGGTTTTGTACTAAAATCGTGAGAGAAGTAATAAAAAGTATGGAACAATTTGAAAACTTTTATTAAGAAACTTTAAATGCGTGCTTTTAGCTTACATGTGATACTTTTTTTATTATATAGGGTGAGATATAAATAATGTAATGTAGAATAACTGGATATTCTTTGGCTCAAAATATAATGATTTGACCAAATATGCCAACTAAAATGGAAACGAGATCTAAATCTATCAAAACATTTTTTGGTTTTTCCTCTAAAGCTACTTGCTCAACATCGGTAGGAGTAGGTTTCTTGTCTTGAGTAATAATGAGTTCATATTAGTCTTGATGTCAGTTATCCAGGGCGTCATATACATTAATGGATTAATTGAGAAAAATGTGTTCTATTTTATTTCAAACAGCTGTACAGCCACTTCTACGAAGTATCGTCCTGAATAGACGTGTTTTTAAGATGCTCTCTAAAAATCGGTAAAAACAACGTTAAAGTCGAAAAAATTTCAGCCATCGGTAGATTAAGAAATTCTGCGTGAAATGAAGCGCCTCAATAGAAAAACATAGTTCATATGGTATTAACAATTACAAGATTTTCTAATAATATTTAATTAAATAAAGCAAACAAGCTCATGTGAAGTGCAGTGTCCCTACGTATATCCTAGACTTTAGATACTTTTTAAGTGGTTCATGGGCAATAAAAAATAGCATAGTCAATGTCAAAATGAGGCACATATGTTTACAAAGCAATATAGCTGTGTTGGGACCTATACAGTGGAAGGTTTTTAAATAGACAAAATCAACTCAACCCAAGAAAAAAAGGAAAGGAAATAAAATAAAACAGAAATCACAAGACGCTGCAGAAAGGCAGATAAGCTATAAATTAATTTATTTTATTCTACCTATCTGATTTAATTGATATTATTCTATTCTATCTTTCTATCTGATCTTTACAATCTTAATTTTTATCAGCTCGATTTATTAATTCAAAACATAATATTTTATTATTAATTTGGAAGGCGGAAATTGAAACCGATTATCTCAAAGGAACGACATACAGGGTGAGCAAACTATGCCTTCGGACCCCTTTTTTCTCATAACGCGCAAAAAAATATTGTTATTGTGGAACGGTTAATAAATAAAAACAAAGCAAAAAAAAATGAAAGCTGCCAGATTCAGAAACTTAGAAGAAGAAAAATAAGGAGATGACGATAGATGGAAACTTCAAAGAAGCATTGAAACTGAAAAGAAGCATCTCGCAAACTGCTGTACACCCCAACCGATGACGACAGTTGGAACCTTAATAGAAGCATGGACACTTAAATGAAACATCTCACAAACACCTACACTTCCCATACTATATCCCCACCCCCTGCGTCATGCGCCTCCCGCTGCTGACAACAAGCATGTCCAATGTCCAACCCGGCGTATGCAGCCGGTCCGGGGGTATATAAAACATTCAAAATTTGGTTCCGACACGCGGTTTGGCCGTCTGTTGGGCGTGTTCGACGGACGACCATGGATACCCGGAATCGGCAGCAATACCCACCTTACGTTGGCAAATCAATCAGTCATCAATCAATCAAACAGCCGTACGGCCATTTCTATAATTATGTCGTATTTGCTAATTCTAAGTAAAACTTGTCGCTTAAATCAACCATTTTCGAGTTAAAAGTGGTGTGTTGTGTGTAGTATTCGGTTGATTACTTGATAACAATTAAAAATTTAAAAAAATTTAAACACCTGCCAAAATTTAAATAATCCTAGGGACTAAGTAAGAGACCACTGAAAAGATTAAAATAAGTACTTTTTGAAAAGTTCGAGCATCCTCGAAAAGAGCAGTCGCAGCTAGAGGGTTCCAAAAATGTGTACCAACATTTATTTTTATGCAACTAGCTGCAGACTATGCCGCCAAATAAACTTCCAATCAAGATCTCCCCCAGGTCAGACCGCAATGCACTGGTGACATCTTTGGAAGGAGATCTGAAAGCAGTTTCCATCGATGACCTGACGCCTAGTGGAATAATGGAATACTGGACAAGCTTTCGTGGGTTTGCAAGAGCTTACAAAAGGTAACGCCAAGAATAATTCATTTGGTGAAAGATCTCGACAACCAACTTCAAAAGTAACATTTTAAAATTTGCAATCTGTATATTTTCCCTGAACACGTAGAATTAATTTGATTTAGTTGTTTGTTCTATATGGGTAGCCATGCAATTTATTTCTAAACAGGACATATACAGAAACATGTAAGAAACCAGCATATATTAAGTGAGAGCTCTATACATTCGGTGAGGACTGATATCGAGAGGACCAAACTCTGCGTGTTTCTCTCTCACTTGTGTCTGCTTCTTATACAAAATTGGTGATTTTATAAGTAAATGTTATAGTATCTGTATCAAGTTAACAATATCGTTAATATAGGTAACAAATAATCGTAGACCTGTTACGGAGCCCTGGAGTATACCAGAATCGACAGACATCTCGAAAGACTCAGTATTCAAGATACTGTCTTCCCATACGAATATAAGATAAAATGTTTGGCTTAACTGCCATTTATTCTTTCTTTGAGTGTATTCACGCAAGCACTGATAATTAGATTTTGAATACTCATGAACGAGTGTGTAGTGAGTTGAAATATGGTTCAAGGGAAGTACAATATGAGGTCCTGAAAATAAAAAAATTGTTGCTTCTGGTGCTATATTTGATTCAAAAATCAATTCATCGTTGGAAACTTCTCGGCTCGGTCTGGTTCAACCTTTATTTTGTTCCAACTCTATTAAAAAGTTAAGAAAGCGAGGATGTGGAAGACTTTGGTGGGGCACTATATATGCATTCAACAACACTTTAAATATTACAACAAACTTGAGAAATCCCATGAGATCCATGCCAAATAATCATAAAAAATAAGTGCCCATCGTACGGCACGTTTACGTTTTAAGCTATTATGTGTGTACATTTTATGTCTTAACTATAACTATCATTGTGCCTTGGATGATGACCCTTGGCGTGACGCCTTTAGTAAAAACTTTACAGCACATATTTTATTTAAGTACCTCTACAGTAAGTTAGGGATGATATAAACAAAAGCCATAAATTAAATGCGGAGGAATCGTTTGTTTGATGGTTTAATTTTCATTACAAACAAACCTTACTTTGTAGAAGGATATAATTGTATATAATTAGGGTCTATGTCGACAAATTGATGGACGGTTTAATTTATGCGGGTCAGTCTGAGTAGGCGGTTATTGTTAACGTATTAATTCTTCATATTCATGTTTTAAATTTTGTTAACATTTCATTACTGAAATCCGCATTATCTGTGGCAGAATAGAATTCTAGAGCATTGGTGAAGGTTATCAAAAATGGATTGATTCTAACTTAGTATACCAACAAGTAGACGACCCAGAATTGATTGACTGGTTGATTGATTGATTAGTCAGCGCATGGTAGGCATTGCTGCCACTTCCGGATATCCAATTCAGATATTTTTAAATACCGCCGGACCGGCTACATACGCCGGATTTGTTATGGGACATGCTTGTAGCCAGCAGCGGGAGTCACATGACGCATAGGGTAGGAATATAGAATAGGAAGTGTAGATGTTTGTGAGGTGCTTCTTTTAAGTTTCCATCTATCATCATCTTGTTTATTCTTGTTCTGAGTCTTCTGCTTCTGAATCTAGCAGGGTGCACCTCCTTCTGTCCGCCTGCGTCCATATATGGTTTCATGTTTCCCAGAAACGTCCTGCCTCAGTGTGCCCATTTTAATTGCATGCCAGGACATACATTAAGCTCGCTGTAAGAAGCTTTCTATTTACCTGTGGAACGGTTAATAAATTTAACCGTTCCACAGGTAAATAGCTATTTACAGTGGATTCACAAGGAAGAATTCCAAAGGAACATTTGAAACACCCTGTATACCGATCTGCCAAGGTAAAGCAAAAAAATGTCAAGTGAAATCTGCAAAAAATAAAGAATATTTGAGACGCTCTTTATATCAAGCAGACGCCAACTACTTTGACCTTGTATTCGTAAATAAGCCCAATATATGGACCATGTGACAGCTGCCAGCCATTGTGAAACCTGCCCTATGTTTAATACGTTTTTAATTTTAAGAAATTCAATTAGATTTGATAATAAATAATAAAGATTAATAAACTAATACTACTTATAGAACTTATCTTTTTCGTCCGTGTGTATATGTTGGCAACTTTCCTCTGTGTTCTGTAGAATTCCCACACTATTTGCACTCGTTTCACCCTTCTTAGGAACCAGTTTGTTGTTATTCATTGTGGATAAGTTTACGGTGCACAGTTTATTATATTATATTGTCAGGTGTTTGTGTCCCTTTTTCAAGTTGTTTACATACGCATTTAGGTGATGCTATATTCAACCAATATATCGTAATCAAATATTAAATAAATAGCCAGACATGCTAATTTATATCAATTAATGTAGAATTGTCCACGCTTTAATTCAACACAATTTCGTACGATTTTTCACAGCTTAAACCGAGTTTATTCGAGATTTAGCAGGAGCTACACAAACGTGCTTGCCTCCGACGCCATCCGAAACCGAACTCCGACCAACACGTAGACGACCCAGAACTCTAACAAATTAGAGATACAACTATAGTATATTTATAGTTTCAATTAATTTCACCAAGCTCACATGCATTTTCGGAGTAGCTGATACTAAATCTAATGTAAAAAGTTAAAGACGCGTATCCAATAATTGCAAAACTTTCACCTATTTATAAGAAATTTGGCATGTTGGGTTATCCGAATCTCTGATAACGGTTCAGATGTTAAACCGTCAAAATTCGTAACGACGAATATTGAAAAAAATAAGTAGATAAGTCCTGGTTAAGTCGTAGAGTAGCATTAGCTAAACTACGCCAGGACGTTAAAATAAATAAGGCAAAAAAAGTAAAAATACTTTGTGGAAACTATATAAGGAGCAAATGAAAAGGGATCGGTATCAAAATGAACTGCTAACGAAATCAAACTAATTTAAAAGACCTCAATATCGATAGTATGTAATAAGAACTTTATTACTTCGGTACAGTGCATTTTTTAAAATGATCCAACATAAGGTATAGGAGCTATCTAAACTAATAAGTAATGTCTCAACAGGCATAAGAAAATTAAAAAGGAATTAATCCACTGGATAAAATGTTCTGATGAAATCTCATATCACAAGCAAGGTCCATTTTATAATAACACCCGAGTTATACAACCTTATTTATCCTTGAAGGACGAAACTACACACAGAGACAAGGGAGACACTATCAATATCCAAGTATACTAAAATTAGTTTCTCACTAGGAAAAATTTGTATACTGTCACCCGGAATCGAACCCGGGACTCCTTGGGATATGTATTTATAGTCACCTCTAGAGTTGTACGAATTCTTTCATTTGGATCAGTCCCCAGAGAAAAGATAACAGTAAAAGCTTTAACAAAATGATCCTTGTGGGATACTCTGCACACAAGCAGGTTTTTGATAGTAGTAAACTACAAAATAATGTTGGTAATAATTATTAAAGCTCGCGAAATATTAAAAATCATAAAGGTGAACATGATGACCACAAAACTCCGTACAAAGAAATTCGTACAAAACATATTTTTTTATATAGTCTTCTGCACAGTTCGTAGAATTATAATCAAAACCTGTTGTCTTATTTTATAATTACGATCAACTTTCGTAGTTAGTAGAAATTTTATTTCTATTTATACAAGATGTAATAATGATGAGTCTTTCCCGTTTTTTACATAAAAACCTAAATTTTGTTTTTATTCTTAACTATCATCTACAGAAATATGATTTATAGCTTTATTATTGTATCCATCTTGGTGAACTTACACCTCTGACATAAAGTTAATAACAGGTTACATTTTTACTAAAACTAGAGACAATCCTATATGCTACCTTTCAGCGAAATTTTCGCTCTAGGCAAGCATATCCCTGCACTGCTATGCGGACTTCAATGGTGGATGTAAATTTCAAGACCCAACCGTTTACATATACAATACATTCCATATAATGTTCATACATTCTCAAACTTCCATGCTGCTCTCATAACTATATAAATTGTAATCATACAACGAACTAAATACCTTTCTTTTCTAAATTAGAATTGATGGATTCCTGATAGATGTATTAAATAAAAATAATATTCTACAAAAATGTGCAACATGGGTCGGAAGGTGATTAGTTTCCGAGATACAGGGTGTTCAAGTAATGCTCCTGAAAATGTTTTTTCATGCATATTTTCGAAACGTCTAAAGATTAGCAAATGATAATTTACACAGGAATAGAACTTTTTATATTTTTTAAGAAAAAATGACAACTATGTACGAAAATCATTCAGGAGCGGGTGAAACTGGGGGGCTAGGTATAATATAGCCCCAACTTTATTGTGTGACACTTTTAAATTAATTTATGAGCAGAACTTACAAATTTGACACAAAAAGTCTTGTGTTTTTCTCTAAAATTATCAGTTTTTGAGTAAATCTTATCTGAACCTTATTATTTAGTAACCATTATTACCAGCATTCCTGGTATGCAGGAGTGTGCCGTGATTGTAATGTTTGTAACAAATGAAAAATAATCTAGCATGCAATGCCAGAATGACAATAATGACATTGTTGTTTTTTGGTTTTCTGTAGTTCATTGTTCTGTAGTTTTATTATTTCCTTTTGGAAAAAGTGTTCTATTGAAAAGTAAAAATGGTCATGTTTAGTAATGTGGAGTACGCGGATATTCATTTTATTTATGAATATTGTAATGGAAACGCGAATGCCGCCTTACGCGAATATCGCAGAATATTTCCTAATAGAAGGAAACCATCTAAAGATGTTTTTATTCGAACCCACCTAGCATTTAGAAATGTTGGACATAAAAGAGGTCCAAGAATTGAAGATCAACGAAACGGGCTATTTAAAAACATAATATTGGCTTAATTTAACAATAATAATAAATTAAGTATCAGAAGAGCGATCTAACAGCTGCGTGCGCAAGCTGTGCATGTTTCCAAAAACGAAGTTTTTCTGATTCTGAAAAAGACCACAGAAAACCTTTTCGAATGCAGCCAATCCAAAGCCTTCAACCACGTGATCCCGAAAGGTGTATCAATTTTTGTAATTGGTTTATAAATGTCATGGAACAAGATCCCGATTTCGGAAGTAAAATTATTTGGACTGATGAAGCTACCTTTAACCATAATAGATCGGTTAATTTTAATAATTTAAGAATCTGGGCTCATCAGAATCCTCATATAATTCACCCTAGGGCATTTCAACAGGAGTTTAGCGTTAATGTATGGTGTGGTGTTATAAACGGGACTTCAATATCTCGAGGATGTTCCTCTTAATTTAAGAAATGAATGCTGGTTTCAAATGGACGGAGCTCCTGTACATTTTGCTGTTGAGAACCGTTTGTGGGTAAGCGATAATTATTCTGAACGGTGGATCGGTCGATTAGGTGCAAGAGCCTGCCACTCGTTCACCGGATTTAAGAGAAAGAATTCTCGAAGAATGTGAAAATTTGCGGGCTAATCCTGATTTCATTTGTACTACACACTCTGTACGGCGCAGATGTCAGAAATGTGTTGAAGCTGGCGGAATGCACTTTGAACAACTCTTGTAATTTGTAATTTACCTTACTTTAATCTAATTCATTGTTGTCTAATAAAAAATAATGTAATCAAATTTTGTTTTGCTGTCGTTGTTTTCTCTGTTCTGCTAAAATTATTCACAAAAAACTATTCCCGAATAAAGTTCAGATAAGATTTACTCAAAAACTGATAATTTTAGAGAAAAAACACAAGAGACTTTTTTATGTAGAAAACTTCAAATTTTTAAGTTCTGCTCATAAATTAATTTAAAAGTGTCACACAATAAAGTTGGGGCTAAATTATACCTAGGCCCCCTTAGTTTCACCCGCTTCTGAATGATTTTCGTACATAGTTGTCAATTTTTCTTAAAAAGCATAAAAAGTTAAATTATTGTGTAAATTATCATTTGTTTATTTTTAGACGTTTCGAAAATATTCATAAAATAACATTTTCAGGAGAATTACTTGAACACCCTGTATCTCGGAACTAATCACTTCGCGACCCATGTTTATAGGAACTTTTTTTCTTATTTTGAAAAGTTGTATTGCTTATTGAAATTTGGCCTATGCAATTCGGGATACCCTGTATGTACATAATCAAGTCAATAATGATTTTTTAAATTCTCTAATTTTCTAAATTATTACTTTATTTCTCGGCGTTCGAAAATAACATGAGAATTTACGTGGGATGGTTTTCTTGTTCAAGCATAATAAAAATTCAATCCAGTAGACGTCCAGAAATGATGATGAGCTCTAGTTTGAAGATAGCATCCAAAATCTGATCTTCAGTTTCTTATTTCAAGAAATATTTTAAGTAAACAATGAAGTTTTGACAGGATGACAGGAATAGATTTCTCATCAGACATCTTACAGTTTGTCAAAAAAGACCGTCGATAAGGAAAAACCAGATGATAAAAGGCGAGGAGAAGAGGCACTCTCTAGAACTAACATTGCCAAGGAAGTGATAGAAACGAACTTCGTTTAAGCCATATGTTTAACAGACATCTGGTAACTCTAATCACCCCGAAGTCCTTCTCTCGTATGTGAATAATACTAGACAGAGCCCTAGTCAAAATAAAAAAAGTAGAGAAAAAAGTACAAAATCTTGAAATAAGAAAAGAGTTGTATCAGATAATGACAACGACATTTTACAGTTCGCGCCCGCGGAATTTCTAGGCGCCTTACATTTTTAAAGTAATACCTCCACATCTGTAAAATGAATAGGGGCAATTGCCATTGTCTTACGAAATGTAAATGTGTACTACTGATTTTATTGTATGGATTAAGTTTAATTGTACCTAACTTAAGGCGGGGGAAATCAGATGGTAAACTGATTATGTAGAAAATGTTGACATGGTTGGAAAGACTATATAACATTGTCACCTTTGCAAGCACTTTAACCGATTAGCGCAGCAATCTATACCGAAGCATACAGTCTATAAATCGTCTAACATGTAGGATAAAGGTTCAGCCCACATAATTTTCAAATGTATTACCGCTTACAGAAGATTTAACTTTGTCGCTGAAACTTATTCCGAGGCATCAATTTATTCGGAAAATACATATATAAAATCAACTCATATTCTCGCGCCCTGATCCAGCCGAACATCCACGGCATCGGGGCGCCATGGCCGTTGTAGAACTGAAAGGCAGCGATGTCGAGATAGAGTTAAAAGTAATCAAACTCAGGCCCTACTCCTATATACGCAGCAGATCTATTGGGACGTGGTGTATGAACGATTTGCATAATAAATAATTGATATTTTGGTAAAGGTCATATGCTGCTTAAAGACGGGCCAGCTCCCTGGTAAGGTAATTTGTGTTTGATACGAAAAAGTGCATTATGCTCTCTTATTTGTGTAATGTTGCTTGTCAGTGAGCTATCACCAAGTTTATACTGATATCTCGAGACCTGGAACTTTAATATAGATCCTGTTAAAGATCTTCTACTTCAAATATTCAACTACCCATATCCTCTACCGAGGAAATGGGTAGGAGTAGATAAATACCACAATAAGCGTTTTAACTGTGGTGCAGTGGATGTCTCACAATAACCATGTGCTATTCCTGCACGCATTCATTCCTTCTTTATTATTAATTCACAAAACACATTTTACATGTACGTCATCTAATGGATACATATTATCTCACAACACATAAAGTTTCTATACAATTATTATTAATTGTATAAAGCACGGAAACTTCAACAAAATTTCCTCATCCTGTATAGGAAACTGTTATTATTCACAATAAAAGCCTCAGTTAATAAAAAATAAAAAGGCAAAGTTTCTCTTTGTAAAATGTCGTGCTTTTGAAATATTATAGGCTAATGGTGTTCCACACCATATAGCATAAAATAAGGGAGGAATAATACTCTTGTTACTTGCAACTTTTCCCCAGTAAGACAGATGGGTGTGTGGAGTGTCGGGCTTTAAAGAAACAATTTACAATGTGCATTGGAAGATGCCATCTACATCGTTTCGAATTCACAAGGCTTGGTAAATTTTATGATATCAATAAACTAAACTGCTGGTCAGTTGAAGTGATATCTAAAGTACAGTTTATAAATTTTCTCTAAATCGTCACCGATTAAATTTAAGCCAGTTTGCCTTCATCTAGAGAAATGATTATGCCTTAAGAGTGGCTTTATCGGCCTGCTTAAACATTTCCAATATGTTAGTTTACCTACAGGCTGAAATATATTATTTAGAAGACCTGTAATGATATCGTTAATTTACCTTTAAAAATAAACCAGCAGTGATATTACAACCAAAAATTGCGGGAAACGCTGGTAGTGTTTCTTTTCTCTCTGAAGTTTAGTTAAAGTTGACGAAGTATTAACCTTAAGTTTCCTTTAGCGAATTAGTATAAAAAGTATGTATGAGATGAGTACATTGTAGTATTTTGTTAGTAGTACTAATACGTCTATATCTAGATATTGTCTGTAATTGTTTATTTGTGGCATATTCAGATTTTCTTACTTTTTATTGGGTATTTTGCCACTGAAAAATATTTAAAAATTTTAATGAAAAACCTCTGCGCCAAACGGATCAGACAGAGGTTGGTTCTTGAGTACTTGACTGTTTCAAAAAGTCTCACACCTAAAAATATATAAACTAGAACAATGTTATGAACTAAAAACTGAAAATCAAAGCTATAGGTAGTTAACGTTTCGGAAGAGAATCTACTTCCGTTCTCAAAACTTTTTTGGCCGTCAACCATGACAGTTCTTTGTTTATGTATTTCCATAGTCACGTGAGACATTAAATTATATTTATCTTATTTTTACTTACTTCGTCTCTAAGGATGGGCAACCAACTAGTACAAAAATCTATTGAATAATTAGAAACGCATCTATCTTCGTTTAATAAAATAATCGCGGATTCTTTAAGTTTTCTTTTAGTTCCGTTGCTCTCTTTTTCCAAAATCTTCGCCGAGTCCCATTTAATTCTATGATTATTATCCCACGCGTGTTCACAAATTTTGGATTTTTCAAATTCTCCCCATCTAGCGTAATTTCTATGTTCACCAAGCCTTACGTTGAAAGGTCTAGATGATTCACCTATGTAATGTGTGAGTGCGGAAAACATTACGTAGGTGAATCATCTAGACCTTTCAACGTAAGGCTTGGTGAACATAGAAATTACGCTAGAAGGGGAGAATTTGAAAAATACAAAATTTGTGAACACGCGTGGGATAATAATCATAGAATTAAATGGGACTCGGCGAAGATTTTGGAAAAAGAGAGCAACGGAACTAAAAGAAAACTTAAAGAATCCGCGATTATTTTATTAAACGAAGATAGATGCGTTTCTAATTATTCAACAGATTTTTGTACTAGTTGGTTGCCCATCCTTAGAGACAAAGTAAGTAAAAATAAGATAAATATAATTTAATGTCTCACGTGACTATGGAAATACATAAACAAAGAACTGTCATGGTTGGCGGCCAAAAAAGTTTTTGAGAACGGAAGTAGATTCTCTTCCGAAACGTTAACTACCTATAGCTTTGATTTTCAGTTTTTAGTTCATAACATTGCTCTAGTTTATATATTTTTAGGTGTGAGACTTTTTGAAACAGTCAAGTACTCAAGAACCAACCTCTGTCTGATCCGTTTGGCGCAGAGGTTTTTTCATTAAAATTTTTAAATATTTTTCAGTGGCAAAATACCCAATAAAAAGTAAGAAAACGTCTATATCTGTTCACGATATTTGAAACAGTATTTCTTAGAGGTATAAAGTGGAATATAATTTTTGTGTCAGCCTCAGTACTTCAATTAAACGCTCATACAGGTAATTTTAATTTCATTAAGCTCACTAGAAGCACTTATAAATTGAATTGTATTGAACAGCTTCCCATATGCATAAATGAGTTATCCATCTTTATTTAAATTATTTAAGCAGTTTAGGATAATTACAAAAACAGATATGATTATAAAGGTAACTAAATGAGTTGATAATAATTTTTATCTTCTTTTAAAGTGCGAGAATTTTAATATCCGAACGAATATGATAGCTTAAAGGGCTATCGAATTACAGACAATTGAATGAATATTTCATCCTTCGAAGGGATACAGGGGTGAACAAAAGAAGCAAGAGCAAGAAACTACTTAATGATATATATTAGAACCCGTATTAGATGAAATGGATCGCTCGCTTTCACATGGCTCTTGTATTTTTAACATTATGGTTGTGATTTTGGAGATTGAAAGGGAAATATACTTTTTTAAATATACAGGAAAATTATGCTTTTTAATGTTTCAAAAAGTTTTATTAAAACTCTACACGTTATTAGCTGAAATATTTATGTCAGACTTTGAAAATAAGTTATTTAACTGCGAAAATAACCTAATAAATAATGTATTTTTCTGGACTAGATATGTGGATGACGTGTTTTGTATTTGGCAAGGTACAGAAAGACAACTTAATAAATTCTTAAATCTTCTGAATTCATTTCACGATAAAATTCAATTCACTCTAGAAATAGAAAACGAGGAAGGTTTAAACTTCTTGGACGTTAACTTAAAAAATAGAAACAACAGCTTAGAGTTTGACATTTACCGTAAACCAACTTGCACAGACACAGTCATTCACAAGAATTCTAAGCAATCATCACAAATAAAAATGGCATCTTTCCATTCATTTGTCCACCGTTTGCTAACCTTCCCTTTAAATAAGAATAATTTTATGAAAGAAGTGAACACCATTAAAGAAATCGCTAGAAACAACGGTTATAGTGAAAACCTCATAGATAAATTAATAAAACATAAAGAAAAGAAAAAGTTACTTAAAGAATTTTATGCTGACACTCCACAAAGAACTGACATATATAAATGTATTAATTATAGGCCTAAGATTAGCGATAAAATTAGTCATAAACTGAAAAAACTAGGATGTAAAACTATTTCTGTTAATAAAAATAATCTAGGGAAAATGTTAGTTAATAATAAAAATAAAAGAGATTTATTAGAAAAAACAGGTGTATATCAATTAAAATGTAATGACTGCGATGCTATATATATCGGTCAAACTGGTCGTAAATTAAAAAATCGTCTCGCTGAACATAAAAAATCAATAATGAATGGTATACATAGCACCGGTATGTCAACACACTGCATAGAAAATAATCATTTTGTTAATTTTAATGAAGTCGAATTACTCCATACAGAAAATAAAGGAAAGAAGTTAGATTTACTAGAACAATTTGAGATCATGAAAGCTGTCAAAAAGCATAAAAATGTAACTAATGATCAAACATTATTTATGGGTCACAATATTCTAGAAAAAATCATTTAACATTAAGAACTTATTTGTAGTATATTTACATAGGATAGGAATCATATAACTATTTGCATGTAATAAATAGATTAAAAGCTTTGAATAATTTATACCTTCCATTAGGTATAAATACGTAAGGAACACATTTTAAATTTAGTAATATCATGTACTCTTGATAAAGGCCTAATAAGCCGAAACACGTGTAGAGTTTTAATAAAACTTTTTGAAACATTAAAAAGCATAATTTTCCTGTATATTTAAATTATTGAAGAATGTTTCACAAGGAACCAACCGCAGAATCAACCCAATGTATGGGAAATATACGTTTATTTTTTGTTTATTATAAATATTAAAAAAACGAAACATAGTGTAATCTTTAAAATGGTTTTAGACATTCGCTATTATTCTCACAAGTATAATTATGTACATTTTGGATTGTATTTTTTTTATAATCAAATGCCGTACTATAACAATGAAAATTAGTAACTTTTGATTGTCAGAGTACGAAATTTAAGTACAACACAACTTTTTATATCAGATGTATATAATTGTTTCTGCTAAAATGGTGAATAAGAGTTCGGACTACCGTCGTGTACAGACGTATTGTAGGAAGCTTCCGAAAAAAGAGCTAAAAAAGCTGAACTCGATAAAATTTAAGCCACCGGTAAATCAAGAAATTCTGCGTGAAGTAAAATGCCATAATAGAAAAACAAAGTTCAAATGGAATTAATAATTACTGGTACAGTGTTTTTTAATAGTATCAAATAAAGCAAGCAAGTGCAAAAAAGACAAGAGCCAGTTGTTGGGTATGATGAAAACAAGTGACTCATTTAATCTGATAGAGGGTTTAAAATACGTTATTAAGTAACTTCTTAGCCAACCCAATGTATTCCATTCATCGTATTTTAATTAACCCACCTTAGACCATCGCAGGTTAAACATAAATACAGCTAAAAGTGTGGAAAATATTTATTGCCTAAGGCATGTTTCGCTAAAATTTTTGGATTAAGAGTTGTTTTCAGAAATAAATGATGCTAGAAAAAACCACTTGATTTAAAATATCGCGATAATTGCACAATTTTCGATATGTGCTGTAATAAACTTGCACGTTTTAAATTATGAAAATTTTGATACTCGATTAGTTCTGATAGTTCATGTGAATACCGAATTTCAGACAATTGAATATTTCACCCTTCGAAGGGGTGCAGGGGGTGAACGACGCTTATCTGGATTGGCCTAGACGTGGTTTAATGTTGTGTATTAGATCACATATCAGATGAAATGAGTCGCTTACTTTCATCATTTCAAGCTCACAACCCATTTATTTCGAATATAAGCCTTGCGCCTATAGTGTGTACAGATGTAAGACAATTGTGTTTATTTAAATATGCGTAGATCGCAGGCCTGTAGCTAGAAACTGTTTTAAGGACGGGCAAACAAATTTTCAGAGGGGGCCCGTGAGCCTAAATATTTTATTGTTATTTTCAGTTATAAATAACCCCCGTAAAATATAGATATCTATATTTCTTAACAGAAGCAGTTTTTAATATAAAAATATGTAATAATAATAATAATAAAAAAAGAAATTTTTTTAATAGTCCAAGATAAGAAATTCTTCCCTAGAATGTACAAGGGGCCAGCAAAAAGCTGTGATTTTAGAATAGGGATAATATTAATAATAATAATAATACTAAAGTTATTGCCCAACAGAATAATCCCATTACAGAACAATGTGAATGACAATAAATGACAAAACAGTTATAGAAAATACAAATACAAAAATAAGAACTAAGTTACATAAACTGAATTATATACAGAACCTACTATATGGTAGGTTCTGTATATAATTCAGAGATACGAAAAACTTGATGATTCGTTGAAATGAGCTATCTAGTCAACTTGGACTTCCGGGGGTTGAGATATTGTTTCGTTGTCATAAAAGTTTAATGAATAAATTTATACATTTTTTCACGCTATTGTTGAAATAAATAGTTTATCTTGAAATTTAACAGTAAAATTAAACTTTACAAAATAAATTGTTAAAAAGAATATCCTGATACGATGAAAATGAGAAACAATAATTGCACAAGTATTCAAATCCCTTAATTTATTGTTTGAACTTGAAACTACATTTGAAGTCCAGTTCTGTGTGCTGCACGACTTAACGCCGGCAGTACACTAATCAGAAGCGGTCGGTCTCCTTTAGGATTTTTTGCGAGCTGACAGACCAATTTTTATTTATAAACAGGCCCGATGTGGGGGGGGGTCCCTCCGGGTCCAGCGAGGTTAGTATTTGCATTAGGTAAAACGAGAGAGGGTTTATTTGGAAATGATCGGTGCGATAATAACGAGTTTCGAATGATTTGTATTGTTATTTTTCGTAAAAAAAATCAATGGCTATCCAGCAAAATGGACTAACAAGTAAATTTTCATAGGAGAGAATATAATTCTGATCGAGGTAAATATTGAAACCCAGGGAATATTAACCCCCCCCCCCTCCCGCTCTCCAGAATGTTGATATACACAGATGTTTGTTTAATTGTTGACCCCCCGCTCGTCTAAATTTTAATAAAGAAAAATAGTTTGTTATTATAAATTTCACCCCTTGCTCTTTGAAATTTATATTGAAGATTGGTGGGAATGGTATGTTACAACCCCTCGGGCCCCGATTTTCTCTCGACGGCCCTGTTCATAAAAGATATCTCAAACTAAGTAGAAAAAAGAGAGGTGTTACGAAATGTACT
Source organism: Stenurella melanura (assembly GCA_963583905.1). NCBI lineage: Eukaryota > Metazoa > Arthropoda > Insecta > Coleoptera > Cerambycidae > Stenurella > Stenurella melanura. The sequence goes on along the minus strand of OY757314.1, from coordinate 31,193,736 downwards.
TTCATTAAAATAATTAAATAATAAAACAAAATATAGAAATTAATTAACAAAAAAGGCAGACAAGTTGTAATAGATAGAAGAGATCTTAAACTTTATTTTAAAATAAAAATCAAGGTGTTATGAAGTGCACTTTCATGAAAAAAATTATTTATAACAAATTAAGTCTGACAAAATTAACAAAAATTGTCAGCCAGACAAATTTGTTCAAGAATTGTTCATTATTTACCACAAATTGTGTAAATTTGAAGCAGATTTTAAAGAGTAAAATCTTTTTTTTATCTAAATTGAATAATTCTTAAAAAATAACAATTAACAAATTTTGACTTGTCTGCCCGACGTAACATGACTTTTACACGTTTTGCAACCATTGTCACATTTTCATTTTTAGATGTTGGATGGGGTACCATTTTTGCAGTGGGAGCTTGGTCGTCCTCTCAACAATTATTTCTATTCACCAACTGTGGTTTGGGTGTACTGTGATTTTAATTATATTCCGCAGTTGTCGCAGGACGGCCAAAAATGATTCCAGGACGGGCTGCGCCCGGTAATAATGAATATTACATATAAAAATTCTTCTACCCTCTCCATTAGACTGTTCTAGCTTATACTGCTAATAATTTGAGTATATAGAGATATATTAAATGTATTCAAACCGATTTGTAATAACATTCAGCGACAAACAACTTTACAAAGCTACAACCCAAAAATGCGTAACTACACTACACTGTGCGATCACCAAACAAAGCCATGTGTCTGCGGTTTCGGTTTTAGAGTTCTGGAGGGTTCCTGTAGGCCCAATGCGTTTTCGACTATAGTCAGTGATGTATTAGGGAATTTTGTCATCCCACCCTCGTTCTGGACAACTTAACAGACCATGAAATTGATGGCAGTGTCTGCTTAATTTATATTTCTAAGCAGATTTGCAATACCAAGCGAATATCACGGAAATTATTACGGGACACTGAAAGGAAGTAAATATTAGGTTGGGCGAGTTTCAATGAGTAAAATTTCACTGCAGCATTTATTTGTCGGTAAACAGCAGTGCAAATAGAAATGAAAATTCGCTGTAGCTTGCAGTTTTCTACCATTGTTTTGTGATGTTGCCCGGAAGTGTTCTGGGACTACAGAGATAACTACACCCACAAACACATTTTTAAATTTAGTAATAACCAACATTTGAGATAATTTTTCCCTTTGTTAAAAAAAACAAAACAAAAATATTTTTGTATTACATTGATAATTAGTTTTTTCGTTTATCGATTGTACGTTGCATTGTAATGAAAATATGTGGTAATAATTTAAAATATATGGGTACCAAATAAAAATATCCAACATTTGTAAGTTCATCAAACTCTTTACCACAATAACGTTTTGCTAAACATCTCTCATTATCAAATTTTCCTGTTATAAACTATGTAGTTTTAGTAGGTCAGTACTGTCCACTTATAGTCTAAGACCTAGTGGCCTCGACAATGTTGTCGAGGTCCGTGTCTACACAGCTGGAAATATGCAAAAGTATTACCTTAGATCGCTTCAAAGATGGCTTGGCCGAAATGGTTAAATGACGTCGATGGGGTGAGCACCCTTGAATTTAAAAAAATCGGGCGAAAATCCAAAATTTTATTCATTTCGACAAAGGTCAAATTTGCAGTAATGATAGTACCAATACCAGTGGGTTTAATGAAGCTTTATGCAAAATATTCTGTCTGCTGTTAAGTTTGTCAGCAATGTATCTAAGAATCCTATTGGTATTAAAATTTACAAAGATGAACTACGAGACTATACAGATTCAGCAAATTTAGTTTAAGGTACGTAAACTTGTTTCTGCGCAGATAAACCACGCCTTGTCGTAGAACAATGCAGGACATTGGTATAAAACAATAGCGCCATCACTTGACCGCATCGAGTTGAGAACAGCGCACCCATTCTGCTTTTAGTGCTTTTAATAGCGTAGCTGTTTAGACGTGTGGGAATAAAATAAATTAATCTCAATTTCGTTATTAAAATGCCGTGTGTTTATACACCTGCAGAAAAAGTGCAAATTATGAAGTGGTACTTCGCGGGCCATTCCACTGAAGACAATAAATTTATTTACTGTGGCATATCAAGACAGACCAATCCGCTCAGCTAGCATAATTTCATACATTATTAAAATACTTGAGAATTTCGGGTGTGTCGTGAATTATTGTAAAAAATGCTGTCAACGCGAACCCCGTCATCAACAAATGAGCGAAGAACGTGAAATTCGCGAAACTAATGTCTGTCACTTGTTGAAACTAGTGAATCTTGTTCTAGCAGGCAAATTGCTGATGAAGTTGACATGAAGGAAAGAACTGTAAGAAATATTTTGAAAAGAAATGGGTACAGTTGTTTTAAAGTTCAAACAACGCAAGAAATATTTCCCGAGGACAATTTCAGACGGATGCAATTTTGTGAAATCATGATAAATAAAGTGAATGAGAATGAAAACTTCTTAAAGAATATATTGTTTACAAATGAATCATTCTTTTTATTACATAGGAAACACAATCCATCCGTAGTACGATATTGGTCTCGGAAAAATAAACATTTGAGTGTTGCTGTGCGAACTCAGTATCCTCAAAAGTTGATCGTTTGGACGGGAATTTTAGACAATCATATTATAGGCCCACTGCTAATCGATGGCAATTTAAATGGCAATAAATATTTAGAGCTTATACAAAACCAAAAATAATTCCTGCAGTTCAAAATCTTCCTGTCAACTTTGACGACATTTGGTTTCAACAAGACTGCTGCCCAAGTTACAATACCTTAACTGTTATTAATTTTCTAGAAAGAACATTTCCCAATCATTTAATAGCTACGAGGGAAATGATAAAATGGCCCCCCAGGTCATCTGATCTAGCACCCCATGATTTGTTAATGTGGGGCTTTTTAAAGGAAACCGCGTACAAATATGCGTTTGAACGAGCAACTTTGTGCAAGCATTACTCCAAATCAACTCAATGATATGAGCGGTTCATTGTATAATCGGTTTGGCTATTGTTTGGCATAAGAAGGTGGTTTGTTTGAATCCTTACTTCATTAATTTATTGTTTGATAATTATTAGCTGATTTTAGTTTCTCAGGGTTATTTAATTTTATTTTAATGTTCTATTTTTGTAATTTAATAAGAATAATTTATTTTTTGATAATTATTAGTTGATTTCAGTTTCCGAGTTATTTGATTTTATTTTAATGTTCTATTTTCATTTCGGTTTTAATAAGAATTATTATTTTATTCCCATAGCATTTACGGCTAAAAAAGAAACTGCAGAAATGCTTTCAATAGAAGAAATTATTTGTCAAAAATGTGACAAATAACTTCTTCACTTTTGACGAAGAGATATTGTCTTGTTTCGTATTAGAAATTATTACCTACGTCCGCATCCATCCTTAGTTCATGCCGTACTAAATTCAATTCATTGTGTGCCTCTGCTTTCACGATTTATGGAACTAGCGGTCAATTACATCGTTATTTCTATGCTCTAAACTGCATTTTCCGAATCTGTATACAAAACCTCCATAAATGCCATAGAAAAGCTGCCTATGATCAGTACGTCTTTAATTTAAAAAATAAAGATAGTTGGAGATTACTAAACCATGAGCGCAATGAAAAACATTCATCTAAGATTGATCAATCTTTAACAGAAAATAACTTTAATAATTATTTTACCAATTTAGCTGAGAATATTCTTGTTCTATCGCCAGAATGACCCATTTGAAAGCGGAGCACTCTCTAAAACTTTTATTTATTGGCCAATTTTAACATACCTATGAAGTCTTACACGAGGTAAATAAATGAATAAATTCTGTGTGTACTGACGTCTATTATTTACAGAATAGTAAACTCTTCAAATAATTCAGTGTACACTTACTAAATTGATAAATAGATGTTTTAACGAGGAATTTGAACTTATTTAAAATTACGAAAGTTATTTCAGCTCTTTCAAAAGGGAGATATCAGAGACTTAGATATCTATCTACTTGTTTTGACACTACCTTACTTATTCGTATTATTGACAAATTCATAAAGTGGTCCCTGGTGGTGGAAATTTTTTTGAACGAAATGTTGTTATATCAAATTCTAAATTCAGCGTTCGTTCTAATTTTTTTGCCACCGTTCCGGATGAGGAGATATATCGAGTCGAGAGTCTTGAGGAAAGGCAGCATACTGGCCTTGCATTATACGCGATGTCTCCAGAGCTTTCGACTGTGTTTCTCATGATCTGTTGTTAAGGTAGGGGTAAACATATTATGGCATAAGATGTTTACCCCTAGCTCTATTAAAATCGTATCTAAACAATAGAAAACAATGTGTTTCTGTAAATAATATAAACTCAACTTTTAGTAACGTTGCACATGATATCCCACAAGGATCTGTCTTGGTACTGCTGTTGTTTATATTATTTATAAATGATATTGAATATTTTGGTTATGATTTTCTCTTATTGCGGACGGCACGACCCTAAGTGCAATTTATTTGGATTTACTGAATTTTTAGATGAAATTGAAATAACTACCAATAAATGGTTCATTACGAGTGCACTTAAACTAAATAGAGATACATCACAGAAACTTGTTCTATCATCAAATTGTGCAAAAGTTTGAAGCTGATAGGTGTTGTTTTAGATGACAAATTAAGTTTGCTTGGTTACGTTGTTACGAGTTACGAAGGCAGCAACTCGAAGCGCTGTTAGTGCTTGGATGGGAGTCCAGGGAAATATACCGTTCTCGCCCCACCTTCGAACAGCTTGTATATCAACATAAGTAGAAGGTGTGCAACTTTAGGCGGGGAGTGCATAACGGATATACCATCCTTCGGAGGGGATGCATAGCAATCGGTCCCTCGTCTATTAAATGTTAGGCAAGTAAAAAATCCCTACTCTTCGATAGAAGAATAGATTCGGCAAAACTTCAAAGTTGGGGATGGCTTGTCTCCTGGCGCCGATGATTGGCTTAGTAGCGGAAATAGGCCGACGTTAAATAAGTGTAAAAAAAATCATCAAGTATAATTTATTTCTCACGTCAGTTGAAAATACTTATAAAAGATAAAACTTTGCTCTCAACATACTTTACTTTCGTTTCCGTATTTTGGTATTTCCTACGTACTCATGTTAGGGAGAAGGTCATTTCATGCTGAAAAAATTTCGGCTTCAGAAGAGACTGTCAGAGTACTTGCTGGAATTGCGAATAATAGATAACGTTGTACACCATTATTTATTAAGTTTGGAAATCAATGTGACTGTAAAATAATGTATTGTACATAGGCTGGAAGACCTCGGTCGTTAGCCAATTGGAATTTCCAATAAAGCTGTATACTACTACTATTAAATTTGGCGTAATGACTTCACCATCTTTAAACCTTAGACAGTATATTGCATTTGATCAGCACATTTTTAAAACCGGTAATATCGATCTTAAAAAAAAATCATCACTGTGCTGTGCTGGTGATCGAATTCTGAACAACTTTCAAATTGAAACATCTCTCACTCACCCCATTATTTTTTAAATTAAATTCTGGTTTATTGTTGTATCAGTAAAACATCCCTCTTCCCTGGGTGTATCATTATTAATCTCTCTTTTTATCGAGACAGAAAATTATACACATTTGGCTGTGTGATCGTCTAGTTTAGTGATAGGACTCAAATTTACGTTTGTAGTTTATTGTTATCGTGATTCTTTTTAAAGTTTGATATAACTTGTTTCGATTTATAATATACAAATATATCAGTAATTTCAACACAAGCTCTGCTAATTTATTAAGGACACCACGATTTAGGTTGAAAATAACAATCTAACAAAAAGCTTTAAATATAATACTTTGTAATCGGCAACACGGATAAAATAAAATAATAAAATTTGTATAATTTCAAAAATACTCTAAAAAATATTTTGATTCAACGTTATTAGTGTGTAGAACTTTTTGAAAATCCAATTCCAGATACAAACTGATATTTATATGGGGACAAGGTTTTTCTATTTTTGATTTTCAGTGTACTGTATAATTATTATTAATTGCTTTAATGTGTTTATCTGGACACAAAACGATTTTTGAGGTTATTTTATTTTTATATAAAATAGGTTCTATCTGCTTTGTTGTTACAAATGTACATTGCTATACATAATGTGGTTAAATAAACATCTATCTATCTATTAAGTGTTCCTATACGTTTGTATACGTTAATAAATAACGTCCTTCTTCTACATAATGTTTGACAATGCCAGTTTAAGCACTAATAATTAATAAGAACCCCCGAGGTTTCAAAAAATATTAAGGTCAAGTTTAGGATGACGGTGCTAAAGATAAAATTTATACCCGCTTGTCCTGTCTGTTGATGATACTTAAACCAATTTATTGTACATCTTGTCATATACACTGGAATTATAGTAGTCATAAGTGTATAAAATCATGACATCACATCAAATTTTGTTATGAGACAAATGAAGATAAATGTTCGAGACGCTACAAATACAGACTGAGGGGGTGTTGCCTACTTCAAACTAATTCGATTACTAGCTACAAATCCACCCTTATAATTACACCATTTCTCTTTTTAGAGTGAATTTATGCATAGTTCGTTTAATGTAATTAGTTTTACAGATGAATGGGCAAATGACATTACATTGCAGTCAAATTAGTCATTAACTCAAATCATTTATATTAATTACATAATTAATTACATAAAGATATAGTGGAGTAGGGATAAACATTCCCACATATATATTTTTTCAAATTGTCCCAGTCGATCTAGGGTGCCAGCAGTGATTAAACGGCCAGTATCTCCTCAACCATTTAAAAATTAAGAAAATGTCTGAGATAAAAATTGTCGAAGATTAAGAGTGGCATATTTGATAATCATTTTTAAATTTACAGGACATTTCACACAGCAAAACCGTGTACTAATTTCCAGACCTCTCAAAGTTAAACCTAATTCTACAGGGTATTTCAAATTTTTACATTTTTAAATTGTCGTAATTCATTTTTCCAATTATAGTATTCTGTATGGTTTTGTTCGAGATGTTTCAGATATCAATTACACGCTGATGCCTCACAGTGCCTACTTTTTTTTAAATAACTAAGTCGAATAATAGTAGGTACTCACTATTGATATCAGAGAACAGATTCGATTATTTGAGGTTGTCATTTATGATATCAAATATGACCCTTTTTATGCACAATAATAGAAGAGTCATGATAGGAATATCTCGACATAGTCATAATTTATGACGTTTTGGGGTGCAAGTAATGGTTGATCACCACTGGGAATGAAGAAAAGTGTTTTCTTAAGGAGGTTGAGCCGTTTGACGAAAAAAATCTGAAATAAAGTTTTTTTAATAGATTTTTATATCACTCAATTTTCTGTAAAAAATGCAAAGTCATTAGGAGACTCATAAAGTTATAATTTTTTTAAAACTTTTACATGTAGTCTTGGAAAATATGTCAACCCGGCATGCAAACGGTACATTTTAACACAAATAACTAAATAAAACACACTACTACATTTTCTACCACATAGTGGTAGAAAACGTAGTGGTGTGTTTTATTTAGTTATTTGTGCAAAATGATTAACTACCACAGAGTAACGGCTCTTTCAATGAATTTTTTGGTACATTTTAATTTATAGCAGATAACCAAATAATGTCAGCAATTCCGAAAACTAATTATGTAAAGCATTGATGTCTTACGCATATTTTAATACCGTTTCCAATTTAATTAAGAGACTTTTAATAAATAAAAAAATGATTAAACATTTGTAAACTATCAAATTTCTCTTTTCGATAATGATTTTTAACTGGTTTTTTAATTAGTTAATTATTTAATTTTAATTTTTACTGCTTCTCATTTTTTATAAATTATTTACTGAAACAAATTTATAAAATACACAGATATTTACATACATTTATTTTTTTTTTAAATAAGTTTGGACAAAACATCCAAAAGTTAGTTCATTAAGTAAAATAATTAAATCTACTTAAATAATTAATTAATAATAAAACATGATATATTTATGCCTTTATGACAATAATTATTGATATCATCGACTTATAACCTTTTGTAATAATTTATTACGGAAAAGTTCCGATTTAGAATTCGACTTACTTTTGGTTGGGACTGTAATGCCTCAACCTCCTTAATTACATGTAATAATAATAACCAGACATATCGGTAAGACATTGAGATATGGTTAGCAAAGGCTCTACATGGGAAGTACCCTAACATTACTGCTCCAGATCACATTGACCGTGACGCCACTCTCAGCTAGTTCAAATACGGCAATATCTTTCCGGAACCGAGGGGTTCGTAGTGGCAATCCAAGATGAAATAGTGGCAACTCATGATGCCAGTCACACTCAAACCGGCTTTGACTTCTTTAGAAACAAAAGAGAACACCTACATCGCAATGCTATAGGCAGTCCTGATTGATACATGCAGCCTAACCCGGGCTTTTCTTCACCAAAGTCAATAGAGTAATAAAGTCAAGTTGTCTTCATAGGAGCCCTTGAGTATGATAATTACTTGCCAAAGAGGCAATGAACCCGAAAATAATAATAATGATGTGCGGTACTGACCCAGAATCAGTCACTGAATTTCAGCTACCTCACCTGACGGCCCAAATAAAAACTGCCGAAGAGTAATGTCTGTTTAGGTAGCATGTTGATAAACCCATGCACAGGGTGTTCTATAAGAATCTTAAATCACTGGGTTTATCGACTAGGCTGACATTCGCCTTTTTAAGGTCAGCTGGGCTAAAGTCTGAGATCGTGGTCTAGTCATTGTAGCTTGCCAAGATGGTGTAATTAACACTTTGAGTGTAGGGGCTCCTGATATTAACTGCGGGACCTGGCGCCGGAATCGCTCATGTATTTACTTTCTGCATACCAGGTATATGCGATTTCGGCCTACATCCATCGCCATAACACAGCGTTACGGGTGCTCAACAAGCCTGATATAGTTCTCCTCGATCATCAAAACAAGGTGATGTTTGTGACCGAGTTCTTGGCACCTGCTGAACCAAACATCGCTTTGAAGGAGGAGGGAAAACATACCAAATACCGTGGTCTCCCGTACGAGCTGCTGTACCCAGGCAACTCGATGGTCGTCCTAATGATCGGTGTACTCGGAGGTATGAAGCCTACGCCTACGAACTGAAGATCATCCGGCATGTCAGAAATTAGCCGAATGGCTGGCAGGCCAAACGCAGAACTCTTGACCGATCCTCTTCAAAGAAGGATGCCAATTTTGGGCCCAATGCGCCTACCTTAGAAAAGTATACTATCTTATATTTTTTGGTATGCTGATTACAAATATGACCTTCAATTTGCCGAAAATTGAATGGTTTCAGAGATGGAGAGAGAAAACAATTAGAAGTTTCTCTTTACCTAACACAAAATCATTCTAGATTTTCGAGGAGTTGGTGACTTGAGAAGCGGTTAAGAAAATAAAAGATAAAAGAACGGTAGGATGTTGCGCGCACGTTATGACAGTGATTTGGTACTTAGAATCAATAAGACTACTTGCCGAAGATTTATCGCTAGTACCGGTTTTACAAGAGTATTCTGATGAAGACGTATAGTGAAAAAAGATGTGGTACAGAAGCAAAAAAAAAGTCGAGACCCAGAGCCTATCTACTTTGGGACGCTGAAACCGAATATGATAATAAAAAAAGGTTTTAATTATCCAATTTTCCCCTAACACCCCCTTACAACTCTCCTGGGGAGTTGAAATTCCAAAAATCAACGTAGATAGAGGTACGTAGGAAGAGGAGAGAAATCGAGTGGCGCAAACCGTAGCTCTCTAGCTGCTTTCGATTTCGAGATAGGGCCTCCAGAAGCGCGGAAAAAAATTGATTTTCGCTTTCCGGCCATTTTGAGACTTGACTGTTCGGAAACGAGAGCAGCTACGGAACTGCGGTTTGCTCCATTCGATTTTTCTCCTCTTCCTACGTACTGCTGAATTTTTTTAGATTTTTGGAAGTTCAGTTCCTCAGGAGGGTTGGAAGGGGGTGCTAGGGGAAAATTGAATAATTAAAACCTTTTTTTAGTATCATATTCGGTTTCAGCCTCCCAAGATACATAGGGATAGGGGGCCTACCCTCTAGGTCTCGCCTTTTTTTTATGTGCCTGTGTTATTAACTGATATTATTTAACGTCTTGACACATACAGCATAACCATCTAAGAAAACACCACTTTTTTTAAATACTTGGTACATACATACATAACTTGCCAATGTTTCAAATTAGAGGGAAGTGAAATGATTTGTAGCAATTATAGTTTTGGTGGATGTGTATATTATGTAGTTATATAGCGTGAGATGCGCAATAAGTCACTGTACCTTGTGCTATAGTTATGCGGACAGGAGTTACTGTTAAATAAGCGGTAATGACTTTTGACACTACTCATGTGTACAAAAGTATTCCAAGTAAAATATGTTTTAGTTATTCCGAAATTTACCCTTATTTTCATCCAACTCTTCAATTTTCGGATGTTTAACTACTTATTAAAGTTTTAAATAAGTATATTTAAATTCTGTCATTACTGTCAACACCGTTTTATTCAGTGAAGGCAAATTGAATAATAAATGAATGTTCCTGATTTTGAAAATATCAATAGCACAAAATAAATGAAGTAGTGCGATTATGCTTCAGTCCGATTCAAATTATGAATATTCCTTATGGTCCTAATAGTAATTACCCATACATGATTTGTCCAGAAGAATAAGGCACTATAATAGAAAAAGGTATTCTTCCAATTTTCTTAATTTCTTTGTTATTGAAGTTGGTATTATATAATCAAAATAATTTCAACTCCGTAACGTATATTACTTTTTAACCCAATGTATTTCCACTGTAAAAACACATTAACATTTGCTACATATGACTTTTTTCCGACAATAATTCGGACATAATTCATTTCTCATCAAAATATCTGATTTAGATTTCTCTTGTATATGCACAGATATTGGCGGAACGGTGGACAAATGAAACATAAATCTGAACTTATTAGAGACGTATGTGAACATTCAGTCTCCGGTTGGCTATATATCTTAAATTATAATATCAAAACATGTATCGAGCAGATTATGTACAGGTGGTATTGATTCTACGTATCGTTTAAAAATTAAATTATACGTTGCAGTTCTTAAACCCTTAGAGGCGGAATATTATAGAAATATTTTTTTATCGCATCATGGAAACTCAAGCCTTCAACATGTTCTATACTCTTAGTAGAAAGATAAATACGTGTCCATAATAAAATCCAAATAGTAATTAATAAACTTACTTCATTTGCTTCAAAGAATACATTCTTTTTATTTTAACTTGCAAATGTTAACCGGGAAAATATGAATACAAATACAGGATGGTGTAGAAGGTGTGATCAAAACTGCCAATGCTAATAAAAATATAAACATGTTGATACATAGCACGCAAATTATGCAATCTTCTAGATTGATTGCCCCTGGTCTACGTAGGTGTGCCGTTTAAACGTATGATATGGAACTAAAACAGGTCAAATCATCACAGAAAAAAAGAAAATCGAGCTGTGTCTTTTTTACCTATCGAACCAGTTCCAAAAACCAATATTACTAACAGTATCTCAACAAGCGTTCAATTACAGACTAGATATATGATTTATACCTTGCCTTAAACCACGGCAGACAACGAAAGTGATACCAGAATTTACTGGAAACTTAAATAATAAATTCAATTCATTAATAAAAAATCAACTTGCTGCTTATCAGTTATGGCTTAAGGATAGAGTACTTAGCGAGTTCAAAATATCTACCTCTGGACGTCCACCAACCGGGATAAATGCCGATTGTATTTTTGTAATGAATAACAGCTTGATATTTGTTTGTCATGCCCAGTAATATAGCTTTCAAGTTCAGAATAGCTGAGACGTATGCCAGTCGTATTTTAATTCATTAAGTGGAAAGTCAACGATAAAAAAAATCGCTTAATACAAATACTAGGATCAAATGTAATTGGGACATTCCACGTCAGCCGGATCAATGCTGCCGTCAAAATTTGAAGCTACGAAAAAAATACGTATGAGAACTCAATTTGGAGCATGAACTTAGAACAACAAAAAGCCGTATGCACCTTTGCAAAAATCAAGATGGATGCATCGTTATTGCGGCCATAAACTCAAAAAAATGGTGATAAATGACCAAGAAGTTCATTTTCAGAGTCGTCAAAATGAACTGTCGAGTTTGAAACTACTCAAATGTAGTAACCGGAGTTAATGATAAAAAATCTCGCATAATCTCACAAAATGGCGGATCCAATATGGCGAAATTTGGGCCAAAACCTGATGTAAATGACTTTAAAAACATCAGATTTGTTTGAAAATTGATTGGCAGGAATTTTTAAGGTCACTTATCTCAAATATGGTGTGATAGGTTCCAACTCACAAAATGGCGGACGTATGGCTGAAACTCCTATCAATTGCTTTTAGGAACACTGAATCCCCTTGGACACGGATTTACGGAGATTTTTAAGATCACTCATTATAAATCTGACATGAATAATCCCAAATTACAAATTGGCGGACTTATGACACAAATCAAATTGCAAATGTTTCAACAATTTTGATTGGATTTGAGAATGCTCGTTTTCAGGAGTAACAGATCGTAAAAGTAGTATTCCGAAATCAAAATCAAACAATGGCGAATTTATGATAGCAATTCATTTATTTAGGTTAGAAATCAAAATTGTTGAAACATGTGCAATTTGATTTGTGTCATAAATCCGCCATCTGGGATCCGCCATTCTATAATCTGGAATTACTCATGTCATGAGAAAAACCTCCATAAATCCGTTTTCAATGGGATCCAATGTTCTTAAAGGCAATTGATGGGAGTTTCGGCCATATGTCCGCCATCTTGGGTCCGCCATTTTGTGACTTGGAATCTGTCACACCAGATTTGAGATAAGTGACTTTAGAAATCCCTGCCAATTCATTTTCAAACAAATCTGGTGTTTTTAAAGGCATTTACATCAGGTTTTGGCCAAAATTTCGCCATATTGGATCCGCCATTTTGTGATTTCAAAGTTATTAAACCAGTTTGTTGATCATTAACTCCGGTTACTACTTTTGAGTAGTTCCAAACTCGATATTTCATTTTGACGACTCTGAAATTGGTCATTTATTATCAATTTTTTGGGTTTATGGCCGCCATGTTGATGTCGCCATCTTGATTTTTGCAAAGGCGCATATGACTTTTTGTAGACCTGAGTTCAAGCTCCAAATAGAGAGGCCTAATACGTATTTTTTCGTGGCTTCAAATTTTGGCGGCAGCATTGATTCGGTGACGTGGAATGTGTCAATTATAATAATAACATTTGGAGTTATTTACTGAAGTTTCAACTCTCGTTGTCTGCCATGCTCTTAGGAACAAGATGGATAATGTGTCTACGCTCATGTACTATAATTCTTAGCGGTCGCAAAGGGTTTTATGTTTTTTGGAAAACTCACACTTTCAAACATCGCTAACGAGAGATGATCAACTCCCAATTTTTCAACGGTTAGACCATTCTATTCTGATCACCAATTTTTTGCGTTGCATGATTACTTCAAAAATTAATAAAACACTTTTCCCAAATATTTGAAACAGGTATATCCAAATCGAGTCAAAAATATGTACTAACATGATCTATCTAGACAAACTAGAAAATCTACGAACAATTAGAGGTAATTGACCAAGCATTTAATGTAAGGGCCATATTAATGTCTTAATAAAATAATAGTTTTCAACTCAGGGTTATAACGGCCCATAAACCTTAACGACCAAAGTGCATTAAAGACAATCAGTCGGACGCAAGTTATAGCAGGACATTGACATTTACACACATAAATTATTATGCCGGAGGGCGTAAATTGATGATAATGGCAAATCTATCGCGTAACACCAACACTGCGAAATTATTTATACCACACCGAAAACATCGCGTGAGCGCGTGGGGTAGATTTAAATTTTACGCTCCCTCTCATAGTTTCTGAGCTATAAATCTTATTTTTATCTGAGCAGACAAAACGTTGTCTCTGCTTTTGTGCTTTCATTGTTGTCCATGCCACCGAATGTTGTCACTACAGGAGCGGTAGATTGATAAGCATTATATAATTGTAAGTTTTCTGGAGAAAATGGAAAACTGGATGGGTGAAGTGAAATGCCTTATAGTCCGGGAGCTGGAAACTCTGCGTTACATGAATTTCGTGTGAGTTAATTAATTCTATCGAGCCAGCGCGTTAATTTGGGCATAGCTCAAAATATGCGTTTTTTTTCACGTAAAATCGTACATTTTATCGTTTTTAAATACGTGAGATGTACAATTCTTTATTCGGGAAACCTGTAACTAATTATTAAGAGTAGGTCTACAAAAAATAATCCTGCTCCAAGGACTATATCACCATCATGCCTTACGTATTTGTGTCTGCTGAAATCGAAACTTTCTACCGCGTAGATTTCCAGTAAATCCCGGTTTTTATTGTCAAAATACGGTTTCAAAGGGCAAAAAAGGGCAAACACTAATTTTTATTAAAAAAAAAAAAATGGAAGTGTGAGGTATGTTTTTCTATGTATTTTTAGAACACGAATCCAATGTACTCAAATTAAAAATATTACTTAGTAATTTTATCTACAAATATTAATAGTCCAATAATTATAAAGATTTCCATAACATAAAATGTTATCTAAGATTTCCCTTCAGTAACTGTTAGTGGAGGGATTATACATCACAAAACCACAAAAATCAGTTCTGGGGGTACCGCGTAACTCCTCCAAAAAACCACCCCTTCGGTGAAAAAAGCCTTATTTTACTGATAACTCGTTAACTGTTGAAGATATAGAAAAATTACTCATTATAAAAAAGAAAGCTTGACTAATTGCCTAAAAGAAGCCATCTTGTAATTTTCTTGTATATGCCATGGTTTTCGAGAAAATCGGTTTAAAAAAAATTGCAAAATTTGTATTTTTAATGGCCACCAATTTTCGTTTATTTGAAATTTTTTGCGCGCGGCCTATAGAAAAAATTGAATTGCTCGAAAATCAAACACGCTAGGAAGAAAAATCAAAATTTGTGTTTAAAAGGGGATATAAAATACACTTTTGTTTCAATTTTTGATGGCTATTGATATCTATTAGTATATAAAAATTACAATATAATATAGTTACCTCTTGATTTTTTGCACTTTTAACTATTCACAGGCCCATAAAAAATAACTAACTTTAATATAAGTTATAAATGCATTATCTTTTAGTTCAAGGTAGTATTCCATGCAGAAAAAGTTAGGAATAAAAATATTCACATTTACAAATTTACCAGCATGTTGAAATTAGCCAAATTTGGGCCAATTTTTTATTGTTTCCTAAAAATAAGGTTGTTGAAAATTAACTCAATTTTTTTTTTTTTTCAGTTTATATACATATCATATTGTGTCTAATTATTTAATAGTTAAAATATTTTATTAAAGTATATCATCAAAAAATTGAATATGCAGCCTTTTTTGGATTTTTTTGGCTAACTTTATCATGCTGCTAAATTTGTAAATGTGAATATTTGTATTCATAACTTTTTCTGCATTGAAGTACTACCTTGAACTAAAAGATAATGCATTTATAACTTATATTATAGCCAGTTGTTTTTTATGGTCCTGTGAATAGTTAGATGCACAAGAAATCAAGAGATAACTAACTATATTATATTATTATTTTTATATATTAATAAATATCAATTGCCCTCAAAAGTGGCAACACAAGAGAGTATTTTATATCCCCTCTTAAACCCATTTTGATTTTTCTTCCTAGCTTGTTTGGTTTTCGAGCAATTCAATTTTTTCTATAGGCCGCGCACAAAAAATTTCAAATAAACGAAAATTTGCTCACATTAAAAATACAAAATTTGCAGTTTTTGTCAAAATCGATTTTCTCGAAAACCATGGCATATACAAGAAAATTACACGAGGACTTTTTTTTTGGCAGTTAGTCAAGCTTTCTTTTTATAATGAGCAATTCTTTTATATCTTCAACGGTTAACGAGTTATCAGTAACGTAAGTAAGGCTTTTTTCACCGAGGGGTGGTATTTTTGTGGGGTTGCGCGGCACCTCTAGAACTGATTTTTGTGGTTTTGTGATGTTTAACCTCGCACCAACAGTTACGGAAGAAAAATCTCAGATAACATTTTTTTCGAGCTTCTGGTGTATTTTTTACTTTACGGACTGGACTATATAGGTAAATCCTTTTTAAATTCTGAATATGTTTATATTGTATAATACGGTGTTGTGCGAATGGCTTTGCAGCCACAGCCATAGATTATAAGTATAAATAGATAGATATTGCACAAATAACTAAATAAAACACACTACTATGTTTTCTACCACTATGCATTTATAAAAATTGCGACTGCAGTTTCGACTTACAAAGCCATTGTCAAGCAGTGAATCACTGCTTGACAATGGCTTTGTAAGTCGAAACTGCAGTCGCAATTTTTATAAATGCATAGTGGTAGAAAACATAGTAGTGTGTTTTATTTAGTTATTTGTGCAAAATGATTAACTACCACAGAGTAACGGCTCCTTCAATCAATTTTTTTTAGATAGATATTGTATAATATTTCGGTATCAGTGTTTGGATTTTTAGCCGTGAGGACGGTTGCATCCTAAATAAACAAATAAGTAGTGAACTGTAGAAACCTTTGGAGAAGTCGGCATAAATAATATCTACCCGACATCTTTCCTCAAGGATTTTGATAAGGAATTACGTCTTGCATCTTGGTGAGGCGCGTTTTTCAAAGGAAAATCATCCTGTATATAACTTTTCTGCGTTATTCAGGAATCTATTGAAGAAAAATACATCAACCTATATAAAAAATACATACCTACTCTAAACATGTTTCAATCCATCCAACTTTTATAAAATAAGTACGTTTCATCGGGATATGGTCTTGTTTTACCCCATGTCCTGAGAGTAATTGTTGTTTATGAGGCCATTATACGTATTACTTAATGCTTTTCGACCCCTCATAGAGACCTATTTTATAAAGCAGACGCAAGCTCGCTGTTACCTTATTTAATGTTAAATTCATTAAGTTTTTCGTTTTACCGTCATTTGGTAGTGTAATACTCGGACGGTTTCTGTTATTAAAATATGTATTTTGCTGATAAAAAAAGAAATATTTTATTTAAACCACCATGTTGCGAGTTGATATAAAGGAATTTCTCGCATCTGGTGTAAATGTAAAACGTCTCCAGCTTATTTTTTTTTTAACTGACATCTTGAATTCTTTAAACGGCGGTTTTCAATCCAATATGTATATTTGTTGACATTATTTTGGATCAGCTTAACCAATAGTTATGAAATATTTTGCAAACTATAGAGTATGAGACTTGGCGGTGGATTCATCTTCTTGTGAAAAGTAAGCAAAAATTTGGAAAAAACATTAGTTTATTGGTCACATTTTTTTACGTGCGATTTTCTCTATCTCTTGAGTTGCATTTTTAGGTTAGAGCGTGTTGAACGAAAATGTAATTTTATTCTACACATTTTTTTACTCTAGAGATGAATATATTTTAGTAGCCTGTGTATCTACGAAACGACAAAACAAACAATTATAGTTAATCCAGTGTTAGTTTAAAAATCATAAAAAAGACACACAAAGGAATAGTTCATAACACCAGCGATGTCATAAGAGGCAACAGACAATTTTTAGAATCATTTTTAAATATTGTAAATATGGTACTGTATTATATTAATGGATAGGCATGATGTAAATTATTTATTTAGAATACCTTATTTATTTATCATAAATAATGTTAGTTTAATGAACAACTCGATAAATGATTCAATAAAAGTAAATCAATATCATTTAACCTACTGCTATGCTACCGGAAATATTAAGAATGAACGAAGACCAGGTAACGGATTTGTAATGGTGAGCCAGGTAAACAGCGACTACTTTCATTTGAGGTAAACGCATAACATAGCTGGTTAATTATATTCGTATACGGGTATCGTTTGTAATATTCAAGGACGGTCTCTGTGTTATTCTATCACAAATAGATAATGATTTATCCTGGTAGCAACGCTTTAAACTGAATTTTTAAATTGACGATAGAAATGCTATGACAATTGTGACAGTTCGTTTATAATTTAGTCGCATTTTATGTGATTATTATGGACTCCGAGGTGAATACAGTCAATACAGTGAACCATGCACACCCCCAAATATGGTTGAAGCGGTAAACTCTGCTTCCGACATTTTGCCGGATAAATCCCGACAACACTATGAATGGACTCAATTAGTTGTGACGTCACAAGTTAGGCAACCTCTATATACTAGTGTCATGACACACGGGTTGCCTGCCAAGCACACTGGAACTTGAGCCTTAATGCATATGTTTATAAGGCGACATTTTCGAGGATAGAAACATGGCATAGAACTTTATTTTATTTCTCCTCTGGAAGAAATATTTAAGGACTTCGAATACCTATTTCACATTCAAAAAATATGTTAAAATGTATATATCTATGTATGAGTTATAAAAACTTTATTTTAATTTTTGTTTACAGTTTTTGTAATACTTTATACTTGTGTATGTTTACCGATACCTTGTCCATGTAATATGATAACTGAAATCTCTTAAATATTTCTTACACGGGAGAAATAAAATAAAATTGTATGCTATGTTTCTATCCCCGAAAATGTCGCCTTATAAACATATGCATTAAGGGTCAAATTTCAGTATGCTTGGCAGGCAACCCGTGTGTCATGACACTAGTATATAGGGGTTGCATAATCATGTGACGTCACACTAATTGAGTCCATTTGTTAACAAGAAGTTCATGGACTAGAGAAATAATAACAAATTTCATTTCTACTCAATATGAAAGACGTTTCTGTCACTACATAATTACATATACCTACCTAACATGTATTTTCCAAGTGACTTAAAAATAAATAAAGATTTGCAAATTCTAATCCAATATTTTATTGCAACATCGTAGAAAAAAATTGCATTTCCTACTCGAGATGAAGTACGTTTTTCGTGAGATTGCTCGTTTCGCTCGTGGGCAAATTCTCATCTCACAAAAAAAAATAGTATTTTCATCTCTTGTGTAAAATATGCTATTATTGTATTTTTCATTATTTATCCAATATATGCCGAGAACACGAGAAATGGCCCGCGAGAATGATTATTAAATAATAATTTATAATAATTGAACTGATTGTTATAAAATTTAATACGGTTCTATTCTGATAGTAGACGAAGCGATTAAGACGAATTGAAGTAGAATCATTACGAACTGCGGTCTGTAGAGTTTCCGTACGTACAATTCAACTGATGCAGACGTATGGCAATTTTCAACAGACTTTAAAACTTAATAAAAGTTGTGATCAGTCTCAGAATGGTATAATTTTTTAGAGTAGAATCTTTTTACTCCACGTGTAAGGGAGGTCCGGGGTCCTCTCCAGGAAATTTTAAAAAACTAGCATTAAATTGTTAGTTTTTAGGCTTTTTCAGAATATTTTCACCACAAAATAATTGCTAACATTCTCTATTAACCCAAAAATATTCATTGTTAATTACTTTCATTAATAGCCAAACTATTTGAAATTTGTAAAGTAGATATCATTTACACACAACTCAAGAGTAGGTAGGCCTATTTTTAATTGATTGAGTGTTCTGCCAGATTTTTTATCATGTAAATAAAAATGAAGCAAACATCATACAAAAAACAAAACTTTATTCAACTTTTACTCAATGTCATCATTAGAAGTTTTGTTTTTACAAAATAAAGTCTTCTCTTTTGGCTTAAATTAAAATTGTGAATTACTTTGGAAATATGTATATTAACACTCCTCCGCAAAGACAAAAGCACACCCCACCCCTGTTGCGGCAACAGTTTTGCCACTTCCGGATGCGACATCGCTTATTCTCGTTCTTTACACATCCTTTTTATTACGTCGCGCCTGCTACTCACTATGCACAAATTCCAATAAACATTTTATTTTTCTGCGCTAAATAGGCTTTATTAATAATGAATCAAGCAAGTGCCTACTTGTAAAATTTTATTTTACAATTGTTAGTAAATTATTGATATTCTTACCTCAAAATTCTGGGGTGGCAAAATACCGGGTTGGACAATTCTGGGGTGGCAACTGCCACCCCTTGCCACTCCCGAATTACGCCACTGATTGTGATTATTTACTAGCAACTCTGTCAACTAATTTACTAATGCGCTTATCAGGATGACTCACTATGCTCATCATTTTTTATAGAATCACATCGGGACTATGCAATAATTCGTTTCCAGTTATCTTATTATCTATCTGTAATAAGGTATAACGCGATTTTGAGAGTTCTGTTATGAATTTTGTCCAACTAGCTTCTTATGGGCTGTACAACTCTGCTATTTTAAATATAGTTGTGTTATTTTCATACGGTGCTACATTTATTTAACTTAATTTTAAAGGCTTCTTTTTATATGAAAGATCATTTATATATATATTATATTTGCATTCCCAAAATTCTCGTTTTGCCTAACCTTTTTCTTGCTAATTTTCATAAGTCAGCTGTTGAATTTGTTTCATGCATCTTTGAACACCTTATATAACATTAAACCGAATTTTGTGCTATTATATAAATAATAATGAGAAATAACCTTACCTAATCGGCTTTTCTTTTTCTTTTCAGTAGTAAATGCTCAACAACCAAGTCTAGAAATCCAGCCAAATCAAAAATTATTTATAAGGAAGTAGGAGGAAGTTTAGCTTTAACATGTCGACCGAATGTGGAGGATCCCTCTCAAGTAAACGACCTGCAATGGAAAGATTCGAAAAACAGGAAGATAGAAAGTCATAATAGGGCCGATCCTATATATGTAAAGGTAAGAAATAGTCATTATAAATTAATTATAAAGATACAATTGATATATACAGGGTGTTCGGCATAGGGTGTGCCAAACGGGAATGGTGGATAGGTGGGGCCATTTAGAAGTTAGATAGCTCTAATGACCTCTATCCAAAGTATCGCCGTTTTTGAGATATTATTTTTCTTTTTTTTGAAAATTTCCTCAAATCAGCCTTTTAGCATGTATAACATTTTTTTTATGTTTCTAACAAGTTCAAAATAATTTTTATTATTTTCTGTAATGTCTGTGTTCTAACAAATTATATGGTACGCTGATAATTAAAAAGAAAAATTATTATGACCTAGCAGAGTCCCCAGAATTGCTAGAAAGAATCATAAACTTCAACTTTCCCTTGCATTTGCAAAAAAACGAAAAGCTATCAAGATGCTCAAATGCTTTCAAAAACTTCTCCCTTTAATGTCATTTTTAACCGTATATATAATTTCTAGCATAACCAGAATTCAGGTTATCGAAAGAATGCAAAGATTTTAATATTGTAATTGTAATTTCTGCTGTTTGCAAAATCCTATAAAGAATATGTTTCATAGACAGATATCTCTTTAAACAAATTACCACCAATTTTCTCATGTTATTTAAAAAGTTTTTATTGCATGTAGCATACTTTTAAAAATGGCATTAAAGGAATAGATTTTTGAAAACATTTGAACATCTTGTTAGCTTTTCGTTCTCTTGCAAAATGCAAGGGAAAGTTGAACTTTATGATCTTTTCTACCAATTCTGGGACTCTGTTCATAATGAAAATTATTTTGAACGGTTACCACCATAAAAAAAGTTGTTACACATGCTAAAAGGCTGATTTGAGGAAAATTTTCAAAAAAAGGAAAAAACAATAATATCTCAAAAACGGTGATACTTTGGATAGAGGTCATTAGGGCTAACTTCTAAATCCCCACGTATCCACCATTTTCGTTTGGCACACCCTCTGCCGAACACCCTGTATATATAATCTACGAAGCTTTCGAACCTAAAGAGACTCTATGAGCAGTATCGATATTTTGCATTAAATAAAGTCAAGTTTACTTTATTGTAAATTAATATTTGTGTCATGATATAATTATTTTTCAGAGTTTGACGGGAGAGCCAGGAATCGTTTTGATTTTTTCAAGCCTTACTGAAAATCAAAGTGGAAATTATACATGTCTGGCCTCCTATGCCAATGTGCCATTCAGTGAATGGATAAGAATTGAGACATATGGTAAGTGTTTTAGGGAAAAATACAAATACTCATCTTCAGGGGGACAAGAGAGACAAAGTAATTATTGGAGATTATTATTTGAATGTATATAATGTAAAAGCACAATGTTACGTACAGTAATAATGTCATTCTCGCATATCATTACAGAAACATCATTACTAAAAATTTCGCTCTCCTTCCCTGTCATTATTTTTAGCACCTTACATGTTCATTATTACTGACATTATATTTTCATTATTAAGTTTGAAGTGGCGATAGAAAGCACGCCAATTTGGTTTTTTTGCAAATGCAAAAATTATTCACATCTAATGTTATTGAAGCAAATAAGTGATACGAAGGAAATGAGTGATTATAAAAATTATTTTAGTATGGACAAACAGACTTTTAATAAATGATTGCGAATGGTCGAACCAATTTTAATATGGAAAAACACAGTTATGCGGAGCAGTTTACCAGTTCATGAAATACTGGCTTTGACTCTGAGATACCTAGATATTGGAAGAAGCTTTGAAATTTTCAGTTGCAGATCAGCCCATCGTGCTTCCACAATTCAAACTGAACTGAGTAATGACATGACGAAACAAGCTCACCATTATACTCTTCGACATTTGTTATATAATTGTTGCACATTCTATAGGATACTCTTCGCAGTTTTTTTGTGAATGATATTAGTTTCAAAATTTTTTTATTTAATTAAAAAACATTTTTTTTTTCATTTAAAAATTTAATATTTACTTAATAACTTTTTATTTATTAATCGATTTTGTTAAAAGACAATGGAATTCTTCCTGTAGCTAACACTAACTTACTTTCCAAATGTCAATACAATTGGACTTTTCGTTCTTAAATTATCGTGGTTACAAAAAAAACGTAACGGACGGACAGACAGATGGACGGACATTTTGAAAGTTGTTCAGAATTCGATCACCAACACAGTAATATGATTATGAACATTTTTACTCTACGAGCAATATTACCGGTTTTAGAAATGTGCCGATCGAATCCAATATACTCTTCGTTGTGTATTTGCGAAGAGTATAATAATGATGCTCTCGCTTTACACGATCATTATTACTGACAGTATCCTTTCCGCCTGCTAATAATGATGCTCGAATATCAAAATATCCTCCATTACCGCTTCATTGCTTGTTATCATTCCACTTTTACAACTTTACACATTCATTGATAATGTCATTATTTTCAAGTACTTAATGACATTATTACAGAACGTCCTTTTAAATAACCGGTGTTTTTGCCCCTTCCAACAAAAGTGAATCGGTGGTAGAAAATAGTTCTTTTAGTTCCCAAGCAACAGAAAGAAATACCTACTTCTTTAGCGGGGAAACAGTCGAACACATTGTTATATACAAGCCTTTTTTTTATTAGGCCTCTCGAAGATTTTTTACTTAATATCGGTCACGCTAAAAGACGTACAAAAATTGTCTCGATTTTTAGGGGTTACGGTTACGATGTTTGAAATCCATAATTTACTTTAAGTGCTTTGTGGCGGACAATGTCGAAAATGCGAAATAGGTCTAAGCCAAATATCTCCGTTAATTGAAGGACTGTGAAGAAATGTCTAAAACGAAATTGGTTTTCCAAATAGGGGCTTATGACGAGGTATTTACCTATTTTTTTAGAACTGCAGGTTTTACTATTTAGGGTGTTAAAACATACACGGAATAGGCGAGAAATAGTGTGGCATTTCCCCTCTGTTTAACGATATATCACATGTCATATTTATCGGTTATAAAATAACTGAGCAAGTAATTATAAAAACATTTTCTTAAATTTACCGAATTGTGAGACATCCGAGAGCTTTAATAAAACCTTGACATTCGCTAATTTAAATGCGAAGAAGAGATTGATTTAAGCATGTTATGAGACGCATTTTTGTAAAAAAAATTGTAGAAGTACGATGATTATCAATAATTTTTGTTCGGTTCTAATATACATATACCTTAGACATTTGATTAAATCAAGTAGGTTTATACATAATAAAAATATATAATTAATTAAGATAATCCCCATTTCAAAATAGATCCGCAGTAATTGTTATGAGTTATTTCACTAAGAAAAGAGTCGTAAACAATAATAAGTAAGTATTAAACTTAAATCTTAGGTTAAATTCACAAAAATAGGTGATACCTGCATATGCACGCAGAAAGCATTTGATAACATTATACTATACACCTACCTTTAAACTTTCAGTCCTAATATTAACGAATCGATGCACAATACACCTCACATAATTTAATTTAAGGGTTTTTAAATAGTATTATTAAAGAGCTCATCCAAAGTTGCACATTAGAATTACAAAACTGGACATGGCGGACAAAACAAAACACAATCAGTAATCGGTACTTGATTGTTGAGATTGGGAACTTGATCATGGCTATCTTTGCTATTTAAAATATAGCATTGCAATTCTGCTTATTATTATATTTTAAAAATTAAACTTTTAACAATTTTTTTACGATTTTCGTATTTGTATTTTGAACATATACCTACGTACTTAGTTGATAATCATTATTTTGATGAATTTAAAAAAATATATGTCTCTTATACTAGTGGAGTAAAAAGCTGTTTCTATCGTGTCATCCCGTTTGCACTTTGTTGCTAAAATGTAAGACCCACTTTAAATCATTCTCCATACCTTAAGATTGCAAAATCGACTGGTCGTCAAAGAATCGTGTGTGTAGGGGATGACTGGGGGGTGAATTTTAAAAAAATTGCAAAATTTTTTTTTTGCGTTTTATACATCCACACCACCTGGGTATCAATCTGCCAAAATATTGTGTCAATATTTTAATCAGAAGTATTTTTTATCTAATTTTGAAAGCACCGTGCGCAATGCTTTTATATGGAGCGCCTTAATGAATAAACGCTTGCCCTGAAAAACCATAACTGCAATAACCTTACACTCGCCCTAATTCGAAATCCTTTTGGCTAAGCAAAAAAACTACCTCTATAAATGTTGCAGAGAAAAGATCAAGGATCATATCGATTTTTTTTTAAATTTCAATCCGATTGATAGTTTCGTTAAAAAATTGAAAATTTTAAATTCATGTCGTAGCGGACGCGGCCGGCCAAGGAGATGCGAGGAAGGATGATATTACCATAGCATAGGCAACCGAAAAACGACTCTATGTTTCAAACCCGTTCAGGGTGCATGTAAGGTCCATATTCTCTTATTATCGCGCTATTTCTGCTTGTTTGACACGTTTTAAGTAAATCTTATTATTACTTCTTTAATTAAATTATTGATTAGATTTGTTTTTTTTTGATAATTACACTTTCTTTTGATATTTTTCATTAATAATAATTGTAAATACACAAAAATATACCTACCTACCTATATAAATTCTGTAAAAGATTTGTTGAATATAATAAATTATCAATAGCCGTTTAATAATATGAATACCCTATATGTATATGTATTAACAAATTACAAACCCTCTAAAAGGATAGAAAAAAAGAACGAAATTTTAAGAATGAGATTTTACTTGTCTATGGTCCAGGAGAAATTTGTTATCCATTGCGATTATTCAGAATCAGAACTTGCTTCATTGTCAGACAGCATACCGTCAGTGACAAATACAAGAGCAATATTTATATCGTCTCTATTGGCACATAAATGCGCCATACATCTGCAGGAACCAATGCGATTAATTTGTTTTTTTTTTTACAAGAACATAGTGGTCCGGTACACCCTGAAATAAAAATGTATTAATTTAAAATTCAGATATAACCACAATAAGTAAATTAATATACCTTTTTTACAACTGCAAGTACTTAGAACACAAATATTTTCTGGTAATATTGCTTCAGTTGTCAAGACAGGTACCAGTTTTCCATTTTTAATATTCCAGTCGCAATTTAATACATCGGGTAAGGATGGTATTGGTATTGTAATGTTCAGCCATATTTTTGTCTGATAGTGAACACGATGACAGTGTTGTTTTAGACTATCTAAAGTTGGAGGCAATTTGTTGATAGCCTTAGAGGACGCCAAGATTCCTCTAAGAACGCTTATGCATTTAATATTGTCATTTGTTGTATATAAATAAAGCACAAATCTAACTACATCATTAAAAACTTCATCTAAATGCTGCTGAACGCCGACTCTAGCAAGTAGATTATAATGTGACAAAAAGACTTTCCAGCACGTTTTCTTGCCCAGTCACACAAACTGACTAGTTGTGTCAGAACCTGTCAATGCACGAAATGCTAGTAGACACTTCATCATTGCACTATCATGAATTGCTATAAATCGTACGCTTTCTTTAGTTCCCACCTTCATACAAATTTCCGGAGTCAATAAATCCTTAAAGTGAGCCAATAATAAACAAAACATCCGTATCTTTGCAATCAACTATGCATCTTCTATACCCTTCCTCTTTTGTCGATAAAACGTGTAATATAATTCTTCATGCGTTGCTACTAATTCATTATCTACATTGTAATTTGCTTTATACTGCAATGCGTCAAGAAATCCTCCACTAGTAACAAAGTTAACTCCTAAATTTAATAAATATTCGTAGAGCTGATTACCCAAAAAATTTGTGAGTTTTTTCTTATTAAAAACTGAGTGAATAAAATGCCACTGTTGTGGTAGTAATGTATCCGGGCTGTCAATCGCTCGCTCTATACTTTCCTTCAACCCTCTTTTTTGTCGTGTGTTCCTATAATTCCCAATGCAGATTTATTTGAAGGGGTGAATATTATTCCGTTAGGTGCAAGAGACATTGGGTAAGCTCTTAACTTAATTCGTGTTTAAAGATATCTGCATAGTTAATATTTCTTCCATTTTCCATTTCACTAAATAATTGTTGTAATGCTTCATTTTCCGTCACATCGAATTTTCTTTTTCCGCTTGTGCTAGGTTTTCCATTATATTGCGCAATTCTGTAGAAACGCATGAGGCATGATATTTTATTTCAGATGCAATTAAATCCTGTTCTCCTATTCTGGAATAAAATAATGGATTGTTTCGCGATATATTTTTAATTTTTTCCTCCATGTTCTTGCTCAAGACCTGGCACATTTTTTAAGTTTTTAAACGTTTTTGGCAAAATACGCACTTGTGTACATCGAATGAAGTTGTCGGTAAGAAACGTTTTTGAGATGTTTCCGCTTGGAAAAGATCAGTTATTTTCGCATATTTTATTTGTATGAAGCAATATTTCTAGAACTGGTATACATTTTATAGCAATTATTGTGCCATTGTAAATCATTTCTCTTTTTTAAATCGTTAAAAATGTAAAATATATGCAAAAAACGGGCATCTTCTTTGCAGATATTCATACGAAATTCGTGCATTTAATAAACCTTTGTTTGGATATTTTCTTTTGATATCATTAATTTTTCCGCTTGGCAAATAACGCATCCTCGATGATTATAAATTTTCTCTTTCTTGTCTACAACTTTTTTTAAAGGTTCTTACCCTAACTTTTGACTCAAATTCGCTATCGGAACTAGTACTGCTTTTAATATCCATCATCAAATGGAATTGTAACAAATCCTGCTCAGAAACTGTACTACATGCTTTAAAAAAGCTTATCGAGGTACGTAATTAAACTGAAGCTCGGCTATTAACTAATAGTCTAAAAAATGTCACAATCTTGATTAGTTATATATTAAACACTATTAAAAACTGTATTAAACACTACATATAAATTTTACTAGATTATAAGTTTTAATAAACAATCCAAATTCCACTGCTAATCCCTTGCTTTAAAAGAAAATACATTTCCACAATAAATATGGACCTTACATGCACGCTGAACGGCTTTGAAACATAGAGTCGTTTTTCGGTTGCCTTTGTTACGGTAATATCATCCTTCCTCGCATCTCCTTGGCCGGCCGCGACCGCTAGGGCATGAATTACCAATTTTCAATTTTTTAACGAAACTGTCAATCGAATTGAAATTTTAAAAAAATCGATGTGATCCTTGATCTTCTCTCTACAACGTTTATAAAGGTAGTTTTTTTGCTTAACCAAAAGGTTTTCGAGTTAGGGCGAGTGTAAGGTTATTGCAGTTATGGCTTTTCAGGGCAAGCGTTTATTCGTTAAGGCGCTCCATATAAAAGCATTGTACACGATGCTTTTAAAATTAGAAAAAAAATACTTCTGATTAAAATATTGACACAATATTTTGGCAGATTGATGCCTAGGTGGTATGGATATAAAAAACACAAAAAAAAAATTTTGCAAATTTTTTAATAATTACCCCCCTTCATCCCCTACACACACGATTCTTTGACGACCAGTCGATTTTGCAATCTTAAAGCATGGGGAATGATTTAAAGTGGGTCTTACATTTTAGCAACAAAATGCAAACGAAAATCTTTTCCAGAAGGCTTTTGTGGGCTGGCAAACTCTACTATACTATATTACTTGAAATCAGAAACAGTCCGGCAAGCTGAATAAAATTTTTGAGTCCTAATTTTGAAAATGGTGAATTTCCTTTCATTATGCTTTGAATAATTCATAAATCTCATAAAAGAACTCGCATTTTCGATAGAAAAAAAAATATTGTAGGGGTTTTTGGAGTCGCTGATTGTCAGTAATCAGCGATCGCAATCCCCGTTGCTATAAAAGATTTTCAAAATGTGTTAAAAATTTTTTGAAAATTATTAAGTAAGTATACGAATATAAAAACTATTTATACAGGGTGTTTCGTGAGTGACTGGCCATACGCTAGTGAGGGGTACAGAACCCTAAGACGATTTAAGAATGATCTTTATTAGATCTCTAATGCCTTTTCTGATATACAGCGCGTTTTTAATTTTTGCCAAAATTTAAATCGGCCGTGTTTTTTTAATGGCTGTAGCAAATTGTACCAAATAGATATGTTTTACAAATAGAGGTCTACATAATTCAGTATCGAAAACAAAAAAATCAGGGCCTGAGCCAATTTCTTAAATTTTGGATCTTACCTAAAAACATCATCCTGTGTATAGATTTTGGCAATGTACAATACAGATTTTTAAATAGTCTAATAGTGTGCCTGAACCATGTAGTTAGTTTTTTTGGCACGCTTTTAACGCCTCGAGAATTAACAGCTGAGTTTCACAATAAATCCGGGTAACTTTCGGTCACAAAAACATTAGTAACTACATGGACGACATTAATTTTGTGGAGAAAGATTTAATTTTACTGTCTGTTAGAATTTGCTACAACGATAAAAAAAAATGTAAAAATTTGTAAATATCAACCAAAGTCAAAACAAAAAATTTAAATATATAAAAATATGAACAAACAAAATTTTTATTTAGAACAAATACAAAAGAGTAAAAATTATGTGGAAGTGAAATAGTTAGTGCGATTAAAAAGAATTTGATCCAATACAATTACACGAAATTAAAATAACACACCTAGAATGTAACGATCAAAAAATAATTTTAAAAAGAATAACTGCAACAAATGTTCAAAATGTCTGCCTCCAACCTCAACATAATATTATAATAATACAGATTTTCAAAATAGTCTAATAGTGTATTGGAACTATTTATTCAGTTTTTACACAGTTTTAATGATTCGAGAATTAACAACCATATAAATCCATTTCAAAAATCTCGTGAGCCTTGATAAACATTTGCCACAGACAACACTCAAAGTACCTGTCAAAAACTTTGTTCTTGTTTTGCCAAAATCCATATACAGGATGGTGTTTTACAGTCACTCACGAAACACCCTGTATAATTGTTGCACATTCTATGATACTCTTCACAGTTTTTTTTGTAAATAATATTAATTTTAGACATTTTTTGTTTAATTACAAAACGTAAAAAAAATTCAAATTTAAATAATTAATAACTTTATTATTTATTGATCGATTTTGTTCAAAGACAATAGGTTTCTTCCTCTAGCTAACACTAACTTATTGGCCAAGTTTCAATACAATCGGACTTTTCGTTCTTAAGTTATCGTGCTTACAAGAAACGTGACGGACGGACGGGCGGACGGACATTTTGAAAGTTGTTCAGAATTCGATCACCCACAAAAATTTTTCTCTACAAACAATATTACCGATTTTAAAAATGTGCCGATCGAATACAATATACTCTTCGTTTTGTATTTGCGAAACGAATAAGAATATTTATGATGTTCACCAACATAACAAAAAAATATATAAATTTAAAAAAATACCAAGATATATAATACCGAAATTTGAGGAATCATGATTCATGTTTTTGGAATTTAAAACTCCGCACTAAAACTTCATTTTATTAATTTTTGTTGTTTCATACTCAAATATGTCATTATGTTAAATACTGAAAAAAAAACACATTTTATTAAACATCATTGGAAAAAAAATAATTGTCTGTTTAAATTATTACTTTAACTTACTTATTATAACTGTTTAAACAATATAAATATTTGAGTCCGTAAGTCAGAATGATCTGATTTCAAATAAACAAACAAAACAAACATTAAGAAAAAATAAATTCACCATAATCGGTTCCTGAAAATTCTGAAGTAAAACCTTCATTGACTCATTCATTGATTTTTAGGAATGTCTAATTAGACACCTTTTTCTATTTTGTGGTACTCTAGGTACACTAGGTATTGTGGACTTTCTCTTGTCGACCCTCGAATTTTCTGTAATTTCTATAATTTGTTGAATTAACCCCTAAATGTATTTTTTAGATGACATAAAAATAGATGCACCAGAAAATCAGTACCCAAAAGTGGGAACCAATGACATCATAAAGTGTATAGTAAAGGGTAATCCATCACCTATCATTGACTGGAATAAAAACGATCACTCTATTACTTCCAATGACAAATATGTGATACGTCCAGCGGAAGGACTGTTAATTAACAATATAACAGAAGCTGATGATGGAGTGTATAAATGCACAGCAGTGGTAGTTAGCACTGGGCAAATCAAGTCAAGGAATATCAAGGTAATTATTCATATGAGAGGCTAGCTTATAATAGATACTGTGGGAAAATGAATTAAAAAAACTGAAATAGACAAAATGTATAGGAAATCGATTGTTACATCATATCAATGTAAATCTAGAAATTATTTCAAAATTCTTATCTACATAGCCTAATAATGGGGGATTCCATTAAACAAGTTGATAAATCGCGTTATTTAGGAATTTATATTGGGAAAATTATTAGACAAGTCATTTTCAAACTTTGGAGATATATTTATTATGCATTAGAGCAGCTATAGTCAAATCATTATGTGATTATAATAAAAATTGGGGCTTTGGTGCCACTTGAAGTGAGGCGCCTCCCAAAATGTCTTGGTTGCTGGCTGACATAATTCCTTCTCTCCAGATCATCTAAAAAAAAAATTAAATTTGTTTTTGCTTCTTGTGAATATAGGTAGGTATTGCATGAACTACGGAGAATTTTTTTTAGAAATTGAGGACCTGCGATGTATGAAAAAAGAATTACTTTTTTCTCTTAAAAGGTCGTTACATTTTTTACGATAAAAAAAAGTTTTGCATGTATTTTATTTTGAGAAACACAGTTGTGTTCTCGATATATCTACCAAATCTCAGGGCAATCGGCTTAATAGTTCTTGAGATATCATGTTGACGTTTCAAGAACACAAAACGTGTCAAAATGTTAATACCAGAATCCCTGCGCATGCTCAGTATAGCGTTTTACGTATTACGTTTACGTATTAGCAATTTTGTTTTTTTTTTTTTTTTCAGATTATTGACCTTACAAGCAAATTGTTTTGGCCACAAACATATAACTACCTGTAATAAGACAAAAATTAACCGAATTTGCGGATATAAAAAATTACATATGTATATGTAAATATATTAGCAAATTTAAGTGGCTTAAAATCTCCCTAATGACATCGATGGCGGCCCGTCAGGGATGGCAGGGTAGATAGTGCCCACTCAATTATCTAAAAGAGCCAAGCCCAAGCAGTATTCAGTCATAAAATTTTGCCGCTAGTTAATTTTAATATCAAAATTATAAAATTAAAGTTGTTTTTATTTATGATAATATTTTTAATAATTTACTACATATTAATCCACCTCCACCAAGTTCACATACCCGCTTAATCTTAATGCTGGGTCGCTTGTCGCTAATTTTTATGCGCATGAGCATAAAATATAACCATCAGTAACCAGGGTGGGCAGTGGACAATGAAATTGTGTTATACTACATCAACACATATGTTGGTCATTCTCTTCAATCTTACGCCTGCATTGCGTATCAAAACGGGACGTATATCTATGTCTTGCATCTTTAGAGGTGATTTATATCTAGGGAGGGCATGCCACGCCTAAGGAAAACTTATAAATAACCAATAATGAATTTTGAATTATAGAATAGAGTATGTTTACATTTAACAATATATCAAAATCAAATCTAATTATTTGATGTTTGATAAAAGGAAAAAAAAAAGAAGTTAGTGTGACATGATTATGAAAATATTATTTGCAAATTCATATAGATACTGGGCTTTGTATTTTGTGGGTGGAATGTGGACACAGCCTGTCTCATCCCTTCCCTTTCTTTTGCCATCGTAATTTCTCGCTAAGCATCGTTTTATTTTCGGAAGTATGTAACATATTTATTACAATTTGTTATTTGTTTGTGTTTGTGCAACTGCCCACCCACAGCTAAAAGCCACAGGCCGCCACTGAATGACATCTAAATTGAAGTCAGAAGTTAATATTTAATTTTATCATTTTATTACAGAATTGCAAAAACTCTTGTACGCAATATGTTGCAAAAATGAGTGCTTTTTCACTCATTGTAGTTGTAACAAGGCTTCTATATAACAGAATAATGTTTGTGTTTCAAAGTTCAAATATAGCATTAAGGCATTTTATCCAAAAGCCTTCAATAATGAAACCATATTTTTCAAAGAATGACAATAACGCACATTTTTCAGGTTGAGGTTCAGATACCCCCAGAAATAAGTCCAATGGAGCCAATTACAATCATTGAAGGTGAAATTTCTTCAACAAGATGTACAGCAACTGGAAAACCTCCACCGGAGTATCAGTGGATCAAACTTAGCAACCGTGAAGATTTAGCAATTGCAGACCGATTTGATGTACACAAAAATACTGGAGAATTAATAATGAACAGAGTCGAATTTATTGACGATGGAACATATAAATGCATAGCTCAAAATGCAGCAGGACGAGCTGAGTCTACTGTTAGAGTCAACGTATTGGTTAAACCAAGAATCTATGAATTAATAAATGTTACAGCTCCTATCCGAACTGAAACAGAAATAATTTGCAAGGCGTATGGTAGACCACCACCGCAGGTAGTATTTAGAAAACTTAGCAACAGGGAACCTTTCAGAGTTGGCCAACAGTTTGAGGACCACAGAATAATATTAGAACAGCAATTTTTCGAAGATAAGGGAGAAACGTTTGGTACTTTAATAATTTCTAACTTAAATAGAACTGATGATGGTCTGTATGAATGCATTGCGAACAACGCTGCTGGCACAGCATATAAGAATGGTCATATCACAGTTGAATTTCCCCCTACATTTGAACGTACTAAGGATTTACCACCTGTTTGGAGTTGGGATAGCAAACCGGGCAATCTTACATGTGTGCCTGAAGCCATACCAAATGCCACGATAATTTGGAGATATGGCAATCTCGAAATTAGAGATAATAACAATTTCAAAAAAATTGGTAATGGACCAGTATCTTCCTTAATTGTTACTCCTTATAACCAACCCCAATTTTATGCACAATATGAGTGTATTGCTATCAACAAGCTTGGCAATGCTAGCATAAAAATTGAGCTAAGGCACGCAGAAGTTCCGCGGGCTATAGCTCAAGCGAGAGCTGAGACTGTAACTGCGACCACAGTTAAATGGAGTATTGTACCTGCAAGTCATTTTGATGGATTACCAATTAGATCTTTTACAATTCAGTATAAACCAGATAGACAGTTGTCATGGGATTTTGCTAGGAATCATACTTGGAGTTATGGTAAGTAACAAAATAGATACTCAAGTTTGCACATTCTATGTATGAATGAGAATAATACTTTTCAATTAGCACAGAAGTGCAACGAATGTCCAGCGAGCCTATTGGTCAATATTTGCAATGCCAAGTTTCTAAGCATTATATTGCTATGATCCAAATTCCAAAATATCTGTAACCATTATTAACTGTCAGCAATCCGACAATTTACAGTTATTCATGTGTAAAACTAACATATAATATGTAATTTGTAGAAGTAGCCAACAAAATATTACAAATAGTGCCATTTCCGTGCGACTATAAATGAGAAGCTTTCGAGAGTCATTCATCGCTTGTTTTTTCAGAATAACAGAATTTGAAACTTTGTCCGTACTTGTTATCACCTGTTCTCAATGTATCAAAATTACAACAACTGTGATAAAGGACGAGTCTCTAAGGCTGGTTTTTGGCCTAACATATTTTGATTGATTGATTGATTGATTGATTTGCCAGCGTAAGGTGGGCATTGCTGCCAATTCCGGTGCAGGGAGATTTGTTCCACCACGCAGCCCGATCGCCCACCGATCATCTCACCGTGTGCCAGAACAAACCCCCAGTGCTTTTATATACCGCCGGACCAGCTGCATACGCTGGATTGGACATTGGACATGCTTGTTGTCAGCAGCGAGAGCCGCATGACGCATGGGGTAGGAGTATAGGATGGAGCGTGTAGGTGTTTGTGAGATGTTTCTTCTTGTTTTCCTTCTGTCTTCATCGGATGGAAAGTGCGCTTGTGAGATGCTTCTTTTAGGTTTTCGTGCTTTTCGTGCTTCTTTTTACTTTCAGGTTTTTGTGATATGCTTCTTCTTAGTTTCTGTCTGTGATCATCTTCTCTCCTATTCTACTTCTGAGTTTTCTGTTTCTGAGTCTGGCAGTGTGTATATCCTTGATATTTCTTTATTGTATTCCATTTTTTGTTGTGCCAACTTTTCCCAGTGTGTATAATCCTTTCCTAGCTTATTCATAATTCTCTCGATTGTTGTAATCCATGTGTAGCATGGCCTCCCTATTTTCAGTTTGTTGCTGTTCATTCGCAGCGCTTTCTTCAGTAGGTGTGTCGTGTCCCGTCTTTGGACATGTCTCCAGTATTTCATTGCGTATGATTCTATTCTTTTGATTATTGTTCTTTCCTCTAGTAATGTTGACGTTTTCTGTCGTTTTTGTGGTTTTCCTGTTTTTGCTAGCAGTTGGATAATGTCCCTTTCAGCTCTTCTCAGGCTTCTTCGGTTGGCCTTTATCGTTGCTGCGTTTTTGACTCCATATATCATCGTAGTAGGCATTATGATGGTCGTGTATACCTTTTTGGTTAGGCACCATGGTGGTTTGTTGTCCTCAATGAAGGGTAGTAGAGCTCTTGTGACTCTGTAGGCTGTTTTGACTTGGTCCAGGACTGTGGTGAATAGTCGGGGGGATAGGGAACATCCTTGTTTGACTCCTATATTCTTCATTTTTGATTCCGTCGTCTGTCCAAACCATTGTATTGCAGTGTTTTCGTGTAGGCATGCTTTTATTATTCTGTTTATTAAGTGTTGCGGTACTCCCCTGTTGAGCAAAGTGTTGACTATAGCCTCATGTCTTATAGTATCAAATGCCTTTTGGAGGTCAATTGAGACTATATATAGTTTTGTTCCTTCTTTCCACTTTTCTTCCAGGATCCGTCTGGTGGTGTACATGTGGTCGTCTGTCGATCTACCCTTGATAAATGCCGTTTGATAATCTGGTAGTTCGCCGATGTATTTTTCCATTTCTCTGAGGAGGAATTGTGCGTAGTATTTATACCCTACACTGCTGAGTGTTATTCTTCTGTAATCGTCCACGTTTTGTGGTGATTTGATTTTAGGGAGCGGTATCTGTATGGTTGTATTCCATTCCTCAGGCAGGTAGATAGATAGATAGATAGATAGATAGATAGATAGATAGATAGATAGATAGATAGATAGATAGATAGATAGTTTATTCAGTCAATACAATATCCAAATTGTGTACACTCGTCAAATAACATATTCGAAATTACATCAATATTTAAAACAGACATTTAAAATAACACTTACAGAAATGAAACATTTTTTTTTAACTTTAAAATATTAAAATATTACAAATATAACATATTAAAAATTCAACTAGGTATATAGTAGTATATTAAAATATTAAAACATCACTTAAAAATTCAAATATATCATAGTATGCTTTTTTTAATAAAATTTCTTTCACTTTATACTTAAATGTTTTCAAATTTGTCATTTTGATCTCATCAGGTAATTTATTAAAAAATGTTGGTCCAAAATGATTTACACCATTCATTGCTTTCGTAAGTTTATATGTTTTTTTTGATATATTAGTTTTATTTCGGGTATTGTAAGAGTGTATATCTGTGTGACATTTATAGTTGTGAAAATTTGTTTTCACATAAACAAGACATTCGTAGATGTACATGCAAGGCAAGGTAAGTATTTGATATTGAATAAAGTAAGGTCGGCAATGGGTCCTCATATTCACGCCCGCGATGACCCTCACAGCCGATTTTTGCATTCGAAAAATATTTACCTTATTCGCACAATGACCCCAAATTAATAAGCCGTATTGTAGGTGGCTGTGAAAGAATGCAAAATATGCTGTGCGAACCATCTCCGGAGAGACACAGAAACTCAATTTCCGCAATAGAAAAAGGTTTGATGCGAGTTTCTTGGATAGGCTTGCCGTGTGAGCACCCCAAGTGAATTTGCTGTCAATATGAAAGCCAAGGAGTTTTACAGGTTCTGTGTTCACGTTATTTGGTTTCAAACTTATAGTGATTCTTTGGGTTTTATCAGTATTCATTTTTAATTTTATGGAGGAAAAATATTCTTCTGCTTGAGTTTCAGCTTCACTTGACATGCTCTCGGCCAAGTCTATATCCTTGTTGCAATTTATTAATGTGGCGTCATCCGCATAGAGAACTAGATGTGTGTCCATGATATCGCTGGCCAGATCGTTGATATAGAGGGGTGTGGTTTCCGTCCATGCGTTGGTGATGATTTCTAGGATTAGCTGTTTTATGTTGTCCGGTCCATAGTATACTAGTTCGTTATTTATTTTATCTATTCCCGGGGCCGTGTTTCTTTTAGCTCTGGCCATTATTTCTAGTAGTTCGTCTTTTGACGGTGGCTTTCCCAGAGGCCAGTGGTCCATTTCTTGTATTGGTTCTATTTGACTTCTCTCTGCGTTTCCTTCTTCTAGTTTCCTGACCCAATGCTGCAGTGGTATGTATTTTCTTGACTGCGTATTGTTGTTTTTCCTGTATGTTTTGGGGTGTCTAAAGGTTTGGTTTAATCTCTGTCCTACTGGAGTGGATTCTATGTTTTCGAAGAATTCCCTGCATTTTGTTTTTTCTGTTCGTGCCTCCTCTCTGTGTCTCTTCTTTCTTTCCTCGCTTCTATTATCTTTTTGTCTAT
This sequence comes from Stenurella melanura, assembly GCA_963583905.1. Lineage (NCBI taxonomy): Eukaryota > Metazoa > Arthropoda > Insecta > Coleoptera > Cerambycidae > Stenurella > Stenurella melanura. Next base: position 31,156,170 of record OY757314.1, on the reverse strand, counting down.
GTTTGGTGTATATTGTTTTCCTGTTGCCTTTATTTTCTTTAGTTTTTCGTAATTTCTTTTCGTGTCTTTTCTTTTTGGGCTCATAGGGGATTTGTTCCTTTTCAATGTTTTCCTCGCCGCTATTTTGATTTTTAAACCCATTGTTGACCAATTTAGTTCCTTTCCTGTTAACTGTTTTTCTATCTCCTCCTGGTATTTCTTTTTTATTCCTTTGTTTTGTAGCAGTGAGATGTTCCATGTGTCATTTGCTGTTTTGTTGTATCTTTTTTTTTCTTTTTTTCTTCTTGTTTCTTTATTACTAGTGTTCCATATAATATTTTATGATCTGTTTTGACGTTTGTTGCTTGTTTTGCCTTCATATTTTTGACCCTGTCCCTTATTTTTCTATCCACTAGGATATGGTCTATTTGAGGGTTGATGTTTCCTTTATTCCAGGTATTAAGGCAGGTTAGGTTCTTGCTCCATGTGTTTCTAACTGTTAGATCTAACAGATGTGTCAAGTTTTTTAGCAAGCTTCCATTATCGTTTGTCCATGTGTGAAGTAAGGTTTTTCCTATGATATTCTTGTCTTCATGTGTTTGGTCGTCCTTTCCTATATGCGCGTTGAAGTCTCCTAGTATTATTGTGTTCATTTTTCTATTCCTATTTCTTCTAGTCTCTTGGGTAATCTGCCTGAATACTCGTCCTGCCCGTTTGTCGGTGGGCACATGTACTCCTAGTATGCATATGTTTTCCTTTCCAATTTGTAAGTCTGCCATGGTTATGTTTTCTTTTACTTTTCTTGTCTTTATCTGGATGGGGGTGTTCCGTCTTATTGCCCATGCGACTCCTCTGCTGGTTTTTTCTTTGTCCCCTCCACTTAGATGCCATTTGTAGTTTTGAGTAACTGCAGTTCCGTCTATCGTGTGTGTCTCTTGTATGCATGCAACGTGTATGTGTTCCATCATAAGAACCTCATCGATTTTTTCTCTTTTCTCTCTTGTTATGCATCCTCTGACATTCCATGTCGCCAGAATGATGTCATCGTGTTGTAATTCTTGACTGTTGGCTTCCTCTGTTCTTTGTGATATTTGGTACATGTTTATGTGCGTTGCTTCCTCTAATTCTGGGCGGGGTGTTATAGCCCCAGTTCGAGCGTATGTTTCTTCTGGTTGTTCTGCTTCATGTTTTTCTTGTGCAATAATCGCGCTATCGTAGTGATTTCTTTCGTTTCAGTGCTTCCTATATACTATCTCTAGTGGTGTGTTCTCTCTTCCCTGTTGGTTAGTAGGATGGAAGATTATATGCTCTCCTTCTTCTTGATGTACTATTATTGTCCTGTTTTTCATATTTGTTGTTACTGCAATTGTTTCCTACCCCCCCCCCCCCCCAAAAACCTTCTCTTCTCAGATCTCGAATGAATGCATTTATTTTTCCCGTATTAGAGTTGTATCTATTGTAACGGGGTGCTAGTTCATGGATGGATGCCTGCATGAATGGCATGAAATGGTCTGGTCTAAGTGATTTTCGATATAGTCAGCTACTTGTTTTCGTAGGGTTTTCGTCGCATTGGTATGTGCCTGTGATGTTATATTTTCTCCCTCCAGTTGGTGCTTTAATGCTCCATATAGACAGTTTCCGTCGCTGTCGATTTTTTTTTTTTGTACCAGTAATTGACGTGTTCTCGTTTCAACGTCCTGTATTAGTGTGTCCATTTTATTTGCCTTGTTTTTCAAAACCAATATTAGCTTGCTGTAAGAGAGTCTTTTTATTATGTTATCTGTATCGCGGTAAAATAACTTTTTACAGCGAGTTGCAAATGAGAAAGCGGCCCGAGAGAAACCTCCGCACACCCTGTATATTGTTTTGATTTTTGTAGTGCCTAATTCAAATTCCCCATATAAAACTAATAACTCTGCAGCGATAAACAAAAAGTTTATAGTAAATAAATTATTTCTTAAACAAAAGTACCCGTTCCACATGAAGAATTCATTCATTCGCGTATATGTGAAACAATGGATTTCCGAATCACAACATTCTTCCCATCTGTGAAGGTTTAATAAATATATCTTATCTTAGAAATAAATAGAAATAACACTTATCTTTCATCCTTCGTACTAGCCACTTTGGGAGGGTGGTCTTAGGTGCATGCACTTGTGGATAATTTATGACCTGGTCCCATTCAACGTGTTTATTTTCTTTTTATCCGAGTTATGTTGCCAGATGTCTGTACCCTTTGTCGAGCTGCCCATATACGCCTTTAGTGATGTCATAGTTAAATATCAAATATCAGCTATATGAATTAGCCAAATTTATGTTAATATTTATCAACTAATGTAGGATTTTCCACTCTTTAATTCAACACATTTTTGCGCGTTTCACACCGTGTTTACTCTAGTTTTTCGGGATTTCATGGGATCCACTTAAAAACGCGTCTGCCTTCATCGACGACCGAACTGAACTCCTGGTTTTTGGCCTAACATATTTTTGAACAAAAATAATTGAAACATTTTTTATTATATCTACTTTGAATATCTAAACAATTCCACAACATACGGAATCATTTCCGATCCCCTATTCCAGCCCCCTAAAACTGCCGAGTTGCCCGCTGAGATATCCTAATATTCTACTAAGAAGCAAAACATCATCGGCTAGTGATATAAGGCATACACAAGTATACGTCCCCCTCTCTAGTTAATGTCCCCTCCCATAAACATAGATCCTTGAGAATAATCCACAATCAGTGTTGTAACTAGGGCAGGGCAACCGAGGCCCAAGCCAGGGGCGCAAGCCTCATGAGGCGCAATATGTCAGACTGACAAATCGCGCTACTTGAAATCACGCCACGACACTGGATATGATCCTCCGTCGAGCGCAGTGCGCTTGAGCAAGTGCAAGTGATAGGTATTGAGACGCACCCCTCCTACCCCTATTGTTTTCTAGTGAAATTCTGGTTTGATTAATTACCAGTTACCCTCCCCTCTCCCCTGAATGTCTAATTACTAAAACAATTGAACTAATTTGGCTGTGTGATCGTCTAGTTAGTGGTAGGACCCAAATTTACGTTTGTGATTTTGTAGTACTTGTTACCAGAATTCTTTTTAAAGTTTGATATTACTGTTTCTATTTATTGATATTAATTACTTTGTTAGAGGTTTAATTATAGAAAACTAATGGATTATTGTACTTGATTAAATATTCTTCACTGAACTGATTACACTCGGTACTTTATTTAGGCACTGATTTCTGTTTTTAATTTGCACTTTATTTGATAAGTATAATTTAGTATTTTCATAATACCTGGTATAATCTTTAAGAAACAGACTTATATCTTTATTTTGTCAACCTTTGTTTATTGGCTATTTAATTTTAGATTTCATTTTATTCATCTATTAAATTAAACAAACCTTATCTTTGATTCATTTATTTTGTAAATGTACTTTTTCCTAAGTAAAACAAACCTTATGTTTGTATAGTTTAATTTATTAATTCACTTTTCTTTAAGATTAACTCAAACCTTATGTTTGGTTAATTGGATGTTATTTTATTCAGTATTCTTTTAGATTAGATCAAACCTTATGTTTGATTAGTTGTATGTTATTTTATTCACTATTCTTTTAGATTAGGTCAAACCTTATGTTTGACTAATTGTAGTATTGAATTTTATTTTTATTTAAAAGTAAAATAATTAAAAGCAAGGAACGGTTTAATACGTATATTCAGACAATCGTCAGGTTACAATACAGGAACGAAAAATAAAACGTTGTGGCAACTGCCATAATATAATATAAATTTACAGTGAAAAATAATCACAAATTTATATTTCCAGTCACAGATTTCGCCGGGACAAACAGTCACTCCAATATCCATCAGATGTTCAATCAAATACAACAATAATCACTAAAAATGATAATGATTATTACGAGAATCCTCGTACAAATTGAAGTAGCAAAAGTGCTGAATCCGGCACATGAACAGTTTGTATCGGGTGGCGAAATCTCGCAGTAAATGATGAAGTTAAATACATGGCAAATTGAAATCTCAATTAATTGCTCAATCAAACATTGTTTGAGGTTGCGAAGCGCAGAGTGATGGGATCTGGCCAATAAACTTGACTCAGAACCAGCCTATTGGCTGCCAATTGGCTAATGTGTTGCGAAGATTGTATTTGTTCAAACACTCGCATGAACAAGCAATTAAAAATCAATTCCAATTTGCCCATGGCTTGGAAAGATGCCATTGCAGGTGAATGCAAAACAAAACACCCTGTACAAAGTTTAACATGTAATAAGTCCTTTAAATTATGCATTATTGTTAACCATAGGGAAGTCACATTACAGGTCATTTCTTGTGGTGAACACAAGTGGCCTGCGATGCACCCCGCTGGTCAAGCAATAAATATACCGATCGTCTGAACAGCTGTGAACTGCCCAGACAGTACAATATTGTTGTATGAGTTGAACATCCAACCAATAAGGTGTAGAATAACCCCACATCCCAAATAAAATCTGCCACTGGAAATAAATCATAAAGTTCTATAAAATTTACCTAATCTCAGTAAATCAATTTAAATGAGTAATATGATCGAGAGTACAATGCAGAACTCCTTAAATTAATGTACCACACCCAATATTAGTTGAGGTAAAAATTAACTAAATAACTGTATTGCAAACTTAACACAAAAATTAGTTCAAGTTAGTTATTCTTATTAAAATTATCAAAGTGCCACAATAAAATATTCACGCGAGTTTTATACTGTCGAATCCGAACTATAGAGTAATTTCCGATTACGTTGCCCAATCGACCAAATTGGCAACACCAACTTATTGTACCGAAAACTCAGAACAACAATTATATTCTACGAGACATGGCCTCCTAAAATTGTGAATACACAATTCTTTGACCGTTGGTCAAACAATCGCACAATTCTCCAAGTCGTCAGTAAAAATTGGTATTGTCGAATTAATCGACGGTTGTTCAATCAACTAAAAGAATCTTATCAATTGCACGAATTGCTCGGGAGAACCTAAGTTCAACGAGACATGTCCGTCAATAATTCTAAGTACAAAATAATTTGTTAACAGCTAGTTAGTTGCTAACAAATTATAGAGTGCTGTATACGAGGTGAATTGCTCTGGAGAAAATTAATTCAGCGAGACATGTCCACCAGGTCTTTCAAAATTGATTGACCCAGTGTGTACTTTTTCTAGAGTATTTATACCAGAAGTTTCCTCAAAATTAATGACGTAGGGTTCCCACCGTGTCGTTCTGGGCCCGGTTCGCACGGCCACCTGCATCTAAGGGCTTATGTTTTGTTTACGCTAACGTAATAAAATGAAGTGGATTCTTGGTGTGAAACGTTCTTGCTTTGCTCGATATATGCGTTTTTTTAGGGAACCTTTTACACTATGAATTTAATGTGTTTAAAAAACTTTGCATTTTAACATGGAAATGTACGTTAAATAATTTTGATAGTTACCGGGCGATACTTAGTTTCGTACCAAATTATAAGATATTTCGGAAATATGTAAATTCGGGTTAATAGGCGCGGGAATAAATTTAAAAAATATAGTATACCGGGTGGTCCGTTTCACTATGTTCATTAGTTCATTTGTGCTGATTTAAAGCTACTTCGAGCTTTTAAATAAAGATAATGCAATCGCAAATAATGTAAGTGCAAGAGAGATAATGCATTTTAAAGTTGCTATCAACAAAAATGAACATACCTGATAAGAAGCAACATTTTTAACCGAAATTGCGTATTATTAGTTTCAAATTTGTATGCAACATTTTTACTATATGCACCCATTATTTAAATATAGTTGGGGTGCATGCAGCAAGCTCTTGTAACATCAGAAATCGTAACATTCTTCGGCACCTTGCAACATATATTTACTTTCTTTTCGGGGTCAACACAGCGTTGGGAAGCTTTGTCAAATTTGAAATTGACTCTAAAAGGTCATTCTGATACTAGATGGTCATCAAAGTATCAGTCAGTTCACTCCTTGTTTTCTCATTTACCCGAAGTAAAAGTTCTACATGCGATTTCTGAAAGAACGGGTGAAAATGATGAAATAACCTATTCCACAGACTCTGTTTCATCAGCCCAGATTTTGATAAAACTTATTGATTTTCAATTTATTTGTCAGCTAACTGTGTGGAATCAAATTCTTGGTAATATCGACAAGGTAAACAGCATTTTACAATACAAAACGCAGTCAATTGAAAGAGCAGCTAAACCTTTTGATGGTCTCCATAGGTATTTAAAGAATTTTAGAGAAACCGAGATTGACAAAGCTATAGATGCCGCAAAGGATTTTTTCAGCGGATTAATATAACACCAGAATTTCCAGAAAAAAGAATACGGAAAATAAAAAAAAATGTTCGATGAGAAGGCCGGCGATGAAGCTCAGTCTTTTACAGACTTGAAGAAATTTAAAATCCAGCTGTATAATGTACTTGATACGTTAATATCTCAGATGGATTGGAGATTTAAAACTTTGTCACAGATAGCTTCGGATTTTTGTTTTCTAACAGGACCCTGTCTTTTGGAAAAAACCTACTGAATATCTTAAAAAAGCAGCAGCTGACTTGGCACTAAAATATAAACAAGATCTCGATGCAAACGAGCTAAGTTTGGAGATTGAAAGTTTTAAATACCAAGCTTGTTCTTTAATATCCAACCTATAAAGGCAGCTAACTTAATAACTGTGTTAAATTTTATTCATGAATATCCAAATATAGAAATATGTCTTCGCATAGCACTAACACTGCTAGTTACTTCTGCGTCTTGCGAGAGATCCTTTAGCAAGCTGAAACTTGTATTGTAAAAACGTACTTAAGATCGCAAATAGGGCAAGAGCGGTTGACGATTTTAGCCATGATGTCGATCGAGTATGAAATTGCAGAAAAAAACAATTACACTATAGAAACATTTGCCGGTGAAAAATCAAGAAAAGTTGCGTCATGTGTAACAAAGGAGTGTTTTTTTTAATCTTTTTTTAAATAGGTAAATATATTATATACTGATTCTTGGAACGAATAAAAAAAATCATAAATCAAACATATATCAACAATCTTCATTAGGGAGGGTGGGGGCGCAAAATTAGGGTGCTTGCCCTGGGCGAAATGGTTGGTAGCTATGACATTGTCCACAATACTATTGTATAGACAGCTGGGAAAAAGAATGGGCACATGGTATGTCAGATTTCAAATACAACTGAGTATTGGGAATTAAATAATTTGAGACGTTTGGGTGTCTCAGATGTGCTACGTCGTAGTTTTACTCCTTGATATAATAATCAACCAGCTCAATAATCACACCTTACCAGTCCTCGGCTAGCTTCCATCAATCTCAGTGTGAGTTCCCAGTACATACAGACGTACTGGTTGCCTAACTAACTGTCTAGGTACCTAAGTGAACAATAGATTAATAAATTGTTAAATTAATTTATAGTACGAGAAAGAAAACCCAATTAGTGGAGCTTATAACAAATTTGTTTATTTATAAAACATTTACATACCCTGCGAGATACCAAGTCAATAATAAAAGAAATGCTTCAAATTTATAAGTATCAATTAATTTTCTTTTCGTTAGCAATATCAAAAAGTGATGAGTGACAAATAATTTAATTTAAATAAAATTTATTAACACGTGAAGTTTAATAATAATACCAAATGCAATTGCACGCAGTTTACAGACTTTTCAAAGTAGTGGTTATGGGTACAGAAAATTTAATATTATAACAAATAACAAATACCTAGATCTGGACTATATTCTTTCTAGATAGCCAGTTCTTGACTTTACTATAAACAAGGTAGGTATTTTAAATCGTCAACTTATGAAATAATTACAATACATACACATATATATATATATATACAAACAAAATTTATACAAGTTATGACTTACGGTTGAATTTTGAAATACCCCAAAAGAAAATGAGAACGCTGAACTTCTCCTAGGAATGGAAAGGTATGAGCGTTGAACGGTCTTCTTGTATTCTAGGGTAATCGATTGACTCTGCAAAATTTCACCTCGAACTATAACCAGTTACCACCATCTAAAGTCATGAAAAGAGTCCAACAAAAGAAACAAAACCATCCATCATCGGTATAAGCTCCAAAATTTTTCAACCAATTTTTCTCTATACTAAATACATCTAGTACTACTAACGCTTCTTAATAAAAACTAACGATAAAAAGCCCTTTCAGGGCTTAACAAAATGCCGACCATGTGCTCGACCCAACACGTGCTCTGTAGCCATACATCCAGCAATCATGCTGATCAGATTTTTCACAAATCATTATTACTATTGGTAAATACGGAAATCCCACCATACAAATATTCAACAAAATAACCAAAATGTGGATAAAGATTACTCTCACCAAATTTACCAAGCTACGTGCAACGTCTATTCGTCTCAAAGGTCACGTCAAGAAGGAAGTATTAGAGAACCTCTAACCCCTTACAGGACAGGTGCCTAGCGCAGTCGTACTACGTAGACGACACGACATAAAAAGAATAGAATTTTCATGATACCATTCGACCTTGAACAGTAATCACAAAAATGATTTATTTTAAACATAATATACAACACATCCATAATTTGGATAGAATTCGAGAAGTTCTGGTACAGACGTCACTTTCGATTAAGACAACCTCGACATAGATCAACCTGTTGATCGGAGATATAATAAGAAGTGATATAATATTACGACAATTTAACTATAAAAATTATCCGCTTATTATTGTTTCAAAATGAATATAATTAAAGAAATACTAACTTCTTAAAGCAAAATATATTAAGATAAAACATTCATCGAGCTACTCCGAACAGTACTGTTCAGTGAGAGAGTATTCGGTTAAGACTGAATCGAACTCTGCCAATGCCAGTCAGCTGATTACCGGTAGCTGTCAATTCCTATAACCTACTATGTTCTTTCTATTTATTATTATAAACAATTATTGAGGATGAAATTTAATAAGCAAATAACATAAAGGTACAGAAGGTAAGTGATACATTTGAACTAGTCGTTTTCATAGACTGAATTACTTAAGTTATGTTATAGGTGTGTTTATCGTTCCTATTTATTCCAGATACCACACTATGTATGAGAACTCTAGCAAATTACAAGGAATAATAATGTACCACACAACAATATGATTGATGAAGGTAATATACTTATTTAAATATTATACTCAAAACATTTGTATTAAAATTTATGTTTATTTTTAGACAAGTTAGCTGGACGACAGTCGATAAATGTGACAATTTTTATCAAGCAAATTTAAGAATCAAAAGAATTTCTAAAGTATAGATATGTGGATGGAAATACTATTAATATATGAAATTATTAACACAAGACCTTTTATTTATTTATTTCATTCTAAATGATGATATCCTTTTAAACAATGAACTACCTAAAGTTAACGTATAGATTTAGTGATTAAATTTTTATAGTTAAACATGTAACAATGCTGTGATTACACATACACTCCTCAAGCCAATGACAAATTATGTTACAACGTCTACTTGACAAAAGCAACCGTAACAAATTTCGGACGGACGAAAGAGTTAATATGTTCATGGCAAGGGATGATTCCGTTTTGTTGTGGGATCCATTGACTAACGCACCCCATGTGCCATTCTTACTTTCTAGTTGTCTATGCAATAGTAGTGTGGGTTATTCACAAGGATCTATGTTCATGGGGAGGGAGTGTTCTTTTCTATGCCCTGAATCACTAGCCGACGATGTTCTGCTACTTAGTAGAGCATTAGGTTATCTCAGCGAGCGGCTCGGTAGTTTCAGTGAGTAGAATAAGGAGAGGGAGGTTGGAAATAATTCCGTTTGTTGTGGAATTGATTAGATATTCAAAGTGGATACGAAAAAAATATATTTCAAATTTCTTTGTTCAAAAATAAATTAGGCCGAAAAGCTGTCTTAGGAACCCTCCTCCTTTGATAGTTTTAGTTTATTGAGCTGTATATTGAAACTTGGAATTAAAAAACTAGCTGCAATTAAAGCCAATCTTACTTATGATTAATGCTAATACACTTAAAATGAGGTATCTATTGACAACAAATCTAGCCCCTAAGTTGGTTAGCATCTATAGTCTATCGGCAAAAAGGCGAAGTCAACTACTAGCGCTCCCGAGATCCTAGTCATTAACTTAAGTGCAGTACCTATCACAAATGTCAAAAGAAGCCGTTTTTGATTCGTGTGTGCCGAGCCCAATTTCTGATTTCACGAACGCAATTTACAATGTCGATAAAATGGGATTTTGACCACCCAAGAGGTTTTTCAGCTTCGATTTCCGTAACCGGAGTACTGTTTAAATTGTTTTAAAAACTTTTAAAAATTACCTTTTACTTGTTTTTACTCGACTGACATTTTAACATTTTAAAATTTTGTTTTTCGTTTGTCTCTCAGCGATATTTATTACGGGAATACTTCTTTAAATTTATTTTCAACTTTTCCGCAGATATTTTTCATTCTAAAATTGGTTTTCTACTCGACTAAAGTTTAACAATTGTAAAATTTAATGATTAGCCTCCTTCGTTGGCGATAATTAGTCAAATCCCTGTCACTATATTAAAAAATGTTAATGTCTTAGTAAAAGAGCTGCAAATAATAACCTATAAATATAGTAATTTCAACAGCTTCAACACAAATAAATAAATGTAATGCTTATTTAAGTTGTATTTACCACAAGAAATTTTATGTACTCACGATTAATAATTGCAATTGAAAAAAGAAACAATTTGTTTTTTAACATAAAAAACAAATCAATGCATAGAACTGTACAAAAGTCACTGCACAATTATGCGGAAAAATCCACGCTGCAGTGCTATAGTAGACATTCTAGACATTCTGCCGATAGTATATATATCTGCTCGACTTGGTCAAATCTAGATGATCAAGATTTTTTTTATGACATTTTTGGTATGTTGCATAATGTTGATTGAATTCCTCTACTATTTTGCATTAATTAAATACATAAGAAAAGGATTTCTAATTTATAATACATTCTATAGGTGCACCATACATCTTGGAAAATCTCATACCTGAAGAGACTTATAACTTTCGTATTGCCGCAAAGAATGATGTGGGAATGGGTGTGTTTACAAATATTCAGTCGATTACCATGCCTAGACGTTCGGAGCCAGCTGAACCCAGAATTTTAGTATCAAATTTGAACTCGAAAGAAGAAAATGCGAGCAACAGGGGGGATATGGTCACAACGAGCCCTTATGCTGATCACTTTGAATTGAGGTGGAGCGTACCAAATGACAATGGTGACCCTATTCAACATTATCTTATTAGATACTGTGTGGTAAGTATGCTGGACATTGTATAGTGCATAGGGTCAAAATTCATACCTGACAACGTAGAAAGTTTGTCTTCAGAACTTAATTTTGCAAATAGACTAAAACTTTAATAAATTATTTCAATTAATCCTCAACATTGAAATTACTCAGATAATCATTATTATCATCCTCGCTGTCAAAGTGGCGTGTATTATCATACACATGTGCACCAGTGTGCACATGTGCACATATTCATATGGGATAGGAATATAATTTATCCCGATAAATTATATAGGAAGTACAGCTTATAATCAAGAGTAGTGTAAGGGGCGTCACACGCATAACTTCTCAAGCCGATTTCACCACAGATTTTGGAAGAAATTTATATTTTGGCAATATGCATATACGTCAGTACCGATAACTTGATCCCAGTTTTATTCATTTCGCTCAATTGAAAAAAAATGTTTTTAATATTTTGCCAAAAATCCCCAACCCGACTAAATTGGCAGAAAATTGATTTTTCTTTTCTTGTAGGTCCCCAAAAATGATGTGTGACCATTTTCTGCCGTTTCACACAGTTTCTAAATTTTCTGCATGATTTACTTTGTAATTCGAAAGAAAAACGTTAAATTTCACCCCAGAGTGCTGGGTAAAATCTCTGCTTCCTGCATTACCTACTTTATGTAGACTGAGATTGTGTATTGTAGATAAATAAAGTTTTCGTATGCCGACCAACCACTAAATGTTTCTGACCGTCACAGTCACGTTTCAAAACTTGTTTCACCTAATCAGCTAATCGATTGAGACCTCTCAATTACCATCCTGCTAACCGATTTTGGCTGTATTAATGAAACCATAATCAATACAAAAGGATTCCATAAGAGTGCTAAGACAGGAGTATTTAATTCTAAGGCCATCTCTGATTTAGATACTTTTTATTTTAATTTTCGTCTCTTCTTATTCACATCCTTACAGACTTCTTGCGATTCATGTAATGCTCTAACTGGTTTTCCTTTGCTGTTTGGCACATCTGACAGCATCGTGCCAGCTACTATGGTTGCCTGTGTGCTTTTTGCTCCAAATTTTGGTTTGAGCTAAAACAGAAATCATTCATATTAGGCTAGACATTACAAAGGTACAAATGTCTGTTAATGTGACAAAAAATTGTACGTCTGAATTGTTACAGGATGCCAAGCTCATAGGTTCTTAACCCAGTATGATTCTTAATACGATTCTGAAGTCAAAACTTTCTCTACAGTATCTCCTCCTCGCATCGCACCACTAGCGATCGGGGTGGTAAGATTTATAAGTGTGTGCCAGCATTTTACGTTGAAGTATGTAAGCTTTTGGTGCAAAAAGTAAAGAAACAAGAAAATAATGAGTTCTAAAAAAAAGGAAAAGTATATTTAAGTGTTCAATGGTGGATTGCGATAAGACTAGCTAGAATTTGGCATTTGAGTTTTATTCATTTCACGCATCAAATCCATTATTTTCACATAAAGTAGCGAGATGTCAGACATGGTTACGTGCAGTGCGGAGGCAAGAGTAAATTTAAATGAATGCCATATTATTCGAAACTTTTATCAGAGGTTGTATATAATATTTGAGTTTCAATAGACATTGACATTTTATTGTAGTTGCAAATATAGAAATTTATTTAATCTATCGAGTTTAAAACTGAAGCATTTCTGAGACTGGTTTAGACAGCCCCACACCACACTTCCTCCATATATCGCCTTTGCCTATTTCATCTACTATTATCTTTATATTCTTTAAGACAGACTCACTTAATTGTGGGGATTGATTATATTGACGTAGTCTTGTTTTTACATCAGCTCACACCATTTCAATGGGGTTGAAAATGCAATAATATATTGAGGCAGATGTAAAATAGTATGATCGTGTGCTTCAAAAATTTTTTCAATGGCATATTTTTTAAATTTTGCTTTCCAGTCAGTTCTAATAGTCTTTTTAGTGTGTTTTTCTGATATCTTCAAGCCTTTACCTTTCATAAATTCAATGATATCGCCTTTTCTTGTGTTGGCGTTCGGAATTTTTGTGTGTTGCTGTGAATGGTATGACACATTGTCCATAACAATTACAGAATTTGGTGGGATATTTGGTAACAGCTGTTCCTTTGCCCACTTCTCAAATAATTCGGCGGTCATATCCTCGTGGTAGTCAGTAGAGGATTGCTTGATATTTTTGGTAGACAACAACAACGCATTTGGAATAAAACCGTTTTTACTTCCAACATGTAGAATTATAATTCTTTTTCCCCTACTTTTTGGTGTTATCTACCCAACCGTATTGAACTACATCATGGGTGTCAAACCATGTTTCGTCAAGATAAATTATGTCTCTATTTGCATCTTGGTATTCTTTTATTTTACGCACGTACTTCTGTCGATGATCAACGATGGATGCTGATTCCATAACTACTATTCGTTTGTCCAATTCTTTGTACCTAAAACTGCAATCGAGCAAGCCAAACGTTTCGCAAAGTATCTAATGATTTATAGTTATAATCCGGATAGTTGCGTAACTTATCCCTAATCATTTCTATTGTGGGCACCTTCTATTCATTGTATAAGTCATACACAAATCAACGAGACATCTTTGGACGTGTTATCAAGTTTTTTAAGCTTTAGTCCAACCCTTTCTGTTCAATAAAACAATCAACTACATCCCCGGTTCTAATAACTGTGTAAATTGTAATATGGCTAAATTTGGTTAATTAACAAATCCTCTTTACAATTTGATTATATGAAGAATCAATATTTCCGCCTTTTAAACACGAGTAAATATTCAAAATAACCCTTTGAGTTTGAAAGTGTAAGTCTTTATTTTCAAATTGCGCTTGTATAAGATGTGTATCGAAATCGTCCATTTCATTGCCACTACTATCGAAAAGCCTCCAAAATGTAATTTTAATCAATGAATTGCAAAAAATCATTCAAACATAGTAATAAAACTAATAATTTGTTCAAATATTCGCTAGAATTGAGTAATTTATAATGCTGCCTGGCTGCACTGCACTGCCTCGTACAGATCATACGATACAAATAGTTCATACGTATTTTTTGTTTTATATATTATGGCATGCAAAAACTCTGAACAAGGTTGGTGTTGACAAATCAAATTTGCTAAGCATCTAATCCCACCTATATTTCTATGTGACAGGCAGATCAAGTCCACGTAGACTGTAGACGAGGAGTGGTGAATATAAATCTGTAAAATTCTGTGCTTATTCATTCCGTTCCATGGTGTTCCAAGTGAGTTCGTAAATACTATAATTTGCCATCACGTAATATTTTTAACTTGTGTGCATTTCTTTTACAACAACTGAATGACAGTTTACACATATCGCTACTGTACATTTTTTGGCACTCACTTAAATTTGACTTCACTATTTTCTCCGTTTTTTGGAGCACTGTTACTATCAAACTCATCATTTTCCACCATCTTGGAATACTCATGTATGTTTAAAAGTGAATTATTATTTGTTTGCTTACAGTTGTATTGAAACATATTCTTTATAGGATTTTGCAAACATGTACGATTATGTATACAAAATGAGGCTTTAATGCACATTTCAAAACAAGTTTCTCATTTATTGCATTGTTTATAGATAAAAATATACTTTAATTAAGATGTAATTAATTTCAATAATTAATACTTCTATCTCTTGTGTGCACTTATGAGGGCATACATTGGGGAAAACAGCGGATAGTGGCGTGATGGTTGGCCTTGCACAGAACAGATAGAGCAGAGTTCTCCACTCTAGTCGAAGTATTCCTAAGCAAAACCAACCACTATATGCCAACACTATACAGCTAGATTTGTTCAATGTATCGTTATGTAAGCTAAGAAATAGTCTGTTATTAAATAATTCTAGATAATATATACATTCTTTAATTATGTCATTTTGCACCAAACCAAACTGTAATATCCACTGTTATATATACATGTACTCATTGGGCTTTCCCGTAAATAAATAAATAAAACAATTAAATATTATGTTTAAATTACAGACTGAACGAGTTAATGGTGAGTGGCGAGATAAAGACTGCAGCGAACAGATACAGCAATCGATACAATATACAAGCTACCAGTTGGACAATTTGCAACCTGACACAGTCTACAAAATCGAGCTGCGTGCTCACAATGCCATTGGCGATAGTTCACCTGCCCAAATTAAAGTTAGGACAGCCAGAGGTGAGCACCAACAATATTACACTTACAATACTGATAGTAATTTCGGTTGTATTGTGAAATTGGACATTATTTTAATTTGTGTTTCAGTTTTTAGTATCATTTTATAATTTTTGTTTTGTTTTTGTTGTATTCACAAAAAGTCTTTTGTTTTTGTTGATATGCATTGAGTTGACTAATTTTTTTATCTATAACGGACCTATACCTTTGACATAGGGATAGTTTTTATTCCTTTATGAAATCTTCCTGTTTGATTTAGTGTTCCTAATTAATTAATTAGTACTAATTACAGTGCACACAAAGTAACTTCTTGACTCATTTTTGCATGTGCAGTATCAACTTGTTTCCAGCACAGAAAAACATTTTTTTACTTGATAAAATTAACTTTAGGTAGAATTCATATTTCTGCCACAGATTGTACACTTTTAAGTTGTGTACAATCTGTGGCAGGTCCAGTCATCTCTTTCACAGAACTACTTTGTGTGCACTATATTTAATCTGTGAACTTCTAAGCCTTACTGTTGTTTGTATCCAAATTTTGAGGATAATTCATAAAGAAATCTTTTGTGGTCATCAATTTTATTTTGTTGATAAGTTTCTCTTCCACCAATAACGTAATAGTAAGTAGAAAAAAATGTTAGTATAATGTAAATATATCAATAGAAATGTACTAATGCTTAAATTATCAGATAAAAAGGTTAGTCATGAATCAATTCTAAAGTCAATGCTGTTTTACGTTTGGTAGCTCAACGTATTTTATTTGGTTTATTATTTTTATTTTTGTATGCCTTTTTTGTTTAGTTAACTTGTATTTTTGTATGAATGTATCGATTTACAATAATTACTAAAAACGTAGAAGTAGAACTATCTAACAAATTCGTAGTTGAGTAGTAAACTATTGAATCAAACTAATTTTATGGATCTGGTTTGTCATAAATTCTACTAAGTTCAAAATTTAGATGTTTTTCAAATAGTAGTGGTGCTATAACATAATCTGGGCCTGGTGACTGGTGCTTCACAATGTGTCATAATGGCGCATAACTTCAAATCTGGGTTGTATAAACTTACTTGAAATTTAAATTTCTTTTTAAACAAATGAATTTTATTTCAACAATGTTTTGCTTGAAAATAATTATTAGTATGCACTAGCATCCAAAAAGAAAAAAAAATAATAAGACAATTGTTGTACGATAAAATGGATTTGATTGAAAGGAAATTAACGGAGTACTATATATGGGTTGGACATTTATTTTAAATCTCCTAAAAATATGGATATCGAAGATGTTCAACGATAGTACTGGCAAAAGAACGGATCAAATACCAATTGTTGAGAAATTTTTTTTATAGCATCCGATTCATGATTGAATTATCTGTGGTGTACCTGACCATAATTGCACAACAGTGTGTTCATTACAAAATAATAATATAAGTAATCAAGTAGTATACATCAGGCTCGTGATATTTTTGTCATATTATCTGATTATATGTCTCACTATGTAGGTATCGTACTGTATGCTATTGTTGCCCAGAAAATGTATGTGATAAGCTCCGTTGTTGTTGCATTGTCAGTTGACAGCGTTTCAAAGTAATACTATGAAAAGTGTACTACAGTGTGATCAGATATGCCTTTGGGTCGAACAAATAAATACATAACAAATACTAAGGGCATATTTGAGGCGAATGTCTAAAGCCATAAAGATATGCTCCCGGGAGCCGACATGCCAGCGAAGACAGAAGAAACGACCCAACTGGCAGGGTCCAACAGCCAGGACCGGGATAGGTCTGCTAACATTGCCTACACTGTCAGCATTTTCAGGGGTGGGTGGGGGGGGATTAAAAAAGCAGGCCCACCCCTTACACAGCGATGGTTGAGGCAAAAAGCTCAAGCTTGTCCCCTAATTACCCAAGACTATTGGCACTTGCTTTGTCAATGATGTTGGTTACAAAAGCGTAAAGAAAAACAACTGAATTAAGTCATTTGATCAACTTGCAATCCCGCCTTAACAGAATACATGATGAGAACATCTGCTTCAGGTATATTCTTTTTTTTCATTATTGGTCCAGTGCTTGACGGTAAAAATAGGTCGTTACCTCAGAATTCTTTTGGATAACACCAATTGACGTGAAATTTGGACAGTAAGTAGTGGATGGCTCAAGGGACAAAAATTATATTGTGCTGTTGTGCGCTTTTACTTTGGAGGTGGACGCCACCCCCTCTTGGAGGTGAATATTAGTACAATCAAAATAATTGCAGAAATCAATAAGAGTCGATATTTTTCGAGTTATTCGCGATTGAAAATGTTGATTTTTCATCTAAGAAATGCATGTTTTAGAGCAAATAACTCGAAAACCTTACATTTTATCAAAGAAAATCATCAGGAGCAAAAATTAAGTTTATAAAATAACAAATTGATTGCTTTTTTATACTTCTGTAGATGCAATACGAACCAAGTTATGGCTCGTTGAAGATGACCAAAAACCAAAATTGAATTTAAACCTTTCAACGTTAAATAACGGAAAAACGACGAATTTTTGGAGTAAAGCTCGTCAGACCTTTTTTAAAGTACATGAAGATACCTTTAGGGTAGTTATATCGCAATTAACGTTATTTAAGAAAGTCACGAAACTCTCAACAAATTTAATTCACATGTCAATAAACATTCTGGTAAAATATGAACTCCATTTACCGTACCGTTTCCGAAATTCATTCGCTCAAAGTTCGCAGTTTTTGACATTTAACATTGCGTTTATGGATGCCATGTGAAATAAATTGATGTCATGACACTATTTTGCCTCTTACAACTGATCCTTATTTAAAAATGATCTCAAAAACGAGGCAAACTTAAATTAATTCCTGACGAAGCATGGGGGTATAAATATCGAGATGATTCACCGTTTAATAACGTAATGGCAGCTACCCGGAAATTATTGAAATTATTGAACGGGGACATGAGTAGTAATTGTGGCAACGTCGCACTATTTCTAATACTTGACACGGATATTTGATAATACTTTGTGTTTGTTTTAAATGCAGTATCATATAAGAAAGTAGAAGATGTACAAATTTTCATTCCTATTTTATTTATTATATGTATAATAATATATTTTTCCATTAATTTATTAAAAGAGGTAAAAATATTTGTTTAAATTTGTCAAAAATAATATAGATACCTGACTCTTAATATGTAGAATAGTAAATGAATACAGTATAATATATTTTGATGAATGAGTACATTTCATAATTGAATTGAAAAGTAAGAATACTTTATTATTCAGTTATTATATGATGTTGTAATCAGTATTTTTCTTTATTTGAATATCTGCCGGGAATGATTTTGCATCTTTATTTACGTTATGAGAAGCTCCTTCTCGATTTGATTCACACCCGAGCAAACTGCACATTCAATAGTAAATAGGTACTGAGAGTGATCCGCTTTTATTTTCAGCTACAATTCTTAATACACTTTGGCATTTGGTTTTTTTTGTGCTAACCCTTTATAACGCACTTGATCGTTGCAACTTGACATTCAAAATGGTTAAATAACCGATCTTCAAATCATTTAAATAATAAAATTTACATAATAAACATTAGTAAAAGTACAATGTACAAAGACGAGCAGATCAGCACTAGAGTCTAGACCCCAAGCCGCAACAAATAATACCGCATGAAATTAAAATATTTTATGGAAAAAAGCGCACCCCCTTTCTTTGTCTGCGGCGCTGATCATTATTAACAATTAGGAAGCAAAATAATAATCAACCTAACTAACCTTACTTAAAGAAATCACATGAAAGAATGAAATCATTATAGGAAAAAGAAGGAAAATATTATTTCTGCCGTCACATGAATTTTCCGCTTGAAGTGTAGATGCTAGTCTGATCAGCTGGTGTCAGCAACTATATGCGGCATTGCCAAATATTTCCCAACTGCCTCTTTCGCGAGGTGCGACATCTGTTAGCGAATCGATAAACTTGAGGGTTCACTGATTCGCTAACAGATGTCCCACCTCTCCCGATATAACTACCTTAAAATGAACTTTAGTAATAGTCATTAGCATAAAAACTTACGGAGTTATATTGAAAATAAAATGGTTGCCTCGTTTTTTCGGAGGAGCAATCAGCAATCAAACCGATGGCTTAACCGCAAGAATTGAAATTAAACGTGATCCATTTACAATTTACTTTTTAGGTACTAACAATATGCTCTAGAAGTTCGAACCGTTTAGAATGGCTAAATTTGAAAAAAGATTGATTCAATTTTGAAATGATTTTTAAAATTTTGGAATCATTTTCTTTTTTTCACAGTAACTCAAATACTAAAGAACAAAGAAGACATGTTAAAAGTGCAATAGTAAAAAATGTTGTTTTTTTTATTTCACTAGGATGAAAATTAATTGAAATCACCGTTTTAAGTTCGCATTTGAGTGCTAGCACCACCTTCCCCGAGCCCTTTAAACTCAAGAATCTCAAAAACGAAGAATTCAGGGTTCAACATTAAGTTAAGCCATTGGTTTCATTGCTGATTTTTCCTCCGAAAAAACGAGAAAAATTTTTATTTTCTTCATAACTCCTTAAGTTTTTATGCCAACGATAATTACTAAAGCTCATTTTAAAAGTCTTTTCAAATATTTTTTTTTAAATAAATAAATAAAAAATACTTTATTATGCAACACAAAGGACATTTCTCAATGATTCTACAATCTTACCTTATCATTAAAACATAATTATATTAATATTTAAGTTATTTCCTTATAGTAATTCAAATTTTAACTGATTTTTTTATATTATTTTTACTTCTACCTCCAATATTTACTGAGATATTGTTAACTATGTTAGACGCTAAATATGAAAACAAGGACTTGAAAGCTGTAGTGTTATACCGTGGGATAGTTGCGTTACCTAAATTTCTAAGTTCTCTATTGTGCACTATTTCCCTAAACTCAATTTTTGATAATAAATACAATGGAATTTTATTACTTAGTGTCATACAAACTAATGTAGCATAATGAATGAAGCGTCTCTCTGTTAGTTTTAACATGTGTAATGACCTAATGTGAGGAGTGATGTGTTCTCTTCTGGGAATATCTTTAATATACCTAATACAGCAATTTTGAATTTATTGCAAACGGTTTTTGTCTGTTAAGATAAGACAGGGACCATATACACAGTCTCCGTAGTTTAAGATTGTCAGTACAAGGGATTCCGTCAACATAATTTCATTTAACTCCTTAATGTACTCATGGTATTGGTATAGTTGTTTCAACCTGAAAAATGACGACTGAAACAAAGGGTTGACAAGTCACCAGCCTCTCGATTCGTATTGCATCTACAGAAATAAAAAAATAAAAACCAATCGATTTGTTATTTTATATGTCTGATTTTTGCTTCTGATGATATTTTCGGTAAAACCTAAGGGTTTTGAGTTATTAGTGGAAAATTGCTCTAAAACATGCATTTTTTAAATAAAAAATTAACATTTTCAATTGCGAAAAATATTGATTTATCGAAAAAACTTCCTACAACATTTTTTGCTTAGAATTCACCCCTCAATCGATTTATGTGGTTACTTTGAGTGTACTAATTTCAACCACCGAGAAGGGGTAACATTCCACATCCAGAGTAAAAGTGCACATCGGCACTATATAACTTTTGTTCTTTAAGCCATTCACTACTTATTGTCCAAATTTCACGTCAATCGGTTTTATCCAAAACATTTTGAACGAAACAGTGTCAAACATTGTTTTTAATCATTTGACTTAAAGGAAAACTTGATCACGTGATACTTTTGAACTTTAGAGCTTTGTCGATTAACAATGCAATGAAGCTATGCTGACAGAGACATCCTCTCTATTGCTCTTTACAACAATCAAAATTATGAACATCTGCCGGATGGATCACATTATATATATTTTTCAAATTCCTAAAAATATTAAAGATAATTAATTGCAAGTAAATACAATGTGGGAGGGTATGTATTTCCATCATAGCGGTCAAACCACTGGACCGATTTTTATAAATTAGGTATCGTTAGATTCATTTCAATGTAAACAAATAGATAGGAAAAGCTAGGCTATAAAAAAATACAAAATGGCGCCCACTGGCCGACATATTGACTTGGACGATATAGAAATTGCTTTTAAACAATACCGAAATAGGTATCAAAGGAAAAGTCTCGAAAGGATTACAACTGATATTATAATCCACCAATAATTTCGTAGTTCGAGTTTTAATTTTTAGGCTTAGATTTCTTCTTTAATTATGTATTTAATAATTTGTTCCAGAGGCAGACGTGATTACAGTTGAGCTACTTTTTCTTCCATGCTAAAAAATGTCGGCTCTATTGTTCTTTACAATCTATTGTTAAAAACTTGACATGTCAGATGATCAGATTATTAAAAAAAAAATTCACGAGCCTGTGCGGTCTAAAAGTAAAGCGAGTTAGTTTCACTCAATACTTGGTTTTCAAACTTAGTGATGGTTATGGGTGGTAGTGCCACTTTATCTGATTAATCATCATTAGTCTTAGCCAGTCGAAGCCTATTGCATTGTTATATCAGTGTTATCTGATCTGCTTATTAATATAATAGAACCTGCTGTAAGCATATCGAACGTTAGCACATAAGAGAAATTACTACATTCCAAAGTTCATTTTTCTATAGTAATCTAATATTAATATTAGCAAAGGAAGACAACTTGAGGTTATGCTCCATTAGATTTATTCTGTAACTTGAATTACCTCATTCATTTGTTAACGAAGCTTACTGACTTATCCATTATAATGTTGTAAATACAAACATAACGTTTTTAGTAATTATGTTGAAAAGTATGTACGAAGTTTACCCATTTATATAAATTTCCCAGCATCCTCAGGGTTGTATTGGAGTTCTACATCAAGAACGCAATCATTTTTCTCTCTACAAGCTGCAATGACTATACTAGTGATCTGTGTGCGTCATTTTAATTGGTGCTAAATAGTCGATAAAATAATTATTAAATGAGGGTGTAATTTTAATTCAATGTGTTCCAAAATTGGTATATTACCAGAGTTCTGTAAATATTTTCATCTCAGTTTGGTGGATAAAATAAATGCATACTTTTAATAAAAGATGAGAAAACTCTACATGTATATAAATACATATAACTTTTTATTTTCGGACCCTAATTTAAATTTTACTTTTTTTAGTAAAATATGATTCTTCACAAAGAATCACATTTTTTTGCAAAGCTAGTAATAGCAATCGGGATATATTTTATCCACCCAAATTTTTCACTTCATCTTGGCTTAAAGGGAAGTACAATATTTACTTTTGAATAAATATTAGTACATGTATATATGCACCTCAGAAATCTTGTATTTCTTTTTATTTACAGAAGCTTTTCTGCATGTCTTATAACATTCCATTTGAATTTGGCCTAATTTTGCTGAGCGCATGGCACCAGAGCGTGCTTACTAGTTTGATTTTTAATTTCACATAGTTAAAGCAGCTTTTCATGTTAAATCCGTTTTTATTGGGCTTACATTTTATTTTCTTTATCACATTAAGTACTGACATTTATTTACACTACCCAAAAAGCAACATATTCAGTAGCCTCTTAACGTCTTATTATCTGCTTACTAAAAATCTCTTCTTTCATTTTTATTAAATGTGAGATATGTATTAGTAACAATTAAAATTGTAATATATATTTTTTGTGAATATCAATCTAGCAAAATGTACAGAATTTATTTTGTAGTTTAGTTATCTATGATAAGAGGCCAATCATCTTTGGAAAACCGTTAAAATTCCAATTGGTTTGAATTATGGTGATATGCCCAAAACATTCAAACAAAGTACAAAAATCCTCTATGGTTTTGGAAGAAATTGAAATTGTAAATTATTTATTGGTAACTGAAATTAGATTTGTATTAATATGATTAATTAATACACATACCGGCAAATTTAGAGGACCAAATATTAATTGAAATTGTTTTATGTTTTTTTTTGTCGGAATTTGTTAAAATTAACTAATAGTTGGCTAATTACAGTTTGTTTTGCAAAACTTGATGCCATTTTGATGAAGTCTTTTTAAAAAACAATATAAAAAATAGCATTTGCTTTAAGGTAGTTATATCGCAATTTACGTTATTTAAGAAACTCACGAAACTTTAAGCAAACTTAATTCACATATCAATAAACATTCTGGTAAAATATAAACATTGAACATATTGACATTTAACATTGTGTTTATGGAAGCCATGCAAAATAAATTGATGTCGTGACACTATTTTCCCACTTACGACTGATCCTTATTTAAGAATGGTCTCAAAACGAGACAAACTTAAATTATATTCTGACGAAGCACGTGTATAAGCATTGAGATGATTCACCGTCTAATAACGTAATGGCAGCTAGCAGAAAATTATTGAAATTATTGAATTGAGACATGAGTAGTAGATGTGGCAAAGTTGCACTATTTCTAATACTTAGCGCGGATATTTGAAAATACTTTGCGTTTATTTTAAATGCAGTGTCCTATTAAGAAAGTAGAAGAATTACAAATTTTCGTTCTGATTTTATTTATTGTATGTATAAAAATATAGTTTTCCATTAATTTATTAAAAGAGGTAAAAATATTTTTTAATTTTGTCCAAAATAATATACAGATTAATACCTAACTCATAATATGTAGAATAGAGAATGAATATAGTACAATATATTTTGATGAATTAATAAATATTTCCATTGAATTGAAAAGTAAGAATACTTATTATTATTATTTAATTATTTTATGATGTTGTAATCAGTATTTTTTTATTTATTTGAATATTACCCGCCAGGAATGATTTTGTATCTTTATTTTCGTTATGAGAAGCTCCGTTTTGACCCGATTCAAACTGTAACAGACTCGAATAGTAAATACTGAGAGTAACACGCTTTGGCTTTTTGTACAAACTTGAGAGTTCATCGATTCGCTAACAGATGTCGCACCTCTCGCGATATAATTACCTTAAACATTTCATGATCAAGAAAAATTACAAGGAAACATTTTTTTATAACGTGTTCCCCACAAGCCCTTATGACTGCCATCATCAGTCTTCCCAATACTTGTGATGACGGTATTGATAGTTTCTTGAGGTAAATTTTCCCATATTTCAATTAGAACAGTTCTACATTCTTCTGTTTTGGGTACTGGGAACTTTTAAACTAAGTCATGTACAATATATTCCATACTTGTTCAATAATATTCAAGTCTAGGTACATGAATGCCAAATCAATATCAGTATTTCCACTGTTTTATAAGTCGTTCATAAATGATCATAAGACACATATGACCACAAAATGTATGCAACCAGTCATACAGCATTGGCACCTGAAACAACAAAATTGCCTTATCGTCAGACCCCGGCTCCGAGGTAGATGTAAACATTTTCATGCGCAATAATACAAAATCTTATCTTATGATTGCATTTAGTGAATTCCGTAATATTTAATGATAAATGGCTCCGAAAGGGTTATAAGTCATACTTTGATGCACTTATTGTTAGATGCACAAACACAAACACTTAGTAACTATGCCTTATTAGAATAATAAAAATATATTATTTGCATTTGTTCTAAATGGTCTGAAGTTAAATTCCGCGCCTGTCACTAAATATCCACTTGTGGTGTGAAAAGGATTGTTCAACGTCTACCGATGTAATTGGCGCATGTTTAAAATAAGTATATTTTCTTATAGATGGCTGATTTATGTCCGGCATTGAACAGTCCACTTCTTTGCCACTCGATGCCATATTAATTCACGACACGTTTACTTCTATCAAAAGCTGAAAATGTACTGATTCCATAATGATTATGTGCATATGAATGTGCACATGTCATTGGTCATTGTGTAATAAAATAATAATTGTTGGACCTTTTTTATTTCAAGTACATTTCTGTACATTTAAAGCCTTCTGTAAAATATAAAGCACAGTTTGCGGTTTCTTTTACTATTATTATTGTTTACCGCATCCTATTTATTGTTGTAAAAGAAGTTTGAAGGAGAGCAAAAAGAGTGGCAGTGTCTTTGTGGTGTCGAAAATTCGCCTTATATTTTTTTAAATATAGTGCCTTATATTATGTGCACAGATGAAAATAATATTTTAAATTAAGAATTGTTTAATATAGTTGAGAAGAAACATATAGGAGATGTTTATATTTCCTTAACTGATACAAAAAGTTGAAGTGGCATATGCCGGTTGAAGTGTCAAGTTTTTTGTTTTCGGTTAGATAATCAATATGCGGCCAAAGTCTGATGTTTTTTATTCCATTAGTTTCAGTAAACATCCCTTACATCTACTTGCTCAATTATACCAAATAAACAAATAAATAATTTCTCCAAATTTCTAATAATAAATTATTTATTTATTATTTTATGAGTTTTATGCCATACTTTTTATTTCTTACCCCAAAAGTATTTGTTTAAGATAAATAATGCTTATGTGAATCATAAGATTCTCGATTTAAAACATTATATTTATCTGTGTGTGAAAACCATCTCTGGCATAACTACTTTTGTGCCGGGGTCTGCTTGTCATTCAAGTAACATTCTAGTTAAAAGTTGAATAAGAAGTTATCAACACTAGAAACAAATTTAAATGAAACATGCCTTTTATAGATTTATTTGCAAATATTCGTAAGCGGCTTCGAAATTTGTATGGTTGTTTTTCATAATGTGATGTTTTTAATGCAACATTATTAATAGATTCATTCTATTTTAAAAAAAGGAACAATGGGAAGGCAATTCTTTAATCGAAAAATAAAGTTGCACGGGAGATGCTTTTTATATCAATGAAAAAAATTAATGTAAAGAAAGGGAATAAAAGTCTTAGCACACTTACCACCAAAAATAATGGATGTGTACCTATTACATAGTTCTGAAAAGAACTAATAAATTCACGAATTATGATAGTTAAAACAAGTACATACTTAGGTAACACAAGAAACACATGCAAATGAAAAAGGACTGAAAAAAAGCAATTTCCTATGTATGTCGTAGGAAACAACTAGATCATAGAATTGAGATTGCTGGTATACATCTGCCAGTGCGCAATATTTATTGGCTCTCCACTTATTATATGTTGAATTTCAGTGCCAATAGCTGTACGATCTGTTGAAAACCGCCATGTAAAATTATTAGAAACGTGATGGTAGTTATACATAAGATTTGAGAAATCCATGATGAATCCCTAAAAAACCTGACTTAAACATGACAAAAGATATAATTTTAAAAAATTGGTCACGTGTCTTATCTTATGACCATTTATAATGGCTCTGTATAAGAAAATAAGCAAAATGTGATAGAGCGTGAGATGGCTACATTGATTGAAAAATTAAACTCTGCCTTTAATGAGTTTTGCTTGTGGTGGTGATCTTTTCAAATGCCACTAAAGCACCACTTACTAGTGGTATGTAATATCCTAGCTCATATGAATAAGTTCCCAGCTTAATTTAACAATCTTCGATTTCACCTCTCCTTTATTATTTAATGCAAATTAGTCAGATCACATTATTGTCCTTGAAGATGTTTATAATTAGAAAGGAAGTAGTAAACTTTTTCAAATATTGTGGATTGTTTATTACAGAAGTGTCACCTTTGAATATTTATCCCAGATTATAATAGAGCACGAATAAAGAAAAAGATTGTCTTAATCTTTATCAACAAACATCCATTTGGGCTAAACCTCTACAATTATTTCATGCCATAGGGGACTTATGTATTTTTTGACCAATTATTGCGGTTTATAATAGTTTTTCCCACTGTTCATAATAATTTTGTCTAATATGATTGGTCTACAGAAGTTTTGCCAACAACTTCACTTACATATATGAAAATTTCTATACAATGTTTGAATGTATTTTAATATACACATATATAAAATGCTCCTAACTTGTAATTTACTTTGAGGCAGATCATTGCTTGGCAAAATGATTTTTGTAACATGAAAACTTATTTTGGGTTGTGTAATATGTAAAGCGTATAAGAGAAGTATGATCCAGAGTGAGCATGTCTGAATGGAAATCATTAAAAATATTAATGTTAATATCCTTCCCTCAGTGCTGCCAATCATAAATAGTATTAAAATGTGAAAAATTAATGTACCAGTTGTTTAATTGTTAAGAAATAAATATTTATCTAGTGATTTTGACATTAAAATTTCTTCTAATACTTTTGCAACATAATTGAGAGGATATATATATTTTAATTTTTACTAAGTTTTCCCATTGTCTGTATATGAAGTGTTGTTAAACAGATAGGATATATTTCTTAGTTTGATAATTTATTGTGACACACAAAATTATAAATTATTCGCGCCGTGAAATAGTTGAGGTGTGGTCAGTATAAGGAGAGAATCAATTCAATCAAATGTCGATGTTTCATCTTTATTTTAAAACATCATCAGGGCTATCTGATTATTAAATTCTAATATTTTAAATACGAATGATGATAAACAAAGATACCAGTTCTACATTCTATGGTAGTATTAATTATTCATACATATATATGAGGATGTGTTTACATATTGAGATGCCTAGATCGTTTGTTGCCTAGAAAACAGACTTGCTCTTTATTATCCATAGTCTGAGATAAATACGCACTTAATAATGCTTTCACAAGGTGATGGCAACGAAGGTCTATTCTTGCAAATGACGTGGTTATAAATGGTGGAAACATCGTCAATCTAGAATGAACAGTAATGAAACATGAGTTTTCCGTGTGGTCACTTTCCTCAAACCTTAAATTTAAGGTCTGATAATGATTTTGTGATAAAGAATCTCATTACTATGTATAAGGCTACTTTCATTCCACAAGTTACAACTATCACCTCTAGGTATTGGTAAAAATAATTGAAACCAAACAATTAGGTGTTTTCACAAATTTTAAATTCACTTTCACTGAAGATAATGCTTTATTATAGTTAAGAACACTTGAATTTTGAGAAACAGTCGAATAATACCTTAAAATAAGCCATTTTAATTTTGTATTGAAATGTTTTCGCCAAAAACACTACATCAATTCACTACGCACTCATGACGCCATCAGTTATACTGTCAGTGTCATTTTGTGTTATAAACACGTTATTTTGCAGATAAATTTCCTAAAGTAGCTTTTACAAATCCGATATTAGGTAGGCGTTACTTATTTAATCACATGTAAAATGTAAATAAAGTGAATAAAATGTTGTATTTAACAATTTTTAAACGCGATTTAAGAAACTAATATAACTGATGACGCCACCGCGTGTTTTGCGTACTCGGTTAATTACTAAAACTTTATGTTATTTATTTATTGTAATTTTAAATTGATAGACGATAGAAAGCTGTTTAAATATCAATAAGTGCTTTGGTATAACAAGTACTTCAATTTAATAATATCAAAAAAGCAAATTTACACATAGTGAAAACACCTAATTAATGTATTTAATGAAGTTATACTTCAAAATTTATATCCTGTTTGCTTTGAGAGTTCATCTACTGGCTTGCTGTGAATAGAGCGCAAATTATCTTCCAAAATAAAATGGAGATGAGTTAATGTTGTGAGACTGCGATGATAAATATATGATATTGAAATAGTAAATCACAATTATTTTTACACACAATTATCTAAAGAAATATTTTAACTTTCTTTTTTTTAAGTAAAGTTTTGGTAGTATATTTAATCTGAGGTTTGGATTGTGGTATGCAATATATACTATCTTGTTTAAAAACACTCAGAAGTCAAATCTAATATCAAAAATATTATAAAATAAATTCAGAGAGAAGACTGACGTTTCTATCAGATATGTTGCAAAAAGCACTCATTGTAAAAATGACATAGGTATATAATATGAAATTATTTAAGCTAAGTTTTTGTTTTTGTATTTTATAACTGCATGTTTTGGCATGTTTTTCATTGTTTATATGTTTGATTCTTAAAAACTTTTCAGATAATTGTAATTTATATTTGAACTGATATGAATCACGTGACTGTCTGAAAAAATTTTAAGTTTGTTCTCTCATATCAAAGTATTTAGTGTTAATCATTTTTATGAGTATTAATCTTCTAGTTGGACAATAAATTTTTTTAAAAGATATTTATGGAGATAATTTTATTGTATTTCTTGTTTGTAAAAAAAATCAATAAATCCTCAAAATCATGCTTATTGTTATTTAATGGTTCGTCAATATAGCCGTGCTTTTGTTTCTGTTTGTGAAGTGTTACAAAGTGGCTTTAAGTGAAAATATTTAGACTTTTGAGAACTACAAATGTGGATAAACAACATAAAAGTGTACGTAGCTTTAACTTTATTTTCCAAAAATTTCAAAATATATGTAATTTATTATATGAAAGTAACACTAAAGAATATTGAAAAAAAAAGAAAAGAATGACGAACAATTTATATTTTGTTATTTTTGGAAAATTCACTGTAGTATTTCCAGCAGTTTTAGTTTTGGATATCATATAGCTTCTTCATCTTTAATTTGCTTCTATTACTGCATGATATTTTTTACCTGGGTTGTAATATACTAACAAGTACACCATATATAGTTATCATAAATAAATAATTTATGATTACTATTTTGACAC
This sequence comes from Stenurella melanura, assembly GCA_963583905.1. Lineage (NCBI taxonomy): Eukaryota > Metazoa > Arthropoda > Insecta > Coleoptera > Cerambycidae > Stenurella > Stenurella melanura. The sequence goes on along the minus strand of OY757314.1, from coordinate 31,126,075 downwards.
AATAAAAACGGATTCAATTTTTATTTATTTTGTTATTTTATAAAGTTTCAATGTTTTTGAATTTAAATGATTACAAAAATACATGCTCCTTTGATTTATAAGCATGTTCTGTTTTAGATTTAGAATAGTTTATGATAATTCTAAATGTTAGCTCTTAATTAAACAGACACCACACCATGATATATACTCTAATGTCAAAATAAAAATAGAATACATTTTTTAATGACATTCATAAGGGTTGATAAACATATACGCTGGTAGAAAAATAAGAGATTCTTTAAGGTGGCCATTCCCTAGAAAGAGACATCCGATAAGGAAATATTTATTATTTTTGCCCATAACTTTTTTTTCTTAGTACGTATATTTAAAAAAAATATAAGAGTACCTAAGTAGAACTATAACAAGACTATTAGTATAAATTTTCACTCAATAATTTCAGTGGTTTGCAGAATAGCTCGATTTAAAACTGCGAAACAGGAAGATTAATACAATTTTTAAATTTAAATCGAGCTATTTTGCAAACCACTCAAATTATTGAGTGAAAATTCTTAGTGATAGTCTTGTTAGGATTCTACTTAGGTACTCTTATAGTTTTTTGAAATATACGTACTAAGAAAAAAAAGTTATAGCTAAAAATAGTACATATTTCCCTATCGGATGTCTCTTTCTAGGGAATGGCCACCTTAACTCTTTTATAATACCAATAATTTTTCTACCAAAATTGATCGTGATTATTACCTATATTATGCAGGTGGACATTTTTAAAAACGTAACTTTGTTTACTAATTTATGTATTCAACAATAAATATATAATTAAAAATAAATAAGAGTAAAAGTATAAAATTATAGGATTTGCTGATGTTTGAGTAACCTAATCTGTTTGCTTTCTGAAAGCTTTTTTTGGAGATATTTGGAAAATGGAGGTTCATAATTTATTTTCTGCCACTTTGCCATATGCTACGGTGCATTCCATATTTTTTTAAATGAATTAACATCATTTTAATTGATCTCAAGCGCACACGTACTAATAATAATAATAAAGAATTATGTCTCATATTGACCCATCTATTTATAAGTGCAATAGAATATGCAAAACACTACAAAACTAGACTTTGAAAAAGGTCTAAGGTCAGATGAAAAACTTCAGCAAATGTCAATTATCCAGTTTAACACATTTTTTGGGAGATTTGTTCATATGATATTCTTTGCTTCATGGTCCGGCGCCAAGTAGTGGCTTATTAGTGAACTTGCATATGCATATGCTATTCACCGTAAAGAAAGTATTGGCATTTTAAAAAATATCAATTGAAAATTCCACAAATAGGTAAGTGTTCTTTATGCCCAATAGCACCCAAATGCAAGTTTACTAATACACCACCAGTTGATTCTGGATCATGAAGTCTACGAACAATGTCTCTAAAAGACACAATGTCATCTATTCTGTAGAAATCGTTTAGCTTAGGCATGAACAACTGTATATATTCAAGCACATACTTTACTATATAGCTATGGCTACGTACATAAATTATAACAAAGAACAAGCTAACCGTTATACCCTTCCCGATTTACTGCACTTCTTACATAATTGTTGCACTTTCTATAGGATACTCTTCGCAGCCTTTTTGTAAATAATGTTAGTTTTAAACATTTTTAGTTTAATTGCAAAACATAAAAAAAAATTATTTCAAAAATTTATAACTTTTTTTATTTACTGATCAAGTTTGTTAAAAAACAATAGGGTTCTTCCTCTAGCTAATACTAAATTGCTGTCTAAATTTCAATACAATTGGATTTTTTGTTGTGCTTACAAGAAACGTGACGGACGGACGGGCAGGCGGACGGACGGACGGACATTTTGAAAGTTTTTTCAGAATTCAATCACCAATACAGTGATATGAAAATTTTTTCTCTACGAGCAATATTACCGGTTTTTGGAAGTGTGTCGATCGAATGCAATATACTCTTCATTTTGTATTTGGGGAGAGCATAATAAGAATGTAGGTATCAACTAACATTTATGAACAAATTACGTATGTTGCGAAAGTTCATAATATTTGGTTGCTCTTTCTTCAACATGTTTCTAAAATGTTTGTTCACCACACATACCAACACACCAACTTGTACAAATATCATACCTCACTGTGGGAAAACTGTGTTATTTACACCAACTAACAAATAATTAGAAATAACCGATTCTCTTTCTTTAACTTTATTCGGAAGTGCTTGTGAGAAATGTCAACCTGCCTAAATAGGTTAATGAAAATTACATTATTAACTCTAAGAAATAACAGTATGCTGGTACAATATATACATTTTTGTTGATATTGCAATTCATGTGTTTTGAAATATAGAAAATGTAAAAACTATTAGATTTTTCTCTATTAATGTGTTTGGTAATTAACAAGGCATTTGCATAGTTATGAAAAAAAAATAAAAATTAAGGTTTCAGGTTTTATGGACAAAAAAATTGATTTCATACATGTTCCATTGCCCAACTTTCGATCCATAGAAAAAAAATTATATTTAAACTAAAACAATTTTTTTATGTCTCACTTGACACCATATTGATGGCGAAATGTTTGTCAGTATGCCATGCAATATTTCTGTGCTTGTAAAATTCTATCAAAGGTTACGACACTTCATGTGCTCTTTCTCTTAATGTTTGATAATTTGTATTTACTCATCAATTTTTTCTGATGGATAGATAAACAGTCAGATGTATATTTTGAAATGCCACATCGTCCTTGCTGTTGTGAAGAGTATTATAAATAAAAATAATTGATAAACAAATTACAAGAAATGATTTTAAATTCATCAATAATCGTTTTTACTCATATGAGAAATTTTAGGGCAGAATATAATATCTAGCAAATGCCTTCTTAACTAAGTACTTATGCCCTGTTTATTATCAATAAATATTTTTAATATATTTATGTATTCTATGTCCTCATTTAAACAAAAACTGGTTTAATAAGCTCTGTAATTTATTACGTCCTTTGCCAAGATAATTATAACACGATTCAATTATAATTGCAATATCAGATATATGAATTACTTACAAAACTAACTCGGAAGCACACTTCAAATAATAACATCGCATAAAAGACTTACTAAAATTACACTTTGTTCTTTAGGTATAGACCCTCCTACCTTTTCAAATCAAAGCCCAGCGATGAGTAGCTCCGCAATAATTGGTATTGTTATTGCTGCTGTCATCTTGGTTCTTGTGGTGCTGGATATAACCTGCTTTTGTATGAATCGAATTGGACTAATAGCGCTTTGCTGTAACGCTCGAGGGAAGCAAGCAGATGACGAGGATCCAAAACTTGGGAGGTAAACAGATAAGTTTTTTTTTATGCAGTTGCTTATCCCATAAGTTTTAGCAGTTTTGTAGTGTAGGCGACATAGGAATAGTTGCCAATTTTCTTTTAGAATGAGTTTTATAAATATTTAAAGAGACGTGACTGTAAAGTAACATGTTGTGTGAATTGAAACAGTTTTTATATTTAAACTATATATGTAATTTTTCTCCATCTATAAATTAATTCCTATCATACTACATCTCTTTAAAGTTTGGTGAGAAGTAAGCACTGGTTAGCATAAAAATACAAGAGGAATATCATATTCATGCCTTATGTTGGTTGACTCCTTAACTATATATTACTTGGTGCTAATATGCTCCTGCAATATAGTATATTCTAACTTGGCCGGTCCAAAGGTCGCTTCGTCCTATATTTTAAAAGAACAAATACTTATTCATATTACAGCTAAAAACTTTATAAAAGGCTTCAGAATTTCACTGTGCACTATTGTTTCAAAGCTGCCCATCATATTAAGCATTTTTTTACCGCTTGCGTATGTATTCCTCAAGCGCAGCGTGAACAATTCTATATAACGGAAAAGTACCCATCATTTTGCATGTTTAGCGTGTTCTAGTTAACATTTCAAAATTTCATAGAAGAACAAAAGTAAAAAAACCGGAATGAAGAAATGCTTTATTATAAAAATGTTACATTGGTCAATATTTTTTATAATGTAATAAAAAGTGTAATTTAAAATTGTCTTTTTTAACGATATATTTCAAAATATGGAATAATACATAGCGGAACAGCACATGTGCCACACATATATCTTGATTCACATCTTTTATTATATTTATTGTAAACTACTTACCTCTTTGTAGCATTTTTCATGCAAGCCGTTGGCAGCAGAAATGTGGGAAAGTGTCTTTCGGTAAGACGCAGCTCTGAATTAGTTTCTAGCACTCGTCTGTCAACAGTACGTGTAGAAACTGGTGTGTGGTATTTCTTTTCTTATTTGTACTCGACTTATCTACTGCCCCCACATTTTCATTGTAATCTCCAATACAGGTTGGCTTCACGGTCATTCTTCCAGTTTCCCAGTCTATCTTTCCCGTGCCAGTTACATCAGGTGTATGACAAGACGTCAACATATTAACCTCTCTATTATCTTTCCACCTGACAGCGAGAAGGGTTTCAGTCGACTTATAAGTGAATTCCTCTTTGTTTAGCTTCTCTGAAAACTTTGGCACATTTCTACGTGGTTTTTACGGTTCTGCAAGCTGTGGTTTTGTTTGTATACAAATAATCAAATAAATTCGAACTACTGTACTAGTTGTCAATAAATAAGTTATGACCTTTATGACCTAGGGTTGAAGTAGAGTCATATATAACTATATTACCTGTTTGCCAATATCTTCATCTTCAAAGTTTTTTTATGCCATTTGTTGCACCAATGTAAATAATAAAGTTAAGAATGTAGCTGGTTTCACAACCACATAACAAAAGAAATGTTGTACCAAATCTGTGTCTCTTAGACAGTAGAGTATATATTGTCTAAATTACACACAGCCTCGAAACAGTATCAGACTGTCGCCAATGCAAATATTTTTAAAGGGACAAAAAGCTTCTTTGAATTAGGTTTTTATCAACAATAATCCTTATTTTTTTGTAGTCCTTTTTTTCGAGGGGGTGGAATATCATTATCGCTAAAATGCAATAATGTAAATAACAACAAGAATCGATCTCTCTTCATGTGTCGGGTAACTATAGGAGTGCTTTTAAATGCATCATTTGACCAATATAAGAGTTAATTTTGTTTTTAATTTAGTAGAGCTCCTTGTAATCTACTGGTTTCAATTTCTTTATAGGGGAACTGTCAGATTGCTCCTGTTTTTGATATGTTCATAATATTTATGTCTCACTTGCTATCATTTCCATAATTTCTTGAGTGGAAAAGTATTGAAAACATTTCAGAGCTGAATTATCAAGATTACCTTCGATTTTAAAACCAGAGTTAGTATCATCAAATTTGTGAATAGTTGGTTCAAAGGTCTTTGTTGTCCACAAAAAAATCTTATCTGGAGTTGCTGACGGTACAAGTTCCTCAGTTTCATCTTCGATATCTATTAAATCCTCGCAATTTCGGCCCTGTCCGACAAAGAATCTGCAATATCTACCACAGTTTCAGTCATATCGGCATCCATGTCATCTTCATCAGAACTCCCATCATCACTTATATTTTGTTCTTCACATTCACTGTCACTTTTTGTTAGTATTTCTCCAAGTTGTTTTTCTGTTAAATAATGGCGTCTATACGACATGACGTTTATTTTTTATTTAACCCAAGAAAGGCACAAAAAGCACAGATAACAACTAAAAGCAATTTATAAACTAAAATTTTTAGTTTCTAGCCTATGCGTAATTGAATTGCGTGTAACTGCGGCACGACCTATAAATCTTACAACATAATCAGGGATCATGGCTTTTATCATTGTGTAATATCTCAAAACATCATGCGACTCATGCGAGCGAGTTTGTTTGGGTAGAGCAGTCTGATCCTATTTTTATTAAGAATGCGAGTATACTAATTTAGAGCAGTTAACCGGTTGGCGAATATATACGTCAAGAGCAGTGAAAGGGTTAATTTGTATAAATTGACATTTAAATCATTAGGAATTGTACTTTAGACTGAAGGCCTATAAGATGGTTGCAGTGTATCATATAATAAATGTTACCATTATTATAAAATACAAATACAAACTGCTAAGACGAAAGGGATATTTGTTGATCACTGGCACAGAGTGTTTTTCCACTAACACAACTTTTCACAAAATTTACACTTACTGTAGCTTATGTAGTAGTGCTTCAAGATTGCCAAATTTTTATCTAAAAACACATACATACATACTTCCATGAAAATTTTAGTTTATACAGTTGGCGTTTTCCGCTGCCTTATTGCAGTTACAAAGCTGCCCCCGCCCATCCGAGCAGTCTCAACCTACCCCAGCCTATAAAATTGGTCCCCACACCAACGTAAGGTTTTCTTTTGGCATTTTAGCATGTGAAGGAATTTTGTGAAAAAAAATGTTGTACATTAGTTGGAAATGATTTGCTTGCATGCATATAATATGGCAATGTTGCATTTTTAAGTAGATTATAAATGAAATTTACTTTGGTCACATCCCTTAAATTATAAATAAGCAAAATATGTAAATAAGTTAATATCATGTAACAATAAGTACCTACCTATACTAACAAATGTACATTGTTATTGTTTTTGACTATATTTTTAAACATATTACAAATGGCAACTAATATAATAACAATCTATTTTTGAGATTGTTTGTTAAACATTTTAAAATCAAGATTGTGAGAAACGCACCCAGAGACAATTTATTTACTAACGGAAAGTTCAATAGAAATCAGACTGTTCCCATAAAAATATGGTACAACAGTAGTGGTGTGTCGTATTTGTATGAATTGTATAATAATGCGACTCTTTCCGTGTGGTACGAATCTTTGCAACCGATACTGTTTCATATTCGCATCGGTGCGATTCATACCAGTACGAAAGAGAAAATTATTTCGTATTTGACTTTGATCTGTGTTATTGAGTTGTAGTATTAAACTTCCATTTCTATTCATTTTGAATAGTCAATAATTAGTTTCTGCGGCTAAAAGTAAACTAAACAATATAACCAATAAAGTTCAATATTCAACTGATATATGAATATTAATATTATGTTTAGAGTATAAAGAATAAGAATAAAAGAATAGTACAATAATTATGTGCGGTATGATTTTCGTTCACGTCGTATCATGACATGCGGTTAGTACAAAATACACAAAACTACTGGTACGATTAGGGGATTTGTCTTGTGTGACACTATTAAAAAAATAATAGATATTCAATTTTGACTGCAGGTGTAGTTCTTATAAGTTATATTTAGTGCTATATATTGCTCATTTGAGGCTTTTTAAAGCAACATAAAATTTACCGTTGGAAATTTTGCCCACCTTGACTGACTTCGCTAGATTACCTTATCTTTATACTACCAAATGTGTTTGAAACAATTGCGACTTCACAATTCATGAATATATACTTGCAATAATTCATGCATGCTTGCATGTCTGTTCTGTGTTATGTTATATATATCACTACTTTTGTAGACATAAATTGTATTCATTTATATACATTAATTTCTGCAGTGAAGAACAAGAGCCCCTCAGACCAGAAGAGAAGCCTATGTCGTTAGAATTTGATGGAAGGCATGTCTACACTAAATCAGGTGAAATAATAGGAAAACATTCCGCGGTGTAGTATCGTTATTATTATTCGTTTTACGATATAGGTCTGTGAACACTTTCTCATTCCAATTACCATGACATATATTTATTAACAATATTTTTTCTTTACAATAGAGATACTTGAACAGGTTTTGTAAATACTTTCCCCAAATATGATTTCTGTATGTATAAAAAAAGAATTTTCTTGGATAACTTATTATTTTTTAATATGAAATATTATTAGATTGACCCTTGTAAGTTACCCTGATTATAATTTAAATATAATAAGTTTGAGCACAGACATAAATGTCTGTGACTTTGGGTAGTAAAATGTCTGTATATTGAAAAAAAAAAAGATTATTCTTGACATAGTGTGCCAAATATTGTTATTAATACCGATATTCTTAACAAATATTATCAATTTTTTTAATCAAATTGATAAAACTAAATCTGTAGTGTAATCTTTTGTTAGATTTCAAAACGTAACTTGCCGTTTCACAACCTATTAATAAATATATTTATTTGTGAAAATTTATATGTATAAATTTATTATAGAAGGAACATGTTTCCTCAGAATGTGCAATTTATGTTTTAGAACATTAATAGGTAATAAGTACTTATAAAATGTGTTTTTACCTGAACAACAGATTTTACGTCATTAATCTGAATTATCATTGTAGGTACCATCCCATATGTCGTATCTGTGTTCAGGTGTATTTTCTAACTGTCTATTATACTCATATTATTTGTGCTTAAAATGTTAAGCTAGAAACACGCTCAGTAAAATATTGACAAATTCGATCATTTCTATAACTAATAGTTCTAAGATACCAAATCAGAGTAAGAAAATATGGTACGAGTGGAATTTAACAAACACAATCTGTGAATATTTCGTACCATCAAGAATCTGTCTGATTAGATTTTCAATTCTAATTTTCAAAGTGAATTGCTCAAGCGAAAATGAAAGAGAGGAAACGACATTCGATCAACAAAAAACCTACATTGTTAATTAATAACTGCCTCTTTAATATAAGGTTATTAAACAAATCATTTTCTTAAAAAATGTATTTTTGTATAAAATAAATCAAGTTCAATGTGTTTTGGCATTTTTCGCTTATATCCCAGAAATAAACCATACAAAAGTGCTACATATTTTAACGACAGTAAATCAAGTAAAGAAAAAAAAAGATTAAATGTTCTATTTCTTCTATTTTATAGAGACGGTACAAAAGACAACCTGCTCAAGTCACAAACTTTAATTTTATTTTAATCAAAGTAATTCGTTGATGATGATGTTATAGTACAACATTAAATCAAAAAGGCATTTTTTTAATGTAACTTGGAATATTTTAAGAACTATGACCCAATACTGAATAAAAAAAAATTCAAAGACCTATTATAAAAGAACCTAAATTGTTCTAACCCTGACAATATGAGTTTTCTGTCAATCAAATAACATATCCTTTCTACCATTTTCGAATGAGCAGCTCTTTTTAGAACACAGTGTATATGAAAAATGTTTTGGGGGAACTTGTGTCCTTGCTCTAGTTGCTCTAGCATAAATATTTGATAGAACATAACATTGTTACCAGGAAAGGTTGTAGCCGGGTAAGTACGGACAATATGCCTTTGATTCAATTTCATTCATTTTTGCCTTAGAAGTTGTTTTCTAAGTTAAATTAATTTGTGTCAAATATTAGCTTCGAAATATTGATGGTTGTTGAGAAAAATATCTTTTTGGATTTAAAGTAAAATGTTCTTTCTCAGGAACCGTTGTTGTAAATAACGGAAAATTTAATCAGAGGGCAATCATCAATGCTGCCAACTATTCTTCATTTGTACCCATCTAACATATACAAACCTCTCACTTGTCATTGAAAGCTTCAAAACTTCTTTTCCCACCGTAAATCTTGCCCTATATATCCAACAAAATACATCCAGAAAAATCTAGCATAGACTAATAACATTTTTGAGCATAATCTAGAATAATTAGAAAATCTAAAGCCATCTACCAGCTTCCAGAAAACGTACTGCTACTACTAGTGTTTCAGAGATGGCATGTATCATGTATTACAAGCTTTGTTGGTTGCCTAACCATACTTACTTAATTTTGGCTATTTCTCATGAGCTTTCAGCTGCACTCCCTAGAGAGCGCCAGTGTGTAACAATATTGAAATAAATCGTATTAAACTTAAATATATTTTTTTATTTGTTAATTGATTTTTACGCAGTTGGTTGAAGGCTGACCGCATATAAATATTAATATTGGACAATTTTAAAATTTGTTTATGTTGAATGGGTACCTATGTTGAATATTTGACAGAAAAGTGGTGATTGCCCTCTGAGTATATAAGGTATATTTTTTAATTAAAAAAAAAATGTATATTTATTTTCCACCTTTTCTGCAGAGCGACAAATTACTTATAAGACTTAAACCTTTCCAACATACATTTTATGTAATTCGCACCAGCGGCTTCTCAGAAAACATTTTTCTTTTTAAAATAGGTAAGATTTTTGTTGTCATCATCCATCACCATTTCGAAGTTAATATCTGGCAATAATTAACATAACTTAGAAAGCAACTTTAAGACCAAAATGAGCGAAATTGTTTCAAAGGCATGTTCCCGTATTTACTCGGCCTTTAAGGCTATCGTAATTTGTGTAACTTTTTCCACAAACTTTAAATTTTCAACTAAGTTTTTCTTCTAATGACTTGATCACAGGCATGAAACAAGCATTGACTGTGTTTGTTAAGTTTTGCTTGTATGGTTAAAATTAGTGTACAATGTACAGCTTCTAAGTGTGTTAATTAAATGTGTGTTACCAAAGCTTTCACTTAAGCTACGGTTTTTGTATAAATGTTCAATTTTGTATATTTAAAAAGTTAATATATTAGCGTAATGATATTCAGTACTTAAAATTGAGACTGAATGGTATTGATTAATTTTTTCTCACATGTTTTAAAAAGCTAACCCAGACTCTTGGTAATTAATTTACTAAATTTGCATACTAATTGCCAACTGTAGAAAAAAATATGATTTCTAAAGGATTATTTTACTTTAATTTATCAAGTTTTACTTTAAATGAGGTTGCATTTTAAAATGTTTTTAATAGGAGATGAAGGGAAAATGCAGAAAATTTTTATTTTTGGTGCAAAAATGCTACTGTGTTCGCTTTATTTTAAAATATGTGGAGAAACACGGCCAGATTTCTTAATGCAGTATTTAAAGATGTGTTATATTAGCCTGTTGTTAAATTTTGTACTATTATTTTGTGCAAGATAACTAGTTTTTAAGCTAATATTTTATTTTGTATATTACATTACCAAAGTTAGTTAGATAATATTATTGTATTTATATAACATATTTGTAGCTTTTGATATGGAATAAATATATAAATTGGAGTTAAAATTGTTTTTATACTTATTTCTATTTCACCTAGCTGAAAAATTTTATAAAGTTTGATCAGTTAAAACCCGTTTTTTCTCCAATCAAACTTAACACTAGCCATCCCTTTATGGTCCAGGAGGCGACTGCAAATTTGTGCGGGGAACGAGTGGATGGGATTTAGCAGTTTAGAATACTGCAATAGTATGCCCTAAACTCATAACCGCTGGTCGGCCGATCGCGGTCCCTGGCGGTAATGAGTAATTACGGTAATTGTTTATTGGGGCAATGGGGCGATTGTGGTGACAAAATGGACGTTTTTTTTAAACTAATTTGTTAATTATGATCCAAAGAATGTAAAATGCTCGGTCGGCCGATCCCCACCCCTGGCGATAGCCTTGGCCGACCATTAACAATAATGCAATTTTTAATGCCTAGCCTCCCCAAGGAGTGACCAGGTCGGCCTTGGTCTATTCGAAAGAACAAAATTTTTCCTTTCATAAAACCCTGGTCGGCCGATTTCGGTCCCTGGCTTTAATGAGTAATTACACTAATTGTCGCGGTGGCACAGGGGGGATTGTGGTGACAGAGTGGGCGATTTTTTCTTTAAACTTTTTTTTATTGTAATCTCGAGTCTAAAATGCTCGGTCGGCCGACCCCCACCCCTGGTGATGTCCTTGGCCGACCATTTGCAACATTGTAAATGCCTTTTCTCACGCACGAATTTAGCAGATCGGTCTTGGAATATTCGAAAGGGTGAATTATCAAAAGAATTGTTATTACCTCACTGTTTTCACTTTTATAACTTCTTCCCCCCCTTAAGGGGGGGGGGGGGTGGGGGGGTGATAAATGTTGTAGCAACTGCACTCAGAGAAAAAGTGTACTATAGTTTTTGGTAAATTTCTATAGTTTTAAGAAAACGTTCTAATTTAAATATGAACCTATGAAATGTTTCTTTGTTTTAAGTAAATCATTTATTTAATTGTATAAAATTTTACTTAATTCAAGTAAATTATTTATTTCATTTTACGATTTTTTAAATTGTTTCTAAGATATTAAATTACGTAATATCAAATAAATCAATTTACTTGAAGTAAATAAAGAATTGTTTGTTTTAGAGGAAAAAAAACTTTGATTCAATAAAATCTGATTCAAATACATGGATTTACTTAAAACTAGTAAATTTTTTCTGACCGTATGATCGGAATTCATCGCGTGTTTATGATGGCATTTTGCTTTCATAAAATTACATTTGAAAAAAATATCTATGATGTTAATTAAAAAAATGCATCTACCATTTATTGAAATAAATATACGTGTTTCATTTTGAAGTTACACTTGGAATAACTTTAAATTTGGATCGAAGAAAAAAATTGTCCGAATGAAAGTTGTTTGTTTTGAAAGGGCACATATGATGACATTTATCAAGGGCCTATTAAGGCCACCCTATGTAAGATATGGCCACCAACTTTGGTTTTTTAAGAAACCCCTTTAGTGACTTTTACGATTCTCACCGAGGAAAAACTTGTCCTATTAATTTTTTTTTGTTTATAAAGGGACATGTTATGGCACTAACCAGGGGCCTGTCAAGGCCACATTTGGTAAAATCTGAACACCAACAACATACCGAAGGAAAACGTGCTTCCTTATTATAATCTCATAAACGTAGACATTATTCGTTTCGAAATTCTGTAGAAAACAAATTATACATATTTTATTTTATTAAACGAGGATAGATGCGTTTCTAATTATCCAGTAGATTTTTGTACTAGTTGGTTGCCCATCCTGCTTAGAGACGAAGTAAGTAAAAATAAGATAAATATAATTTAATGTCTCACGTGACTATGGAAATACATAAACAAAGAACTGTCATGGTTGACGACCAAAAAAGTTTTGAGAACGGAAGTAGATTCTCTTCCGAAACGTTAACTACCTATAGCTTTGATTTTCAGTTTTTAGTTTATAACATTGTTCTAGTTTATATATTTTTAGGTGTGAGACTTTTTGAAACAGTCAAGTACTCAAGAACCAACCTCTGTCTGATCCGTTTGGCTCAGAGGTTTTTTCATTAAAATTTTTAAATATTTTTCAGTGGCAAAATACCCAATAAAAAGTAAGAAAACAAGAAATTTGTTTAAAAAAAACCGTCCACTTTGTCACCACAATCGCCCCATTGCGCCAATAAACAATTACCGTAATTACTCATTACCGCCAGGGACCATGATCGGCCGACTAGCGGTTATGAGTTTAGGGCATACTATTGCAGTATTCTAAACTGCTAAATCCCGTCCACTCATTCCCCGCACAAATTTGCAGTCGCCTCCTGGACCATTAGTACAAGCCTTGTTTGTTGATAACACAGTCACAGTATACGTCCATTAAAAAGGATAGATAATTTTCACCACAATGAATTTTTATAATTCCTGCATTACCTGCTTTCTATACAAAAGAATTTGATACAGGCAGTACCGGCGTTAGGGTAGGGCGCGGTTAGGCGACCGCCCAAGGGGCCAGAAATGATGGGGGCGCCCCTTCATGTTTGGCTGCCCTTATATGTTATGTCTTAGTACACTGTTGGCGATGGCTGAGCGGCTGAATTATAATTTTAATTTTAGTGATTGGTAACTCATACAAGATTCACCTCAAATATCTCGTACAAAATGATAGAATGTCCCATCACTTAAAAAAATATTTTGTACCATTTCAATGAGATCGCAAATTTCTCTCATCAGTTACTGTGGGAACGTCAAGAACTCATAAGCCTGAAATCCTTTTTACCTGACCAAGATGATGTTGTTACTCCTGTCTACGTTTTGAATTTCATTAAAAAACGCAATATTTAGGAACTGTATCCAAATGTGTGGATTGTATTGAGAATATTAATAACTAGACCCGTAACCATAGCTAGTGAAGAAAGTAGTTTTTCTAAGCTAAAGCTGATAAAAACCCATCTGCAATCAACTGTGTCTTAATCCAGATTAACAAAGTCATAGTCGTCTCCATTCTCTTAGTGCACATAAGAAACCTCAAAGCTTTGCCGCTTATGTATAGATGGGAGAGCGGGGGCATGGTAGAAATTCCCAAAAACCAGTATATCATAAATATAACGCATTACTTAATACATAGAACATCATTATTTTCATGTAAAGTATGTTCCGACATGATTAAAATAAGAAATTAGCAAAAACACACCTGTTTCAATTACAATTCGGAAATATTCGAATATACCTACCCGACTTTCCCCTACCGCAAATTGTTTAAGATTTAACGGTTTGTTACCTGGTCTACGAGCACATACAGAGTTGAACTTTTATAATATTGTCACTTGTTTCACGAAATGACGAGTTAACCGCGTCAGTTATATATTTAAATGTGCTTTGTGAATTAAAAGCAGTTTGTGATCTGTGTTTACATTATATTTGGATTGTGAGAGTATATTACTTTAACAGTGAAATTTTCCTTTGCGTTTTAGTGTATTTTATGCAGTTGTGTTTTTATAAATATTCATTATTGGCGAAACTGAGCAGGAAGAGAATATTTGGTAATTTTACTTTAGACTATCAAAATTTATCAATGCTTCAGAAATATTTTTAAATTTCATTATGCAGAAATATTTTAAGTACAGCTCTGTGGGATATCACTTTACAAATGAGGCATAATTTATGGTTGGTTTTTATGGTTTTCTTTATGTGCACTAAGAGAATGGAGACGACTATGGCAACTTTATCGATTGAAAATGAAAGTGCGAAAAAAATCAACTGTTATCACCTAATGCTAATTTCAATCACCAGGTTATAGTTTATTACAATACAAATCCGATTTTCCTCTAACGTTGCAGTAGCCGGGAAAATGATTTTCTGTCTGTTAAAAAAAAGACATTTTTTTATCCCCTAATGTCCGTTCTCGATAAATTCTTGTTATAAATGTCGAATAAAACAAGAATCAATACAGAACGGAAATTTTACATGTTGCTTAATTTCAGTAATAAAAATCAACATTATAAGAGAGTGATAAAAAAAGTTTCTCTCTAATGGCTGAAACCTTTTTTAAATTATAAAATATGGTTCAAATAATAGGAAAAAAAAAGTGAACGGATGTTTCCTATGCTGTACAGCTGCATGAAATGCAGTGCGCTCGCATGTTGACGTGGTGGCGCACGTACTCAATAGAGATGCTATATATACTAAATGATGCATCTTGACGTTATGGCGTGCGCTTCATAGAACTTTTCCAGTGTTAATTCAATTACGCATCAATATAATGCACTTATATGCATGCAGTTTTGGGACCTAAAAGGCTCCTAAATGCTTATAAATGACACTATATAATAAGAGGAGTTTAAAAATAATATAGCATATAAAAATTTGTTTCACGACGTACCAAATTTCCGCGTTAGTTGGACGTTGGACTTCCTTCTGTAGACCTTAAACAACTTAAAAAAAATTATTGGACCTAAAATTTCAACATTCAATATTTCCTTCGCCGTCTCTTATGCCTACCATAGATAAAAAATTATATATATATGATATAATGCCTACGCAATGTCGTACCAGTATACTGGCGCCACCTATCAATTGAGAGCTGTGGCTTCAAAGAACAGGGTGTTTTCTCCGCAGTTACAAAAGGACTAGTACCGTGTTATTCGCAAACACTATTCATTGATAACAGATGGCTCACGAGACTGACAATCAGTCTGGGCGAGGGCACTTGCTTACGATATATTATCACAACACAATTTTCAGAGCCATCTGTAGTAGGGATACATCTCCATTTTTTCAATTCCTTTCTTGTCCAAAAGATGACGCAATGTTGCATCCAAACTGACAGATCTCAGATCTGCCATATTTGAATTTCTCTCGTTAGTTTTGGTACATTTTGGTACGTATACCGCGGTGTTTGATGTTTTGTATAGTTTGTTAGCAGAATAGAGGATATAAGCTTTTAAAAGGTATAAGGTGTGATTTTTACTAATAATATGTGTTGTACAAATTTTATGTACTTTTATTTAATTTTATTTAGGAGTGTCAGCACTGTCAGCTTTAACACAAATATCAGAAAAAATACGATTAGCAAAAAAGTTGCAAATGAGGGTAAGTAGCACATTTCTTTTCTCGATTTTAACGTCTTTAACTAATAGTCGAGGGGTCGACCACTGGCCCAAAATTTGAACAAGTGTTGCAGGAATACTGCATTCCCACAGTATTTCCGAGAATACTGAGTAATCCAGAGTATTCCCGAGTATTCCCGAGTGTTTCCGAGTATTCCCGAGTATTTCGTATTATTTCTGAGTATTTCAGAGTATTCCCGCGGTATTTCTGAACATTTGTAGTTGTATTTCCGGTAGTGGTTAAACCCTCAAACCTATCAAATTCACATTGATTCATATTTTGTAAACCTGTTATTAGACAATCAATAATTACAAAACGAATATACTTACCGTTAAATGTGAACCGTTCTTGAGATACGGGGTGGTTTATGGTTTTTGACCAGAACTTCAGTCCGCCATATTTTTCAAATGCCTGCACTTATTTAAATAAAATTTGGTATACATATTATACTCTTTTAGTTTAATGAATAGCTTAAGTGATGTTGGAAAAATTCTAGGACCGACTTCCATTTTTTTTAATATGGCTCTTAGGGTCGTTAACATCACACTGTATATTATTTTTTGGTAAATGTTAGTAAACTTTTAAAGAGCCTATGGACCAGTTTATGGTTATTCTTCAATAAATTTTCAAAAGTATTGAAAGACTAAATTTGATTTTCTACAAATAACAATCCAGTTGCTAACATCATCATTTTATTAATTTTAGCTAAATACCCCGTAAAAGAGGTTGTTATTCGTTTTTGTTTTGATATTTAGCGTTTCTAAGCTTTTTTTAGTTTAAATTTCATCCAGAATAATAATGTTATTACATACAGTAATAATATTTTCTAGAAGCTGTTCTTGTGTATTAAACTCTTCATTGTACACCTCTGACTTGAGATGACCCCATAAAAATAATCTAGAGGTGTAAGATCAGGAGACCTCGGTGACCAGTTTACCAGACTGGTTCAGATGATCCCGGAGCAGTACAGAAAAATGGGGTCCAGCACCATATTTTATTTTTAGCTCGAAAAAAAATGCACAGAACCGAGTACAGAACACTGAGAAAGAACTGACGATCTCAAGCGGAATGCGACCTTTGATATGTTACGCGACCGTTTCGTGCCCTATTGAGTGACGCCCCGGGCTTCAAATACGTCCTTTAAAAGTCGTATATTTCGAGAACCACAGATCGGATTCATCTAAAATTTTGAATATCGCCTAATTTTAAGTAATGCTTCATCCACAACTACTAAATGAAATTCATTAAGTGAGCCCATTAACGTAATACATATTGTTATACTAGAATACACAATATACGTCATTGAAAAGTTAAAATAAATTTTATTTAATTCGACGTATTACACCAGAATAGTTTTTTTTACCTGCTGATTCATATTTTAAGCAGTAATGGTCTATTGCGGCCGACATCCGCATATGAACTGAGGCAGTTTTAATATTTTACGACGGTATTATATATTATACATAGGTATTAATCATACCATATATAGACTATATGAGCGGGTGCATATCCTTGACTCGATTCTCGACTATTTCCAAAGTATTCCGGAGCATTTCTGAGTAATGCCGGGGTATTCCTGAGTATTCCAGAGCATTGCCGGGGTATTCCTTAGTATTCCCGTGTATTGCTGAGTATTCCCGAGTATTCCTGAGTATTCCCGTGGCATTCTTGAAAATTTGTACACGTGTATTTTCGGCAGTGGTTGACCCCTCGCTAATAGTACAGTAGATATAGGTTTTTTGGTAGAACTAATTTTCAAGATGGCGCGGTGGCTAAAATTTTTTAGTTCGTTGTTGGTATCTCTTTGACGTACCAGAAGCAAAGATTAGGGAATTAACAAGATAGGACAGCCGGCGGAAAACTTTTGTCTTTTAGCAATGGCGCCATTGACCTCGACATTTAAATTGCAGTTCTCGCGCAGTTGCCACAATGTGACAATCAGACGGAGTAGGTAACATTAGAAAGACCAATAGTGAAAAATGGACATCACTGTCCTGATAGAACGACCGAACTCAGCTGACTCTCAGTAGCCAAGGTCACTAAAAAAACATGTTGCTTTGTAATATATGTCACATGGAGTATTTCTGTGTTTATATGTAAGGTATCTATTTAGTTAGGATAGAATTGTACATTGAAAGAATAATTTTGAAACTTTTTTCTATAAAATGGGGAAAAATCAGCCACAAGCAGCTGTCATCGAGGTCTATACGTGACGTAGCACTTGTCGATTATAATGAGCCAACCTATCTTTTAGTAAGCTTGGTCAAATTCGTGTAATGCGTAACCGACAAATCCCGATACCGTTTCCGCTGGATGTCGTGTCCCTTTAAATTGGAGTACACAACTGTCTTCGTCTATTTCGTCTTCTCCGCCTGACTGTCCTATCTTGTTCTCTAATCTTTGCCAGAAGTCTGTGTTGTGCAGGATGCGTCGCCATCTTGAATTAAAAAAAAAATCATAAAAATTGTGTGTGGTATCAAATTACAGAAAATTTCTTGCTGAAAAAGATTACGATATTGGTTGTAAAAAATAAAAATAAGTAACACACTGAAAGTATATACGCCAGTCAATGTATACACAAAAAAGGGTTCGACCTTGCAAAAGGTTGTGTAGTTCTAATTTTTTAATATATTGTTAGGATCTATGGCAATAGTAAGAAACCAAGTTTGCAGCTTCAAAAGACCTGTGCAAGTTGCATAGGTCCTAACAACATATTAAAAAATTAGAACTACATGGATCGATCTCTTGCAAGGTCGAACCATTGTTTTTGTATAAATTGATTGGCGTAGGTATAGACTTTTAGTGTGTTATTTATTTTTTAAAACCAATGTTATAATAAAAATTTTTTTTTTTGCACGGGGACCAAAAAAATGCATTCTGCACATTCAGAATTTTCTAGACTTTCAGTATGTCAAGAAAATAACAACAACGAACTAGAAAATTCAAACCTCGTCTTTGTGGGGCTTAGTTAGTTCCATCTGTCACCTATTTTTCGCATATATCTACTGTACTATACTGGCGCACATAGCATGTAAATTTCGTGACCCTCAGACTCAAGGTGATTTATATTTGTATTTTTGAGGTGGGAGTAAAATGAAAAATATATCGTTTTTTAAGTATTTTATTTTTTATATTAACTTAATAATAATGTCAAATAGGTACCTAAACTTAATTTTTCTATAAAAATAACACAAATTTTAACCTGTCGCAGTTTAACTTTAATTATTTACACTACTTACAAAAAAAGAGAAAAATTTATCTACAATGGTGGAAAAACATCTCTTATTTACAAAAATTCAAAAATGAGCAATTGTTCAGGTTATTTACATTTGGATGAATTTATGAAAAAAAAATTGAAAACTACACTAACTAATAAGAAACTGCGTAAAGAAGCAAAGATGAAAATAGAAAATGGCATAACGATGAAACAGTTGAGGGAGTAGACTTTATAATGCTTTGGTAAATTTAACAAAAATATTTATAATGATAACATTATATCGTTTATTCCCAAAATTCTTTTCCGCGTTCGTCACTGGGATATATAGGAAAGGAGAAAATGGCAAGAAAACGTTGGTTAAGATAGTGAAGAATGAAAGTTAATATCAGCTATTTACAAATTTAAATAAAGAAATAACAAAAAAAGAAAAATTGATAAATAAATTTTCAATAATGGGGCTTCATGCAAGTGTCTGTTTTCTTTTGCAAAGATGTGTTTTCGAATGATGCATGAGGCAAATTTTTTAAATTAACGATGATGGCGGAACTTCTTAAATCAGGGATGTTATCAAACGAGCCTTGAAGTTGACTAATCTCTCACTGGTTGAAGCCAAACGCTGAAAAAATATATACAATTAGAAAGATTTTCTATCTACATAAGCAGCCACATAAGAAGAAAATAATGCTCTGTATCAGAAACCATAATTTTTCTATGTAGTTTGACGTGCTAAAGACGAATTGGATGTAAAAATATTGTTTGATTTCGTCTAAGTTTTTGTTAAATCGAATAATATCGCAAATATATGACGAAAAAATGCCATTTCTCGAAAAAATTGAGATGGAATCAAGCAATTTCAAACACATCAAAGTATCTGGATGGTCTGGTTTCTAGTAAAGCATATTTTTGTCTTTTTATGTGGTTTTTCATTTTGCTATGAGTTATTTTCCAGTATCTGCTTGCATACATTGCTTTAACGACTCAGTAACACATTGTGATAATTTGGATAGTGTACGGTAAATAAAACAAAGTTTACGCCAACAGATTCGACTGGAAAATCAGAATTCGATGGTAATCAACGTCGTTGATTACAAATTTGCAATCGAGATTTGAAAATTCAACATGGCGTCAACACGGCGCACCAGTTTAGTCACTTATCATCTAATTCGATAGATAATTGGTGTCTAGAGATAATCAAGGTCGCCGATTACAAATATGAGATCGAAATCCAAAAATTGAAAATGGCGGCGTCAATATGGCGGACTAATTTTGTCATTCATGATCTGATTCAACTGAAAATTAGTACATGAAGGTCATAATGGTCGCTGATTACAAATATGAAATCGAAACTTAAAAATTCATACTGTCGATGTTAATATGGCCAATTTTATTTATGACTTATACAGGGCATTCAAGATTAATTGACACTGAATTCCACGCGTTAACTAGTTTATTATTAAAATATCACGATAAACCTACTATTAAAATAGCAGACGTTATAAATTAAATTGAATGCAATTTCTTCAAACGTAAAAATCGTCTGCCAGATTCGAAAAGTCTGTAATTTTTTATCTAGACTTTACTAATAGTAAAGGCAAATCTGTGCAAATTTGAAGACTTCGTCCCTTGTAGACAAATAAACAGCATTTTTTAAAATAAGTTTCAGGACTTATGAACCAAATTGAAAATAGGTGTTACCAGCTCTATCTAAATTAGAGGGAAATTCATACATTTTCAGCCTGTACGAAATGTCACAGAAATATTCACTAGCCCTCAAACTATAAGCCATCATGAGAATAAATAAAATAATTCAATAATATAAGTAAGTTGTTTTACACGGATTCTTATCATTATCAGTATTTGAAATGAACCTCTAAATATACAGTGTGTCCCGGGATAGATGTAACAAGAGGTGTAATGGACCAGAAATTTTGGAATTTTGGAATAGTATTTGGTGATTGAGTCCTGCTTGTTCTAAAACTAAAGTGTACCAAAAATGACTTGATTTGGTGTTCTACAGGGTGTTTTATAAGCAAAGTTGTAAAAATCACCACTAATAAAGTACCTTTATTTTTCAAAATATGAAAAAATTCCACAAGGAAAAGTTATTTAGAATGTAATTTTATACCTATACTATAACCTTATACCAAATTTCAGGAATAAAAAATTATTTTTTTGAAACTTCCCATTTTTTCAATAAATTAGTATTTTATTTATTTTTCTTCTTCACTGGCTTTGGATGTCTCCATTTAGCCACGATGTTTCTTATTATACGCTATACCAGATATATCACAACTAATCTATATTTAAAATCTATAATTCCATAAACTAATCGACCTATAACCTAACACGAGAGGACCAGGTAGTGTTACAAGACTCAAGGATTATTGGACAGGAACACACACTTCACGTCAAGGTGCCCTTCATGGCGCCTTTGTTTAACACGTAACACACACGGGGCAACGGTAAGGGGGTGATATAAAAAACAGTGGGTAAGAACAGAGGAACTCATCTAAACCTATATTTTGACACGACATAACCTAATAAACTCCCAAAATATATATTTAAAATTTTCATTTGTAGTTACTATGTATAGCAGCGAGGTACTATCCAATGGTAGCGGAATACGGTTCTCCAACATTTTTTTTTCAAGAAGTTCACACCAGTTGCGTTAAAATTGCAACCAAATAGCCAGTGATTAATATCGCCAATGTTTCCGTTGCAGTCGCAGATAGGACTATCAAGGATTTTCATCTTAAACAGCATTGACTTGAAGGCTCCGTGACCAAATAGACAACGAATGTATGTTATAAACATTTGTCTGTTGTACGGGAATGAGATGAAAGATTGTTTAGAAGGTAGGCGGCTATGTATGCGACAATAGTGGGTGTTTTGCCTTGTGTGGATCCATTCTTCCTCCCATTTTCTTCTCATATCCATTTTGGTACTGGATATCAGGTCACAGTATGGTAAATACTCGATTTCGGGACCTTTGGTAGTTCTAGCTATTAAATCTGCTGTTTCGTTACCAACTATACCAGAGTGTCCTTTTACCCAAATAAAGACAACTTCCTTGTTTGGAGTTTTCAACTTTATAACTTTTTCCAAAATATCTGTTATTTTATATTTCATAATGCGCTTGTTTGGGTTTGAAATTGCACCTAAGGCGGATTGTGAGTCGGACATGATGAGGATAGTTATAAAGTAGTTGTGGTTGTCGATTGCCCAATCAAGACCTTTACTGATAGCCATGCACTCTGCCGTAAATATTGAACAATGTTCATTTAGCCGATATCCAAAGCATATTCCACTGGTCTTAATAAAAAAACCACAACCCACGTAATTTTTGGACTTGGATCCATCAGTATACAATTGATTAGGGTTAGGGAATTTGGACGTGATTTCTCGGATTATTTGCGTATTATTTGTGGTGTGCTCATATTTGGGAAAAATAACTTTTACTTTGAGGTGTGAAATGTCATAGGCCGCCTGGAGGAATGGCAGGGTCTCCTCTTGATATATAGAACTATGGTTTGGGATGCTTGAAAATACTTCGGCCAGGATAGGAGTCTTTTTATTTTGCCAGTACATTGTTAAAGTGTAAGAAGTAAGGGTAGCTAGTTTTATGCAGATCTTGTTGTTGGAAATGTTTAAATTTTTCAGTACAAATTTGTGGGCCAAATATTTCCTTCTAAGATGAAGTGGGGGCTCATTACATTCCGCCAATAGAGCACATGTTGGGGTAGATTTAAAGGCTCCCAATACCAGTCTTAATTCTTTATATTGTAATCTGTCCAGTTTAACGAGCCTAGAGTGTGTAGCATAATCATAAAAAATACTACCATAGTCTAGTATGGATCTGACATAGGATCTGTAGAAAAGGAGAGCGATTTTGGGATCAGCACCCCAAGTTCGTTTACAAGTTATTTTTAAGATATTAAGACTTTTTTCTGCCTTAGTTAAGCATTCGCATATATGTTCAATAAATTAGTATTTTATTTTGAACCATTCAATTGAAACTGCGTAGAAATTATTTTTTGTGAATTAATATTTAAAACTATGTATGTAGAAGCTAACATTTTTATTTACCAATAGCCTACTTTTTGAGATGATTAACATTTGCTCCTACACTTTAAATATGAATTCAACTCTTAATTCGCAAAAAATGGGAAGTTTCAAAAAAATAATTTTATATTCCTGACATTTGGTATAGAGGTATAAAGTTGTATTCTAAATAACTTTTCTTAGTGGAATTTTTTCATATTTTGAAAAATAAAGGTAGGTACTTTATTAGTGGTGATTTCTACAACTTTACCTATAAAACACCCTGTAGAACACCAAATCAAGTCATTTTTGGTATACTTCCATTACACCTCTTGTTACATCTATCCTGGGACACACTGTATATACTTATATCTAAAAATTTTGAAAGCTGGGCTAGTACAATGTTATTATGATTTTTACACCAAAAACTGCCAGCAGATTATATACAGCAAATGTATATTACGAAATATTAATTCCTATGTGGATACCACATGTTAAAATCTCAAGAGAAACGGATGCATCTAACCTAATAACATTTAAAAAAGATTATCAATCGAATGGAAATAAATTATCTCATAAAAATTTTATACTGAATTAATCAACAAACTGCATTTGTTGTAAGCCATCCTTGGCATAAAAAACAATTAATTTATGATGACTAAACTATGAATTGAACTTTTTATTCATAATATAAACACGCAATACCTTCTAAGAGTCTTTTTCAATTTAAATTGGTCAGAAACAATAAGAAAATAGTACGTTAAAAGAAGCTACAATAAACAAACAAGATAACAAGAAAAAATTATTTAGTACATTAATTTTGAAAAAGATCTATAATAACGCAAGTCCCATTGAATCCTTTACCTAAAAGAGTGCATTTATCCTAATTTGCTTTAAGCAAAATATTATAAATTGTTGTGAAATGGAATTTTATTTATCTTATATCTTTTAAATGTTCTAACTATCTGTTAAACGTTCATTTATCTTATTTACAGGGACTTCTATTACTAGTTGAATTTGATAAAAATTATGAAACAAAAAATTTGGTTATTATGTGTTCTTAAAATCAATTTTAAAATGCATACAGCCCGCTGTAATACTTAATTTATCAGAAACATTTTGGTCCTTCGAGGCGGATACTGCAAATTTACTTTATTATTGAATAACTCTATTAGAATCATAATATATCTTAGGTATTGTAGGTCCATTTATGGTTTATATTTATGAAGTAATCAAACTCATCGGATATTATCAACAAAATTGAAATTATATTCTCAGTTAACGCAAATTCAAAAATACTCACCAAGATTAAGTCTTGAACTAAATTGGCGATACCACGGTTGGCGATGACGAAGAGCCGGGTGATAGGTCCGGGAATACCTTCGCTGTAACCCTCATGACTTTTTTGTACATCTACCTCTACTACTCCTCCTGGTGCGTTGGCCTTCTCGTCGGACTCTTCTGTAGCACCGGAGCCAGCAACCAACTGTTAATGAACACAAATGAATTACTTAGGTAGGTAATAGTTAAGTTTGTTATATTGCATATTCTCATATGGAATTTAATATATTTAATATAATTACTTGATGGTTCTTTTTATTCGAAAATGTGTTTCACCCATATATACAATTATAATGCGACTTTTAAGAAAGTAAGGTAGGTACATGCAGTATTGGATCGCTGATATGTACACAAAAATTAAAATATGTATGTCCCAAGCATCATCAAGTGGTAAGATATAATCTATGAGGTTATGGCTATTGTAATTTTATTAATTAGAAAGAGACTGCTATTATACATATACGCGCGATGGTTTGAGAGGTCTTGCTTGTATATTTCCTTTAATGTATTTTTGGGTGTCTCGCTTAAAGGCTATACAAATTTTGTGTTTTGGCTATATTATTTTTGTTTACATTGCAAAATGGTGTCGACGAATTAAACGAAAATCGACCTAAACTTGAAACAGTTTACCGAATGAATAGTGGAATAAATCCAAGGGTCTGAATTGCCTAGAAAGGAATTAATTGTCTTACTATAGCAATTTTTTTGATGGAACTTGTTGAAAACATTTCAAGAAGTATAGTAAACAGTTTTGTATTAAATTCGTGGAGCGAAAAGCTTTTGTTTCAACAAAAGATTGTTCAGAATCCTGTTTATTCGCAGCTTTTCTTAAATATCTCTGGTTGTATAACCCGTATCGCAAAAAAGAGACACAAAATATTCAAAATGAAATTGCGAAGAGAACTAGATTTGTCTGAAATTTTTTGATCAATATGCCAAGTCGTAAAACATGAAGACATTTTAGGGAGGCCGTTTTTAAACAATTGGTGATAACTTGAACAATAATGCACATATTCTAACGAAACTTTAGAACAGTATATCCCTTGTGGAGTTAAACCACCAGGCCAAGTTTCAAGTTAAAATGTTTACAATAACTCCTAAAAAATTATTGCAAAGTCGAAAATCGAATCGTCGATTGTTTGTGGGCATCAAGTCTTATTTAAAAAATGTGTATTTCAGATTATAGTTGTTTTTATGTTCTTAAAATAAATTTTAAATTTTTTAAAACCGAAAAAATGTTCAAGTGATTATGTCTATTAGTTTGCTTATAAATGTTCATAATGCAATAAAATGTCATATCTAGGGTCCCAATTGCTGGAGATAAAACTACTTTTTTTTAATAGCTCGTTTTTTATGTACTTTTAAGATATACCAATATTTTTGAGCAAAGTTAATTTCTTAAAAAAAAGAAAAAGGAAGAATTGAATAAAATTGGTCTTTAAAAATTTAAAATATGTTTTTGTTTATGCCACCACAAAGAACATAGAAACAACTATAATCTGAAATACAAATTTTTGAAATACGACTTGATGCTCACAAACAATCAACGATTGGATTTTCGACTTTGCAATTGTCTTTTAGGAGTTATTGTAAACATTTTAACTTGAAACTTGGCTTGATGGTTTAACAGTACAAGGGGCATACTATTCTACTGTTCGTTAGAAAATGTGCATTATTGTTCAAGTTGTCATCAATTATTTCAAAATGCCCTCCCTAAAATGTCTTCATGTTTTACGACTTGGCATATTGACCAAAAAGTTTAGGACAAATCTAGTTCTCTTCGCAATTTCATTTTGAATAATTTGTCTATTTCTTTCTTGCGATACGGCTTATACAAACAGAGATATTTAGGAAAAACTGCGAAGAAACAGGACTCTGAACATTCTTTTGTTTAAACAAAAGCTTTCCGCCATACGGATACAATTCAAAACTTTTTACTACACTTCCTGAAATGTTTTCAACAAGTTTCAGCAAAATAATTGCTATAGTAAGACAATTTCCTAGAAATGTTAGTTTTGCTCCTTTAGAATAGATTTTCGCGAAACCTTCTGGATTCTGTTCGCGTTGGTGTATAGATCAAACCCCGAAAAAAAAAAAAATGGCGTTATTGCCCCGGAATATTTTTAAACACTGATTTTGTTAACTTCCAAAATTGAGGTAAATTTAAAAAAGCTTTTAGATAACTTGACGAAAAATAACAACTTTTTCCTCTTGTAAAATTTTCGAGATATGGCGGTTCGTACTTTTTCAGAAACGGGGCAGGTGAAAAAATCCACAAAAATTCTGGTGAATGTACTCTTAAAATGCAAGACTTTTTTTCATTTATGACTTTTTCCTAAAGTGCACTCGGTCCAAGTTTGTCCGGAAAAACAAAAAAACCCCTATCGGAAAATGCAGAATCTCGTAAACTATGAAAGTTAAAAATCTGGTAAAGTTCAAACGTAGATGTAAAGATTTTCTTTAAGACTTTGGACTCTTGTAATTTTTTTATAACATGCATAAATTCCGAGTTTTCAACAGTTTTTCGCGATCAAAAACGCGCTTTAGATTATCAAGGAGGAAATCTGACCTATTTTTAAAATAAATATATAATAAAAATATATAAGGCTCTCGCTCAACAGAAAAAATAATTAATAAATAAATAAAACTACTGGCCTTACAGGGAAAGTGTTTTGGCCACAGGTAACAAATAAATAGAAGAGTTCAGTGTGAACATCTGTAGTGATTTTAAAAAATTTAATTTTCAAAATTTTTGAAATCAGATTTTTTTCTTGATATGCTCAATGTTGCAGTTCCATTACTTATATTAGATTTAAATTGATGTGACCTACAGACAGAGTTAAAAAAACATAATTTAAATCGACAACAAATAAAAAATTGACTCGATTATTTCACAGAACGAGAAGCCCTGTATTTAAATGATCTCTTTGATCAAAATGTAAGTTTTCTATTGAGTTTCAATACAGGCATGGTCTTTATTTGTTTATATATTCCGAATTTAAAGGCTCCTTGTTTGGCATTAATCACGTTGCGTTGGGGAGGTATGCATTGCATATTGTAGTTATTGTTAACATAAATGTTAAGTTTATAAATTTCTCTTATCCTTACAGAAATAAAAAAAATATTATATCTGTCATCATACTACAAAGGACCAAACAAATATTCTCCCCACGAACCAAACTGTCGCCAATTCGGCGCTGATGTAATAAATTAAATATGTAAAAGGCGTGCAGAGATGATTGTTTTTAATGTTTATAGTTATACCGAAATATTTTTAGGTGCATGCTATTATACAAATATACAGGGTGTTTGGCATATCGATAGAAAGTTTTCACTGGGTGATAGTTGGGGTTGTTTGGAACCTATATGACCATATTTACCCTTATACAAAGTCTCACCATTTTTGCCAATGCATTGTCCGATATTTTCGCGAAATAGTTGAGTTGTTACTAATACATATTATTTCTTATGGTACTAAATACTTTCAGCTGTCTTAAATATTTTTTTTAGATATTCTTAATATACATTTTGTCGAAACAGTACAAAACGAAATGCCAGAGTAATAGTATAACAATAATATAACAATTTAAGCGTTACAATACATTGGTTCGAATGTTTTCTCTATTTTAAGCAACATTGTCTCAAAAACGGCATTTTTTTGTGCTTTTTTAATAAAGTGCATATTAAGAATATCGAAAAGAGATATTTAAGGAAGTGAAAAGTATTTATATCATAAAGAATTACATGTATTAGTAACAACTCAACTATTTCGCAGAAATATGTAAAAATGCCGATATCTCAAGAAAGGTGAGACTTTGTATACGGGAAAATATCGCCCTATGGGATCTAGACAATCCCAACTATCACCCAGTGACAACTTTGTATCGATGTACCAAACACCCTGTATATACCAGTGTTATCTTTTGTTGAAATCAATCCGCCTTGAACCGTTGCATTTTTGATTACCTAAGAATAAAATTAGAGGCGTTAATAACGAGGGTCAAAAAAAGGGCGCCGAGTAGTCCATGTGAACAAAAATAGAATAGAATAGAGGTTTAGATTAAATAATATTTATACAGTCTCACCACGTTGCATTCATTGTTGCTTTAAACTACGCTTTGCAGAGATTTAAAATCAAGTAATGTGGCAATGTCTTGAATATTCTAGTATGAGAAAATACATTGAACTGGACTAAACGACAAGAATGTCTACGATAAATCGAGAGAAAACCTCATTGTACTTTTGTGTCTATGCATGCATCTTCTAGTATGAACTGAAACAGCAATATTATTGAAGTGTGTGAAACACTGACAAAAACGTCGATTTGTAGACCGTTTTGAAACGTCCTAACATTGCACAAATATTTTTTTTTATTCCTTTCGTTAATTCAGTGTATTCAAATCATCTTATGCGCATTTTTGTAGGGTTATGTATCTCCCGTTCATTACAAGTTTATTTTACATTAATTTTATGCAGAATTGTATATAATAAGGGAGTATACTGGGCGCCCCCGAGACCAGGCACACTTCAATTTTTTCATGAATTTTCAAGACAAAAATTTGAAATTAAGGTACAAGATATGTAACATAAAAATACATTGTTTGACATAACCCGACTAAGAGAAACACTGCCGGTTTAACCGTGAGTACTACAAACTTTTTTGTTTAAGATAGCACTCAGTATATTTTTTAATTTTATATGATAGAGGTATGAATTATTTTTACAATAGTTTTTCAAAATTAAAATCGAACCTTATGTGACCTTGAAAATAGAACTTTATGTAATTATTTAGTGGTCATGATAATAATGCTCATGTATATGATACCTAGTGACTCCCCACAATATTGAATCAAAAGGTACTATTACACATTTTTCACTAAAAACAAATGGCTGTTTAAGCAATTTAATTAATTTCTGACGTTTTTAAAAATAAGTATTTTATAAAAAAGAACTAGCCTAAAACTCCTTTTTTAAATGACAATGACAATATATATTCCTCACGTTCTTTCGGTGGTGCTTTAAATTAGCTTTCCAACACAATTTTCGGTCGTTCCATAAATGAACATGAAACTACAATTTGAAGTTGGAGATGACACAATGAAGATTTAGAATTTTGGTCGGTAATTAATTACAATCATAGCACTCTAGAAGGTCATTCCTAATTCGATTTTGTTTTTGAAAAAACTGCTGTAAAGGCAATTCAAACCTCTATCAGACGAGATCAGAAATTTTATAGAATGTCATTTAAAATAGAAAAGTTAGCAGTACCTTCAGTTAAACTGGAAGTGAATTTTTGGGTCCGGTTATGTAAAAAATATATTTTTGTGTTAAATATCTTGAACCTTAATTTCAAATTTTCATCTTGAAAATAAAGAAAAAAATATCATTTCTAAACGCTCCTACATAAAAAAAAACATTTTTTTATCTTATACAGACCAAAGTATAGACAATTTTGTCAAATAAAATATTGTATCTAATTTTTTTCAGTTCAGATACTTTTTCGTCTCTATTGATGGGTATATACATTTATTTAATAATCAACTCATCGGTTTGCAATATTAATTACTATTTGAGGAATATACAAAATATTCAACTACGTGTTAATGTTCAGAAACAAGCCTAATAAATAAATTGCCACTTTCACAGATATCTAGCATAAAATCAACCTTATAATCATAATCACAATTTTTAATTTTGGAGAAAGTAACTGTCTATACTGATATTAGTCTTCTGTGTTAATGAGGACTAACAGCCTAAAGACTACGGAAGAATTAAGAAATGTCTGAGTTTATTACAACATGTACTTTGTGCCATCTACGAATCTTGAATTGTTTATGCATAATATTTTAGCAATAATAATATTTTAATATTTATGTACATTGAGAATAGTTCGTTTTACTAATAGTTTGCAGCTGAGGAATACGTAATTTTTCAAAAAATGAATAGTGGAAGCCGTTATTTTGTGATTATTATTATTGATTACGATCTTTTTACTTTATTGCTTATCACTACTTTATTGTTACTGTAGTCTCGACACTCAGCACGTTATTTCCAAACGTTTACAAGTGGATGAACATACAAGAGAGTATTACAATATTTAAGGCTATTTACCATAGATTAAATAAACGAAACCTCTTTGCTATTTACCTATACAGGATTCTATGATCTAGATTAGGAAGGAAATTACGCACATCACCTCCAAATATTGACATGAAGCGTTAATAAATTAACATAAACGATTAATAAAAGAGATTAAGAAATTTTACAACAGCCATTAAGGGATTATCACTTATAGATTGTGGTTTAAAGAATAAACAAATAATGGAAAAAAGTAAATAGTGCTTTCCTAGATCATATTACATTTATTCTAAAGTATCAGATGTTATTCTTGGTAAAGTTGATTGCACTTCTAGTCCTCTAACGCCTGATACATGTTGATATTCAATTTAAAATTATTGGTACTGCTTGTAATCAGATTTCTTAGAGCTTCAGCATTTGGTGCTCAAAAGACTCAAGGACTATTATACATAATTAATGAAATAGTTTATTGTATTTTAGCGTTTCAGCTATCATTTATATACCCTACATGATTTATCTTTCAAATAAAGCAGAATATTTAGAAGAATAAATAAACGTTTGAATTGAAGTTGTATATTTTTTCTCTTAACGTCAAATTTTGCAGATATACTGAAGGATGCGAGAAATGATGTGGTTGTCATAACTAAAACTACTTGGAGGTACTCAAATGTATAGCTAGATTGCAGTAGGGTATCTTGCCACTAACCTAGAAGTGGAACATATAAAAGAAGGCGTCGATGAATTTGGCACCAGTAGTACTGATGATAGTGATTGTGATACTAGACAGGGATATCACGTAAAAAAAGCGCCACATACTTTTCTCCATGGCGTAAAGACAAGTATAAATATACTTATAGTTCTGCATCTCTGCCTGATTCTGTAGGAAAATTCGAGTAGGGAGTTATTAGTAGGTGTCTCAGCAAATACTGTTTACTTTGGTGGTACTTTTGCCACATGGCACATTCTCCCGTTAAGATGTCATCAAAACTGCTTATATTTCTGATAATACCTGACTGATTTACATTAAACTTTCACTTCTTACATCCATTTGACTTTGACGAAGCCAGTGGAAGAGATTCAGACAATAGTTATAGACACATGTTTCTTCTGCTTGCATATTTCTGAGATGAACTACAAATATGCATTTCTGAAAAAATTCTCCGTATTCAAATTCTTCTATAGAATATAAAGTTCGGTGCTGAGGTAATATGTCATGCTATGGATAACATACAAGTACTAAGCAAAATAAAATTACGTCGACTATGTAGCCTATATTGATGAAGGTTTATCGTTACTTTGCGCAAAAGCCGTTGCTCCCACAAAAAGAGAACATTCCTGCAGAAATTTCATTCTCTAAAACTTTGCAGTGCAGTATCATTTTTACATAAACTGTACTGTTTATGAGATATTCTAGAAAAGCTTATTTTGGCCACCATTTTTTGAGACTACGGTCTGGTCACACCGTATCATTGAAAACTTTTAACATGTCAAACTATTCACACCATTGAGTTTTTTTGCCAAAAATTAGTTTGGGCGTATGGGCGCATCAGATTTTGGATATTTTCCCGAGCAGAACAAATAACAGGTGATAATTAAATGTCTCGAAAATCATATGTTGGGGTTAGAATACTGAAATATTAGAAAATAGAAAAAATAAGTGTCGTTTAAGTATCACCTATATAATTAAGCATTGGTGTTGAATTTCATAAATCAGACATAAATCTACAATACCGTCAATATTTTATAATAATTTGTATATGTTGGAGGATTCATTCTTAGGCAAAGACGTCAAATTGGTGTGGCCAAGTCTTAAATATGTTAGAATAACTTTTTTTTCTTTTATTTAACTTAACAGGTTGCGTTTTAGGTTTTATGGTTGGCTTAATATGCTGTAATTTACTTTCGTAATGAGACGACATTGCCACTAACTGTTAATTTTCATTTTATTATTTGTTATTAGATCATCTGTTATTACAGTTTTTAATCAATTTCGCTAATAACTTAGTTGCATTAGGAGCCATCTCGTAAACTACTCATTGAATTCTATACCGAAGTCAGCCGATATCTAAACAAAAACGATTCTTTCTATGAAGAAGCAAATTGTGTATAGTTTTCCAGTCTACCTAGTGGTTCAGTAACAAAGGTATTTGATATTGTATGGTACACAAGTAATTCAGAATGCAAATTTTAAAAACTACATGGGAGCCTCTAACTCAATCATGTAAGGCCTGCTAGAATTTCAACGTTTCCAATAATGTGTTTGGCTTGATATTAAGAGTGCTCTAGCCTGGTCCGAAGCCAGAAGGAAATTTTAGGGGGGCTCATGGCAATAAACTTTTCAGGTCACAAACTAAAATACAGTCTTTACAGTATTAAAAACATTAACAAAAATAAAATTAATTTTTGATTAAGTATATTGTACCGTACGTCTGCTGCGCCAACATTTTTAATTCACTACCCGTTAACATAAATCAACAAAGTGTCTTTACATTCAAAAACAAATTAAAAAGTACCTTGTAAGCAAATGCTTCTACACTATACAAGAGGTTTTTGAAAATGGTAGTGACGAATAAATCATTACTGTATAAAACTTATTACACTTATTAATTGATTTAATACTCTTATGTTTTAAATTCTGACATTTTACATATATGTGTCTTGTTTATTCTGTGCATGTATTATAGTCGCAAAAAAAAACTACAACTTCTTAATAAACGCATAAAACGGTTTGAATGAAGAATTTTTTTCCCTTAGTACCATTGCAAAATACATAAAAACATTTCATTCCATTAGTAGATGCACTTAGAACTATAAATAATTCAGAGATTTTTAAAATTTTAACCATTTAAATAAATATTTTGTGCTAAAAGTTGACTCAAAGCTTTAGTTCATCAAAAGGAAACATATATAGGGCGTATACCCTAAAAAATTCCAGGACGTCATTTTTTACAATGTAAACAAAAGTAAATCACCAAAAGATAGATTTTTCCTGCCCTACATTCAAAAATAATGGTTTGAAGTTGGTCCGGAAACGAGATGTTACATGTTTGTTCGGATACTAGGGGTATGTACTAAGTTGGATACTGCCGAGTGTCCTACTTAAAACTTTGTACATTTTTATTTAGATGGAACTTGGTTTAATAGATGCCAAAGAAGAATATGCAATCAGTCTTTCAAAAATTGTTCCATATTTAAGCGACATACCCTTTATTAATTTTCTGGGTTTTCTTTCGAAGAACAATTAACAATTCAAATTAATTCAAGCATATTTGATATACAGTTGAATTTACGTTTATTTCTGATATTATACAAGGAAAATTAGTACAATTTAGAATGTATAGTGAGTGGAGTTATGTGATTATAATTAAACTAAATTGGTGTTTATCATGTCTACTCTGTGATACTAATTATCATTTGTCAATTTTCCAGTTACATTATTGAAATTACTACTAATTACGAAAACCGCATATTAAATTATTAATAGGAAGTCTAGACAATGGGACATAAATATATTATTAACAAGCTATATGCTAATATACGATTCAAATGTATTGACCCTTCACTTTAACCGCGAATATCTCAGAAACGGAGGAACAGAAAAAAATGAAAAAATGGTGTGGTATTGATTTTTTCTGAAAATGCTTACATTTTATATAATTAACTATTTTAACAAAAATTTTTTAAATACATTGATAAATAAACGAATAAACATGACGTCACGTTTTTGATAATAACTGCAAAATTTTAAAATAAAAAATTATGAAAACATTTCCTTGTACAAAAAATACCATGCTTTATCGGTGTCTATAATATTATTTACATAGTAGGTATGCATATTTTCCAGGATGGATTTAAAACTAGTATGGTCAAAATTTCCTCAAAAAGTAGGACATTTTTCAATACAACTTAGCAGAACTTCAAAGGTGTCCAATTTACATTATTCAAATTTCAGTGATTGATTTATAATAGACTCATAATAAACACGTTATTTTTTCCATTTTTTCTGCTCCTCGGTTTCTGAGATATTCGGGGTTAAAGCGAGGGGTCAATACATTTGAATCGTATATTAGTATTTAGTGCACGTAAACAAAGCAGAAGCTGTCTGTTACTTCTATTTGTTAAGTCGAGCCTGTGAGGCACTTGTCACAGGTAACCTCGAATAAATTAAGTGCTGATATTATTTTGAAAGAAACATTTATTTATTTTGGTTAAATGTGTACAACCATAATCAATTTTAACAAGTTAATTAATATTTTAAGGCATACGTGACAATTTGTTCTTTGAAGTTTAGACTACTAACTAAATGAAGTAAGCATATCGGCCAACAGCTAGCCCATATGCTTCACCATCCATTTATATCGCGCGCTATCCTGACCTACATTGCACATGTACATAATAAATTGTATAGAATTTTCCTATACGTCTAGTTGGCTTCTCCATAATGTATAACTTCTTTTATATCATAAATTTCTTGTTTGCTTAATCAAAATCCTTAGTAAAAGTTTGTTGTAAAACACACTTTACGTAAAACATAACACTTTACGCGCCTCTGGCGACCACCCTTTATCATGATAGAGACTATTCTACTGTAAGTAGGTATCAGATATGAAATAAAAAGTGAAACAGAAATCATGTTTTCAATAAACATTCTACAAACATATATACGTACACATACACACATACACATACATACGTACAAACATACAGAAATTTTACAGATTTTTCAACGGATTATAAAATGAATTTCTGAGCACTTTGATTACATTTGATTACATCAAGTAAGTATAGTAATTTTTAATTACTATACCTACTTTAACCATTTGGTTAAAGAGAATATTATACATAAATAGTGGAAGTTTCAAATAGACAAAAAATTTCATGAATCTGTCTGTCTGTCGGTCCGGTGTCTGTTTGCCTATTGTCGCTATATACAAAACTATTCCACAAAGCAAAAAATATTTGGTACTATAGTTGACGCTACTGCCAACGAAAAAATGGGATATATTTTTAATGAAAAATTTACAAGGCGAACACAAAAAAAATAACGACAAAAATGACCAAGGAGAATAATATCTGGCATATCGCTAACACAATTGTCAAGGAAGAAACCTGATATACGTATAGGAACCTATCCATTATTATGATACCCCAAGGTAGGCTATTCAACGGCGCGGCGTAAAGAAAATCGAAATCCGCCAATGAGCTTTGTTTTTCGAATGTATGCAATCAATTTATCTTTTGAGGAAAAAAAGATTAATGGACTTTGTTATTAAAAAGAAATTAACAAACTATCTAATAAGAGGTTCAAACTGCGCTATGTTAACAGTTATGGAATGCCGTTTGGGTATTCGACCAATCTCCGCCCGTATTCTATCTTTCATATCGTCCGAATTATTTGGCCTACTGTTATAGACGTAACCCTTTAAATGACCCGATTAAAAAATCGAAGGGTGATCTAGCTGACCATTGGATTGACTCTCTTCTGCCTATCCATCGGCCTGGAAAGACCTCATTCAAGTACTGTGTTATATCAACTCCATAGTGTGTAGGAGCACCATCTTGCTGGAACCATACGCCATTGGACGCTGGTAAATCATCACCAGGAAAAATTGTAACGATTGCAATTTTTATCGGGGGCTATTTAAAAGGTCTGCGGCCCAAGGGTTTTTTTATATAATCAATAATTTAAAAGTTATGTTCATGGTTCAATACTTTTACATTTGCTGTATAGATATAGCGTGGACAACTAAAAGAAAATTTGAGAATGTAAAAGATATCGAAAATGCAATATATACTGTATCTCTCAGATTCGAACGGCCATTACTTTCTCATATATCAATTTTGATTTAAAATATAGTTAGAAGGAATTTTCAATAAAACTATTATTAAACATATGAAAGTTGAAATTAGAGCATTGCGCACTACGAACAATAAAAAAAGTGTAAGAAAAATAGAAAATATTGGGTGTGCATTTAATCTCAGTGAAACCACGTAAGAGTGACTTGAGCCGTATAAGAGTAAAATATTAATTAGACATGTATTCGCAGGGAGGGGGGCAAACTGGAATATTACATAAATCACAAGACGTCTCCCATGATTTTGTGAGTAAGAAGAAGAAGAAGACGTTATTATTTTGAGTATCCCACAAACGACAATAGCTTTTTACTCATGTTGGAAAAGGAAGAAACTGAGAATTGTTTAAACCATCTTCCACTAGTCCCTTCAAATTAGAAGAAAAATCACTGATTTTGGGAAATTTTTCCTACAGCTAAGCCACTCGTATAGAAAGTTGTCTTGTGGTTGTGTTAACATATTTTTCACCAAGAGCATGAAAAAATAAGGGTTGTTTTTTAGATATAGATACGTATATATGTTTTTTGGCCATTTTGGCGTTTTTTTGCGTTTTGCTGCAAAACTATGCATTTTTGAGAAAATATGACCTGATTTGATATTGTAGATCTACTCGTCAATTATATAAAAATTTGGAGAGCAGAAAAAAATTACTTTTTTTGCTCTCTTCATTTCTTACACAGCTGCGCATAGAACGGTGCATCTAATAGTATGAACTACGCGCATTCAGCTGTAGTGGTCGTGATGGGCCTTTTTGTATTAAAAAATATTGAGTAGAGGGAGGTGGAGGAGCAAAATACTACAGCTCGTCACGATGCCTATATTTTTTTTATCCGCTCAAGAGTATTGAAAAAATGTTTTTAGCCCTCTAGCGGCAAAACCACGCGACTTTGAAAAAAAAAACAGAACAAAATTTGTCGAAAATTTTTTTATCTACAACTTTGATATTTTGATATTTTTTTATAAAATGCATAATTTTCGCTCAAAATCAAACACCAAAAAAATTTATACATTTACATAAACTTCATCGCGCTCTAGCGGCGCAACTAAGCGGAATTTCAAAAAAATGAAGAGAACAAAAATTGTAAAGAATCGCTAGATCTACAATATCAAATGAGGTCATATTTTCTCAGAAATGCATAATTTTGCAGCAAAACGAAAAAAAAATCCAAAATGGCCAAAAAACATATATATGTATCTATATCTAAAAAACAACCCTTTTTTTTCATGCGCTTGGTGAAAAACATGTTAACACAACCCCAAGGCAACTTTCTATACGGGTGGCTTGGCTGTAGATAAAATTTCCCTAAATTTTCCTAATTTGAAGGTACTAACCCTAATATGCACAGATTTGGAAGAAATTCATATGTTATTTATTAAATTCTTTTATTAGTGTAAAAGATAGTAGAGGGAATCTAGGTGACATTTTCTAGTATTAACTCTAAATGAGATAAGAATTATAAAAAAATCTTTAATAAAAACAAAACTGTTTTGTGGTGTTTCTAAAGTATAGCTGCAATAAGTATGCGAAAGAAACAAACGCCTTGACATATTGGTAAAGGAGTGCAAAGGTCACTGACAAAAATTAGAAAGTAGAGTTTATGTCTAACAACTTGCAAATAAATTAAATTTGTACGTAACTTTTTTAACATCTAGTTTATTTTATCAGAATATAAAGCTATTGTATACTACTCATGCTTAGATGCATATTTTTTAATTTGTTAGAAAAGCTAAAAGGCAGATGACGCAACCTTTGAAACTTATTCGTGAGCAAATTATTTCATATTTTATATAATTGTTATTAGATGAACGCTAAAGAATATTAAGAATCTTTATTAGGAGAAAGTAAAATCCTTTCACGTTCTTATGTACTATACCGTACTACTCCAGTGCATTTTTATACCTTTCCAATAAGACAGAAGTGATAACTAACGATCGTGTT
The DNA here is from genome assembly GCA_963583905.1 of Stenurella melanura. Taxonomy (NCBI): domain Eukaryota; kingdom Metazoa; phylum Arthropoda; class Insecta; order Coleoptera; family Cerambycidae; genus Stenurella; species Stenurella melanura. Next base: position 31,087,523 of record OY757314.1, on the reverse strand, counting down.
CTATGAAGAAAGATTCACTTATGTTAAATAATTCACAATTTTAAATTAGGCAGTAAAGACTGAAGGATTAAAATTATAATATAAGTAGTTATATATTTAAAATTAATGTACGGACTTCTTCCGATACATGAAACTCTATTTTTTTTGTAAAGGATGTTTCAGCCTAGATGAAAAATTTCGACAGACGTAATTGTGTCCTTGGAAGAGCAGATGTAATGCTTACAAAATTGTTGTCTCTATTTCGTACATACGGATCTCGCGTATGAATATATCAAAACAAATAAGGTAATATATACGATTCCGCAGGTGGCGGAAACGTATATAATATATTATTACGAATCTGCAAGCTTGTGGGTTCCTGTGATTGTTTATTACGGTTTCGCAAGTTACGGGCTAGTCAAAAATAAAATTTTACTAAGTATTACAGATACTTTATAAAATTATATGCATAGATGTTCCTTAGTAAGTTGTAAGTAATGTGCTACAAATAATATGAAAGTAAGGATAAACATAATGTAAATTTCAAAAACTGATGCTTTAATAATACGTATTAAACGAAAAACGCATGTATGAATTATAGCGAAACTAGAGAATATTGTTTTGATAATAGTTAACATCTATATGTTATCTATGTACATATCGAGGGTATACAACTAAAAGTGACCAAGTCCATATGTAGTAAATATTCAGAAGAGCAGTTTGAAAGCAGAGTTGAGTTGAAGTTTGAACTCTCTGGGTAAAATAGTGCTTAGATATATGTTTAATTTTTTTTTTCATAGTAGTGCTCTTTAAGAATGTTTTTCAAAATAAACTTAAGAATTTGCAATTTATTGGTGTAAATATTGATAAAATGGACTTGGTCATTTTTCCTTGTATTAAAAATAGCTTTGGAAAATAATGGTCATAATATGCGCTAAATAGATTTTAGCTTTTAGCTAAATAGTTTCATTTACTTCAACTACATACAAATGTAAAGAATGATATAGATTTAGAAAGTAAATAAATAGATATTATAAAACTACCCTTTATAAATGAATTTATTTGAAAAATAAAAGCTAATCGTCGTCAGAATCAGCACTGGACTCTTCAATATCTGATTCTGGCATGCGGTCTGTCACATTGTTGTTGGAGGGCAACGATTCCTGATATTCCGCTGGAATTAAATTTTCAGTACACAGTTTTAAAAGACTTTTTTTTTCGGATATAGGTAACTGATTTGAATAAAGAGCTTCTAGTACAACTTTTACTTTAGTTCTATCTCTACCTTTTTTTAGGTTTCTACAGAGTTAAGTGGTGATTCTGACGACAATTAGCTTTTATTTTTCAAATAATTCATTTACAAAGGGTAGTATTATAATATTTTTTTATATAGTTTCTAAATCTAAATCATTCTTTACATCTGTATGTAGTTGAAATAAATGAAATTATTTAGCACATTATGAACAATATTCTCCAAAGTTATTTTTAAAATAAGTAAAAATGACCAAGTCCAATTTAGTAAGTTTACTTGTATAAATTAATTTCTATAGCACTTGATCACTTTTCGTTGTATACCATCGATATGTACAATATAGAACCAAAACATATTTAGAAATAATGTTTCAGAATCTCTCTTGTATAATTGTAAGTCTATTTCTTCTACGGTTGTTATACATTTTTCGACTTCTTGGTAAGAATTAAATGTTTCTCCTATGCAAGTATTTAAAGATTCACCCACTCTTTGCTGCAACATTGTAACATAGAAATAATTAATAAGTAGGTATACAAAGTCGGTCCTGCGCCACTTCCGTCAGTTGAATAGCTGTGCGAGTAGGAAGATGGCATGTGTCCATCAGGAGAGACTAAGAGATGGGGTCGGGTTCGAAAAGGTGTCCAGAGGCTGGCGAAGAAGTAAGCGACGGCAATGACCAGAAGAGAATGGGGTTGGTACAAAAAGTTACTAAGAAAAAGTTACTAGATCTGGAGGTTGGTACAAATCTGTGTGTAATGAGGGGGGTGGAGGAGGGGGCGGCGGAGGCGTAGATGCCTGATAGATGGAGGGCGGAATGCGGTAAAGTACCACAGGGCTGATTGGTGGTGGGTGGGGATATAGTAGTCTGAAACGTAAACAAGAGCGACCTGAATAAAATGGCTGCGACGGAAAAAAATGGTGGTGGGCGGGTGTGATGGTGGTACTTTGTTATAGGAGAGAGCATGTACTCAGACCTGTCAGGACTTGTTTAATAAACGTCATCAGCGGCTATATGATTCGCTGTGTCACTATTCTGATTTGTTAGACCACCATTGCTTCCCTAAACCAATAGAAACACTATCACCCATCAATCCTACACCCCTTAGCTAATAGGATCTTACGCCTCCGCAACCAATAGGATCTCAGCTAATAGTATCTCACACTCCTCGATCATGTGCCCAGACACCCCGACCAATAATATCTCCTCAACCAGTAGGACCTTTCCCGAAGGCGGAGCCTAAAAAGTGGTGGGGGAAAATTGGTCAAAAATGACTAGAATGAACCTCCATAAGAAATAACATGGGATTTTGGTCCTGAATCCCCATAGCTATTCTACTCTTATATAACTCAAAACATAACTTTTATCTTCAACCTGTGGAACCGTTAATATGTTGGTCTGTGATATAATCATAGAAATCCTCAAGCTCCTATGCATTGCGGACTGGTAACAAAATAACATACGTTTCCATTATTTACCGAATCGTATACACGGTAAACAAATAATTGTTATTTTTAGTTCTTCTGCTGGCTGGTCTTCTTCTTATTCACAACGTCTTGACAGTAGTTTTAAGATTCATGTAATGTTCTTGTTTGTCTTCTCTTGCTGCACATCGCGTCCGACAGCCTCATGCCATCTATCGCGCCTGCCTGTTAGTCGCACTGCCTCACCAAAGTTCTTTCCCATTAGCTCTTTGGTGACATTAGCCCAATGTTTCGGTGGTCTTCCTCTTCGCCTCCTGCCATCTAGTCTTCCATGGGCAATGAAAGTTCTATATTGTCTTCTCTGCGGTGGATGTTACCAAATAATGAAAATATTAGAGAAACTATGTTGCTGGAGGACGTACTTCTTGAAGAATTGAGTTGGTGCGATAAGTTGTCCAGGGAATTCGTAGTTAACGTCTCCAAACCCACATTTCGGAAGAATTAATACGCCGCGCAATCTCACAGTACTGGTCCCAAATCAAGTTTTTTTGGTTCAAAAATGGCTAGTGAGCGTAAATTTTGTCGGAAAAGATCCCTTTTTTTTTTATTAAAGCTTACCGAAATTCAAACAAATACTCGGAGGTCGAATATTTAGTTAGGCAGAAAAAATATATCATAATATATAACTTATAAACATATCTCGTAGAACTAAAAAAATGAAACACAAATATTTACTTGAAATATAAAAAAACCTTTAATTGTTGGAACCGTTTTTGCATAGTCTTTTCTTATAAATAATGTGTTTTGACATTCTACATCCTTTTTATGTATCTCTCTTATTGTAAATTTGTAACTTTTCAACTTAAATGGTTGGTATAGACCGTACCAAGCTTATAGCAGTTTAAGTTCTAAAACAGAGAAGCGCTCCGATCTAATAAAGACATGACGTTCGTCTGTTCGACAAGAACTTAAAATATTACAATTTTGCTTTTCCACCAAGGCTACGAATAATTGGGAACACATAAGTAAATTCTCTTACTGATTAAATTGGATTGGCTGAAGTCTTATTGAACACTTCTTGTTAGTTAAATCTTATCGAACAACAGGCATGTACACTTGCTTGTTATGAAAAAGATGGACATAGACAATTTTATGGAGAATTAAATTTTCTATAAAAAAGTCACTGGTGGCATATGTCTATCTTCAATATTTTAGGCGTGAGAGTGATGGAAAGTTGAATGCAAAATTTACAGTTTTCCAGTGCACGACTTTCAACCATCTTCTCACCAAAATTATTTAAGATAGACATATGCTACCACTGATACTTTTATAGAAAATTTAATTTTCTGTAAAATTGTTTACGTCCATTATCTACGTAACTCTACGGATTTTACAGCGTTTCAAGTTAAACGTGCAGGTGTTCGGTCACTGAGAAACCGCGGTGGAAAGATAATTCTTTCAAAAGCGCAAGCCAAACATTCAACAGTGTTTTACGTCTCTATCTTCGTCATACAGCTGCATTAAAATGAAACAATAAGAGGTACAGACTTTAATGACAGACGTCGTAGCAAATGCCCGCATGCCGACAGTGTAAAAGAAAGAGAGTCACTTGTTGACGGCATTTCGTAGCTTGGCTGGACACATTTACAACTCAGAATGCTATAAGTTTGATATAATGTATAAGCACCTAACTAATAAATTCTAAATGTCTTTTTGAAAAAATTAGAAAAACATTTTTTCTCGCAAGTAAAATGAATTATGAAGGCTATGTAGTCTGAAGTATATAATAATACAATTGTAATCATTTTAGTGATCTGCGCCTTACTTGTTATTTATCAATTTGTTGTGGAACTGCTTTTCAACTTTTTGTATGAAGATATCTCTCAACACATGGTATCGGAAATAATATTTCATCAGCTCTTTTTTTAGAAGCAGCTTTTCACCAGCTCTTTTCCGAACTGTCTTAGCAAACTTTCTTTTTTAACTATTAATTTACAATTTTAATTGCTTTGCCGCTAATTACATGAATTTTAGATAATACATGCTTTAAAAATCCCAAAGCGATTGGTATGCAATGAACTTCTTCGTTTTTCAAATGTCAGGAATTAATTTTTTTTAATTCGGGCTCCGAGAATCTGTTGGAATCTCGGTAAGCTTTTATTTAAAATTAAAGTTGATTTTCGGAAAGATTTGCGCTCTCTGGCCATTCTTGAACCAAAAAACTCGATTTGGGACCACTATGCATCTGTCTGCCTCCCCAATAGTCCATATTTCAGAGCCGTACAGAGAGAAAAAAAAAACTAGAGTGTTAACAAGTCTGATATTTTTCCGCCTCGTGATATTCCCATCAAGCCAACCCTTGCTCAACCGGAAAGTTGCCGATCCTGCTATCTGTATTCTTCATCCAATCTAATATACTCTCAATTTTCGGTGTTGTCCACAAGGGCTACAAGATAAACACCTCACACTAATCTTATGTATGTCTGGATGGTTTTCATCTGCTCGGTCTACAATTATAACGTTTGTTTTCTACTGGTATTTAAAGTTTATTCAAAAGTTTATGAGTTTATTTGTATGTTTTGTTATATTATAAGTTTGTTTATGCACGTGAATATGATACGAACCCATTTAGTATCGCACAAGTATCGTTGAGGTTCATGACCAATATTATAGAAAATGACGTTAATAATTTGGTGTAATATCATACTGCATGGCAGCCTAGAATTTTGAAGTTGTGTAAGTAATAAAGTATACTTTAGAAAAAATGTGATTTAAGTGAGACACCCACCTGCGGAACTTCAGGGGTGGTAGTGAGCTTTGCATGCATTTTAGTTAATATGTCTTAAAAAAATATTAATTCTTACAAAATATGTAAAATAGATTTTGCAGCTATACATTTTCTTTAACTTATTTTTTTCTTTGTTTCTATACGGTACATAATTAACCGCAATAATTCCATTTCTTGCACATGACCATTTTTAACTGAACAAGAATTATCGTACTTGTAGTGACATGTCTTTGAAAGTATTGGTTTAAAAAAAAATGTACTTGCAGTTCATTAAAGCTTCTGCAATTGCCTTTAATTTGTTCTTTTGTTGTTAAAATTGGACATATTGTTACTAACAAATCGTATGAAATAGCTTAAATAATACAATAGTGAACGAGAAAATCAACTGTTTTAATATTTTCAAGCAAATTATTATATCCTTTATTTAATACGCTTCCCAGTGCCCAAGTGGCGCAACCCTGCATTTCTTAGATGATAAAACCAAACGGGACGAAATGCTACTGTGTCTTGGATATATTTCATCGAGCTGTGCCTGCGGGTCTTCCGGTTATCATCGTACCAAAAATTTTTCTGACACAACACGGAAACTTGCATATTGTATGAAACTGGAAACAATTTGAGTATTCACCGAAATGTCGCTTTTGGTACAGTCGTAACGCCTTCAATTTGTGAATTTCGATTCGGGACATACGACGTACATAAAATGCCACTTTTATACTTTGCAACGAGAAATTATTCGATCGTCTATCTGCTGCAGTTTCTGTGTCACAAACGTATGAAGTTTGATATTTGTCAGCTAATTGCTGCCTCGAAGTAGCATGAGCGTCGCCACAATGATATATTGGGGATACGTATAAACGTTTTATTTCTAATACAGAACTGACAGTCTGACAGTTGACAGCTGTCAGTATTGATGAAAATTGTCAAATTAAACAAATTATGAGTATGTAGAATTCTCTATTAGAACGAAACATCTTCCTTGTACTGCTGAAGTGACAGGTTAACTATTAAATTATTGAAAATTTCCTCAATTTGGGGCTTACTCCATGAACACTTTTACGCGACAATATTCGTTCGGTTGTTACAACATTCTTGACCAAAAATTGTTTTGCAGGCTTCTAAAGTATAAAATCTATTCTATACGATATTCCATTAAAACTGTGTAAATTGCATTTTTAGCCTTTAAAAATAACCACTTTTTTATTACTATCGAGTATATTTTTCACGTCCACTATAAAGTTAGTATCTAATTCTGAAAAAATGATGTTTATACTCATTGACGTCATTGACACCAGTGACAATATTGACCACAATGGAAAGTAATGTATCTTTAAAATATAAAAATTATATTGAAATATTTATTTGTTTAAATAATAATTGTCAAACAAATTATTGCAAAATTAGCAATTGTTCGTAAAAAGCGATAACAGGTTTTTTTTAATTGCAAATAAACTCGTTTTTTAAATGATCAATCATATTATTTGGATTTTACAATGTATGATATATTTCCCCTCTATTTTACTACCTCGTTTTTCAATTAGGATGACATAATTAAACGTTTCCTGTTAAAAAAAACAGGCAATTTTTGTCGAAGCAATAAAAAACAAAAAATGAAAAATTGAAGGTAGTTCGATCACCGAAAGAAATAATGAGTACTCTTTTTGATAAAGAGAGTGTTATTCGAGTTAACTTGAATAACTACAACTTCTATATAGAAACAAAAACATTTGAAAGCAAACGGCTAATAATTTTATTACTTGTGAAAAGCACTATTATATTTTGAAAATTAATGTTTAAAGAGGTATTTACTTGAAAGTTCGCCAGAACGTACTGCTACCTTAACTTTTTAGACTCTGGTGGGTAGATGATTCACCTGTATATATTTTTTTTTTTCATAAAGTATACGTTATTACCAATATGACTGCAACACATTCGTCATCGATATGTCTTTATGTAATTGTACTACAGTACTATCGTTCATGGTCACTATAGTAACATCTATTATATTGAAATTAGACCTAATTTCAATATAATAGACATCTTAGGTGAAATACATTTTAGTAACGAAGTGGAACACCTTAAAATTGAGTCTAGTTTAAATGTTTGTAATTTCGAAATCAATCAACAGCATTTACAATATTTGAACTATATATTTTAGAATTGGACACACTTTTATACGTAACGGCTAAGAAGCCGAGTTTTTCCATCTGATTTCAAAACACCCTATAGATTTTTTCTACAACAACCACATCCTCTCTGCTTTCATATACATTAGAGAAGGATTCTATAAACAAATTATTTTTGAATCATTATCGTACATCAATTATTAAGAGAGACGTGGTTCTCAAAAATAATTTTATTCAATAAATTTTTTATATAACTTCAAACTTAACACTATATTCAAACTAATATTTTTTATGAAAACAAATTCATCGTCACCTTGGATTGCTTCTTGAGGATTGCTGTAAAAGTAATTCTCAGTTATCTCCTGTAGTATTCGTTGCAATTCCTCTGTAATTCCTTCGCTTAACGGATTAAGATTTAGTAGTGGTTGAGGACGCTGGTAATGTCGCCGTTTATGAACATTCCATACATATTCTATGGGATTAATGCCAGGTAAACTGGCTCGTCAGACTTGAGGGACGTTACTATGATTATAGACAAAAGTAGACGGGGAAGGTAAAAATTTGAATTTCGGTATTCTGCAACTGAAAACCCGTTGATAACGAAACCCTATCGAAATATTAATAATACATTTAAATTTATAAAAATTATTGAACTAGTACTACCATAAAAAAATGTCCACTCACATTAGAATAAAATAATTTACACAAGGCACTAGTGGTAGAATACAATTTTGGAAAAATCTTTCACCATTTCCCTTTATACTTATGTCCTTTGATCATTTATATAGAAGATAGAAATTATCACTAGGTAGTTTTTCGTTTGCGTGAATAGATAACAAGGCCAGTTCTCCTTCTTTTTTTCAAAATGGTATAACTTTATTAGTTTTTGGTTTTCTTGATTTCAAATAAAATTCATTTAATTTTCTTCTAGTTACGGGAAAGCAGCTATTGTTTTTTTTGTTAATATATTTATTAAGTATTTGCCCATTACTGCAGTAGTGATTAGCCCGACATCACCTCGGTGTGTTCTGGTTTACTAAGTCTGAAGGTGTACCTTCTCCTACCTCTACTTATACTATTTTGATAATGAATTTTTGAGGTACTGGAACATTTCAGCTTGCAATATTACAATAATTTGGTTTCATCGATCATTTTCTGTATCGTCGTAAAATCTAACACTTGCTTGAATTGACATCCAAATCAAGCACTTAGCTCTCAATGCCGAAGTTTGATTGATACCACGCCATGGTTCTTTTTTCAAAATGGGATAACTTTATTAGTTTCGTTGGTTTTCGAAAAATCTTTCACCATTTCCCTTTATGCTTATATCCTTTGATCATTTCTATAGAAGATAGAAATTATCACTAGGTAGTTTTTCGTTTGCGTGAATAGATAACAAGGCCAGTACTCCTTCTTTTTTTCAAAATGGTGTAACTTTATTAGTTTCATTGGTTTTCTTGATTTCAAATAAAATTCATTTAATTTTCTTCTAGTTACGGGAAAGCAGCTATTGTTTTTTTTGTTAATATATTTATTAAGTATTTGCCTACTACTGCAGTAGTGATTAGTCCGACATCACCTCGGTGTGTTCTGGTTTAATAAGTCTGAAGGTGTACCTTCTCCTACCTCTACTTATACTATTTTGATAATGAATTTTTGAGGTACTGGAACACTCCAGCTTGCAATATTACAATAATTTGGTTTCATCGATCATTTTCTGTATCATCGTAAAATCTAATATTTGTATGAATTGACAGCCAAATCAAGCACTTAGCACTCAATGCCGAAGTTTGATTGATACCACGCCATGGTGGATGAGTGAAGAATCTAAAATTTCATTTCATTGCTGATGTTAATATCACACGTCAGTGTAATAATGCCGAATATTTTTTATATTTCAGCATTATTTGTCTTTGCAACTGCCTCATGAGCAAGCAAGTTTTGTTAAAGAACGCGGTACTAGAGAGCTGCGCCAATTCTTCGAGAGGGCAGGTGGCTAATGCGTACCTATGTATCTTTGACTGCCGAAATGCTTTTGATAATGTAAAATTGGACAAGCTAGGGGTTGTATTTTTGGACATGGAACACCCAAACATCTGTTCTATACTATTCACAAACTGTGTTTTAGTGAAAGTCCACAATATCAACTCCGATAAATATAAAATTGGCAAAGTCGTCATACAGTGATGCGTTCTGTCATCAATTCTCTTTAACATCTGTAGTGAAGATTTGATATGTTGAAGGACTGGCAGTAGCTATAGGGAGAACTAAGATTTCTAACTTGAGCTTTGCAGATGATACCAACATTCATTAATACGAAAACTGTGACTGTAGACAGAAAAATCACATAAGTGAGACAGTTAATGATAGTTAATTGTGAGGGAGTGAACAAGATCGTAAGACTGACAAGTTGCCAATTGAGGAAAGTTTACCGAATGTCCAAAGATCATACATGCTAATACCTAGTTTCTGTATCTTTTTTTAGGCTTTTGAGACATAAATCGTTAGATAAGCAGATAAACGTCGTATTGATAATTTCAATATGTGAGAGTCTGTAGACAACTGTTACAAATTCTCTCGATAGCTCATCCAATCAAGAGTTCGATTATACGTTTCCCAAAGCGTCGTATTTCGCCGTATTCTCTCATTTGCTTGTCATATCAACTGGAGAGTGGGTAATTTAAAACGATTGATAGTCGAAGGAGAATCAGATAACAAGAGACGACGAACACATCCTCCAAAAAGTTGGACTGGTGTCACGAAGGAACTTATAGGAAAGAACTCCTATAAGGCCGTATGTCTAATATGAAGTGCGGCATATGACGTCATGCTGGCACACGTGCTATACAGCAAAGTATAATAATGAAGGAATTGTAAAACGTTATGAATAAGAAGTAGATGTGGGGCAATCAGAGTATAAACTAGATGGGTACAAAAGTAAACCTTTATAAGAAAAACAAGTATATCTCTTAATAATTAAGGTAAAACAATGATTTAAAAAACAATTTATTTATGTACTTTAAAATGTACACAAGGCTGTGGTCATTGAGGAGAAAGCTTACATAAAAATGTTGACACCTGGTATAAAAAGTAGCTTGATACATTCTGTGGTTTGTATCTACAGATCTACAATATTAATTGTACGAGCTGAATTTCGCCTTTTGTTATCATGCTATTTATCATTCTTTAATCAAAAGCAGATATATATCGTCATTTAATGCAGATTACAATAAAAGCTTTATTATCATCATATGCTACTTTCGAAATTTCATAAAGGCGCTATTGATTAGTGGGAGAAATAAATCTGTTGGCTAATTTTGAAATCACACATTTTTAAACTTCAAGTCCACAGAAGTTCATGCCTTAGTAAATTGCAGGGTATAGTTTACAACTGATAATTTCAACAGATACAATTGAGATATTTCTGAAATTCAGTATAAGTATAAAGGTGTGGTGCGCTGCCTGGCAATAGTCCAATGGACTTTTATTTTTATCAAAGGAAGTTCGTAGACTCAATCGAAAATATATCAGTTTTTGACAGGACATAAAGTTTTCTGAGATTACTAATTGCACTTATAGCTTGCATGACTCGATGCCATAAATTTTACGTGGTGTCATAAAACGAGTAGTGAGTGAATGTATCTGTAAAGCTACATACCACACAAAAACACGAACGTCACTTTCAGTTTTACCAGAAGTGATATTAAACTAAATTTTTCACGCACTGTTGGTTTTATTGTATCGATGAACTGCTGTATCCTGCGATTTAGTCTTATTTCTTGCATAATACTTGAGTTATAAGCCTGTTTTATACGCTAGGAGACAGACGTATGTACAATGTGGGAAATGTTTATAGAGGATATTAGATAACTTAAAAATAAATGATATTTTGCTAAATAGAATAATCCACACGTCAGCTATTTAAATAATCAGCTGTATTGTTTACAAATTATTCATTTGTAGTTTATACTTTTTCTCGTGCAGTTATAAATGTTGAAGCTGTGAGGGTTTCTTTTTATAATTTTCTAAAATCGAATGGGTGATAGTGAGGCATAGTTGTTACTGCTTGTAATAACTCTTAAAACAAGTAATCTTGTTTCTAGATAAGTTCCAGAAAATTTTATACATGTTCTTTTAATAGTTATAAATGAAATGCATAAAAAATTAAAATTCGTTTTATTTTCTATAATAAGGCTTTATTTATATTCGTTTACAGTTGCGTGTAACCCTAGGAGAGGCGTGTGGCTTAATTATTAGGCAAGAAGTTATATTTTCAAGAATATTCTCATATTATTAAGTTATTTATTTGTTAATCAAGTACATTACAGGTTAAAATCCGAATGGTACATTACTAATAATCAGTGTGAGCTAATAAATTATATCATATAATATGTAAGTGTGAAAACCTAAGCTAACAATAACAGGTATGCCTATAACCTAATAGAACATAATTAATGAGCAAAATAATTAACAATGTAAAGGAAAATTTAAAGGTTCAAACCATGTTTGCAAAATCTTTAGTTATTTAAAGGTAATGTTGAAAATATCTGTATTTTGAGATGTATAGTTAACGTTTCAGGTACTGTTTGCATATTGTTTATCATTTTTAATAAGAAATATATTATGCATAAATCTTCATTTTTCTAGAGAAGCTAAACCTTTCATTTTGTCTCATAGTAATTAAGTTTTGTATAAGTAATACTAAGATTATGTAAAATGAATTTGTTAAATTTATTTTGAAAATTTTCAAGCTTGTTAATATTCATATATTTCGGATTTCACACCACTCAACAGTATACAAGATCACTACTAGGTATCGAAAATGTATATAGTAATAAAATAGATATTAAATCTCTAAAATTTGCACATTATCAATAAATCCATATAACTTGTATGCTTTTTAATTCTTGTGTCCATATGTTAGTTGAAATAAAATCACTAGCAATTGCCTTTCTAAATAGGTCTGCAATCCAAGTAGATTCAGTCATATAGCATCTTCATCTCGTGATAGTCCTTTGTTACTCAACGTTACCAACGGATAAATTTCCTTACGTGTGTAGATCTGGCTTCCTTTGCTTTCATTTGCTAATTATTAAGCCAAGGTCGAATTTGGTTCAGGCTAGAATGGAATATTGTAGATCCATGACCTTGGTGGAAGACTATCATAGCTGTATCATTTATGGTTATCGCATTTGCTCTGGTGGATAGATCTGCTGCGTGAAGTAAGAATAATATAGACTCCAATACTCTATCTTGCTGTTCTTCAAATAAGAGTTGCTATAGTGTGCTCTACTCCTTTTGACATTGTTTCAGGATTTTAGAAGTAGGATTTTAGAATAGAAATGAATTTGTGAGGGAGATTTTGTTTGAGTTGGTAAAGCGGGACATCGTCTCACGCCTTATCTAATGCCTGACCTTAACATTCAGAAATCCTGCTGTGCAATATTATTTCGCTTCAAGAGTTTGGTTAGTCTCGTCTACAACTCGATACTGTTATATTTACCGTGTTACTGCTCTAACTCAATCTGCTAGTGGCTATTAGGCTCAGGATGAGGAATTTCGTTAAAGGAAATCTTCTAAATATCTTGGATATTATGAGCAGTTATGTAGATACGTCTGTATCTCTATTGTAAGCAAACAGTAATACAAATTCATAGAGTGGATTCATCATACGTTATTTTCTCTCTCTGGTCACAAAACTACATAAAGGACAAGTCGCCGCGCCGTCAATAAGCCATGAATTTAAAAACAGGCATTATAGCTTCTTTAATAAATATGAGAAACTTAACAGAATCAATTAAAAAAATTAGAGAGTAGAGCGATCTCTAGGTTTTGCTAGCATGTGAATTAATATTATTTCTGTAATTTTTTATTGTGACGGTGTGACTCGATCATGGACTGTTATTAATTAAAGTGCTTTCCTGTATAGTTATTTAAGTACCTGGCCTATAACGAGGTCATATCTTGGTGATTTCCTTGTTGTAAATTTCTCAGTACAACAGCTTTTATCTCTGTTATTAAAAAATAGGCGATTGAATAACCGATACGATTCTATCAATAGTTCTTGGATCTTTTATTCTTACAAATTCTCAAATAAATAGCAGAAACTTTTGCCTTTAGATATTCCTATCGTCCATTTGATATCGTGCCTACGTATTGATGGTATTAATAAACCAGTCTACTGCATCTACCTGGTGGCCATTGTTGTTTAAGTCTAGTAATCAGTGATTAGTAGGAAAGATATATTCCAGATAAAAATATCTGAATCGAATTTTATTATTTTGTGACTCGAGTAACAGATTTTAGTTATCCTATCGCTTTAATTAAGTCAGTGTTCTAATATCTAGTATTTTACCATAATGGTTTAGGTTTGCGTTTCTTGGTTTCATTTGGCAGTTTATGTTGTTTATTTGCTTAACATGAAAATCTTTTTAATTCTTAACGTTGCTCGTCTTTAGTTTTCAAACTTATATCAAACCTTATTAGCAATATTAATTTAGGACTCAAAGTTTAACAAAATATCGTTTATTGTAATGTACCAAGGGGTTTTCAGCAGAGGTCTGTCCTACTAGAAATTTATTTATGAATTTATGGGTTTACTTTGAGGTGTCGCACAATACCCAGATCATACCTACTTTCAATATCCCTTGTATCCCTTTAAGTTCTTCACGTATCATTTAAAATCATGCTATTTATAACGTATTTTGTCAAGGCTGTTCAACATTCAATGTTTTAAATAATTTTATTTCATGAGAACTAGAGCTAGGTGCAAACTGGACCAAAAAAGTGAGTTCAAACATATGAAGTAGATATTTATAATATTTTTAATTAAAATATACAAATTTAATCTACGGAATAAAAATGAATGTCACAATATAAATCGTAGAGGAAATAATTGTTTCGAAAAGGAACGTTCGTCGCTTAGCCTAGTATTGAAATCCTCAAAATATATTCTAATACTAAACTCTATTGGACTGTTACTAATTGAAAAATATTATTAAACAATGGCAAGCAAGTTGTAGTACAAATTCATAGGTGGCTTCAACATATGTTATTGTCTCCCTCTGATCACAAAAGTACATAAAGGACAAGTTGCCATCAACAAGCCATGAATTTAAAAATACGCATTATAACCTCTTTAATAAATATCAGAAACTGAACAAAATCAATTTCCAAGGTTTTAATTTTTGGCTTTGGGCTATTTATTTATTTTTCATTTTAATGTAATGGGGTACGGTCATTTTACTGATCAATTATTTAAATTTCTAAAGACCTGTATTGTATTGAAAACTAAATATATGAACTACTTACCTTCCTCCTATTTACATGAAGATATTGGACATCTTACATTAAGTAAACGTTGATGAAAAATTTTCAGGATCAAAATTCTCTAATTGTATTATACATATATTGCTGGCATAGTTTCGCAGACGAAATATAAAATAGCTAAGGATACAAGTTCTTAGGTTACCCGTTGGACAAACCTAAGCAAAATATGTTATTTTCAGTACTTCAATATATAAATAATTTTAACATTGAAAATACAATGTAACATGCTAGTAAATAGAGACAACAAATACAGTCTAAAGAAGAAAATGTGTTTATTAATATATGAAATCAAAAATAAAAATTTTTGGACAGCAATATGCAGTTGGATGCGTTAAAAAATTATCGAAAACAAAACTACATCAAAACTATTTATAAAAGAGTTAATGTCAGGAAATTTGACAACGTATTGATTTTTTGAAATGTGTTAAGTAAAATAATCTTTTTTATACCTTTGCTTCTATGCATGATTCTTCTAGAATGAAGTAGAAACAATGTGCAGTGAAATATGTGATGCATTGGCATAAACTTGTACATTACTTTAGAATACCAAAACTTCAGTTGTTAGTCGTCTTATATTTTCCTTTGTTCCTGATTTTTCTCACTACTGTATTGTAAATTAGTGTATGTGTACTCTTGCTGCTTAATATAAAGAAAAAAGTTGTATTGAACTAGTTTGAAGTTGATAAGTATTTGTTTTATTTGCAAATGGCGTTCAAAGTCGAGAAAGTGCCTTTTTTCGACATTGAATTACTTGGAAACGGAAACACCTAGAAGCTTGAAACTGTTGCCGACATTGATATAAAAAATAGTGTTCCAAATTTCAGCAAGATCGGGTTTTACCTTTTTAAGTAATAAACGATCGATTTTTATTGCAAATTGCGCCATTTCTTTTATAAATAATTTATACTATCCAAAGGGCTAGAAAATTCAAAATACTATTCAATTTAATATGCCGTTGGAATTCTCAGAAAATATTGATTTTGAATGATTTTATAGCGAGTGACCTTTTTTTACGCAACGTATAAAACAACATAGCTTCTTTATTTTTCAGTGTAGATTATCCACTTCTTCATAACTTGAAAGCGACTTTTAAGCTAAAGATTTTCCCAAAAAGTGAATGATCTACATTATTAAATTTGAACAATTTTTTGAATTTTCTAGCCTAGTTTGGATAGTTTAATTTATTTACAAGAGAAATGGTGCGATTTGCAATTAAAGCTTGAAGAAAAATCGATCGTTTATTACCCAAAAAGTTTTTTTTTTTTTAACAATTTTTGGCCTTGAATGAATTCCATCAGCCAACTACACAAATGAGGGAAAAATAAGGAAGTATTAAGGATAATAAGGATACACACATTTCACGTCCAGGGGTTCATCAGGACGACTTAAAATTACACATAGACTGAACCGCGGATAGTAGGTTAAACCACAGAGGATATAAAAACAAAGGCATATTAGGAAATATCACAAGCAAAGACTGACGACCGACAACTACTGTTAAACCACTATACCACATCGAGATAAAAAATTATAAATTGCCCAGGAGGCATTTACATTTTTGCTTGAAAGAACATAGTTAAGATTCATTGGTAGCTGAAAACCCATATCTCTTAGTTCACTTATCAGGCTCATTGATTCAGGGATGTGTAAAGAGCAATTGAATAAAATATGATTAATATCCCCTTTCTGTCCACAAGCATATAGATCATTATTTAGAATTCCAATTTTAAATAAGTGATCTGGAAATCTACCGTGATTAAGTTGCAGACGTGTGATAGTAGAATAAAATGGTCTCGAAACTGGAAAACTGTCCTGCCATCTAGATTCAGCGATCAGAGGGTTTAAGAGATAATAATTTGTACCTCGCTCCGTGTACTTCTGATCATATTGATATTGCCATCTCTTAAGGAGCCTTTTCTTGTATATGGTAAATAAATCAGTAGCAGGTATTTTAACTGGAAGGGGAATACCACTTATCGAGGCTTCCTTAGCCATTTTGTCGACAATTTCATTTTCATACAGGTCACAATGTGCTTTAATCCAGACAAGGTTGACAGAAACCCCCCGTTGTGACAAGGAAGCCAGTTTAGCAACAATATTCACAATCACCGGTGACGATTGTTCTTTATAGTTATCAATACTACTCAAGACACTCTTAGAATCAGAATAAATAGTTATATTCGGAAAGTTAAGGGAATCTGCGAAGTTCAAAAATTCCTGAATAGCTACGGCTTCGGCTGTAAAAATGGAGGCCTCTGTAGGAAGCTTAAATTTGTGTTCTATATCAAGGTCAGGGATATAAAAGGTACATCCTGTGCCTATATTGCTTTTAGAGCCATCAGTGAAGACTAGGAGGTTTTCTTTATAAACATCAAGTATATAATGAAAAATGTTTTTATTCAGGATAGGTAAAGTTGTGTAATGGGGGAATTCTATTTTAGGAGAATATTGACTGACGTCAAGGTTGCAGTTGAGAGTTCTGTGGAGCATTGGTTGTATATTAAATCGTCGAAGGTAGCTGTATCAGAAAAGGCCACAGCGAGCAGAGGGCTCGCTTTCTCTTGCCAAAAGAGATTAGTGAGGTCTTGTTTACAAAGATCTGATATAATGTTGCTTATGTTAGCCATGCTTTTAAAACACCGGACTTTTAAGACAAATTTATCGCTAAGATATTCTCTTCTGAGATTAAGAGGGGGATCTTATCAACGACTTGTACATTATAAGAGAGTACCCAAAAAGTTAAAAACTTATTTTGCTGAAATCTGGAGCACTATTTCATATCAGTGTAGGCAAACAATTTCTGACTTTCAAGTTTATAGGTGTTTCCGTTTCCGAATTATTTAATGTCGAAAAAAGACACTTTTTCAACTTTGAACACTATTTGCAAATAAAAAAAACATTTAGCCACTTCAAACCAGCCTCATTTTTTAGATAATTCAATGAGCAACAAACAACTAATAAGGTAGATGTGGCAATAATGCGCAGGAGAGGAGATATAAAGCAAAACGTGACAAAAAGTCGTTAAATTGTTAATTTAAAAAATAAGCACACGGTTTACGAAGACATAGTGATAATCGTGTTTAGAGGCAAAAAATATATAAGAATCAATCAAAACATTGATCCTGGCTCAAACATGCAATCTTAAATACTTTCTTGTCGCTGCCTACTGGTCTATGTTGATAATTTTTAAACATATATTGCTGTCCATTAATTTATATTATTTTATTTTAAACGTAAACAATTTTATGGAATAAAATATCATTATCTTCTCGTTCCATGTACCCAATAACTGATCTACAAGAAATATTTTCAAATATTGTTCCCATGATGGATATATTTGTCGGTCAAACAGTCTGTCATGTCTGAGGAGAGGATCGAGTAAGGTATTTAGTAAGTAGGGTAAAAATATTACAGAAAATAAGAAGTAGATGAAGATGATTTCAAGAAGAGAAAGTACCATATAGAATAGCTTGTAGCCGTAGATTCCATTGAGTGGTTTAATTTGATTGGTTACACAGCCACACAAAAATATTTTTTTTGTCATGTACTAATGAAAAGAATATCACATTTCGATGTATTCTAACGCACTGAGTCAGAATTGGTGATCCAGTTTCCTCTGCCATAAAAACTTTTCGTAAATTAAAAAAAATTAAAAATCGATTAAAATACAGTTTTCGTAGTCTCTCATAACAGGGCTGAATATGTTCTTGATATGTATTCCGATCAGCTGTATTCGAACCTGAGGCCTTAATCCCGAATGATCACATCAAAACATAATTGGTAGCGGTGATTACTAAACCAATGCAAAGTCATTACCCTCAACATAATAATAATAATAATAATAAAAATAATAAGTATTCTTATCAAATAACATGTTGTATTTGTCTCCTGAATTCGAATGGTTCAATACAGAAAATCAGAATATCGCAGGTGATTCCTGAATTTAAAAACAGCACAAAAATTTCTAGGGGTGCATATGCCCTGAACCTGAAAATGTTTGTATTTTTCAGTTTAGAAATCAACTGGTTTTCGTCTGATGATCCATTCGCATTCAGGGAATAAACACAACAATAATAAAATGATAAGCACATGTGTAAATATGTTGAGGGTAACGACTAAGCGCTGAGTTCTGGAATTTTCGTATTTTTTCGTGGTAAAAATTCTGGCCTTAGATCCGAATGCAGCGGGTTGAAATACGAGTTAGAAACACACTCACACTCCAACTGTAAAGGACTTCACGAACTTCGTGTATTAATTTCATCTTTTTTTATTTTGAATGACGGAGCAAATTGGGCCAGGAATTCATATTTAGCATGCTAAAACACATCGGAATATGATGCTCTGCAATTAGTACATGATCAAAATTATTTTTTTTGTGACTGTGTTATGAATGAAAATGTTATAATAAAACATACAAATAGTGCTTGAAGTTGCCACAGACATGACATAACTGAAAAATATTGTTATAAAAACCTACCGGTCCATTTATGTGAAAATTTTTAAACTAAACAAGATTTAATATGCGTAAATATTTTTATAGATACCTTGTGTTGTATAATGTTCAATGCATTTTAGCGCCTAGAATGCCGCATGTATTACACATATTAGAATTGTTTGCAATTCAATTAAAATTTATGCAATAAACGTGTATTGGAATAAAATTAGCGAATTTTTGTAGCAAGACGTAGGTACATCACTAGAAAGAATGTGGAGAAATCTGCTTTAAGCAATATTCACAGTGAAAATAAAACTAATAGAAATACTCGCACCTAACGTGTAATAAACGTCATTTAAATCTGTTTATCTTCAAAGTAAGAAACAAAGATTTTAATGAAAATTAAGCGTAACCTGCGGTTATCTCGATTTTCGATTCTATACCGATCATTTTTTGTTTTATATATGTCTGCATATATATACATATATTGATTTTCTTGGCCGTTGACATCAAGATAATTTGACATGTATCCTGAAATTTTTCGATCAATTTAAAATAAAATTATTTTATTTCCTCACATTTCGGCTTACTAACCGTCAGAGAAAATTGTTGTTATTAAATTTCTCTAAACTAGTTCAACAGAAGTACACCTAAAACGTTAAATTAAACTAGAGAAATGCAATAACAATAATAATTTTCTCTGATAATTATTAATAAGCAAATCGAAACGTTAAGTTGATTTATGTATGACGACATGCGCTTGCTGACGCGCCAGATTCCAAATTCATTTAGTCGGCAAGGTCTTGCCATTTTTTTTATACCGTGTAGTCACATGAAGTTAAATTCCCTTTATCTTAGGTACTTGCCACACAACGTCAACTGTTGTACAGTTACCAAATATAATTTAAGGTAGCTAGAACTTGCAGTGTCTGGTTTCATCATAACTGTACAATGGAAGACGATCAGTGTTAAGAAACAGACATTTTTTGTCCATTCTGACAAGTGCAGAAACAGTATTTTTCGACTAATTTTTGGTCGTCGATCACGATTGTAGCATTATTTATGGAGAACATGGTCAAATTGGCAGTATTTAACTGTCAATGACTATCCCGTAAATAAATATTACCTAATATTAGCACCAGGTATATAATAATATTGTTATTTATATACTGTTTCATAGGTCATGTCAGTAAGATTATTTTGACAAATTGACAGTTAACATACACTAACAATGGCCATTTACGACGTTAATAGACACACAACTGACTATTTATTTAAGACAAGGGTCAATAGATGGTACTAAATCTGCTGTATACATCTTTCTTTCGACAAACAGGATTATTATAGTCTAAGAGCCAGCCCCCAAAAAATTCTCTGAATTTACTAAGCCTGGATTTTTTACCAGTTGATTATAGTAGTTGTGTACACAAACATGCTGCGGTCAGTCAAGCGAAATCGGGAACAGGTGTCTCAGGTACACTGTCAAAGTTATCATGATTATGGAGGTAATAAAATGAATTTACTAAGGCTGAAAATCGTTATACGAATTATATATTACATATAAGTAAAAGTTGTCAGTCAGTCAGTTGAACGTGGGGACGGAGCTGGTCAGTCAGCTCAATGTATGTACAGGGTTATTCACTATATATACATTATACATATATTGACCCCCCCTTTAATTCTGTTATTATTGAAAATAGAAAAAAAGTTTTGTATGAAAGTTGTAGGATCTTACCTATATTTTACTGAAACGTCATAAAACAAACATTTTCATGTATAGGTCACGAGATATGAAATAAATATATGTCTTTTTAAATGGAATACTCTATATCTTATTGCATTTTCGAGAATCCCTTTTTCTTCCGATTTGAAATATATCACATTGTATATGTTTATCTAAAATACCTCTTCACATATTTGACATTCAAAATGCAAATAAATAATAAAGCATCTTATTTGCATTTTGAATGTCAAATATGTCAAGAAGTATTTAAGATAGACCTATACAATGTTATATGCTTGAAATCAGAAGAAAAAGGGCTTCTCGAAAATGCAATAACATATAGGGTGTTCCATTAAAAAGAACATATATTTATTTCATATCACGTGACCCATTCATGAAATTGTTTTTTCTCACGTTTCAATTAAATAAAGGTAAGATACTACAACTTTTATACGAAATATTCTTTCTGTTTCCAGTAATAACAGAAATAAAGGGGGGGGTTCACTGGCCAGCTCCGACCCACATTCATCTGACTGACTGACATAACTGTTATTTATATGCAATATGTAATTCGTATAACAATTTTCAGCCTTAATAAATTCATTTTATTACCTATGTAATCATGACACCCTTGACAGCGTACCTGAGACACCTATTCTTGATTTCGCTTAACTGACCGCAGCATGTGTGTGTACACAACTACTGTAATCAACTGGCAAAAGACCAGGCTTAGTAAATTCAGAGAATTTTCTTGGGGCTGCCTACAGCTGACAGCCATCATAACATTACCAATGCTACAAGTGAAATAGTAAGAAGGTTTTTACAGGGCCTTAGTTGACCAATGCGTAGGGTCTACTGGTACTATGAATTCTATTGTATTAGAAGTAGTTTTTCATGAGGAAATGATTTCAATAGTTGACAGCTGCCAATGAATTTAATGGTATTTATTAACATTATTGAAATAATAAAGGTGCATGTTAGCAAATAATGTTATCCTTGCAAATACTAAATTGTCCAATGTCAAAAGTAACTTGACAAATGCCCCGTTTGAGCGGTTTGAAAATCAGTATTGGCATTTGAGAGTTATCAAAGTAGTATGCGAAACATATATAGCATATAGTACAGACATTCGTGGAAACACTTATGGAGGTCTATGTCCAGCAGTGGACGCGTATGGGCCGATGAAAAAAAATACAAAATAACTTGTTTAAGTAGAAGAAACAATATTATTATATACCATGTGCTAATATTAGGTAATATTCGCTTACCCAGATTTATTTACAGTTATACACTATCAATTTGACCATGTTCCCATCATTTTCGATCAATTTTCATGCCTTAATCATGTTCAGCGTCCAAAAATGAGTCTAACAACACTATGTCTGGACTTTTGTTCGAATGGGCAAAAATGCCTGCTTTTTAACATTGTTCTTTTATGTTAATATCACCAGATTTTAGGTTAGTTATACCGGGTGGCCCAATCTATATGAATACTTCTCTAACTTTTTGAATGGGCGATTTGATTATTTTCAAATATGATTTAGAGATGAGATAAAGATTCCAATTATGTGTTATAAAGACCCAAAATGACTCTCGGTTTTAATGCAATTTACCTGAAAATAGAGTTTTAAATGGGGCAACCAGTATATCTCTGCATATTTGAATCTTACTAGTCAAAGTGCATACGAAATAATATTTTTTTTACAATTCGTGAGCATATTTGAGCAAAACTAAATTAAAAAAAAAGTTTTTTTGAAGATAAAAATAATATTTGAGAGTTGGATTATATGTATCTTATCAGCAGGGTCCAAACATGAAAAAATATAGAGGTTGAAACCATTTAAACATTTTGTTTCTATGCAAATGGCTTTAAAACCAGCAGTCGGCCATTTTGGCTCTTTACATCATATAACTGCAAATTTTATCTCAAGTCAATAAACAGAATTTGCAAATAATCCATTTGCCCATTCAAAAGTACAAGAGTGTACTTACGGGCTAGACCACCTAAGATATACATCAGCATTAGACAATTGTAATATTAGCATCAATCAAATTAACATTATGGAAGCATGTTCAACTGCTCAACAACTAAATAATTTAAACTGAAAACGATCGGTAGAAATAGATATAAAAAAGGCCAAATTTTTCGGAAAAAGAGAACACTAAGTTTTTGGAAGGAAGGAGTGATTCTAAAAAAGACAAGTCTTAGTCTAGAAAATAAATCTTCGTCTAATAATTTCATTATATTTATGTATTTTTAAGTTTATCAGCGTACATAAAAATAGCGGTACACATCGAGCTGTTAACTAGATGTGATAAGTATTAACCATCTCCCGATAATGTCAACGTGGTTGGCGAAAGACGCGTCGAGTATTCAAGTGAAGTGTTCAAGAATTTTGGTGTTTGTGGAAACTACTTCAGAGTCAGCGTGACAACGAAGGTACAACCCCTCCAGGGCTAGATGAGACATTAGTGGCTTTATTGAAGTTTAGATACAGTGTCTGCCAAAAAGTCTGCACTATGGAAAACTTTTTATTCAATTGTTTTTTAAACGGGTTTCGGCATTAGTTTCAGCATGATTAATAACCACAAAATTTACAAAAATATTTGTCATGCCACAACTATGACATATCAAAAGTGTCATTAGAAATTTTAAAATGAACTGAAATGTCCTTATTTATCAAATATGGAAAAGCACCACGAGGAAAAGTAGTTTGCAATTACATTAAGAATCTAAGAGTGAAGTCTGGTTTGAGAATTTCAATGTTCTAGTTTTCTCATTTTTTTCCTAAAACGTCTAATATTTTTGAAATTTTTTGTTTACAGTTTAGTCAATTTGAAATATTTCAATGCAAAAAATACTTATAGGTTGCATTACTTTTTTAAATGTAATTGATAATGGCAAAAAAACATTTTTTACAAAAAACAACAGGACAATCGGGGACTCTTTTCGGTAATTCTGAATCACTATTGTAGAATTTTGATAATCGGCATAAATATTAAAGAAACGATTGTCTAAATTTAGATCACATAAATAAAACTCAAAATTCCTATTAAAATTTACCTCAAAAACCTTAAAAGTGAATAATACGGATTTATTTAATAACTCTCGCTAAGTAATCAAATAAATTTTGAAAACAAATGCTAGCATTTGACGTATCGATGGCTTATTAATGTCTACAATAAAATCTAATTTTTCTGTTGCTGTTGATCGTTTAAAAAATGCTTACTAAAGAAAAAAATATTTGAATTCACGGCGAAAATAGAACAAATAGGGGCATAACTGATATATTTAACTAAATAATTTTGCAATAGAACTATAACATGTATGGATAGAGAAGCAAGACATGCAGAAATGTAGGTAGTATTTAATTCAAGAGACTATGGGTGGCAAACATGGTTGAAAGTTTGTAAATAAATCTGTATTATTCACTTTTAAGGTTTGTGAAGTAAATTTTAATAGACATTTTGAGATTTATTTATGTTATCTAAATTTGATTTAAATGAACAATCGTTTCTTTAATATATAAGCTGATTGCCAAACCAATCTCATATTTAGATTCTTAATGTAATTTCAAACAACTTTTCCTTATGGTCTATTCGATATTTTGATAAGGGCATTTTAGGCCATTTTAAAATTTCTAATGACATTTTCGAGATGTCAGAATTGTGACATGACAAATATTTTTGGCAATTTTGTGGTTATAATTAATGCTGAAACTAATGCTGGAACCCTATAAAAAAACAATAGAATAAAAAAGTTTTCCATATGGTGCAGACTTCTTGGCGTACACTGTATATAATTGCTGAATAATCTACAGGACACTATTCGTAGTTTTTTCAAGACAGGCAGATTACTACTATTATTGTATTTTTAATTTTAATCTCTAGATGATGCAGGCTTAATCGGCGAAACTCCTGTCTGTGTACTAAGGCGTATTTTGTTACAAGACCAACATGAATAACCTTTTTCAGGCATACTAATAGATGATTTTCAATAACATCCAAATTATAATTATGTCAGATTATTCCCTATTAAGTTATCCTGCTTACAAAAAACATATAGCTCACAGATAGCAGATTAGAGGGACATTTCGAAAGTTATTTAAAATTCGATGACTAACGCATTGATATAATTTTTTTTCTCCATTGGCGATATTTACGGATTTAGAAGTATGCGGATCAAATGCAACATACTCCTCGTGTTCGAATTTGCGAAGAAAATAATAATACTATGGCTTACCAGCTGACTTTCGCCATGAACATTGAACATAAGAAATAATAGAACCCTATTTGTAAATTTATTTTCTTGTATCTTGTTTAGTTTTGAGAGCATTTAAAAATTTTCGAATAAAAAGACCAAATTTCATAGTAACACATTACACGTTGTAATCATAACGAATATACTTATATACATTATTAGTTACAATATAAATATTGCTCAAGCACTATTTATTTACACATACGAGTTAGAGTTGTTAGTTACACATGGAAAATGAAATATGGTAAATGACAGAATGGTTACTTACCCGAAATTTTCTGTAAAAAATGATAAATTAATGCGATATATGCAAAATGAATATTAGTTGCCACTTTGAAATAAATAAGGTGCTGAGATTACTATGCAAAAATAGGAATCTTGTTAAAAGATGTGTAGTAACATATCTTGAATACTAAGTTTACAAAAATCAAACTCTCGTTCTCGACAATTTTTGGCACAATTGTCAAAATGATGTTGCGTTGAATCACAGTGAGCTCTCTAAATTGACATGTTTAAGCGATGGTATATTGCTTGAATCGCTTTTAGAGGAGAATCCAAATATATAATAATATACCGAGAGTTAAAAAAAAGTCACATCAATATTTTGATATGAAGAGAATATAATGTTAAAGAACAGTATGGTAATGCCCAAAAATGTTAGTATATCTCTTTTACTCTTAACATATATGTAGTTTTCATTTATACAAACATGTCACACTCCAACCCTATATTTTTAAAAACGCAGTATTATTACTGGTAGAACTGGCCAATACAAACACGCGTGTTAAATTTTAGTAAAACTGTGTAAAAATGTAACGAATGAATAATTTGAAAACCCTCTATATATAATTAAAGAAGGATTCTAGAAGATATATATTTGAGTCTTTCATAATCAATTCGATACTAGCAGAACGTTCTGAATACATAGAATAATTATTCTATGTAATAATACAATATACGAACGCTTTTGCCAAAGTCTTAGTAGCAGAATTTTAAATATAAACTGGATAGATAATAATACGTTAAAATTAAATAAACAAAGTGTTCAAGATAAAACTATTTGTTTTCTTTTAAATTCAGTACATATATTTTTTTTCCTTTTTGCATAGTTATAAGTTTCATTAGTTGAGATTAGTACAGAAATATAGCCCGAAAAAGAGATAAGCGTGCAAAAAGAGTGCAAGAGTGGGGATACTTGGAAACAGTCTGTGTTGGTGGTACCTTGGCAGAAGGGGCTGCGAGAGCTGCAGGTGTAGCGGATACTGTATGGGAAGTCTCCGAGGTGGCCGTTAAGCCCCAGCCCAAGCTCTCAGTACCGGCGACCATTCTGTAGACAGTGCCCACTGTTCGGGCCGCTTGATCAGCTGTACTCTAAAACCGTACTTTGTAGACATTTTTAAAAACGTATTAGTATGTTATTTCTGAGTAATTTATTTAAAATATGAGAAAGAGAGACATATTATAAAATATAAATCTGTTTGAGTAGCTGAATTCATTGCTATTTGATGACCAATTATTATGATCTATTAAATACTTTTTACTTTGTTTTTATCGCTAATTTATTTTAACTATAATGTGTCATTTTAAAAAATGATGAGTGTCGAACCTACAGTAACATCTTAGTTACAATTGGCGTTAAAAAACAAAGTAAAAAGTGTTTCGTTACAATAAGTTAGTGATAAAAACAAAGTTAAAAGTATTAGATCATAAGTCTATATATGTTCTCAAACAAACCGAAAACAATCAATTGGTTTTATCAAGATTATGTTTTATATAATATTTTTTGTACAGAAAGAAGCTTATAAATACTTTTTATTGAGTTGAAATATTAGATAGATGTAAGTTTCAAATAATACAGATTTCGTTATTTTAAAGCAATTTGGTAAATATAGTGAAATGGGTCTTGTCTTGTCTATTTTCTTCTGGATACCAATATCTTAACATTCAGTTAATTCTAATAGAACCTAATGCGTGTATCTAATGTATCAGGCAGCCAGATCGAAGAAAAATATAAACAACCATCACGGGATATAGTGACATTATCCGAAAATTTGTTTAATGGGTACTTGACGCATGTATGTGTATTCACAAAATCGTATTATCTTGAGTTGTTCAACGTTTATTAAATCAATTAGCTTGATGGAATTAAAATATGCAAATAATAACGGCTTCAGAGGCCACAATTCATCATTACGAGAAATGTATGCCTACATAATTTTTATATTTGTAAGGTATAAATCAATTAGTAAAATAAAATCAGCTTGACACACATTAGTTATGGCCTAAGAATATTGTCGAGAATGCCTCTGGACTTCTACTAACCAGGATGTACGCCGATCGTCTTTTGTATTAACTAGGTGGTAATTAATCGAAAAAGAAATTAGCTTGATATTTGCATGTCATGTACAGTGAAATAGCTTGCAGAGTAAGAACTTCTGCCTCTGGACTTACACTAACCGGAATATATGCCAATAGTGCTTTCCTATTTACTAAGTGGTAACTAATCAATTAAAACGCTTGATACAGATACTTGCACTAACCATGAAAACCATTTCGAGTTTTATAATTTATCTACCTAAGTTTAAACTGAAAATTGTTCATATTACTTTCGTTATCTACCATGATCTAAGGGCAAGATTAATAACTTCTCTAATACAAATGTGCTAGTTAATAGCTACTTACAAACATCAAAATAAATATGTAAACATACATGTATTATAATCACACAACACATATCTTAATTTTTCATATTGTAAGATGCAAGAATACCAAGAATATCTAACATATGATGAAGAATTATTTCAATTAATTCAAGAGCTTCCCAAGTAATCCCAGAAATTTCCATTATGGCTTATATTAATATTTTCATGATCAGTGTCAAATGAATGGAAACCAATTATTGATAGCCTATTATTTCCTTGATGCTATAGTAATGTCTAAAACTTCCATCAAATTTTCAAAATTAGTGAAGAATTGCTACATATTTTAACAATGATTCAAAAATCCTGTGTAAAACTAACGTCATGGTCTAACCGATTAAAAACATTTTGGTTTAAATTTTATTTTCTTCATTAGGCTTTTAAAAATGAATAGTGAACGGCTTTCCATTGCAGACAACTGCGTGGTTTAAGGGATCTGATCCTGAACTAGTGTGGTACAATCAAAATTCATTACAATACACCCTCAAGTGACAAATTTAACAAAGACCATTTTTTTCCATCGAGGATAAATTAGGTGTATCTTAAACACCAAAGGTAATAATTGACAGTAAATTATTTTTTTTGCCAATTATTCAAATTGATTTTCAGCCTTTGACTTACAACGTTTTAATATGTTATGCATTGTTCAAATTGCATACACATCCTGATACTAATTTATGACTATGACTTTACTTGAAAGTTCATTTCACTATTCTTATAATAATATAATCCCGAAAGCTTACAGATTTTTGCGAAGCTCCGGAGTAATATTGAGGAGTTACCTAACTATTAACTATCTGATTATGTAATCATATAAATATAACAGGATGGAAACGAAAGGATTGCATAATACTAATAGTATAGTCAATGAAACTGTAAAAATGGCGATATCTCAGAGTTCATGAATTAACCTGTAATCTTCTCCAATGACTTGCAGAATAAGGCAAAAAATAAAAAATGTAGGTGTACTTCCAAGAGGCTGAAACGATCCCCAAATGCAAAAGTAATATATTCAGAATTAGTCACTAAGAATGTTAGGCTATTGAATATCTGCAAAATTAAGGGGTAGAGAGAAACAATTGTGTTAAAAGGTTCCTATTGTTTAGTATGTTAATTTGACACCTAAAAACGATAAAATCACAAAGTGCTTCTAAATTCCAAGGTGCGTTCTTGACAGCCAACCGAAGACGCCCATTCTTTAGTTTCTTCAAAATAGCTCAAAAACAACGCTTTGGAGATGAGATTATATACAGTTTTTTTGTAGAAAATTAAATATCTCATCCAATGCTGCTAAAATTTTATTTTTCTATTTTTAATATTAAAAATTATTAAAGAACAATGGCAAAAATTTGTGAGAATTAACTTTTTTATTATCTTCCAATAATTCATCCACAAGTGTTCAGATAAAAAAAAAAGTTCTTGAAAAACAAAGATATTTCTTTTTTGTTCTGCTCTGTATGACCAACGGTGACTGAGATATTAACATTCAAATCTGACCATTTTTTTCAATATTTTTTTTATCATAAAGCTTTTTAAATGGATAACACAAAAGAGGAAGAGATCGGTGCTGCAGGTGAATCCATTTCAGCTTTACTATATGATTCGAAAGCGAACGATAAGTGCCTAACTAAATGTCGCTTACAATTATTTAAACGATTATCGAAGAATGCGACGTTTACACTATCATAGTTACCTCCAACAGCTGATACTGCTAGATTGCATGAACAGCGAATATATTTACAGATACAACAATGGAAATGAAATATGATAAATCATCTCCAATGGGACTGGAAGAAAGCAAACAATGGATTGATGTCAATTGCCATGACTCTGTCTCCCGCACTGCATCTTGAAAAACTGTCATGCGGCCCTTTAAAAGGCTGTCATGGAAATTGTGGCTGCCGAAAGTTTGACATCAAATGTTCCATATTTTGCAAGGAATGTGCAAGTATTATTTGAAAAATGCAAATGTGCCAGAAATATCACAAGGAGTCGATAAAGATATAGACAACGAAGTTGATATTGCCATCGAAAGTATTAATATTGAAGAATCGATTTCTTACAATTAATAATGCACAATATTTTTTTAGCTTCACGAATAAAAAGGTTATTTTTTGGAATGCATTTATTGTTCATAATGTTTCACTACAATGCTTATTTATTTAAAAATCAGTTCATTTTTAATAACGAATAAAATTTATTTTTAATATTTATTATTAGCTCAACCAAAAACATTAATTGTTTGTAATACTTATTACTTTTTCGTAAAAACGTAATATTTAATTTAGAACGCCAAAGAAACATTTGTATTATTACTAAGTTATCTTAAAATTGTTGATTTATTGCACAAAAATAAACTGATTTACTGAAAATTGAAAGAAAAAGTGTATGAGAGCAAATGCGTAAAATATGACAAAATATGGTAAAATTTGAATGGCAATATCTCGGTCATCATTGGTCCTACGTGTTTATTCAATGCCTTTCTTTTTTCTGAACACTTATATATACCTAGGATGCCGTAAAAAAAGTTATGGACGAATTACTGGAGAGGATATTTTTAACTTTGTTCTTTAATTATTTTTAATACTAAAAATAGGAATGAATATTTTTAACTTACTTGGGTGGGAAATTTCCAAATTTACATTGTTTTTGAGTTATTTTGAAAACAACTAAAAAGTCGGCTTCGTTATCATTTCTAGATGTCAGATTAACATATTAAACAATAAAAACTCTTTAACGCAATTATTCCTTATTAAAAGACATATTGAATACCCTGTGTCTATATCCATATCTTCGAGGTAGCTGACTACAAATATAAGATCCAAGGATAAGTAAAAAAATGGCAGATTCAAAATGGTCACAGAAATATGTTTTAAATATTCTGTTACGTCTTGATTTTATTTGAAAATTTTCTCAGCACCATGTTACAAATATTTTAGCCTTTAAACATTTTTAGTGATATAATTTTCCCCCTCATTATAATACGCTGATATTGTGTCGCTCTGTGAAAGTGTGTAAGAAACGTATATACTTCTTGCATATAGGTAAAGTTTTTCTAAACTTCTCAAAGAACATATTTCTTATGAAGTTTTTCCACTCCCAAGCTTTAGAAAACACATTTCTTATATCAACAGTATCAACACTCTTACAGATAAATATGTATGATTAAAATATTATATTTTTACATATTTACATCTACCTTGTTTCGGTCATAATTTAGTTACTATTAGAGAGCATAAAAAGACATATTAAGGGAAACTTAGATATCTTTAATTTAAGTTATGAGCGTATTCTATGGGTCAAAAAGTTTTTGGAAAATCTGTCAAATATTTAAAAATATTCTTCAGCCACTACAAGTGCAAGAGTTACTTTTAAACTGTCACGTTTCCGAAACTATTAATACTACAGAAAAATGAAGAACAAACTAAGTTCTCCTCATAAACTTTATTTGTGTACACTGTGATTTCTCGTTTAATCCAATAGCTGGCTCGTTAGTTATTTGTAAATAAACGAAATTTTCCAGTATAGAAATAAAATTTTTTTTTTCACTTTATCACTGTCTTGATTGACACTACTATTCTTTGAGTTATTTATGAAAAACAGTCTCAAGGTGCCAATTTCTGAAGATAAAATTGCAATCTTCAAATAAACTTGGAAAACATTAAATTTCACGAGAAATTGTGTATTCCCTTTTTCATTAAAATTTAATTATCTAACAGATCCAGGAGCCAGGATATAGAATACAATAAATAACGTAAGAATATAATTTTCTATTCTTCGATAAAAATAATACTATGCTATGAGCACTGATTTTATATAACGTTGAACAAAACAAGATTACTGTAATCCTTCCAACAATTTATTTGCATTGATGGCATTGTCATAACTTTCTATGATATCCATATGTGAAATGTTTAGAAATGGTTCCCAATATAAATTTAATATTTCATACATAATCTCGATTTTCGCAATAAGACCAAGCCCACTTACCATAACGCCACGGGCCATAAATTTTGGTTAGACTACCGATTTTTTAATAATTTTCACTAAAATGATTGCATGTTTCAGTTTACGACTTTTAGAAATGTAATTCTGCAAATTGACACGTAAACTGCAATTTTAAATTGCAATATAAGCCAAATCGAACGAGAATCTGATGCTGGTATTTTCTCTAATAAATTTATTAATTAATATATCATATACATATCTGTTTTGCTGTGCGGAAATTTGTGACGTAAAGATCGTATTAGATCAATTAACTAATATGCAATAAATGCAATGATCTATCTAATGACCGTATAATTTGGTGTGTACAAATTAACTTAACCAAAACTGGATTTTAAAATAATAAATTTCAAGTAGATTAACTCATTTAATAGTAGTATTGGAGTAGTGAAAGCAGTCTGAATTCTTTAACTCTGCAGCAACCATATAACATATAAAGCTTATCATACACTACACGATTTAATTTTTATATTGTCATATGATTATGTAAGATTTGTTATAATCTAATCTATTAACTATATTTAATACCAGCGGAGTAGGTGGACATAGTGAATGTCAAGCTTGTTCTTTACTGACTTAATAAGCACTTTAATAAGTGATAAATGTCAAAATGCTACGAGTAATAATTTATCTGTGGTCCGTATTTAACGTTCGCCCACTTAAGTTCTAAAGGTAGTTAGTGATTTCTTAAGATTAATAATAACCCATATTCTCGCGAAGATGGAAATAAGGAAAATTACCTATTAGAAGATTTCACATGACCCTCGATATTTGTGGTTAGCTGTGTTTCGCAAGGAACTAAAACCGAACTTTCAAATCCCTAATCTACAGTTAGGCTGGAACGCATAGATTATATGCTTCCTTTTTGGACATTGACGGATTGGATTTTAAACATATTGGTTTTCGCAGAACTCTTAACACCAGTACCAGCGATATTTAATTCAAATGTTATTATATCAGACAACATTTTATAGAAGTAAACCAGCAAGATAGTGCGCATGCTTGGTTACACTGTTTATGGTGTACTGGGTTCGATTTCCAACTCTTACGCAAACAATGTTGGTGGGTAATGGATGTGTGTCTGCGTTTTCTCGAAGTATAACATTCTTCCGAAATCCGGACAGTTATTTTATAAATACTGGCTCCTAAGTTGAAATAAAGATTAAGTTATTTCTAATGTTAAAAATGAACTGGTAACAGTATAGAAATTATATATTTTGATTCCTTTCCAGCAGTTATATCGTAAGAGCAAGATGAAAACTACATTAAGAAAATTTAAAAAGGTAGAGAGAAACAATTGTGACAATGCTTCTTTCTAGATAATGATAAAGCAAATAGTGACTTAAATAATGTTCTGGTTCGTAAGAAGGTAGTTGTTTGGTTGAAATATATATTGCAAATAACGTATCCTGTGCGGATACAAAATATTGTCTAGTGTTTCAAATCAACTGATTTTAAATTATCTTGCAACTAAGTCATCCCTATTTACCCTTTGAATAATGCGAGGGTTGGTAAATTAGTAATGTGAAATCAAGGCAAAATATTCATAATAAATGAAACATATATTCGTCAATGAATTTAAAAAAAATTTTGATCTTGGGTCTCTAAACGTCTGCCTTTCCTTCTCATTTTGAAAAAACGTGTTGGTTGCCATTAAAGTTGTTTTGTTTAATAGTATATAGTATAGAAATTCAAAAGGTAAATTTATTTTCTAAATGATTAGGGTTGTTTAGATTTATGAACAACATATTTTTGTTTGGATTATTTTCAGCAAAATATGTCTACCGCTGATGCGGCAAATATTGGCCATTCAAGGGAAAGTGAATATCTGTTCATTGGCATTTTTATTTAAAAACTGATCTCATAATGAATCTAAGTTCTAAACTTTTTAATAAGATCTGTTTTTATAAATACTATCCTGATTTCTCAACAAGTCTAAGTAATTGAGTAGAGTGGGTTTTGTTTTTTCTACATATATCAGTTTTAAGCTGTTATGAAGTTTTAAAATTTGCATAAATCTTACATCGTTTAAACTTCATTTTATCTTAGCCACCTCGTACAGAATTCTAAGAAAATAAAAATTTGAAATAAAAACGCCCTATGCAATCTGTGTGCCTTTAGGTAATAATCAATTAATGTTTCAGTACCTTCTAATAGGTTGCTCTTTTTTGTTATTTTAATTGCTGTATTATTATAGTGTGCTAGAGTATTTAACATAGTTATTAAATAAAATGTTGCTTTCCCAAATGTTCATTCCCACGCTGAATATAATTATTACTGTATCAAATGAGTGAATAATAATAAATATTTTTGTCCAAAAAAATGAGAATTTCTATACTTAAACACGTTCGAAAAATTGAGTGACGAACTGAAAACTAAAATATAATTTTGCCAATAGTTTCGTAATTCTAGATGAATGTGAGATTAATGTGTAGAACAAAGGACATAATGTGCACTATATATGTTAGAATAGAATCATAGCCACCTTCAAAATAATTTTATGTGTCGTTGTTATCCAAAATAAATTAGATAGATGTAATATTATATTTGTCCCTTCTTCTTTTTAACAATATTTACCATCGTAAGAAAAATTCTTAGCAATGGGATTAACTAGACAATATTTATGTTAAAATTTTCACTGATGACTTTCTTTCAAAAACGTAAAACTAATAAAAGTATAAAGACCCCAATTTCATTATTAATATTTCCTTCTTTAGCGGCTTTAATCAATTTTTAATACCATAGCTACGTCATTTACAACTTAAAAAAGAATAAATGACTGGTCAATATAAATTAACTATCAATGATATTAAAATTAGGGTTGTCAAGCAAAGATAGAAAAGGTGTTATACCATCCTTGAAGCAAATACGTTTGACAGTATTTTTCTTTGTAATTATGTGATGTACATTGCAAATTGTGTGACTTCCGGTTTCGCTGCAATTTACACGAAAATCAAATTTCTAAATGGGACATTCAAAATAATTGTTGTAAATAAATAATTTTCAATGTTTTTTCTTAATTCCAAATTTATTTCAAAGAGAAGTAGATGTGCATTATCCATTCATTTAAAGATCCTATTAAATAACATGTTGTCCCATAGGACAATTCAAGTCAATTAAAGAAAATAGTTTTCGTTGTAAAACTAATATCGTTGAATTTAAAATTATCTATTCTCCCATTTAAAAGTTACATAGTTACGTAGTGTCCCTATGGGCCAGGCCATCCAATGTGTGAAGCATTTTGCTTCTATTTGTATTAAATATATATTTGATATTAAGTAAATTATGTATAATGTTTTTGTTGTGAAGGGAGAAGAAGAATAATTGTCAATGATCAAGTAGCTTTATCTTTAATTAAAGGTTATCGGTAGATACAGTATAAGCTATTTTATACACTATTTTCAAATTACTTTGTTGCTATCTTTAGGTTCAATTTATAGCTGTTTGATGTTGCTCCCCATGCTGCTATTTCATGTATTATGTGGCCTATATGCGGCATGCCTCAATTTATGTCTTCTATACTTGTCTCATTTTAGATGCAGGTCTGTCATTATTCCTAGGTCTTTGATATTGTATATCGGTTTATATTTATATTGTTAGTAGGCATTGAGACATATCAAAATTAGGCAAATATCTAAATTAAGTTAAAATACAGCATAATGAATTTTTGCAGTAATTAATTGTCAATAGTTAGTTATCAAACTACTCATATGTTTAAAATCATTTTCCCGGAAATATTTTTAAAGGCACTAATATGAACCCGTATATACTAAATTGTTTCTTATTTACGCCTCAAGTGAACCAAGTAACCTATCGAAAATCTAGAACTTTGTGTTAGGTAAAGAGAATGACTAGTAGTAAGCATGGTTCAAACCACTTAGCTAAGTATCCTAGATTGCCAGATATACACGTTAAATACATCATCAAAACTAACATCTGATCATTTATATAGGTATCATGCCTAAATTCAATTCTTGAGGAACTTCATATTTCACTACTTCTGCAGAACTAAACATGTTCACTTTTGTACATCCTATAATTAAAAAATTACTCATTAACTTCTTCTAACGCCGATATCTATCAAATGTACCTACACCTGAGCTACTATTCTTGCATGACATAAAAGGAACTTTTATAGTCGTAATAGGGAAGAATGGGGTTATACCACATTCTTTCCTATTGCCACTTGGCATTCCTTTGGAAGCTTGTGTAATTTTTATATCTCTGAAATCGACTATATCATCATCCATTTTTTTCCAAATATGCATTCTTCATAACAAACACTTGATACCTACGTCGAAATCAGTTTGAAGGGGCCTTATGGAAATGTCACTAATAGTGAGCCGAAGACGAATGAAGAGACGAAGAGCTTGAGGATGACTGTAGTCATTCTAAGGTTCCTGTACTGGCTGATCCATACAATGTTAGTATCTACAGTACTACTAGTCTTGATTTTAAAGAATTCGAGGAGAATATCTCGGATGACGCCGCAGGGTAGTCCATATGCATTTGCCTTTTTCATTTATATTTTTGACTAAATAATTCAAATTAGTATTACCATTACTATGATATTTCAACTTCACTGCAAAGGCGAAAGGAATAAAAAGTTATGAAACTAAGTTCCAACTTATTCACAGTGTATAAGTAATCATATTAAAACAAATTAAGTATAGTTGTAAAGTTTGCTGTGAACATTAACTTGCTATAGGCATATTGGGTTCTGTATAATTCTTTTATAAAACCGGACACGCACTTATAAACATTTAATATAATACGTTATCTGCTTTAGCGGTGTTTTATAACGAGAAAAATTTTGTTGGAAGGTACCTGACTTACTCTACTTGAAAACAGTTATATTTAACAGGTTATCCATGTTTGCAATATTCCTATTTTTGGGGCCATTTTTTATTTTATCGTCAACCGCAAAATTTCATGGTTCTACCCTAATTAATTGATTGATACGATTGTCTTGGAAGAATGGTGAATTGAAAATAGTTCATACTTTAGCAGCTGATTTGAGTGGAATAATAACATACTGGTTTGAAGTGTACGATAAGCTTTACATTAATCGAGTTTCTTGCGTATTTCCCAACAACGTTGGGACCGATATACTTTCGATTTTACTTAAAACTGGTACTTTACAGTTGTACCAAAATTCTAGACGTCATTGAATAGTACCTTGACCAGTCTGCTTGATATTCTTATTGAGGTTATTTGTATAATTCACTAAATTGGATTAACGAAAGTGTTTCCAGCACGAATATGAATTTTCTTCGTAATAAATATGGTGCAATTCTGTACTGACCAATTATTTTTTAATTGCCTCTAAGTAATTATTTAAGTTTGATATGGATTCTTAAGCGAGTGTATTGCCTAAATTCTACATTAAATATTCGTTGATATAACCTTTGCTACGACTAACCAAACAGTGTTTCTGTTGTTTTCACTTTCACTTGTAACGAACGATATATGGAACCATCAAGTTCTGAATTATCGAAAAACAATCTTCTCACAATCATGATGATAAAGGAGGAAAAGTGCTAGATAAGTGGCGATCGTTAAAACACATACATTATCGACCATAAGAAAATAATATGTGTTTTAATATATGATCGAGATATATTAGGCCTAAATTATACTGACCGCCATTGGAACAAATACATAACTTCTATTATAATGTAAATTGATTAGGTGAGAAAATAAATAGAAGTTTGTATAACAGAACAACTGTTTTCAATTGTCCCAAAGATTGTTCGAAGTGACCTCCATTTCCATCAATATACATGTACGTACGTCGAACTAAGGACATATGCACTCCATTCAACACGGTAAATTACCACACTAAACTATCGACTAACGTTATCAATAAAGGAAAAAGGAAAGACTTCGTCCAAAATCCAAAAAGAACAACAATAAAATAGTGTCTGTACGTAACCAAGTACTTAACGACTTAAACGGTATTTCCATAAAGTAAATCTTGTGGCTCAAAAGGAAAAAGGCAATATACAAAAACAACGAACAGGTAAGTCGTGTGTAAGTTCTTCACCATAAACTAAAATATTGTTTGAGAATATCACAATATGGGGGGACAATACAGCTTACCCCAGTTTGCCAGCAGTTCACAAACAATACTTTCTTAGACCTCATGTTATATAAGGTTTTTTGTTTGCCTAGTCGTTCCCCATCAGCTTTCTTTAATGACATGAAACTAATTACAGGAGTGTCTCGGAAGTGTATAGTTTGGGTCAACATAACACTAACAGAACCAATATATTTTTCCACGGTGCCTTATTCGACCTTAAAAGTTAAATCTGCCAAACTGTTCTATCGATTGAAATAAAATTTGGACAGCATAGATAATATCTAAGTACCTTTGATTTAGATGAATGCCATATTTCGTAACTAGTCTAGGAATCTAGAGGGGGGACATATTTATTATTTTGTACCCCTTGATTTTTGAAATATAAAAGGGACATTTTATAATTTTTGTCGAAAACGGGTCACCTTTTTCATGCTAAACAAGAGCATCTTTTTAAGAAAATTATTTAATAAATTTAAACATGTCATCTGACCTTTAAAAAATTATTTTGTGTCAAAATTTAGATGTAGATAGTATTCCAGGTGCTTCACTCTTGCCTTCTTAAAGATACCTACTTACAAGCTATACTGTTCAAATTATTTATTATCTTATTTATTATAATCGATAGAGCAATTTGGAAGCTACCAGGAAGAAGCGTTTTTTCAATTTCACCTTTTAAGGTAGGTAGCTCCGAAAATAGACCTAGGAATCAAATTTACGGAAATTCTTAATGTTATACTGACCCAAACCATACACTCTCGAAGTATTGCCCAATACCCCTGGGACATGTGCTCTTCAAATCTTGATTCATAGTGTTGGGCTGTTTGAAATCTTGATAATTGAAATAATGTAACATCTGCGAATCATCTACATATGGATGTAATCGCTAGTTATCAGCAATATCTTAAATTATTGAATATATCGGTGACGTATAATGAAAATAATAATGAACCCATGATGAACACCGCTGATTAAGGTTTTAGATTGCGAATAATTGTGGTACAGTTTATTCTTTCACTGAGATAACTGGACACAAGTCGTACTGCATTATTAGGAAAACCAAAATATGTAGATTTCCTAATAATATTTGTGCTTGTGAGAAGTTCAGTAGTACTAAACATGTACATTTTGCATCATTCAGCTACATAATAAAGTGATCTAATAATAATTGTATCCTATAACACGTTTATTTACTAATCTATTCTGTCAAACACTATGGGGGTTCTTCTTTCAGCTAACGCTAACTTACCGTTCTAATTTCAATACGATCGGATTTCCGTTTTAAAGTTATCGTACTCACAATAAACTTTACGAATTGACAGACAGACTGACAGACGGGTGTTAAGAAAGTTGCTTAAAATTTGGTGACTATTATAGAATATGAATACTTTTCTCACTACGTGAGATGATTAGGGTTTTAGGCACATTGCATATCAAATGCATAAATTCTCTGCATTGTAACGTCATGGTATGGGTTGCGAAAAGCGGGAGTACTAATTCCTAATACTTGCTGTGCAGTAAAACATGGTCAGTCAGATGGTAGGACACACCGTACATTTAGCAAAAGAAAATGTTAAGATATTACTTAATTCTAGTAGTAAAGCGAACTAAAAGAGTTTTTCCACCAACCGATCTCAACCTTATCACTATTCCATCAATACACATTTGTGTGTGTACCCTATTTTATACGTAATTAAATATCTAAGAATCATAACAGAGGTGATGTATTTGTTCCAATGGCGAGCTGTAAAGTTTAGGTAATGCGCCGTTTTATATACCTCTCTATCATTATACTTTCACCACATACATAGTTTTTTTGTGATCGATTACATAATTGTTTTGACAGTCGCCGCCTAAACTATACCTTTCACAATTAACTCAAGAGAAATATTCTTGTATCCGAGTGTAGTACTACGTACGGGTGCGAGTGTAAAAAATATGTGTAAGGGTGATAAGAGTTGTATTTATTTATAAAACTTAACAATTTTACAATAATTGTAATTCATTAAATGGTAACATGTGCTTAAATGGATGTTTAACTTTTAACAATACTAATGCAAACTTATAATAAACGTTAATACATACTTTACTTAAATAGAAAAGTATGTCCTTTAACATTTCATTAAGAAATACCATGCATGTATAATTTGTTAAATGAACTAATATGAGTGGTAATGTTGCTGTTATAATTTATTTACATAATGGAATAGTAGCCTAAGCGACTGTGTTGGTAATAATTATGCAGGTGTTGCAATAATTATGTTCAGTTCATTACATATATATAGTTGGGGAACAATATGTTCGAAAAATACTCTTCGTTAGCTATTGACGAAGAAAAACGAGAGGACTAATTACAAAAAACATTGTTGGTACTTTCGATTTTAAAGCTAATGGCTCTATAACTTTGTTGCTAATGTCAATAGTTATTTTAACTGTGCTAGAACGAACAGTGAGCACTAGGAGACTTCCAAAACCGTTAAAATTATAAACTTGTTTAAGGTTTTATGACATTTGTTACAAGAAGATTTTTGGGGTCCCTGATTTTAAAGAGAGACTGCAAAAAACGCTGTTTTTTCGCCTGTTTTTGGGTAGTTGATTGCGAGCTTGGGAAAAATCGTAAAATGGTTTAGCAGATCTCAAATTAATCATCCTTAAAACCCAAAAGAGGCATTGTTCTTGGTTTATTGAAAATGTTCTGTAATTACCCTACCCCTATTCAGGGGTTGAAATGAATAAATCTAAAAACAATTCTATTTGTATTATCTCTATTAAATTAATCCTAAAAAAATATGTATTCTCTATTAAGAAGGGTTAGAGATTCACCAATAGGCCCTCAAAGGGGTGAAATCATCCCCCAAATATAAAAAAGTCAAAAATATTTAAAAAAAATTTGAGAATAAAATATTTAAACGTTTCAAGTCATGACAAGCGAGAAAGTATTTGTATTAATAGTTTTGATGAAAATGCGCTGTCTAAGGACTGGAAGTACCCCTAAGCAATTACAAAAGAGAAATATTATAAAAACTAAAAAAATTCTATCGAAGTTTTTTTTCATGGCTTGAAACATTTGAACATTTTATTTTCAGAATTTTAAAAAATATTTTTGATTTTTTTTGATATTTTGTGGATGATTTCACCCCGATCGAGGGCCTGTGGGTGAATTTTTAACCCTTAGAATATTGTTGTATAGAAAATACATAATTTCGCTTTTTTAAGATTGATTTGGTAGAAATGATACTAATAGAATTGTATTTAGATTTAATCATTTCAACCCCTGAATAGGGGTAATTACTGAACATTTCATAAAACCAAGAAAACGCCTCATTTGGTTTTTAATGACGATTAAATTAAGACCTGTTAAATCCTTTTACGATTTTTCCCAAGCTCGCAATCCACTACCCAAAAACAGGGGGATTTTGTGGTCACCCTTGTCAAAAATTATAATTACAAATTGGTTGATCTAACATGGTGCTATAATTTACGAAATTCTTAAATTTTCGGGTAAGTTGATTTATATAGCTTCGAGGTCACCACTGAATGTCAACATTTTAAAATTGAAACAGTTAGATCCAATATGCTGAACATTGAATTGATTTTTTCCAAAATGTCTGCGGATTCGTCTTAAGCTCAGTGCACAAGAGTTTTCGAGGTAGCTGATTTAGTTTGATTCAAAATCAGAATTCTAAAAATTTCGCTGTTATATGCACAATATAAGAAAAACCAAGAGAAAACAAGAGCCAAAAAATAAAATAAACTGAAAGACAAATTACGACATACGATGGTTACTGCGTTACTTTCGATTTTTTGAGCGTAAGATTACCTTCATCTTACATATAATAAAAACAAAGTTTTGATATTAGAAGTGCCGTCGAACTACTAGCTGTTTGTTAATATCAACTTTAATAAACCAAGAGTTTTAAAGAATTTTGATACTTACTGAAGTAGTAATATAAGATGAACACGAGAATTAAAATGATTCCGCCAAGACCTGAAGCA
This sequence comes from Stenurella melanura, assembly GCA_963583905.1. NCBI lineage: Eukaryota > Metazoa > Arthropoda > Insecta > Coleoptera > Cerambycidae > Stenurella > Stenurella melanura. The sequence goes on along the minus strand of OY757314.1, from coordinate 31,045,429 downwards.
ACAGCAATAGGTCTCTAGAGTGCACAGAATATACAGAATATACTATAGTCAAACATAGCGGTCCCCGTAGGAAAAAACATTAAATAAACTAGAAAACCTATATATCGTCAATGAATATGATAAATAACAAAAGTTCCAGAACTGATCCTTGGGAAACACCTGATATTCTAAAGTAAATGAAAGTAGTGAGGAGAAAAACAAATCAGTGGAATGCTCTTACGGATTTTACAGAAATTGATATCTATATGACAAAATGGAATATATAAGGAGGTGCTAGTACGAAACAAAAATGGGACATATATTAATGAGAAAAATAAATACTATCACTGGTGGAGGTTCATTGGTTAAAGACAAGCAGAGTTTTCTACTACAGTTACATTAAAAAATTGCTTTAACATTGCAGAGTATCAAATGAGGAGAGAACGGTTGCTAAATGAAATTAGTATCTAATACTTGCGGGTGGATATATTCGTAAACAAGCACCCCTACAAACTTTACTCTAACACAAACTATTTCGCTTATTGTTAGATTCTTGTATGAAACAATTATATCTTGTTTTTCTTCTCAATTTTAATTGCAATTTGCTCTATTGCAGTTTCCTCAATTTATTGCGATCAAACTGTCTACTTTTAGTTGTCGTCTGACTAACTTTTCTATTTATAGTTAGATAGATCTTTCAGCCTTTCTCCATAAACGAGAAATTTATAAAATATGAATTCTGGTCAAATATAGATATAAAATAATGATCTTTATCACAGTACCAACAAGATTTTTTGTTTCCTAGCGTGAGCTACATAACTTACGTTATTCTCATGAATATCCTTCTAAACTCAAATTGTTCCTTAACTATATTTCAAAGGGAAATATATTACAAAAATGTATAAAGAGCACTTTCTTTTGTTAATTTGTTTATGTACTGGTACGCATTCAGAAGGAGCTATACATTACTACATTTACGACTTTCTGGTAAGGAAAGTAATGTTAACTGTCGACAGATACCAATGATAATCCACAAACATTATTGTACATCAGCATGTAACAAGAAAAGTTTTTAAAAAGGTATTAATTCGATAAAGACATGGTTAACATCTTACAGTCCAGTTTACTGTTTTCTTATTGAAAGAGACTGGAACTTTTTTTACATACTGATTGTAATGCCCATATCTCAGATATATAACTCCTACTGAAAACTTTATGATATACATAAAGACAAATAAATAAAAAAGGAGATTAATAAATAAATGTCCAGTGTCTCTTTATTCATTTTGGTTTTGAATGCGGAATCAGGAATAAAGTCAAATAAATGGCTAAACGCCTACTAATAATTAGGCCCCATTGCTTACCCTGATGATATCAAACAAAAAATTTCCTGATCCCCCTGAGGCATGACCTTCTACGCTGCCCCCGAATGGCAAATATCTTTTATTTCTATCTTGGTCGTCTACGATTGATAAATCATCCGCTGGCTGGGGAGCTGATTCTGCCCCTTCTTGGTCCTCGTCTTCTGCCTCTCTCGTCACCCTCACGTGTCTCTTTGCAATTAAATTGCTTTCGTCGCTGACAGGGGACTGCAACAAAAATAACATTCTTTTAAAAACCTGAGAGTATTAGCTTCTTTAGTACATAACCAATACAAATCTCTGCAGTAGTTCTATTAATCATGTATAAGTTAAAAGGTTTCACTACTGTGAAAATAGAAATGAGAAAAGTCAGGAGCTCTCTACAATACATCTGATTATAATCAGTTTTTAATTATTATAATGATAACTGTATCTTTGGGTGGGTCAAGAAGTAAATTTTTCTGTCTCCGCTTTTTGTATCCTTTATCCGAAATCCCAAGACGATGGCTTCTCTGAATTTGAGCATTTGTTAATATTAACATGTGTATTCGAGAACATGTTTTTCATGTATTTTACTACTTAACTAGAACATTACACACATCCCATAACATCTGCCAAGACGTTGTGAAGTATTACAGAGATTTCCTGAGTTGTAATTAAAAAAACCTGTAAGAATGTTGAACCGTATTGCTTTTTGAGAACAACGCTGTTAAACTGATGATGCGTATTCTGCTCTATATTTGCACATGCTTTTAGCTTTGCAATATTTCCTTTATGGTACCTATTTATATATCTATTTACATGTGCATTTCCATGATCCAGTAAGTATTGTATGATAAGAAATAGGTTTCGTTTGTGAAATAACTCATCATCAATCGTACAATCAGCAAACATTGTGTTACAGAGATATGCAGTATTGGCTATGTATAGTAGATATTCAAAAAATACACGTTGACATGCAAAAGAAATAGAGGAAAACATATAAATAAGCAACAAATTATGCAAAGAAATATTAAGTTTTCAATGAAATATTATGTTAATAACTAATTCTATTCATTATTGCAGTAATCACAATATAGTGGTTTAAATAAACTAAGCGGGATTTCTTTTATGTTGGTGACTCAAAAAGTATTCTCGTCCTTACTCAAATTTATTTGGTCAGAAATAATCTTAGTCTAATTCAAACCCCTAATTATAACAACAACGTTTTAACAAAGTTAACATTAGGGTATAAAAATCTTCATGAGGTCCATGAGGTAGAAGTTTGAGGATAGTTATGATAAGAAAATGGCCAATACCCATAATCCAGATATTTCTCCATCAGGTGTTTATGAAGCCAAGATGACTCTCGTTGGTATACAGACGAGATAGTGTAATGTGTTAAAGTTTGTTATGAAATGTGAAACCTTTAAAAAATGATTAGTACCTAATTTTGTAATGTTAAGCTCTAATATGACGTGCAAAACCGAATAAATCGTATACATCTATAGCCCTCTTGATCCTCGAATGTATGAACACGTGACTACCGACGTAAGCGAGTTCAATTATTTATTGAATGACCATTAGGAGAAATAAGCTATTACTACTAAAATTTATTTTCTTGTGTAAGTAAAATAAAAATCTGTGAAAATTAACATACAATTTTGGCTATAAACAAGATAAAATAACAGTTGCCACGATGATTGCTAACACAGACGTCAGATGACAGAAAAACAAGCTGTCGAGTAAGTTGAGCTAGGGTTATCTGCTTGGATCAATAATTATCGAGGAGATGAAAGAGCATGCATTTTCTATTGCCGAACAATAAACTAAATCGAACCTGAATGACCGAAAGTACAAAAAAAAAATATAATTAGGTTCTGAACATAGTAAACTCTATTTCCTCTATAAATATAGTCGCTATTTGCGACGGATATAATAAGTACTAATCACTTTTAATATGCCTTCTCTTGCAAGTATTGAAGCAAGATATATGAATATAGAAATTCCAAAAATGATATGTTAAAATTTACAAATCTCACGGTGTAAAGTGTGGTAGGATTTGCAGCCTTTTCAATATTTTCCTTAATCGTAGTACTTTCTGATTTTGAATTGCTCTCTGCATCAACACTTGATAAAACGCTTAAGGTAGTTGTCTCAATATCAGAATCTGAAGAATCAGTCTTACTGGCTACCTCAACATTTAAACTTAGAGCTGCTGATTTCTCTGGAGCTTCAGTGTTGCTGCTTTCAGGGGTACCGACTCTGCTCAATAATTCGGCGTTGAAAGAACTTGACGAGGAGCCACTAGCATTGTTACTGTTATCGCTATCAGTATCATCATCCTCATCGTCATCTTCATCTGGAGGGAATGTTGGTAGGACTACACTGACTGTTTGTTGACCGCCTCCACTGCCACCTCCTCCTAGTCCTCCACGCAGGATTGCGCTGCCAAACACTCTAAAGGCTGTGCTTGTTACGTTTTGAATCACATTGTCCAGTATCTATAAATGAAATAGTTAATTATTTGACAATTATCAATATTCTGTGCAATATTAATATTGTATGTTGTTCGTCTAAACTAATTAAGTTTTATTTTTTTGATAAACTATTTACCTACATTTGGTATAGTCCATAAAGCCGTGAAAATAGCAAATGCTCGGAAATCTCGAGTAGTGAACGAATTAAGTCGTAATATTTTGTACTGGATTTTAAAGACTATGATGCATAATATTTTTAAAAAACAAAGTGTTTGTTTTTGCTTTCGACAGGGTTGAAACTATCTCTGAATGCAAAATATTGTTTAAACATTGAGAATTAGTCGCTGACACTATCTATACTTAAGTTTCTCGACGTTACTGATTACGAATATGAGGTCCAAAGATCCAAAAGGTTTCCGAAGTCAAAAAAAAATGGCAGATGATAATTATGTTATGTAAAAAACTGTTAGTAAATATCTGTAATCTTCCAGCAATGGAGTAAAAGCTGCAATATTGGCATATATGTTTATTTTACAGATTAAAATAAATTAAAAATGGAATTTATTTGTACGAAAATATTTACTAACATACTTTTTACATTACATTATTATCACTATGATTGACATTATCATTTTCTTAATCAACATGTTTAGCACGAGGTGTTCATAGAACTGCTTCCATTACTATTCCGAATAAGCTGAAATATAGCGCAACCTTTGCTTTGTCTTGCAACAACAAGCCAATCCACAAGTTGTTTTACAAGTGCAACACAACTTATCTTGGGTTGGTGCGCAATTTATAGGAAACTGGTACTATGAAACTGATTCCATAGTGCGATATTTTGAAATCTCGCTTCCAATCCCAGTCTGCTACTATCAAACTGTTTCCCATCAGTAATTAATTCATGTTATGAGCACATTATATGTGAGGGACCAAGGTTTTCAATAAATTTGAAATTTAAATTTAGCAATTTGGCAATGAATAATTAATTTAACATTTGTATTGCCACATTTCCAAAACTAGTAATATTACGGAAATTGAAAGAGAAACAAAGTAAATATCATTTCACAAGGTTTATTTTTATACTCTATTATTTTATTTCCACATCCATATAGTGGAGTGGAAGTATAGTAACCGCAAAAAAATTTTTGTTGAAATAGGTTTGGAATGTCATGAAACGTCGAGATATTAAATTTGAGCGAAAAAAAATTCTGTCTGTTGGTCTATCGATCTGTAACTTTTTTTGTGCGCACGATATCTCTGGAAGGGTTTAAGATATTGACTTGAAATTTTATACACGTATGTACTATAACGAGATCTGGAACTGGATTGTTTTTTTAAATTATCCTGTGAAGGGTTGGGGGTAAATAGGGGTAAGAAGGAGAAAATAAGTAAAGAAAGCTGGTAAGAGTGTATATACCAGAAGCCAAGTCCTCAGATTATTTTATACTATTTCCATCCCCCGCACCACCCCCACTCCATTATAAAAGGGGTTGAAAAAATAAAATTGAAATATTCACTTGAAATTTGGTACACGTATATATTATAACGATACCTAGAAATAGATGATATTTTCAGATGATACTGTTGAAGGGTTGGGGGTTAAATAGAGGTAAATACTGGAAAAACAGTAAAGCATTCTGGTAAGAGTACAGAAACTTGGAATTTGGCGAATATACTAGAAGCCAAGGCCTCAGATTTTTTTGTAATATTCATCAACTGTTCCATCACCCCCACTTTATAATTAAAGGGATTGATAAAATAAAATTGAGATGATTTCGTTGAAGGGTTGGGGGTTAAATAGGGGTGAATATTGCAAAATAAGTAAAACAGGCTGGTAAGAGTACAGAAACTTGGGATTTGGTGTATATACTAGAAGCCAAAGCATCCGATTTTTTTTATAGTATTTTCAATTCCTCCCACCACCCCCACTCCATTATTAAAAGGGTCAATAAAATGAACTTGAGACTTGAACTTAAAATTTGGTATATAGGTATATGTATTATTACGACATCTATAATTAGATTATAATATGAAATGATTACGTTGAAGGGTTGGGAGTTAAATAGGGGTATATAGGGGAAAATAAGTAGAGCAAGCTGGTAAGAGTACAGAAGCTGTACATGCTAGAAGCCAAAGCCTCTGATTTTGTATAATATTTTTCAACCCTCCCGCCACCTCTACTCCATTATTAAAGGGGTTGATAAAATAAAATTGAGATACTCACTTGAAATTTGGTGTATTATAACGACACTTGGAACTAGATTATATTTTGAGATGATTCCGTTGAAGGGTTGGGGTTAAATAGGGGTAAATATAGGGCAATAAGTAAAACAAGCTGGTAAGAGTACAGAAACTTGGGACTTGACGTATATACTTGAAGCCAAGGCCTCAGATTTTTTATAATATTTTTCAACCCCTTCACTACCCCTTTATCATTATTGAAGGCGTTGATAAAATATAATTGACACATTCACTTGAAATTTGGTACGCGTATGTATTATAACGACATCTGGAATTAGATTATATATTGAGATGATTCCGTTGAAAGGGGGGGGGGGGGGTATTGAGGAAGATAGGTGGAGGAAGCTAATAATAGTCCAGAAACTTGATATTTGGCGTATATGCTATAAACCCACATTTAAAATTTTTTTATGACATCTAGTAAGTATACCTAGTCAAAACATTTTTCTTTAAAGAGGCTTGTACGGAAAAGCTGGATGTGGAAGTATTGATTCCTTAGGCAGCGGTTTTTATTTTATGTTACAAGTTTAGAGAATTTTAGTAATATTGTGTACTAACGAAAACCAGTAAAGATTTTTACATTTCATTCTAGTCAATAGCAGGAGAAGAATCCTAAATTTTACTTTAAATAATTGACAAAATACTCATTGTTTCCCATATAATTTCGTTATTTTTATAGCTGGAGAGATGTAAAAGAACATGTTTTGAAGGAAATTTCAAAATCTTTAATTTCTATAACATGTATTTTTAACATCAGACTAATTGTTTTTAAGTTATTTGAGATTTAAATTTTATATCTTGAGACGACTGCAGAAAAAAGATATTTGTCATGTTATAGTTTTACTTCTTGTATCCTACCACTTTGTCACTAAATGTAAAAATCACAATTTTCAAATTGTAATTTGGATAACATTTTATTTACTAGAATAATTGAATACCTTATTCTTTACTTAAAATTTGATTCTCCATCAGATCCAATAGTTTACTTTTAATTTTTGTATCCATCCTTCCAGTAGGCTTAACAAGAAGCCGACACTGGGAGTTTTTAGCATCAATTTACATAGTTTTTAAAATACATTACAAAGGGAATTATGAATATACATTCACTGCACGAGAGTTTTGAGGAAAAAAGTTTCGTTGTCCTCACTATTTAATTTGGACTTAAAATATAAAAAAAAATCATATTAAACTTTTCTCCTATGAATTTATGCAACTAATCAGTTATTAATTTCCTTTTTAAATACTAACAGTTAAATTACCAAGTTGTAAAATTTCATAAGTTACGAGCATATTTAGTCTAAGTGACCCAAATACATATACTTAACTTGAAGTCATTATTTATTTTATATTGATGCATAACCATAGTTATATTTATGTAACGTCGATTACAATAATTTGAAAATATTTCCTTAATGATACGCGTATTAAAATGTATCTGAGAAACTTATATATTATTATTAATAATAACTGTAAACAGTATGTAATTTGACATATATTTCAAGTAAAGTAACAAAAACATATTTGCGGTCTATGCAACCGACATAAAATAATATAAAAAATAGTTACCTGTGATAAAGGTGGACAAAAAGCTCCAACTAATTTAACAAAACTATTCACTCCTCTTAAAAGTCCTGGTAAATCAATATTTGATAAAATATTTGTCAGCCCATTAGCACCCCCTCCACTACTACTTTGGCCATTGCTTCCTCCTAACTGTTTAAATATAACATATTAATAGAGTTTGGTCAAAGCTAGAAAATGAATCGCAATGTCGTCTGCGGACTTTTCTTGCGATGCTACGAGAAAATAATCCAAAGCAAAAATTAACAAAGTTAAATAAATGATCAATAAAATAAGTACATTTTCAAAAAAGGGCAAATAGCATGCAATTACCACAAATAAAACAATAACAAAATGTATATTACGTTCAAGTTATTACAACACAATAGTACTAAAAAATATTAATCTATGTTAGTTTTATATAAATAACCTAAATTATTATTATACACAAACATGCATTAAATTACTACATCTGAACTATTAGTGAAATGCAATAAAAATATTTCTTTGTATCAAGCATACACAATGAAAAAGATTTACAAATATAATTAAAAAGTGAAAGTACATATTGTATCCATGTAAATTCTTATCAGATAAAATTGAGCGTAGTTATCAACATGAAATTATTTACTTGAAACATAAGACATAAAAGTAATTTATGACGCGAGGCTCATAAAAATAATGGATGTTACTTTATGCTGCTAATATTTTCCGTTAAATTGGCTGTTCTTACTTCAGTAGCAATGAGGATAGAAAACTGTTGATGATAAATTGTATTTAAAATTCACTCAGTAGTTTTAAGAAACAGAGATTTCCTTACTTGCTAAAGATTCATATTGTATTTACAGACCAATTAAAACCACAATTTCTTAAACTAATAACATCTACTTTTGATTGATATATTACAAAATTAATTTTATGTAGAAGAACAAAAATCTGCGTCAAAATGATGCTATACTTCACTTAATCCGAGTATTTTCTCATATTTAGATTAAAACATTGCCTCACACTGATGATTGGTCCAGCAATTTGAGAATAAGACAATTTTAAATCAAATGGAATTCATCTTTACGATATGTCTTTGCCTTCATGTCTCTGAAATCAGTTGCTGTATTTGGTTTCTGAATGGAAGAACTCACATGAGAGTACTGCAAGAAAAATGACCTATAGAGTCAATGTGCGTAATTTCAAGGTTGAAAGCTGTGTCAGAATGATTTGATATTTATTATATTTTCATTTTCAATCTTGGAATAGACGTATACCGTAAAAAGTTAATCAAGCATAAGAAAAACAGTGTCTCGTGTTAAATTGTAGACCTTAGATGATTCATAGCTGGCAACAACATTAAAATGTTACTAGACATCTTTAATACTTAAATATAGGATGGTATTATGGGACACTTCTTTCAAATGGGTACAGAGAGATTCGATGTGGTTTAAGCGATATTGCGTTTTTAATAGTATTAGAACTATTGCTGTAAAAGGCATGTTTATATGACATTTACAATAGTCGAATTATATGGGACGCGGTGTTCATAACCATTCGATTATTTATTTCGACAGACATGCTTCATATTATAAAATTTATACTATAGCTCTGGCCACAGAGAAAATTTAATTCTTGTTGTGTTTGACAACCAACCAAAGAAATTGCAAATTATTGGGTTATCCTTATATTATTTAGCTTATTTTATTGTAGTACTTAAATTGAAGTTGTGAGACATAAAATTCAGTAGACTTGCTAAAAAAAAAAATTAACATTCATAACTTTTGAAAATATTTGAACATTAAACGTTTTATTTCACATAAACAACTCGAAAATGTTTCTTTTTAGGAACTGTTTTTATATTTACTAGTTATTGTTTATTATTCTATATTTAATGTACATCGATAAATTTCGAAGCTGATTCTACACCTAGACATCAAGAAAGTTGCTATATAATAACCCCGGAAATAGCTACTGAGAAAATTGCGGACCGTTGCAAATAGCAACCAAAATGTAAACTTTATTTAAAATATTGAGAATTATCTGATTCAGAAAGCAGAGATGTAAGGAATGTTTTATTTTTACTCTATTCTATTTATTTGACAGTTCGCTATCACGTGCCACTTCAGCGCAACCTCAATAAGTACAAGCATTTTATAGCTTAAAGACTCCGAATAAAGAGGTCCAGTGGATTTAAGTTTGGTGATCCAGGTAGCCAGAAAGTGAATCGACCTCATCCAATTCATTTATCTTGGTAGATCTCATTATTACATATTGCTGTACATATGGTAGATACCATAATTTAATCTTTCAGTAAATATCTACTGCAAAAAATGTTGATGTTGATGTTTTGGACCTTTCTAAAGTAGCGTACAGACTCTCTCAGGCTGTCTCTCGAGGCACCGCTCGCAAATTCAGTACCTGTGCTCATAGTCATGCTCGCGAGGCAACCTCGGAGTGTCTATACACACCTTAGCAGTTGGTAGAGTATCAGATCCTATTAGCCAAGCACCTCTGTCCAAATGTAAATTTAGAATCCTTCTTAAAATCTCGAATCAAAATTTCATGTGGATTTATCCAGAAACAGGACTCATTGATTTTTCTTAATCACCATCTACAAAACTACGTTCTCTATTGTAAATTTTCTTGTTCACTTTGTAGATGGTAAGGGTACAAAGAATATCTAGTCATGTCCATATCGTGATTTTGCCTTTCTCTACCGCAAATCTGTTAATAGTAATTTTTAGATCAGGTGCAACCAGATTAAGAGGTGTTTCAGAATCTTATGAACCGCAAAATACGCAAAAGGCAAAGATTATTCTAGGTTATAGGTGTATTTTGAAAACACTGATGCCCACCTTGCTGCATACATAAACAAGAGCTCGGAATAAATTGTAAATAATAAATATAATAAAATGAGAAACAAGCTTGAACTTCTTGACAATTATTGTCATAACTTGGTGGAGGTCATTCCAAAAATGCTATGGGTCTTCTATCAAGTCTATAATTGATTACGGGTCTATTTCGGATTAGCCAGCAATGCGATATTAAAAAGAGTCAAGACTCCCAATATATCTGCATATTTATACGAATATATCTAAAATTTTGGGGAGACAATCAGTACAATCGGAATTATTTACTGTCAGACGTTTTGAACAAGAACTTTCTTACGTAGAAATATCTAAGGAATCTATTTCTCAGAACCAAAATAGAAGAAATTCTGAGAATGAAAAAATATGGAGAAACTGAAGATACTCCCTGGATCTTAAGTATGGTGTATGATGGCATCTAAAGATACACCTTATTAAATGTAGTACTTGATGGAGGTGGAATAATTGATATGATGCTGTCTCTGAAGTAGCGCCACAAATATCAAAATATTTGTATACAACACTTAAATACAAGCACTTGACGTGCGCTTCGTCAATCACATTAGCATCATCGGGAGACAACCTGAATATTAAATTGTTTCTCAGTAGCTCAAGCAGTCCCCGACATTTTCAATCAAACCAACTATTGGGGGTCATCTGCAGTGGACCGTAGCTCACTAAGCAAATATGTCACGATATACAACAATAACAAAGTTTTCGTAATGTTAGACGTAAAATTTGCTGTCGAATATCTTTTTATATTTATTTACAGACAGTCCGCGTTTTAAGACATTGATTTATATATTTACTATTGGTAAGTTTCCATTTAGATTTATGAAACACGTGTGTAAAATCTTAAGACATATAAAACGTAGGTTATATAATATCTGCTACAACTTCTCGCAAACGTAAAATATTGCTTAGGTTTCTAAGTAATGGGTATACATAACATAACGATTCAAAAGTTGAAAGATTGCTACGATGCTAGTACAAGAAGTCCAAGGTTGCGAAGAAAGTAAGGAGAAAGTGGTTGCTTGGAAAAATTCGTGTAGCACGTCATCGAATTGGCACGATGATTATTGAACGTTACATAAGTACATGCGGATGTCTGGTCCGGAATTGTTTATATAGTCATTTGAATATCTCTATCATCCAAATTAAGGAAACAAATAAGCTGGCAGTTGATAACAGGATGTGTCTATTATCTTAGCTCTTGCTACAAAATAATTTGGTATTTGATTACCTTGGTTATATAAGTAATTTCATTTTACATTTTATTATGTGTAATACGGCTAATAATGGTGTTGAAATGAGTAATAGATAAGTGATGTCAAATTATGTTGGATTGTCCAAATTATACATAAACAACGTGCTTGGAATGGCGATGTAATTATTGAAATTTTTTCTCTGCTTTTTGAGAAATATGGGAAAAGTATTGTAACAAAATCGACATAATATATATAAATATAAATATTTAATATTGGAAACATTTTTTCTGTTTCCATAAATATATCTGGATGTATTACTTCTATCGTGCTAGAGATAAATGAAATTGTTCACGACAAAAATTTTAAAGGAAACTGGTACATCGAAGATACTAATTAGTTTACTCACAAATGTTAATTATTGTACATAGAAAAGAATAAAAAACATGGGTTATGACTAGGGTTCAGATTCACAATTTACGAGGGATGTACTCAGATGCGTTTGCAAGAATATTTTCACTATTTATTTATCCTATGGGATATACAAATCACATAGACAATCATAAAGATATTAGCCATAATATAAAATTTAGAATATAAAAAAGAAAAAACAGTATGAAAAAAAGAACTGATAAATTTAAAATATATCAAATATATAAAACTTGTATACAACGCCCACAATAGTATATGTGTTACAAACATCTTGGCGACAAATATAATCAATCGCATTGTCGGTTGCGTTCAAGAAATTTTCACATTGATCTGGATATGCTCTCAAGGGGCATTCTTCCACTATGTGTCTAATCGTCTGTCTAACTGCAGCGTAGTCTCATTGTGGGGATCGGCTAACTATCCATTTGTAGAGAGAGTCCGCACATCTTCCATGCCCGGTTCTGATTCTGTTTATACTGGACCAATTATTTCTGGGGAGATCTAAACCGGCGGGCTTATGAGACATACACTGCAGTCCTCTATCGAATCTTATATTCTATTTCCTAATGCTTCATCACATCGAAATCGCGATGTAGCAGGATTCGGGCTGACAGAGTGACCGGGAGGCTCTGGATCGGAGTCAATTGATATCAAAGTCGTCAGAGAATAGACGGATTGGTAGTGGTGGGTTATCTTGTATTTTTTGATATCCTCTGACAAGAGCATGTTACCTACGTAAGTGTGGAGGAGGAATGTGACTCAGTCGTGGAAGCCAAGAGACAGGTGTAGTTTTAATTCTACCTGATTAATCTGATACTTCTTGTGCAGTTTAATTCGACTCGACCTCTTTGGTGTGGGCGCTATTACGCCATATTGGGCAGCAGTATTCCGCTACCGAGTAGACCACCCCAAGGAGGATGCACGCAAAGTGGATGCAGATGAGCCCCATGTGGTGCCACGGAGCTTTTGAATTATAATTAATATAATTTCTAGTAGGGAGTTTCGCGGCTGTTTTGATCAAGTATTATCTGTAGCTCAAAGTTCTGTCCAGAGTGACTCCTAGATATTTCGGAGTTTTATTATATGAGAGGAAGTTGTTATTGAAACAGACTTTGAGTTCTCTGTTTGCTAGTTTATTAGTCAGGTGAAAACACGCCGTCCGTGAGTTAGCTGGGATAGGTTGAAGTCTTTGCGGAAGTAGTTTCCCATGGTAGCTAGGTTCAATAAACATAACCGATGCTTCGCAATGTAAATAATCAGTCTCGTCTTACAATATACTGCTGACGAGAGATGGATCGTTATTTCCGTACTGTTATTTTATCTGGGTATTTTTAGATAACGTACCGTCACATATAAATCCCATATGCGACACTCCTTTGATCTATCAGAAATGCCGCCGATGACCTCGGAGTTTTACTGTGGATTTGACACGTCAAGATTAAATACACTCGGGATGATTCGGATAATCGGAATGGGAATTTTAGTACCTAATTGAAGTAGGTAATAGAGGATTTTAATCGTATAATTATAATATCTGCATCATGTAGTACATTTACCTACATCGCATAATTCCTTTCATTACCTATTTGTATCATTTGTAAGGCTTATGCAGCTAAACTGTTAGTTGACGTTCAACTGTGTATGAGTCTCGGCTTTTTAACCTAGATAGATCTCTGCTAGTGTTGCACAAAATATCGCTGTCCTTTTCAGTGTCACATATGGGATTTATCGAGATACTCAATGCTAGAATAACTGGTTACGCGTAACGAATGATGAACGACAGGAGGTTGGTTGCGCCTCCACTTGATCGTTCCAAAGTAACATTATTTCTTCGAGGCATTTATTTTAGTAAAATCGCGCTTGTAACGCTAAAGGATTGGAACTGCTCTTCGCATCTTTACCGTCGACTGAGCTCTAATTTTATACCTACCTATACGTAAGAGTCTGTGTTCTGAAACAGACAGTGACCAGTGGCAAATGTGACCTTCGTTCGCTTGATATCTATAACTCACACGGTTCAAGCCAACAAATGAAATACGTTTATTAAAACGTTTGCTGAGGTACGGCTTCTACATATATGTGAGGATTCGGGGAAACAGCAGTTTTATCAACAAACTACTATATTTTAAAGTATATTTGCACTATTCATCTATGTTTAAATAAAGCACCCCGCGCAAATCTTATAGAAAATGGTTCTCGGTGTAATTGCCTGAAATTGACATAAGCTCTAGATATTGACGTCCTAGCACAACCTTAATAATGGTCAGTTTTCGAGTTAAATCTTCCTCCAGTCTAGTAATATCATACCATAAAGTAGGGTAGGGTATAATCATGTACCTATATCATATTTATCTTATCAAATATAGTACCAACTAGCTTGGAGTACGGTAGAATACTCTCTATTGAAATTATGCGATATCCCTCATACAGAGCGACCTCCAGAGACGTTCTATATAGTGTGTTTTATTATAATTTTGTAGCAAAATGTTACTAAGGTTTTTGATCAAGCACCAAAAAATATAAAGATGTACATTATATACACTGTCTCTGTCAGCGTCGAAAGAACTTTACATAGATGAAATGTAAATGAAATCTGTCAATTTAACTTTAAAATATTATCGAAGTATGTTTGACAAGAGTCAACCGAAATGAATGACGTCAGACGTTGCCGAATGCGCATACATATTAAACGCGATACTTTATATGGCCCCGAAATATATTATTTTTTAAAGAAAAGTTTGTACACATATGTATGTTATACAGTATCGATATTATAGAATTTCTTGTTGAGGTGATGAAGTATATATTAAATGATTCGCAGAGATACTATACAAAGTCTTGAATGCGTTCAAGCACAATTTGGTTCCCAGACTAATTGTGAACTTGAACTTGGTGGAGCGTGGGACCATTTGGCGATGTTTCTCAAAAATAAATATTCTAGAACTAGAACTTTACTAGGCCAATAGTGATTGGTTAAAAGTCCAATTCTAATTGATAACGATTTCCTGAACGAAATATTTCGAAATTAGCAATATTGCCTGGGAGACTGCAACTCTACATGAAGCTATCAACCGCCTTGTGGGTGTCTACATCCGCCTAGAATAATCTAAATAAAATTGTTAATCATGTTGAAATGGTGTATATTATCTAATTGTCGTTAGACTTATTATTAATGTTGTGGGGAGAACTGCATTTTATTATAATTAATAAATACTAAAGGTTAATTTTACTGGAATTGCACATTTTTTATAATATGACTTCAATTAGTGAACTAATTTCTCAGTACATTATTAATATTCAAGGCTTGTTAAGACTGGAATGTCATACGCAATCGAATGTATAACGACATTGCCTTAAAAGATAATACAGTGGAAAGCGAATTTAAAGAGACAAGACAAATCACCTATCTATTCAATTAAAAATTCTAATTGAAATATACACGTTTAATTCTGGTATTTCTCTGATCGCCCACACCTGGTTATATTGGAGAACAAATATCTATAAAATGAATTTATTTCTGCTGTTTGTGAAATCCATAACATATTTTTACTATAACTATAAGCCAACAAAAGGAAAGAACCACTTTAAAAATATTTTAGATATGCTCAAAATTATTTCAATAAGTGTAAATGTAAATGTATTTCATTAAATGTACATATAGATCCCTTAGATAGGAGACATTTACCTCTTGAATGCAAATTGCATAGTTTTTAGGTTAATAAAAAATGTATTGAAATTTTCAAGATAGGCTCTCCTGAAAATAAAAACCTGCCAAATTACTCAGTTGTGTGTCTGTTTATTTTAAAATTTGAAACTCAGAGTTTGTTAGTATTCGCTTATGAGTGTGAATAACATGAAAAACAGGTTTCCTACGTTTTAAACTAATTTGAGTAAATAGTAAAGGTATCAACAGTTCCAAATATACTGAAATAATTGAAAAAATATAATTTTTGACAGGCTTCAATTTGTAGGAACAGCAATCATCCCATGGGACTATTTAATGTTATTTTCTTTCATAAACTTGTGCAAGTTACAGAAATGTTTCCTTTTTTCTCATCAATCGATAGATGTACTTACTCGATGGTTATTAATTGATTTGGAATAATGAGACAACCGAGACACATGGTGCGATGCACTCAGACGTGGTATACCACAAACAGAAGCCAACTAGAATAGCGTGCGAATCACAAAACGTTTGACAAGACGTTGTACAGAAGAAGCAGAAGAAGAGGTACTTGACTTAAATTTAGTTTAGTATGAATTAAAGTGTTAGATGGTGCATTTTGGTCCTTTAGGTCATAGTTTCTTAAATATTTATTTTTCATAATATTTAACAGAAACCTTGAATAGCCAGGTAGTTATTTTATGCCCACTTACTTGCAAGACATCCTATATATTTAATGGACAATCTCGTATACTCGGCCGTTTCAGACTATATAATTATTTGAATTTATATTATTAATGTGTACAAATATAGTAAGCTACCGCTGATTTTTCCTAAACGTAAAAATATTGTACTAAAATAATTAAAGATTATTTTCCTGGGAGACTTCAATTAGAGATCAGACAACCAACCTCTGCGACAAAATAAACGTATGCAGCAACTCTGCAGTATCATATTATGTTTTCTTTTGCAATTGAAAATATAACCCATCAATACACAAATTGAGGATACACGGCGCTTTTCAATAAAAAAGTAAATACCTTTTTTGGAAAATCTCGAATATTTAAGCTCGAACAATAGGTAATAACGCCGTAGCAATTAAATACCTTAATTTTACAAAAATAATGACTTTCCCTACTGAAAAAAAATGCGTTATATAAAAGGCAAATATACATATACAAAATTATTTTCGCCACATTAATTTTCATATAAAATAGAGATTGCTGCAAATTTGCATGCAAGTTGTAAGATAGATTTAATAATTTCATGAGTCATAAAATAAATTTCATTGTCAATAACGGCTCTTTTAAAGTGCGTTTAATAATTATACCCATGCATTATTTAATTGGTCACGTATAAATTCAAGGGCGGTAAAATGTTAATGAAAAAACATATAAAACATAAAATTATATCGAAAAGAGTAAAATTAATTATTGAATAGTTAACAACTAGGTAACCAATGATATGCACTGACGTTTATTTCACAACTGCGGTAGAGGGACCAGATGGGTTCAGGGTCGGTAGTAAAGATTGCAAAAATAATGATTTAAACCTTCAGTGGGAGGCGTGAACTACTTAACGACGTCTGAAGTCCATATGAATATATATAGTAGGAGTAATCTCATCCCAAATATGGGAATTATTAACAACAACAGTAAAGAAAGTATGTCAGACCATTTAAAACCAAAAATTTTAAGCTAGGCACATTATTACCAACGTGGAAGCTGTTAAATGAATTGTTTCTTGTTTGCTTAGTTATACTGAAACATAATGAAGAATTTAATGAGCAGTGTGAAAAGTAATCTTTGAATAATCAACAAAGAAAATTTACCTACGAATATTTTATATTTCCAATATTTGCATTCTTTTGATAACCTTCTGATAACCTTCTGACAACCAACATATTGGAGTTCTAAAACAATAAATAATTCACTTGCAAACATTCCTAGATAGGTATATACTATTTATTTGGCACTTTAAAAAAAATTGATAATTGATTCATAAATGTCAATTTTAATGAAATCTTTTCGTGATTCATGATTGAAATGTCTTGAGTGGCTTTATGCCCGTCTGATGAGCCCTACGAAGACAAAAATATTTGAGCTCTTAGTGATTGGAAGAGATAAAATATCAGATTAATTTCGAAGTGAGTATTTATTTATCTTAAGATTATTGATAGGTTTCTGCAAGTAAACTCATTTTAGAGCTTTTTCTTTCTAGTATAGCCAACATAATATGGTTCTCAGAGCAGTACAAGGATCAAGCGTTGATGAATTAAATCATTTCCGGTGTATATTGTAACATGCCTATTATCTGATTTTAACGGGGCATTTTTAAAAGATAGGCCATCGAGAGCTCTACTTTATGACAAAAATTTAGAGATAAACTTCAATTTTCAAGACCTATTATGATTTTTTTTCAATCTCAAAAGTGAACAAATTTGATTAGCGATTTCTTCTTATAAAATCTAACCACACCACCGGAATCAGAAACATCTCAAATGGGTAAATCGAAAATTTCGTGAAGAAATAATAAATAATGACAGATTTATGACAAAATTAATGTAGGTAATATTTTGTAATAACTTTTACATGATTTTTTCTAAAAATCGAAGTAGCCCATCAAAAATAAACTATAGAAAGATAAATTAAGTGGATAGTTTTAATAAATATTGTCTTTTAAACAAACTTAATCATATTTGACTTAAAAACGTGTATGAACAATTGAAAGTAATAAAAATTAGGTATTGAATAAACAAAATAACACATTACAACATTACACTAAAACTAAAACACAATAATACAATTAATATTAAACTTTTGTAGCCTCTACAAGGCCGCCGTTTATTCGATGCACTTGTCGAATCGTTTTAATATTCTTTACAACATTCTGTAATTGTTGCCGGGTAACTTCTGCACAAGCTTGTCTTATTCTTGCACACAAATCTTCTCCATTACTCGGGCGTGACCTGTAAACTTTATATTTTATTAAACCCCATAAAAAGAAGTCAATTGGTGTTAAATCCAGGGATCGGGGTGGCTATCCAACGGGCTACCTCGACCTAGCCATCGATTAGGAAAATTAGCATTAAACCATCTGGTAACCACTCTGGCATTATGGACAGGGCTGCTATCTAATTAAAAGTGGTATATTTACTCTTTCTTGCATTGAAAGTTCATGTAGCATATTCCAAAATTCGTTTCATAGGAACTGTAGAAACTGCATGCTATTCACTGACTTTAAAATTTGTTTTCCGTGGTACCGTATTATTATCCGTCATTATTCAATAAAAAGACAATACTTATTTATTAAAACTATCCACTTAATTTACCTTTCTATTGTTTACTTTTCATGGGCTACTTCAATTTTTAGAAAAAATCGTCTAAAACTTATTATAAAATATTACCTACATTAGTCTTGTCATAAATATGTCATTATTTAATATTTTTTCATGAAATTTTGGATTTACCCATTTGAGATGTTTCCGAATCAGGTGGTATAGTTAGATTTTATAAAAAAAACGCTAATAAAATTTGCCCATTTTTGACGTTGAAAAAAATCATAGTAGGTCTTGAAAATTGAAATTTATCTCTAAATATTTGTCATAAAGTAGAGCCTTCGATGGCCTATCTTTTAAAAAAATCCCCGTTAAAATTAGATAATAGACACATTTTTTACAAGGGTGTTTCCATTCAAAATACATACATACACTGTATGTAACAAGAACGAAATTATTTGTAACATTTTAATATGATATAATAATTAGCAACACTGAAATTTCCGTATAGATAAAAATACCAATTTAGAAGAAGAATATTATTATTTTATAAACTAATAATACCTTACCTTCCCACTATTGGTTACTGAAAGCCTCTTAATGACTGTCTATTGACACACACATATAACATCTTAATTAATCATATTTGAGTGTTTAACATAGGCATCTAAAGTTCAGGTATTCCTTAATAGAGAATAGCTAACCTCATATAAATTATTAAATTGCTCTGCTGATATTTGTCAATGATGAAACACATTTTGAAATTAAACCTCGAGGCAAGGACGTTGTATCGCTCCCATGATGGACACAGAAATCTCGAGATTGCAATCCAAAATTTGTTACATATCAAGTGATATCTCGAACTGTTAAAGATTTATGTTGGTTTATTTACGTAAACTCATGTACGTAATATGTAATTATTATTATCATAAATTAACGTTTCATAGAATTTACACTAGCTGAATTATAAATTATATTCTTATCTAAATTCTATCTAGGCACCCATGCATAAAAATAAACAAGAAATGTGGCAATTCGATATTAATAAAAACCATAAACTTTACACTTAATCAGAATTTTTGCAGTATTTCTAACCGCCATAAAGGTTATTTTTTCAATTTATCAGCATAATTCCACTGTCATTAGCTGAATAATGGATAAAAGTGCATTTGACATGATACGAACATGTCATGATATAACAAAGAAATATTTGTATGCTTATTATAGAACAGATAATTTTTAAAAATGTAGCAAGGCAAATCAGTAATGAGTGAATGTGAGTACCTGTGTATAAAATTACAAAATGTTTCACAACAAGACTACTTAACTATTATACTATTATACTATTATACTATTATACTAGGTTAGTACAGTTATAATAACTAAAAATACAGTGGCTGAAATGTACTTTTAAATAAATTATGTAGAAGGATATCTGATCATTTTTCATTATCAACAGCTCCCCATATATATTGTTAATACAACGAAAAAAATAACATAAGCATAAT
Source organism: Stenurella melanura (assembly GCA_963583905.1). Classification (NCBI taxonomy): domain Eukaryota; kingdom Metazoa; phylum Arthropoda; class Insecta; order Coleoptera; family Cerambycidae; genus Stenurella; species Stenurella melanura. The sequence continues at coordinate 31,024,885 of OY757314.1, read as the reverse complement.
CATCTCAAAGAGCTCTTGGTACAAAATATGAAATTAAGTAAAGCACTCTCATCTCATTTCCACTTACTTGGTACTGCAAGTTGCCGAAAATTCCTGATCGCCAAACTCAAATTGATAATACGTAATATAGTATGTCGTAAAAATGGAAATTACCTGAGAATTCTCGTTTAGTAAATGAACTGATGTAGAACCTTCTATGATGACTTCTAAAGAGCTTGTAAGATAATGATAAAAAACAAGGAATGTGAGTTTTTGCTGCCAAGGGGTTGAAATCACCATTATCTCATGGAATATTCGTTGTTTTATATATTTTTTGTACTCTACCACCTTTTTGTTAAATTAAGTACTCTTTGAGTTATTTACGAATAACAACAGTCTTGAGATAAAAAAATTTCGATACTAAAATTGCAATCTACAAATCATTACAATTTAGAGAATATAAATTATCATGAAACATTTTGTTGTACACTTTCTTCTTTCAGTTTCACTACCTACTAGATCATGTGGTTAGTTTTTTATTTATTTGTTTATCCCTCCAGATGGGGTGGAAGCTATCCCAAATAAAACGCCGACATTGGGAGTTTTTTAACATTCATTTACATAGTCTTTAAATGTATTACGGAAGGAGTCATGAACGAGAATTCTGAGGTAAAAAACTTCATTGACAGCACTAAGCTAATAATTTAAATTTAGTGACTTAATTCTTACTTATTTTGACACTGAAAACTACGAAAGATGCCCGATTGTCAATACAACGAGTCTCGTATGTCTAAAATAACCACCCCTCACAAATACGGTATTTCCTATGACCTAAAGCTGATTGTTTTAATTTGTTTAGTAGTACAATGTCTCAAACCATATAGAGATGTGTAGAGATACCAGAATTTGACTGTACATGTCATATGGATACAACGGAACTAATGAAACATAGGATGCAAAAAACCGATCAGTAGCTGTAACATACTCCAATGAAAGTATGTTTTTTTAACGAAACAGGGTGACCTAAGAGATACGAGTACTGTGACTGAGTGAGAAGCAAGACACTGAGAAATACTGCACTTTATATTTTCCATATTTGAGTTTGTTTATAACATGTTTATAATTGACTTATACTAGTGAAAAAAAAGCAAACATTTCTTTGGCGGACCCCCAGATTTCTTTCCAATAAAATTATCTCCTTTGAGGAAATTTGGTTAATATTAACACATGTCTATCAGATCGTGAAATTGGGAATGTAATATACTGCCCTTTTATCACGAAAACACCCGATGCTTACGTCATAACTTTTATAGATCTTACGCTCTATCGTGCTGGGTACATTATCTGACATCCTACAGGGAAAAACACTTTTTTGTTTATTTGCGATTAAATTCTGAAAATGTAGTAATATAAAATATAAAAATCACAAGTCCCTCTTCGAAATTGGCCAAATAATACGAATTAATATTTTTAAAGCTCTTTTTTCGATAAAACTACATGGGAAACTCCATGACTTCAAAGCATGTGTTAGTATTAACCTAAATTGTGTTAAAATCTAGTGAAGATATTTTTTTTGCAATTTCAAATAAATCTGGGGAGGGTGGGGGTGAGGCAAAAAAAATTAATATTGATTTTTTGATCTACCCCCTTGTCCATGTACCTTATAATATAAATGACATTTTTTAGAAACGATCGGAGCAAAAATAAAATATGTAATTTTTAAACTTTAGTATTTTTGGTTACAACACTCTGTCTTTGGACCGTTAGGCACATTAATGCCAATTGTCAATAAAAATGTGCGGCATCAATTATGGAATACTTTTCACAAGTTTCATGTAATAGTACAGGCAAATTAACAATTTAGGATAACAAAAATTAATGAAAGGATTATCTCTGGGATTTAAGTAGATAGTAACCTGTAGAATGAGATAATGCATTCTTTGCACTTCCAAGTTCCGGGAAAATTCAAAAAATTTGGAAAAACTTTCTGATTTTCAGTTTTTTTTACTCTAGCGGCCAAAATAATGAAAATAGAAAAAGAAGCTCCCAACAAAAGTTGTAGCACGTCTTTTTCTCTACAAAAAAGACAAATTTTTGTCTTACTTAAGCCGTTTAGAAGATAAATCGAGTTTTCCACTTATAGTTTTAAGCTGCTTCGAAATACGCGAAAAATGGGAATTCTCTAGGAGTTTCGTACGACCGGGCTCATCGATCGATAATTCTTACTATTCAGAGCCCCTAAAAAAAATGAAAATGACACAAAGTGTAGAGAAAAATCTCAGCTTTAATGTGGAAGTAATCATAAAATTTATAAAAAATTTATCAAAGAGAAAAAGTGTCAGAAGATGGCTTAGTAAACTTTGTACAGTTCATCCACAGATTTATTCTTATCTTTGCCGAGAGTCGTTAGAATGATAATTCATTTTGCTTATATATTCTTATATAATGATATATTAATCTAGTTAACATTTTAATGCAATTACATTTGTTGGAAAAATATGCCTTGCGATCAAAGTAGAGGGTATATTTCCCATCGATCAATCACCTCGAAATGTTGGAGTTCAATTCGCTATATCTTAAGTAATAATAATAGCACCACAGTCTTAATTTTTGGATTATAAGTACAACAAAACATATTCTTTCGAATGACTTTAGAGTTTTTTAAATGCGCGCAGTACTTTTTGAATTTGTCTACATTATTCATACACGTTCAGAAAATGCACAATTATACAGTAAAACATATACAACTTATTTGTTTCTTAACATTCTTCAATGAAACTTTCACGAAATATAGATTAAAGTGCGTGGAATCGAATCCATGCAGTGAAAAAGCACCTATCGTTACGGGAGAAATACGCATGATGCATAAAATTCAAAGATTTGTATAAATCAACTCTATAAAGTTTACTAAGCCATTTTCTAACACTTTTTTCTTAATGATAAAAATTTGTATGAATTTTGTGATTGAAAACTATTTTCTGCATAGTCATTATTTTAGACGTTAGAGCAAAAAAAAAACGATAATCAAAAAGTTTTTCCAAATTTTTTTGAATTTTCCCGGAACTTGGAAGTGCAAAGAATGCATCATTCCATTCTACAGGGTATTAACTACTTAAATCCCAGAGCTGATTCTTTTATTAATTTCTGCGAGGTTTTTACATTTTGCCTTCATTGCCCGTACTATAAATTATCCCAGATATATTAATTATTTATTATTTAAAAATTTCGGCCACTGTTTAAAACATGTCAACTTATAAACTAATCATTTGAAGTTATAGAACAAATATTATTTAAAACATTAAAAGAAAATACAATTAATAGAGTAGATAGCAAAGATTACATGATATGTATTAGAAAAAAATCTTTTCCATTAAATAATTTTACAAAAAATACCCATTTTATAATATAAGAAATTAAGAAATAACTACCAAAAAGGAATGGTGTACTAACCTGGAGACTAGTTGAGGCACCAAAACTCGCTCCTTGGGGGAAAAAGGGAGCTGAATTAACGAACACGAAAACACTTAAAAAGCACACGAAACTTACGAAACACTTCATTTTGACTAGAGTAGGTTAAAAATTCTGAAACAAAATGATAATATGTTAAATATGAAATAAATATGAATAAATGAAAAATTTGAATTTTCTGCTTTCTCTTATATGTATTTCTTAATTATGCTATGGAATTTTAAGTAGTTCTTGGTATACCGTATATTTAGCTTAGAGACAAAGTCAATTACCAGTGTATAACACATAATAGGATGTCACAAATAAAGAAGTGTGTCTCTTCTCCAAATTTAAGAATGTATTGTGGTATAAACATTTGTTTTCAGCCCCTTCACTTTCAAAGCGTTAAAGTTTTCAAATTAAAAATAACTTCTTTAGATGTTTTTAGATCGAATGAAGATTAGTTCAAGTGCCATATGTACGTTATTTGTATCTAACATGGTGAAATAAAAATATTATTATTATTATTATTAAGTATTATTATTTAATTGGATATCAGCAACAATTTTCCAGTATCCGGCAAATTATATTTTCTGGTGCCGTTCGATTGAAATTAATGGAAATACTGTTCGTCGCTACTATTAAGGGTTTTCAATTTCTTTAAACATTTAGAAAACAATTGCTGACATTTCAAGGATGATGTTTTTTAACCTTTCATCGCCTACGTAGCGGGATTGATACTAGATACGATGAAAATCCGCTGAACATATTTTGCAGAAAATCGAATTTTGAACAAAAAAAGTCTCGACATTAAACTAGCTTATAAGCTATTGGCGTCTGCATGTGAGGGTAAAAATGGCCAAATTAATAACAACAAAAAATGACGGAAATTGTCGAAAATTTTGAAAAAATCAGCGGAGCTTATAAAACGTATGTATGATTTCCTAACAAAGTTTGAATCAATTTCTGCCGTTTTTAGAATCTTACAATTTTTATCGTCCTTAAAAAAAATGGGTTTAAATATTAGTTGTCCTACGAAAATTTAAACATTCTTGATTTTTTCACTTATATATTTTTGATCGCTCTAGATGATGTCAAGCTTTCTTAAATGTGCAGTTTTCAGAACAAAAGCATAAAAGATTGAGATTTAAACTTTTCTATCCCTTTCCTGTGAGTGAAAAATGTGTCCGATCAATAATAGATACTCGGACGGAGAATTCTATTCTCAGTCTTACTATAGTCTAAATGTTATTTGAGGCATTACCGTAATTTTTTTTCTTCTTTAATTCTTTGGGACTTCCTGCCACATGTATTTTTTCTTTTTAAGCGGTGCCCGGGAATCTACAAAATATCACAATTAACCAGTATGTTACTGGTAAATAACCTCTACGCCTGTGACTTTTACGTCAAAGTTAGAGGTTGCTTTTTTTTTAATAAATAACACAAATAAGTATAAAAACTTGAAATTAAATATTTCGCCGACGTTTCTTAAGTCTAATCTGTTTCTTTTTTCAAGGCTTTTTTAAAAAATCTTTTTTACTGTGTATGATAAATACACAGCTCTAAGAATGTTTGTTATATTCAATATCCATAAATACTTACTATTTACATAGAACTGCTGACACAGTTAATAGTTTTTTTAGTTTTTATACATTGTTAAGCTTCTGAAGTTCTTCTTTTAACATTGGTAACCAAGTTGTACAGACATCTTCGGAACAATTCGACACCCATCTATCCTCATTCAATAATATTATCGCGGATGCTTTAATTTTTATTTTTTTTCTATCTGCCTATTTTGATAAAATGAGGATATCTGTACAACTTGGTTCCAATGTTCAAGGAAGAACTTCACAAACTTAACATTGCATAAAAAAAACTAAAAAAAAACTGTTAACTATATCAACAGTTCTAAGTAAATAGTAAGTATCTATGGATATTGAATATAACAAACATTCTTAGAGCTGTGTATTTATCATACACAGCAAAAAAGATTTTTCAAAAAATTCTTGCAAAAGGACACAGATCAGATTTCCGAAACGTCGGCGAAATATTTAATTTCAAGTTTTGATACTTATTTGTGTTATTTATTTAAAAAAAAGCAACCTCTAACTGATTCTTTGACGTAAAAGTCACAGGCGTAGAGGTTATGTACCAGTAATATACTGGTTAATTGTGATATTTTGTAGATTCCCGGAGCACCGCTTAAAAAGAAAAAATACATGTGGCAGGAAGTCCCAAAGAATTGAAGAAAAAAAATACTGCAGTATTTAAAAAGTTGTAATTTTATTTTCTAGAGAAAAAATGTAATTCTTGGCTAAATCGAAAGTGTAATTTGAAAATGTATGTAACATTTTTTATTTTCCTTTAAAAGTCAGTTAAAGAAAATAAAAATCTTCATTTTGAATTTTTTAAGAAAACTGATTTTTCGACAATAACTTTTATCTTTGATGCTAAATTGTTTGGTTCTTAGCGCCATCGAATTTCCTGGAAAACTTCGTACGAATGGTATTTGAATTATGTAACTATCTCAAGAATTGCCAAGTAAAGTGTAACACTCTGTAGACACAAAATTTAGTTTAAGATATTTAAAGAAATACTTCTTTACCTGATAATTTAAACAGCTTGTATCTTGAAGACGATTATCTCTAAAGACAAATGTATATACGACAAAATATTTATCATAAGAATTTGGAGAAGGAATAAGTTTTTGACATTTTACTAGATCTGTTACTCTTTGAGTAAATACACTTATATAAGAGAATAGCGAAAATATCGAATAATGAATTTGATTTTCATTTTAATGCATCAAATTTTAGTAAAGCAATTATTAGTAATGAAACTACAGTTAGTAAAGCATTAGTCAAGATCACTGATAATTTAGCAATTTGGAAAATCCCCAAAAAATTGAAAATTATGCTGTTCGAAAAAGTGTAGGTAATAAAAATCTCTTATTTCCAAGTCTGGAGTTTCCACTAATTTGACTTTGATTTATTTGTCACGCTGCAGCAATCCGACATTATTAGACAGTTAATTGTAATTTTTTTAAATAAAAGTACCACTTAGCTTACATTCACTCAAATACTGAAGAGAGAGTACCATATTTTAGGAGCATACGTGACTATTTATCAACCTCTAACGATACCAGCAAATAATTGAACACTTTATGAAAAATCCCCTAAATACTTGGATGAAAATGCTATTATAAGTCTGATGATGTGTGAAGTCTGTTATTAATAGGCTTTATACTACACATGTTAAAACTATTTAAGACCTCATGGTAAATAATAAACTTTCTGCTATGCCAACATCTAAATTCATCATTTCTATTCTTGTTTTATTTCACAAATTGTTTGTTTTTCTCTTTGTATTTATATCATAAAGTTCGTTATATATACATTTTTGTGTTAAAATATTTTATAATTTTTTTTATATTAGAAGTTATAATTTTCCTATAATCTACTTACGTATGAAGAACAATTTATTTGATATTAGTCCAAAATAGAAAAATAATACTTTGATTTAATTTGTTTCTAATAATTTTATTTCAAAAAATAAAAAAGTGATATACAAATATAATTTAAGGTTCACGTTTTAGTCTATACAGCAGATATATTTGCAGATGCATAGGTTAACATTCTTCTGCTGTAGATATAAACCTGTAATATAAGTAACACACCATAACAATACTCGCTATTACTACAAATGCACACTTCAGTAGAATTATATATTATTATAAAAAATGTACAACCTTTATAAGCGTGTAGCAGATATTCCCAATTGAGATTTCACAAGTTCACTTCGAAAAAAAAACACTAAACAAATCAATTTTGAAATGTGAATTGAAACTGTGTCAAATTGCAAACAAACAATCCTTTACAGACAGTATTCCGCCACAAAATAAAATCCTTAACGCTTCGCTGAAACTTTAAGTTTAAAAATAATTCACGAAAGAGTAGGGAAGAAGTTATCATTGAGTCAAGGAAACCTAGACCTACAAATTATGTGTTAATATAATGGACTATTATATTACATTTATTAAATTATAATTATATATATTATACTATCTTCATTTATTTTTGTGCTGCAATATGTCTACGGATTCTATAATGATTTTATAATGAATTTGTTAATTGCAACATTGCCATTTACGAATTTTATTTTAAAGCCTTTTTAGTTTGTACAAAAGCTATTTCATATTTCTAGAGTAAGAATAAAATATGCGTTATATTATATAAATTATTCTACATATAGAACGCTTCATGTATTAGGCAACAAAAGCATATACAGCGTGTCCCAGATTGAGGGATTTCTCTCTTCGTTATTATAAAAGCTAGAAACTCTGTTAAATAAAGAAGGTTTTATTAAATTCTTGAGTTTCTCAATGGCGTTATTATATTTAATCTAACTTTTTTACACTTTTAGGGAATTGATAAAAACCGCTATCGTGAATTTTCCGCCATATTCCCTTTAGAACTTATAGTATATTTTTTTGGTGTAGAATATGATGAAAAAGGAAAAGATGGGTCGAAATTCGGTTTTTGGAAAATAATTCGAAAAATTAAAAAATATGTCAAAGAACTAATAGCACTAGAGGATAGAGGGGGAAATTTCACATCAAAAACGTATATGATTTTTTTTTGTATGATTAAAAATATGGGCTCCAGATTTTTGTTTAACGCACGAGAATCGAACCTGGCGGCACATAAGTACGGCTCGCAAAGCATGCGCAGTCTCGAAAGCGTTACACTAAATTTGTTGTAACTTTTGAACTAACAAATGAAATTGAGCTCAACAAAGCTTAAGTGAAGGAAGAAACATGTGACTATTGGATTATTATATTTTCATATCTAAATATGTATCGATCTAGAAATAGCATATACATTAACTAGGAAGATAGAGAGATTTCCGATGAAATCGGTAAAAGCTCAACCATCTCTAAAATTTTTAAGATAAAAACCCGGAACTTTCATATATTACTCTTAAAGTAATATATAAAAAGATCCGGTGAGTTGAAAAAATCTCAAAAATTTACTTTTGAAGATGTGCACTTCCAAAATTTCAAAATTTTGAGAAAGTGATAAAATTTGATATGTATAACTGATTTTAACATCTCTGACTGACTGACTAACTGATTTTAACTCTCGTTTAAATCACGTTATTAGATTTCTGTAAGTGTGATTTTTAAAGCCTGAAATGTGTACCTTAAGATGCTTCAAGGGGATTTACCTTAAAAATTAAATTATTTCCCTTTGTTTTACGAAAATAAGAGAAAAAATTTTCTTTGCTTCAAGATTCGTGAAATTAGGGGGAAAATAAACGTTAATAACTTTTATTAAAAAAATTATTTGGCATTCCTATCCATCGAATCTTTTTATACATTACTTCAAGAGTAATATGTGCAAGTTTCAGATTTTTATCTTAAAACTTGTAGAAATGGTAGAACTTTTGCCGATTTCTTCGGGAATCTCTTTATGTTCCGACTTCATATATGCACTCTTCCTACATACAATTATTTTATATTTGAAAATATGATAAACCAATAGCCACAGGTTTCTCGTTTCATTTAAGCTTTCTTGAACTCCATTTCATTAATTAGTTTAAAAGTTACAACAAATTTAGTGTAGCACGTCCGAGACCGCGCATGCTCCGCGTGCCGTACTTTATGTATCGCCACGTTTAATTCTCGTGCGTAAAAAAAAATCTCGAGTATACATTTTGATTGTACAAAAAACTTCATGTGCGTTCTTGATGTGAAATTTACCACCTTCGCTTGACCTCTGGCCTCCTGTAGGTGTTGTGATTTTTTTAAACCCATCGCGATACGAGAAAACAAACACTGACAGTCCATGAAAAAGTTGCAAAAAAAGAGATGAACTTAAAAAGTGTTATGACTAGGACGGGACCTGGGTACGCCCCCGTCTTCGAGGGTGCTGAATACGATGATCGGGTTTTTCGGGTAGGTCGTATGGACTTTGACCATCCAACATATTAGCAATCCTCGGAGTTGAAATTACCCCCTCCCCTTCACACATTACGTAGGCACGTGCTCCAAGTGACGTAAAACTTGCCGATTCTAGCGAGCCAACCGGTCTTTTAGTAACAGTGCTATTAGTATTTTGACATATATTTTTTATTTTTCGAGTTACTGGCCAAGAACAGAATTTCGGCCAATATTTTCGATTTTTTTAGGGTTTGCTGGCACCTTACAATTGTAACTTTTTTTTATCGTATTCTGCACCAACAAAAATTTTCATTCTGAACAATTCAGCCTTATAACATTAGTGACAGGTTTTTATCAATTTGTGTCTCAGACAACTGGGCTATTAATTCACATTATTACATCATGTTGACTTACACACTGTAGAGACACCTTTTTAAGACCTTTTAAGTAAAGTATTTAAATTATAACAACAAGATTTCTAATTTTTTTATAAAACTGTTCATGTGACGATACCGACTATGGATAGTGCTTTAGATTGTGGTGGCTAATACTACATCAATTTCAGTTTCATTGCAATCTACTGAAATACACTGAAATAGTTAAGGAATATTGCTAGTAAAAGATAGTACATTACAAAGTAGTACCTTTTTTGCATATTTATGGTTAGTAGTTTGCTATTAAAAAATTCAATAACCGTCTTAAATTACCCCTGAACAAAATTTTTTAAATTGTCTCATGTATTGCTTTTGAAAAAGTGGCGAAGGAAATAGGGATCCTATATAAATCATTCACGTGACGAAAAGTATTGGACTTAGAACGGTGCTTTGCGTCACACCATAATTTACATTTGTGACATCACTATTGTGATTATCAATATTTACTTATATGAACGCTATAATAGATTTTTTATGTATTCGACAGTACTTTTAATTCTCTTCCCAAAAACGTATTACAATATGTCAAAATTAGTTTCTTAATAAAACCAAAACAATCCGTTTTTTTATCAGTAGGTTATGGTTTAATGTTTATATCAGCCTAAGAATGCTCACTAGTGCTTGTGAGTTTTCATTATCATGGCATAATTAACGCCTATTTAAAAAATATTTTCTGGCAAGATAATCGATGACAATGACGATGTTCTGTGGTCAGGAAGTTCCCCGGACCTAAGTCCTCTGGATTTTTTGTATAGGATCGTAGGAAAGATGAACTTTATTTATGAGTATTAGTATATTAAACAGTAGCCCACTAGAAAACCCTTTCTTATTTTTAAGGTTTTAAAAAACTAATTTGACATGTTGCATCACATTTTCTCTAAAATTGAGCTAAAAATACTATCGAGTACAAAAAAATCCTGTCCAGATAAGTTAGATTAATTCTAAAAGCACCACCGATATGCTCAAAAAAATTCTCTAAACATGTTTTCATTTGACCGACTTTATATTTTTTATAATAAAGCAGATGCAACCCTAACTTGAGACAAACGTTTTGAATTTGTAAAGTGTGAGATAAACTCGAGTGTCATCGATATTTTCATCAATACCAAAAGTTGTCTTATGTGTATAAAAGTAATAATAAAATGTCTACATTTTAAAATTTAGTTGAAATATACTGGATGCTGCAGCGGGGTGCTATGACAGTAAATTTTATTAGAGAAAAGTCCTCTTTAATTGCAAAAATTTATATTCTACATATTATTATAAATACATTTTCATATGGGTACATGGATACAACTTATAATTTTAGAAACAGTTAAGGCATTTAAAAAAATATTCAAATTGTTTTATTACTGCTATTTTACTATTTACTATTTTTACATATTTTTGCCATTATTTCGCCACTGTTTTAAATTAAAACATAGCTATTTATGCAACGACTAAGAAAATGAAGGTCATTATCTTATGAATGTGAAATGTACAGTTTTGTGTAATCAACCTGTCTTGTGATATTAAACCTTTCCATTAAATTTTGAAATAATCTTTTATTTGGTAGAAGTCGCGGTCATTCGAGGAACTTCATATGATAGATATGGCACGCAAATTAACCGTTTTTTTTGGAACTTAGGTAATAATACAGGTCAACAAAAAAACGTTCTCTTCTAAAGACTAAGCCTATCAATTTTTGAGTGCTGAAACTGAATTTTCAATTCAAAAAATTTTCTAGCGCGTAGATCTTGAGTAAATCCCGGTTCTTACTGTCAAAAACCGTATTTTGGCAGTATATGTCGGGATTTAGTAGAAATATACTTGGTAGAAAATTTTTTTAATTGAAAATTCGGTTTCAGCATACAAAAATACTTAAGGCATGATAGGTATAGTCCTTGAAACCCAACAGTTTTTGGTAGATCTGAGCACAGACGTCTGTGCAGAGATCTACAAATAAATTTTCGGTTCCAAGGAGTTAACCTATCATGTCTTAAGTATTTGTGTGTGTTGAAACTGAATTTTCAATATAGAAAATTTTCTACCGTGCATATTTCGAATACATCTCGGTATTCATTGCCCAAAGTACGATTTTTGACATTAGAAACCGGGATTTACTAGAAAGCTACGCGGTAAAAATTTTTTTGCATTGATCATCCGGTTTCAGCACCCAAAACTTCTTAAGCCGTGATAGGTTTAGTCCTTGGAATGGAATATTTTTCCTGTTGGCCTATGTAATTTATGAGTTTCCATTCAGTAAATGGAATTTCTAAAGCCCACAGCAGAACAAAAACAAATTTTTCTGTATACGAGGGAAAGAGAAATAAACTTTGAATAATTTTTTTTTCCAATAGCAATTTTATATTTTTAACTAGTTTTCGGCGTGGCAATAGCTGCAATGAGAAGTTTTGATTCAATCGTGAGCATTGCTTCATATACAATTTAAACAATTTACATAGCAAAAGTAACATATCTTCTAAATCTTCCAGTATACGTACATTATGTCTGTCTTTAGTCTTGGGCATTTCTTAATAACTTTCTTCAATACCCGCTATAACATATTTTTCAGGAGAAATTAAAAAGTTACTTGGTTGAAAACTGTTACAACAACCAATATAAGTTTTGTTCATTTCCAAATGGAGCCTATCCTAGTTATTATATTAGGTAACAGCGCTTAGTTTAGTTGGGTCTAGTTTTAAGAAATCTTCAATAAAGCATCTCCAACGTAAAGGTTAATTTAGTTGTTGAATTATTTGGTAATAGCCAAATGATTAATAGTTATTTTTATTAAAAATATCGTATTGGGTATATTGACATATTAAGTAACGGTCTAGTTATGTCAACATTTAGCAACAATATTGAAATCGCTTAAAAATGGAAATAATTCGTTAATTAGGGCTAACACGCGAAGGTCATATATTAATTTTATTCTGTTTTCATCAAATAGCGAAAACACGATAAAGTAAAAGTTTCTGTGTGACATTTTATACCGGGTGAGTACGAATTGCGCTCGCCCCGATATTTCCTAAAATATTTGGAATAGAAAATTAAAATTTGGAGGCCTTATTACACGACTAAAATGCCATCTTTTCAATAAAAAATCAAGTTTGATGCACATCCGGTTTGACCGGAAATGCCCACAACTTTCGATTTTTAAATGGAACACCCTATATATTTTTACATTTTTGGAATCTAGAGGAAATTTTGAATACCATACATCCATTTTGGTCACTTTTTGATAAACATTAAAAATTTTATTAAAAAATCTATTTCTGAATCCAGAGTGCTGTGGTGCCCAAAATATATTTTAGTTTGTGTGCTACGTTACTATAAAAATAAAAAGAGCAATATGATTGCATTACTTAATTCTCTAGAGGCGTTTAAAATTTTTAAATGTGATTTTTACCCACTAACTCGTTTTTTTTAAATGGGAATTTAATCGTTCACCAACATTTTTAAATACCTCATTTTCATACGAATCTAATGATACCAAAATTTTGAAAATCCGCTCAGAAATATTTGAGATTTCAGCCAAAATACAATGCAACCAAGTTTTTAGAAACATGCGGCTAACAGATAATAGATTAGTGGGCTTTGGAAACTAAAATGGCAGATTTCTGTGTAAATCTGGTAACCTAATAACATTGGAAAAATCATAGTAGCCATTGAATGTAATAAAACAATATCAGCTGTCAGACAGATACAAAATAAAGCGTTGCGGAAATCTCTTTGAGTCAAAATTAAAGAAAATGAATAATTTTAGTAGAAACGAAAAGGTCGATATGTTACTGATATATGGAGAGCGTCTCAAAAATTCAACTGCAGCTGCAGAACTGTATCAGCAACGATATCTCAACAGACGTCATCCAAGCAGATACTTGTTTGCCAGAGTGGAACAAGAATTAAGAAACGAACCCAATCAACAAGATGACCATCAAACATTTATTGTAAGTGAGGACAAAGAAAGTGATGTATTAGGATTTGTGATGGTACACCCAACAACATCAACAAGGGAATTGTCAATGGAATGCGACATTAGTCAGTCTTCGGTTTGCACAATTTTAAAGAAACATAAGTTTCGGTCTTATAACTACCAAATACACCAACGTCTTTATGGAGATAATAACGACAGGAGGCTAGTGTATTGCAACTGGTTCTTAAATGCAATACAACAAAACCCAGGTTTTCCTTTTCATATTTTATATTCAGATGAAAGTAGATTTACGAACCAAGGTATGTTTAACAGAAATAATACTAGGTACTGGGCTCAAGAAAATCCGAGGTTGGTAGGGCGGGGGAATATTCAGGAAAGATTTGGGTTTAACTGTTGGCTTGGAGTACTTGGAGATCGAATAATTGGACCCATATTTTTTGATGGAACACTTACTGGCGAACGATATTTATTCTTTTTACAAAACCAGACATCAGAATTTCTTGACTTACTTCCTCTTGCCTATTTACAAAATCTGTTTTTCCAACAAGATGGTGCTCCCCCACATAATTCCAGAAGAGTGATGGAATATTTAAACAACTTGCATGGTGAACGCCTTATCGAAAATCAAGGTCATATCAGATGGCCTCCTAGGTCACCTGACTTAACACCCCTCGACTATTATGTATGTGGCACACTCAAAAATAAAGTTTATAAAACTTCTTCAAATACCCGTGAAGAGCTGCAAAATAAAGTTGTACGAGCTCTTAATGAAATAACGCCGGCTGAATTGCGTAGGGCCATTCAAGCAATTGTACGCAGGGCCGAATTGTGTATAGAAAAAAATGGTGGACATTTTGAACAATATCTATAAATGTCAATTGATGGTTTAATTATATTAATTATTTTAAAGATACCTACTGTTACCTAGTTTAAGTTTAATTGTTCAAACGGAATTTATTTTTATTTACTTATAGGCCCGATATTTATGATCATTTAAATAAAACTCTGAAACCGAACTGATGTCGCATTCTATTGCAAATGTCCTTGTGGATGTAATTGTGTTTACTTCCACATACCTATGCTAAACTTAATTGTAACGTTCTTTGCGCTCACAATTATTAAATGTTTGATAGCTCAAGATTGCCTATAACTACACGAGTCTGTCTGACATCTGATATTGTTTTATTACATTCAATGGCTACTATGATTTTTCCAATGTTATTAGGTTACCAGATTTACACAGAAATGTTTCCAAAGCCCACTAATCTATTAACTATTAGCCGCATGTTTCTAAAAGCTTGGTTGCATTGTATTTTGGCTGAAATCTCAAATATTTCTGAGCGGATTTTCAAAATGTTGGTATCATTAGATTCGTATGAAAATGAGGTATTTAAAAATGTTGGTGAACGATTAAATTCCCATTTAAAAAAACCGAGTTAGTGGGTAAAAATCACATTTAAAAATTTTAAACGCCTCTAGAGAATTAAGTAATGCAATCATATTGCTGTTTTTATTTTTATAGTAACGTAGCACACAAACTAAAATATATTTTGGGCACCACAGCACTCTGGATTCAGAAATATATTTTTTAATAAAATTTTTAATGTTTATCAAAAAGTGACCAAAATGGATGTATTGTATTCAAGATTTCCTCTAGATTCCAAAAATGTAAAAATATATAGGGTGTTCCATTTAAAAATCGAAAGTTGTGGGCATTTCCGGTCAAATCGGATGTGCACCAAACTTGATTTTTTATCGAAAAGATGGAATTTTAGTCGTGTAATAAGGCCTCCAAATTTCAATTTTCTATTCCAAATATTTTAGGAAATATCGGGGCGAGCACAATTCGTGACTCACCCGGTATACCAGTTTGTTATTAAACCGCGGTATTATAAAGGCAGAAGATTTTACCACTGATCTGCAACAATATTTTAAAAAATTAATGAAAAAGGTTTTTGTCGCCCTAATATTTCAACATTTTTACACAATATTGGTAAAATGACCGACAAGAAGCAAGAACATATGAATAAATCGGATTTATAATGGATTTAAAGAACATATCGATAAAATTGTTACACAATCTTACTCTGCATTGAAATGTTATTACTCCTACAGACAATTTTTACATAGAAATATTAAAATTATACTGGGTGATATTTGTTCAACTATGACGATTTTAACAAAGGCGCCTAATTGGACTTAACTCTTTAAAATATAAAATATCAAGATTCCTCTCTAAGATTTATTCAAAAAAAATTTATTCAAAATCATAACACAGAAAAATATTTTGTTCGCATACGAAAATAAAGAAAAATCCTATATACGAAATTATTGGCTAATCTTTGCATTCTATTGATAACCTACATTCTGATTGTGCTATAAATTGAAAATATATAAAATGCATTTATAAAATACCCATATATTGAACAGAAAATGAAAATTTAATTAAAATGAGGTACTCATTAGTTTATCAATATTTTTTTGCGGTGACTACAGGAAGTAAGAAATCATTAGTTTTATAACAAATCTAGGAGTGTTTTTAATATTATACGATTAATCTCCTAAGTTATTTCTCTTAATTGTAAATTATTAATGCATATTATTCTGCTGTTAATGACACTCCTAGCAAAATTTTTCTCAACTGCATATTTGTTTTTGGAATGCCGTTCAATATAACACACCACAAGGTAAATACTATTTTATAGACATGGCTATTTAAATTGCTGTAGATATTTCGGTTAATACTTTTTTCCATTTTCAACTGTAATGCACCATACAATCAATTAAATGAAGTAAGCAATCTAGAAAAACCTTTCTGGGTTAAACTTAGTATTTGACAAGAATATAATTGAAGTCTGCAGTCCATTGCAACAGTTAATGATAGATTAGCGATTGAAGTGTTAGTTAGTTAGTAGCTAGAAAACTGGTAAGTATTTAGCAGAATTTATTACCCCCACATCCAGGTAGTGGAGTGGAAGTATAATTGTCGTAAAAAAAAAAAATAACAAAAACTTGTTTTCTTGAATTAGGTTTAAAATGTCATGAAACGTTGAAAATTGAGCAAAACAATTTTCTGTCTGTCAGTCTGTGAGCACGTTTTCTCTAGTATGGTTTAAAATATTGACTTGAAATTTTGTGCACGTATGTATTATAACGAGATCTGGAACTGGATTGTTTTTTGAATTTATCGGGTGAAGGGTTGGGGTAGATAGGGGAAAATAAGTAAAGCAAGCTAGTAAGAGTACAAAATTTTGGGATTTGGTGTATATACTAGAAGCCGAGGCCTCAGAATCTTTATAATATTTTACATCTCCTCCCACTACCCTACTCCATTATTAACGGGATTGATAAAGTAAAATTGAACATTCACTTAAAATTTGGTACATGTATGTACTCTAACGAGATCTGGAATTGTATCATATTTTGAGATGATTCCATTGAAGGGTTTAAGGTTAAATAGGGGTAAATGGGGGGAAATAAGTAAAGCAAACTTGTGAGACTACAGAAACTGGGAATCTGAAGTATACACCGGCAGCTAATGTCTCAAATTTTTTTGTAATATTTTTCAACCCCTCCACCACGCCCACTCTATTATTAAAGGGGCTGATAAAATAAAATTGAGACATTCACTTTAAATTTGGTACACATATGTATAATAATGACATTTAGAACTAGATTATATTTTGAGATGATTGAGTTGAAGGTGAGGAGGCTAACTAGAGGTAAATAAAGGAAAATAAATAAGGCTATATCGCTGGTAGATTTTTCAGATGGTTGCGTTAGGCATCGAATTCTGAATAACTAAATATTAATAAAAGAAACAGTTGCGACTTTTCATAACATTTTACAAAAATAAAAATAGTGCATAGTATATTGACAAGCCTCTTAATCAGGAGATGATTTAACTCAGAAATATAGCAATTATATTCAAAAAATTCAAATCCATGCGAAATTAGCAAAACATAATTAAATGGCGACATCATGTATATAAAAGAAGTTTACTTGAAGCGATTTTTACGTTTAAGCTACACATTTTTGAAAGTCGAATATACCATTAACAAATATTAGGTTAAGCAAGAGGAATAGAGGAAAATGAATACAACATATTAGATATATACAATCTTAACATCCATCTTCGTCTAGATGCAGCAGAAGGCTATTAATTTTAAACAGTAATCATTTATGT
Organism: Stenurella melanura; assembly: GCA_963583905.1. Classification (NCBI taxonomy): domain Eukaryota; kingdom Metazoa; phylum Arthropoda; class Insecta; order Coleoptera; family Cerambycidae; genus Stenurella; species Stenurella melanura. Next base: position 31,006,979 of record OY757314.1, on the reverse strand, counting down.
TCTCACTCAGGGTAGTTTCTTATTGTCATAATGAAAATTATTTATTATCATTAAATTTTCAATTTTGTGTGTTTTAAAATAAAAATCTGCTGTTCTTTGTGCAGATTATGATTGATCAGTTCAACGGACGAAGAATTTTATTTTCTCCAAAGCAGCTTGATGATTCTGACTCAATTTTAATGATAAAATATGGGACTGTGGTACGGCTGTGCCGCCAGGAGTGCTCCACAATTAGTTGAAACAGTCAGGGCCACTCCAACGATTGCAATGGAGGCCATCCTTTTACTTACACCTTTGCATAGTGATGTGGAACTGGAAGCCACGAAAGCAACAAACAAATTGTTTAAGAAAGAAATGTGGTATGCGAATGGCAAGGTACAGGGACATTCAAAGGCTCTAGCTGTACCTGTAAGGGACCAGGTTATCACTCAGGGTCATAGGATGACAGGTGTCTTCTCATATATACAGATTTACTGTTCCATATACAGCCGTATCTCCCTACTAGAAATTATTGGGAATACAATCAAAAATATCTTTTAAATCGTGGGGCTCTAAAATGTATACAGACGAATTGAATACTCAGAAGAGAAGCGATGCTGATTACACGGATGCGAATACTTGGCGAGTATGCAAACGTATTTCAAGCAGAGTATGGTGCCACTCTACTAAGAAAAGATTTCATTAACAAGTATTTTTGTGAATACACCCTAAGCCAAATTTGTATGAACATAATAGCACAGAAGGCAGGAAGCAGACCATCTGGAGACAGAAGGAGCATAAACTTCTTCCCCTGGTCCTCAGCTGAGCTAGCATTTTAATGACCTTTCCCATCATCTTCCGGTTTTGTTGACAGCTGCCCACTGATGCTTTTCGTTGCTCGAACTGAACGTTTGCCAAGAAGTTTGATTCAACCAGAGGTATGAGACTATCGTAGTTCAACTATTATTATCAAAGCTACCGGAGTGAGACAGTAAAGACTATATACAGATTGAAGTTCGTGATATCTAAACGTGTATCTGCACAGGTAAACCACTTGTAGATCAACTCAGGGCATTGGTATTCGTTCATACCACCACCGCTTGACCGGATCAACGACTCTACGCATTCTGCTTTCAATAGAAAGTTGATTCCCTATATCACGAACTATATTTGCCGAATCTGTACAAAGAGGACTTTAACTGACTCCATCCCAAAGTGAGCTAGACAGAGAATGAATGAGATGCAAGGTAGGCCTGCCCTCTAAATATGGGATAATACATGAAAAAGTGTTGGCATTAACAGTACAATTCTACAATTGTTAACAAAGTATAAAATTATAATTTGCGAAATCAATTTTTTTATATAATATATACGGAGAACATATACAAATAATAAGCGAATAATGAAATAAATATGTATAAAAAGCCTTTCTTTGAATTGTAAAAATATTAAATTAATATACAGGGTGATTCACGTAGGCCATTCATTAGAAGTTTTTCAACTTGCAGTTGGATTAGAAACTTGAAATTTGGTATGAAGCCATAATCAATCATTCCCGTTCTATCTAAAATATTTTCAGTCTTTCAACTATACAGGGTGTGCCAAAAATTGGTACCAACTTTCTTATTTTAATTGGAAACCTATATTTTTCTTTACATGATTCGATTGGTCTTCTAATTCTGAGTTTAGGGAACCTAAGTTATGTTAACTTATCTATTACAATTTTTGACATATGTCCAATTTTTTGAAAAAAATTGCCGCTGTAGTAGTTTACGAACAAATTTGTATCTCGCAAACCTTTCAAAATTATGAAACCAAATTTCTGAAGCAGTTAGCTGGAAATCCAGGCTAACTTTTGATATCCCATCGGCAACCTCTATAGCCACACTCTATCCTACCAAAACTTCCAACTATCATACACTTTTCACCACCATATCTTTTATTCTGTATCTATCTCTTTCCTTCTTCTTGTTTGTCATATGTTTGTATTTTTTGTAATTTTTGTTATTCTGTACTTTTTTGTTAAAAATTCAATTTAGACCGATAAACCTTTGTAAAAATTCTAACTATTTTAAACTCAATCTTCCTTTCCTACAACCAAAAATTCCCAGCGGCGAGCAGACTGTTGGGGTAACTTGTTTAAATGGAGCTTTTCCAATTGAGTTCGTCTCCATCTAAGCAACAAAATTTTAAAAAGTGTTTTGCCATGAAATAGATTTAAGTTTTTATATTCATTGTTTATAGTTAAGTTTTAACATGTTCAAGATCATTGATAATTTTAAGCCGCCACAGGCGGCAGGAGTTTTATCCCTCTTACTAATTTTATTGAGCTAAACCGGTCAAGACCCGTCCAACCGCACTAACACCACGACGCTGCGCGACGTGGTTGTACGGTTGGCTCCGGGTCATGATCCGGGGAAGCATAAATTGTATCCTAAAAATTAATAAATATGTTGATGATGATGATGATGATTCCTAAACAGGTGATCCGGGTTCAAACCACGCACCCGGAAGTTTTTTTTTTTACATTTCCGGTCATAATTTGATGCTCAAATATTACCTGTATATCACATGAGTAATTTTTTTTAAATTTCGTATTTGCTTAATTAAAGAGGGTTTCTCAGAGCTTCATTCAGCTTCAAAATAATTTTGTTGGAAATTGATACAAAAAATTGTGCGTGTCAGCCAAATTGGCGTATCCATTTAGAATTGTTGAGATTCGATTTCATATTTATAAACTATAACCATGACTACTTTCAGATACCAATCTTCATTCGAATCGGACCATGAATGATAAAATTTGGAAGCAATATTAAATTTTTGGATTTCGATCTCATGTCTGTAATGTGACCTTGATTATCTTCAGATAGCAATTTTCCATCGAATCAAATGATAAATGGCAAAGCTAGTGCCCCATGATGTATGCCGCCATTTTGAGTTATTCACTTCCGATCATTTATTTTTAATCTGCGACCCTGATTACCTTCAGATACCAATTTTCAGTCGAATTAGACGACAAATGATAAAACTGATCCGTCATGATGTCGCCGCCATTTCGAATATTTTGGTTTCAGTCTCATATTTGCATTCTGCGATCATAATGTTCTTCAGATATCAATTTTCAATCGAATCGGGCCGTAAATTATAAAATTTGACAGCCATGTTGACGCCGTCATTTTGAACTTTTAAGTTCCGATCTTATATTTGTAATCTGCGACATCGATAATCCTCACATACCGAATTTCAGTCGACCATAAAGATCAAATGTTTTATTTTTTTCATTTTGACGAACCCTGTATGTTTTCTTTAACAAAAATGCATCAAGTTTTTGTAGGTTCGGCTTCTATCGATTGATTAAATCCGAATTTTAATTATAAATTTTCTCGCACAATTTTTTGCATCGATTTCCAACAAAATTATTTTGAAGCTGAATGAAGCTCCGAGAAACCCTCTTTAATTAAGCAAATACGAAAATTTAAAAATATTACTCATGTGATATATAGGTTAATATTTGAGCATCAAATTATGACCGGAAACGTAAAAAGGTAAAAAGAACTTCCGGGTACGTGGTTTGAACCCGGATCACCTGTTTGGGAATCAGGACTTCTAGCATTTACACCACCGAACCTACTGATGAATGGAGGACTAGAAAGATTATTTAAAGACTATTTCTCTATGTATCACCAAAAAATCAGAAAAAATGACCAAAATTTATAATTTTAACACGTTAGTCGCATAGAAATAAGCTATGAGCAATTATAGAATCAAATATATCTGCCAAAAATAAAAAAAAAATAAAAATAAAAAGTAGCCCTGGGCAGGATTCGAAGTCGGGAATCCACTTAAAAGTAGTCGCCGCTTAGCACGTTGGGCTACGGCGGATCCAAAACTTAAAATTGACTATAATCTCGGAGAACGCAAAACTTCAAAGACATCAATTTTTGAAACGTTAAGAACTAAATAAATACGTCGGGTGGAGGATCGTGTGATAACTCTACGGAAAAAGAAAGATTGGTATTATGTCGGTGTCGTAAATTGCGACGGCAAAACCGGAAATTCGGCTCGGTACGAGATAATCAAAAACGGCTTTTTTGACATTTGTAACAGTACCGCTGTCAGGTCATTGACTAAACCGCCCCTCGCCGCCAAACGCAGCGGTCCCAGCCCGGCAGACTGATGGGCGGGTATTCAGTGGCTCATCGACAACCTATTAAGACATATTCTGTCCATTTACAAATAGTACAAATTTCTGTGACGCTAGCTCTCGGGGTATAAGTATTAATTCATATCTGATCAGCTATGCGGGTATTATGTGTATGTCTATTTAATATTAATTTACTGTTAGTTTGGTAAACGAATAATATATCTTCGAGTGTGAAAATTGAGGTAGATATTAAAATATTATTCTCAATAAACATTGGTCGGTACGAATCTAGTGGCATCAGTGAAAACATGCCACTAGGGATGAACAATTTTCTTTTGTAAAATAAAAACACTTTCAGCTTTGATGCCAACATCCCCGATAATAACTAAGTATCTGATATGAGAGTACACAAGACCGCAGTATATATTTAATAATTGCGCACCATTAGGAGCGTCAAGGTAATTTTTGTACACGAAGGAGCTACGAGATTTACTGTGGAATATACTGCTATCCTTAATGAAGAGCCCGATCCTTTTTAGAATATCACACATGTTGCCACTGTACAATCGACCGACAGAGTTTAGTACTGCGGACTTAGGAATTACTCTAGCATCAATTTTCAATTTCAAATTTAAAAAACACTTGATTTAAAGTAGAACAATAAATTGTTTCCTCTTAACCGGCCCGGGACGGGTCAGACATCCACGGTGCGTAGCGCCTCGACAATTGAAGGGCTGGGCGGGACAGAACTAGGTCCATGTAACAAATGTATATTAAAACCTTAGAAACCCAATTAGTTAATATGGGAAAGAGATTAACGAAGAAACCCGTTCTAGGCACTTGCCGACTCGGCGGTCTCCCGGCGCGGCGTACCTAATACTCGCGTGCCTAATAATAATAATAAATACTGTTAAGCCGGTATTATGATAGTAATCTCGCCAACTTACTTCTTGTACCCTTACATTTATGCATACGAATATGTGTTTATCTCTTAAAACCAGATCGTGATCCAGATATTCCTTTTTGTTATAATGATGAGGGATTAGTGAACTAATAAACAGTTAATTTGCAACATTCACATAGAACAACTATTATAACTTTCCTTTGTCTTAAGCGTGATACAATTAAATTAAGCAATCGGAATTTCCACAAATTTGAACGAAGTCTATCATTGATTTAGTGATTTCCTCCATTTGAAGAAAAAACATGTACATACTTGGTGTTTCACTTATTATTGCACATAAAACGAAATGAAATGTGAGAATATTCATTAACACTTAAATACATTTTTATATATTTTTTCAGACAGCAGTAAATACATATTTGAATATACTTTCTTCAACTTACACAAAGTAAAAGAGAGAAAGAGCATTGATCTTCTAGAAAGTTGTCCGACATTTATGTTTTTGGTAATCGAAAGTGAAATGGTATAAAGTGAGACTAATTTTGTATTTTTCTTAAGTATAATTGGAATAATTATCAAACAGTTTTTACATGTAAGCTCATATAAATAATTAAATCATATAGTAAAGTTGCAGTTTTTATCTCTGCTTCATAACACTGGTCTACAAAAATACAGAATTTTCTGCTCCAAGGACTAAACCTATCATTTTTTAAGTATTATTATTAATCGCCTGTTCTTGTGTGTAGATCTGTGCACACACCTGTGCACAGATCTACAAAAAAAAGTTCAGCTTCAAGGACTAAACCTATCATTCCTAAAGTATTTTATGTGCTGAATACGAATTTTAATAATAATAATAATAATCATAATCTTTATTTAATAAGCATTAAATTACAATCACAACAAAGACAACTGTATACTTAATAATAATGCCTATTAAAATAGGACATATTGAGATCTCTCTGTATGGGTATACAGGGAGGCCCCGTCTTTTATATATTCTATGGGTTTACACTACTCGGGAAAAACAAAAAAAAAGGAGCATACACGATACATGGTTACAATGCAAATGACAACAGCAGTTATAACAAAATTAAGACGTTTTAGTCAGCATACTAAGAGAGTGGACACGCTTCTAAAGAAAATATTGCATAAAAAAACAGAAATGTCAACTCAAGTAAGCACAGTGACTCGACTAATATTTTTAATTTGCACATTGCACAGTTAAATCCGCGAGAATAGGCTTAAATATTGAACTCCATTGCAAGATTATTTTCAAGTAGTATTCTTTTTAGCACACGCTTGAAAACATAATTTTTTTTGTATGAAAAAGATTTTTTGAATCCGGTGGTGCGATAACATGGTATGGTTAATAAGTCCTTACGACGAACATTTATATTATGTACATCTGATCTAAATTACACGACGTCCCAGTATGTCAAGTGAGAGAGAACTAATCCCTCACATAATATTGTTTTGATTCTTGTATTGAGGATCTCACGATTAATATAAATTAGTCTTAGATTAGAAAATGCTCTTTTTATAATACGATTAATGTGAGAGTGAAAGCGTAGTTTATGGTCCACGTATAATCCAAGAATTTTGCAGACGTCCAACTTATTAATTACTTCATTATCGGTCTTGATTTCAATGTGTTGAAGTGACCTGTCCCGAGTAGATTTAGGCCAGAAAACCATGACTTGCGATTTAGTAGAATTTGTCGATAAGCAATATTCTTCCTAGATGTTAACCAGGGATTGTACGTTGTTGTTTATTATTATCTGTTAGAATCTTCAATTTCAGATTCGCCATATGACAAATACATTTGGGTGTCGTCAGCATAAAAGTGTGATTTACATGCAGTTAGACAGTTTTTAAATGATGACGTATACACAGAAAACAGTAGGAGTCCCAGTATTGATCCCTGGGGTACTCCACTTAATACATATAAAGATGCAGATGATTCATCTTTATATTTCACTATCTGGCGCCTATCCGTAATAAAACTTTTCATTAATTCCACTGCATTGTTTTCAATTTCAAAAGTTCTCTACTGCGTACTTTTCGAGTAAATCGCGGATTTTATTGCCAAAATACGGTTCTTGACAATAAAAACCGAGAATTATTCGAAAGCTACGCAGTAGAAAATTTTTTAAATTGAAAATTTGGATTCGGCACACAAACATATTTAAGGAATAATAGGTTTACTTCTTGTAGAAGAAAATTTTGTATTTTGTAGACCAATGTAATTGAAATACTTTTATGAGTTAACAATTTAGGTTGTTAAAATATTCTTTAAACGGAAAACGTTTCAACATTCTTCATAGTGGAAGTAAATTGATAAAAAAAAATTGATGAAAAGTGATGCAATCACGAAGCATTTTTTTTATTTAATACGTACAAATGAAACCGAAAAAAATAGCAAAATCGGGCTGCGGCTTCGCGAGAAAAGCGCATAAAAATGCATTTTTGATACATTTCGAGTGCATCGCTACACTATTTTTTAAACATCTTCAGCTGAGGCTGTAGAAAAATAAAAATAAAACTAAGATACTCGTGAAAGAATAGACTATCGATCTGTTGGGAACAGTTACATTAAAAGTACATCCTAATCTCAAAAAATCGAAATGTCTCGATTATTTAATTTTTTTTTTACTAATAATGCAATACGGGGGTAAAAATCATCATATCTTTACGAAAGTTGGAAAAAGTATGTATTCTTATACTGTAACTACGTGATTAAATTTTCAAGCAGAAATTTATTAATTTAAACTTAATGGTAATTGTGTGTATAATGGTTATCATACTATTACGACTGTCTGCCTCAATAAAGACATAGTGGAGGGAAATTAGAATTTAAAAGTGTAGTAATTGGGAAGTTGAATTTTTTTGTTTTTTTTTATTTTATGCATGCGAATGAGTCGAAAATCGAAAAAATTAGCAAAATGGAGCTGGTTCGCGAGAAAAGTTGATAAAAGTGTATTTTTGATACATTTCAGGTGCATTGCTACATTGTTTTTTAAATATCTCTGGCTCAATTGGCCGTAGAAAAAATTTACAAAAACTAACATGCTCATAAATGAATAGACTATCGAAGTGTTGGGGGAACCACTCTTAGTTTCTTTAGGAACCATTTTCGGATATATATTTATAGGAAACCTTTTCATATTCTTGCAGAGACTATCATCATCTACAGTCAAGGACGGGAATTTATGGACACCCTGTATATAGTTCTTGTGTTACTAGGAATAAAATGACAAGAATTTGAGAACTACTAATTGCTAGATGTCTCAATTAAAATTACATATTCAATCAATTAGATTTCTCTCCAAGGACAACCGAAACATTTAAATATTTTTTTAAATGATGTCAATGTAGTAAAATTTTGCGTTTATTTCGTAACTTTTAAAACTATTTCCATTCTACAATTACCATATTTAGCTTTACTGCTACATAGTTTCGTATGTTACCGCAAACGACCAATAACCATAAACAAAGTTTCATAAAATAGTTTTATAAATCTTGAGGAGTCATTAATTGTACAGGCATTGAATTACGTGATGTAAAACATAACTTTAATACACTACAATAAATACTTCGTGTGAGAAAACAGATAACTTATTATATATAGTTAATTCAAACTAGTAATTTAAAATGGACTTCCTGGATGAGAAGGTTATTATTTGCTCGTATAAGTGTCACACTGTTAGCATGTTTTTATTTGAAAAGAAAATTGCACCAGCGACGACGAAGGTTAGCTATGGTACAGAGTTTACATATTTTGTTAAAACTTTATATCATTTATTTCTTAGATAAATTAATAGTTCAATGTTGTTGTGGTGTGCTATGGAGCGTAGTTCGTTTGGTAAACCAGTAGAAATTCTCTCCTTTCGGAGCAAGGGACAATCAAGCGGGATATGTTATGTGGGTACCGCAAGTTTCAGATCATTTGGGTTCTTTATTTAAAATAAGTATTCATGTGTTGATTTGGTATGTCCTATATGTAAACCAGATTCGTTGGTATTTTCTTTGTGTGGGTCATAATTTCTTCTCTGTTACACTTTATTATTTATTATTATATCTATTAATTTTTTATTACTTTGGGATTGCCACCTTTTTATATTTTGTTATTAGAGTTCTTATATGGGAGTATACATATTTATGTAGGAATCCGTTTATTTTTTTGCCATTCAGATCTGCTGCTGCATTTAAAATGAGAGACTCGACATTTCCTGTGAGATTTATGTGTGATGGGTTTCAGGTAAATTGAATGGTTTTGCTAAGATTTTAAAATTTACTAATGGATGTTTTTGTTTGTTGAAGGATTGGATTCTTTGGGTATACATTCTTAATTCTTTCGAGCGCACTAAGTGTACCAAAAAAAACGTTCAGTGTGATTCTAGAATTTGTTTCAGTGCTTCGAGTATTGCAAATGCTTCCACAATATAAATACTACACAAAGAGGGTAGGCCATACATGGAATTATTTGTGCTGCTTACTTCTGCAGCTCCCATGTATTTATTTATTGTTGAAGTATTTGCATGAATAGCGCTGAAGTTGTTGTATTTGGAGAATAGCTTAGAAAAGGCATTTGTATTTAGCTTAGGATTGGGGCCTGCTTTCGGAATGTTGAGGAAGCTGCTTGGATCTCTTCATTTATTTCATTCTTGTCAATGATTTACTGTATTAAGCCGCACTACCGCCTAACAATTATTACAAATTTAAGAAAGCTGCATTTCCATTTTTTATGTAAATATAAAACATCTCTTGAAGACAGTGAAGAATTAAGTTAGTCACCTTGTAAATTCCAAATCCATGCTAGAACTGTATTATTATTTTCATTTTAGCGTAAACCTGCAACTTCCTCAACTGAAATGCTAATTCTGATATTACTTCGTTGATTAAATTTACTATTACAAAAGTTAAACTTATAGAATCATGTTCTACAAGAATTTTTTGAGTGAATGCACAAGTAAACATGCAAACAGATTGACCAAGAGAAAAAGGAGCGAACATTCGCTTATTCAACGGTTGGACACATCGGATTCAGGTATGATTACAATATACAGTATTGAAATGATGTTAAAATAAACTTTGAGGGGTATTTCCTCTCATGTAAAAAAGGAAAAAAAAAAAAAACTGGCAAAAATGTCGGTCTTATTTTTTCTTGCTATTATTGATGAGACGAAACATCCCTCGCAGTTTGTCGCGACATACAGGGTGATTTTTAATTACGGAATAATAATTTAGAATTCGATGGGAGACCAAAAAAAAGTGTAGTGTGTTATATAGACCATAGTCTGATGTCGCTTATACAAGCCTCCTAAGTTCAAAGGTCGTTGCTTTGGTGATTACGACTAAATGCCTTGAAATATTAGATTTTAGTTTTAGGTAGGACCAACATGTAACAGCACTTATTTTTGGGTGCACATTCTGAAATTGACCCCTCTTATAAGATTGTCTTTGTGATTTATGACTCTACCTTTTCCACCTAACGTATTTTAAATAGGTTGACAAGAAAAATATTCCATGGTTGGTTTAATTTGTTCTAGGTATATGGTAGAGCCGTTACCGAGTTATTTGACTGTTATTGGAGTATCCATTCTAAGAATTTGCACTTCTTCGTATTATAAACATTAACAGCGTCATGATTTGACACACTAGGTTAAAGACATCTATTATCACTGCCAATATATTTTATAGTGCTAATAAGTTATTTTTTTGTCCCGAGCTTGAGATGTCTTTAAAGTGAAAATACAATTTCTTGGAATGAACACGTGGACAAAAACTTCAATAATTTGAGGATGGCTCAATCTGTCGTTTACCAACTAGATTGCATTTCCTGAGTCTAATAGGCCAAGGCATTTTTCTTCCTCAAATATTACTTAAAAGCTAGGGCGGGAAATCCCTACCAGAATCATCCTTACAAAGGGGGGGGGCAGTTCCGACTTAATGATATTCAGGGACAGTAGCCAAGAAATTAATAATTTTCATGAATTCTCGTTGGGGTCTTGTATACACACCCTTATTATGCAGTGTCACACGATGGTAAATATAATAAAGTACATAGTATATTTCCATTTACTATGAGTCTCTGAAGTATTGCTATGTAATTACTAATCGCCCTGTATATCACTTACAGTATTGTAATCGAAAAATATAGTGATTTCGGTTTTTATTGAGTTGTAAAAAAGTAAATGGGAATCGTACGACAAATTGATGATAGGCTGACATACGAGCACGGTTTTTGAGTTCAAGATGATAAAAACTAGTTTAGTGGGAATTTACGTATGAGTGATTCTTAAAAGAAAAGAATGGTGGTTTCAAAATGCCTGCGTCAGTTAAATATGCATAACAACCACAAAGATAAGAGTTGACATTCAAATATTGAAAAGAAATTTATTTTATTTTATAAACATGTGGTGACTAAATATAAAGAAACAATTACTTTTATTGTGGTTTTGCTAAAGCTAGCAGTCACAAAGAAATTCTTGGAACAACAATTACCCGCCCTGTTCCAGTAATGAATTTGTCCCATTTTGACAGTTTTATGTTAATGAAAGTTTTAGTCATAATTATTTTTGTGTAGTTATATGGAACTGACTATCAGAAATTCAAAGTAAATGTACATTATAAGTGTAATGATAGGCCTCAACACATATTTTCGTATAAAAGTGGTATTTATACTAGTATATAAATAAAAATATCTTAAAACGCGTTTTTCTTACAAATGCACTAAAGCAGAAAAAGTAGTTTTTGTATCTGCTATCACAATATTTTCAAGTCTACATAACTCAAAATAAAAGCGTGCGGTGCATTTAAACTTTTCATAGATGCCCAACGTCCTCATTTTTAGTGTAAGTTTGACAATACAGGGATAGCAGAAACACAAACTATTTTAAAGAATTATACCCATTTTACATAATCGTTTTTAGCTACAATTGAAATAAGAATCAAGCTACATCATGGGCATCATTCATCCATGACTATGGGAGAGGATATGGTAAATCTATATAATAACTATTATTGTCATAGCGAACTCGAATAGATATGTATGTAAAATTTTGTATATTACTTGTGATGTTTAGTTCAAATTCAATTGAAAATTGAAATTATTCATATATTATAAATTTTACCAAAGAAAGTTTAAGTAGTATAATATTTAAATGAAAATACGTAATTGTTTCAAAACTCACTTTAGTATTACAAGGAAAAGTTATACCATTTAGAAAAAGAAATAGTTAACTTGTTTTATAAATATATTTTGTTTTAATCCGTTTCGGACTAATATGTAACCATAACAGTTTTTCTACAATATGTTTGAGAAGTAGGCCAAACAAAATATCGAAATCGACTATTAATAATAATAATAATATAAGTTATTTATTCATCGCATTAGTGTACAATGTAATACAATACAATTAATAGGCCATCTGCCTGGGTCCTTCAGCCAAGGGGATAATAATATCATATTCAACATCCTGTATAGAAAATATGAAGGAACACAAACGATTGATTACATAGATAAATTATAAAAAAAGAAAAACTCTAATGCGAGGCGCAGTGCCTCAGTACCCCCAAGACATCAATAGCATCTGGTTAAAAATTGTTTTTTCCAGGTACGTGAATCTGGGTGTATTGTTGTATCGAGTAATTATGATAGATTGCAATATAGTGGCTTCTCTATGCTTCATGGAGAAGTCGTATTCTATCATCGATAGGAAGTGCTTGCACCAAATCATGCAAAAGCGCATCAGGAGGGTTGTGTAAAGGATTGGTGGGGTACTATTAAATTTCATGGCTTTTCGCGTTACTATTTAAAAAATAGTGCAACTTGCGAAGCTTGCATAAAATAATTGTAGCAAGGAACGCTCCGTTTTAAACGAGCTGGGCATTGAGAAAGATCGCAAAAACCAAATTTGATTACAGGGATATAATAAGTAATCCGCCATATTTTAAATATTATTGAAGTGAGAATTGCCAATAACTTCGTTGCCAGATTTGTTTTATTAACTAAAACTTTTTAACGTCTTTAATCATCTCAACCGGTGGTGGTCAATTATTAGTAACAAGAGGCCATATCTAATATTATGACACATTCAGTGTCGGATGGCTTTAGTAAATGGGCATTGAATAATAGACCATAGGTGAAAAATATTAATTTTTGCATCTAGTCGCGTCATTTTGGCATTTTAACTTTAAAAAAAATATACAGGGTCAACTGAATTCATTTCTGTCCAATAATTGGCCAATATTAATGGCAAATTTAATTAAATTAATTGAAAAGGTTGTTATCATACACAATATGCCGTAGAATTAGACGAAAATCGTTACTAGGAGGTTTTTGGGGTCTCTGATCACGAATCTGAAGTCCAATTTTGAAAATTCAAAATGGCAGACCGAAAATCGGTCCATTTTTCAGAAAAAATGAGAATGAATATCTTGGCCTTGAATATCTGAACTCGGGGGTTCTCGAGGTCGCTGATTACGAATCCGAAGTCTAATTTGGTAAATTAAAAATAGCGTACCGGAAGTAGAGTCAATTTCTCAGGAAAACTCGTACCTTTTTCGTACTTGGGCTGAAAATGAGTAATGGGGAATTTCTGAGATCGTTGATCACGAATCACATGTCCAATTTACGAAATTCAAAATGGTGGAGCGGAATAACAGTCCGTTTCTCCGGAAAGCTCGTATTCTTTTCTTTGTTGATCTGAAAGTGGAAAGTCGGGGGTTTTCGTTATCGCTGATAACGAATCTGATGTCCAATTAGGGATAATTCAAAATAGCGGACCGAAAGTAGTATATTTTTCAGGAAATACTCGTATTCTTCATACTTTCAGCCAAGAAAGTAAGAAATACGAGGTTTTCCGGAGAAATTTACTGTTCTTCCGGTCCGCTATTTTGAATTTTGTAAATTGGACCTCTGATTCATAATCAGCGACCTCAAAAATCCCCTAGTACTCATTTTCAGATAAATTGGCTCTACTTCCGGTCCGCCATTTTGAATTTACCAAATTAGACCTCTCACTTTGGGAGACTTCTCTTGGATGCTCAAGTTTTACACTAAATGGATTACGAAAATGAAGATTTCTCAATAGGTCCATTTAACAAATTTTATTAGATATTCTGAAAGACCCTTGACGAGTATAGTAGCTATGACAAATATTAAAACTTTGTGAATGGTAATTCATGAATAAAGTAAGTAGGCGTTCGCCCGAACAGTGCAAGGAACACGTAGTGTGCAGTGTCTATTGTAGGCATGATGCGACTATTTTATTAACCAATCCTTAAGGTGGCCCTTATTTTGTTGTAATAAATATTGAGATTCCCATTATTATGATTTGGTCTCTTCCTGGCGACTCCGCCATAATTCCGAAAAAGTTCCAAAGCAATATTTTTCTATTTTTACTCAACTTATACTAAACATAGCTTGATGAAACTAATATCAGACGCCGGCATTTCGCATAAGCTTAATGAAATTGGTTAGCTTAACATGGCTAAACGTCGTATGTTACATTCTGCGTGCCTATTCCACAAAATTATTATTAATAAGATACCAAATTATCTACATAAAAAAATCTCACATAGAACTGACGTCCACAACGTTAACATAAGATTCAAGGGAACTCTCACACCTCCAATACACCGCACTGAAATATTCAAACGATCATTTTATTTTTTATTTATTTATTTTTCTTTTAATGCCTTATTTATATTAACGTCCTGGCGGAGTTCAACTATTGCTGCTCTACCACTCAACCAGGACACGTACACATAGACATCAACACAACAACCATTCCCTGCGATATTGCCATCTACCGCAGCTGAGACTCGAACCCAGGAGAGATAACAGCGACTAGACATGTTGTGCCACCCAACAGTGGTCTAGGTCACTGTTACCGTCTCGATAACACATGAAAAAACGCCACTAACATCCATACCCTAGCCAGGATTCGAACCCGGGACTCCGTGGTCGCAAGCCAAACACCTTCAGCATTGCGCCACCGAGCTGGGTGTTTTCTTATCAAGTTTCCAAAATCTATAATTCTCTACCCTCTCACTTTAAAAATAAATCCTTATCCGCATTTAAACGTTATTTGAAAAAACAACTTATTACACAAATGTAGTAGACTATAAAGGTAAATAAATTAAAGAAGGGTGGCGAACGGGCGCAAAATTTATAATTTAACGTAAATGGTACATTCTTCGGTTTTCTCTTATTTTACTACTGTCTTATGAGTTAGTGTAAATCATCAATTATCTTTTAGTTGTATTGATGCCATGATTTCTGTATATCGTATTTTAACTACGCTACATGCTTAAGATTAAATACAGGGGTGGTGTCATGCACCACCATCTGATCTTCGGCATTTTTTCATTAGGTATTAGTGGGTATTGTTTTACATAATATTTTTTTTTTGTACATCTGTATCCGCCTAATGGAAAATAAAGACCTATTATTATTATTATTATTATTATTATTATTACTATTATTATTATTATTATTATTTTGTTTCGCACGTCTTTCGACGGATAGTGATAGGTACGGTTTTTACAAACAAGTAACTATCAATTCTATTAAGGAATGTTGAGGTGGGACCGGACTATTGCTGTGGTATTGAGGACAACTGACTTCTGGAGTTGGATGTAGGTGAGTGGATGCAGCTGTAGCTTAAGGATACTTTCATGCAGTTTCCGCGGGATGACTGCCGTTGCCGATATGACTATCGGAATTATATAAACCTGTTTCTGCTTCCACATGTTCTTAATTTCATCAGCGAGAGGTCTATACTTGCTTAGCTTTTCATTCCAAGTGGTCTGAAGGTTGTGCGAGTTGGGAATGGCAATGTCTATTAGGTACGTGGTGTTGGATGCCTTATCTGTGAGGGTGATGTCTGGCCGATTACAAGGTATGGTTTTATCCGTTATTTATTATTATTATTATTATTATTATTATCTCTGTTGTTCTCAGCTCTTTCTATGCTGGCAATTTTTCATGAGGTACGGGCCAAGCCAAGCACCCTCATGTTTGATTCAAGAACTTGCGGACTATTCTTGTTGTTCCTAGAATCACAGCTTTTTGTAAGTTTATATAAGTACCCTTGTGTAAATTTAATTTTTTGATGTTTTCGTGTAAACTCATAGGGATGACGCCGGTGGTTGACAGTACAATGGGTACTATATATACATTGTCCATACCCCACATCCGTTTTATCTCTTCCATCAATTCCGTGTACTTCTGATGTTTTGCTGTTATTGTTTGGGATAGCAATATCTATTAAGTAGGCGGTCTTTTCTCTTTTGTCTTGAAGGACTATGTCAGGTCTGTTATTATGGATGGTTCGGCCCGTAATGATAGATCTGTCGTAGTAAAGTTTGAACCTATCAGACTCTAGCACAGGCTCAGGTTTGTATTTGTAATATGGCAAGCTGTTTTCAATCAGGTTATGCTTGATGGCTAGGTTCTGGTGTATTATATTTGCAGCCTGATTGTGTCGGTGAAGATAATCAGTTTGTGTTAGATGACTACATGCACCAGTAATGTGTTGTATAGTTTCCGCCTTTTCACCACATCTTCTGCACCTGTCATCTTCGATAAGGCCATTTTTAATAATATGCTTTTGGTAATTCCTGGTGTTAATTACTTGATCTTGGATGGCAGTCAGGAAACCTTCCGTTTCTGGGAAGAGACCACCATTCATGAGCCAAGCGTTCGACGCTATTTTGTCGACTTCTATATTGCTCAGATCGTGGGGGTGTCTCCCGTGTAGTGCCATTCCTTTCCATTGGTCGATCTTTTCCCTTACTGATGTAACCTGCTCGTTTTGCTGTGGCGTGTGGTCATTTAGGTTTAAAGGGGAGTATTTCTCATCAGAAGAGCAGATAGCTAGATGTAACTGGGACTCCCGCCTATGATGAAAGTACGTTCTCAAGAGTTTTATTTGATTGTTGTGGAGGTTCTTTAAATCTATAATTCCTCTGCCTCCTTCGTCTCTGGGTAATGTCAGTCTAATAGTGCTGGCTTTATGGTGATGTTTTCTGTGGTTAGTTAGTTCAGTCCTTATCTTCCTTTGCAGGGTTTCTAAATCGGTTTGTGACCAAGTTATTATTCCAAATGTATAAGTCAGAATAGGAATAGCATAGGTGTTTATGGCTTTCACTATATTCTTACCATTAAGCTCAGTCTGACACATTCTTTTAAGTCGGGATGTAAATTCTGAGGTAAGAACTTTTTTTATTTTAGAGTGATCTATGGACTTTGATTGTTGGAGTCCTAGGTACTTATAATTTTCAAATTCGGACATTGGTTGTATCATCTCATCTTCCTCTGTTGTAAATCCTTCCAGTTTGATGTTTCCCCGTTTTATGTTTATTGTCCGGCATTTGTCCAGCCCAAATTTCATATTTATGTCCCGTGAGAACTTCTCTACAATAGCGACTGCCTCTTTTAGTTTTTGTGTAGAGGCGGCATACAGTTTTAAGTCATCCATATATAACAAGTGAGAAATGAGATGATGTACATTGTTGTTTTTGATTTGGTATCCTATATTTGATTTGTTCAGCATGTTTGATAGAGGGTTTAGTGCTAAACAAAACCACAATGGGCTCAGTGCATCCCCCTGAAATATACCTCGTTTGATTTTAACAGCTTCAGTTTTTATATGATAGTTTTCTAAAGTGAGATTTATAGTCGTGTGCCATTGCCCCATTATGTGCGTTAAGAAATTGACTAGAGTGGGGTGAATTTTGTATATCTCTAAGACTTATTATTATTATTATTATTATTATTATTATTATTATTATTATTATTATTATATGGGACTGCCGCCGATCTATTCAGCTTCCAAATAATTTCCATAGACATTCCATACGCCATTTCAGAAAAATGTTTAAAAAAGCATAAAAAAACGTACTTATGGGTCGAATTGAAGACTTCTTTCTTTTTAAATTCTTTTCAAGTCAGTTAAAAAGAACATCCATAGGGATCGAATTAGGAACTTCCATGTTTTTTAAATATTTTAAAGCCGACTAAAAGATTGACAATGCTCCTAAATCATTTACCTTGAACCTACAAATTGACTTGAAGCTATAACATCACTTACAATAGGAAATACTCGATAACAGGTTGTCCTGGTCATATTTCTATAGAACAAATAAATTAATAGCATCCGTTGCTTAAAACGTAACAAAATTTCTTATAAAATAAAAATTTTCCCCGTCCCAATTATAAAAGATTAAAATAATTCAACAACTGGTAAAACCTGTAAAATTGGGAAACAATGTTACACAATGGTAATTTTATTTAACAAAATAATTAATTTATGTGTACCCTTGGACTAATTAATGATTAATGTACGGTGCATAATTTTACATTAAAACCTAAACTATTAATTTTAAAATTATTTCTCCTCACAGCTTATCTTTAGTTAGTTTTAAAGACGACGCGCGACGGTTCTCTCGATATACCGAATAGCTCAGCCCCTAGGAACACTCTTGTAAGTCTTGATGGATTGGAATTATTTAGATTATATTCAAGTTTGGAGTAATGATATGAGATACAATTTCCAATCATATCATATAAAGAGCCAAATTGACCGACTTTTGATTTCAATGCAATTTATACGAAAATAAAATTTCTAAATGGTACAATCTATATATTTTTGTATATTTGAATCCTGCTAGGTATGATTCAACCTTCTGATATTATTTTGATTTCCAAAAGATATGTTTTTTAGTTTTAATAATGGAAAGCCACGACTTCGTCAACATTTTTAAAGTGAATCTGCAAGCGCCTGTAAAATATTGTCTGTTTAGATGTTCCTAGTAAACTCAATTTACGTTTTATTGGTATTATTTTTTCCGGCTAAACGGTAAAGAAAAAAAAAATCGAAAAAAATTCCATAAGTCTCTTTTATCAAATACTATCTGATAACGTAGTTAATGGAAATTGGTGTATTAGTCCATTACTAAATCAGTATATATTCAAAGCATTTCAATTTTTGATTACAAAATTACTTCAAAAATAAGGTAGGCATTATGCACATCATTGCACATCATATGATTTAGTAATAGGTTGCCCTATAGGTGTTGAACAAAATAGTTTTTGTTAAAGAGCTTCTTGAAACTTGATGAAGAGTAAAGCGTGTTTAACCTCAGCATTTGAAGAGACAACATTCTATAAGTGCTTCCAGTAGACCGATTTTTAACAATTTTAACAAGGTTGCGGCTCTATAAGATTAAAATCAAAATAAGAAAAAGTATTTTTTAGAAATTAAAATAGTAAGTATCTGAGGATTAGGCCACTTTGGCCAGCAGGATCCAAATATGCAAAAATCTACAGGTTGTCTTATTTAACAACTTCATCTTCATATAAATTGCATGGAAATTTTTGGCTCTTTACATACATACTTGAAAATTTTGTTTTACTTATTTAACGTCGGCCTACTTCCACTACTAAGCCGATGCAATGAGACGAGCTACCCAAATTTGGAAATTTTGGCGAACCTCGTATTTATCGAAGAGTAAAGATTATTTTACTTGCTTAACACTTAATACACAATTGATCGATTGCTTTATATCCCTTATACTTATATAGAGTATAGCTAGGGCACATTTACGCTGGTTCTTCATACCAAATTTGAAAACAATTCATTATCTCATCAACAGTTCCAAGAGTACAGCCTGGGCTACTCAGCATATTCAGTTTTATTAAATGCAAGCCTGTGAGCTGTAAGGACAGCATAGGACATTATCAAACGAAAGTGATCAGATACCCATCTCGAACGCTGTACGCAGGAGTGTACGTTGTGTATTCTCTGTTTACGAACCCATAATATAAAATTACTATTTAATTGTAACTTTCAGAACTCCTTATTTTTACACAGAAAATCCTCATGTTCCTCATTATTTGTTTTAAGAACTATCAGTAATTGTTTAAATTATAATTTATATATATTCCTTAAGTTATTAGTGCTGTATGTAGGCATTAACAGAGGGTTATTATATGTATATTGTACGTGAATTGTATGAAATATTTTCCATATAATGTAATTCCAATTAATCTAAACCCACGATAACTTTTTATTAACAGTAGCATTGAGAAATAATTTTTAAAACTTCATCGTTCTTTGTTGTCTTCGTGAGTTAAAAAAGACCTACCTACAAACTGGGGCATTTATCACAGTTTATTGTTATATATAGAACATTAATACGAAGAGAATGTAAAGTAAAAGCCTTGTTACTAAGCGTAGCCCTTCTAAGCGCGGCATAATGTAAGAAATAATACATATTCATGGCCTTAGGATTTTAATAATTATGTATTTTAATCATTATATATGGAATAAGTTCAGCGGTGCACATATTTAGTTGTTTATTTTTGAGTTTACATAGAACCACGTTTACTTTCGTATCAGATAAATAATATATTTCACATGTAGTAGTCCGGTAGTAGATGGCTTTTATGGAAACTCATCATTATATGAACTATGTGTGAGTTAATGAATTGTTTCGAACATAAACCACTACAAAATATATTTCTGGCATGTCGGATCTTCAGTTTGGTCATAGTTCAAGATATGGGTTATTTTCAGTCAAACGCGGATATCGATTTAAAAAAAAAATTATGGATTCGGATCAACATGTGTATGTGTTAATGGTACTCAATATGCAGCTTGACACTTTGTCAAAAAGACATGACTGGTTTTGCATTTTTAAAAAACGTGTTACGAGTTTTCTTTTGACATGAAATTTACCAGTTCGAAAATGCAATTATTCAAGATTAATAATTTCTCGCTTGAGCTTTTTTATTTCACGAGTAATCTTCGAGTACCTACTACATGCGAGGAGCAAGAGTGTAGTCATTAATTCAAGTATAACGAAGCTATTTATTGAATATTACATAATATATATATTAGATCTTAGATTAAGATTAGAAATTTTAATAGTTTCGAAATATATTGGGATTAACTAAATTATCAATAAGATATGTAGTACGCTAAAGTGTAATGCTACCATCATGCTAGTAGTTTTGCTGTTAAAAGGAGAACCTTAATTAAACCGCTCGATTTTTAAAAACTATTTAACGGACTTTATTATTTTAAAAATAAGTAAGACAATTAATGCAAATGTCATTTTTATAAATTATGACTAAAAAACTTCGATTGTTCGTTAACCTTGAAGTTGATTTGTTCACTTATTCAAATCTTCTGTTTACTTGTAGATGTCTTGATCAGAATTGCAGATATAAGTATTAATTTAAAAAATTTAAATGAATTAGAACTTTGTACACAAAGAAGGTTAACTAAATTTTAATTTAAACCGGCAAATATGATATGATCCTAAATTTGAGAAGAGCAACTTCATCAGGAATCGCAATTTACAATATCTAAATTATGAATGATCACATCATCAAAATTATGGAGCATTCTTCTATGTCTAGAAGTCAGCTTTTCCACTTCTGCCGAAACGCGTATGTTCATTTCAATTTATTTCTTTTCCCTTAATTTGAGTTTCAAAACTTCTTTTAAAACATATATTGCTTGTGCCTAAAAACTATTTTGCGTCTAAATTACTGATTTGATCTTTTATAAACTGGGTTTAATTCTATTTTCCCATTTTCCCATTATCACATTATTCACTGTTCTTGAATAGTTTTAGAGTCTCTGAAATGTATTTGTTCGTTTTTAACTGACGAACAAGATTAATTTCTTCAATGGAACAATTTAAAAAATTTTAAAAAAATTTAAAAGCTCTAAGAATAATGATGGACATATTTATTAATCTTCTAGATAGATCTCGCTTCGATAACACAGGCCCAGAAAAAAGTGATCTCCTCTTGGGAGCTGAGATAGATAGATACATAGATAGATTCTTTATTCATTCTTTACGCCAATTACAAAACATTAGATAGAACAAGTCCACTGATAAGTTACAATAATTACAATTACATTACATATAAAACAAGTAATTCCTATGTACTTCGACATGCTGCACCAACCAATTTTTTAGTAAGTCGCAAAAACAACCAAAAAAATTCAGATTTTCTGTTATTTTCGCAATTTACAAAAAATTGGTGGGCGATGGAGCTAAACGGAGATTGGATTCGTGTTCAGCACGTCGAAATACATAGGGATTACTATATCAGGTCACTTTTTTGTGGACCTGTGTAATTAATAATTTTGATTAAAAAGGAATTCAAACCATTCTACAATATTTTAATCTCTAATTAATGATTAGTATTAAAAAAATTATGCTAATATCACACTCTTGTTTATTCTCGAACACTTGTAAAAATATTTAAATACCCTGGAATATTACAGACATTAATTCATCATTAATTAATTGATAATAATTAAGAAAGCAAATCTAGCTTTTATGATTATCCTTAGACAACCCTTATACAATTCTTATTATGCACAAACACAAACACAACACAGAATATTCTCGATGTTTTCAGATTACTCCTTAAAATTAGAAACATTTACACTATCGATTTTTGTATATTTTAAAAGATTTCTCAAACTATCCAGAACATTGAGATTAAAAATAACTCTCCTCACCTCTATTCGCTGAAATCTTTATGTCAGACTATGAAAACAAACTGTTCAACAACAAAAACGTCCTAGTACACAATGTATTTTTCTGGATCCGATATGTAGATGATCTGTCCTGTATTTGGAAAGGAACTACACAAATTCTTAAACCTTTTAAATTCTCTTCATGACAAAATTCAATTCACATTAGAAACAGAGAAAGAGGGCATTTGAAATTTTCTGGATGTTGACATAAAAAATAGGAATAATATCTTAGAATTTTACGTTTATCGTAAACCAACATGCACAGATACAGTCATACATAAAAACTTTTAACAATCAGAACAAATAAAAATAGCAACATTTAATGCTTATATACACCGCTTGTTGACCTTCCCCTTAAGTCAAGAAAATTTTAAAAAAGAAGTTACTATTATTAAAGAAATATAATAATAATAATAATAAACACCACAGGTAATACAACCCCCTTTATCCCTGAAAGCTCTGACAGAGCCTTGTGCGGGAGAGGGCTACACATTTAGAGACAAGGGACACACATCCAATATCCGAGTATACTAGGATTAATTTCTTTCGGAAAAAATCCCAGTGCCACGACCGGGAATCGAACCCAGAACTCCTGGCTGAGAGTCAAGCGCGCTTGCCACTCATCCAAATAGCCATAAACAATGGATATAAAGAAGTCATGATAGACAATTTAATAAAAAACAAACAAAAGAAGAATATACTTAAGGAGTTTTATGCAAGTTCCTCTAATGAAGCCAACACAATTTATAAATGTATTAATTACATACCTAACATGAGTAATAAAATTAGGATGCAAAACAATTTCAGTAAACAAAAATAATTTAGGGCTAATGTTAATTAACAAGAAAAACAATACAGCAACATGTAAAAAACAGGGGTATATCAATTAAATTGTAACGACTGTGACGATATATACATAGGTCAAATAGGTCGTAAAATAAAAAACGACTTGAAAAACATAAAAAGTCTATTTTGAATAATATAGATAGCACAGGCATGGCTACTCATTGCATAAAAAACAGTCATTTTGTAAATTTAAATAACGTTGAATTACTTCACTCTGAAAAGAAAGGCAAAAAACCGATTTATTAGAACAACTGGAAATTTTGGAGGCTGTAAAAAACAATAAAAATGTAACCAACGATCAGCAGAAGTTTACTGGCCATATTGTTTTAAATAAAATTATTTAAAATTAAAATCGAAATATTTAATTAAAATTATATAGAACGGATAGTACAAGATATAAGCTCATTATTGTATAAGAAATTATAATTCTAGGAAAGGCAAATTTAAATTTATTATAGTGTTATATCTTTGCAATCCCTCCAATTAATATCATGTAATATTATTTAAGGAACGAACATGAACTTTATCATTTAGTATTCATTGTACTCTTGACAAAGGCCTAAAAAGTCGAAACATGTGTAGAGTTTAAATAACACTTATGGAAACATTAAAAAGCATATTTTCTATATAATTTAAATATTACAAGATGTTTCACAAGGAACCAACCCAGTATATTAAATATAATTATTAATTTTTAATTAACAAATAAAGCAAGTTTATGTCTTTAATTCATTGAAATTGCTTATTTAATCCAAATAAAATGTCAAATATTCTCACGAAAACTATACATAGACAAAAAGCTAAATTAAAATTATTACGATGGGACTGCCTTCAATTTTCTCTGAAAAGGCAATTTATAGCTTGCAAAATAACTGTTGTGTTTTTAAAATTTCTTCACTGTGTGTCCTACAATCTATTAACACATATGTAATATATTGTGCAACATGGAAATTGTTATTTAAAGAAAATTCGACAGGCGTGCTATATAACATATTATTCACATTATGAGTACATTAGTCAACTATGCCTTTGTAAACCACACTGTTGCTTTCCTAAAACTTCCAAGTGTTCACATGAATGTAATGTTAAAACACATGTTGACGTCTCTTCAGATCTTCTGCAAGAAAAATTGTACTTGTAATCAAATCATTGAGATAGCGAGAACATCAGAGCTCTATTAATATGGTGTTACCTTT
The DNA here is from genome assembly GCA_963583905.1 of Stenurella melanura. Taxonomy (NCBI): domain Eukaryota; kingdom Metazoa; phylum Arthropoda; class Insecta; order Coleoptera; family Cerambycidae; genus Stenurella; species Stenurella melanura. The sequence continues at coordinate 30,982,334 of OY757314.1, read as the reverse complement.
GGCACCAGTTATTAAATATTTATCATATAGAGAGTACCTTATTTATAGAAACAGTTATCACCTAAGAGGTTACTGAGATTGTTTGCAGTTAATCCCAAACTAAACGTCCTCACTGACGTACAAAAACGACGTTGTGTCTATTGTGGTAAGGTCTTACGATTCTCTTGCCATTGCAATGTAGGTTTGTGTTCGGACCTGTTTAAAGTATCACATTGTATAACATATTTTGTACTTTGCACTTTTGATCCTGTTTCTCTAATAAGTTCCTAGCTTATAATAAGTAGCTTACAATATAGTCCCAAATTCGAAAATAATTATTTCTATCCATGGTTTTACGTAAAGAATTTATGGTGTTATACATTTTTACAAATAATGGTATGCGTAAAAACCAAATGAATAATTTCAGCATATTTATTGGATAGGCAGGGATTTTTCCCAGATAACCTAATAGATGGAAAGCAAACCCTGTAATTCTTAAACGATAGCCCTATGAACCCAAACGACCGAGGGAAAGCGAGTGCCACAAAAAGTTAAACAATGGACAGAAAACCCGAAACCCGAGGATAAGCGAATTTATCACTTCACAGGTAATATTAAACTCAAAAGAGGGAAAGAGAGTGGTGTGAAAAAACAATTTATGGTAAATAAGGCTCGCGCAAAAATCGGAAGACTTGATCGTTCACCGAACGGTTGTGCGAACGTTCCCCAGATGATTGCCGTTTGCATATGTTCGCTGATATGTAGGCGAGCGCTCGCTGATGTGTAGAATTTGAATTTTTGGCGATAACTCCACGAGCATTCGCAATTTTTTAAACAAGTTGTAAATAATACGATTTTCGATTCAAACTACTTCTATCGTAAAGTATGAGTCAAAACAAGAAAGAAAAAAGTCATGTATGTTATGTTGAAAAGGTTTAAGTTTAACAGTTTAAAACGTTGTCTTTCAGCCTTTTTACCTTCAATAACTTTGGAACGGAAAGAAATTTTTAGATTCTGAAAAAAGAGTGCAAGGCTTTAACTTAAAAAATTATAAAAATTACAGTAATATAAAAGTTACGCCGATTTGAAAATTGCTAGTTTTCAGCGCAGCGCGCTATGCTCTTGCGATTACAGACCATCTCTGTGACAGCAGGCAACCTAAGTATAGAATAGCATGCTGTAACATTGGAACCATTGATGTAATTTTTATAAATCTTTCGGCATTTTGAAGTTGAAGTTTCCAATTGTTTTTGCAGAATCTAAAAATTTCTTGCCATTCAAAAGTTATTAAGGGTCAAAACGACTAAAAATCGCATTTTTTCCAATGTTTAAAAGGTAACAACTTACTAAATTGTATGAAAAAAATCATAGTAGGCATTTTTTAATAAAAAAATTTTGTTAACAAAACTTGTTCGATATCATTCAAAAACCCTGGATCCGAAGTTTAGTTAAATTCTGCAACTCTCCGAAAAGTTATGAACAATAACAAAAAGCGAATTGAGGCATTAGGGCTGATGGAGGTTTGATAGAACATAATATTTAATTATTTTGGTTGTACTTATTATGCATTTGTGTAAATTGTTTAAAGAAAATAAATTTAGAAATAATTTTTATTTAAATGCCACAAAAGGATTTTTTTATCAAGACCTCATTTTTTTTTTTAGAATTTAACTAAACTTTGGATTTAGGGTTTTTGAATTTAGCATCTTAGATGGCCTTGCATTTAAAGATGGAAAGTGATTTGGTGGTCTTAAATAGACCTTAGTGATCTCTATCTTTTAAGATCAGTTTGATTCAAATCGGACAAAAGCCAAACAATTATTACGCTGTTACACTCTTAAGAGAGACACATTGTACATATAAGAATTTTTTTCTTATGTTAACCCATACTCTACGATATAAGTGTTTTGTAAATCGAAAATCGTGTTATTTATGATTTGTTTACAAATTTGTTGTTAAAAAAATGGGTTCCCATGGGATTGATCATAGACGTGCCACGCAAAAGTAATGTATAATTATAATTAGTACTCTAAGATTGTGCGAGTATTGAACTCGCTTTCCCCCGGGCATCCACGGACATTCGACTTAAAGTTAAATACCAAACTTTAACTCGCCCGTCTGCGGTTTTACTAAAAATGAAAAAGGGCCCCGCTCAAAATTTTAGCCAGAGGCCCCACAAATTCTTAATCCGTCCCTGCCTAATTGCATTGAAAACCTTTGACATGATTGGCATAATTGTCATTCTTATTATTTTTTCCGGAAAAGTTTCGGAATTCGCCAGATTTGCCTTAAATTTCCCTTAAAATTATTGGGAGGGGGGGCACTTGCCAACCCTTGCCCCCACCCCGAATTACGCCTATGGCTAAGATCATTACCTCTACCTTTGGTTGGGACAAAATGAACATCGAAAGATGCTCATTAATTTTTGTAATGTAAAATTGTTTTTAGAGTCTATAAAAACGAAACAATGAACGCTGTTGATATTTACTATTTTCTACACGTACTACCTGTTGACTAGTTACGCTATAACTGACATTGATGCTACGTGCATCTCTTTCTTCAAATTGTTAATAGGCATTTTTATGTACCTTATGATGAATTCAAGGCAATTAACCAATTATATTATATGTAAATTCATTTGTTACTAGTAATTTTCTAGCTTTGATGGACGTAACTTAGAGTTACGCAACTATTAATTTAAAATTTGCGATGATCAATAACTTTAACGGCATTTGCTACTGTACATTTAAGTTTACCACTTATTTAACTAATTGCTTATTTACCTTTTATAACCAAATTAGACTATAATAATATACGAATATATTTCTCGTATAAAGCCTCAAGATTCAAGTAGCAAATTGAGGAGAGTGATACATCTTTTCAAAGGCCTTTCAGTTTACTACGCAACTATACTTTTTTTTACTTTTATCCATTTGTTCGTGAGAAATAGCTGTTTCATTATTTTAACTTCACTAACTGAAAATAAGATCGAAGCAGTTTAAGCTACTCTATGTATTTTTTAAAATTACCCGACTGCACCGAGTTCCACACAGCAGCACAATATGTTTTAATATTATACGCGAACATCTCTGTACATATCTGGAGTCAATGAACATCATTCTCGAATAATTCTTTCAGGTAACTCTTTAAGAGACTCCAGTTTGGTTGCAAAAACGCACGATTTCAATTGTTCTCACAGATAGAAATCTAAGGGAGTTAGATCTGGTGACCTAACTTGCCACTTCTTTGCTAAAGGAAAGAGATATTTTGATAACACTCTAATAATAACTTACATAACCAGCAATATAATATGGATTAATTCTTTTAATTCACATGTGAGGGATCTATATGAACTAAAGTTTAGCTACCAAAGTAATCCAGACAATAAGCCGGGGAAAAGCTAAAATAAAATAAAAAGGCCATGTAGGTCCTTATCGAAATATTTTTTTGGCATTCGATTCCTGGGGTGATATGGATCATTTAGTAGCCATTAAAACCTTATCGGTCACCCCCTCTAACCCCTGGGGGCCAAAAATGGCCGAAATTTGGCAAAATTTTTCAAAATTTTCAACTGTCGAGTTATATTTTTGGCAAAAAAGGGACATTTCGAATATGGTATTTACCGAGTGCGAAGATGAAGAATTTCCATGTAGATGATCCAATTCTTGAAAATGAGGAATCTGATGATGAATATGATTGATCTCATTGTAAATAATCGTATATGTTACGGTAAACTGTATATAACATTATGGTATAAAAAGTAAAGAAAGGGCATAGTATAATTTGATATTATTTATGTTGAAATATGCAATAAAGTTTGAAACAGTCAATTAAAGAATGTAATAAAAATATCTGTGTTATTTTTTTATAATTAATAAGCATATTATCCTACACACACACATACAGACAGACAGAGAGAGAGAGAGAGAGAGAGAGAAAGGAAATAGTATCGTTGGTTTCTTGCCAAAAATAGAACTCGAGAGTTGAAAATTTTAAAAATTGAGACAAATTTCGGCCATTTTTGGCCCCTAAGGGTTGGAGGTGTGACCGATAAGGTTTTAATGGCTATGATTGATCCATACCTCAGGAATCGAATAAAAAAAATTCTCGATTCGGACCTACATGTCTTTTTATTTTATTTTCCGGTTCGTTGCCTGGACTAAAGGAAATAATCTTGAAATGCTCAATTTTCGGTATCCCACTACTTACTAGAAGGTCCCTAGTTTGTGATTTCAAGACTGATTTAAAGACATGGTCAAATAAAACTCGATTGGCTTTTGAAGACAAGAGGTTCGAGTATTTTTGGTGAACCATTAACTAAATAAATAAAATGATCAGTCATAATTTCTCACATAAAATATAACAAACACAATAGCCATTAGAATAACATTCAACACATATTCCAGGTTGAAACATACACCATTCCTTATTTATCACACTGTATTTCTATAACGACAGTATGCATATTTATGATGTGCGACTCATAACAGTTTTACTTCCTTATAATTTATCAGAGCAGTACAATCCCGTGTTTACATTAAAAAACTATATTCTCAATACATCTATTGTGTTCTAAGTTGAATGCTATGACAATTATGATAAGTTTCACCTTCTTTTTCATTTCCGATAAGTTTATATTTAAAATTGAATTGTGATTAATTCACATATACCAATTTGATGACGTAAGTACGTTTACATTTGTTTTAGCATGCGTTGAACCTTGGAACTCAAGCCCGATATTGTAGAAACCTTAATTTATAATGTTAATGTAACTATTCATCTTTGGTAGTATTAGAGGTTAATTGAAGATGTCGTGTTAGATAATGTTCCGCGGTTATTAAAAGCTGACTAGTCTTGCAGTATATAATATGACTTTTCAGCGTCTATAGCTCTCATGATGTATTATGTCAGTTATCTGACCGATCTCTTACAAATGTTCTTTTTGTGGATATTTAGTGAAAACCATTACAGTTTAACTTAGATTCATTTAGAATAAAAACTAATAATATATTTTTCGTCCTGCAGTTACGACGTGAAAGTATTTGCGCTAGTGCTACACTCACCAATAAATACATCTCCATTTTAGATTGTTTATTACCCTTTAGTGGCTATTTATCAATAAAAATATTACAAGAAATAGAAACAAGATATTATTGAATATGAAAATTGTTGCGTAGAGCTGATTCTGGTTTTGACGTCATAATTATTAGACTAATACCCTACAATCTGTGAACATTTTCGAAATTAGTTTTATTTATAATTAAAACAATTTTCTAATTATTAAAATTTTTATCATTTGCAATATTAATAACAGTTAATATTATTAATAAATATATAAAATTAATCGATAAACTTTCATTAGCTATTTCCACGCATGTCGTACAATTTTAATAACACTTGTAACGGTCTGACACTTTCCCTTAACTGGTGCTGTCGGTGATCTCCTTGGTAAATATAATCATAGTTGTTTACCAGTTAATTGTAACAAAAATAATACATGAATTATAAAATTGCTGTAATTATTTTGTGTGCGTATTTCAATACTGTGAAAAAAGAACACGCGACGTTAAATTACGTTATTTAATAGCCAAGGAATAAAATTGGCATGATATTTTTATCGTCATTAAAAAAAATTATTTATACATTATAATTAGCAATTTTTCCCTCAAAACGGCGTATTTGATATACTTACCAAATATAAATATATTCCTGGAAAATTATATTGACTGTTCTAGCAATTCTTATAAGTTAGTAAAATTATCATTTAAAGCAGGGAAAATCCCCTTTATCATTATGCTATTTCGTTTAGTGGTTGGCTGTATGGCTACTGGCCTAATGCAGAAAAAACTATGAAGGTGTAACCGGGTTTATTTTATGGATAATTAAAATACCTTCTATGTGAACCTAATTATTATATAAAAAAAACGTATTTCAAATCAATTTTTTTGCAAGAAAAGTTAACATTTTTTCGTGATAATAACAAACTTTTTAAAAATCGTGTAAAATTTAGAAATTTATGATTCTACTTCGTTTCATAGATTTACATAGGAGGTAATATTAAAAGATTAACATTTTTTTTTAATTCAGATGAAAATTAGCATCGCTAGAGTACATAATCGAACAACTGCAGCAGCGTCGTGTTACAAATATAGCTCCTTATTTCTAAGGAAAACTAATTATTTTCGATTAAAAATAATGGGTATTTATTGTACTAGTATGTAATTATGCATATGTTACGAAAGAAAAAGTTAGACACGGGACCGTCAGGTCGAGTGGCTAATTTTCTTAAGTGACTAATGTGCAATTATGCACGTGTGCAATACAAAATATTATCCTTTGATTACATTTTATTTAAATAATATTCTTTAAACGTAATTTATTTATTTTGTATCATTTGTAAACATTGTAATTGGGTAGGTCATGAAATGGTTGCTATGGTGTTGATTGTTATTTATTATTTACTATTTTATACATATAACAACAAATAAAGGTAGAAAATAATCACTAGTTGTGAAAAATGGGTGAGAGTTGGTACATCTCGGAAGAAATTAGAAAAGAACCAAATGAAGTTTGTTTAAAGTTGCTAACTAAGAAATCCCAGAAGTAATTCAGAGAATATAGCGACTGGGCAAAATGCAGAGGTGTTACTGGTGTAAATGAAAATGTGATGCTGGCATAATTCTTAGACTACGGAAAAAGTGCTTAGCTTCTTAATTGTGGAAAAAATACTCAATATACTGAAGGCAACTTAAAGGTTTATGAAAATGTTGGCATTTCTAAACATGGAAAACTGATTATGCTTAATTAAATCCGCTGCCCAACGAATCATTACTTCCACATCCAGATTTCCTATCCAAGTCTCTTTGATACCTCAATTTTATTTTATCAGCTCCTTTAATGATGAAGCGGGGGTGGTGGAGGTGTTGAAGTGGTGGAGGTGACGAAAAATGTTATACAAAAATCTGAGACCTTGGCTGCTAGTATACACACCAAATTCCAAGATTGTACTCATACCAACTTGCTTTACTTATTTTCCCTTATTTACTTTTATTTAACCCCCAACCCTTTAACGGAATCATCCCAAAATAAAACCTAATTTCAGATGTCGTCATTTTATTTTTTCAGCCGCTATAATGAGAGAGGGCTTAAAAAATTGTACAAAAAATCTGAGGCGTTGGTATCTAGTACATACACCAACTCCCAAGTTTTCGTATCTTTACCAGCTTGCTTTAGTTACTTTCCCATATTTATCCCTATTTAAGCCCTCAACGGAATCATCTCAAAATATAGTCTAGTTCCAAATGTCGCTTCAATACGTATGTAGTATACCAAATTTCAAGTGAAAATCTCAATTTTATTTTGTAACCCCTCTAATAATTGAGTGGGGATGGTGGGGAAGGGATGTAAAATATTATAAAAAAATTGAGACCTTGGCTTCTAGTATATATACCAAATACCAGATTTCTGTACTCTTACCAGCTTGCCTTACTTATTTTTCCTTATTACCCCTATTTAAGCCCCGACCCTTCACTGGAATTAGAACAATGTGTACCAAATTTCAAGTCAGTATCTTAAACCCAAAGCTATTTTTACATTCCCTCACTAGTGACTTTTTGAATATTCTTTCACCAGTGTGTAATACATCATATTATATATGTAAAATCACCATTGTAATAGCCATACTCCATGCCTGTGTTGAATAAAATATTTATAATGCACAGTAAAACATACCTTAAGTTTGGTTTCATTTTAACTAAGAACAATTACGAAAAACAGTGCATTTCTCGATCTCCTAAACCAAGCATCCCCATTCAAATCAATGATTTTCATCTTAAAATAATGTAGGTAACGTTAGGTTTGCGCGATGGTGCCTTTGGAGTCGTAGGTTCCACAAACAAAACTCTTGAACACAATACTCGAACACAATTTCTCCATTTCCATTTAAAAATCTTTATTTTATTTGTGTATTTCACTTATCAAGACTTAAAACTGGGTATTTCATAGTGTACAATGAGAAATACATATTTAATGTATTACATATGATTACATACATAATACAAAAAAATATTCAAATACCAACACTCGACACGCGTTTCGCTAATCACGTTGTCATCGGCAGATGACTAAAACTCATTATCTTCCGACGATGCTGATACAGTTAGCGAAACTCTCGCCGAGTGTTGATATTCGAGTGTTATATACAAGAGTGTTTGTGTTTGTGAAAACTACGTCTACAGGTTCAGTAACACTATCGACCAATGGGAGCAATATATTAATATTTTCGTTATTTATTATGTCGGCTTCCTGGACTTTAATGCCTGGATACCTGAAGCTGAATCTCTTTCTTTCAACGCTTCCTAATAGTGAACGATTAAAGCTAGAATATTCTAGTTAGTTGAAAACGAAAGGGAACGATATGCTAAATAGAATAACAAGCGACTGAGCAAGGTGTGCGCTTTTCTGATACGCGCTTGGGTTATACAATGCACCAAATTCAAAGAGGGAGGGCCAGAATGCTGCATGTAGGAACCAAAAATAAGTTATCAATATTATATGATATGCTTAACATAACGTTCAAGAATAAATGTGACATGAAAAGCATCGTATTGTTTTCGATGTAATGGTGATTATCCAGCACCTTATTCTTCGAAGCCCTCTCACTTCTTGACCACATCAATAGGAAAGTGGACAATATAGAAGGGTTGATAGTCCAAGGGAAACGACAAGGTAAGAGGTAAATAGTCTGGTCCCAGAATGTTGGGGTGATTTCGCCAAAGATCTGAGTTGAAAGAGCATTTGTGGGGTAGACGTGATACGATCTAGAACATTGCATAAACCACAAAATATTTGTTAATAGGTTTTGAACAATAATAATAGAAAAGTGATGCTTGGCTATTAAGTATGTATGTGCTTTCAATGGTAAGGGAAGGAACAAATCCTATATACTACTCCAAAAGAATAAGAATCCTCGAAAGATATGCTAACCCACTGCTAGTTCTGAAGATATAACTACATGGGGGAAGTTTGTCAGTGAGCTGTAATTAAGCGGAAAAGTTTTGGTATCATCTACGATCTCCGACTTTATCTTCTTGACCACGCTATTTCCCGATCGCTTGCTTTGACATTGTTGACCTAGTAACACTTCCTCCAAAAAGGGTGAATCGTCTATAGATCTGCTTGAAACTTACATAGAGATAATATGGTCTTCCATAAAGCTGTGTGGGAACATTTTAAAAGCGATATCGTAGTACAATTTCAGGTTCAGATATTTTTGAATAATGACCTGATGTGCTTCAGAGGATACTTTTTACCGGTGCCCCCAACTTTTCTATCACTTTATAACTCCTCTATGATTGTATGGTATTGTAGGCTAGATCACGTTGTGAATGCAACACTTAGCTGAGTTGAGGAAATGTGCCCATATTACCATGGCTAAAACCGTTTCAATGTCCATACCTATAAAGTGGATTCCAGAAGATTGATACCTACCTTACTAATAAAACAAAACAATCTCACAAATACACTTTTTTAAATATTATGATGTCACCTTTAGTTATTGTACTAACCTGTTTATTCAATGCACAATTTGTATTTGCGGGAAACTTTGATATTAGCGAAGTTTTAAACTCCCTTATTTTCCGGTACGTGTATTTTGCTTAATCACAAATTATTCCATTTTGCAAATCAACTGTTTTTATTCGCGACTAACCGGAGTATTCTAGCTTTAACCGTTCACTCTCAGGAAACCCTTCAGTTTTAGATTTCCAGACTTGGACATCCAGGACATCGAGAATGTCAGTATGTTGATATCTGTGATGTGGTCAGGTATAACATTTTAACTGGATTTGTAATTAATGTTAGAATTTGTTTCCACTGGTATTACTGTAGGATCTTATGTAATACTATTTACTATACACTAGCTAGATATAAATAATATATTCAAAATTAGAAAACTATTATTAGAAAATTACTTAGTTCACATAATTATGCGAACTTTAAAAAATTGATAGACATATTTTCTATTTACATATAAAAATGTAATTAATATAAGTTTTGCAAGAGTAAAACTTCATAAATTTATTAAAATATTTTAACCTAGAACTAAATAATGCAATTTTCTGTGCATTATTTCACTCTAATGAATGTAATGTCATAATATCCCATGTTTAATGTGTGAAAATATAGACGATTATCGCTAAAAATCCCTGAAATATATTAATATTTATTTTAATTTATTATAAATTTGCTACATGTATGTCTTTACATGCATAATTATACACTGAATATTTATCTGACCCCTAAGTTACAAATCTAGAACTGTCTTTTATTAGTGCTAAAATTTGTTATTATTATTTTTAAAATTATCTAGAAAAAAATTATAGTTTTATCTGTTGTCCCAGTTTCCGAAATGTCCTTTTTGTTACTCCACTATAATCAGTAACCTTAAAATACAAGTATACTCCGCCTCGAACACTTATCAGCAATTCTTTTCAAATATTATTTTTTTCGACTTAGTGGTCGTTTCCATGCCTTGAAATTAAGGGCAAATATCGGGACCTTATAGAAACCGAAGTCGACATATTTATCTACATAAATCACTCATAAAAAACGTCATTACATACAAAATTTGATTTCAGAAGGCAAATATCTCTTCTGTGATATTTATTACAACGTTCAGTTGATGCACAATACTCGATGCTCAATATTTAATTGAATCGACTAGGTATAACACGAATCTATTAATTTTCCAATTTGCAGAGCGTAAAATAAGTGGCACAGGTACCAATTAGGAAATAAATTATATAAGCATATTTGCGGTTAGAATTCGACTGTGTTCTAGTATTGTGCTCTGAAGCAAAATATATACTGACTTGTCATTCGGTATGATGCAAATTATTACTAGTACTACCACAAATGATTTTTGTAGAATGACTTCTGTGGGAATCATGTAATCAGGGTTAAAATTTGCGGTATAGAGCACTTGTTATGATTATGAATTGGGTGTAGAAAACATGTTACATACTCAGTAAAGTAAGGAAAATAGAAACGAATATGATAAACAGAATATTACATTATCCCTTTATTTTGGTTTTCTTAACCTATGAACCCCACCTTTCGATCCTATTTCTTGGCACTACGTTGTCTGCGCGTTTCTTAAGTTAATTTTTCCTATCTCAACAACCAACAGTTTCTTATTATTAATTCTGTGTTAATGTTTTTATGTTTTCAAATATTGTTAAGCCGCTTGGCCTGTCACTATACATACATACACAACGCCTTAACAAATTTGCTGAAGTAGGGTATCAGTTTCATTATTTTTATCTCAATCTCTGCCTAGCTGTCCTCTAGCTCTTGAACTGTTACGGCGCTCCGGTACCATAGATATTCAACAGGATTAGGACTCAAGCGTCCTAGTTGATTTTACATGCATCTAAATTTCAAAGAAATTTGATTAGATTTGATGTCGAACTTAGAGTGTAGAGATTAATCACCCCACAGTCGACTTTTTGTTATTTATTATTTTCCTCTTAGAACATAAATTGTTTTATAGCTACGTAGGAAATATTATTAATCGTTATAATCCCGGAAAGTAGTAAATGCTTATATAAACAAACATATTCGGCCCTAGTCTATTTATAAATTTGAAAACAATAAAATAAAGTCAATGTTGATTATTAGAAATATCCATATATAATAAAATCCAATCGGTGCGAGCCCCTTCCTCTTCGCCATCTGAACTAGATAAAGGCTCTTTAGGCGGGCTTTTTCACGGTACGCGCCCGGTACTAGAAAATTAACTTCTTATCTAATCGATTAAATTCAAACATCTCTTTCTAGGCGTGCTTTTACGACCCTCAAAATTGTTCACGATACTCCGATATATACTCGACGTGCGTCTACTAATTTTGTTAAAACGTCAGCTACTCGATTAACACGTTAAAAAATTTCGGTTTTCGTTCGCTCCTGTGGCACCGAATTTTAGATTTGCGCGGCGAAATTTACGATGCGGATTATCTAGAACCTTTCCCCTTTCCATCGCGACGCCGTACGGTCCCTCTGAAGGTGTATTCCGAAAAACATGATCGTTTTAATATCGCACATTTTTTAACTTTTTTCGCCCTCGAAGAGCGCATTTTATTTTTGCGGTCTTTCGCCTACATATTGAAAATAAAAAATCTCAAAGGACAAATTCGGTTCATGACGGATCGACCCTATGAGGGTTTAAAGCGAATCTTCTAAACGGTGGCTCCTTGAACCAAAAACTTCGACCTTATCGAAATTGTACACAATTAAATGATCTAAAAGTCGTTTTCTTTATTTTCGTTCTGCTCCAAAAATAAGCGAGCTGTGAGTGGTCAAAGTGGAGGCGATCCTGGTGTCATGAAGTCATAGCTGAATTTGAGGAGAAGTTAATCGTATATGGGGTGTGTTATATTAATGTGACACTTTGCTACTTCCGACAGGTAAGTAAAAAAGTTTAATTTCATGTTAAATAATAAATAATAATATGTTAAATATTTGACATTACAAATCAGTCAGTTTGGTTATATTGACCATTCTCTGTCACCTGATTTTGACACAGTCTGGAGGGCACACAAACCTCATCCAATCAGAAAGGAATACTAATGTAAACAACTAGAGATGAGTTAATAGCAGAAGAAGTTTAAGCTTGTTTAATAATGAAACACAAGTATATATAAACACGACAATGACATTGTTTAAATCTTTGTAAAATAAACACTTGCTAAATTGAATAATCAAAACGAACCGGGGTTCCTTCCGATAGTCAGTTTTAGTTTTTTTTTCTCCGTGCTGGAGATTGATCAGTAATTATTGTAGTATAGCCGAAGTGACACCTCTCCCTTCAAGATGAATTAGTGATAAGGCCCTTTGTAAAGTATTGTAACCATTATTGTTATGTTGTGTGTCTCTAAGCAATTTTATGGCCCAGTGCCAAAAATAAATGTCACATTGTTTTTCATCTGTCTTTGTTAATTCTCAACAACCCAACCTCTAGTAAAAGCAAGTGACCCCTGTTATGACCATTCCGGTGGTTGTGACGTTATTAATACTAAGGTAATTTTTTCTAGCTCAGAAAATTTGCAGTCGATTGTTACAAGTAAACCATTGTAGGATGGCCAACAGCCGCGGCAGCCGCGCAGAGAGAGAAGAAATATCGTCGCTGTTAAATAGAGACAAGTTTCGTAACTATGAACGTAGTACAGTCGGGGGAAGAAGTTCAAGTAAAAGGTGCTCTCTTATTTACCAACAATCCGGGTATGTCACAGGTCAATTGATGTTTTCGATTGAACAACAGATCTTTGTACACGTAACATTAATGTTTATAAGTAGATACTTCTAATAGGTACCATGTGTTAAATATAAGTTATACACTACGAGCACTTTTCTCAAGACTGTACCGATGTTTACAGGAGGAAGGAACATAAACAAGTGAGCTCCGTAAGGGTGGGGTGGTTTCAACTACTGCGCATCCTAATCTCGTTGGCCATTCTAGGATGGTCGACCTGTACATATCACTTTACTCATTGACGAATAATACAGATGGCAAGTCGGCCACTTGTCAGTTGAGTAATATTTGGCGTGAAAAATGTTGAGACACACAAAGATAAGGCTTAATAACGACAACGCCCTTGTTTCCTCCATGTGTATTTATATCTCTGAGATATGGACCGCTAGGTAAGCAAATACCCGGTATTCAGAGAATTTCGGAATGTCAGTTTGGAGACGTTTGCTGCGAATTCCCCAGTGTAGTATGTAAGAAATAACTAATAGAAACCTATATTGGTGTTTATTCCACAACTCTACACCCAGATAAGCCACTGCACCATCAGCTCGGGTCTATAAGATATACGCCCCCTAAAACGACTCTAGCATCGTACTCTTTCAAGTTCTGTAATTTTCTGACAACCTTAATCGCAGAGAGCACAATATAGAATAATGAATGATTCAGGGAGAACTAGAAGGTAAGAATTGAAGAAGGTAGGGTACAAGAGGGTGCCCTCTAAAATATAGGATTGATGTTGGCAAATAACTAAAGCTTTCTGAAATGCGAATGAAAGAGCTTTCCTCAGGTCGTACGCTTAAGAGGCAACGGCGACAAATGGCGTGATTCTGTTAGACGTACCGTACATCAAAGACAGGCCTAGTAGAATAATGCATGGGCCGCAAAATATCTGCCAACATATTGTGAATAAGAAGAAAGAAAAATTAATACTTTACTCTCATCAAAACAAACTTCATTAAAATCTAATTTTCCGTATATTATTATTAGAGAGAAGATATATTCTCTTTTATATAATAAACTCCTTTTCCTACAAAGATAGTACTAACCTATTTGGCTGTAGATGAACCATATAACATGTCACTGAGTTCGGTTAATTAAATTTAAAGTCAGCTCTAATGCAAAATTAAAAAAAGAAAGATCTAGTCACATTTTTAAGAGTATAGTTAATATTATCTAAATTTACTTCTATATTGTGTTTTTTTTCAGTAAAGTCCTTTTATGTATTATTTATCAATTAAAATGTTGTAAACTTGTTAGCAGAGCATATCTAATTTAATGGATAATATTTTATACCAGGATCTCCACACTGAAGGTAATAAGCATAAAGATAAAAATTTCAAGTCTAAATATTAGTATAGGTACTTTAATTTTTGTAATAATAATAAAACAATGGGCCTATTATTCTGAATTTAATTAATTAATTATAATTATCACTTAAAAAACTTTCACGCGAAAACCTTTCTACAAAGATATAAATCTAACTTATTTACTCTAGCGGTTTGTTAGACATTTCGAATATATTATGAATTTCACTCTTCTGATATTTAAAAACAGAACAATATGCAATATTTTTCATCGAGACTATATATACATGGATAAAAAAAACTTAAAGCTTATTTAAATTAGCAAACCCCATGACAATCAGTTTGGTTCTTTACTAAATACTGAAACTACAAATATAACTGGTACGGTAGCGCAGCGGACTATAGCGTGGTGAGTGGCTATCAGAATTGATCACATTGTCTATTATATTGAGTTAGATCCTCACCTCACCACTAGTCAACATGGATGCAATCATAGGATGCAGCGAGGTAAAAATGTATACTGCATAAAAATCTCTAAACAAATTGAATACGAATTATGATTTGTGTTATTTAGGTCGAAATTATGACTATGAACTATGCATTTTATTGACATTTTGTTGAGACACCAAGTGACACAAAATATTTAAAAAATTCCTACGTAATACCTAATATTCTGAACACATGCAGAATTTACGTATATCAGCATATCCTTCATTAGTAAAAAAACCATTTTCATTAAAATGTTAGTTTTTTAATTCTGCAAAGAAAATATTCAGTGATAATAAAAATAAATAGTTGTGTGAAATAATAACAATTTGCTCTTAAAAAATTTTTTGTTTTGTTGTTAAAGTCCATTTTTATCCTAAATATTGTAATTGTTAGAAGACTTCTCGGTCGCTTAATGTTACCAAAGATTGAGAGAAACTGACAGTATTTCCTAAAAATAACTAACTTAGAAGGCATCTTGATGTGATTAAAAACACGAAGTCATTTTTGGCAATGAAATAAGCAATAGATGTGTAATTTATTATTCAAAAACTCTTGAATTTTAAAGCCTGAATTAAAAAATGTCCAACAATCAATGATAAAAAAGTTATGATTTTAAATGTCCGTTGCAAATGGGAGGCTTATGATCGCATCCAAAAATCATATTTACAGCAAACGTTGAGGCATTTTTAAGGTTTTAGTTCGTCAGGAGATTTGTGGATACCTGTATATCGTATAATAAAAATATATGTCCAATAGGAAAATAATGTAATATTCTTAAAATTCAACCCCTGTGTGTGTTGAAATTGTTACTCTTAGCCCGCAAATAATTAATCACCGCAAGATTTCACCACGAAATTTTCTAATATACCAAGGACGAAAATGCAACAACCGGTACATTTATCGCAGACTTCTCAATCAAGGTCAAAATAAATTGACCATAATTTTATTAACGAAGTTTTGTAAGTGTATGTCTATAGTTTATTTATAGGTATGGTTTTTGATAACGACTTTAACAAATATTGCTTTTATAAAAAGTATGTATAAACTCAAACAAATAATAATAATTTGTGCAGAGGTGTTAAAATAGATGGATAGTGCAGAAATTGGTTCAAGGCTTAGTAAATATTTATTAATTTAAACGCTACAGTAAACCAGCACGGACATGAATGTTGACTAGGGTGGTTCAAACATATACTTGTGAGAGAAAAAAATTGATTTTGTTTTATCCCACACCCCCTTCCCAGGATTGTTTGATATCCTAGGAGAATGATCTTCTTTGTGCCAAATCGGTTAATATTAATATATATCGTCAAAACCATGAAAGAGTGATCACCTGTTTTTGCACAGCTCTTAAAAGCCTTTTTGACATTTGCTTATTTAACGTCGACCTATTTCCGCTACGAGTTCCCCTTTAAAAAATTTTGCCGAGTCTTTCCTTTATAGAATAGTTACTAGAAATGTTTTACCTGCCTAACATCATGATACTGCAAAGTTCATAGTAGCAAGGTCTAACATTTAATAAACAAGATAGTCACTACCATACGCCCCTTCGGAAGGATTATGTACCATATATGCAACTCCCGCCTAAGATTACATAACATCGCCGCTAGAAGATAGAAGGAGAGGTAGGTCGCTACACAAAAGAGGTAGCCTTAATAATATCATTTATTTGACTTATCAAATGTGATACACATATTTTTCATTAACCACTTCTATTGAATAAGTGTATTATAGAAATTCCTTTCTTTAACAATTAAAAAATAATTATTTAGTATTTAAAGCATTTTTACATTTCTACCGCCGCCGCCCATGTCCCATAAAGGAGATGCCAAATTTACTCCGCGTTTTCGTTTTTTGCTGTCCCAATTGAGATTATATATACTATACCCGCGTTGGTCTAAGCTAATCTTAGTTGTTGCAATTATTTTTATTGGAAAAAATATCTAAGTACTTGAAAATTATGGCAACATATAATCTTACCGATTGTCTGTACTTAGTTGCTCGTTGTGTGGTTAAAAAACTATGAATATATTAAAATTAAGTTGTTTTTGCTAATGAGGTATTATTAATCATCAGTGAATATTTTCTCGTCATAAATGTCATTATTTAACAGTAAATAATATATATTTAAATTTTAATGTATAACTAAGTAATACCTATTAACACAGAGAAAAAATAACATGAAGCTGGCTTTGGGCAATACATTATTCTATTCTAGGAGTGAGTTACACAAACGTAGGCTATTAATGATTTTTGTCTATTTTAAACGTGTAAGTAACTAAAGAAGATGCGTAACTTGTAACGAAGCAAACTTTAATCTGAAATATTTTAGCACCAACCTCTGTTTATTTCATTATATTTAGATTTTATACTAAGCACCACACATAAACACTGCTCTTTAATTTTTAAAATACAGAAAATCCGCCAGGTGGAGTTAGGGACCCACCACCTACCAGTATTAGCGCCGTTGATCAGTCGTTCAACCCAGACAAGCAGAACAATAGAATCCGCTAGATGGCGCTAAGGACGCACCGCCGACTGGGTTTGTTTCACCGTCGACGAACACCTCGCCCAGCTAGCAGTGTGGGCATTCATTAATTTGAATCATATTCATTCAGTTGAATTACTTTCCGTTTTGAAGTGTGTAGTGTCCGCACGAAGCCGCCGTCAATAGGAAGTAAGTAAACCAATAGTTATTTGGTACGCAACCTGGCCGAAACCGTTGACCCCGAAGGATCCGCCGACTAACCGTAACCTGCTCCGCCCGGTGTCCGCAAGGATACTTTGTTTGGCAACAGGTTCTCGTGTTTGCCCTCTGGCCTAGCCCCCAGACAGCCAGAGGACAGCGAGAATCTGAACGGTCACGTGCATGCTTCCTGGCCTAGTCCCCAGCCAGCCGGGAAGCCACGAAGACTTCTGCTAAGCAAAGTAATACGCGGACCTTGTCGGTTTAGTGCATTCTCTGAATGGGCTAAACCGTTAAGGAAACACGAGCAGGAGTGGGTTGGTCAACAACTGGGAAATTCTCGGCGGACAACAGGTACCGTGTTTGCCCTCTGGCCTAGCCCCCAGACAGCCAGAGGACAGCGAGAACCTGGGAAGTCCCGTGAATGCTTTCTGGCCTAGTCCCCAGCCAGCCAGAAAGCCACGTGGACATCCGTCTACCGAAAATAACGCCCGTGACCAGGAGTGAGTCCATGTGTTTGCTAACCGAACCCTAGCCAGGTTGCATAAGCCGTATTGCATAAGCCGTATTGCATAAGCCGTATTGCATAAGCCGTATTGCATAAGCCGTACTGCATCAGCCGTATTTCATAAACCGTATTGCATGTGATTTTTCATTAGTTGCTTCCTCCCGCTTGGTATCTGCGCTGCCCTGTCCGCCTGTTTATCCGTAGTCGTGGCCCGTGCTTCCTGTACCGTTTGTTTTACTCCGCCGTCACCGTTTTGTGCTTTTAACTATTTTTAACCGTTAATAACCGCCCTCTTGCTTCGCTTAACTAACAGCTACCGTCACCCCGCTTTTGTTTTGTTTCTGTATTAGTTTAACCTGTAATTAATATTAGGTAGTTAGCATTGTACAAAATAGGCATAATAAATATTTGTATATAGCTAATTTGAACTTTGCCTTTTGCTTTGGTTGTGTGTGAAGTCCACTATCCCTATAGACCCCTGGATATACCGTGTCTCCTCTGAGGCTATCCCAGCCCTACTGAAACAGGCTGTGTCAAGAGGCTATTGTGGGTCCTTTACCCCACTTGAAATAATTGTAAAGGTGGCGCCCGAGCTACTGTACCGTGCCGAAAGCTCGAATGTCAAGGTGTGACGCAAGAATAAAACGTCACAAACTATGATTTATTTTGTATGATTACAATATATTGTTAATGCAGAAAAAATCTTTATGACCAGTAATAAGCCTTATTAATACAAATAAATGTAGATAAAATTTAGTTATCAAAATTTTGCGTCTTCAAGTGTGACTAAAACGGTGCAATAGTCTACAAATTTAATTTTATTCACAATACTGAATATATGAAATTATACAAAAATCATCAGATTTTACCCACAATACCCACAATGAAGTAAGATTAAACCTGCATTTTAGTTCTGCTAGCAATTAAAAAAATTCTAAAATGAATTTATCTATTTCTCATTTGATATTTTTCATTGTAACACTAGTATCCACATAGCCCCTTACGACCATGGAGAGTCCATCTTGAAAAAGGAACGTATTGTAAAACTACCATGAAATAACTGTTTCGATACTATCGTGAAAAAATTACCTCGAAAATCTGATTCAAAACTGCATTGAATAAGTGACAGCCATAGTCTACCGCCAACGCAGTTTGTTTAACAAACATGAAAAAAAAAATCAGTTGTGATATTTATTAAGAAAGAGGATCCTCTGCAGCCCTGTCCTATGCGGGCGGAATCCAAAGTCAACAAGGTAATTACATAGATACACACAATAAAGTGACGAATGTTGATGTAGAAAATGTAGAGGATATAGAGACGAATAGGCAGAATCATTAAAAAGGATAATATCGGATTTATACTGGAGTAAAACTAAAGTTTGTGGGGAACTACTATAGCAATTTTTTGCTGAAACTTTTTCTAAATATTTTATGAAATGCAGTAAAAAGCTTTGTGGTAAATGTGCGGTGAAACGCTTTTGCTCAAACAAAAGAATGTTAAAAATTGCGTTTTTTCGCAGTTTTCTTTTAAATATCTCTAGTTGTATCACCCGTATCACGATAAAGAAAGGATTCGCAACGAAATTGCGAGAAAAACTAGATTTGTTCGAACCTTTTTGGTTAATTTGTCAAGTTGTAAAACATAAAAACATTTGAGGGCGGCCATTTTTAAACAATTGATGATAACTTTAACCATAATACACATATTTTAACGAAACTTTAAAAGAATACACCCCTCGTCGCGTTAAACTAAAAGAAACAGTATTATCAAAACCGTATAACTAATTCTGACAACACAGCGCGAGCTTCATGGAATGTGGTATCTGAACTAGTGAATAATAAAAAAAACCATTCTAATATTCATATTAATAAAAACGACATTTTAGTGACAGATCCATACGAGATAGCAACGGATTTTAATCAGTTTTTTGTTGAGACGCCGATTCGATTAGTAGCTCAAACTTATCCTAAAAATATAGGTAGTAAGGCAGAGTCAAATGTGTTTAACGAACATTCATTGTATCTTAAACCTTTCACAAAAAGAGAACTATTAACCCTATTAAATGGAAAATTAAAAAACAAAAAGTCATCTGAGGCAGATGACATTCCATGTTTTATTTTAAAACGGGTCCTTGATGTAATTATAGCCCCATTAACGTACCTAATTAATAGATCCTTTGAATCTGGCATGTTTCCGCAAAATATAAAGACTGGGAAAGTTACTCCACCGTATACAAAGAAAGAACCATGTTATTTACAAAATTATAGACCAGTTGTCAGTCCATTTGGATTTTCAAAAATGTTCGAATATGCGTTTTTAAATCGTCTTTTACCTTTTCTCAGTAAATTCCAAATTGTGTCAAATAATCAGCACGGCTTCTATATAAACAAGTCTACATCATCTGCAATGTTATCATTATATTATCAAATCATAGAGTATGTTGAGGCAGGCGAATGTCCAGCGAGGATCTTTTGCGATCTGAGTAGGGCATTCGACTGTGTCAACCATAAACGCCTATTGTGTATTTTAGAAACGTATGGCATAAGAGGCGTCGCATTGAAGTGGATATCAACATTCCTACAAGATCGCAAACAATATGTATCTTTAAAAGTTGAAACTGAGAAATCTGTGGATTACGTAAACTCTGATTGCTTGGATGTAAATATGGGGGTTCCCCAGGGATCAATAATCGGTCCGATCTTATTTGTTTTGCATGTAAACAATATATCCTCAGTTAATAAAAACAATTATTACACAGCCTATGCTGATGACTTTTCTCTTGTTATATCATCAAAAAACACTGAATTATTGAATGTTAAATGAGCAGAGGTGGTTACGAGAATATCAGATTTCTTTAATGGCATCGATTTATTTTTCAACACTGAAAAAACTGACATGCTTAGGATACATAATCGCCAAAAAGAAATAGACGAATTAAATTTCGACGTCAACAGGGTAGCTATAACAAATACACATGATAGCGTGCGTTTTCTTGATATTCATTTGGATGAATTTCTCAACTGGAAGTCGCATTGTTTAAGACTTATTTGTAAAATGAATTCGTTGAAATTTCTTTTCATTAATTTGCGGACGGTAATAGAAACACATCAGTTAGTGCAGGTCTACTTCGCCCAAGTAGATTCTAGACTTAGGTACGGAATTTGCTTGTGGGGAAATTCTACCGAGGCAACTAATGTACTCATTGCACAAAAAAGAATAATTCGATGCATAACAAACATACCGCAGTGGGAATCATGTAAAGATGTTTTTAAAAAGCTGAATATTTTAACTCTCCCGTGTTTATATATGTACGAAATGTGTATCTACGTCTATAAGAACAAAATTAGTTTTACCACCAATAAAGATATATATAGTTATAATACGAGGCATGATGAGTTTCATGTGCCGTTCGCCAAACAAAAACTTAGTTTAGATGCTCCCAATTGTATAGGACCCAAGATGTTTAACTGCCTGCCACGAACAATTAAAGACAGTGAAAATCTGCATATTTTTAAAAGAAATTTAAAAACATTTTTAATTGCCAAATGTTATTATAAAGTGTCTGAATTCTTACCCTAATTGACGAATCCCATACAATGTACATTGTCACAATGGAAAATAAATGTTATTGTTATTATTATTAAACTATCATGCCAAGTTTCAAGTTAACAATAACGCCTAAAAAACAATTGCAAATTTGAAAATAAAATGGTCGATTGTTTAGAGGCATCAAGTCCTATAACAAACATTTTTACTTCACACAGCTTACGGTGTGTGAATTTTGGGCTTTACTAACGCCTTCTATATTCATTCATATGCGTAGATATTATTTTCCAGTAATATACTGGATAGATAATATTCTGTTAATTCCTCTGACATTATTTGTAGAAAATAATACATAAGGGGCAGAAAATTTCAGAAACAAAATCAAGAAAATAAAAAAGTGGCACAAGTAATATTTAGGAAGGATTACATATGAGTATACTCTCTGGCAGCATTGTCTTTTCTTTCAACTTAATGATTCAAGGCACCTATTGGCTCGATGACAACAGTTTTGGTTCACCTCCTTACTATTCAAAACATAAATAATTAGGAAACAGGGCAGTGACTATTCACTAGAGGTTGAACGTTTTTGCCTTCAATTCGGAGATATTCCAAACCATGAATATACCTGCCAAATCGAGGCTTAGTAGTAGTAGTAACTATTTCTTCTTTGTTTTTCTAGGAATTCTTTGAATCAACAACACATTATTTCCTATGATCAGTATTACTTTATCTCTTTAGCATGTTTAAACGATGTTTAATGATAATTTTGCTATTCCACTTTATATTCATACCGGGACATACATTTAAGTATGTCACAGATTTCGTAAGTATCAAGTTCAAACTGTTTTTATTTTTCATGTTATAAAAATGATACCAGTATTAAATAAGTAAACTAAATGAATTTTAAGTTTAATAAGAACTCGTTTGAGTTCACATTTGCCAGCAGTTATCGTGTGTTATGTTCATTAACACATACTAGAAAAAGTGAAACTTGCATTAAATTTTACGTAATGTAATTTGTTATATCGGAACAAAATTCACTTGTAGAAAACTCAACTAGCGGTAATTAATGCTTGATACTCCTATCGCAAATAAATAGATACGAGGACATTTTATAAAACTATGTTAAAAGCGTATAGTTTATCAAAATTTTTAATTTATCTTTTAAGTTATCTATGAGAAATAAACTATCTATAAAAATATCAATTTCCAATCTTTGCATTCTATCGATAACCTGAATTTTGGTTCTGCTAGCAATTACAAAGCGATAAAATGAATTTATCTATTTTCGTCCAGTCAGCCACGACAAAAAAAATGCGAAACCTCGAACTCCGGTTAGGAAAGCTCCATTTTCAAGACATGAACGGCATTCGATTCGTAATTGATAGTATTGCAAAGTACTTGCAGGTGCTCACGAAAATGGTATGTTAGTTGCTGGTAGGGGTTAAACTCAACATATGGATTAACAGACAAGTCTGTGCCAGTTAAATCTAGTATGGTAGTTATCAGCTAACGCGAGGATATTGAGCTGTGGTGTTCGAAACTAGCGGATCAACCTCTATATATATGATCGGCTATTACCGTCCTTCTTATTCTTCTTCATCTCATTGACAACATATTGAGACACATACTGTGATTCTTGTAATATTCTGGTCTCCCTTTCTTTGTTGTACAGTATGCGCAACAGCCTCACGTCTTCTATCTACCTCTTAAGTGCATTACTCTCTTTTCCATTGGCTTTTTAGTGACATCAGCCCAACGTTTTAGTGGTCGTCTGCTTCGCTTCTTGTCGTCAGATTTTCTCTGCACTTTCAACTATTACATATTATCCTCTTTCCGGTTGATGCGGCCAATAATCGAGAGGATTTGAAAGAATACGATGCTGGAGAGTTGGATTGGGGGACCTGTTTCTTGGAAGATTGAGATGTTGGTGCAATGGGCTTTCCAAGAATTCGGAGTAAATGTCTCCAGATCCACATATCAAAAGCATCAATACTGTCTGTCTGCCTACCTAACATTCCATGTGTGTCCCTTATTAATAAATTATAAATATAATACGAGTCACATACAATTTGTATATTTGGAAATTCAGAAAGTTCCTCACAATTATAACGAAATTATACAGCGTAACTACGACGAGAACGAAAGGACCACACTTATTCGCCAGCTTGTATCTTGACACGTTGTATGTCTTAAGCGTGCGCATGTCAATTCGCTTCTTGTATAATTTCATTAAAAGCCGAAGGACCTCTGTCAATGGTCTTTTGGTTATATTTGTTTTACTTGTATTTGTTTACTTGCATAGTCAATAGATCTTTTATTTTATTACTATTTCATTCAGTACTACGTTTTGATATACGGTATAACTTAATAATAATTCATAGAACTGGTATATAAATATTTATGATATCTCGTAATAAAAAAAATTGGTTCCTTAACTGATACTATTTTCACATTCTATTGTTCTGCATGCAATAGTTTGACAATTTACTTATTTCTCTAATTGCAGATATATCCGGTAAGAATTTCTTTGCTTGTTTAAAATCAGCGAGGAGTAAAAAAATCATGATATGAACAAATAAAAACATATATCTATATAAGATTATTTTGATTTGCAGTTCATGGAAAAATTCATATAAACATTATATAAGATGTACATAAGGTTAAAAGTAATTCTAATTTGACAAGGAGTGTGAAGGAGACAACCAATAAGAATGTTGGTGGGTAATATCACGTGACCTGTGCAGGTTATTATTTTTTAGTTTTATTTAAAAAAATATATTTCAACATCACTACTACCGTATTTATTTCATTTAGAGCGTTAAAAACAAATAAGTTAAGGGGGAGGGGGGGTAAAAATATAATGAATAATCCTGCACACGTTTATGGCTAGGTAGTAATATCAGCCGTTTGCCTAAAAAAGTATATAGAAATATATTATTTAATATGGATCAATTTGAAAAAGGTTAACCAATGTGGACATGCATGTAAGTTGGATCTTTTTAATATGTTACATCTTGTATACAGAGTGTGCCCAATAAGAGCGCAACGCCCCACTAATTTTACCACGTTGCAGCAAATATAGATGATTTTTTGACTGTGTGCCAATTATTTTGAGCAGTAACAACTTCCTGGTGAAATTCCAAGGCCTACCATAATTCTATATGCAATACCAAAAGTCAATAAATCATATTAGACATTGCTTCATCGAAAAAATCTATAAGAATAAGTTATTAAGAATCGCTAAAAGCCTCCAGATCCCAAGTTTCATTAAAATCTAAGAAATGTAAAGTTGAATTTAAGGAGAAAGAGACGGACTGATAAGTGTATTTTTTATGGGGGTAATTTGGTCGAAAAGATGCAATTTAAGTTGGATGTTTTAGTAATAAACCCATTTTCCAATTTTCAGTTTTTTATTATTTTTATTTGCATGATTAGCTGTAACAGGTTGATATATTAAAATTACTTTAGTTTCAGAATAATTCATGTTAGCCACCAGTTAAATAACCGTTGAAGAAATGCTCTTCTGGCAGCCAAAACATTGTTGTTATATATCCTGCGTGTATGACATTCTGTTTTAGTGTTTGAGAGTTTTAAAATTTATTGTTAAAATATATCATTCAAGAAATACATCCAACCAACCTGTAAGCAGTTATCAATAAATAATATAAAATAATGGCTATGATCACATAACGAAACAACATTTGAGGACAAATATGCATTGAGAAGTTAGGTTAGAATGATAGATGGATCATGATGTTACCGGCTTTGCTTTCGTTGACGACTTGATCTTTAGCGGGAATTATTTCGATGACGTCATATTACTAAAATTTAAACATTTAAATTTATTTTACACATTTAAAAAGTTTTAAAATATTTGTAACATGTAGCGTGCCTTGATATACAACTAGTATTATCGATTAAGAAATTCGAAATATACAGAATATGTTCACTATTATTACCCTACCCTTTTTACTAAGAGCTGCTCACTTTTATATTTTTTTACAATTCATGAAACCTAGTGTTAGTGAGAAAAGTGTTTTAATATAATGATCAATTTAATTTAATTCGTGATCAATATGAAAATATTACAATAAAAAGATTTGTGGGAAGAAACATATCACCCCTACCCACCTCAAAACATTGTTTCAACAATTTTCTTTATGTACTCCCGTTGAAATCAAATTCTAAATAATTAAAGGGGCATATCAAATCTTTAATTTTACTGCACTATAAGCAGCATTTTAGAGAAAGGAGGTCTGTAATAAGTGGCATCTATCTAGAATTGATAACCGTATGTACGAGCGACATACAAACTTATGTATGGACACACACGTTTGACGATGGTCGTTCTCAGAATGAAAACATATGTAACATTTCAAATATCGCATCCAAAAAGAATTAAGATTATTATGCTGTCTTATTTAGGTACACGAAAGCAATAACCTGTATTTTGATACAAGAGTAACTCTCTACACGTATGAAAGGATCCAGAGATCATTAAGACATTGTTCACCTATTTTCATCAAAAAGGTAAATCAACCATTAATAAATGACGTAATTTACACCATTCTGCAACACTGACAACAATTAAGATAAATATAATAATTACTCATTCATGCCCTCTTAAACATACTTCAATTATAATTAACTTCAGAGATGTAAGCACTTATTTTCATCCAGCACATGGCAAAGAGGTCACTTAATGAAATGGAAACGAAACGCAGTATTGACAGTAAACAAATTTACTGATTCAATTTTCATTGTGGTTTTAAAACAATATTGCGTAGAAAGTATCGTTTATAGGTTAATTGTCCACTTGTTGTCACGTCCATATGAATACTTGATTACAAAAGACTTGCGGTAAGCTGTAAACTACATATTTCTCTCAAATATGAATAATTACAATGAAAAATAATTACCACACCTCTTACTAGCTTGTGATAATTATTGTTTCACATAGACTATTAATGAAAAGTTGTGTAAACTCAGTAGTAATCGTAACGTATTAAGCAAATTGATAATGCATAATTAGTAATTTTGGATTCTGTAAACAAAAAATAAGTTTGTTGTTCCTAATTACTTTATGCTAATTAGTTTGATTAAATATATTATCCCTACTATTCTCCCTACATAAATAGAAAGGCTGTGCAATAGTAGATTTGTAGTCGTTATACAAAAACAATTTATTATATTGTTAAAAGCAAAAATAAGAGGAAATGACAGATGTCTTCACCTGTTTTCAACTTATTTGAATGAGTAGGTGACATATTGTATGATTTAGTGATAAAAGAGAACACGACAATTTTTAGAACTTCTCTTATATTATGTACATTATTTTACTATTCCATTATTAAGATAGATCTGACACACTGTATACTCATTTTGCGTAATATTAAATGAAAGGGATCCAATACTAATAAACTTTATATAATTATGTACCTTTCTCCGATGCTCAAATAACTCTACAAGCATATTTACGATACAGCTTATTCATTTAAAATTTAAACAACTTTCTAAGAATGCGAAATAAACATACAAGACTTCCTATTATATCGTCGTTATCCTTTAAAATTAGTAAACTGTACCCAAGATGCACACGCATTGAACTTGCAACGTCAAGGCCACCTATTAAAAGCTCCACCTTCCTGCCAAATTAAAGCTTACAAGCCGATAGTCGTAATCCAAAATTAGAGAAGAAGAAGAGGACACTTACTGTGTAAAAAAACAACTATGCACACAGCACGGACACAAGAAAAGAACTAACCCGACACTGTTCTACCGGCTGTTTTCTAATCCTATACGAAACTTTCCTCCCGCCATTCTCTCTTAAAATCCACCACCAGGCAACTGGATGGAATAGTGAAATGAAACGGTATACAGGGTGAGTCGATGGGCAATCTCTTGACATCTGAACTACTTTTTCTGAGGAGGTGTCAGTTTTTTGCTTCCGGATTATGTCAGCGCTAATTTGTTTGATTTTTAAATTTGATAACGTTATTAAGAAAAAGGTAATTGCAACAAATGGAGCACGTCACACTTGTCAGTATTATCTTAGTGATAGTAGTTAGTCTACTTGTGCGGCTGATGTAAATATGAATGTAAACATGAATTAAATAATGAAGGTGGGTTATACCCATGTGCATGGTATATCCTGATAAAAAAACAAACAAAATTTCTTTTTATTCCCTAAAAATTTTGCACAAACTTCTTATTTTATGAAAAATTCTTGCTTAAACATGCGAAGAAATTTTTTTTTATTGATGAACCCATAGGAAATAAAAAAGAATATTAGCGAGAAAAGTTTCTTGGTTTTCATCATAAATTAAATAGGGAATTGTTTATTATGACGACGACAAAATTAAATGTATTTACATGTATTCTGGGTTCTAATTGTGGACAATTAGGAACAATATCATAAATATATCAGAAAATGTCTTATACGTACATAAGTCTTCAGAATTTCACATGTTAAGTAAACAGGGTATTTCTTGAGTAACTGGTCATGCGATAATGGGGTGAGAATCCAGAAATTGTTTCGGACTGACTTTTATTGTAACTTCCTAATGTTCTTGGTTTTTGCAATACAGCCTATTTTCCATTTTTTTACCAAAATCCTCATTGGCCATATTCTGTTTATTAGATTCACTGAATTACACTAAATATAATAGGTATGTACTTCGGCAACGCAAGTGAAAAAAATAACAGGGCCGGAGCGATTTAAAAAATATATGTTTCTGTTGTCCAACAAAACCGATGTTGTTTTTTTCTCAAATTCTTCACCAGTGCATAAAAATATATACTGAGCATTTTTTTTTTCATATTTCTTTTGAGTAAAGTATAGGGATTCTTTGGTCATTTTAATAAAAAGATGAGGAATACTCGAATTTTGGTTTTTTTAAATTTTGTTATCCTACTGTTTTGGTGAAATTATGTATAAGATGCAATTAATTCCTCTTATTTATAAAAAATTTAATAATCAAGACAACCATTTGTTGAGATTCTATTAAAATAAGCTGTAAAGGGAACAATTATAGCATTCTTTATTTATTTTGTATTATCACAATTTTTTACCAAACCAGGAAAATCGATGCATTATTTTCTTTTCTTTTATTGATTACAAGCGTATTAATATTTCCGACAGAGTTTAAATATGTTTATTTACAACAATTTGATGTTTTCTCTCAGATAAAATAGATAGAAAGTTCGATGGGTTTACTTTTGCAGCTAAATTATAATAATTTTTTAAATACTTTTTAGATCACAGTGTCCCTTCCATGTTGTGAAAAAATCTCAGATAATTTAGGAATTATGGGCTAGAACATGACAAAAATAAGGATATTTTGTATCCTATTTTCTCTTATTTAAAAATTGGATGTTTAAGAATTTAAAAACATACATAATCATACTATTTGAAAACTAAAAAATCACGAATGTTCCTTATTATTCTAATAATAATGATCCATACGCAACTTGTCATAAAAATACGGTAACACAACAGAAAAAAAAGTTTTCTTTATTTTTTTTGTTAAAACGATCAAGGGAAGCCCTAATACTAACTTAAAATATGTGTGTAAGAAAAAAATTTAACCCATATTTCATATGAATGTAAAGTAATTGAAAAGAAAACAACTTCGTTTTTACTTCCCTCGCAGATTACGAAAATAAAGGTTTTTCAATTCGGTCAGTCTGTCTATCTGTTGGTGCATTAACTAAAAAACTACTTGACGGAGAAAAATCTTTGGTAGATAACTGACCCTACTGCCAGCGAAGAAATGGTTAGACTTTCAATGGAAAATATAGGGAATAGATAATGGAAACAATGTTTTTTCGCTCAAATTTAAAATTTACACGTTTCGTGACATTCTAAACCTATTTAATAAAACAAATTTTTTTGAAATATTTTTACCACTATACAGGGTGAGTCAAATTGGATGCTCATCATTGGGATCTCGGAATCTGTAAGAGATGGAGAGTCGGTTAAATGGGGGCAAAGTTGTGAAACATAGTACTGAATAATATGGCATACAGAAATCCGAAATACTCCTGTTGGTTTTTGAGATAATGGAAAAAAACGTAAATTTTGGATTTTTAGTTTTTCGAAATATTTTGGTTATTACTGCACTTATAAAAAATTCAAGAATAATTTCTCAGAGCATTTTACGATGCTCCACAAATGTACAATATCAGTTTTTTCTACGACGTTACGTTGCCTTAAGATCACAAGCAACATCAAAATTTTAATTACGGACCTGGACTTTTTACACTATTTTCGGACCACATTTCAATTTACCGGTCGCGTGAATGCGGTCCTGTAAGTTTTATTTTTTAAATTATATGTATTTCACGGTTGCTAATATTATTAGCAAGTAAGTTGTTGATTTACTTGAGGTTATTTATTGATTGTTAACAATGACAAAATTTCTTAAAAGGCAACTTAAAAAAACGAAGCTTAACAAGTTACAGAAGATTAAATTCGCATGTTCATGAAGGCAAACGTTTATTCTTTTGTTGATTTACTGCACGTCCAATGTCCTTTCTACGCAACGAGGCAAAATTTGAAATTAGTTCTTCAATATCTTCTTCATTACTTTGTGTTTTAAAGTACCACACAAAAAATCACATGGTGTTGAGCCAGGTGACCTGGCAGGCCACCTGTGTGCACCTCGATTAGCAGTCCACTGGTCGGGGAATTGTTGGTCCAGAAATTCAGTATTACAACTCTGGAGTTATGCCGAAACCAGATACAAAGTTGTGTCATTGTAAAAAATCAATAAATAATCTCAAGTAAATCAACAATTTACTTACTAATAATATTAGTAAGGTAATCTAATTTAAAAAATAAAACTTACAGGACCGCATTCAGGCGATCGGTTAATTGATTAATGGTTTTAGTATAATTAAATATTGGAAAATATTTAAGTGCGACATATCACTGAGTATTACAAAATGCTGTCCGAAAATGGTGTAAAAACTGCAGGTCCGTATTTAAAATTTTGAAGTTGATGATGTTCCTAAGGCGACGTAACGTCGTAAAAAAACTGATACTGTAGTCGTGTAGAGCAACGTAAATTGCCCCTAGAAAGTATTCTTGGATTTTTTATAAAAGTAATAATAACCAAAATATTTCGAAGAATTTAAAAATCCAAAATTTATATCTTTTTCCAATATCTCAAAGTATTTCGGATTTCTTTATGCCATATTATTCAATACTATAATGCACACCTTTGCCCCCATTTAACCAAGTATCCATTTCTTACGGTTTCCGAGATTCCAATGGTGAGCATCCAATTTGACTCACCTGTTAGAATAGATGAAAAAAAAAATGTTTTCTCAAATTTAAAAGTTCTACATTTCATGACATTCTAGACCTATTTCTTTCTAACCACCATGCTTCCACTTCACTAAGTGGATATGCCACTAAAAATGTGACAGATGGAAATAATATTTGGCATATAGTTAACACAATTGGCAAGGAAGCCACCTATATAGTTTTAGTGAAAAACATACAGGGCGGTTATCCCAAGAAATAATTGAATCATGTTGGAAATTTACCCAAGCCTTCCATATTTGGCACCTTCTATTTAATACTGAATTGTTGCTGTCTGATGATGTATATTTTTTTTACCAAAACCCATCAGGTTTTCTTTGTAATAATAGCGGTCACCACATTTCGACAATTATTTTCATATGTCGTTTCGTAATGAATAATTTTTTAGAGTGACCACCCTATATAAATAAAGAGGGAAGTTCTGTGTAAATGCCTTTACGGATTTTTTATATGTATGGATTTTGAAAATTTTCAGCATTTACTTTGAAAATATTCTAATTATGTACCTAAATCACATAATTAAATTTTGTTGTCAATTTTTCAATTATTTGAAAAGAAACAGGTACATTTCTAAATAAACCAATGCAAAAATATATGTGTGGATGGCTTTAACTTTGTAAGAAATAATTTAGTTTTATTTCCTGTTGTTAGAATTTGATAAAAAATACCCATAGTTCATTAAATGATATAGCCTGGGAAAATGGCACCACCCTTTAACGAACCCAAGCCAAAGCAATTCTAAGTTGTAGGTATAGACCTTGATAACTTTCTCTGAAATGTGTAGTTCCAAATTTTAACTCATTTAGCCAATACATCAAGCGACGTGTTTTTTGGTTCCGTTCATTTTTCTTAATATCAAATTATCAGATTTGGTATCTTCGGTGTGACGTTAACACTGAAGTAGCTTCACCAAACACCAGAACTTTTGAACACGACATCGGAATACCAACATTCGACGTGGATTTCTAAAACATCTAAATAAATCGGCACGATAGCTCAGTCGGCTAAGCGTCTTAGTGGCAGGCGCGCTTGGTCAGACTAATTATTGTGTACTGACTGGGTTCGATCCACAGCCCCGACACTGGTAATATTGGCGATGCCAATATGGTTAACGAAACACAATTCTATAATTTTAAAAAATTGGTGTCAAATTCAAACAGAGAAGTAGTTTAATATAAAATAATTGTTATCTTATTTATAAAAATATCGCCATATAATTATTTTCAGAACTAAACTGCATTGTAACCCTTTACTGTATATGTATGCATATATCACCTCGAATTATTTCAGAATTTTTTAAGTTAGTAGAACACTGCCAAACTACCCAAAGTCAAAAAACGGTAAAAATTGCATTTTTATTTTGTTAATTTTTTCATTAGTTTTGACTTTCTTCAAGTTACACACTTAGTCCTCTAATATATTTTTTAAGCTATATCAATTTATAGGTTTTGAAGATACCTTTCTAATTAGAAACTGCGAAAAGTGATAGTTATGAATGAGATACAGACCTATATTTCAGAAACAGCTCTCCACGACTATACTTATTTGGATGTACTTTGATTTGATTTAATTTGGTGTCATTACAGGTTCTATCCTTTCAGAGCTGGACATCTTACAAATATTTGTTAGTACTTCTTATTATTCTTCAACTTTTACTGGCCATTTTCTCATAAAGCATGTTCAAGTTAAGGCGAATACTCTGTATATTTTACCTTTTTTACTAGATACAATAGTTAAAAATAATTAGCAATAAATGAAGTCGTATATCTGGTAAAAAAGTTAAATTCATTTCACCAACTATCTTTCAATAGAAAAAGTTGGTTAAATTAAATGTTATTTATGGACAATAATTTATACACAGTAATTGTGTAGTGTGGACGTTTTTGTTGGGTATATGTAATTAAAACGGATATAAATGTTCGCTTTTTGGTTACTTGTTACTTTTACGTCATGAATTACTGCAGCTTCAATTAAGGTTCGCATGCCGATAAAAAGATTTTATAAAATTTTTAACATTTGTCGTAGATACTATTCATTCGGAATACTTGTCAAAAATATTAGTTATTGCTTGAAATATTAGTAAAAGTATTCTTGAAAGTTAGACATGCCCTAATTATATAGATCTCCATTAGTGGAGTACTAAATTAGGTTCAATTCAGAGAAACCATGTATATGGTCAAAATAAATAAAATCATAACTTTGAATAAGAATAGAAAACTTCTCTATATCAGAAACGAAACACATTCGTGAATATAATAAAGGTTGTCTGAGGCTCTTTACACTCCACTGGCGTATGGCCAATCACTCACAATAAATTATCTTGTTTTAAGTTTACAGTAATATTATTGAAAACGATTTATATATCACAGGAGTGCGTTCAGAAGTTCACATTATCTAAGATTCGTATATCAGGATTGTCAATTTTATTTAGAAAAATGGTTATATTTGTTTGTTGTGGCTAAAAATTCTTTTCAATATATCAATTTGAAAGAATTTGAAATATAATACATTAATTAGTAAATCGTAACTGATAAACTATTAATATAATTTAATTGAATTAATCACAATTATTTTAGTTATTTGTTACAGCCAGAGAAATTGATTTTTTCCAGTTTAAGTTTGCTCGTTTCGATAAGATGCATCTTAGAGTTGATAAAAACCGACTTTATTTGATACTCCGTTAAATTTTGATAATATCTCTTATGGAAACCCCCCCGAAATACAGCTTAATTCCTGAAAATTGATTTTCACATAAGTGAGAAGAGTTGAGTCTGCATATTTCCGTTTTGTGGGTAAGCATATAAGCTTTTTGAATGAGAAAATAAAAACTGAAAAATTGCATCAAAGGTCTACATGAACTTAAATGATTTATTTACTTCATTTTTATAAATGTTTAGTAAAATGCATATGCTAGTAGTGCAGTCAGCGGGGGGTTTCACTTCTAACTTGAGTGCTAGTGAATGGATTTTTATGAAACCATCTGCAATGTGTTTCTAATGAAGTTAGTAAAAACACCTCTTATCAAGGGTTCCGTAACTTTGAGAATTAGGTCAAAAATGAAAAAAACAATATGTTTACCTTCTTTGGCCCAAAATAAGATGTATTTACTCTGGTGACTTTTTTCGAGAATTGCTTAATTTTTCGAGATATGGCCATTCGAAAATTCCTAAAAGTGAGAGAAGGGAAACGTAAGAGTTAAAAAAAATTCTGACAAAATTCAAGTGTATGTATCATCGAAATACAAGACTTCTTTGATTTGTAACTTTTCTGTAAAATGCGTTTTCACCGAGGCTTTCCGGAAATACATAAAAAACCACTCCTCTCTTTATAATTGTAGCACCTTAAAAATATGTAATTTAAAAATTTGAAACAATACAGACGTATGAATTGAGGCCTTCTAAACATTTTTTGTTTCTTGGAATGTTTTTGTAACTTGCTAATTTTCCAAGTTACAGGCAATCTTTCATAGTGAATAATGTAATTTTTTACAAATTTTGAATTAAAAATTACATGAAAATTAAAAAATGAGCATGATTTGTTGTTGTAAAATAATATGAAACCTATTATAGTTATACCATTTTCAAGGGTTCAATATGATTTTTAAATTGAAAATGTGAAAAAATGTAGTACATTATTTATTGTGAAAAACTTCCTGTAACTCGGAAAATTAGCAAGTTAGAAAGAAACTCCGAGAGACAAAAAATGTTTAGAAGACCTTAATGTATACGTGTGAATTTCTAAATCACATGTTTTTAAAGCGCTACAATTTCAAAGAATGGGGTAGTTTTTCATGTTTTTCCGGAAGAACTTTGTGAAACCACACTTTACAGAGAAATTGCAAATAGGAAAAAGTCTTGTATTTCTATGATACATTCAACTATTACATTTCTCTTCCCTCACCTGTAGGAATTTTTGAATGGCCAAAATTCACCAGAGTAAAAGCATCTCATTTTGGACCAAAAAAGATAAACATATTGTTTTCGTTTATTCTTTGACCTAATTCTACAAGTAACGGAACCCGTGATAAAAGAGTACTCTAGTCTTTTTTTCAACTTTTTTATTAACGTGATTACAAACACATTGCATAAGGTTTCATCAACATTCATTCACTAGCACTCAAGTTAGATATTTTAGTCATTTTAGCGCTCCATTGAATTGACTATAGGTATTCTTGCAAATTATAAAAACGTTTTTAACACAAAATTGAGTTTTTGCAAAAATGTTTATTTTAATCGTTTAGTGTTCAGATCCATTGTCCTCAAGAACACAAGAACGAATGTTTTTAATGTGGAGCTAATCCATTTCACAACATGAAAAATTGTTTATTTACTCGTCGTAGTGATGCTTTGTTTCGACGATAGTGTCATTGAATCCAGTAAAACGATCCCTTTGAAAAATTTCCAATTTACTAAGAAATTAAATTCGGACCAAAAATCCCATGACAAAATCAGCTTTGAAACATTATCACTTCATAAAAGACCTGTAACCACCTTTGGCACCTTCTTATATCGAAATCTGCATAAAAATTATTTCACTAAAAATGACCAAAAAATTGACTGAATTTTTCATCTCGAGGACGGCGGTCAAACGCCTTTGGGCTCCGTCGTTCGAATTTTCAAAAGTGCTAAAAAAATTGAATTTCAAGATGCACGGGGCGGAAAACCGCTCCGCCCGACAAAATTTTCGAAAGTACCACGAATTTGGTTTTTCGAAAGTACCGCAATACTTGGTACGTTTAAAAGTGAATTATTTATTATTTATTTGCTTACAGTAATGAACATATTCTTTATAGGATTTTGCAAACAGCGGAAAGAAAAACTATCTTTGAGAACTAAAAGAAAAACTATATGTAAAATTATTAATGACGCACCACTGCGCACGGAATATATTTTCTTACTCGAAAACTACAAAGTGTGCCGCTCTGAATTTTTCGCAGTATATCTAGAATAAAGTGCTCCTTAAAGCACTGGTAGTACCATTTCCAAAAATTCCGTAGGGGCGATACAATAAGCCAAAGATATCAATACTTGGTACACGACTGCACTCGGATTATATTTTCTTACTCGAATACTATAAAGTGTACCACTCTGAATTTTTCACAGTATATCTAGAATAAAGTGCTCTTTATAGCACTTGTAGTTCCATTTCCCAAAAACTCGTAGGGGCGATGCAATAAGCCAAAGATAACAATACTTGGTACACCGCAGCGCTCGGAATATATTTTCTTACTTGAAAACTACAAAGTGTGCCGCTCTGAATTTTTCGCGGTATATCTAGAATAAAGTGCTCTTTAAAGCACTGGTAGTACCATTTCCAAAAATCCGTAGGGGCGATGATCCTCAGTCAGGATGTAGCGAGTAGCTATTTTAAACGTTAAAAAAAATCAATGGGACGGTTTTTTCAATAAAAACCAAAATCCTCATTTAATTAATTTGAAATTGGGGGACAATAATCCTTGTCCGAACCACAAGAACTTATAAAAATAGTCAAAAAATTCAAAGCCGGGGAGTCGATTCCGACGGACCCAAAAATCTTTAATCCAGGCTAAGGCGGACATCGCCATAGCAGTCGCTCGAAGGCGAGTCGACGGAAAAAAGGTATATCTGGGTTCAATGCCGTTAGTACGTTTATGCAAGCAGGAAAACCATTGAACTCATATGGATAGCTTCTTTAAGTATCCTGACAAAGATTTCAAGCATTTCGATAATTTCAGTACAAAATTAAAAGTGAATAATTTTCAAAAAGTTCAGCATACATTTTACAATCATAACTAGCTGGGAGTCTGAATCTTTTTGCACAGCATGTTGTCATAGTTCTCTCGACGCTGGATGAGTTACGATCCTACGGGAAGTAACAGCTTGTCGAGTGGTAGTGTTCTCTGATGTTTGCCTTATATACATTAGTTAAGTGTTGAATATTTATAGTTTTTACATTTTATGAATTATTTCAATAAATGAAAATATGTTTTGAATTCGATTTTTTATTGATCCACTAATTATAAGATTGGCAACCCACATACGATTCTGTGGCGTGAGTCGGATAACTACTTACTACGGGTCACTTTGATCACGTCACGTTGTTGTACCTATCTGAATACTCATAGAATCCATCGACGGTCTTACTTATTATGAAGTGTTTCTGAGAAAGTTTTAATTATAAGATATATTCATTGGGAGTGCACCGCTCGACATCAGATTTCGACGGAGAGAGCAGACTGTAGCAATCACATTAAGTATAACTTTGTCTATTTTCGTCTTGGGAAGTCTGTAGGGTAACTTGAATCCCCCTTGTGAGTAGAGTTGATAGATATCATAGCGGCGACAAGGCTCCGGCATAATTAATATAAAATCCATGTCGTGTCCTTCAGACCCAACGATACTAGGTACATCTACAATGGCAGCAAATAAATCTTATGTAGTATTTTTGATTAAATCTTACGGCAAATTTTAAATTAGTTTAAGCAGATGAAATTGTATTTTAATATAATCAGATGTAAATAGAAAAAGTATTTTATGAGATTGAGATAGAGCCATTTTTATAACATATAAAACTTTTTCTTTTGCTTCTAATTATAATACTGGTTTTCTGAAGCACTCTGAATATACATAATATTGAGATCAATTAACAAATTTAACAGATAGAACAACATGATACTTTTTCTGCGCCGTCCGTAAATAGTAGAATTATGTAAGAGAGAGGAAGTAAAGAAATAACAGTGTTCCATACATAGCTTGTTGTAAACCTACTTTTGTCTAAGTACCTTGCACTTGCAAATAAGCATCACACTCAGACGACAAACGCCAAAGGCTTAATTTTTTTTAGCGGAACTCACGTGCCTTGAGCTGTACATTATTCTTAAATTAACACCAGGTATTATTCTAATGATGTACTTGTAAAATAGAAAACGAGATGCGACATTTAAAGGAACACTCCTTGAATAATGTGAAGTTACTCTTTGAGCTCTAAAAACATGAACTAGTTCAAGCGGAAAAAGTACTAAATATTTTCCTTGTTCCTAACACAAGACAAAGGTATAAAGAAAATAAACATCCAAGAATGATTCTAAACATGTTGTGTACTCATAGATGTCATAAATTACATTTTATTGACAACATGTCGCCATTGCAAAAAGATTCGCAGGAATACTATACGTAGTAAAAAGTATTTAAAAACACTGTGATTAAAACATGCTACAGTTCTATTTCACCGGTTATATTAGTGCTACTAAAGGCACATTTCTATAGTTGTTAGATATTACCTTAGGTGATACTTTTATTTCAGAGACACCTTACAGAATTTATAGTATCATAGGGTCTGCTCGCGTCGATGTCCTGCCAAGTTTGAAAACTCTTTAATTTATGATTACTTAGGTCTACAGGATCACCGAATGGCATGTTGGCATTTCTGAAAATGGATTTTTCTTCAGTAATGTATAAATCAAGATGGCGGATAGGGCAATTTGAATAAAATTCGTATCTCCCGTCGTAGTTGTCCGATCTTTTATTTAAAAAAACGGAAATACCGAAAAGTATATGTTTTACTATAAAAGATCTAAGAATATTTAATATCTAACTGAAAATTTTGCAAAAGAAGTAAAATTTTGGCATTCCAACTTTTTTAAATATTTTTTATTTGAAAAACAATAAGTTATATGGAAAAACAGTTTAAACAGAAAAAGTTCAGAGTAATGCTGAATGCAACGATATATAGTTTATTTAGTATTGGTTAAACAATAATGCTCTAAAATTTAAAAACCATGACGCGCTACGGGTATTGTGGAAGAATATTGCGGTGCCAAAGGTGAGTTTGGTCGGGCACACAGTTAATTAATGGGATACTTATACGATAATATAGCTTCTCTAAGTTAAAAATTGCATTCAAGCCATGTCAGAAATGTTTTAAATTTTTTAGTAACAAAGAGTTACAGCTTTTTTAAAACGGCGGATTAAATAAATGTGTTTTTATTATTAATATCATAACATCATAACGTAATAGTTTGACATAATCTTATATAATCTAACGACCTAAATTGCATTTTGACTTGTCTTCTTCGACTAAAAATAATTCTTAAGTTATCTGCAATTCATCGTCTTCTAAAAAATATTTTTGCTTATTCGCAATATGTTAAAGTAAAAATACTACAATTTACACGATTTATCTTCATATTCTTCCACGATTGATGGAGTTACTAAATCTGGGGTATTTGCACAAAAGAAGTTTCCTGCAGAACACTGACAGGCTTCTGTGCAAATTCTTCAATTTTGTTTCAGGAACGTACCATTGTTAGATTTGTAAAGGTTAATTTTACAGTTCTTGAGGCGTGTGGGTTAAGCATGGAGACTGGTTTTAAATATTCGTGATTTTTCTCCACCCACAGAGACTAGCAAATTTAGGATATTTTCATTCGCACTTCTCCATACTGTTGCAATATAATGGATCCTAACATAAAATAACGATCAACACCAAACCCATCAACTGTGGGTGGTGGTGGGTTATCTTCTTATTGACATTTGGAGGAAAACAACTCAGCTAACTTCTTTATTAATTAATTTTTATAGAGCAAACGTACTAATTCGTGGAAATTGTCTTCAAGTTATATGGTAGTTGTATTCAGAGTTCTCACAATGCAAATGATTTCAGTATTGCTGATGATTCCTACAGATTCAAAAATACTTTTGTGCAAAATTCTTTGCTAATTGTTGAGAATCTGCCACTTGTATTTATCCCAGCAAAGGCGTGGATCAAATTTATGACGCATGTGTCCGATACAGAATAATTTGACGACTTTTCCAATAACTATTTCTTTTTCCTCGACTGGTTACCATTACGACTTTCTTTGGTAATTTCTCATAAAAACTAACCAGAAACACAAACACATTTGTATACGGACTATGCACAGACATTTGTATGTCTTTTCCATTTTGTTGAGTTACACCAAGTATTAAAATAGTATCAGCTTCTTCATGATTATCGTCTTATATGTTTATTAACGGGATATATGAAGTTACTACATGTTTAAATTTTTCTCAATTTCGAACTTTCTTGGCGAGGTATTCAGTGAGCTTGTTTATGGTTTTTATGTTGAACAAAAAATGTTTAAGGGAAATATTTTTTATTAATAATCCATTTGAGACATGATAAGATGCACCAGAGAATTGTTGACATCTTTTTGTCTTTGTGCTGTTTTTTAGCGAGTCTCCCTTTCCTGTCCCACATGTCAGCAACAAAACACCCGTGGTCTATTAAATGTTAGATAACCTGTGTTTAGTTGCTAGCGTGTCTTTGCATGACTGTTTGGAATGGGTTTTTGACACACAAAGCATGTACTAGAATTAAGTTCCATTATTATACTCTTCGCAAATGCGTATATTGCATTTGATCGGCACATTTCTAAAACCGATAATATCGCTCGTAGAGAAAAAAAAATTCATATCACTGTGTTTGTGATCGAATTCTGAACAAATTTTAAGATGTCCGTCCATCCGTCCGTATGTCTGTCTGTCCGTCAGTTTCTTATAAGCACAATAAATTGGATAGGAATTTAGTGTTAGCTAGAGGAAGAACCCTATTGTTTTTGAACAAAATCGATCAATAAATAAAAAACTTATTCATTATTTAAATTTTAAAATATTTATTTTTAATATTTTGTGATTAGATTAAATGTCTAGAATTCATATTATTTACGATAAAGATGCGAGGAGTATTCTATAGAATGTGCAACAATTATGTAAAAATTGCAGTGTAAATAATAACAAATCGTAACACGCGTTACTCAAGAAAAACTTATCTGCCTATACTAATTGAAATGAGTCGACTCAATGGAGCATTCTTGCACATGTATAGGGTTATTTCTCAACCAATACCTATAAATTTGTATATCGTTGGATTCAGCATAAAATTCCGCACATTTTTTATTTGAAATTTTATTCCATATGGCCTGTTGTTTTCAAGATAAAAAAAATGATAAATAAAATGGAGAAATAAAAATTTTAGTTTTCTTGGGAATATTCCATTAGGTATTAAATATTTTTAACTCCAGTGTTTTAACCTCCCCACAATAAAATTGTGGGAGATTACTAAAATTGGTCCAAAATCGAAAATTGAGATAATATCAAATCTTTACGTTTTGAGGTCCCAGGAATCCAAAAAAGTGGTTTTTGAAAAATGTCTATGTGAGTGTATGTGGGTGTGTGTATGTGTGTTAGCACGATAGCGGCGATTTGGATGAAACTTTGCATGAGGGTTTCTTTAGTGCTCTAGAAGATCTGAAAAGGTTTTGATTGAGATCGGATTACGTTTAGTGCTATTTTGGCACAACAACTTGTTTATTTTATTACTTACAATTTGTAATCTAACCATTGTAAAGCAGTTAAAATTCCGATTTCAACGATATATCACACTTGCACCTTTTTCTTATATACCTACATTTTTTTATACAAATTATTGTATAGAGAACAAACAAAATTTAATGTTTCTATAATATCAATATATGTAAAACTACGTCGTAAGTTGTCAGTGGTCCAGTGGGCTAAATGTAGATGTTCGGCTGGCTCCGGACATGGGTGTTTGGGTAGGACAGATTGTTCTTAATTTATAATGTATATGTTTTTGATTTGATTTGATTTGCGTCGACTTACAAATCAAGAGATCGACGGTTCGATCCCAACACAGCGCGGTTTTTTTTCTTTATTTTTTCATTATAAACTTTATTAATAATTGCGGAAAATGTTACATGATTGAATATCATCATATATTAGGTGTTTATAATTATTCAGAGTTTGAGGATTGGTCACTAGTTTTAAATGAAATACAGGGTGTTGCATCATGAGAGGGACATAGCTTAATAGGAGGTAGAGAACATCAGTGGTAACCGGAACCTCCCATAGAAATGTCTCATTGGGCCTTCACTACGAAATTACAGGGTGTTAAAATAATTTTTGGCCAAACCTGTTTTTTGTCATAACTTTGACAGGAAATGAAATAACGGATTCATATTTGGTACGGCTAATGTAAAAACGAGCCCCAAGAGGTACATGTATAAAAAAAAATATATCCAGGTCCGGACTCACTATAATTTATGTTTTTTCTTTGCATCAATAAAACATCACCCTGTATATATTGTTTTGAAATTTCGATACGATATTCGAAAAGAGCAAGAAAAAACAAACAAAATGGCCTATTTCATATTTTTGTTACACCTTCGTGGTTATTTAAATACGTTGTTAAATGTGCAAGAAAATGGATTACAGAACCCTATTAAATGAGAGGCACGTGAAATAAATAGTTTTATAACTAAAATTTGCAAAAATTCTATTGAGCCTAGGTGGTCTGGGTGAATCCTAATTCCGGCACGTTTTAAAGGTCCATTTTGGTAAAAAACTGTGGTCCTAATAAGTAATCGGGTATGAAATAACAAAATTTTTAATCAATCACAGTTGGCTTGTTCAAAGAATAAAAGTGACAGATAATTTAAACCATTTAGGCCTAAGCAACCAGTTACTTTGATCAAGAAAATCATCAACATTTTATACTTAATAAAAATTGGAAGAGAACAAACTAAAATCTAAATAAATAAAATATTTTCCATTCAATTAACAATAAATAACAAAACAATAACTAAATGTGTTTAAAAATAAAACGTAATTGACACTAAAGTAAATTTTCAAAATGTCCTCCACCAAATTCTGTGCATTTTTTTGCGCGTTTAGAAAGGTCACCAATTGCTCGACGTATCATTTCTGGATTATTCCGTATTTCGTCGCAGGTTGTAACGATGCGCTGGATTAAATGTTGTTTACTTTCAATTTCAATGCTATAAACCTCGTTTTTTAAGTGGCCCCATAAAAAGTAATCACAAGGGTTACAATCAGGAGATCTTGGTGGCCATTCATGTGGACCCCCGCGTCCAATCCATCTATTAGGATACACATTGTTTAAGTGTTCTCTTACTTGAAGGTTAAAATGTGGTGGGGCCCCATCATGCTGAAACAACATGCCTCTTATACCGATATTTTCTAACATATTCGGTAAAATGTTTTGAAGAAAATCAAAGTAAATTTCACCATTCAATCTTTCTTCAAAAAAATGTGGCCCTATCAAATGTCTATTCACAAGTCCGACCCAAACATTTACAGAAAACCTGTGTTGCGAACGGCGTTGGCGTACCGCATGTGGGTTTTCCTGTGCCCATTTATGATTATTTCGTGAATTGTTTACTCCATCCCTTGTAAATTGTGCCTCATCCGTAAATAAGGTTCTGTAAATGACTGGGCGATGATTAGACAACCAACGACAAAATGCCAGACGGGGGATATCGTCGCCTTGTTGAAGACGCTGTACCTGCTGGATATGATATGGATGGTAACGTTCTCTTTTTAGGGTTCTCCATACTCGCCAATGAGGAATACCAGTTGCCAAACTGATTCGTCTAGTGCTCATATTTGGGTTTTCTTGAACTACGTTTATAATATTGTTTTGTTCCTGCACACCTTGTTGTAAAACACACTCCACAACTGCAGAAGTAAGAAACTTTCCGTGTTGTCTTGCATACTGGAACACCGTACTAAAGGTTTTATGATTAGGGCATCGACGACCAGGAAAACGCAGCCGATATTCTCTTTCCGCCGACCTACCATTTCCATTACAGAAACCATAAATGAATATTATGTCAGCATATTCCCCGTTTGTAAATTTTACTGGCATAGTTAAAATATTTTCACAAGTTTTCACTAACTAAATGCGGATTATTGACACATTAAATTACTAACAAACAATTATTCAACTGTTTAGGAGATTTCTTTTTATTATCTGTCACTTTGAACAAGCCTACTGTGATTGATTAAAAATTTTGTTATTTCATACCCGATTACTTATTAAGACCACAGTTTTTTACCAAAATGGAC
Organism: Stenurella melanura; assembly: GCA_963583905.1. Taxonomy (NCBI): domain Eukaryota; kingdom Metazoa; phylum Arthropoda; class Insecta; order Coleoptera; family Cerambycidae; genus Stenurella; species Stenurella melanura. The sequence goes on along the minus strand of OY757314.1, from coordinate 30,938,282 downwards.
CTTTAAAACGTGCCGGAATTAGGATTCACCCAGACCACCTAGGCTCAATAGAATTTTTGCAAATTTTAGTTATAAAACTATTTATTTCACGTGCCTCTCATTTAATAGGGTTCTGTAATCCATTTTCTTGCACATTTAACAACGTATTTAAATAACCACGAAGGTGTAACAAAAAAATGAAATAGGCCATTTTGTTTGTTTTTTCTTGCTCTTTTCGAATATCGTATCGAAATTTCAAAAAAATATATACAGGGTGATGTTTTATTGATGCAAAGAAGAAACATAAATTATAGTGAGTCCGGACCTGGATATATTTTTTTTTATACATGTACCTCTTGGGGCTCGTTTGTACATTAGCCGTACCAAATATGAATCCGTTATTTCATTTCCTGTCAAAGTTATGACAAAAAACAGGTTTGGCCAAAAATTATTTAACACCCTGTAATTTCGTAGTGAAGGCCCAATGAGACATTTCTATGGGAGGTTCCGGTTACCACTGATGTTCTCTACCTCCTATTAAGCTATGTCCCTCTCATGATGCAACACCCTGTATAAATAATTCTATTGCTGCTTTGGCGGTGAACACATACGACGTCGTAAATTAGATAAATATAGGTGGGTCATATTACAATTATATATTTGATTTAAAGGTATGTCATGACGGCTGATTTGAATTGACTAACAGAGCTCGTAGCATTCGCTACTGCTACGAATCAAATTACAGTTAAAAAGTAGCAGACTGCTGTTTAGCAACCCATCACTAATTTCAACCGGTTGGGGAGGTTCCAGCCGTTTCCAGTAGCTGCCGATTTTTATTTCGTAAATTATGTTTTCTTGTAAGCATCTAACTTTTTTGAAATTGAAAATTGGTCAAATATTACCAAAGATATGATTTTTTGAAAAATCCGCCCAGTCGCCATCTTGAATTGTGGTTTACTGGGGAAAAATTCATTTTCAGAAATACCAACAAGGCATTTGGTGATTCCGTTGGCTTACATTTTCATAAAATAAAGCGTTTTAAAACTTGGCAAGACATAGACGCGAGCGGTCGTTTTTGAGCCCTATGATAATATACAGATTAAGCTCTATAAACAAAATATTTAGGAAAATATAACATTTTCATATTAATAAATACTTTGAAATTATCATACAATTCGTCAACATTCTAAGAAACTCTCTACTCTTAATTTTTGAAGTAAAGTGTTATCTCTATTTAGAATTATTTTCAATTGAATTAATAAGAAAAAAGAATATATATTATTACACTTGGGAATTACCTAAAGAGAAGCCACTGTGAAAGTGTTTAACCTAGTTTGATTATATTTAACAGTAGTATTATGAGAGTGTCATTTAATATTTGATTGTAGTAATACAAGTACCACAAAATTAACTTTGTACTATTCTGTTTAGATAGAAAGGCAAGATAGTGCAAGTAACATATATTATGATTAAAACAGTAACGAACTTTGCTAAAAGAGCAGTCGTACCGATAATGTAGATACTTTAAATTATTCGTTTTATAAGTAATACCTCAAGAGGTATTAGCATATAAAGTATAATTTTTCTAAGATGACACTATCGGCAATAAAACGCCAGACGAAGAGAAATGCATATCTCACCTTTTCTCGCGCCTATTCGAGCAGAGAACAATTGCAGCCCCGCCCCTAAGTTTGTACATACACAATTTTTCATTTCTTGTCTTGCTCTTTCTCAAGAATTAAATAAGGATAACTTCTGAAAGTGTAAATATAAAATTGGTGCAAGTACAGGTCGCGATTTAAAGTGTTTCGTATTTACATTTTCAGAAATTATCCTTATTTAATTCTTGAGCAAAAGCAAGACAAGAAATGAAGCCACGTGTATCTACAAACTTGGGGTGGGGCTGCAACCGTTCTCTGCTCGAATAGGCGCGAGAAAGGTCAGATATGCATTTCTCTTCGTCTGGCGTTTTATTGCCGATAGTGTCATCTTAGAGAAATTATACTATACTTGTTCACTATATACTGGTAACACACTATAAGCCACTATGTACGGAATTGAGGCTAGAGAAGGATATAGGTTTTTATCTCTGGAAGGAACTTGGAACCCAACGCGCACGCTCTGACGACACGATCTGATGAAGGAGTAAGAAAACGCGCTCTTGTAATAGGCCAGTGGCCATGTGGCCAATTTCTTCGATCAGATTGTGACCATTTACCTCCCATTTTCAGTTGAACTGTCACTATATCGCGTCACTAAGGCATGCGCACCATACCCAGAGTACTCTTAAAGGATAGAGAGACAGGCTTTCCTTGGCGTCAAGTTACGAACGAAACTGATAGCATATAGTTAATGTATATATGGGTATTAGATACATTTACACGAAAATTTGATTCTGATGATGATACCGGGAGTATGCAAAGGTTGGAATAAATTCCTTAAAATCGTTAGAAGGCAAGTGACAAAAATTTATCCAGACACGTCGATATTTAGATGAATTTCTCAATTTTCCAAAAAAAATTTCTACACATTTAAAAAAAGTTATGTCGTTAACGGCAATTTATTTAAATGGCAACCCCTTTTTTAAAAATGCCACTTCAAAGAACACATTTCTCTGCATACCTACAGTATGGTAAATTCTATGGCATATTATATGACGAGATTACCTAGAAATACGTGGACCTGGCTCTAGCATGTTCATCTTTGCTTGTCACATTATATTTAACTTGGGACAATGGAATGTTTAAATGAGATACAAAGAACTGAAATTTTGATGACGATTGGCTATAGAGACAGATTCCGAACATAAACTCTGGTTTGTTAATTACACAACCACACACAAAAAAATTCTGACCTGGGGGTTTTACTGTGTTTTTTTCTATATGTTTTTGGGATCGCTGAATCCGAATCCGAGGTTTATTTAACCCCATCACATCAAGATCTTGCCATAATATCAATAACCCGTAACACCGCCACATAAAAGAAAAATTCTTTCTGGCCTGGAGATCTGACTATACTCACTATATATTTTTGGGGTCGCTGAGTCCAAGTTCGAGGTCTGTTTAACACCATCACATCAGGACTTTGCTATAAACTCAAAAAACCCATAATATATTCGACATCTCTTGACATAAGTCGCTAGTTTTTTTCTAAACAAAAATGAGCCTCCCTTCTTTATACTAAACCGATTGCAAATTAAATTTCCATTCCAATGATGTGGGGTACGATATTCTTCCGTACGTTCTTAAGTGAGATATCGGCCGCCAAAGTGAGAGGTTCGAGAATTTCGGTTCTGAAGCGATACGGCCCAGCTTCGAGGCCATTTCTGCCAAACGAAAGCTAAAAAACCTGAAAAAATACAGGAGTATTTAGAAATATGCAAGAAATTGTTTGGCGCAAATCTGAGGTCGGCGCGTGCCTTGGTTTTTGAGATATGGCTGCTCGAAGTCACCGGAAAGTGAAAATCCAATTATCCTACCACTTCCCGAGTCTATATCTCGAAAACGAAACGAGAAACAGAGCTGCGGTTTACTCTCTTCGATTTTTCTCTCCCTCCTATATACCTCTGAATTATTTTGATGCTTTAACTAAGAAATTTTGCAAAAAAATGAAAGTGCCGGCAAAATTTGAAAAAATTCAGAGGTATGCAAGAAGGCGAGATAAATCGAATGGCGTAAACCACAGCTCTGTATCTCGTTCAGTTTTCGAGATATAGCCTCGGGAAGTGGTAAAAAATTCAATTAATACCTTTTGGTGACTTCGAGCGGCCATATCTCGAGAGCCAAGGCGCGCACCAACCTCCGATTTACGCCATACAATTTCTTATATCTTTCTATGGATCTCTGAATTTTTCCAGATGTTTGATAGCTTTCGTTTGGCCCTTGGCCCTCGGAGCTGAGTCGTGTCGCTCGAGAAGCGAAATCCTCGGACCTCCCACTTTGGCGGCCGTACTCTCACTTAAAAAGCGCCGAAAAATATCGTGCCTTACATCATCGTATTGGAAGTTTAATTTGCAATCGATCTAGTACAATTTTTTTTTTGTGTGGTTGTGTAATTTAAGCGATTTCGACATATCTTCACATAAATCGCTACAACATTTTCTAGAAAAAAGGGAGCCCCCCCTCTTTTAGTAGTAGATCGATTTCAAATTAAACTTCCAATGCGATGATGTGAGGCACGATTTGTTTTCGGCGCCTTTTAAGTGAGATTACGGCCTCCAAAGTGGGAGGTCCGAGGATTTCTCTTCTAGAGAGGGGGTTTGAGGGCCATCTCTGCCAAACAGAAGCTAAGAAAACTCAGGGGTGCATAGGAAGACGTGAAAAATCGATTCGCGTAAATCGGAGGTCTTCGAAATATGGCCGCTCGAAATCACTGGAAGATGAAAATCGAATATTTTTGCGCTTCCCGAGGTCATATCTCGAACATGAAATGAAATACAGAGCTACGGTTTGTGCCATTCGATCTTTCTCGTCTTTCTACATACAGTCGCGTCATATTAGCATGAAAAATTTGAAAGCCTCTTTAAAAGAAGGTACAGGGTTAATTGACTTCATTTTTGTTGCAAAGAGTTCAGAAAGGCATTTAGAAAAAACAGTACCTTTTACTTTTTGGCGGAAATGTTGGGTTTTATTTTTTTTCCAATAATTGGTCAACATTAATAGCCAATTTAATTGAATTAATTGAAAAACTTGTTATCATACACAATATGGCATAGAATTAGACGAAAATGGTTACTCGGGTGTTTTTGGGGTCGCTGATCACAAATCTGGAATGTGGAAAATTCGAAATGGCGGACCCGAAATCGGGCCATTATCTCTAAGAAATGAGAATGAATATTTTGGCCTTGAGAGGTCAAATTTGGTAAATAATTTGGTAAATTCAAAATGGCGGACCGGAAGTAGAGTCAATTTATCAGGAAAGACTCGTATTTTCTTCGCTCTTTGGCTGAAAATTAGGTCCAATTTCCGAAATTCAAATTAGCGGACCGGAAGAACAATAAATTTTCTGGAAAACCTCGTATTTTTTACTTCTTTAGGCAGAGAGTATGAAAAATACGAGTACTTCCTGAATTATATACTACTTCCGGTCCACTATTTTGAATTATCTCTAAGTGGACATCAGATTCGTTATCAGCGATAACGAAATCCCCCGAGTTTCCACTTTCAGCTCAAAAAAGAAAAGAATGCGAGTTTTCCGGACAAACGGACTGGTATTCCGGTCCGCCATTTTGAATTTCGTAAACTGGACCTCTGATTCGTGATTAGCGACCTCAGAGACCCCCGAGTCGATTTTCAGCCTAAAAACGGAAATATACGAGTTTTTTCTGAGAGATTGACTCTATTTCCTGTCAGTACAGATTTTCAAGGCGAAGATATTCATTCTCATTTTTTCTGGAAAATGGCCCGATTTCCGGTCCGCCATTTTGAATTTCCCAGATTCGTGATCAGCTACCCCAGAAACCCCCGAGTAACCACTTTCTAATTCTATGACATATTGTGTATGATAACAAATCTTAATTAATTTAATTAAATTGGCCATTAATATTGGCCAATTATGAAACCAAATATTTCCACTTAAAAATAAAAGTTACTGTTTTTTCTAAATGCCTTTCTGAACTCTTTTCAACAAAAATGAAGTCAATTGACCCTGTATCTTTTTCTTTCGAGGTAAAATGCTAAAATGATGCGACTAATACCTCTGAATTTTTTACATGCTTTACCTTAGAAATGCAAAAAAATAAAAGTGCCGGCAAAAATCTGAAAAAATTCAAAGGTATGTTGGAAGGGGAGAGAAATCGAATGGCGTAAACTGCAGCTCTATATCTTGTTTCATTTTCGAGATATAGCCTCGGGAAATGGTAAGAAAATTCGATTTTCACCTTCCGGTGATTTTGAGCGGCCATATTTCGAAAATCAAGGCACGTCCCGACCTACGATATAGGTTAGTCGATTTCTCACGTCATTTTACGTACCACTGAATTTTTTCAGATTTTGTTAGCTTTTGTTTGGCAGAAATGTTCCTCCACGCTGGGCCGCGTCGCTCGAGAAATGAAATCCTTGGACTTTTCACTTTGGTGGCTGATATATCACTTAAAAAGCGCCGAAAATATATCGTGCACCATGTCATTGGATTAGAAATTTATTTTTCAATCGACATAGTGCTAAAAGGAGGGGGTCATTTTTGTCTACAAAATATTACAGCGATTTATGTGAAGAGACGTCGAAATCCCTTAAATTATGTTTTTTTGAGGTTATGGCAAAATTCTGATGTGATGGGCTTAAATAGACCTCATATTCGGATTCAGCAACCCCAAAAATATATATAAAAAATGGTTAGACCCTCAGGCCAGACACATTTTTTTTTGCGTGGCTGTGTTATTTAATTGTAATACCCTGACCGGACCTATTACACAATCAACTGTTAGCAAAATAGAACATAAATTCCGAGATTGTTGTCATGTAAGATATAATTTCACGAATGGTCGACCTGCAAGTTCAGGAAATAAACAGTTAGATGTTTTTCTGACAATAGAGGACAATCTTCATAAACCAAATCGCGAAGCCGCAGCAGAGCAGTCAATAAAATATTTGAGAAACAACAAACGGCAACGATATAAAGTTAATTTAGTTCAAGAGTTGAACGAAGATGATCCCGATTGCAGAGTAGATTTTTGTAAAACCACATTTCTAAAGTCGAGTACTGTTCTCCAGTGAGGCCAACTTATGTTGAAATGGCGCTGTAGATAGGCAAAATTGTCAATATTGGTCACCTGAAAATCATACAGTGGATGATGGAGGCACATACCCACAGAAAGCTGGAATAGTTGGGACTACAATTTTGTGTCCATTTCTTATTGAAGAATCTTTAAATGATGAAAAATATTCGGAGCTGTCGTATTGTATCCAAATCACGAAAACCCCATGTACCGGAGAACTCCATATGATTTCAACAGGATGGCACACCACCACATTATTCGGTAACAGCGCGTAGTGAAGCGAATTCGAATCCTGCCAGAGCGAAGTAATTTTAATTTCAAAACTCTCCCCCACAAGTGGCTCCGACTTCATTATAAACTTTAGGGACCCATTTATTTTCAACAAACTCAAGATCCTGGATGTTCAAGAAGTTATCGATCTGAGAGAAGAGTAAAGTTTTAAAAAAATGTGCCTAATAAAGAGACCATTAGATTCTCTATATTCATGTTTTAAATTTCTCTTTTGTGTATCAGTATTGAACCGGAGTTGACACATTCAATTGTTTCGTTATTAATAATCTTGGTTTATATCTACCTGATCTGCTATTTAATATACATTTAGACACTAACAAGATATACAGGTCCACTAACAGTAAGAAATTAGTTCCTCTTCCTGATAGTATTCCTTCTCTAGATACACACAAGGTATTATATATTTCTTAAAATATTTTATAAACTCTTATATATTGAGTAAAATTTTACAAAATAATATTCTAGGGCCAGTTCAGGGAAAAAATCTAAGCGATTTGACGATCGACATTAGAACGCTTACTCACTAATTAATTGTTGCGCTTTAGTATAATTACTAACAAATTGTGTCGCAAAAAGACAAAAATGATAGAATAATAATTTTTGCAATTTTGAAATACTTTCACGTCATAGACCTAGAAATATAACTAATATTTGTTGAAGATAAGAGTTTCATCATATCTACATCAACGTCAACGTATTTTAGTATTAAGTTACGTTTATCCTTTTAAATGTAGGTACGGTCATGTGTACGCTCATTCTTTCTCAATACCTCCTATACACCTTTAAAATCAAGAAATATCGATCGATGTGGTGCATAATATTTTACAAAGTTGTAATTTCAGTGCTGCATATAATTTCCAAGAGTTTCTGACAGAATTTTGAAAAAATGCGTTTGATTGCACATAAAATCATGATCAAGGTGAAATTTCAGTAATAGCATTTCAGGGATATAAGAAGATCCACATTTTTTGTTATCTTAAATACACTACATTACGGACATTAAGACATCCTGAAACATTTGTCTCTATTTCTCATGCTCAGTAGTTGATTTCATATCGTTTTTATAACGTTTTTAGGAGGGGCTGCCAAATTGAAAACAAAGACTCGAATACTCGAAAACTCGATACAATAGTCCTTTTTATGCGATGAAAGCAAAGGCATATTATTCTATAACAGAAGCATTACCTTACATGTTGATGAATTATAAGTAATTTTCAAGAAATTGAGGAAGAAAAATTGCCATCCGACTCTTAAGCTTAAGCTCTTCTCTGTACCTTACTGGGACACAACTGACTTTCTTACACCTCCCAAATTCTTCCAATGTGGCGACCTAAAGTTAAGTAGCGCATCACTGACGAAGCATGGACATTTTGGTAATATATAACTAGAATATTAAGAAATGCATTAACCTTCCCAACTAGCACCAAAGTGACAGTAACTGAGATAGGAACTTCGTATGAGTAACCATTACATAACTGCGACTAAATTTACGACTTTGGTGTAAAAATAACTTCATTTGACAAGTCTACAGTCCCTGCCTCGTAGTTTCTACCACTAATGATTACTTTATAGTTATGCAACTTCTACGTAGCTTTCGTGGTACATGGGAACGTGGTAGTTACCAGTGGGATGACTTTCCGGTTTTCAGAACTTGAAGGTAGTAAACTATAGTAGCAGCGACTAACTCGCATCACTGAAATGTGACTTCCAAATTGCAATCACTTTCAAGTAGTTTTAATAGTTGCCGCGACGTTCTGGGAACCTTCACTATTTCTTTAAAGTAGTGGAACTTGTAAGTAATATTCATAGGTGTTAATGACGTTACTGCTACCTACAGAACTGTGTACGGCTACTACAAAGTGCACATCACCTCTAAAATTTACCATAGATAAAGTTAAAGCAAAAAACCTAACCTACATAATATGTTTGCCTAACCTAGACTAGAATTATATGCTGCTATATTATGCTATGCAACATTTTATGTTCAAAATAAGGCAACAAAATTTAATATTTCAACACAGTTTTATTACACCTACCTTTTCTTCTATGTTATCTGTCACTGTAATAGTATATTATACCAACAAGGTTTATGTTTAGTAAGTGATATATGACTGCATACAACTAAATTGCGACAGCTGATAGGTTTCTCAATGTGAAGTTAGGTAAATGATAAACAGCAAAAGCTAGGAACGCATTCAGTCTAGACCTCAACGTACAGCTAACATGTACGTTCCGAATCAATATCGGGAAAAATGTGACCATGAAGTGGCAGCGGCAACTTTGAAGAGGTAATTTGTGGTAGTCAAAACTTTGCTACGACTTTGAAGTGATGCTACAGTTCCATTCGCAGATTTGTGGTAAATATAACTTTAAAGTTACGTATTTGCAGTTTTCGTCACTATCGCCAAGTAGCAATTACTTTCAAGTAGCATTTCTTGGGGAAAACGACCTTAAAGTCATATTTTCTGAAATACGCCATGTTGATGGCCAAAATTATCGACGCCATTGTTATAACACATGAACCATAATTTCACAATTGACTAATAAATTTAATTTATCGCCATTTCTTCACCAAATACAACAAATGAATACATAAAAAGTAGTGTTAAGTTCCGAAGAACAATAAAAAATAGGTTTCGGTATCTAGTGTGTCATATTCTCGCATGACATTACGTATCTTAAAAACAATATTTTTATTAAAAAATGCAAATTTTAAAGGCGCGTGGTTAGATACGGACGTTTTATCATTATGTTGACCCTTAGACCATTGGAAAATAGCACTAGTTTTGCTGTCTAATATTACCTTCGGATATTCTATTAAATTTCTGAGTTAGGGAAATGAACAAGAACAAGAATCATATGTAAGAATGACACATAAATATAATAAAATCAGTTGCAAGACAAAGAAGGGGCAACATCGATATGAAAGAGTAGGGTTTGGTAAAGTTTTCTGAAAGTTGCGGCGTCTACGCCGCCACGTCGCCGCTCCGGAGCAACAACGTCATTGGAACGTAGCCAGACAAGTTCCAGGAACGTGGCTGGAACGTTATCGTCACCAAAAAATATTCCCCATTTTAGTCATAAACACGTATTAGGAACGTTCCTATTACGTGCCTGTAACTAGTACCAAAACATTTTAAAGTGCCTACAATAGTCATTGTTACGTTCCCACGACTAATTGTGCTAGTTGGGTTTACAAACATGTGTAGGTATACTCTATTTGACAATTAATAAGTAATACTTTTAATGAATAATAAATATCAAACATATTTTTTTTTTAAATTATTTACGCATTGCAAATTTTATTAACCACCTCACTATTATACCCTGTATTTATTGCAATTTAACAAGAGTAATTAAAAAATGAGTTTATTGCTGACATTTAGAACTAACTGAAATTAATTTATATCAATAAATCTATCAGAGGCCATAGATTACCTGCACGCAAGTAGTTGATTAACTTAATATAAGTAAACTGCGTTTTTACCTACTTTGCCTTTCGTAATAAAAATATTACTAAGATTATTCAAATTCATACGGAAAAGTGTTGGCATTATAATACTTCCAGAACTTATATTTGAAGTGGCGCCTCCGCCACGATCGGTGAATGGCTAAAGAAGTTTGTTAAAAGGTTCTGGTTCTTACGAAGCACTGGAATTTGACTGGTTCGCATACTATTTATTAATTAATTTAAAAATAACCATAGTAGTCTAGGAAAAACAGACAGAAAAGGTCCGTTTAAAAAAAACTTGCCAATCGGGGATTTTCAGCGGAAATATGTACTTCGCGTTACACACAGGGTTGGGCAAATGTGTGGAAACACCTGATTTCTGGCTAAACTATAAGTGCGATTAAAAAATAGCCTTAACAAAAGTTTTTGTAGTATTTTTATTCTATTCAGCGATGTACTTTGATTTTCAACAGCTATCCTATTTTTCGAGATGTGACGTCATCGACAGTTTTTTTAAATGGATAACCCTGTATATTTTTACATTGTCAGATGGACAATTTTTCATCAATTATAGTGATATAGGGTTTGGTGGGTGTGCGGCTTGTGGTTTTTTAAATATTAAATAAAATAGTAAAGCAAAGACATGGCTGTTTGCATTTTAATTATTGTCAACAGGACTATCTGATAAAAAAATATTCGTTTTTTTCTTGCCATGCTTTTTGCAAACTTTCTTTAACCGAACTCAAATCATTCGTATTACTGTCAATTGCAGTCAATACTGTTAGAGAGTTTCGGTGTAAAATAATAACATTGTTCTTTAATTATGGCTGAACTAACTGAACGTGAAAGAATTACGTTGTTAATGACGGTTGGTTTTGGAGACAAGCAGAGATCTCTACAAGATGCATGCGATATTTTTAATGTAACATTCCCTGATAGAAATTCTCATATTTCAAAATCAACAGTTTCAAAGGTTGTGCAAAAGATTCACGAAACGGGAAGTGTTAAAAATCGGCCAAAATCCGGTTGAAGTAAATCGGCTACAAATGAAGATATTTCACTTGATGTTCTTCTTAGCCTACAAGAAGAACCAAAAACTTCAGTACCAAAACTAACCTTACATCACAATATTAGCGAGAGATCAGTAAGAAGGATATTGTCCAAAAATAAATTTCATCCGTATAAAGTACATTTAGTACAAGAATTAAATGAAGATGATAGAAGGATGCAGTTTTGTCAGGAAATGATGGATACAATTGAAATTAATGGTAACTTTTTCAATAATATAGTCTTTTCCGATGAAGCGGCATTTTGCCTGAGTGGTTTTGTAAATCGACAATCGCTACTGGGCTGATCAGAATCCTCATTGGATGGAAGAAAGTCACACCCAATACCCTCAAAAATTAAATGTATGGGCGGGGATAATCAGAGGACACATCATCGGACCATTCTTTCTTAGAGAAAATTTAAACTCCAATCTTTATTTACAACTTTTACGCGAGCAAATTATTCCAGTATTAAATCGTTTATTTCCAAACCAGGCAAATCCTGAACGACACTCAGATGAAATTATCAGCAAGATGGAGCTCCGCCTCATTATGGAGTTGACGTGCGTCAATACCTTAATGAAATATTTCCACAGAGATGGGTAGGTCGAAGAGGACATATTGAATGGCCACCGCGATCGCCAGTTTTAAGTCCTTCAGACTATTTTCTTTGGGGTCATTTAAAATCCGTTGTCTATAGGACCAAGCCTCAGTCGTTAGAAGAGTTGGAAGATCGAATTAGGATGGCTGTTCAAGAAATATCACAGCATGCTATTCAAAACTCTTTAAGAGCTTTTGTTGATCGAATAGGATATTCTCAGGCTGCTGAAGGTTTCCAATTTGAACATTTATTATGAATATTTTCTTCGTTTCTCAATATTAAAGTGCTCAATATTTTGTAATAAGAAATTTAATTATCATTAACTAATAAATATTTATTACATTTTATTTTATTATTTTATTTAATATTTAAAAAACCACAAGCCGCACACCCACCAAACCCTATATCACTATAATTGATGAAAAATAGTCTATCTGAAAATGTAAAAATATACAGGGTTATCCATTTAAAAAAACTGTCGATGACGTCACATCTCGAAAAATAGGAGAGCTGTTGAAAATCAAAGTACATCGCTGAATAGAATAAAAATACTACAAAAACTTTTGTTAAGGGTATTTTTCTCAATCGCACTTATAGTTTAGCCAGAAATCAAGTGTTTCCACACATTTGCCCAACCCTGTATAAATATTGTACCTAAAATCCAACAGCTGAAAATTAGTGCGTAAGTGTTTAATAGTACGGCAGCCTGTGACCAAAATCAACTGTTATCACCTAATGCTAATTTCGATCAACGCGTTATAGTTTATTACAATACAAAACCGATTTTTCTCCGAAAAAAGCTCCCATCCCATAACGCTGCAGTAGCCGGGAAAACGATTTTCCGGCCGTTAAAAAAAACGCTAATATTTTATGCCCTAATGTCCGTTCTCGATGAATTCTTGTTATAGATGTCGAATAAAACAAGAATCAATACAGAATGGAAATTTTATATGTTGCATAATTTCAATAATAGAAATCAAAATTGTATAAGAAAAGGGTATAAAAAATGTCTCCCTGATGGTTAAAACCTTTTTTAAATTATAGAATATGGTTCAAATAATAGGAAAAAAAGTGAACGGACATTTTCCATGCTGTACATCTGCACGAAATGCAGTGTGCTCCCATGTTGACGCGGTAGAGCGCGTACTTAATAGAGATGCTATATTCTAAATATTTTCAGTGTTCTCACACGAGTAGAACCCAAAGAAATGATAAAACTTCCCTATGAAAAGTTCCCCCCACCAACCGATGGCACCCCTATCGACAAAAAAGTCTCCTAAAACGGGATTTTTAATAATATCAAAGCGTGCATTGGTTTCTTATTAATTGAAAAAATAATTCCGCGTTGTATACTAACATCAAAAAATTAGTTTGTAGTTCGACATTAATAAAATTCTCGTTTCAGTGCTGCTTTTTTACCCATAGGGGTGCGTCCGGGGGGTGAGGGGTGTTTAGACTACTGGCATTCGATTAAACGCCCAAACAAACATAGGGAGCGAAGTTTTACCCAGCTATATCAACATATGGCACTTTGCGCTCTTGTTATTGAATTATGATGGAAAATGATTTTTTTCAACATATCAACTTGAGAATTGTCCGTTCATATTCTTCATACTTGTTTTTTGATATGAAACATCATTTTGATTCGAAAACGGACATTGGGGAATATCAAAATTAGTCTAAAAAAAGATGCAGAATTGAAATGGAAGTACTATGATATGCAACGATTAAAACGTCCGTTTTAATTTTTTTGTCGTAGAAAGCTTCAGAAATAGACGAGAATCGTCGGAACGGACATTTGGCGATGACACGAATTTCCACCTGTTCCCAGTTTTCAGTATTTTACCCATTATATCTTTGCGCAGCACTCAAAATTTCCGTTTAAATTTTTTCCTCGAACTATGCATATTTATGAACATCAAGAACAGTAAACGGACATTAGGTGATTACTCAGATGACCCGTTATTTTTTACATGTTGAAGGATACATTTCAACCATTTCGCGACGCTAAAAATTTCCGTCGCCCTGAACTTTCTTTATCCTTGTTCAAAGAAATGAGTATTGGCGCTGCAATTTCCAATTAGGCGATAGGTCGAAAATTTTGGTTACGGGCTGCCGTACTATAATTAACAAGTAAAACTACGGAAAACGAGTTCTTGACTTGTATAAATTTATCAATAGGTTTTACAAAAATGCGTCCCTGGAAGAAGTTGTAGGGTATTAAAAATATCTACAAATTTTACCCAACCGCATTAAAATTGGTTAATTAGTTTTTTGATAAAATTAAAAAGGACAGCTAAAGGATGGTGTTTCTTAATTAATTACTAACTTTAAAAATAATAAAAGTAAACGTAACAAACTTTGATAGTTTTTAGGTTTTACTGTGCAGAATTAGTGTTTTTTGGAAATGTGTACTTGTATAATTTTTGCTTTTGTTCACTAAAAGGACACTTTTTTCAAAATTCGTTTCTACAGCTTAGGGATGTAGCAGCGTAGCATGGTTAGGCTTATGTTCTCCCTCAATGTTACGCTACGAGATCCCTAAGCCGTAGAAATGTGCCTGTTTAGAAAACAAATGCTTTTTTGCAAAAACTATACAAGTACACATTTCAATTCGCACTTACTCTACACAGCAAAACCTAGAATCTATCAAAATTGGTTACGTCAACGTTCATTATTTTAAAAGTTAAAAATTAATTAAGAAACAGCGTCTTCTAGCAACAACTATAACACCTCCAAAATTTCATTAGAAATTTTAAAATGGTCTGTAATGCCTTATTTATTAAAATATGGAAAAGTACCATAGGCAGTTTTAGTTTTATTTATGTGATCTAAATTTGATTTTAATTAACAATGGTTTCTTTAATATCTAAACCCATTATCGTACAAAATTCCACAGTAAGTGTTCAAAATTACTGAAAATAGTCCACGACTGTCCTGTTGTTTTTGTAAAAATGTTTTTGGCCATTACTAATTATATTTAAAAAGGACATGTCAAATGTATGTGTTTTTGCATTGAAATATTTCAAATTAACTCAACCATAAAAAAAAATCGGTAAAGGTATTTACACAGAACTTCCCTCTTTATTTGTGCATGGCGGCCACTTTAAAAAATTAATAATTACGAAGTGACATTGAAAATAATAATCGGAATATAGTTATCACTATTATTACAAAGAACACCTGATAAGTTTTTGTCAAAAAAATATACAGAGTGCTCACCCAACAGGAAAAGTTCAATACTAAATAACAGGTGCCAAATATGGAAGGCTTGGGCAAATACCTTTATAAATGTCCACCATGACTGAATTATTTCTTTGGATAACCACCCTGTACATTTTTCAATAATAGTATAATAGGTGCATATGCCTAATATTATTGCCATCTGTCACATTTTCAATTCCACATACACATAGTGGAGTGGAAGTATACTGGTGGTTAAAATTTTTTTTTTTTCAATTTTTCAAAAATGGTTTTAAAAAAATATTCAAAATTTTTTCCTTCTGAAATAGGTTTAGAATGCCATGACACGTGGAAATTTTAAATTTGAGCAAAAAGGAAAGTTTTCTTCTATTCTACAGTGGTACTTTTTTTTCTCAAATAGGTTTAGAATGTCATGTCAAACGTGAAAATTTTAAATTTGAGGAAAAAAACAAATTTTCATCTATTCTAGTGGTAAATTTTTTTCTAAAATGGTAATAAAATGTTGCAAATTTTCTTTTCCGAAATAGGTTTGGAATGTCATGAAACGTGGAAATTTTAAATTTGAGCAAAAAAAATATTTCATCTATTCTGTACCTAGTGATAAATAGATTAAAATTAAAAAAAAAAAAATTAACAAAATTTTTAATCAAAATAATTTTTAAAATTGTTTGAATAGGTTTAGAATGCCATGAAAACGTGAAAATTTTAAATTTGAACAAAGAAAAATATAAAATTCAGTCTGTATTAGTGGTAAAATTTTTTCAAAAATAGTAAAAAAAATGTTCTAAAAATTTTTTTTTAAATATGTTTAGAACGCTATGAAACGTGGAAATTTTAAATTTGAACAAAGAAGAAAATTTTTCCATCTATTTTAGTGGTAAAAATTTTTTCAAAAATCTAAAAACAATTTAAAAAAAATATTTTTTTTGAAATAGGTTTAGAATGCCATGAAAATTTTAAATTTGAACAAAGAAAAAAAAAGTCAGTCTGTATTACTGGTAAAATTTTTTCAAAAATAGTAAAAAAATTTTCTAAAAATTTTTTTTTAAATATGTTTAGAACGCTATGAAAAAAAAATTTTTTTTTGAAATAGGTTTAGAATGCTATGCAAATTTTAAATTTGAACAAGTGCAAAAAAAATTTTTAGTGGTAAAAATTTTTTCAAAAATGGTGAAAAAAATTTTCAATTTTTTTTTTTTCTGAAATAGGTTTAGCGTGTCATGAAACGTGGAAATTTTAAATTAGAGCAAATAAAATTGTTTTTCATTATTTATTCCCTTTAGACGATCCACCCTGTATATTTTCCAGTGAAAGTTCTACCATTTCTTCGCTGACAGTAAGGTCAACTACCTACCAAATTTGACTGCTCTCCGTTAAGAAGTTTTTTAGTTAATGCACCAACAGACAGACAGAGAGACAGACAGACTGACGGACTGAAACCTATATTTTCGAAATCTGCGTGATCTGAAACGTCCGAATCCGAAAAACTCTCGGAGGGTGATTTTTTCTCGAATACAATACTTCCCTTCGGTATGCGAGGGAAGTAAAAATTAAAAAAGTATTTAATGAAAAAACTAAAACAGGGAAATTTTCGAACCAAACATCGCACCTAGATTCTGAATGTAATTACAATCATCTTTTCCTTATTGTACTTTTCCATATTTTGATAAATAAGGTCACTTCAGGCGATTTTAAAATTTCTAATGACATTTTAGAGGTGCCATAGTTGTGACATGACAAATATTTTTGACAATTTTGTGGTTATTAATCATGCTGAACCTTTTGCTGTAATGTTGAAATCCGTTTAATAAAAAACAATTGAATAAAAAAGTTTTGCATATGGTGCAGACTTTTTGGCGGACACTGTATATACACCAACTACCAAGTTTCTGGACTCTTACTAGCTTGCTTCACTTATTTGCCCCTATTTAGAACCCAACACTTTAAAGAAATAAGCTCATAATATAATCAAGTTCTACATCTCGATATAATACATACGTGTACCAAATACTAATGAATCACAAGGTTATACCTAACTTAAAAGATAGCAACTACCTCCACGCCTACATCACGAAAGCATCAATACGTCGTCTAGATAGTTCTTATTTGCTCGGCCTACAATCGCAATTTTTGTTTTGTTGTAGTTTATAGTCAAACCGTACTCAGAGCGTATTATTTAGAAATTGCCCAGTACGTTTATGAGCGCATCCTCACTTGCTGCAACTAAGGTTGTATCGTCTGAAAACCGCAAATTGGGAATTTTAGTAGAGTATAACTACTCCATTTTGTCAGTTCTCCAACACACTGTGCGTCACAAATTTACTACAGATGTTAAGGGGCTTGGGAGACACAAATCTGGATTTTCAGAGAGTTACCTCGATGACTTGAGAAGCGGCTAAGAAAACATAGAAACACAAAACACCTCTACCTGGCGGCTTGTCAATTTTAGTGCTATCGCCTTTAGCAAAGCAGGGTTTTCTAATATAGACCGTAACTTAAGAGTACCAGGTAACTGAGATTTGTCATCTTTACTAATGCAGTTCACAGTTTGCCCAATTTCACAGTGTCAATATCGCCAGTAAAACAAATACTTCAGTAATAAGCCAGCATTTTATGAAGGTGTTTCTGAATTCCTGACTGCAAGATGGATAAACTTATATAAGTACTAAAACATGACAATACTTAGTTTTAACTGTTAATATTGAAAAATAAAATTACCAAACCTATGTAGGTAATTTGAAATGTTTGTATGCAGACAGATATTTCATTGTATTTAATTTATTTTACGCCACCGTAAAGTAAAAGGTTCTATAGCTTGACGTAAAAATATTTATTTTGTTCTCTAGTAACGGGTTCTTTAATAAAGTGCCTGCTCTTGAGGTATTTGGCAAAGTAGATGATCTTGAGGTATGGTTTGTACATACATACATACATACATGTTTGTACATAAGTAGGTGAGCCGTGAAAACATTTAAAATATTGAAAGTATACAGGCGTGTGCGTTGTAGTATAATATTCCAGCATTTGCACGCGGACCTAAATCTGTACACGTATCCAATAATAGACCGCATATGTACTCCAAATCTGTACATGGACCCAAGGTTACACACTCTCTCAAAATGGGTCATATGTGGAGACTGCTCTTCTGGCAGTGGCGTACAGCGTGATGAGTAGGGTTGATGATAGTAAGTACTCTATGGCAACGTTACTACGCCGGATTTAATGCAAGTGGACCGCTAGATCCTGCAGCGTGCTGCGCTGGGATCTATTGCGTTGGAAAATTATTTATCAGACGCCGGTGCGAAGCTGAACGTACCCCACGGATCCTACTGACGCCACGACGAATCGCCACACTCTCGTCCGCTCCGTAACCGTTTAACCGCCAGTCACCGCCTTTCTCACATTAGCTTCTATAACCGCAGCCTATGTAGGTTAAGCTCTTGATTATATTTGGTTATGTAAAGATAGTGTAGCTTTAAGAAGTATTGTGAATAGTAGGTTCTAAGATAATAAATCTTGCTATATAATCTGAATCGTGCTTTTTACTGTATATGTGATCTAACTATCTCTAGACCCTATATCTCTAGACACCACCGTTTCTTCACTGTAGCTACTCAAGCTCTGCTGAACCGGCCTTGAGAGTAATTGGTTGTTCCACTACAAAAGAAACTGATGCCTGAGCTTTCCACAAGTCCTTACCGTCAACCGACTGCTGAAGCTCGAATGATAAAATGGCGTTTCACCACTTGCAGGGTGAATTTAACATAACATGCCATTATACTGGCGTCTGATATTAACACCAACAATCAATAGTTAGCAGCACTTACCCAATAGCAATAATAATGTTTCTCTAAATATGAAGAAGCAAAACAATACAATTAAAAAATATGCTTATTGAAAAATTAGTCACTTTGACGTACTGCTCTGGGAGCGTCCATAAATTACGTAAGGTATTTGAGGGTGGGTGGGTCTCTGATGATATCTTATAAAATATTATATGGGGTTGGGTGGGTATTTGAAATGAATTAGGGAGGGTGGGTTGGTAGAAGAATTATATCTTACAGTTTCTTACATCGGGTTGGGTGGGGGGCAAAAAAACGTCAAAATTCATCTTACGTAGTTTACGGATGTTCCCCTTCTCATTTTTGAACAAGAATGATTATAAAAAAATTTCATACACGTGGTACCTAATTTAATAAAATTTATACGATGATAGCCCTTAAACATAACGTGAATACCTCCATAATTAACAATAATTACTGCCAAAATAGTCAGAATTATAGCTAATATGCAGAACTGCAATTTCTAATTTTGTTAATGCTAATTACCTATTTAGGTAGACATACTAGACATTCGAACCCGGACAAAAACATTCCACATGACAAATACTTTCGTTTTTAAAATATTTGTCATATTATTCACATATTTTATATTTATGTAACGAACATCATTATCAAATTAGATATTTAAGCCGCATTATGTTGGATAATTCTATAATTACCATGTCTACCATGAATAATTGCCATACAGTAATTTTGCATTCATTATTTTTTAAACGATGACATGTGTCCTATAATAAATTCATATTTAAATATTAAATTATGAAAAGAAGATATATAAATTGCCTCTGGAGTTAGATATTTTTAGAAATCTTGGAACTGTCACACATTTTTTTGCATAAATATTATTCGTACGGTAATAATAGTATCATTATTAACCATAATTTATAAAGTATATTCCACTTACGGAAGCAGTTATAGAATTAATTAAGGTACTTGTCAGCTTAATAATGAACTGTTGGGACAAACATTAATAATACCGGGGTATATGTAGGTGCTGTATTTTCTGCTCAGCGAAAAGCAATACGAGTCATTTCTGGACCAAAATTTAGACACAACTGCAAACAACACTTTATTTCCTTAAATATATGACATTTACCAATGACTTAGTTATATAAAGAAAAATATAAAATCATTCGAAACTAGAAGCCACATACACACAAACAACGATAAACTCAACATAAATTTCCATAGATTAAGTAAAACCAGGGATGGCACGGGATACTTGGGTTTTCAATTTTATAATGCTCTACCACCAGAGACAAAATTGTTGAATGAAACTCAGTTCAAAAACAGAATAAAAAATATTTGCTCAACAATGCTTTTTATAGTACTAACGAATTTTTACATAGCAACTTTTCCTCTATTGCAAACTAAAATGTGAATCTCGTGCAGCATTCTAGAAGCTACAGTGATAAATTACCATACCATACCTCCTATTTATTTTATATTGACAGTTTCTTTTATATCTAGTTTGTCTTTCATGTATTATGTGCTCTTAGTCTTTTACTTCATATTTATTGTTTTATACATTTATACCTTATATTTTAACATTTGTACTGTATGTTGACGTGTGTAAACACTTTGTGTATTTTGACATCAATAAAGTATTGTATTGTAATATTATAAAATTCTCTACTATTTTGGAATTTACAACACTTAACCAAAATAAAATATAAAAGGAATAGTATAATCTGAGGCCTTGCTTTCTAGTATATATCCCAAATCCCAAGTTTCTGTACTTACCCTTCAACGGATTCGTCTCAAAATATAGTTTAGTTCCAGATGTCGTTATAGATGTACCAAGTTTCAAGTAATTATCTCAGTTACTTCCACATCCACGTAGTGGATTGGAAGTATAGTAATCGCAAAAAAATTTTCAAAAATTTTTATTCGTGAAATAGGTTTAGAATGTCATGAAACGTCGAGATTTTAAATTTGAGCGAAAAAAAATTTTCTGTCTGTCTGTCGGTCTGTCTGTAACTTTTTTTGTCCGCACGCTTTCTCCGGAACGGTTTAAGATATTGACCTGAAATTTTGTACACGTATATATTATAACGAGATCTGGAACTGGATTGTTTTTTGAGGAAATCTGGTGAAGGGTTGGGGGTTAAATAGGGGTAAATAGGGGGAAATAAGCAAAGCAAGCTTGTAAGAGTACAGAAACTTGAAATTCGGTGTATGTACTAGAAGTTAAGGCCTCAGATTTTTTTATAATATGTTTCAACCCCCCACCACCCCACCCCATTAAAGGGGCTGATAAAATAAAGTTGAGATATTCATTTGAAATTTCGTACACGTATGTATTATAACGATGTCTAGAATTAGATTATATTTTGGGATGATTCCGTTGAAGGGTTGGGGGTTAATTTGGGGTAAATAGAGGAATATAAGTAAAACAAGTTGGTAAGAGTACAGAAACTTCAAATTCGGTGTATGTACTAGAAGCCAAAGCGTCAGATTTTTTAATAATATTTTTCAACCCCCACCACCCCTACTACAATTTGAAAAGGGTTGATAAAATAAAATTGAGATATTCATTTGAAATTTTCTACACGTATGTATTATAACGACATCTGGAACTAGATTATATTTTGAGATAATTCCGTTGAAGGGTTGGGGGTTAAATAGGGGAAAATAAATAAACCAAGCTGGTAAGACTACAGAAACTTGAAATTCGGTGTATGTACTAGAAGCCAAGGTCTCAGATTATTTATAATATTTTTCAACCCCCACCACCCCTACTTCATTATTAAAAGGGTTGATAAAATAAAATCGAGATATTCATTTGAAATTTGGTACACGTATGAATCATAACGACATCTGGAACTAGATTATACTTTGAGATGATTCCGTTGAAGGGTTGGGGGTTATGTAGGGGTCAATAGGGGGAAATAAGTAATGCAAGCTGGTATGAGTACAGAAACTTGAAATTCGGTGTATGTACAAGAAGTTAAGGCCTCAGATTTTTTAATAATATTTTTCAACCCCTCCACCACCCCTACCCCATTAATGGGGTTGACAAAATAAAGTTGAGATATTCATTTGAAATTTCGTACACGTATGTATTATAACGACGTCTGGAATTAGTTTATATTTTGAGATGATTCCGTTGAAGGGTTGGGGGTTAATTTGGGGTAAATAGAGGAATATAAGTAAAACGTTGGTAAGACTACAGAAACTTGAAATTCGGTGTATGTACTAGAAGCCACAGCGCCAGATTTTCTTATAATATTTTTCAACCCAACCACCCCAACTCCAATATGAAAAGGGTTGATAAAATAAAATCGAGATATTCATTTGAAATTTGGTACACGTATGAATCATAACGACATCTGGAACTAGATTATACTTTGAGATGATTCCGTTGAAGGGTTGGGGGTTATGTAGGGGTCAATAGGGGGAAATAAGTAATGCAAGCTGGTATGAGTACAGAAACTTGAAATTCGGTGTATGTACAAGAAGTTAAGGCCTCAGATTTTTTAATAATATTTTTCAACCCCCCCACCACCCCTACCCCATTAATGGGGTTGACAAAATAAAGTTGAGATATTCATTTGAAATTTCGTACACGTATGTATTATAACGACGTCTGGAATTAGTTTATATTTTGAGATGATTCCGTTGAAGGGTTGGGGGTTAATTTGGGGTAAATAGAGGAATATAAGTAAAACGTTGGTAAGACTACAGAAACTTGAAATTCGGTGTATGTACTAGAAGCCACAGCGCCAGATTTTCTTATAATATTTTTCAACCCAACCACCCCAACTCCAATATGAAAAGGGTTGATAAAATAAAATTGAGATATTCATTTGAAATTTGGTACACGTATGTATTATAACGACGTCTGAAACTAGATCATAATTTGAGATGATGCCGTTGAAGGGTAGGGGGTTAAATAGGGGCAAATAGGGGAAAATAAGTAAATCAAGATGGTAAGACTACAGAAATTTGGGATTCGGTGTATATACTAGAAACCAAGGCCTCAGATTTATTTCTAATATTTTTCAAACTCTACCACCTCCGCTTCATTATTAATGGGATTGATAACATCAAATTGAGATATTCACTTGAAAGTTAGTACACGTATGTATTGTAGTGACATCTGATTGAGATGACTCCATTGAGGTGGTAGGTTGTAAATAGTGGAAAATAAGTACGATAAACTAGAAACTTCATTTTTAACGTATATGGTAGAAACCAACTCCTCAAACTATTCTATGACATCTACCCCAAATATTATTAAAATTCTATGACCAATAATTTCCACATACTAGAGTGCAAATATAGTCAAGATGTTTCCTTTAAAGTGACTTGGACGAATAATTTGGATGTGGAAATAGTGATTCCTTAGGCAGCGGTTTTTTATTTTGTCAACCCCTTTCTGAGGTCTTGACTTCTAGAACATACATCAAATCCCAAATTTTTGTACTCTTACCAGCTTGCTTTATTTATGTTTCCTTATTTACCCCTATTAACCCCCAACCCTTCACCGGAATTAGCGCAAAATAAAATCTTGTTCCAGATCTGGTCATGGTACATACGTGCACCAAATTTCAAGTCAATATCTTAAACCGTTCCTCAGAAAACGTGCGCACAAAAAAAGTTGCAGATCAACAGATCGACCAACCGACAGACAGAAAATGTTCTTTCTCTCATATTTAAAATCTCGACGTTTTATGACATTCTAAGCCTATTCATCAAGAACAATTTTTGAATTTTTTTTTTGACGATTACTATACTTTCACTCCACTCCGTAGATGTGGAAGTAATTAAACAATGTCAAGATTTCCATTGATATTTTTTAATAGAACATATAAATCGAGTCTGCCAAGTCCTCGCGTAAGCTTGACTAGAGTTGCGGTTTTTTAGTCCAAGCAGCAGGTAAATTATTCTGAGTAGATCACCTACCTCGCTGATGTTTTGCATATGTTTTAAGCCCCCCTCAAGTAATTCAAATGTACAAAATTCTATAGTTTTTAAGTCTTGCGGGGAGGAGAGGGGGCCTAACAGGTGCAAAACTTTGTTCCACTTATCTCGGCTTCTATTGAAGCTACGACAAAAGCGATGATACCAGCGTAGAGGACGCTTCTAGCATTAAAACTTTGCTTCTCTTGACTTTCGTCGTAACTGTAATGGTTATCGATTGGGGGGGTGTGGCAATCTTTTTTGGAGCCACATTTTTTTAAATAAAA
The DNA here is from genome assembly GCA_963583905.1 of Stenurella melanura. Taxonomy (NCBI): domain Eukaryota; kingdom Metazoa; phylum Arthropoda; class Insecta; order Coleoptera; family Cerambycidae; genus Stenurella; species Stenurella melanura. The sequence goes on along the minus strand of OY757314.1, from coordinate 30,913,961 downwards.
TAATTTATTTGCAGCTTACTTTTACTGTTTTATACATACATCAACATTTTTTTATTATTTATTCAGGGGCTATTTATAATTAAGAATAATAAATAACAATAATAATAATAATAATAATAATAATAATAATAATAATAATAATAATAATAATAAACAGAAGGCAATTAAACAGAGGACTATGGCGAAGTACATCGAAAGACTACAAAGCCTCTTAAAAACCAAACTTAGTGGCAAGAACCTTATCAACGCTATAAATACATATGCCATACCTGTCATTACATATACTTTTGGCGTGATTAAATGGACGAACACTGATATAGCAGAAATGGAGAGAAAGACAAGAACAATTCTCACGAAACATCGTGCCCTCCACCCCAAGTCAGCAGTTGAGAGATTAACAATTCCCCGAGAAGAGGGTGGCCGTGGCTTAATTAATCTGACATTCCTCCATAATAAGCTCACACATGATCTCCAGCAATACTTCTTAAGTAAGAAAGACTCAGCCCCTCTCTACACTGCGGTATGTGCAGCTGATCAAAACTACACCCCTCTGTGCCTAAGTGAAGCTGCCCCCTCTGAACTCACAAGTAAAGCGACCCACATAAGATCCCTACATGAGCAGTGGATACAAAAACAGCTCCACGGCAGGCATCCTAGTGACCTCGGCTTGGATTATGTCGACAAGACTGCGTCGAACTACTGGCTGAGCCACGGAGACCTGTTTCCGGAAACTGAAGGATTCATGATGGCCATCCAAGATCAAGTTATTGCCACGAAAAATTACATGAGATACATTGTTAGGGATCAAAACACAACAGATGATCGGTGTCGAAAATGCAGAAGTTCCCCAGAAACGATTCAGCACATCACTGCAGGCTGTACGCTACTATCATCGTCCGAGTACCTGCACCGCCATAATTGTGTTGCAAAAATTATTCACCAGCAATTGGCAACAAGAATCGGACTGAATACGGAACGCGTGCCATATTACCGATATAGCCCGCAAAGTGTACTCGAAAGCGAAGACCATCGATTGTACTGGGATAGAACTGTGCTCACGGATAGAACTGTTACCGCAAATCGACCTGATATTATTTGGGTCGATAAAAATAAGAAAAAGACCATTATCATAGATGTTGCGGTACCTAACACTAATAATCTCCGTGACACTTACGCAGCAAAAGTTACAAAGTACATGGATCTTGTCACTGAAATCCAGCAACAGTGGCAGCAAGATAACGTCCGAGTGGTGCCCATAATCATCTCGTCCACTGGAGTTATTCCAAGTAATTTAAAAGACAGCTTGACCGCATTAAATGTAAATCCTAGTGTCGTGAGGGATATTCAAAAATCAGTGATCTTGAACACCTGTAGCATCGTCCGCAAGTTTCTCGCTTAGATATGACTGACTTATTGCACATCTTGCCGTCAGGCCGATGTGCATGAGATAAAGTACCGCTCAGTGCGAGAGAAAGGATAAAATAATAATAATAATAATAATAGCATAATCTTTCTATTTCGTAGTTTGAAATCACATTATTTTGGAAACCACTGCAATTATTAAGGGAACACTCATAAAAATAGTCTTGTTATGGTTCTACTTAGGTGGTCTTCTAGTTTCTGTTAAATCATGATACTACAACTAAAGAGATATGCTCACGCGGAAATTCAGTTTCGTTCTGTTCTGCGCATGACGTCATCCAGAGACAAACTCGGCCAGATGAGTGTACAAGTACAACCAAACAACGTTGGGGAAATTTAAATATACAATAATTTATGAGTTATGATATTTTATAATGACGTATTTGGACGTAACCAACCATTATTAACTCTTAGCAAATACGAAATCAAAGAGTATATTGCATTTGATCAACGGTGGTGTTGATTTGAATGGCACATTTCTAAAACAGTAGAACGATAATTACGATCTTCTTGAAATTTGCACAGTAGGCTAGTTAAAGGAAAAAACTTGTTTTTGAACAAAATCAGTAAATAAAATAGTTATTAATTAAATTTTAAAGATTTGTATGGTCCTAAAAGTTGTGTTTTTTTTCTTAAAGGTATTTAAAAAAAATAACATTTCATTTTATGAAACGTCGAGATATTAAGTGTGAGCAAAACAATTCTGTATGTAGGTCGGTCTAATTTTTTTTGTGCGACTGATTACCCGGAAACGGTTTGAGATAATAATTTGCATTTGGTACACATATATATTTTTATAATAAAGATTTATTACACTTCGACTTTAACTTTTAACCGAAGGGTCGCGGGTTCGCAACTCGGGTAGAGGTACCTACTTGTCTTTAATTAATTTTGTTTACTTTTCTAATGGACAATGGCATCATCATTAAATCTAAAAAATACGTCAAACATAAAATTCAAATTCGGTATTAAGCCAAGACAAATATACCTTTCAGTTTGAGTGGCCTAATCAATTTTCACGTATTCATTGTTTTCAACTATTGCCTCAATCTCCATGTTTTCTACATTGTCATTGTGAGTGTCAATATCCAACGTTTTATATCTACAAGTGAAAAATGGTTATTATTATTATTATTATTGTTTTATATACCATAATTCCAGATTTTATTTCGATGCTAATTATTATTGACTTGTATAAACTTATTCTTCCATATTTTTAAGTAAACGTCGCTTTTCCATCCTCTGATTGCGTTTATTTTTTAGCTCCCCTGGAGAACTTCTATAAGATGTTAGCTTTGGTAAATTTATTGATGGTATAGCGTCTGGTTTTAATTTCCACTTTGTTGGAGAATATTTAAAAGTCTGTGTTGTAAGCGATAGTCATTTTCGCTAAAATGCTCGGAACAAATTCTTGAGTTCGCAATATTAAATTTGTGTTGTTGTAAACACTTTTGTACCCATATGTCACATACAGTTTTATTTTTTGGAAATGTGAAATATCGCACTTTATTTTTAGATATCTTGGCCTTTTTGTTGTTGTTGTTATTGCAATTTACTACCGCACATATAACCATATTTTTAATTAGATGAAAAGCTGAAGCACTAGAAACACACTTAAACACAGATTACTGAGCGGGAACTGACGGAGTTTGTCACGGAACTACGTCATCAACTGGAGAAGGATAGAGCGATGTATGCGCGTGAGCATATCTTTAGTTCATAGTATCATGTGTTAAATAAACGTACCTACTAAGAAAAAAGTTATGGCAAAAAAAAATTGTTGCTCGGAAAAAATTTCCCCCACCCCCCCAATCGATAACTGTGGCAGTTACGACAAAAGTCAAAATGAGCAAACTTTTAGTGCTTGAGGCGCCCTCTACGCTGGTATCATCGTCTTTGTACCTGTTAGCCCCCCCTCCCCCTCACGAGACTTAAAAATATGGAATTTTGTGCATTTAGGATACTTAAGGGGAGCAAAAAATCAGCGAGGTAGGTGAACTTGTTACAATAACATAGTAAATATCTTCCTGCCGATGCCGCCTGGGCTGTATCCCGCTTGAAAGTGAACAACTTTTAATTTTGAGTCAGGCGAAAAAAGAACAACAACCATTTTCAAGGTAAATGTTGTATCTAACACATTTAGTGATTTTTTAAAGATTATTGTGAGATCCTAGATAACAGTTTTCTGGTCACATTAATTTTCAAGTCAAAAATATGCACTCCACCAAGAGGACAAGCTGTACAACAAATATACTGCATTATAAACTTTGCTCATTACTAATACACTTGACGAAGTATAGTATATTATAATAGTAGTTGTTACTTTTCGGTGAAAGGTACTCTTGAATTTTCTATCACTCTTAAATCTGAGATTATTAAAATAACATGTGTGTCTACTGCGTTCATAAATATTAAAACTTTCACACAATTTCGCGTGTGCAGTCACATTTGATGAAAGCATTTTTTCGTTTATACTATTATATATTATAATTTTGATACAAAGAATTACTAATTTAATTATTCTTAACGGACAGTGTTAATATGATTCTTAATTAAATTCAATGAGCTACAGGTTAATAAATTTTTTTTGTTATCAATATCGACTGTTGAAAAAAAATGAATAATATTAAACACAGTAGAGATTAGTTTATGAAAGCATTTTGAAAGTTATAAAGTGAAGTGATATATTGACGAATAAGTGATTTTTTATTGCACATAGGTTTCTTGTTTCGATACATAAATGTACTGCGATATATAGAGAGGTAATCATCACATATCCTTTATTTAAAATTGCTAATTACTATTATTATTATCCACATCCAGTGAATTAAAATAAAAAAAAGACAAAAAAAAATGTATAAAAGCTCACTATCGACCATAAAAACGAACAACTAGGCTATACATATACATACTTACGCAATATAGAGTATAACAGAGAAGTAACCTCTATTTTGAAGATAGATTAACACGTCAAAATATTGGAAAAAGGTCTTATTAATATAGGCCTTTAACTAACCCGCTACAGAACTTGGAATTAAAATTTTGAATCTAAATTCGCTGTTAAAATTATTTATAAAAATACATAACCTTTAAATTATACAGAAAATACATATAAATCTACAAAGTCAAGACTTAGTGTAGATAGATATGATAATTTCAAAATGTTGTGTACAATAAAGTATATTGTATGAAATAAAAATATATTACACGTTATGTATACCAGTACGTTAATTATGTTATTGGGAACAAACTGCCATCTGCGAAAGACAATTTGATTGCAGATGTACCGTATCGTTCATCCATTCACAGCTTGTATATCTATATAAAATGTATCTAAAAAAAAATCAATAATAACAGAGCCCCACAAAAAGAAGGTTTGTACCAGAGACATGAGTAGATAGACTTTGTGTATTTTTTTAAGCTGAATCCGAATCAGCAGTCCAAAATCCGATATACCAGGTAATATTTTACTAAATCGCAAAGACATCCCCTAAAATAGGGTGAAATAGTGAGGATAAGGTGAAGTTTTATAACGAAACGCAACAATTTGCAAATACTTTGAGAAAACATTTTAATATAACATTTTGAGCATTAGGAAGAAATATATGCAAATTAAATCCACAACCACCCCCTACGAGAGGGTTAAAAGAAGTTCTGTTCCAGAGACATATTATATAGTCCGCAGCCCAAAATCCGATTTACCAGGTAATTTTTTACTAAAAGGCAAGAACATCCCCTAAAATAGAGTGAAATAATGATAAGATAAAGCTTCATAATGAAATGCAACTATATTTGAAAATACTTTGAAATAAAATTTTGAGCATTAGAAAGAAATATATGCAAATTAAATGCACACTCATTTCTACGAGGGGGTTAATTCTACCCCTAACCAACATTATATATTTGGAATTACAAACTACAAGGCTATGGTTTCTCACATTGTTTTCACTAACATTCAATACTTGATCTTAGGAGTGGAATTCACAACCTCGTAGGGGTGGGTATGGGTTCCATATATTTGTTTCTATGCTTAAAGTTTCATTTTAAAATGTTTTTTCAAAGTATTTATGAATTGGGGATGTTCTTGTGTCTTGTAAAAAAAAACCGTTGGTAAATCGGTTTTTGGGCTTTGGATTCAGCATAAAAATGTAAACAAAATCTATGTACTCATGTGTCTGGTACAGAACTTCCTTTTTTGTGGGGTTGTGTAATATAATGTAACAACATACGAAAGAATCAATGCTATAAACTGTTTATCAATGAACAGGATAGATCATAACTTACTAGATTAGATTTGGGAAATTTGGAAACATATCTGAGAGACTATTTTTTAGAGGAATATCTGCTACCAGTAGGAACCATTCCCAGAAGTTCTCGGTACCAATTTCAATGTAATTGACCAGCCTACCGACAGACGTGACATCCGGCGATCTAACAGACCAGCCAACCATCCATTTGATCAATCGGCCGATCATTCGATTGACTCGCCGACTGGCCGACTGACGTCCAATCGACTGACTGACCGTCTGATCTACCGTCAGTATCGGTAGCATCTAATAACTCAGGTTGGTCATTTTATTTTTGTAAATATTGGAGTGGGGGTGGTAATAGGGGTGGCTGACGGCAAACAATATTTTGAGAACTTTGTTTTCGTACACACACTAAATCAAGATTTTATTTTTTTTTGTTAATCCTTTATATATAAATAGAAAAGTAAATTTCATAAGAAAAGAACATTCTAACATTATTTAATCATATATATAGTCTGTCTCAGCGTTTATGGAGTGTGTGCGGCTCGAGCTACGTCTTGCCTTGAGATTTGATCTCACTTATACACATGTTAAGCGTTAAGCTATTCTAAACCTACGACTTTCCACTCATAAAACTTCTACAATTATATGTTCATCTCTTTCATTCTTTTATGCGGGTAAACTCGATATGGGTCAACGTTTGTACTCACTCACTTAGCATAGCCGTGCGAAGCGTTTTGACTGGACACTGTTTGTCCCTCGCTTTAAATCATGTTAGACCGTACGCTTCTCGTGACGCATACACCATAACCATACTTTTCCTGTCTGCCATGCTCTAAGGGAAAGAATTGATCATGTCTCTAGTTTACGCAGATGTGTCGGGTAATTGCACGTTGGGTCCTGTACTATGTCACTTTAAAAGGAAATCATCAAAATCGGTCAAGTGTGAGCTATTGGTGTATTAGTAGAAAAAAATGCCTTTTGTTTAAAATATATAAATGATGTAATCTATATAAATTGCAGTTGAATTTGTGGAAGCACATAAGCACATGGTGGCTTATTCGAAAATTATAATAAAATATAGTTTATGTAAAACATGACAGATTACACGCAACTGGTCATCGCTCTATATGAGACTTGTGGCCCAATTTCAATATATGCACTATTTTGTATACGTTCCATATAAACTAAAAGTTTAACAGAAGTTACAAGAAACGGTCTACACACATGTATACACGCAGATATTTTTATTCGATATTTAAGATCACCATTTTATGAAAGGATGTATCAGAATAGGTAAGGTAAAATGGACCCAGAAGCGTTTCTACCCAATTCGATGTCAGTAGAACGATAATAGGAAAAGAAATGTTTTCCTCAAATATTAGTCTCCTGTCGCTACTGGTAACCCCTGTACCCTAATAAATAAAATTTTTTGTTTTCATCTTGTATCTTTGCAAGTTATGCGATAATTATATGAAAATAATGGAGAATATAGATGAGATTTTAGTACATCTTAGGAAAATAATTATTTATTCAAAAAAAAAATAGTGATTCGCGTACACAGAATTTTTACAAAAATACGCTGCTATGAGTAGCTTATTGTAAATGTCTTTCAAATTTTTAGAAGTGGTACACCATACTTAAAAAAAATTGAAACTGTTACAGCCCAAAGTTTGGTGGTGTTCACCATTGAAACTTTATGTATCTATATTTATCTACTGAGGAAGAGGATGACAATCTCCAAAAAGTTGTAATCATATAAACATCACCACTTTAGTATAATTGTTTGTCTTATTATTCATTCAAACGTAAATTGTTAACACCAAAAATCGTACAGGAGAATTTTTTTAAATTATCGCTTCACTTCACTTCATTATTGCTACAACGTACTATGGAAATAAAAAGGAAATTTTAGTCAATATACAGGCTTCCACTTTTTTTTTGATTACCTGAAGGGATATTAGAATTTTGTAGAAAGTGTTCACTGGAATATATAAATGACTTTGGTTTTTGATAAAAACCATCTTTCCACAAAATGAGGCATAGATGCGATGCAAAGAAAATTTTCGACATACGTTGTGAGCACCTTTTATAATACGCACAATTTTCGAAAAATCACAGGGTTTCGAGATACTTGATCTGCAGTATAATTATTTAAGTAACAAAAATGCATTTTTGAAATGGCGATCATTGTTATTTAAAAAATTGTATTTTAATAAAATATTTCGAATTTCCGATGATTTTCCGAAAATTTATCGTATTACAATAGTTGCTTAGAATTTACTTTTTCATCACATGTGTCCCTTTTCAAGGTTCTTGCTATCGAAAAATGTGTTCGCATCGAAACGCCACCTAAACCTCTATTTTTTAGAAAAATCGTTTACACTAAAAACTGAAGTTTTGTATTCTAGTGAACGCTTTTTACAGAATTCAAATATATGTTTCAGTTTTCAGAAAAATGTCCCCGAAAGCTGGTACACCTGATATAAAAATAAATTTATTTTAATGAATTCATTTTATTTTTACCAATTGTCGCCCTCTCCCTCAACAAAATGCTAAATCCGCGTCTGTAAATAACATATACACGTTGTAGCAAAAGTGATTTTTTAAATTCTCTTGTACGACTTTCTTTGTCAACAACTTACGTTCCAATCAATAGTAAGATAAACAACTATTATGGAGTGGTGATGTTTATATTACGATTACTTGACCAACATTTTGGAGATTGTCATCCTCTTCCTCAATGGCAGAATCCGAACGAATAAAACATAGGAAACACGGATACATAAAGTTTCAACTAAGCATTGATTTGTAATAGTTTAAATTTCTATTAAGTATGGCGCATCACTTCCGAAAACTTGAAAAGAATTAACATTAAACTACCCGTAACAGTGTATTTTTGTAAAAATTCTGTGAACTCGAATCATTATATTCTTGGATAAATAATGAAGTATTTGATTTCTTTAATAATTTTTTTATACGAAAGGGGCAACAAAATCGGCACAATTATTTTCCGAAGATGTACTTAAGTAACATCTACATTCTGCATGTTTTTCACAATAATTAAAGTACAACTTACAAAGAAAAGAAATGAACACGAAAAATTAAATTTATTAGGGTACAGGGTTTACCAGTGGCGACAGGAGGTTAAAACTCAAGGAAAATATTTCTCTTCCTATTGTCGACTTAGGGTACCTACCCAGTGGAGCAACGAGGATAGAGGCACGCGTCGAAGGTAGCGGCACCGTGCGAGATACGCGATCATAGATAGTAGAGCGACGAGGTAAAAGAGATATATAACAAAGTTTTAAGATTTCCTTTAATTATATATTAGAAACAGTGGCTTGTCGTCTAACGAAGAAATGGACAAATTATGTACATCAGCCAATACAACCAGAAGAACTTATTTTAAAAACCTCAGCGAGACGGGCGGTAATAATTCCGAATTTAATCTCGCCTCTTGACGCGCCTCTAGTCACGCCAGGTAACTCTGGGACAACCTCTCTATTATATTTCGCTGCATAACAGTACATAATATAATTTAAGATGCCAAATTAGGTCTAAACACTTCTGGGGCCATTTTATCTTACTTATTCTGCGATACCCTCTATTTTTATACATATCCTCTATGATTATAAAAAATTATTGTCCGACGTTAATATGCCTATTTGCTGAAATCGAATAGGCATGATCAGGAAACTGAGTGTGTAGGTCATGTTTTTCAAAATCGTGTACTGCTACTGTAATCAACATCAATGTTTTTGTGCTCAGTATGGAAAGTGAGTAAATGAAATAAATACTACAAAATGTCAACCCGTAAGAAACCACTTCCTGTTTTCTTTTGGGATATTCCACGTTTCATTTCTCATAATTTACTTGTCACTATTAATTCCACGAATTTGTGTTACAATGTTGTATTTTTGACTATTTCCTTAGCAGTGTAACCAGCTAAAAACTTGTAATTGAATAACGATATAGGTAACATGCACATTCCTAAAATTATTTCACATTTGATATAACTTTCCTCTATTCATAAAAAAAGTGTTGCGTAACTCGTCAAATGAGGTGTACTAAATTCGTTTGTACAACAAAAGCGTGTTCAAGAATATTAAAATTGAATTAAACTGAAATTATTAACATAAAATTACGTAACATCTGTCAGCATAGAGCAATTATTTTTGAATTGAGCATGGACGGTTTCTTTATATATAACAAAATTAAACGTGATGTCGTTGAAATCGAAACAACTATGTTCCGCTCATATTATAATATTTTCTTTTACTTTTGTATTAATTTAATCACTAATGTATGTGTCTTTTATGGTGATTGGTAATTGATGTGACAACATATGTAAACAACTCTTGAAATATAATTCTCACTAATTATACTAACTAATAATTTTGTGAAATTGAATTTGCTTAATACATTTTTGAGAATAGTAACACTAGGTAAAGCGTTGGACTTTACTGTATTATTGTAACTAAATAGAACGTACCTGAGCCTTGCGTTATCTTGACTTGCTTATAAAAATCATCGATAAATTCGAAAAAAGTGGTAGAGGGCACAACGGGGTATAGTTAAAAATATTTTAAAACATAGTAAGTAAGTAATTTATTCATATAAACTTGCTACAATAAGTGCAGTTATAATAAATACAATAAATACATTTAATAATGTAATTTATTATATTTATAGACTATATTCTCTTAAGTGAGGATGAGTTACCTAAGCAAAACTTGTGCTGTGGGACTTATCCACATCTTAGAATGTTACTTGTTATATATTATTTAAATAGAACTAGATTATTAGTGAAGTAAAATTCATATACTTAGCAATAAATAATTGAAGAATACTAAAGAATAAATTTATTATCAATACAATATATACTTAATATACTTATAAACATAACTATGAACAAGGAGAAAGGGACAACTCTGTGCAAAAATCTACTATATAAAATAAAATCATATGAAGTTGTCTTAAGTCAGTATTAATTGATATTTACATATGTTTAAGATTATTATTATTTTTTCAGTTTCCTGACACTGGTTAGTGACTGGCGGGGTTAGTGACTGTAGAATCCAGAATCGTGTGCCTTAAGTAGGCGAAGGGACCCCAATGCCTTCTGCATTTGGCCTGCCAACCAAACAGCAGATTTTTGACAAGCCGGCATGATTTTCAGTTCCGAGAGCAGCGTAGGCTTCATACCTCTGAGTACACCGATTATTAGGATGACCATCTTGACTGAGTAGCCTGGGTATAGCATTTGTAGTTCGTACCATAGATCACGGTATTTGGTCCGTTTTTCCTCCTCTTTCAAAGTGATGTTTGGCTCAGCAGGTGCCGAGAACTCAATCACAAATATCACTTTGGTTTGATGGTCGAGGAGGACTATGTCAAGCGTATGGCTTGAACTTATTATTACAGATGTATCGTCATGTTCCGTAGACATATTTTCTCTAAAACCAAATTGGCTCTTAGATAATATGTGATGTTTTTCTAGAAAAATTTGTAGTCTACTTTCCAATGCTTTCCTGAAAACTTTTGCAAAATTACTAATGATACTTATTGGTCTGTAATTAGTTTCTTGTCTCTAGACTTATATATAGGAATTGTTCTGGACTGCTTAATAGAGTCAGGAATACAACCTCTTGAAAAATACAGATTTATGATGTGACATAACGGATCTATTAAACGGGTGTGGAATTTTTCAGAACAGTAACTGATACTCCGTCTGGACCCGAGGATGTGTTGTTTTTTAGAAGAATGTTATGTCCATTATCATTTACAATATTCAGTTCATGTATGTTATCAGATTTAGTACCCGAGCTATTAGTTATACAGTTGACTTCCTGCCAAATCTGTTTGTAGTTTTGTTGTGCTTGATTAATTTGGTACTTATAATACTCATTTTTAGTGTGTCTAATTAAGCTATTCAAAAAATATCTGTATTTTTTATACTGATTTTTGGATTCGTCGATATCAAGCTGATTACCTTTTTTCTTCGGGAAGTCTTTATGTCGAATTGAAATTAAGAGGACTTTTGTCATCCAAGGTTTTAACTTAACTTCTTTTTTTGTTATCATTCTTTGAGTACTTACTTATCTTTTTGTTATTTAATACTTTCTGAATAAATATAGATCGATAGATATATTTATTTTAATTCTGTATGTCAATTACAAAAATTGGATAAAACAAGTCCAAGCAAAACAAATAAAAATACAATAAAATACGTAGGTATATACAAAAAGTAATACACGTTCAATATACGAATAACTAAATTAACAACAGACGTCAAATTATTATCTAACTAAAGACAACAAGTATTGGAATATATAAAATAACCAGAGTGGTGAATCTTGCTATTGAATAAAATTCACAACTTCACGAAGAATGTAAAAACAATAATTAAATAAAAAAATGAATAATTTTTATTTGAATTCGATTGAATTCTTAACTGGTTTAACGTTACAGAGCAATTTATTATATAAATAGCTACTAGCTGATATGGGAGGATTTTTATATAGGGCTAAATTGAAATTATTGATTTATAAAATAATTCGGTTTCTTGTATTTTACTCACGACTATCATGGCGTATTGATAACCTTTTTTACTTCCACGTCGACGTAGTGGAGTGGAAGTGTAGTAATCGTTTTGTTGAAATATCATAAAATGTCGAGATTTTAAATTTGAGTGAAAAATAATTTCTGTCTGTCGGTCTGTAACTTTTTGTGCGCACTTTTTCATAGGCACAGTTTAAGATGTTGACTTGAAAGGTACACATATGTATCACGATTATATCTGGAACTTCTATTCAGCGCTAATCTCGGTGAAGAGTTGGGGAGTTGAAGAGTTAAACATTGGTAAATAAGGATAAATAAATAAAGCAAGCTGGTAAGAGTACAGACATTTGGGATTTTTTATATATTCTTGAAGTAAAGGCCTCAGATTTCTTTATAATATTTTACACCTCACTCGCCACCACCCCCACTCCATTATTAAAGGGGTTGATAAAATAAAATTGTGATGTTCACTTGAAATTTGATACACCTATGTATTATAACGGCATTGGGAATTAGACTATATCTTGAGATGATTCCGTTGAAGGGTTGGGGGTTAAATAGGGGTAAATAGGGGAAAATAAGTAAAGCAAGTTGGTAAGAGTACAGAAACTTGGAATTTGGTGTATATCCTAGCAGCCAAGGCTTCAGATTTTTTTTACAACAATTTTCAATACTTCCACCAGTCCCACTCCATATTTAAAGGGGTTGATAAAATAAAATTGAGATATTCACTTGAAATTTGGTAAACTTATGTGCTATAACTATCTGGAACTAGATTCTATTTTAAGACGATTTCGTTAAAGGGGTGGGGGGTAAGTAGGGGTAAATATGAGAAAATAAGTACAGCGAGCTGCTAAAAGTACAGAAACGGTATTTGATGTATATATTACAAGACGAGGCCTCAGATTTCTTTATAATATTTAAAATTAAAAACGTGACAAGAATATCGCTAAGCCAAATTAAAATTTATTCTCCACACTTTTTTGTAGAACAAATACCCTATGCAGATCGATGTCTTGACCCCAGGCAGCTATAGGATAATTAAGATAGAATAAACCATAATACACATCTATGAAAGAACTTCGATCTAAACCATTTGTCACCATTGAAATGGCAAGAGCGGATTGACTTAACTTATCACAAAGTTGATCAACATTTTGAGGCCAGCAGAGATGTCCAGAACTATTCCCAGAAATTTGCATATTTTTTTAAGCTCAGATTATTACCATTTAAGACAATATTAATATTTACATATATATTTTTCGTTTACTTTTCTCACAATTGATGATCCACCTGTTTTTGTAGCATTATGTGTTAAATTCAAACAAATTAGTTAAAACTTTCAGTTCTTCAAAACTCTTGGTTAAAATAAATAGTTTTCCGTGCTTGATAAACTCGAGTAGATCATCAATAAAAAAAAAAGGAAATATTAAAGGAGCAAGCATGCTGCTCTGAGAAGTTACAACTGATATTTCATATTTATCTGACAATGATTCCCTTAATTTAACAAAAAGTCTGCTGTTCGACAAAATACATATGAAATCAACTAATCATTGACATTACCACGTATTTCAATTTTTTCTAACATATCTGAAACAAACGGTATATATAAAGTGTCAAAAGCACTTGAAAGATAAAAAATAACTATATCCCCTATTCATTTCTATTTAGTTTATCGTTTACCGTTTGCACTTGTTACACTCTCTTTGTCTCCTTTGAATACTTGCCCCTAAATCCATATTGAGGGTGACCTATTTAGGCGTGACATCATAAGTCTACTGTGACAAAATGGTACAGCATCATGATATCTAGTTTACGTGAAACATGGTAAAAAATAAGTGATTTGTTGCATATCCCTGTGTCATGCGTGTGCATTTTAATCCAAATAATGCCACTATTTTGGTTTGATTTATCGAATATTAGTATCAGTCTGTAGATTGTTAAATTCGAAATCTACGTAGTTTTGATTTCATGATGTAATAAAAGTTTAGTAGTACTTTTCTCTGAACTACGAAATTTGGCATATAATTTACAGAGTGACCAATATTCTGTGTACATGGATCTGTCATAGTTTCAAGTGGTTAAAATAAGTCGATTTATCTATATTTACCTATAATCCAAGTTTCCTCTTTAGGCCGCCAGACAGCGTCAAATTTATTCAAATAACTTTGAAACGCTCTGTATGATTTTATGAATATTTTGCACTCTAATATGACTCTATATATGCAACTTCATGATATTTTAATAGAAGTAGTTGTATTAATAGAAATGCGAAAAATGTTCTTAAATACCCTAAAACAAATCTGCTCTTTGGGGTGTGACGCTGTAGCTTCAATTAATTTTTTCTATAAATTTAAAGGATCTGTTACAATATTCTCTCTTCTGTAAATTGTTTGTATTTCTAACAGTTTTCTATTTTTTTTTACAGCGTTATTAACGCATTGTCGATTGAAATCAGATTTAATTATAATACTTCAAAATTTATTTATCCCATGCCGAAAACGAAATAATACATTCCAATTCAGATACTTGGAGTCGATCACTCTTTCACAAAATCTGTTCGATATGACTAACATTTTAGGTACTAATTTGATGCCCTCTCGTGGCTAAACGAAGCAACTTACAATAGAGATAAATTTAGTTAAATCGACCCATTTTGACTCTAAGAACCTATGGCAGTTGTCATATACATGGAATGCCGGAACACCCCGTATATATGCACTAAATTTTTGTTAATAATTTCTGTTTTTTTTGTCATTATTGTAAATTTTTAAACAGTTATAATATACATACCCGATTGATTTAAGTGGGCATATATGTAATAATAATATAGAATTAGTGTTGATTAAATATAAATTCTAAATGTAGGCGACTTCTTAAATAACAAAACTACTACATGAGCAAATATTTACTGACAACTTTTACGCGCTTGTGCTTTGTGGGTTGCCTACTATACATTCACAATCTCCCGTTTTTATCAATGAAGGCAGACCATCTTTAAGTGGTGTTGCGTCTACAACTTAAAAAAACCAGTTTGTAACTTTCTTTACTGCTAAAACATTTCGTATTACGAAACGACTTGCATATGTTCTAAATTATTAATTAAATCTGGGGCATTTTTTAAAAATCCTGGTTGCCTTGGGTTTTCAACTAATTGAAAGTACATAAATTACCTAATGCATATAAATATAATTGTTGAACAAACAAGCTTTGCTGTATAGACACAACCTAGTCTAAAAGGACAACGTTGTAACGGTAATCGTGAGAGAATGTTTTACATAAAAATGTAGAATGAAATATAATCTGGTTATAAATTAAATGTACATTTATAACAAGAATATAATAACCAGTAGACTACGAATTAGATAAATGTGACCTTATTAATAATAATCGTATATTACTGTGATTTAGATGTTAATATAAGGTTAATCAGGTTAATAGCAGTAATCTCTTTACTTAACACAAAATCATCCAATGGATGAATTTTCAACGAGTTACCTTAGTGACTTGGGAAGTGGTTAAGAAGACCTTAATGTATACGTGTGCATTTCTAAATTACATGTTTTTAAAGTGCTACAATTTCAAAGAATGGGGTAGTTTTTCATGTTTTTCCGGAAGAACTCGGTAAAACCACACTTTACAGAGAAGTTGCAAATAGGAAAAAGTCTTGTATTTCTATGATACATTCAACTATTACATTTCTCTTCCCTCACTTGTAGGAATTTTTGAATGACCAAACTCTAATCTTTTTTTCAACTTTTTTATTAACGTGATTACAAACACATTGCATAAGGTTTCATCAACATTCATTCACTAGTACTCAAGTTAGAGATTTTAGTCATTTTAGTGCTTCATTGAATTGACTATAGGTATTCTTGCAAATTATAAAAACGTTTTTAACACAAAATTGAGTTTTTGCAAAAATGTTTATTTTAATCGTTTAGTGTTCAGATCCATCGCCCTCAAGGACACAAGAACGAATGTTTTTAATGTGGAGCTAATCCATTTCACAACATGAAAAATTGTTTATATACTCGTCGTAGTGTTGCTTTGTTTCCACGATAGTGTCATTGAATCCAGTAAAACGATCCCTTTGAAAAATTTCCAATTTACTAAGAAATTAAATTCTGACCAAAAATCCCATGACAAAATCAGCTTTGAAACATTATCACTTCATAAAAGACCTGTAACCACCTTTGGCATCTTCTAATATCGAAATCTGCATAAAAATTATTTCACTAAAAATGACCAAAAAATTGACTAAATTTTTTATCTCGAGGACGACGGTCAAACGCCTTTGGGCTCCGTCGTTCGAATTTTCAAAAGTGCTCAAAAAATTGAATTTCAAGATGCACGGGACGAAAAACCGCTCCGGCCGACAAAATTTTCGAAAGTACCACGAATTTCATTTTTCGAAAGTACCACGAATTTGGTTTTTCGAAAATACCGCAATACTTACGCTTAAAAGTTAATTGTTTATTATTTATTTGCTTATAGTAATGAAACATATTCTTTATAGGATTTTACAAACAGCGGAAAGAAAAACTATCTATGAGAACTAAAAGGAAAACTATATGTAAAATTATTAATGGTACACCACTGCGCACGGAATATATTTTCTTACTCGAAAAGTACAAAGTGTGCCGCTCTGAATTTTTCGCAATATATCTAGAATAAAGTCCTCTTTAAAGCACTGGCAGTACCATTTCCAAAAATCACGTAGGGGCGATGCAATAAGCCAAAGATATCAATACTTGGTACACGACTGCACTCGGATTATACTTTCTTACTCGAATACTTTAAAGTGTACCACTTTGAATTTTTCACAGTATATCTAGAATAAAATGCTCTTTATAGCACTGGTTCCATTTCCCAAAAACTCGTAGGGGCGATGCAATAAGCCAAAGATAAGAATACTTGGTACACTGCTGCGCTCGGAATATATTTTCTTACTCGAAAACTACAAAGTGTGCCGCTCTGAAATTTTCGCGGTATATCTAGAATTAAGTGCTGTTTAAAGCACTGGTAGTACCATTTCCAAAAATCCGTAGCGGCGATGATCCTCAGTCAGGATGTAGCGAGTAGCTATTTTAAACGTCAACGTTAAAAAGAAATCAATGGGACGGTTTTTTCAATAAAAACCAAAATCCTCATTTAATTAATTTGAAATTGGGAGACAATAATCCTTGTCCGAACCACAAGAACTTATAAAAATAGTCAAAAAATTCAAAGCCGGAGGGTCGATTCCGACTGACCCAAAAATCTTTAATCCAGGCTCAGGCGGACATCGCCATAGTAGTCGCTCGAAGGCGAGTCGACGGAAAAAAGGTACATCTGGGTTCAACGCTGTTAGTACGTTTATGCAAGCAGGAAAACCATTGAACTCATATAGATAGCTTCTTTAAGCATCCTGACAAAGATTTCAAGCATTTCGATAATTTCAGTGCAAAATTAAAAGTGAATAATTTTCAAAAAGTTCCGCATACATTTTACAATCATAACTAACTGGGAGTCTGAATCTTTTTGTACAGTATGTTGTCATAGTTTTCTCGACGCTGGATGAGTTACGATTCTAGGGGAAGTAACAGCTTGCCGAGTGGTAGTGTTCTCTGATGTTTGCCTTATATACATTAGTTAAGTGTTGAATATTTATAGTTTTTACATTTTATGAATTATTTCAATAAATGAAAATATGTTTTGAATTCGATTTTTTATTGCTCCACTAATTATAAGATTGGCAACCCACATATGATTCTGTGGCGTGAGTCGGATAACTACTTACTACGGGTCACTTTGATCCCGTCACGTTGTTGTACCTATCCGAATACTCATAGAATCCATCGACGGCCTTACTTATTACTTACGTGTTTCTGAGAAAGTGCTAATTATACGATATATTCATTAGAAGTGCACCGCTCGACATCAGATTTCGACGGAGAGAGCAGACTGTAGCAATCACAGTAAGTATAACTTTGTCTATTTTCGTGTTGGGGAGTCTGTAGGGTAACTTGAATCCCCCTTGTGAGTAGAGTTGATAGCGGCGACACGGCTTCGGCATAACTAATATAAAATCCATGTCGTGTCCTTCAGACCCAACGATACTAGGTACATCTACAATGGCAACAAATAAATTTTATGTAGTCTTTTTGATTAAATCTTACAGTAAATTTTAAATTAGGGTAAGCAGATGAAATTGTATTTTAATATAATCAGATGTACATAGAAAAAGTATTTTATGAGATTGAGATAGAGCCATTTTTATATTAGAAAACATTAGTAGTCAATTGCAATTGTATTTTCACATAAGCCTAACTCAAAATGATCTTAAAATAATTCTCGACATATTTAGCATGTTGTCTGCCAAAGGTGCTGCGAGAACATAATAGTAATGCAGCAATTTCATCATTTAAATATATAGTAAACAAAATATCTATACACAGATAATACAAATATATAATACATGTAAATATAAAATGCTCTACATAGCCCAATACTCAAAGTTACAGCTGTCCCAAAAATGGTTATATTTTAGAAGAAATATAAAAACACAACCAACTTTTCTAACTTTCTTATATGCTCTAGCTAAAATTTGAACCCAGGACAAAAGATAAATAAAAGAAATGGTATATTTCTGATTTTCTTTCATTTCGAGATAATACAGTTATGATGGTTAAAATTCTCTATGATAGTCCTTCGCACCATTAGCGAGGCTATTAGGAGGAAGGTTTAACATAAACCATCAATGAAAAGTTCTAAGCTTGTTTAACATTTTAAGGTTTTATTTTTCTTCTTTGAGATATATTTTGTGTTTTTTACAAATTCTGTTTTTATTTTAGTATGCATAGTAGATTTTATCAGAATAAAATATATTGTAAAAGCAATGCTGTCTACTTTAAAGCAAAAGATTTAATGTGGATTTTATTTTCCATTATGTTATAGTACAAGTAATTGAAGAAGCAACGGAAAACACAGAGGGAAGGTTCTTACGAGAGCTTCTGTTTTAGTGCGAGAGTGGATCTCACTTAAAGCTCGCATAGAACTTTGCATTCTACCTAGAAATTCTTTAACTGCGGTGAAGTATGTGAAAGTTTTGCAGCAATACCTTATTCTACTTGCTCCTCTCATTGAGAAAGGTTTTCCTCTCATGTAAAATAATGTACGTTCATGTGCTGCCCATATTGTGATTCGGTATTTAGACGAGGTTAGCACAGAATGCATTTTCCAGCTGTAGGCCTAGGTATGTACCCAACAGAGCACCCATGAGATCAGTTAGGCTAACCTGTGAGATATCGTGGTATTGTTCCAGAAAATCTTGACTTATCAATAGCTGCTCCTATGGGTGAATGAATAAATATTTCTCACTATTGCGAACTATACGAAAAGTATGTTAAGGCACATAGAAATTTTGATAAAAGCATGAAGAGGAAATATTTGCTATTAAACGACTGGAAATTTATTTAGACTTAACTAATGAAACTTACATTTTATTAAAATATGTACAATATTTTTTAAATCTAATTGATTTATTAAATAATGGAAATCAAGTTTAAAAATGAATATATTGACAAACAGACACAGACTAGATTGCTTAAGATGCCTCTTGGCTCTTCAGCTCTTGGTCACCACGATTTTCTTGGGAACTAATTCCTATGTCTTCAGGCGTTAATTCCGTCTACTTTAGCCTAATGCGGATTAACATTTTTTGTTCGCAAAGTACATGTTCCGCAGTTTTTGTCGTAGTTTCAGAAATTACCATTATCTGCCTTCTTCATATTTTTAACACATCATCCCAAGCGGCACGGCCTGTTAGAAGACCTATTATCAATCTTAAGTCGGACTTTTCAAGTTTCAGAAGTCTTGTGGCTCTCTTTGTCGAATAAGTTATGAATTTATTCGCTTGTCTTTGACCTGGAGTATTCCTCCAATAGGACTTCTTCTGTCTCTATTTCAATTTTTCGGTCTGTTTCATTATGTGCCCCTTAAATAAGTCACAAGTCGGTCCTTATCTAAGTCCAGTTTAAGGTCACTTATAATCCTTATTATAAGTGCACTTAAATTTGACTTGTTGTCATTAGTGCACACAGAATATTTTGAATATCATGGAAACAATTTGCACCATTTTAAACCTTACATTTTGGTGGAAACTGATATGACCTAAAAATAAATAGCGATATAATGTTCCTGAAGAGCTACTCCCAAAAACGAAAAGAACGTCATAAACATCCGCTCTTATGTTCAAAACTTATTGAGCAGCAGACGCTGGCTGGAGAATTTGAGGGAGTCCCCTTATTTTTTGTGTCATTATATACCTCTCCTCAACAATTTTAAGTCTCATTGAAGCGGTGACTCAAAAGAATCATGGTATCTTTTCAAGTACGTCAAAAGTAGTCAAGTGCAACTTTGCAGAAAATCTCAGCTGCTTTTTTTGTTAAGATATCGACAAAACGTAATTTTTCAATAAAATATTCCGAATTTGCGAATTATGTGCATATATTCATATAGTTATCGATAATATTTATGTTTAAATATGTACTTACACTTCGTATACATATGTCTAGGCACATATATATGTGAGGATATATGTATATTGTTATTTCCACAAAACTCTCCTTTTCAGGACGTGATTCGTAATTTTGCTTCCAATTATGTTAATAACTACTTTGATTTTCGGGCTGAAATTGTGGTAATTTGCATATGCTGATAACGAGAATCGATGTAAAATTTATATATATTTCCATTCTGCACTGGGGAATTCAATTTCGGGCTTCGGGACATCATAAAAGTAAAAAACAACGGCAAGTGCACGTTCAGAAAGAATGAACTTTGCGTTTTTAGAGAATTTTTTGTAATTCGACGTATTGGAGAGCTCCAAAATGGGCTTACAAGGACGGAAGCAGATAAAATATGACTTACTTACTAAACTTATGCTTAATTAAGTATGACTTTTTGGAAAATACGTTCAACACAAATACGCTTTTCTAAAATTTGCAATTTTTTGATTTCCTTATTGGTGCTGAGGTAAGTAAGTTATTTTTTCATTCAGTGTTCACTATTGATAGCTTAAAAATGGGTACTTAATAAACCAGTTGATACAGATGATTCATTTTTTTCATATTTTGATATCTAGAATTTTTTTAAAATATATGGAAATAAATTAAAAAGTTTGAATACGTATGGATCCAAGTACAAATGTTCGCAGATTCCTCTTCTTATTTGACAGTGACAAGCTAAAAACAATCACAATAAACTATGAAAAACAATAACTATAACATCGTTAAGGTGATGCGATTGTTAGATTATGAACTAGTATTTTTTAAATCTCAATAATTATAACCTTTTATTCAATTTAAAAAGAATTATAAACACAGTATGAAATAAAATATTATGCAATACACGTCCAGTAGATCTCATTACAGTACTCATTTATATTCGGGACTCGGCTCCTGCGTCGCCTCGTCCGTAAAATAACTCATACTGTAATAAGTCACCTACCGGACTTATAACGTAAAGCACTATAAGCTGCGTTCTTGCAAATTGAACCATTGAAAACTTGGTTAAAACTTGCACATTTTAAAAATGAGTAACGAAGTTGACATTGTGACTGTACTACCTAATTTTGAGACCTCATAAAATTTAATTTATACACAATGCAGGTTTTTTGCAACAGTTTCCTCTACGAAAGATAGTTTTTCCAGTATTTGAAGAAAACAGATTTTCCGTTCTAATTATTGTTGATAAAGAAGGATGACACAAATGAAATTTTTTGATTCACGTTATGAGAAGGTTTTATACTCACAGTCTTGATTTTTTATTATTTTTTTGGTGAAATAAATCATAAAGACTTGGTTATGTTACAGATTTAAAATTGAATACTGTATTGTTCTCATTATCTCATTTAGTACGTGGCAACATGACTAACGAGTAGAAGCTGCAGTTATACGTGACAGACTGCAAATAACTACTTTATTAACATTTTCTTCCCAAAACAGTACAATTCATTTTTATGCGGTGTCACAGCTAAGCTTACAGTCAATATCTTCTTTATTTCTAATGCTTAAATGGATTCCAATAACATTTTAAATTAAAATTGATATATCACATAGTGTACGTTGTAAAGTTCATGTAAACTTAGAGACCCTCAAATGAAATAACTGTTTCTAAAATTAAAATAAAACAGTTTGTATAAAATATGACTTTTTCGCGCCTGTGGCTGTGGCCGCGTAGGAAAAATATGATACAATTTCACTAGGGAGTAATTCTACCTCTGTTCTAAAGACGTGACATTTTAGCCTAGCAGAAATTATCGTATTCATATACATATAAAGATTCAGAAACACGTACGTACCCATACTACCAACACATACACATATACACCTACATACATATTGACAGACGTTTTCTATGAAATGATTTGACTTCAGCGTGTTACGGTTACCATTTATTTATTACTAAATTTAAATCAAACATGTACATTAAAGTACCCCTTCGTCTGATACAATAATATGTTGGCATATTGCCTAAGTGTTATTTGTGGCATTATCTTAATTTTTTTCCTTCTTCAATTCTTTGGGACTTCCTGCCACATGTATGTTTTCTTTCTAAGCGGTGCTAGGATAATCTACAAAATATATCACAATTAACCAGTATGTTACTCAAATCAGTCGATGCACGTTAAGAGGGGTGTTGTAAAATGTTTGTATGATAGGGCCAAAATCATTTCTTCTAATGATGAAATACTAAACAATGAGAAGCGGTTTATAAAGGAAGTTCTTATTAATAACCAATACCCTGGGGGTTTTGTCGATAAAACCTTCATAAATATTGAAAATAACAATCAGGTACGACAAAAACCTGAAAAACGTTACACAGCGTTAATTCCTTACGTATGGGGATTATCCGAAAAGTAGCGCCGCATCGGTGATAGATTTGATATTAGGACGGTATTTCAAACAAGCAACACTTTAAGATCTATTCTGACAAAGACGAAACCAACAAACCACGAGCAAAATTCAAAAAACTGCATTTATAGTATTCCGTGTGAGTGCAACAAACAATACGTGGGTGAGTCATCCAGACCTTTTAGTGTAAGATTGGGTGAACATCAAAATTATGTCAGAAACAATGAAATTCAGAGGTCCAAGATCTGTGAACACGCGTGGGAGAACGGACATAGAATAAACTGGGACTAGGCAAAAATTTTAACAAAAGAGGCAGATAGCAAAAAAAAGAAAAATTAAAGAATCCGCGATAATATTATTGAATGAGGATAATTGCGTGTCGAATTGTTCGGTAGATGTCTGTACAACTTGGCTGTCAATGTTAAAAGAAGAACTTCGCAAACTTAACATTGTACAGAAACTAAAAAACTGTTAACTACATAAACAGTTCTATGTAAATAGTAAGTATCTATGGATATTGAATATAACAAACATTCTTAGAGTTGTGTATTTGTCATACACAGCAAAAAAGATTTTTCAAAAAAAGCCTTGAAAAAGAAACAGATTGGATTTCCGAAACGTCGGCGAAATATTTAATTTCAAGTTTTTATACTTATTTGTGTTGTTTATTTATAAAAAACCAACCTTTAACTGATCCTTTGACGTAAACGTCACAGGCGTAGAGGTTTTTTACCAGTAACATACTGGTTAATTGTGATATATTTTGTAGATTCCCCTAGCACCGCTTAGAAAGAAAACATACATGTGGCAGGAAGTCCCAAAGATTTGAAGAAGGAAAAAAAAATATGTTGACATTGTCAATAATTGTTTATTTGCAGCATATTTAAATTTTCTTACTTTCAGTTGGGCATTTTGCCACTGAAAAATATTTAAAAATTTTAATGAAAAAACCACTGCGCCAAACGGATCAGACAGAGGTTGATTCTTGAATACTTGACTGTTTCATAAAGTCTCACATCTAATCATCTAATGGTCAGTTTTGATGTAGTTAGCCTATTTACAAATGTAGATAAAACATTAATAATAATTAAAAACAAATTGCAACAAGATGGGAATTTGGCAAATAGAACTAAGAACTGGAACATTGGCAGTAGAGAGAATATACAATCATAACCTAGAGTATTTAGGTCAATATCAGTAATTCCATATATACATGATTTATCGGATAAATTACGACAAATTGGGAATAGGTTTTTCGTACGAAAGGCTTTCCAAACGGGCTCCACGCTAAGATCGGTTTTCTCAAAAACTAAACCTCTAAATATTGTTCAGAATTCAAAAAATTGTATTTATAGTGTTCTGTGTGAGTGCGGAAAACATTACGTATGTGAATAATCTAGACCTTTCAACGTAAGGCTTGGTAAACATAGAACTTACGCTAGAAGGCGAGAATTTGAAAAATCCAAAATTTATGAATACGCGTGGGATAATAATCACAGGACTAAATGTAACTGGGTAAAGATTTTGGAAAAGGGAGCAACGGAACTAACAGAAAACTTAACTTAACTTCGGGTTTATTTTATTAAAGGAGTATAGATGCGTTTCAAATTATTCAATAGATTTTTGTACTAGTTGGTTGCCCATCTTTAGAGACAAAGTAAGTAAAAATAAGATAAATATAAATTAATGTCTCACGTGACTATGGAAATACATAAACAAAGAACTGTCATAGTTGACGACCAAAAAGTTTTGAGAATGGAAGTAGATTCTCTTCCGAAACGTTAACTGCCTATAGCTTTCATTTTAATTTTTTAGTTTATAACATTGTTCTAGTTTATATATTTTTAGTTGTGAGACTTTTTGAAACAGTCAAATATTCAAGAGCCAACCTCTCTCTGATCCGTTTGCCGCAGAGGTTTTTTCATTAAAATTTTGAAATATTTTTCAATGGAAAAATACCCAACAAAAACTAAGAAAATATGTCGACATGATTAAATTTATTTGAGTGCTGTTTGAAATATGTTTCAATAATTTGAAAACATTGCATAAAACATAGCTCATTTAGTTTTCGCTTAAGAAATCGGAAGAGTGAGCTACCTGTTACAAACACGTGTAGTACTAGCTACTATTTTACCATTGCTCTTGTGTCAATTTATCCAAATATTAAGAAGTAATACGCAGAATAATTATGAGATAAGACGTTAAACGTTTTAAGCTGATATTCAAAAAATTCCTCATAGTTTAATTCCTTACTACGTGATTAGTCTTTATAAAATATAAACTCATTTCATTTCTGTAAGCAAATTCCACCTTAAATATCTATAAAAGTTATCGTCAGCAAAATATGCGTAATCACATCATATGATCTAGAATTTTTAATAACAATAATTATAAATGCATTATAATTTATTACACCATTGATTAAGTAAAGAAAGTTACTTAAAGGAAATGTTTTGCTTCCACACTGTTAATTATTGGATAACAAAATGAGACGTACCTAGACTTACTTTATAATCAATATAGTAATCGTTAAAATATTCAATGTAGAAATGAAGCCGACACGTCGGCCAATAACGGAGGTTTTTATTTACTCAACTACATTTTAATAAAGGTTGTTTGTTCGAGGGAACTGCATAATTATATTTCTATGTTTCTTTCTATTTCACAATATTATATGATGACATATTTTCCATCAAATTGGCCTCAGCTCGGATTTTGCATTTTTTTTTATAGATGATGGTCTATATAGGTCTCAATTGTAGGTCTAGAAGTTACCACCAGTTTTTGAAAACAAAATTTTGAAATGTTTTTTAAAAGTTAACAGAAATTGAAGTTTAAAAGAATTTCTCGAGTATGAGGGAACAGGTTTACAATAGTTATTGTCTAATAATTTATAGTTGCCCTTTTTTATTTATATATTCTTCGTGTGATTATTTGAAATGTGGTTATTTGAAGTAAAATAATATCATTATTGTTATTAAGGGATTATTGTCATCAAGTTTATTATGAACTTGCTTAAATGTTATTCTAGCAGGCACAACCTGATTTGGGTATCATTATAGAATGATACCCAAATCAGGATGTGCTCTTGAAGAGGTCATGTTCTTATTATAGAATTATATACTATTAAAAACTTAGCGCCTTTCATGAAAATTGTAACAATCATGATGCGTGCATCTCCACCATAATATTTGTTTGAACAGATAAAACAAGCGCACTAATTGTAAGCCCATCAATTTTCAAGTTTATTGATGATTATTGGTTTTCATGGGCTATCATTTAAATTATTAGTCATATGTACATCGCTAAATATCAAATTGACTTACATTGCTGATAATACTAATTCAAAAGCGACCTATATGCGAAATAAACTTTAATTCCTTATTTTTAAATATACAGTGCGAGTCATTTTGAATGGAAACACCCCTGTAAAAAATGTGCCTATTATCTGATTTTAATGGGGCCTTTTTAAAAGATAGGCCATCGAAAGCTCTACTTCATGACAAAAATTTAGAGATAAATTTCAATTTAATATACCATCATTTTTTTATTAATGTCAAAAATGGACAAATTTGATTAGCGATTTTATTCTATAAAATATAACTATACCACTGGATTCAGAAACATCTCAAATGGATAAATCCGTGAAAAAATATTAAATAATGACAGATTTATGACAAAATTAATGTATGTAATATTTTATAATAACTTTTACATGATTTTTTCTAAAAATCGAAGTAGTCCATGAAAAATAAACAATAGAAAGATAAATTAAGTGGATAGTTTTCATAAATATTTTATTTTTATTGAGTAATGGCAGATAATAATTTATCAATAATATTATCAAGTACTAGTTTATTAGTTTGAAGTTAAAATTATGGATACTCTAAATGTAGTAGAAAAAATTGAACTTGTGCGTCTTAGAGGAGATAATGACAGAACTTTGGGAGAGGTATGTGAGATATTTAATTATAGGCACCCGAATAGGCACATCATCACTAAAAGTACCGTTTCGAAAATAAACAAAATTTTTAATGAGTGCGGCACTATGATAAGGCGTATTGTAAGAACGGATAATACACAAAGAAGACCAGGTACGAGGAGACTGTTTTAAATTATTTTAACAACAATCAAAACGCCAGTGTAAGAGTAGCTAGCTTAGATCTGTATTTACTTAGAGAAAATATTCGCCGATGCCTTAAAGAAAATAAGGTAAATCCATTCAAACCCAAGTTTTTTATATAGTAAATAAATTTTCAGAATATTTCAAATCAGCATAATCTGCATCAACTAATAATGCCAGTACGGGTGGCGAAAGTGAACCTGTGGACACACAAAATATATTCATACCTACAATCTCAGAGGCAGAAGTTATTAAAGGGTGCAAAAAATTAAAGCCAAAATTTACAGCAGGTCCAGATGGAATACCAGCTTTCTTCGTCAAAGATTGCGTCTCAGTATTGGCCGGTCCCTTATCATATATATTTAATTTATCTTTAAATAATGGCATTTTTCCTAGTCTGTGGAAAATATCTAAAATATGCCCTGTTCACAAAAAGAATTCCAAAGAAGACATAAAAAATTACAGGCCAATCACCATAATTAATAATTTCTCTAAACTATTCGAATTCGTTCTCTACGACTATATTTTTCCTAACATAGAAAATAAAATATCAAGCCATCAACATGGGTTCATGCCAGGTAGGTCTACGACTTCAAATTTATTGTGTTTGACTCAGTATCTTTGTGAAGTCTTGGATGGAGGTGGTCAAGTCGACGTTATTTACACAGATTTCTCCAAAGCGTTTGACAGGCTTGACCACGGTATCTTATTAAATAAATTATCAAATTTTGGATTATCATATGAGTTTGTTTCATTCTTTACCTCATATTTAAGTAATAGGTTGCAATATGTTTATTACCATGGACACAAGTCGAATTTAATGCCGAATCAGGAGTCCCTCAAGGGTCAGTCCTTGGTCCACTTTTATTCAATGTCTTTATCAATGACATAGTTATAAACTTACAGTGCCCATATCTACTCTATGCTGATGACCTAAAAATTTACTACAGCGTTAGCTGCAGTGATGATATAGAATTGCTCAAGTCAGATTTGGAAAACATTGATACCTAACTGGTGCAATAAAAATAAACTATTTCTAAATGTTGAAAAATGTAATGTTGTCACCTATTCACGTGGGCATAATATTTTCATTAATAAGTATAAAATAAACGATAGTGTCATACAAAGAGTTGATAGATTTAAGGATCTAGGTGTTACTTTTGATAGCAAGATGACTTTTATTTATCACATAAATAATATCGCATCTTCAGCTTTTAAATCATTGGGATTCATAATTAGAAACTCCAAAGATTTCAAGAATGTTGAAACTATGAAGCTTCTATTTAACTCGTTTGTCAGAAGTAAATTGGAGTATGCTGACGTAATCTGGAGCCCCTACTACATCGTTTATAATAATAAACTGGAGAATATTCAAAGAAAATTTTTAAAATACTTAAGCTACACCGAGGACAAGACCTATCCACCTGTTGGAATTAGTAACGATATTTTGTTAAACAGATTCTCACTTAACTCACTTCAAACTCGCCGGGAATTACACGGAATTGTAACTCTGTATAAAATATTAAACAGTAAACTCGACTGTTCGGATCTATTAAAACTCATTGACCTACGAGTTCCTTCTAAATCAACTTGACTCCACCAAACATTTCATATCAAAGCTTCACGCACCAATCTATTAATGTATTCACCTATTAATGTCATGTGCAGGAATTACAATCATATACAGAATAATATTGATATTTTTCATTGTAGAATTAAGGATATAAAGAATATATATGAACATAATTTGTAATACTTCTGTTATTGTAGAACTAAGGATTTTATTGTACAATTAAATTTTATTGTAGAATTAAGGATTTAAAGTGTATATATGGACATAATTTGTAATACCTACTTCTATCATAGCACAATATTTATTGTTAGTATTCCGACTCTGTAATTGGGACTTTCGTCCTGTTGAGTCGTGTAAATAAATAAATAAATATACGTTGGAACCTGGTGATGATCAAACACGGACGGAATCTGGGTTGTGGGGTCAAGGAGAGTATCTTAATAACAGACATTTTTTGAAAACTACTTTATTCAGCGATAAGGCAACTTTTACCACAAATGGGGTGGTACCGTCACAAAATTGTAGGTTTTGGGCTACAGAAAACCCAGAGTGGGTCATTAATTGTAAAAGACAATATTCCCAAAAAGTTAATGTTTGGTGTGAGCTACTCAATGAAACAATCTTTGGTCCTTTCTTTTTTGAAGTTAATATGAATAGCATGCAGTTTTACAGTTCCTAAGAAATTAATTTTGGAATGTGCTACATGAACTTTCGATACAAGAAAGAGTAAATCTACACTTTCAATTAGATGGCGAGAGTGGTTATCAGGTGGCTTAATGCTAACTTTCCTAATCGATCGATAGGTTGAGGTAGCCCGTTAATTAGATGGCCACCTCAATCCCCGATGGAATTCTTTTTATGGGATTTAATAAAATCTAAAGTTTACAGGTCACGTTCGGGTAATAGAGAAGATGTGTGTGCAAGAATAGGACAAGCTTATGCAGGAGTTCTCGGAAACAATTACAGAATGTCGTAATGAATTTTAAAAAAATCTTAAAAAACGAATCGACAAGTGCATCGTTTTAGTTTTAGTGTTGTAATGTGTTGTTATTTTGTTTATTAAATACCTAATTATTATTACTTTCAATTGTTCATACGTGTTTTTAAGTTAAATATGAATAAGTTTGTTTAAAAGACAATATTTGTTAAAACTATTCACTTAATTTATATTTCTGTTGTTTATTTTTCATGAGCTATTTCAATTTTTAGAAAATATCATGTAAAAGTTATTATAAAATATTATCTACATTAATTTTGTCCCAAATCTGTCATTATTTAATATTTTTTTCCACGAAATTTTGGATTTACCCATTTGAGATGTTTCTGAATCCAGTGGTATAGTTTGATTTTAATTTAAAAAATCCCTAATCAAATTTGTTTATTTTTGACATTGAAAAATCATAATCTTGAAAATTGAAATTTCTTTAAATTTTTGTTATAAAGTAGAGCTTTCGATGACCTTTTAAAAAATCCCCGTTAAAATCAGATGATAGAAACATTTTTTACAGGGGTGTTTCCATACAAAGTGGGTCAGACTATATAAAAGTATTGGTAGTGCGAAAGTGATTTTTAATAGACGTCAAAAATAATATTTGTTTTCAATCGCTTCATTTTTATTAACGTTATATTTATCGTACTATCATGATAGAGATAGATAAAAGTAGTTTACATTGTTTTTAGTATTTTTGCTCATTGATTTAAAGCCAAATTGAAAAAAAGATATTAATTTACCGCAAAGGAACTGGCGACAGTGAACTTAATTTTCAGCGAAGTAAAAAAAAATATATAAAAAATATCTTTATGCAATATTTCATAAATTATTCCTATTTTATGAATAACAGTAAATGGAGACCTTGATTTCTTTGGTTATATTTCACTTTCTGACATTGAGCAAAAAAAGAATACATTGTGAACGTCAGCAAAACACCGGATAGAAAATCCTGTCCGTTATTTCACAACGTCTAAAACCCCTTTCAGTTGTGAAATGGAATACTTTCAATTTTATTATTCCAGTTTCAATAAAAAAAATAATGAATTTTAGCTTTGTTTTCCAACTTATCTTATTACATAAATTTGATATAATCAAATATGTATATTATAGCCGGGTAGAAATTTTGAACAATATTCTGAGAAATCCGTTTCAGAACGTGTTGAACATAAATATACAATAAAAAATATGTATGCGTGTCTGTAATGTGTGAGTATATGTGTAGACTGTCTTTTGTAAATACGATAACTTCTTTCAGACTGAAAATAAATCTTTTAAATTGGCACATGTGTAAAACTATCATGTCTTACATGATTGTATCACAAAGGTTTTCAATGAAGGATACAAAAATAAGAATATGTACAATATTTCGGAACTATTTGATACACAGTGTACCCGTCAGGTTTGAAAGAACTTTACACCTGTTAAGAAATACATAAATTTTTCTTCAAAATTTTATTGAGATGTTTTTATTAAGATTATTGCAAGACGAATGAAAGCTGCAGCTTGACTCTACAGAATAAAAATTATTATACAACACGAACAGTTGTAGTTATTATTTCAAAGTAGTATATGTAATGTAAAACAGCATGATAGAATATTTTCTATATATAGCCATATTTGTTATACAGGATTATCAAACACATGAAAACAGTCAGATTTTATATACACAATATTTTGTTATAACTTTAGAGCAAAATTTAACTAGGTCTTCTACTTCCCCTGCTTACCGATGAAAATGTGTAATAGTGATAAAAACACTTTCAGATAGGTTTTTGGGTTTTCACGTTTCAGAATATGTATATTACCAACGTAAAGATCTTTCCATCATTACTGTGTCTCTTTATCGGGATAGTGACTGTTTGTCTGTTGACCCTGTATCTACAAAACTATATAATGAGGAAAAATAATACCTGTTATGTAGTTGACGCTATTGTCAACAAAGAAATGGAATACGATTTTAGTGAAGAAATGCAGATGACCACATCGCTGAGGAAGCAAAACGTTAATCAAATATATTTTCGTCGTTGACCACTTCTGACTGCAAGTTCTACTTATTTTTCTGTTAGTATTCCAGATAAGGAATATACTAAGTATATAATTATGGATCGTATTCAGCTACTTCTTGTTAATTTGATTAGGAGTTATACGAGTGTTTAAGTAGGTGGAATTTTATGGTTAAACAAATGGGAACAACTAAAACTTCTTATTGTGTTAATTAAATAGCAACCTGTATCTAGTTTGAATACATATTTTCACTTCCTCGTATTCAAATATGTACTACATATGTAGCCATTTACTACAAATTATTCTAAAATATTTAGTTACAAAAATATATACTTTGTCGAGGCCATAGTCATTTAAGTGTTTTGTTTTGTATAATTGCCTCGTTTTATGTCTGTCTTACCTATCTTCTCATTCGGAAAATCTGGGCAAACGTGTTAGGACTCATGTATCATTCTACTTGGCTTCTCTTTGCTGTATGGCATGTTTGACTTCAGTAACCAATCTGCAACGGTTGCCTATTAGATACACGGCTTCCCCAAATCTCTTCGCATTACATATTTGTCATAATTTTTCAAAATATGATTTAAAATATTTTTAACCGCCTTTCAGGTTTTCTCAATAACCTACGTAAATGTACAAAATCTACATTTGCCCAAGCAAGAGAGCTGTAGTTCATACTTAATATTATTCAAATATTTTTTTTTCGTTATTCTCAAGTTTGCTTCATAGGGTTCCTGATGTGATCTGTCGTTGAAGTCTCTCGTCTAAAAGTCTACCGCTTGATGCTTGACTGCGACGTAGTACTGGTTAGGACTTTTTTGGCCTACAATATGTCGAAACAGTACTGATTAAACAGTAGATGTAGATGATTTTGAAATAAAAATCTTTATCTTTTCGACAAAGGATCAGAATATCTCACATCTGTGTGTTACAGTCCGACTTCAAAGCGGTGTTGACACTGACGACTTTTGGATTTTTCCTGGTTAAAGTATCCGTTGTTATATAAATTTCTACTCCCTGTTACTGCTTGCGAGATATTCGTCTTAGAGGTATCCACAAAGTATTTCGGGGGAACCGTGAAATTTGAGTATGCATAAGCTGCGGTTAGTAACTCGGCGAGTGAACCTCTCCTTCTAACGACTTATTCATGTATTAACGCATACGTAGGAGTTATGCGGTTTTAGGCGGATGTTGCTTAGTTGATATACCATCCTATGGAGGGGATATAAAGGAGTCGATCATTACTGTGTATCTTTATCGGTTTAGCGGCTGTCTGTCTGTTGTCCCTGTATCTATAAATCTATCTAATGACGAAAAATAATACGTGTTATATAGTTGACGCTATTGTCAACGAAGAAATGGAGTATGATTTTAGTGAAAAATTTACAGAGTTAACACTTTGAAAATATTGTGACGAAGGAGAATAATATTCGGCGTGCAACTAACACAATTTCCAGGAAGAAGTCTGGTATGCTTTTAGTGAAAATATCCAAAAATTAGTTAGTTATGGAATGGATGGGTGCAGATGACCACATCGCTGACGAAGCAAAAAGGTAATCAAATATATTTTCGTAGTTAACCACTTCTAATTGCAAGTTCTACTTATTTTTCTGTGAATATTCCAAATAATCCGATCCATAATTATATACTAAGTATATAATTATTCATCGCATTTAGCTACTTCTTGTTAATTTGACTAGGAGTCTGAGATAATTACATATACGAGTGTTTCAGTAGGTGGAATTTTATGGTTAAGCAAATGGGAACAATTAAACATTCTTATTGTGTTAATTAAATACAACCTGTATCTAGTTTGAACACATATTTTCACTTTCTCGTATTCAAATATGTAATACATATGTAGCCATTTACTACAAATTATTCTAAAATATTTAGTTACAAAAATATATACTTTGTCGAGGCCATAGTCATTCAAGTGGTTTGTTTCGTATAATTGCCTCGTTTTATGTCTGTTTCACCTATCTTCTCATTCGGAAAATCTGGGCAAACGTTTTATGACTAATGTATCATTCTAGTTGGCTTCTTTTTGCTGTATGGCATGTATGACTTCAGTAAGAAATCTGTAACGATTGCCTATTAGATGCACGGCTTCTCCGAAGCTTTTCGTATTACATGTTCTTCATCATTTTTCAAAATGTGATTCAAAATATGCTTAACCGCATTTTGGATCTTCTAGATAACCCATGTAAATCTGTAAAATCTAGATTTGAGTAAATAAAAGAGCTGTAGTATAATATTATTCAAATATTAACTTCTTCCTTCATTTTTTAAGTTTGGATCATAGGGTTCCTGATGTAATCTGCCGTTGAAGTCTCTCGTCTAAAAGTCTACCGCTTGATGCTTGACTGCGACCTAGTACTGGTCAGGACTTTTTTGGCCTACAGTATGTCGAAACAGTACTGATTAAGCAGTAGATACAGATGATTTCGAAATAAGAATCCTTACCTTTTCGACAAAGAATCTGAATATCTCACATCTTTGTGTTACAGTCCGACTTCAAAGCAGTGTTGACACTGACGAATTTTGGATTTTTCCTGGTTAAAATATCTGTTGTTATATTAATTTCTGTTTCCTGTTACTGCTTGCGAGATATTTGTTTTAGAGGTTTTCACAACGTATTTCAAGGGAAACGTAGAATTTGACTATGCACAAGTTGCGGTTAGTACCTCGACGGGAGAATCTCTCCCTCTAATGGTTTATTCATGTATCAGCGCATACATGGAAGCTATGTGGTTTTAGGCGGATGTTGCTTACCGGATATATCATTCTATAACTTTTAAATCTTGGAGAAATCTTTCTCCTTGTTTTTCACTAAAATTTTCATGAACTATGCATGTGAATTTAAAACTTGATTTTCTTCTTAACGATATAGACCAGTTTCCGGAAAATCTTGGAGACTTCAGTGAAGAACAAGGAGAAAGATTTCTCCAAGATTTCAAAGTTATGGAAAGAAGGTATCAGGGAAACTAAAGCATTAACATGATGACTGATTATGTTTGGATGCCAAAGAGAAATTAGAAACAGCAAAAAACGAAGTCTGCTACTGTGTAGGTCCTTCGAAAATAAAAGATTTTGTTACAGTAGAAGAAACCGAAAGAAACAAAAATAAAATTTTCTGAAATAAACAACTTTTTTACTTTCGATTTCCTGGAAAAATAAAGGGTTCTTTTTGAACAAGTTAAAAGTAAATATTTTCATATCATCGGCTAGCAAACTTAATATTCAAGAAAATTAATAAAAAATTTACTTTACTCTTTAAAACGCAATGGATATATTTTCTTTAATTGGGGGTGCTTATATCCCTCCTTAAGAATGATTTATTTTTTTATGTCTTTTTGTAATCAAGTGTCTTAAAATATACTTGGGTAATATACAGAACGTGCTGAGAATCGCAGGACTTTATTTTTACTTTTTTTCACATGACATATTTTGATGATGATCAAATTAAAAGTCCAAAAACATCCACTTAAAATAAAAATTGTTTCACATTTTCTAATGTGATACATGGGATTTTTTCATTTAGGGTGGTTTTATAACCTGTAAGGGGTTGTTTTTTACTATAATATGGGTATTGAGTGTAGAGGAGTGGTCTGGTCAAAACAATTTTTTTTGTGTGTATGTGTTTTTAACTCTCTGTAATTCCCTAATAAGCAGAACTCAGGAGACGATAAATGACTTTTACATATAAATAATAACATAACCTAACCTAAAGGTGCAAGAAAGGTACACGGCCATATTCTCGGATCAAGGAACTCATCCCTAGATACATATTGTGTATTGGTTTGTTTGTTGTTGAGATAATCACAGTCTTAGGTAGTTCAGTTGCAAACATCCCAAAACTTCCTGATTGACTAGTTGATCTATTCACGGTTTTTACTTGAAGGCAACTGCAACATATCGAACGCGATCGGTTTGGTTCGAGTGTCGTGATCTCAATATTCTTAATTTAACATGTCCGGCATTAACTATTCTTTCAATTTAATTTGAAGGGCTAGATTACCAATTTTTGGCAGATTTTTATGTATTAGCTTTCACAGGTCTTCAGCTTTAAACAGAAAGTGCATATCAGCAACCAGTATTTGCGTGACAGTCAGCTCAGGTAATATTTTATGCAGCATTCGTGATGATTACTGACTTCCTATCATAATCTGATTCCAAAATTTGGCATCAGAAAATAGTCAAGTGTAAAGGCGCCATGGTTATTCTGAGATTATATTATTAGCTATCGTATAGACATTACTTGGGAAAATTGCAGTCTTTTCCTTGTGTCATTCCTTCCTCTGATACCAAATTTACTAACAACAGCTCGAAAGTGATCTGTTAGATCCTAGCATTAAAATCAACCATAATGGTAATTTTCCTATTCTTGAATAATCTGCACTAAGGTTTCTGGGCCTTTCTGAAACCTGAAGCTATAAATATCGAGACAATTTGTTGTTAAGTAACTGGTTCCCTGATAAAAAATTGTAATCTAATATACCAATAGATTCTTTTTCTCTCTTTCTACATCATGTGGTTCATAGATTTAGAATTATGTTAAATCAGAAAGAAGTAAGTAATTACTTTATTGTCAATTAGCGGTAATTTTATTAAATTGTTTGATATTTCTGACACTGACAAAAAAATGTTTAAAAAAACTTAATTTTAAGCGAACTAATAATGAAATTACCAATATACTTTTTTAAAGTTAACACGGTAGATTGTTGTTTGTTTAAGGGATCGCTCAGTTCATCAGCCCCACTTCACCTTAACCTAGAAGATCTTTTGTGAATCACCCTACAATTAGTTGTTGTCTAGGACTCCTAAGTTTTTTTGCAAAGCTTGTGATTTTATTTGGAGCTAATTTTCTTATGTCTTCAAGCAAGTCTTCAACTTGCGGTAGGTCAGGTCAAATCTGGAAGGATATTTATAAACTGAAAATAATAAATAAAACAAAAAATAATAATATTCCAGATAACTTACAAGATGTAAATCGAATAAACCATTACTTTTTAAACTCCTGTACAGATAATAATTTTTCAATTGATGCAGAACTCCTTAATTATTATATAAATAACAAGAAAACAAACTTTACTCAGCTATTTAGATTCAAAGAGGTAAATGAATCGGAAGTAGAAAAAATTATAAACAATATCAAAACGAATGCCACTGGATATGATAATATAAACATTAAACTCTTAAAACTATGCTGCCCTCATTTAATACTCTATATTACACACATTGTAAACTTTTGTTAAAAAAATGGCGTTTTTCCTGAAATAAGGAAGAAAGCATTAGTGACACCACTTCCTAAAGTAACAGATCCTAAAGAACTAAAGGATCTTCGCCCCATAAGTATACTGTGCACTATGTCCAAGATTTTAGAAAGAATTATGGAAAATCAAATTAAAGATTTTTTAAAAGAACATGATATTTTACCCATAACGCAATCTGGCTTTCGATCCGGATATAGCTGCAATACTACACTTCTCGACATGACAGATGATATATTTAGAGCTACAGATGATGGTAACTTAACTGCACTGATTCTTTTAGATTTTTCCAAAGCTTTCGATACCATAAATCACAAAATATTGCTTTCAATTCTTTCATTTGGATTTGATATCAAAGCTATTAAACTAATAGAGAATTACCTTTTGAATAGATCACAAATAGTTACTCATGAAAGAAGATCCTCTAATTCCATAGATGTAAAGCAAGGAGTTCCAAAAGGGTCTATATTAGGTCCATTATTATTCTCGATATACACTTGCAATATTAATTCATGTTTAAATCATTGTAAATTCCATATGTATGCCGACGATACTCAAATTTATATTAATTTTTCACACAATCATTCTAATGAAGCTATGACTAATATAAATTCAGATTTAGCGAACCTTGTGGAATTCTCTAAAAAACATGCACTTAAAATTAATTCTTCAAAATCATATTTCATGTTATTGGGGAAGAAGTTTATAAGGGACACAGTTACTCAGGAATTCGCTGTAAAAGTTGGAGATGAGGTTCTATTACAATGCAATGTATGTAAAAATTTAGGTGTTTTGCTGGACAGGGATTTACGCTTCGAAGAACATATAGCACGGTGCATACAAAAAGCTTACTGCAATTTAAACATTTTATATGCAAATAAGTATTGTCTTAGTAGAGATTTAAAAATATTGCTGTGTGATTCTTTGGTATTATCATGTTTCAATTATTGTGACTCTTTATATGACTCTTGCATAACGGAATCTGTTAAATCACGTATACAGAAGGTGCAAAATTCATGTCTTAGATTTATTTTTGGTATACGTAGAAGACAACCGATATCACACACTCTCCAAACTGCTGGCTGGCTCAACATGTCTAATAGACGTAAATTACATACATCTGCTTTATATCATAAAATTATAAAGCTAGAAACTCCACCTTACCTGTTTAAAAAAATTTGCTTTAGGAAAACTGCCCACAGAGTTAACATTCGCTCAAAAAATTTATTAACAATCCCTTCTCATAAATCGTCATTTTTTAAACGATCATATGCGTACAATATCACAAAATATTATAACGTCATAATTCCAAAAAAGCTAAAAACCCTATCAATACCAAGTTTCAAGAAGACTTTTAGAAGCATCCTATTTAACTCGCAATTTTAAGAACATTTTAATTTAAAATTTAACATTATTGTATTATCTTCCGGTAAATATCTTGTATATTGAAATTATTTTTTTTTGGTAACGTATCAAATAAAAATTAATTACATTATATCCATTCTATTAGGGCTAAATGGAAGAACAGACGACTATTTAATAGTCGAACTGAATTTATGCCCCTTTTTCCATTAATTGTTTAGTATACTTTACGCTTTATTTTTGAAAAAATTGATTTATTCTAATAGTGTAAATAACATGTTTTTTTATTGGAAAATAAATGTATTATTATTATTATTATTATTAATTCCGCCGCTTCAAGGTAATTTAGCTTAATGCCGACTAACAATTTGCAATTGCAAAGCATATGTTCGGCAGTCTCCATTACAGTATCACAATATTAGCATAATCAATATCGTTTTATGCCTTACCTATATTCTCAACAGGCAATGACTTGTTAGAAAGCCTCTAATTGGCATTAAGTTAGACTTTTCGAATTCGGGATGCCTTACGGCACTCCTTGCTAATAGGTAATGAATTATTTGCTTGCCCTTGGCTTCGATTATTCATTTTTCTATTTCTCTTCTGACTTTAGAATATCTTCCGTTATTTATTCTATAGAAATGCCTCAAAACGGTTTGGGTCCAGCACCTTTTATTGCAAAGGTGACAGCTAATTCATTTCCTTCAATACCCTCATACCCTGGTGCCAACAACAAGGAAATCTTGTTTTTTGTCAGTTGTTTCAGAGACTGTCTATATTTCCAAGCAATGCCAAACTCAGTGGTATAAAACTTAAGAGCCTTTAACGCTGCCTGGCTATCTCAAAGTATATAGATGTTTGCTCTTCGAATGCACTTATTTATAGATTCCTGGACACACAGATCTGTAGCATAGTTTTCAATCTCGCAATCATCGTTGACGTATTATCTAGGGCTCTGAATAGCCTGCAATTAGGCACCGCTACACCCACACCAGCACCTTCAGCCATATTCGAATTACCGCGGTATGTATTTTTTGGATACATTTAAGTATCATAGAGAATTTGAATATTTTAATTGAGCTGATGATGATTCCAAAAAACTGAAACATAGTAAGTGTCGTAATTACGAAAAACAAATCAAAGCAAAAGTTATTTAGAATACGTTGGCAAGAAGCAAAGGCTATTTTTCAATTCTTGTCAGAATTTAAAAATCAAAGAAGACAGGTAATTTAATTTTATTTTGTAAAACAATGTTCTGCTCTTTCTTTGAATGGCGTAAATTTACATTAAATGTAAAAGAAATATTAACGTAGATTAAAGTTGTACTTCTATAACTGAAAGTGGACTTATGGTCAAGCGAATACAGACATAAATTATGCATATACATACAAACTTACTGAAAGTAATCTAATATATAATGAACTTTATCGTAAATTGAAGAGTATGTGCTATCTTGATAAATTAAATAACTTTCATTTTTCAAGCTATAATTGAATGAAAAAATTACATAGTATTAAAATACACGCATTAGAGTTAGACAGTGGATTTCAATAGTGAATTGTAATTCCCATACTGCGAGTAATTCTTTGGATTAGCATGTTCATTTTCTTTCTTGATTTATTTCCAAATAGTTGGAAGTATGTTTTAAATATAACAATAGTTATTATTGATGACTTAAAATTACCACAACTGTCTTCCGTTGTCGGTGGAATAATGAATTCGTGACAGTTTTCATTGAAGCTTTCAGTAAAGAAGTTGACATAGAAGTCGATAACTTAGCTACATAAATGGTTAAAATATCCGGAGTGACGACATAAAATTTAGGTGTACCATGTTAGGATTTAATATTTTAATTGTGTATTTTATTCAAGTAATTAGTGGTTTCCCAGCGAATTATGTGAGAAAGATAGCGGAGAGTCATCAATTTGACGTAAGATTTTAACATAATAAGGCAGAGGTAGTGAGAGAAAGGCTTATTTGTATCTCTTTCTGAATGAATATGTGACTTAATTGTGAAAAAATATAAAAATGTATTAAACGATAAGTAAGAAACTTTATTATTTGGTATGGTATTTACCAAGTTTTCGTTTTGGGACTTCGTGTCATATATGTCTTCACTTCTACTAATAATGTCCACAGAATCTACAAAATAATACAAGTACCCAATATATTTCTATAAAATAATCCCTACGTCGGTGAACAGTTAGAGGGTGTTTTTTGACAAACGATGCAAATTAGAATAAGTGGTTCGAACTCCACTATAAACTGTAGGTCTCGTTCCTCTTTACCTAACACAAAATCACGAGATTTTCTATGAGTTAGTTACCTACCTCGGCGATTTGAGAAGCGGTTGAGAAAACAAAAGGAAATAGAATAGAGCCATAAATAACGTATTTTGCTGACGTTTCGGAAATTTAATTTGTTTCCTCCCTAAAGTTATTTTTAGAAAATATTTTGTGCTGTGTAAGTAACGTAATGAAAGTGTTAACGATGTGTATGAAAATAACTTATTTTCAGTTGGAAAATTACTTCTAACAGCAGAATAATGGCATGGCAATGGGGTCTTCATTATCGCCAATTTTAACCAATATATTTATGGAGGATTTTGGAAATAGACATGTTCAAAATTATACATATGCCATCGGGATTATCTAATGGAGATATGTTTATAATTTGGTTCCATTTACTAGATATTATTTTATAAAATACGGATAATAGAAACTTCTATTAAATTCACATTATAAGTGGAAAGTAGACATAAACTATCCATTTCAGATGTTTTAAAAACGTTACGCAACTTTAATGTTTCCTATAGGGTGGGGCTATAGTGCGTCGGACCTCGATATCTTGAGTTCTACGATAGCTAGAAATTTTTAAGAAAATTGTAAGTAAACTAGATAAAATAGTTTATATAACAGGAAATTATTTTCGAATATAGAGGGCGAGCCAAGACGAAATTACAGGACTAAGTGCCTTTTCTTAAAATGGAATGCTATGTATATCAGTACATTTCTTGAAGCTTCTTTCCAGGCTCTGTTCATTCCTATATGAGCATTGAGTATCTCTCAACCACTTGGATGGAATGAATATTTTTGTTGAAATAATGCAATCTGCAGATGGATATTAAAAAAATCACCACAGTCACTTATGGGTTTTAAGAAAAACTTGTGTGAATACCAGTTACGAGACATCCAGTTAATGTTTTCGAATCATTTTATTTTCCTAAAACTGTACAGGGTGGCCAAACATTATTTTTCAATTAAGAACTTTTTAAATTGAATTTTCTCAATTTTTTCAAATGAAACATATTTTAGATATTTTTCAGCGATGTGATGTAGAAATGAATAATGAACATTTTTTGTAACTACTGCCCTATGAAATATTGCAACCAATTTCGTTTTATTGAGCAATAATTACAAAATTCAAAAATAAACTTAAGATAAGAGGTTTCTTCAAATAACTCAGTAGAAAAAATTATAATAAATATTCCGCATGTTGCCCATTTTGATTGACACTCATCTCTATGCGATTTTGAAATGAGGTTTCCGCCGTACCCAAAACTGCCGGTGTGATAGATCTAAAGGACGTTATTATTCTTTCCTTCATATTTTGTACTGTTGCTGGTGTGTTTCTATAAACAATTTCATTCATGTATCCCCATAAAAAGAAATCCATTTTTGTAAGATCTGGGGATCTAGCAAGCCATTTAGTGGGCCCATTTCTTCCAATCCATTGATGAGGGTATAATGTTGGCTATTATTCACGAGGGTGAAGTTTAAGACACGAGCCGCAGGTGAGTGTCGTAAATCACCAGAGTGAATAATAGCCATTATATGCGAGTAGAATAATATACTTTGTCCACGACTATTAAATATTTAATATTTATCTAATTCATCTTCATTTCATCTCTCCTATTTGACAAAGTTTCATATGTCATCATAAATAATGTTTCCGATTTTTCGGACAACAAGTTTAATGAGGCGATTTCTGCAGCTTAATTTATCTCTGGCGGTGTCGTTTTCACTGTCAGTATCTATTTATTTAATTATATTACTCTTTTTGAGTATCTAATATGTAAAATTATTGTAAATAACGTTGGCGTTGAAATCGCACAAATCTTGACGTTTTAAATCAATTACAGAATTATGCTTTGACACATTGTCATAGCTAATAAAATAATGCAATCTTTAGGCACGTAGATAAATGGTTTCAAAAACAATGCTGGGGATTGCTGCGTGTTGCTAATAGACGATGCTTTGAAACAACTTACTAATGTAGTTTTTGAGTGTTCATTAAAGTACCTCTTCATATACCACTTGAGTGCTTCATAGAAAACTTAGAGAGACAACACTTGTCTTTTAGTTGCTGCAATTTTGACATTTTAAATTTTTAGTAAAAACTCACTAACGTCATATCTT
The DNA here is from genome assembly GCA_963583905.1 of Stenurella melanura. Classification (NCBI taxonomy): domain Eukaryota; kingdom Metazoa; phylum Arthropoda; class Insecta; order Coleoptera; family Cerambycidae; genus Stenurella; species Stenurella melanura. Next base: position 30,871,083 of record OY757314.1, on the reverse strand, counting down.
ATAAACAACTGACTGTCCACATTATTCACTGCAATCAGTGAATAATGAAATCATTATTCACTGCAGGGAATAATGGAGAGCATTATCCTTGAGAAAACACATATATAATGAGTACATTATTTAATAGTCGTGGACAAAATACATAATTTTTTTATTTTTATTCTTTTTCGTATAAATTGTCACAAAAACACTCCCTAACTGTACCTCTGACCTAAAAATCCTGCACATAGAGGTTATGCATGTATAAACGATGAAATACGTACATTTTCATCCTTGTGAAACATACTATTTTGCAACCAACAGATACTAATGAACGAAAATCACGAATTTCACTTTTCGTTATTTGTAAAAAGAAAAAATGCTAATTTTCCGATAGACCTTCATCACTCTGTTCGGAAACAAGGCGTTGAATCCATCTTCATAAGATCCTTTTTCTTATTTTGACGCAATAAAAAAGCTTCTGAATTTGTATCTTGCATGTCTTGAACACTTTGTATGCGGTATCCCATTAAGTGCAGGATTTTCCAGTTTTAGACATGTGTCATCGATCATATTGATCATAACGTACGTTAGACCACATTTTTACACATCATCTGATGCCCTATGTTACTTATTTAATTTAAGCAATCGTCAATAGTGTGTCACTTTTAACATAGTTCTAATATGAGTCGAATATTTTTCACTCTTCTTGTTAATAATGTCAATAATATTGTTAACCCTGAAACATTGTTTGTTGTAGAAACCTTTAATATTTAGGATTTAAGATAATGTAAATATAAATATGTTAGTACTGTTGAGTTACTTAAAACTATTTTAGTCTTAAAATTTCATATGGGAAAGATGTAATATTGTTATTTGAAATTATTAAGTAAATTCAGAGTTTTAATCACACACCAACTCAACCAAATATTTTAGTGCTTTTTATTTATATTTATATTCGTTTTCAGAATTGTAGAATGATACAACCTTACCTTTCATTTTTAGTAGTAGTTCCATGTTAGTATGATTGTATTTATTATTTATTTAATTAAATACATATATTTCTTTACAGGATTTTGAAAATTTCTTGCCAAAGTATGATGATTTGCCAAATTTTCAATATCCAACAAATAGTTTGGATGATGAACTTATACTTTTTAAAAATAATGTAAAAACAAAACAAACAAAAGCAAATGGTGACAAGGAAACAAAAATTAACCTGGTCGAGGTAAGCATAAGGAAGCAAACGTAGTTTAATTACTCTGTTCTCACAGTTTTCCAAAAAAAGTCAGAACTCTGACAGAAACTAAGTTTAATTTACTCAAGTGAACGAAAATTTAATTTTGAAATTATTTCTATTCAAGTTAAGATTCATTTATTTTTATCATAAGTCGTATAATTTTTAGTCACTCATGGAGTAGTAGCATTAATTAATTCTTTGTATTTGGTCTCTAAAATAGCTATTTGAGACCGTAAAATAAGTATTTTCCTAACTCAATCCCAAAAGGTTGCCATGACAACTTTTGAGGACCACTTAGTAAATAAGGCAAAATGGTTGATATAAAAATTAATCAACTTTATTTAATCTAATAGGTACAACGATTTGACTTAACTATAAGTTTTGTAAGTTAAATGAATATTAATTAAATAATTATGACCCAAAATGAAAACTAAATTAATAATTTTGAGCACCTTCAAAACTATTACCCCCAAAAGGAATACCTGAACCCGAGGGTATCGTTAATTTCTTTTTATGTTATGGTATTAGCTTCGTTAGTAACCGATATTATGTTACTTGATGGTTCGATTTTATTGTCTCCATTTAACATTCTACATACCTTTTTCTCCGTCTCAATTGATTTTTCTATATATAACTCTGCAACTGAAGACGATCTGGAATTGGTTATTATTTATAATGAAAAGACAATAATATTGTCAAAAAACTTGCTTCCATTCTCCTAGCCGTTTCAACGAGATTAAATCGACGTCAGCAAAAGACGCAGGACTTCGCCGCAAGCAATGCCCTGTATGTGTATACTCTGTCGGGTTCGGTAGAAACTCAGCAAAGATAGATAGAGGGCAATGGATTCTTACACATTGTACCTTACATTTTCCCTTACTGTAGGGAAATGAAAAAATAATCGTGTTTAACATTCGCTGGTCGTAGTCAAACATATTTCTGGTACACTTCCATGGGATTAACAGCTTCACCTTCAGCTACCACGGGAAACACCCTCTTGAAGTTGGTCTTCGTATCAGGAATTGTTATAAGGAGACATGGTGGGTTTTTTTGGACAATATCTGGTATTTTAGGGAATGTAGCTCTTCGCGCCTGCAAGCACCACACACGCTAATAAGAAGAGTAACCCCAGTCATTGAAGTATGGTTTTAAACTTTCTTTGATTAATAAATACTTCTCATCTTCTGCATTTCTCAAAAATGTATTCATTTCTTGGAGCGTCAAAACTTTTGACTTTGTGGGCTCGCAGCCTACTGAATTTCGCTTCAAAAAAGCTATGGCTCTCACGAATTTGTTTCTTTCTGAATTTTCTTTGACAGACAAAAACAGCTTTTATCATCGAATATCTTGACCAAAGCGTAGATGGTTTTACTTCTTGCGACTGTAATAGGAAAATATGAAAATAGTCACAATAATGATTTACATATGTTATTAACATTGAGTGTAAAGAATAGCGGCACTTACCTACCTTTTTATGTAAATAGTTCAACATTGCATCTTCGTCTACACTTGCAGTGTTGTTTACTTCTTTCCATCGAATAAATGCTTCATATTCCTTTTCATAAATTTGACGAGATTTCACTGGAAGACAAATGTAACAAAATATCCTTCGCTCTTTCATACATAATTTGTGGAATCTGCATTTTATACCATATAAAAGGAACGCGTTAGATTTTTTTGTTTACATTAAACAATCTGGTTACTATGGTCGCATGATAATTAAATTTCAAAGATCACTCACTATTTTCGAAATGTGTTTGCTCTGATCAAAATTTTATATATATTTATTTGGGGACCTTTAACAAATAATGTTGCTTGTAATACGTACCCAAACTCAGATGTTTAGGACTTATCGGCTATTCTATCGACTACGATTCGTACCAAAAACATGATTTTGGGTACTTAGAAAAATTATTGATCATATAAATATTATACCTAATACAATAACTGAAAAGTTTTCATGTATTTTTGTACATTACCCAGATATTTTGATTCATTTTTCATTGCTTAACTTGGACTTCATATTTATCTAATTTACCTTTTTAGGATGCCCTTTTAAACATAGATTTTTCACAAGTTCCTATACAGGAGGATTCGGTAAGTAGTTCAAGTAGTTTAATATTTTGATGATTGTTTATAGAAAATACATGTAGTAACGTTTATGTATTTAAGTGCATACATACAATATCAGAACGGGCATAAATTGTGTATATTTAAAGTTAATAGATTATTATTAGAGTTTAAAAATGTTTGGATGGAAATCGGTAAGCCTGTGTGTTTAAAAAAGTTCTATTTAAGTCATCCTCAAAATCTCCTCTATTAGTAATACCTTTTAATATGATATCGCTTTTCTATATCAACATATGTATGTTTCAAAATAAATTAAAAATATTGTAAATATTTGAAATTTAATTTAAAGCATACTATTGTGTTATTATTATAGTATAAGTACATACCACTAGTATGTCACAACTTGTATAGGGGCTGTAACCTCATAATTACTTAAAATATCAACAACTAACTGCTAAAACTTTTTTTAAGTTAAGTAATTGCGTTTATTAAATATTTCTTTAAATATAATGATATAGTTAATATCAATGCATTTAAACTTTCGTATTTCTCTTGTTAATACTATCTATTAAGTTGCTTACAAAAATAATCTCATATTTCGACATCTTCCTCTATGTTCCACAACTGATGCAAATATTTTTTCCACAGGCTTTTAAAAAAAGTTTTTTCTAAAAGCCTGTAAGAGAAATGCTCGAATCGGTTTAGACATGTAGGAGAAATTGTCAAAACACGAGGTCATCTTTTTAAACAAATCTAACCATCATTTGCGCCCATCTCTTCATAATTTAAAGTGAATTTTTATACACGAAGAATCCCAATTGCCCCAAAGAGTTATTTTGCGTATTAAGGAGATATTTTTTGTATTTCCTCTTAAATACAGGAGAAGGTTAAAACTTTAGAGAATCAGGATTACTATTTTTTACTTGTTTTGTTGGTAAGTAAACGACCGTTTAAATATTTATGTTTTATGAGATGGAGGAGTAAGTATCCTTAAACATGATATTATAGGTATCGGTTAGTGCGTCAAATAAAGAATTATTATTTTATTTTAATTTTCTACCTGTTTCTACTGAGTGCTCTATTTTTATTTTTTCGTTAAGTATTCAAATATGATATCACCTAAATTTGTAGGAATATGAAATTGAGAAAGCCGATTATAGAGGTTTATGACTAGCAATAATTATGCAATTATGCTAATATATTAACTCCTAATTAACATAGTAATAATTATATTTTTCTATCATATAGGATGTTCCAGCAAACGATGATACACCACAGACATCCACGCAAGAACCGGTAAGTATTACAATTAGTCATGTTACAAAATAGACTTATTGAAGATTACCAAACTTTACTCATGATTAATTCCTTAATTATTTATCAATAATTATTTCTCTTACAAACTAGTTCATTTATGTTTTTGCGCAACGCCCTTTCATTCTAGATCAAAGTTTACAAGTACCCTATGTCCGGTATATTGCATTTTTCATAATTATATGTAAAGTAAATGTACTTTGAAGGTTGTATTGTTCTCATAAACTTATGACACCGCTTTATTGCTAATTATTCTTACTTAATAAAAAAACTTTTTATCTATATCTCTGTTAAACAAAGACCAATTACAGTCATGGTTCGATTACAATTTTAATATTTTAATTCGTAATTATTTAATTAAAAATAATTATTATTTAACATATTAGTTCCGATAAACATATCGGTCTTCGGTCGATTAAGAAAGACAAACAGTTAGAATAATTATATTTAATTAACTAATGGTAAGAGAATTGTATTAATATATAATACCAATATGATACCTGATTTCTAACTGATTTCATCATAAAATTAATTGTGATTTTTACAATAAATGTAAATTTCATCTCAACCTAATGATTTGAAGATGAAATCGAATGTAGTCCATATGTTCGGATATTAAAACTGAAGAATTATATACTTATACAATCCTTACGATAGTTAACCATTAACATACATAATGTTTGGGAAAATAGTTTTCGTAGACGTAATATGCATTTATACTTATTCGTTCGGTTGTCACACAGAAGAGAATAGGCCAGTGCGTATATACTCTGTACGAATACAAAAGATACGAAGCTGAAGAAAGAACACTGCCTATAGATACTAGTATATACACTGCCGAAACTTTAGCAATTTCGTTTGCATTCGACTGGATAATAGATAGTCGCTACGATAAATTTTTGATATTAAGGGACTCTGTGTCAGTATTGAAGGTCCTTGAAATCCGCTCCCGCTAACTTTACAATAACAAAATTATTTAATTCATTAATTATTTAATTATAAAGAACTACATGTTTTTGTCATCCAGAAATAAGTCTTTCACTTTTATATAGGTCAAAGCGCACTGCGGTATACAAGGGAATTTCAAAGCTGATCTACTTGCCAAGGAAGCATCCAATATGAACGTGTTCACAGGAGTGAAGGAAGTATTTTACGAGGACTTGATAGCTGTATTAAAGAAGCGGATGTATGACAGACTCACTGGATTAATATTCTTACAACGAAAAAATGCAAATATGGTTCCATTTATCCCAATGTAAGAAAATAACCCTTGTACAAAACAATTAAGCTATCGAGGACGGCCTATGTTTCCTTGGCTAGAATAACATTTAACTATGGTAATTTTTAAACAACATCTTTACAAAATATTTTTGTCTAAAGATGACGGTATCGGATGATTAGGGGTTGAGCTTGAGCTTTTTGCCCCAATCATCGCTGTAGACCTGGACCGGCCTCGTAAGTGGTGGGCCTGCTTTTTCACCTACCCCCCCGCAAATTCGGAGGGTGTAGGCAATGTTAGCAGACCTCCCCTGGTCCTGGCTGTTTGAACCCTGCCAGCTGGGTCGTTTCTTCTGGCTCTCTTCTGTCTTTTTCTTCTATCTTCGTTGGAATGTCGGCTCCAGGGAGCGTCTTTAGTCTGTCGTGAGAGAGGACGACTGTTGCCGAGCCCTCTCGGAGTTTGGAGGGGTTTGGGGGGTGTTGACTAGTCGGAAGCTCAGGATGCCAATTGGCATCATGTGCTCCGATTTCGTCGGAAGGAAGCGTGAACTGTGTAGCTCAGGATTGTGTTCAGCCAGAGGCTCTTATTTTAGCGTCAGAGGCCGGCACGGGTTACGGTAAGGGTACCGAGCTGGTTGTTTGCTTGGTACCCCTGGGATCGGGTGATTTGGGTGTTTTTGGTCATTGTCTCCTTGCGGCGTCGCTTGAAGGTCGGGATGAAACAGAAAAACGGTTAAGTCATACTTACCATGCTCTGCTGCACGGGCGTATAGATTCTTTGCTCTTCTCCGCGTTGACTTTGACTTTCCACTTGTTGCACCACTCTTCCAGAAGGGATGCTGCTTCCTGGAGGTTGCGGGTGGCAAGTCTTGTACTCCATGATCTTGCGATTATGGCTGTGTCGTCTGCGTAGAGCGCCAAAGAGGTCCTTTCTGTTCTTGGCATGTCGGAGGTGTAGATGGTGAACAGGTGGGGGGAGAGTACCGATCCCTGCGGTACGTCTGCTGCCATGGGCCTGTAGTTTGACAGCTTGTCAGCAATCTTCACACGGAGTTCCCTCCGGTGAAGGTAGGATCTCACCAGCTTGATGGTGCCAACGGGATAACCCATCAACAAAATCTTCGCCAGGAGACCCTCGTGCCAAACCCTGTCGAAGGCCTTGGCTACGTTTAAGAAGATCGCTCCTGGGACTTGGCGATGGTTGGAACCTTCCGTAATGTACTCCGTTAGACGAAGTACTTGGAGCTCGGTGGAATGTCCTGTTCGGTAGGCGAACTGCTCATCTGAGATGATTTGGAGCTCATCGGTCAGGGTTTTAAGTCTCTTCAGTATGATCGCCTCTGCAACTTTACTCATCGCCGGTAGAAGACTGGGCCTGTAATTTGAAGGAAATGTTAGATTAGATTCTTACCTGGTTTTAGAATCACGATGATGTCTGCTTTCTTCCACTTGTTGGGGAAATAACGTAGTCTCAAGATGGCGTTGATGATGTTCACCATTGCTGCTACTCTTTTGAGGGGTTGTTTCTTGAGTACTAAGTTTCCTATTCCGTCGCACCCCGGCGCTTTGCGGGGTTTGAGGCTTCTCAAGATTTCTCTGACTTCTTGAGAAGTCGGGGTGATTATTTCTTGATCAGGCATGCGTCGCAGCCTTCTGACCATATGATAGCATATCGATATGCGATTTAAATAACATATTCTTTGGGTGTGGAAATCATACCATAGAAATTAATCGGTTTTTTACGAATATTGCAGACTTATCTTTAATGCTCCCAATAAATATATCAAACATGGTAGATCGAATTAATGAAAACCCGCCATTAAGTAAAACTATTTGATAAAAATTAAGTTATATGTTGGCGTAGGTTTAGAGTTGTATCCTATTGTTTAACTCTATTAATCTAAGAGCTGGCTATGAAAATTAAAAATGATAAGGTGCAGTGCACATCTTTATGTGAAACTAGCTGAAAAGTACAAAGCTACGCAGCCAGAAGTCCAACCTGGGGAGGGAAGCGTAGGCCGGCGGTCAAACGCGTTAATTTTTAATCAAAATAAAATATTTGAGTGGAGCTCTGTGATTTTGTGTAGTTATAGTTTTTAACTGTAGAAACTGCGTAAAATTATAGCCAAAAGTCTAGATTGGGGATTAAATGTTGTTAGAAGTCGGTAAAGTTGTAAGAAAATTGTTCAAATTTTAATGTCAAGGTGCAGTCCTGGCGATTTTGTTTCTACGTATTTCAAATCTTCTTATTTTTCCGGCCTTTCCGGTTATTAACGTACAAGTGACATTAATGAAAAAAAAAAAACAAATCAAATTCACCAAATGTCAAAAAATGCTATTTTTCGTTCACTTCTGTCGGCTAGAATTTTCGATTTCGCCCATGCAATTAACGATGCCGTGAAAATGTCAATTTCGATCTTTCAATATCGACATTAGGAAGCCTTCCTGCTGATGTATTTATTTAGTTATGAACATTGAAACATTCCATGTTTTGCTTTTTCCAACAAGACTAATTAAAATGTCAAATCCACCTCGACTGTAGCACATCGCGTTAAGCACCAAATTTCACAGCGGATTTATCGGTTCTTATCGAGTACGGATATACTTTGTAAATTTGTTTTGAACTTTTTGGCTGATATTTCTTATTCTAAAATTACATCACGTTTATCTATTTATTTCTACAGTTAAGAGACTATAACTACACGAAATTTAAGAGCTGCACTCAAAGATTTTGTTTCAATTAACGCGTTTGATCGCCCGTCCACACTTCCATCCTCGGGATGGACTTCTGGCTGTAGAGCTATGCACTTTTCAGCTAGTAAGTACATATAAATTTTCACTGCAACTTATAATTTTTAATTTCTGTAGCCAGCTCTATCTGTATGTTGTGAAAATCTACCATCTCCAATTTTGTGATTATATAAAGTCGCCTCGAGACACCCCTGGGTGTGAAGAGTGTGTTGTTGTTTATTCCTTGTGTTGTTTTTTCTTTTTTTCTTCTTTCCGTTTTTCGATTAGGTTAGAATAGACTTAATGACTTTTGCAATACCTGCAGTTTGTCGTGGCTATACGGGCTACGTTTCCAAAGCCATTTCCTTAGAAGAAATACCAAAGAGATTATACAGTAAGACCCACTTAAAATGAATACTTTATTGTATTTACGTTATTTTTAGAGGCAAACGAACAATATTTTGCACAACAATAGAGCTTTATAAACTGCATCGTTTGAGGTATTTAGTTTAAGTCTAAACGTGGTACTGCGATGCTTTAAAGAAGGCGAAATCCCGATACTTGGCTTCGCGTTGGAGAAATCGAAATAGTTGTTGAAAATCAAATTTCTAACCCATATATGGAGTTTCTGCGCAAAATAGCACTTGCTCTTTTCCTTATTTTGTGCTGATATACTTCTAATTTTCACTAACGTGTCATGGGAATAGAAAATAATTGTAATCCAAATAAATGATCCATTAATAAAGTGTCACTTAAAGGTTGTCATCAACTCTTCGCATTTTAGCACTAAGTTGAAAAATGTCTGGTGAACGTGAAATCTATTTCAACAAAGAAAAAAATTAATTTTTCTTTACGATAACTATAAGAACTTCCACTCCACTACGTGAATATGAAACTGGGGGGGCCTAGGTTTAATTTAGCCCCAACTTTATTGTGTGACACTTTCAAATTAATTTAAGAACATAAAAATTTGAAGTTTTCTACACAAAGAAAGTTTCTTGTGTTTTTTCTCTAAAATTATCAGTTTTTGAGTAAATCTTATCTGAACTTTATTAATTATGAACCATTATTACCAGCATTCCTGGTATGCAGGAGTGTGCCGTGATTGTAATGTTTGTAATAAATGAAAAATAATCTAGCATGCAATGCCAGAATAACAATAATGACAATGTTGTTTCTTGGTTTTCTGTAGATCATTATTCTATAGTTTTATTACTTCCTTTTGGGAAAAGTGTTCTATTGAAAAGTAAAAAATGGTCATGTTTAGTAATGTGGAGTACCCGGATATTCATTTTATTTATGGATATTGTAATGGAAATGCGAATGCCTCGGTACGCGAATATCGCAGAAGCTTAATAGAACGAAACATATAAAGATGTTTTTATTCGAACCCACCTAGAATCTAGAAATGTTGGATTTAAAAGAGGTGAAGAAATGAAGAACAGCGAAATGGGCGATTTAAAAACATAATTTTGGCCAAAAACAATAATAATAAATTAAGCATCAGAAGAGCGGCCCAACAGCTGCGCGCGCAAGCTGTGCATGTTTCCAAAAAGAAAGTTTTTCGGATTCTGAAAAAAGACCACAGAAAAGCTTTTCGAATGCAGCCATCCAAAGCCTTCAACCAGGTGATCCCGAAAGGCATATCAATGTTTATAAATGCCATGGAACAAGATCCCCATTTCGGAAGTAAAATTATTTGGACTGATGAAGCTACTTTTAACCATAATGGATCGGTTAATTCTAATAATTTAAGAATCTTGGCTCATCGGAATCCTTATATAATTCGCCCTAGGGCATTTTAACAGGAGTTTAGCTTTAATGTTTGGTGTGGTGTTATAAACGGGACTTTTTGTGGGCCCCACATCCTTCCTCCCCGTTTAAATGTACCATTATTTAACGATTTTTTAAATAACCATTTTTTTCAATATCTCGAGGATATTCCTCTTAATTTAAGATATGAATGAATGATGGTTTCAAATGGACGGAGCTCCTGCACACTTTGTGTTGAAAACCGTTTGTGGGTAAACAATAATTATCCTGAACGATGGATCGGTCGATTAGGTGCAATAGCCTGGTCACTCCGTTCACCGGATTTCACTCCAGTTGATTTTTTTGTCTGGGGCTATTTAAAGGACAAAGTTAACGCAATCCCTGTACACACGAGAGAAGAGTTAATAGAAAGAATTCTCGAAGAACGTGAAAATTTGCGGGCTAATCCTGATTTCATTCGAAAAGCTGCACACTCTGTACGGCGCAGATGTCAGAAGCTGGCGGAAGGCACTTTGAACGACTCTTGTAATTTTTAATTTACCTTGCTTTGATCTAATTCATTGTTGTCTAATAAAAAATAATGTAATCAAATTTTGTTTTACTGTCATTGTTTTTTCTGCTCTGCTAACATTATTCATAAAAAACTATTTCCGAATAAAGTTCAGATAAGATTTACTCAAAAACTGATAATTTTAGAGAAAAAACACAAGAGACTTTTTTTGTGTAGAAAACTTCAAATTTTTAAGTTCTGACCATTATTTAATGATTTTTTAAATAACCATTTTTTTCAATATCTCGAGGATATTCCTCTTAATTTAAGAAATTAATGCTGGTTTCAAATGGACGGAGCTCCTGTACACTTTGCTGTTGAAAACCGTTTGTGGGTAAACAATATTTATCCTGAACGGTGGATCGGTCGATAAGGTGCAAGAGCCTGGCCACCCTGTTCACCGGATTTAACTCCAGTTGATTTTTTTGTCTGGGGCTATTTAAGGACAAAGTCAACGCAATCCATGTACACACGAGAGAAGAGTTAATAGAAAGAATTCTCGAAGAACGTGAAAATTTGCGGGCTAATCCTGATTTCATTCGAAAAGCTGCACACTCTGTACGGCGCAGATGTCAGAAGCTGGCGGAAGGCACTTTGAACGACTCTTGTAATTTTTAATTTACCTTGCTTTGATCTAATTCATTGTTGTCTAATAAAAAATAATGTAATCAAATTTTGTTTTACTGTCATTGTTTTTTCTGCTCTGCTAACATTATTTATAAAAAAACTATTCCCGAATAAAGTTCAGACAAGATTTACTCAAAAACTGATAATTTTAGAGAAAAAACACAACAGACTTTTTTTGTGTAGAAAACTTCAAATTTTTAAGTTCTGACCATTATTTAATGATTTTTTAAATAACCATTTTTTTCAATATCTCGAGGATATTCCTCTTAATTTAAGAAATTAATGCTGGTTTCAAATGGACGGAGCTCCTGTACACTTTGCTGTTGAAAACCGTTTGTGGGTAAACAATAGTTATCCTGAACGGTGGATCGGTCGATAAGGTGCAAGAGCCTGGCCACCCTGTTCACCGGATTTAACTCCAGTTGATTTTTTTGTCTGGGGCTATTAAAGGACAAAGTCAACGCAATCCATGTACACACGAGAGAAGAGTTAATAGAAAGAATTCTCGAAGAACGTGAAAATTTGCGGGCTAATCCTGATTTCATTCGAAAAGCTGCACACTCTGTACGGCGCAGATGTCAGAAGCTGGCGGAAGGCACTTTGAACGACTCTTGTAATTTTTAATTTACCTTGCTTTGATCTAATTCATTGTTGTCTAATAAAAAATAATGTAATCAAATTTTGTTTTACTGTCATTGTTTTTTCTGCTCTGCTAACATTATTTATAAAAAACTATTCCCGAATAAAGTTCAGACAAGATTTACTCAAAAACTGATAATTTTAGAGAAAAAACACAACAGACTTTTTTTGTGTAGAAAACTTCAAATTTTTAAGTTCTGCTCATAAGTTAATTTAAAAGAGTCACACAATAAAGTTGGGGCTACGTTATACCTAGGCCCCCCAATTTCACCCGCTCCTGAATGATTTAAGTACATAGTTGTAATCTTTTCTTAAAAATCATAAAAAGCTAAATTCCTGTGTACATTATCATTTGTTTATTTTTAGGCGTTTCGAAAATATTCATAGAAAACATTTTTCGGAGAATTACTTGAACACCCTGTATCTAGGAAACTAATCACCTCCCGACCCATGTTTATAGGAATTTTTTTTCTTATTTTGAAAAGTTGTATTACTTAGTGATATTTAAACAATTGTTTTTAAACAAATTGTTGCAAAATTAACATTTTCTTGCAAAAAGGCTGACAAACCATTTATTTAATTGCAATTAATTCACAAATGAAGAAAATTACACATATTATTTAATCCGTTTTTTAACTAACCACTCAAAGATTTTAAAATATTAACATCTATACAATATTTCCCCCTCTTTTTACTATTTCACATTTCAGTTGGCGTGACAAATGATATGTTTTGTCATAAATCAGACTGCTACTATTAAAAAAAAAAAAATTGAACCAAAATGCACATGGAAGCCATTTTGATAACCTATACAAAATTAATATAGTATTCTCTGAGTTATTTTCAAGTAACTACATTTTTCTATAATAATAAAGTTAAAAGCATCATGCGCCTATTCGAGTAATTGTATCTCGGTCCATATTTATCGTAGAGGAACAAACAAAAAACCAAATTAAAAACAATTTAATACAAAAAAACATAATTTTATTTTGTGCGAAATTATCATTTGAAAAATAATAATTAAAGGACTTAGTTGTTGGCAGCGCCTTGATGCCACAATTCAAGTAGATTTTATATCATGTACAAATATATTTAAACAAGTTACATCATTTGACATGTCAATTGCTTTTCAATTTCTCAATAAAATTATCACTTTCATGCTATTAACAATTTAAACATTCAGTAATTATGATATTAAATTGACATAAATAGTTCTTCAATGCTTTTAAATATATTTTCTTACAACATTTAGGTAATTTACATCACTCAATTAGTATACATTGTTTTATAATTCGCAAACGAGTGTGCTCGTAACCTTTGACATCCAAAGAAAGAAATATGTGGAAATAATTTAAATTTACTTTTTCACGTGTAGCAATATCTTTATCGTTGTTTGTTTTATTTAAAAAATTGGCACAATGAGTTTAAGTTTGTTTCACAATGATCAATTGGATTGGTTAGTGCACTGCACTAAGCGATCCATACCAACAGGTGGCTGTTATTGTGCATTACCATTGATATTAGATCACAGGTAAATGGCAAAATTTACGAAATCGCTCTATAATTTTGGATGTTGTGTTACATTAATATTGCTTTATTGCAACATAAATATCCATATCAATCATACACTACTGCAATATAGTTTAATGTCCAGCTGATAGTATTTGACTTCCACATCCACGTAGTGGATTGGAAGTATAGTAATCGCAAAAAAATTTTCAAAAATTTTTATTCGTGAAATAGGTTTAGAATGTCATGAAACGTCGAGATTTTAAATTTGAGCAAAAAAAAAAAAATTTGTCTGTCTGTCTGTCTGTCGGTCTGTCTGTCTGTAACTTTTTTTTTGTCCGCACGTTTTCTCCGGAACGGTTTAAGACATTGACTTGAAATTTTGTACACGTATATATTATAACGAGATCTGGAACTGGATTGTTTTTTGAGGATATCCGGTGGAGGGTTGGGGGTTAAATAGGGGAAAATAGGGGAAAATAAGTAAAGCAAGCTTGTAAGAGTACAGGAACTTGAAATTCGGTGTACGTACTAGAAGTTAAGGCCTCAGATTTTTTTAGAATATTTTTCAACCCCCCACCACCCCTACCCCATTAATGGGGTTGATAAAATAAAGTTGAGATATTTCTTTGAAATTTCGTACACGTATGTATTATAACGACGTCTGGAATTAGATTATATTTTGAGATGATTCCGTTGAAGGGTTGGGGGTTAATTTGGGGCAAATAGGGGAATATAAGTAAAACAAGTTGATAAGAGTACAGAAACTTGAAATTCGGTGTATGTACTAGAAGCCAAAGCGTCAGATTTTTGTATAGTCTTTTTCAACCCCCACCACCCCTAGTCCAATATGAAAACGGTTGATAAAATAAAATTGAGATATTCATTTGAAATTTGGTACACGTATGTATTATAACGACATCTGAAACTAGATTATAATTTGAGATGATTCCGTTGAAGGGTTGGGGGTTAAATAGGGGTAAATAGAGGAAAATAAGTAAAGCAAGCTGGTAAAACCACAGAAACTTGAAATTCGGTGTATGTACTAGAGGCCAAAGCATCAGATTTTTTGATAATATTTTTCAACCCCCACCACACCTACTCCAATATGAAAAGGGTTGATAAAATAAAATTGAGATATTCATTTGAAATTTGGTATACGTATGAATTATAACGACATCTGGAACTAGATTATACTTTGAGATGATTCCTTTGAAGGGTTGGGGGTTAAATAGGGTATATAAGGGAAAATAAGTAAAGCAAGCTGGTAAAAGTACAGAAATCTGGGATTTGGTGTATATACTTGAAGCGAAGGTCTCAGGTTTTTTTTATTAGTATTTTCCAACCCCCCACCACCCCCACTCCCACTCCCTTATTAACAGAATTGATAAAATTGAATTTAAATTTTCAGTTGAACTTTGGTACATTTATGTATTATAACTATATCTGAAACTAGATTATATTTTGACATGATTGCGTTGAAGGAGTGGGGGTAAGTAGAGGTAAAGAGGGAAAAATAAATAAAGCAAGCTGGTAAGAGTACTGCAACTTGAAATTCGGTGTATGTCCTAGAAGCCAAGGCCTCAGATTTTTTAATAATATTTTTCAACCCTTCCACTACCCTTACTACATTATTAAAGGGGTTGATAAAATAAAATTGAGATATTCACTTGTAATTTGTTAGACATATGTATTATAACGACATCTGGAACTAGATTATATTTTGGGACGATTCCGTAGAAGATGTTTCCTTTAAAGTGACTTGGATGAAGAATCTGGATGTGGAAGTAGTGATTCCTTAGGCAGCGGTTTTTATTTATTTATTTTATTTTAACGCCTTATTTATTTTAACGTCCTGACGGAGTGTAGCTAATGCTATTCCACCACTTAACCAGGACGGTGAAAGTTACTTAATATCTTAATAGTAAGTTACTAAATATCTGCTAGAGTACAGTGTAGATGCGCTTATATTGAAACTAAGCATAGATTAGGAACACTACCCCTAAAAACGAAATGCAAATGTAATAAAAAATGAATTGTCAGCTTTCCTACTATAGCACCAAAATTATTAAATACAGGGTGTCCAAATCAAATGCATACTTATCTTTATCACTCTGCCATACCCAACCAGCAAATTTGTTTTATAATTTAATTTTTAATTTAAGTAGGTAATTAATGTTTCTAAATGCCGATTGATTATATCAGAGTTCCAGAAAATACTATTTCGTTGTCTGCAACTGAACTATTCTATAAATTTATCATTAAAACGTTTCTACTGCAAAATTATAAAATATCTTATAATGGAGTTAAGAAATTAATTTATAAATATGTCCGTGACTAAGTTATGAATATTTCAGCTTATAAAACTAAATCGTTTTATAGCGAATTTTTAGTATCGTTCAGCAGCATTTTTAGCACCGTTAGAAATACACATTCGAATTATTTTATAGCTATTTCTTATCATCTTACAAAACAGCTATATTAAAGATCTATTTGTGACAATTTTGTTTTTAAGAATAAATGTTGTTCCAGAGCATGTTATGTAATTATTATATAGCATTGTATTTGCTGCAACAAAGTCATTACAAAACAAAATTATTTAATTGAGCATAAAAATGTGATGGCTAATAATACAATAAAACATATTGGAGAAAATTGATTTCCTGCGCTAGCTGTGTGTTTATATTTAGTCATAGTTAAAGTCTTAATGAAAATTTGTCATAATTATAGTGCACAAGTTTATGAAAAAAATATTCTCCCAAAATTTTGGTTACCAACATTGACAAGAGCGGTGCAGATCTTGACAGATATGATCTGTCGGCCAAACAAAAAACGTCAGATTTAGGACAATGGAAAAGCTTAAAAAATGGTTATAAAAGTATTAGGTACATGTATTAACAGCGTAGTAGTGGCAATAAGACACAGTTTATACTGCTGTAAAATGAAACGACGCATTTCACTTACTGCACTGTTAAGGTATCAGGTCAAATGCTAAAATACTGTTGCTTCCACTAGTAAAAATAACTACGTGTTTTTGGCAATAAATAAACCATAAATAAATAGCTCTGTAAATAAGGTGATTTACTGCTATTAATTTCTAGGTTATATTTATGCAAATTGAACCAATTCTGTTTCCATGTTTACATTTACAACTCAGTGCTAGCAGATTTATCATAAGAGCTACAAGAGTATCGTGAGAGTGAGTGATTTGTTTTATAAAATTCACGAAAAAGTTATACTAAGGCGCATTATTTTATAGATGTTTTATAGGAATCGTCTAATAATTTAAATATCGTGAAATGCTTGCTACTAACACAAAAGTATTTTATATAGGGAGGCCATCTTGAAAGGCTAGCTTTCGTAATGGTAAATATGACAAGATATGAAAATTTAAAATATCAAATGTTTCTTAGAATTTATAATCAGAAACGTGCTATACAGTTAATTATGACTACTAAAACAAATTAGTGTGTTACAAAAAAACTCAAATTCACAAAATCGATATTAATAACATTTTAAAATTGATTGGAAATCATCAATTAATATGAGGCGCGTTGAAAATGTGTTAAAAATGTGGCATAGTTTACAGTAAAATTTTCTCCTCATCAAGAATTGCAGTCGTTGTAAGAAAGAACAAGTCTCTTAGATAATTATTATAGGCTATTACGTACCTAGTATTAAATCACAATGCCATATGACTTTAGTGTCAAAAATACTTCTTAAACTTTTAGAATACATTTTAGAAATCATTTAATTTTATTAGTGTGTATAAAGAAGCATTGTTTTAATAATGACTATTTAAAAGCTCTTATAAAACAGTTGTTTAGTTGTTTTATAGCAGTAATTTAACAAACAGTGAAGTGTGTTTTATAGTGTAATTAAATGAAGCTTTAATAAAACTGCTGTACAGTGGTACTCAATTTTCATAAGATTTCTGGAAATGTGTTTATACAATTATTTTGTAATGGTTCCAATAGGCGTTACAAAATATTTGTCAGTTGGGTACCCATAGCCACGCCTCAAAAAATTGAAATAACAATGCGAGTTGACTGATATATCTTTTATAAGGTCCTTCTGTGCATAACGGTGTATTTTCTTAAATTGTATTGAATGGTTTCTAAAACATTTATTTTATTGAAAGCTAAGTACAAAAAAAAAGGAAATATGGATCAATTGCGTTAGAGGGGTTTTATTGTTTAATCTGTTAGTTGCTCATTTAGAAATGATAAAATCAAAAAATGCTGTTAGATGTAGGAGTGCATTTTTGAGAACGGAGTACAAAGGGTGTTTTTTTTTATGTAAATCAAAAAGTAAGCAGAATTCGAAAAAAATACATGAGTACTTTTTTGCATAATATCGGTTTTCACATCGAAATAGCTTTTTGCGACCTTGAAAAAACAATTCTTATATGAAAGATTAGCATAAACAAATCTGCAAATAATCAAACAATCGCGAAAATTACAGCCACTGAAACCAAATGCTGATGTGGATATTTATAGCTAATTTAGTCATCTCTTTCAGTCATCGTCAAAAAAAATCAAAAAAATATCCTTGTAATATTCCTTTCTTTTTATTTGCAATAATTATTACATGTTACAAATTAAAATAAAACATTTTGTTTAAGAGTGAATTATTTTTTGAAACACATTCTATATAGGATTTTGCAAACAGCTGCAAAAACTATCTATGACAACTAGAAGAAAAACTATTTATACAATTATTGATTTGCAATCTTTGCATTCTTTCGATAACCTGAATTTTGGTTATGCCAGCAATTAAAATCCTAAAATGACAATTTGACAATTCTCATTCTAACACTAGTTTCTACATACTCCCCTACGGCTATGCAGAGTAGACCAGTATCCATATAACCCCCTGCGGTCACGAAGATTCAGTTTTTGCATGAAACATCGTGTGAGTGGCTTTGTGCCTTTCTGATGAGCTCTAGAATAAGGGCGAAAAACGTTTCAAAGTCTAAGCTATTTCAAGAAACAGAATGATAGATTTCATGAAAATGTAATCCATTTGAATGAAAAATTTTCCAAAAGACGAGGTACGTAAATAAATTCATTTTAGGCCTTTGTTCTCATCTTTAACTGAATCTTCATGACCGTAGGGGGTTATGTGGATACTCATTTATTCTGCATAGCCGTAGGGGACTATGTAGAAACTAGTGTTAGAATGAGAATTGTCAAATAAAACAAGTTACGGCGGTAAATAATCGGTAAAAAATAGTTAATTTGGAACGGCAATATCCCAGTAGATTTTCATCGTAGGACCTATTGTTAAAGCTAATGTTAACGGCTGAAATCTCTACCTTGTTTTCTCCGAAGCAATTCCTATACCAATCTCTGCTCAGCAAAAACTTAAGCACAATCCGTGCATTTTTGCATTTCTTGCGGATTTGCTTTTGCTTATATTTCATATAAAGTGGTTCCTTCAAGGTCGCAAAAGCTGATGGCTGGTCACTCCACAGGACCTCCTTTTCCAATCGATTGTCTAGGAAACCAACTATACAAAAATTGGCGGATGCATATAGCCCAATATTACCCTTATTGCTCCCTGCTGTTGGAAAAGTAGTTAAACTTCTAAAAGATTGTTGCCTTCTTCATAGATTTCGGCAACTATTTTATCGGTGTAATTTTCTGAAACATCGCGCGAATCTCCACTATTCAAATTGTAAGGGATAAACAATTAAACAATGGTCCAACAATGTGATTCCCTAAGATGCCAGCCCAAATATTTAATTTATAAGACTTTTTGTACAGGCAAATTAACTTATTTAGAAGCCAAAGCCACTATTAATTATTGTAGACAGGACTTTTATCATTGAAAATGGTAAAGGACCTTATAATGAACGTAAAAAAATGCAAGGGCGGGGGTAGTGTAGGGTTTATTTGGGGGGTTGAAAGAGGGTGCAAAATATATTATTGAGTTTTCCGGCGAAACTTGACGTTCTATTTAAAAATGTCCTACTGAATAGTTGTAGATCGTAAAAAAATCTACAACTTTCATATGAATCACTTTTTACCATAACATCAAAATTTCCGAGGAGAATGCGAGAAAACGATTTTCTTGTTTTTTATTTTTCATTTTTGCAAAAATAATTCAATTTTGAAATTTCGTGAAAGCATGCTTTTTTATGTCTTAAATAAGCACACATTGTTTTATATAAAAAAATCAAGAAGTTCTTGGGATATTCAGTTTTTTCAGTCAAACACTTTTTTTTTCTAAAATATATTTTGTGGTACAAAATTCTACCGGTACTCATTTTGTTTTGTTTCTACATCTACTTTTTGATACAATAATAAATGATAATAGTCCCCATTTAACAACACGTTCAAAAATTGAAAAAACTCAAACATTTTTTTGTAACAATGAATTTTTCAGTAATTGCTGATAATCTGTTTAAATTTTTAAGAAATTTGAAAAACCGATTACACCATTCAATTGTACCGAAAAAATACAAAAGAAACTATCTTTCATTGTTTGACCCGAAACCTAATTTTTTTACAGTAATGCTATAAACATTATATTGGAATAATAAAGCTTCACATAAGTAAGCAAAATAATTTTTTTTTTTTTAGAATCAAAAAGTATCCAATACAAAAGTTGTAGATCATGAAAAAATCTGCAACTTTTGTAGAAGTTATTATTTAACATAACCTCAAAACTTCCGAGAAAAATGTGAAAAATCGTATTTTTATTTTTTACTTTAAATTAAAGTTGTTATTTTTTATGGAGTATACGATTTGGGATAATCAATGTACATGTACGGATTATGGGACAAACTGTACGAACTTGTTCTTTGCAAGCAGTGTATCAGTAGTCCGTATATTCCGACGGTGAACTTAATGAATTTAAATCCTGAAAAAACTATAAGGCTAAAGCTATAAGCTGTCACCTATTATTATTATTATTATTTTTATTTATTACTATTATATGAAATAGAAACCATACAATAAAATGTTACTAACTATAGAAGAGTTACATAGGATTAAAAATCAGTATTATTTTTTAAGGAATACTCGACAACAAATTTTCAAGAAATTGATATAACTACAACAGAAATCGATGAAAATTTACAAAATACGACGCTTGGCAAAAACATCAGTACATCTTATACTGTCAAAAATGAAACTTTCCAACTGAAACCAGGTTTAGATATTTTCGAGTCCGATTTTAATGAAACCAGCAGACTACCCAGGCAAGAATCAAATGAAACTAAAAGTGATCCTGAATTTGAGAGCCAGGAAGATGACAGCAGTAGCGAGGAAGACGGAAACATGATTACTGGACTATTGTCTGCATTTCTAGGAGGCCTTAGTAGGGTAAGGTTAATTAGTTATAGATTATTCTTTTTTAGTAATGAACCATTCAACAAATATGTTTGCAAAAATAGATTATTTTTAACTTTCCACCTTTCCTCCTAGTTAATAATATATCTGATATTCCTTTACATGAATGTTAGTTTGAATAAAGTTAAATTTAGATATTTTCCAATAATTTTTTGTGACAATGTTCCTTTCTATTGGATGTTTACCGTTAATTTTGTCATGTTTTCGCCTAGCTTCTACTCCAATTAAAGCGAACATATTTTTTGAATGGCTGTATAATATATGCCGTTTAAGAAACTTAGCACACCACTTGTACTTTCTTCAAAATTTATGTATAATTTTGTAGTATTTTAACAAATGCGAATTATTAAAATGGACAGCCTCACCTTTAAGAAATTAATTCATATTAGTAGAAAGTACTAAATGCATAAATTCATTTAAAACGACATGTCTTATCATTATTTCAATTAAATTATGTTATATTTCAGCCTGATGGAAGTATCGATTTAGAAGCTATCGTTGGACTTTTGGGAAGCTTAAGTGTGGTAAAGTAAAACTAAATTAATATGTATAGGTTGATTCACATAACATCTGCTTTTATTACTGACTGGTGAAACTATTTAAATATTCACATTTTCTGATATTATAGGCATAAATAGTTAAATAGTGGGGATTCTTAGGCACTTGCCTGGGACAATGGTGGTTCTAAGTGACGTAACCATTATCTGGCAGTTAACTAACAAAATAACTTAGATACCCTAATAATGATGACTCGTGCTAGTGAGAACTATTATTTACGTAATACCATCTTTGCCGTTGTAAAATAATTAGTTGATAGGAGCAACTAGTGCCGGACAAAAAGAGACCGTATCTACCGAAGTCTTAAAAGACATCGAAAATTTCTTTCCTTTTTCCTTATTATAATAAGATGTACAAGTGTTATTTTCAGAATAATTGAAGAAATTTTAGGGTTGCAACGGAGAATTACGTTTTGAATTAATTTAAAAAAATTACAAATATATTTTATAAGGACATTTTATTTAAAACATGAAAGCAAAGTATCTTGTATTTATTATAATTGTAATTGTAATAACACATATTCTTTATAGACATTAGAAAAGGTAATCTGTGAAAAATAAAAAAAATCTATAGAAATAAATAAATAAATTTTCAATTATTGCAGTCTTTCGATAACCTACATTTTGGTTATACTAGAAATTAAGAAACTCTAAAATGAATTTATCTAGTTCTCATTTGACAATTGTCAGTGTAACACTAGTATCCACTTAACCCCTTACAATTATGAAGAGTAAATTAAAAAAAGAACAAAAACCTATCTATTCAATAAAAAATGAAAATCTAGTTAAAATGTCAATATTAATTTCTGTATTTTTCTGATTGGTACAACCAGATTTAGGTCTGGTTGTACCAGGGATCATGAATTGAATTTGTGTACAAAACTTACAGTCAAAGGGACTATTCACATGAAGGATTTTATTATCTATCGTTCTATCTCTACCTCTTTTGGAAATACTTAGTCTTCGAAGAATTTCTCGCCCTTATTCTGGAGCTCCTCAGAAAGGCATAAAGCTACTCCGAAGATAGTTCATATAAGAACTAAGACACAAGTTTAAAATTTACTATAATCTTATCATTACTTAATTAACTTTCAGCTCAGATTCTATACAACCTTTGTATCCCAAGCTTATAATAACCTTGGTTAAGGTTATAACCTATATTTTAAATGTTCGATTTTAAGAACCACACTAATCTACATTTCATGAGAACCTCCATCAGAAACACCACCAGCTCCCTTCTTAAACATCTTCGACTTCCTAATGAAAGTAAAGATATTTTTCTAACAAAGGGACCTCTCTCTTCTTTTAGAAGATCCTCAGTACTAAAGATATCATCCTTAGATCCCCAGACACTGCAGGATGTCTCTTCATTATTTTGACATTTCGGGCATTTCCTGACTTGGAACCCATACCAAAATTATGCCTGACAAGCTCTTCTAAAGCATCCTCACACTCTTAATCGTGTAGTGAGGCATACTTGAAGAGCAAACTGCTTTGATAATTACCTAACTTTCAGATCAGATATATACCACATGGGATACATTCACGTAGCACATTCGCGAGATATGGAGAAAGGTGAAAGTGATTTTTCCTACGTCCCATTTTTCCTTGGCAGGATCAAAGTATCTGATCTCTACTTGTCTGTTTCTCTCGTCAGTTTACAAGCAGAGATCGGTATTCCTTTCTCAGTTAGTCTGATAATTGCCACGTGATCGTCGGCCCTACCAGTACATCTCCAACTACCCTAGTCCTGCATTCTTAAATATACTTCCATGTCCTCCTTCATTACTTTTAAGAAAAAACATTAGTACGTCTAGAATTCTTAAGGCATATGTGTCGTTCATTGCGTCTATCATTGCAAAACAGGCAAGATAATTCTAGTAAATAAATTATTTAACGAGTTTGCTTAAATTTTAGTCAGTAATTAGGTATACAGGAAAAGTATTTTGAGTTTTCTATAAAAAAGGAGAAGTTGTTCTTCAAAATATGAAATTATAAAAATGAAGAAGTTTGATAATGAATATTTTTTTTGTAATAAAGGCAGGAAATTTGTTGGGCGAATCATCTTATACACGAGTTGTAACAAAAGTAATTTAAGTACACATTTTATACCTGTATTTTGATTTTAGCAAAACGATGATGGATCTTACGATTTCCAAGGTTTGACAGATTTATTGAAAGGATTTTTTGGGGTAAGTTTAAAAATACTTTAGGTGAAGGTTGTAGATATATAATTATGAAATATCTGTTACGTGTAAGTGTACGATTGAAGTGGTAATTAAATGAAATTAATATAACAAGTGAAAAAACTACATTTTGATATGCTTTTTGTCCAATTTGTTGGGATGATTCATTACATTTTCAGCAGAGGGTCGCAAGATGACCCAGTGCTTTGACATGTTTTATTTTTCTTTTTTTTTCTTTTTGCATTGACTAAAGTAAAAGCTAACTACATTTTGAAACACGGAAAGGGCATCGGCTCTATTTTTATTTAGTAAATGAAAATAAGGAAATGAATGATGACTATCGCTTATCAATTTAAAATATTTTTAAAATAATTCTATGGAATGCATTTTTGTAAATAACTCGTTTATATTACATTTTTCGAAAAAACTCTATTTCAGATTTTTTGTCCAAAAAGGTCCATGCCTTATACTGGTTATAGAGATCGGTCGACTGAATAGTTAATTTTCGACTTTTATTAGGAAACTGTTCGGAATTTGTAAAATTTATCAAAAAAATCAAGTTTTCCAGGATTTGTAGATTCGATTTTGTTTTCTAAAATTTCTCACAAACGTCAGCTAATAGATCTAATCGAGCCCTACAATTGCCATTTTTGAAAATCAAAATCGGACCTTCGGTTCGGGAGTTATTAATTTCTTTGAAAAATCATACTCGGCCCTGGAAAACATACTTGCGGTCAACGGATTCGGGTCGCCAGCAACAGGCTTGATTTGTGGCCGGGTACCTTTGACTCCACCAAGTCTCATCGAAATCGATCAATATTCTGGACAGTTATCGTGCTTCCTAGCCCGATTTCGAGAAAACCAGTTTTTTGCAAAAAAAATCAATTTTCATTTGTTTTTCGACATAGCCTCGGCTATACTCATTTGTAGAGATTTGCCAGCGGCACCATTCCTTTTTTGAAATGTCTGGATCCGACTACCCGTTATCGAGTTATTCAATTTCTCCCGAAAAATTCGAAACGTCTATATCGGGTACTTCCGGTTTCCGAACGGAGCCGAGCTTTCGGCGTTAAGGTTTTCTAAAGACCTCCTATTAACCACCCAAGTTTCATCGCAATCCGAAAACGGATTAAGGGGGCTCGGCGTGACAGACAGACAGACAGACAGACCGACTGACCGACGGACCGACGGACGGAATTTTCTAAATTCGCTCCCGAATCGATAGATATGACTTTCACATCGATCCGACGTTTTTTTCGGGTTTCGATGGTGCACCGGAAAAATGCTAAACGTATACTACATTTTTTTTCAAAATGTAGTAACAAGGTGGTTCTCCCGATATTTCTCTGGCTGATAGTACATCCAAACGTAATGGTAGTCTTTTATACAAACTTATTTCCGAAAATGAATATTAAGGGAGAAATACTCCTTAAAAGGGGGATCATAAATTTCAGTTCTTCTGCAATGTCCTCCGACTCTAAGAGATAATATCAAATTCAAATTTTAAACTAAGTTGTAGGCCATCTGGCCACTACTTCACATGGTATCAGTCAAACCCTCTCTTTTGTTTAATGTGATTGTCAGTATTCTTTAATTTTTTTTCAAATTTCTAACATTTTTTGTAAAATAGCAATTTTTAGATCATGGGAAATAAAAAAGGCTATCTTATTGCATATCGATAAACCAGCCGTTTTTGACTAATTTGTGTTTAAAAAACAACCAGCATTAACAACATTTTATTAATAAATTTTATTATACATAAATAATGCTTTGACATATTATTAAACATAGAAAATAGCTAATTATCAGTTGCAAAAATTGTTCCAAATGTTATCCACTTTCCCTTATGCACAATTTAAGTCTTTTTTTTTTAAATAACGTTGAATACCCTGGACAATTCCCTCGTCATTCTGTAGCATTGTAAACTATTGATCGATCCCTTCTCTCAACTGTACAACTGTGTCAATTTGAGTATTATAAACTCATGATTTTAGATAACTCGAAACAGCGAAATCAAGGGAAGTTAGATCAGGAGACCGAGCGGGTCATCGGTGCATCTGCATCCCGGTCAATCGGATAGTTGTTGTGTAACCATGTACATGTTCTGGTATAATGCGGTGTTGCGCCGTCATGAATAAAAATCATATTTCTTCTCTTTCACAATGAAATATTACCTAATATTTCATTTAAGGTGTTGTCAAAAAAATCATAATAGTACGTACATATAGGGTACAATTGTTGTTTATGTAGTATTCTTAAAGCGTGTTGGTGAGATATATCCATTCTTAAGCCTAATCTTCTAGTACTTATTTATATTAGGATCTTCCATTAAAATCTCTAATATTCCTTCTTCAACGTCAACAGTTCTTTCGGTTCTTGGCGGCCAACATCTCTGTTTTTAACTTCAAGACTTGCTGTCTCTTTAACTTGACGTTCTATACTTAAAAAGGTTTTGGCTTCAGGAATATTTCTATTCGGAAATCTACTTTCATAATATTTTACAGCCAAATTAGCATAACCAAAACATTCTCCTAAAGTCAAAACTACGTCTATTAATTCAGAGAACGTATAATCACCCATGTTTAAATAATATTAACAATTAAACTGGAATCATTTTAGAGAAATGAATCAAAGTCCAATAAATACCAGAAATGTTAAAGTAATGTTTCAAAGCATTCTTTAGTAGAAATATCGGGAGTTTTGGACCACCATGTATATCCCCATTGAACTAATAAAACTATCAACTCCTTCGTAGTGTAATTCTTCTTAATAACAATATAGACAGACATCAGGTTTATACCATTTAATTTTGTTTGTATCTATTGTTGTATAGCAAGGGTAATACTTTATGTAATATTTACTCTTTCTCCTCAGCATATGGGTTTTGTCACCTACAAAGAAATTGGTTATTGTTATTAATTGTGTAACTAATATACTTACTTGGTAATAAAACGTACTATCCTTATAAATATTTAATAACTATCATGGGCGTTAATTTTCATTGATACATAGATATTGTGAAATAACTGTTTCGTACAGTAAATTAAATTCAAGAGGAATATTAAAGAAATCTCTTGTAAGGAATACAGTAAGATCTGACAAGCATGATCAGGAGGCAAGGACACTTAACTCTAACCTTTGTAAACTGATATACAGACGGGATCATCGGAAAAGGAGAAAATTTAGTCAAATTATGTTCTCTTGTTAAAGGCATTATTATCATGCGCGGATTGTAGGTCGAGAGGGAGATGTGTGTTGGGGCAAAGAGCTCAAGCTCGACCCCTAATCATCCGAGACCGTCATCATTAGTCAAGAATATTGGTGCGGGAGATGTGCGAATAGAGTAGAGGCCTTGAGTAGTACGGTTTTTGCACTGATTTAGGATACATAAACGTAAGCTGGTAGTTAATTCTCGCTCGCTAAAAATTGTCGTATCTTAAATCGGCTCTTGTCAGACGAAACAACTGGATATACCGCTTCCTGGCTCGTATTTGGCTGGGTAGATCTATATTATTGATCTATATTAGTCTAAGAGACAATGAACACTCTGCTCGCGTTTTAAAACGGCAATAACTTATTCATGAAATCATGAAATCTAACTATCACTCTGCCTGTCGATTGGCAGAACGACGGCTCAGAGTGTTCCACAAAAATTCAAAAAATAATTGTTAATGTTTTTGGTGCAGTGACTGTTTGCATTTAAAATATAACGAATACATTTTTCCAGGAATTTAACGGCTGTAAGACGTATGTGAAACACAAGGATCATTTACGTAAGAGTTAAATGTTGTAAAAAATTGTTTTAACTTTAAGTTAGATCCATCTTAATACTACTATACAAGACGAAAATCGTGGAACTAACACCTTGCTAGCAAAGTATTTTCCAGAGCGCACATCGAGAGATCAACTCTATACGGTCTTACCAAGAACTAGTGTCGAATTTTCTAACAAACAACAAGATTTACATTCCATTTTTCATTTGTGTGTATTGTAATAGCAAATATTAATAAATATCAAATGTTTACGATCTGATCATTTTGATAATCACTTTCACATAACTATTGAACGGTTCAGAAATCTTGTATTTTGAATACGGTGTTGCTCAAAATATGGTAATTAAAATCTTGAATTTCTGCAATAATTATTTTTCAATATAGTGGCCGATACATAAACTTTATTTGCTTGTAGTTTCATATACTTAATGAGTACCATTTTAGGGCGGAGGAGATGAAGGAGGTGGATCAGATATAGGAGCTTTTGTCGGAGGACTCCTTGGAGCAGTGATTAAAGGAGTAGCCAACCCCCCTGGAGCTGTAAGTATCTAGTTACTTAGTTCACTTTTAAGCCATAGGTAAAAAAGACTTTTTTAACAAGGGGTCATTCAATACATACGTTGGATACAATGGACTATTTTTAAGTCCCGTCTTCCTCTATCTAAAACTTTGTAACATTTGTAAGGCATCACCTTAAACGAACGTTCGTTTACAGAATTCACCCGCTCTACATTTATAATTACAAGTTGAAAAAGTATACATTCTATTGATTAGTTTGCTATGAGAGAACAAACTTAAATAGTTGAATGTAAGCTATGTTACATAATTTTTTTTGCTTCTCTTCCCTTCCCTCGCTTGGCATATAGTTAACACAATTATCAAGATAGACACCTATTATACTCTTTATGAAAAGCATACAGGGTGGTCATCCTAAGAAATAATTGAACAAAGGTGTAAAGACATATAACCAAAACTGTCCTATTTGGCACATTTTATTTCTTGTTTATTTTTTCTGTCGAGTCTACTTTTAACGAATTATTATCCTACTCAGTCAATTATTAACTAATTATCTAGTAGAGTGACCACCCTGTATATTTACCAAAAAGTATATCTTTATGATAATAGTTACAACTACATTTTAATATTATTATGCTCCGTCGTTTCTTTTAAAGTGACCATCCTGTATAATGTTCACCAACAGCATAACAGCTTACATTCCAAATATTATATTGACATCCTCCCCGCCTCCGTTCATTACGTCAAAGTATGGGTAACCTCCTCCCCGCCTAAATGCGAAGGTATCTTTTTAATTTCCCCTAACTAATTAACCTTGTGGAATATTTTTAATTGTTTGTGACATATTTGAAACCTACTAAAGAAAAAAATTATAAAAATTTGCTGAGTATTCAAAGAATGCACTTTTAAAATAAACTAATTGTATTTCCTATATTTCAAGATATAATTTACTCTTCTTTAGAAATAAATTATTAAATTCGATACGGAAAAAAATATGTCTATACGTGCAATTTAGCGTATCAAATCCAAATGACCTTAAACGTTTCTGATTTCTGTGGCAATTATAGGCCGAGACACTTACTAAATGCCTCTCTTATACGTAAACGGCCCTTTGTTAGATCAAGGATGCACTTTTATTCTATTATTATTTTGTTCCCTGGAAATTAGTAATAATACTATACAGTACGATAGGAAATATTTAAAATG
Organism: Stenurella melanura; assembly: GCA_963583905.1. Taxonomy (NCBI): domain Eukaryota; kingdom Metazoa; phylum Arthropoda; class Insecta; order Coleoptera; family Cerambycidae; genus Stenurella; species Stenurella melanura. The sequence goes on along the minus strand of OY757314.1, from coordinate 30,841,838 downwards.
ATTAATTAAAAAACTGGAATAAATAAATCGTGTCGTATTATTAATATTTAACCCATTAAAGACTGACACCAGTATTAACGAACCAAATGTAATCATACTATGAAATGTCTTTAATATTAGTTCATTTTAGTTAGCCATTTATACTTTAAAATTTAAAGAAAAATGTTTTCATTAATTTTTTTCAGTACGTCTAAAAAATCATACGCTAGGCTTTGGAGGGAACAAATTTTAATTAAGGTTTTTATAACATATTATGGCTTTGTATGATAATCTTTAAAACCTGTTATGTGCAAACCTACATTACATTTAGTGTATATATGCGTCACTGCTTTATTACATTTTGCATATCTTCTTCGAATGAGATTTTTGGGTGGCCAGTGATCGTTCATGTCAAAACGCACTTCTGACAAAACATTGCTATTACTATGTGGAATAACCATACGAATTTGTGGTACTATAGGGGCCGATAATATTGGAATTGTGACACGCCGAATAAACTCCACTTGCGGGATTTTTGGTTCAACAAGTCTGTATAGTAACCAGGCATTAATAATTGATCCAGAAATACAAAATCGTACTATTGGCCAGTACCATTTATTGCGCTCCTAATAGTTATTCTATGGGTTGCTCTAAATTGGTCGAATGAGTTTACACCCCCCAATTGAATTGTTGTACTCGGCTATTATTGATGGTTGAGGTACATCAATTTTTCCATTGGAAGATGAACTGGATCGTTGGTATTTTGATTTTTTTATCGATTCACTACATCACTACGGTTAGTAGCTATTGTTACTTGATTGTTATCATGCCACCGATAAATACTGATATCATTATCTTGATCTCTTAAAACATGAATAGAACCACGGGGACTTGTCTTTAAATATATTAAAGGTGCGTTTTCGATTCTGTCTGACCCAACGGTGCCAGTGATGTACAGCTTCTCTTTTGTCATATCTTCTAACAATGGTAACGACTTAAAATAGTCATTTAAAAACAAATGAAACCTACCGTCATGTTTCTGGCAACCGAGATACTTAAACCCCTTTCACCAGTACGTTCCTCCTTGTCCTCATATAACTTGGAGCGTGTACAATGACTATTGGGTTTATTTAGACACCAAAATTTATATCCGACTCTAATCGGCTTGCCTTTGACAAATTGTTTTATATGATGTCTACCATAGTATGGTTCCATTGCCTCATCGAAAGACCAAATTTGTGGCAATGGTTTAGCCTACAGTTCGAATTTACAACATGTGGGGTCTAAGAGAGGTCTGAGTTTGCGACATTTATCCTGTTCATCATCAATATTTTTATCACTGAAATATAGATATTTGAAAATTGACAGAAATCTGTCCCTGGAGATAGCTCCAGAAATCGCTGCGTTATGAACATCTGCCATTGTTTGCCAATATATTTTCGATAGGGTATTTTGAAGACTCATCTTGGACATCTATTTTTTCCTCGTCTGCTACAAGACTTTGAGGTTTGATATTTTGATTTGGTTCATTAAAAATATTTTCTGAAATATCTGAAAATACAGTTGAGTCTTCGGATATAACAAAATCATGTTTTTTTATTATCTCTAGTTACTAACTGCACATGTGAGATTTGTGCTAAAATCTCTTTACCTAGATCATGAATATTATTTTCCGTAACTATTTCATCAGAAACTTAGTCTTGATCAGTATAATCGTCTTGATCTGGTGGAAATGATGTAAAATTAATACTTTCAGCATTGGTTAATTCATCACCATCCCATTCGTCTATTATTGTCAATAACTCTTCAGTTGTCAATGGTCGTCTACGGCTAAAAAAAATACTTCAATAGGTACTATAGCGGAAATACATAGGATGTATTTTTGACTATAGTCGAAAGCCTGGCGTATGAAAATTCATACGTGCATATTTAGTTAGGGGCACATGATAAATATATTCACTTCGCTTGGATCATTAAAACTTTGGTTATGTTTACTATAGCCTATTTAAATATTAGCATAACACTTTACAATCTAATTTAATTTTTATAAAGATTAAATATCACCTATTTATTTACCGGCGCTCATATTTTGACAGATTTGATAAAGACACCACGATTTATTTAATTTAAAGACATATTTAGTGAAACGTTCACAAGTCACTGGCTTAAAATTTCAAAAACATGTGTTCTTGCATACCTGTTATCATCTATTGGATGAATTATGAACTTAAAGTCATTGAAAATCAGCCATTTAGAAACCTGTAAATGCGTATGAATATTCAGACGGTAGTCTTTAATGGGTTAACATGTGGGATCGAAAAAACTAGGACTTATGCAACGTGATCTATTTGGAATATTATAAAGAAGGTATATGCTTTCGCAAAGTTTTCTATGTATCATGTAGTTTCTAACTATAAGTTGAAATATGAATTTGCGGCATATGAGCGATGTTTACTTTTTATTTGCAATTAACTGCGAGCTTTGTGTTACCCGGAAATTTAATTGGTTTCAGATTCCATTAAAAAATATTTTACATATTGCAAATACTTCAGACTATAGGAACAAATTCGGAAGTTTAACAGAAAAAAACAAAATATGTTCATTCACACATACTATTAAATATACTGAAAGTCCCTAACTTAATCTGTTGCGCTTGAGACGCCATTTTAAAAAATGTCGACTTTTTTGGTTATATTTCTCTAACTATTAGCGATATCGAACCACTAACAAATAAATAAGCAAATCCTTGATAAATTATTACTTCTTGATGCTTACGGCTCAATTATCTATTATATGGGGTCAATGCATCTCAACAGATGCACGCAATTAATGGGCAATTATTTAAAGAGAAATTTGAAAAAGAAGTCAAAAACATGCTGATTCTTCATTATTCAACAGATCATAAGTATTTTAGGTAAAATTACATTAAGGCCCCGAGGAATATTTCTCTGTGGGTATGTATGACGCTTAACGTATTGAGAGGATTTTAAGTGGGTGCACTTTTCCTATAACGACATTTTTTTGAACTTTGTTATCTTCTGTTCTGAGTTACTCAAAACACATTTTTATTTATCATTGTTTTTACAAGTCGTGTTTGTTGAAAAACACATTATACAAAATTTCAACAATTAAGATAGTCGACTTGATAAAAGTAAATTAAAATTAGCAAAATAGGATTCTTGTTACTTTTTAGCCGACTTTAAACATTTCTAAAATAAGAACGTTCTCAATTCGAACCGTAAATACCACTCGCAGATTAAAATTATATTTAAAAGTGAATTATTTTTTGTTTGCTTATACTTGTAATGAAACATATTCTTTATAGGATTTTGCAGAAAGCAGAAAAAACTATCTAGGAGAACTAAAATAAAAGCTGTTTGTAAAATTATTGATTTACAGTTTTTGTATTCTCTCGATAACCTGAATTCTGGTTATGCTAGGAATTAAAATCCTAAAATGAATTTGTCTTTCTTATTGGGCGTTTCTCATTCTAACACTAGATTCTACACAGTCCCCTATGACTATGCAGAGTAAACCAGTATCGACATAACCCCCTACGGCTATGAAGATTCAGTTAAAACGAGAACAAAGGCCTAAAATGAATTTATTTACATACCTCGTCTTTGAGAAAATTCTTCATTCAAATAAATTACATTTTCATGAGATCTGTCATTCTGTTTTTTGGAAATGTCTTTCGCCCTTATTCTGGAGTTCATCAGAAAGGCACAAAGCCACTTACACGATGTTCCATGCAAAATACAAGACACTTACTAAGATTTTATGAAAATGTAATCCATTTGAATGAAGAATTTTTCCAAAAACGAGGTATTTAAATAAATTCATTTTAGGCCTTTGTTCTCATTTTAACTGAATCTTCATAGCCGTGGGAGGTTATGTGGATACTGGTTTACTCTGCATAGCCGTAGAGGACTGTGTAGAAACTAGTGTTAGAATAAGAATTGTCCAATAAGAAAGACAAATTCATTTTAGGATTTTAATTGCTAGCATAATCAGAATTCAGATTATCGAAAGAATGCAAAGACTGTAAATCAATAATTTTACAAACAGTTTTTATTTTAGTTCTCCTAGATAGTTTTTTTTGCTGTTTGCAAAATCCTATAAAGAATATGTTTCATTAAAAATTATATTTATCTTAGAATTCTAAATAGTTTTCAAAATATCCATTGTCTGTTCGACTGTCTGTCGGTATGTCCATCTGTCTCTTTCTCTCTGCGCGTCATATTTATTTCTAGTAAACTTAGTGTTAATTAGATGAAGAATTGTATTGTCTGAAGAAAATCGATAATTAAATACAAAAGTTAAGAAACATTTTCAGAGAAAATACACGTAAAAACTGTTGAAACTGCTGGTAAGATTCTATAATCTCATAAATACTGCTTGGTATACTAACGAACGTTTCACCAACTAAGATGATATCGTCGAGTGATGATTAAAATTGTAAGTGTAGCAATCATAACTAAGAATTAACTTATTTTCAGGAAACTACAAAGATTGTATTTGTACAATATTCAACAATTATATATAAGATCACTCAATAATTTGTTGTAATGTTCTAATCTAGATATTATTAAAACAATGCAAGGAATTCAAAAAAGTGCCTATAGAATCAATATGAATAAAAGTAGACACACGCACAGTTTTCCTTCTTGTAGAGATTTGTACAAAATGTTATAAGCTTTATTTTATTATATGAAACATAATTCCGATGTCGTTAATGGTTAACGAGATATAAAAAAAAACTAAATCGGAGTTTCCTCTTCTAAGATGGCCTCTCTAGGCGCAACAGATTTAATTGCGGACCATTATTATGTCAAAGAGTACAGCTCAATGAACAATTTTCTTAATCATCATCAGAACTTGATTAAAAGACACCCTACCCTATGTAGGCAATCAGTTATAGGACACTCTGTATATGACAATTTATGATTATTTTGAGACCCTTAAATGAAAGGAGCAAGCATGTGAAATTGTAAGTGAAAGGAGTTTTTTTCGTTATAATTTATTTAACTATATCGTTTTATTTTTAATCCTTTTTTCAGCGAAAGGCAAAAGTGTGTTTACGTTTAAAAGAATGGTAACTATGTATTGAACAAAAGTTCCCAAAATAAAATTTACATAATTGCACCGCTTGCAATACTTCAAAGCACCGATGTATCATAATTAGTTAGTTGAACTATTTTTTCAATTATTGTTATGTTAAGCAGTTACATGATTACTCAACACATTAATTTTTATTACTTAATTTAGTAGGCGCTCAAGATAAGATTGCACCGCATTATTAACTCTTACTTTTGTTTCTATTTTTCAGAAAGGCGCTGGAATTTTCACCGGAAAGATTGTAACAGGGATCTTGCCCGCCTTGAGTGGACCGGTAAGCAAACCACAAGTGAAACTTAACATTCACACACACACTGCGTGGGTTTTTACTTTGGAAAATATGGCAAATCTAGACATACGATTTGAGTCATGCTATTTTGCAACTTTGTATAATAACACGATTTACTGGACGTGGGCGTATCTGAAACGATAATCAGTATCTTGTTGAAACACATGTTTAGTGATATATTAATTGTAAGCTAATAAAATAGAATGGGAATATTAACGTTAAATCAGGAATCAAATTTAATTATTGCATGTAATGACCAAGTCAATGCAACTACATAATGATAATAATAATAATAATAATAATAATAATAATGGTCTCTAATTTTTATATTTACAAAGAACGGCATAGTGAACGTACATACACCGTGGATAGTTTAAGTAGAAAAATTTACAGAACTCGCCATCAAACCATCTTCTAACACATTGGGAATGAACATAGTTATCATGAAGAAAACACACATATACATATTTCCACCACCTAGCCCAAATTATCAAACAACTCTGAAAATCGCCTAACCGCACACCCCTTATCCACATGTTAATAACACTATCACATCCAAGTAATTTTTATATATTTTTCTTTTTTCTTGTCTGTGAAAACCATATATTAACTTGCCACCCCTACACATTAAATTATCCCTTATACCTATAGGGGAAATGCGGAAATTTGCGGACATTTTGTATAATTCTAATTTAGAACATTTACAAAAAATATTGTCTATAATTGTTTATTTGTGGCGTATTCAGTTGTTCTTACCTTTTGTTGGATATTTTGCCATTGACAAATATTTAAAAAATTTAATGAACAAACCTCTGCGCCAAATGGATCAGACAGAGATTGATTCTTGAATACTTGATTGTATCCAAAAGTCTCACACCTAAAAATATATAGAACAATGTTATAAACTAAAAAATGGAAATGAAAGCTATAGGCAGTTAACGTTTCGGAAGAGAATAGTTTTCAAAACTTTTGGCCGTCAACCATGACAGTTTCTTGTTATGTATTTCCATAGTGACGAGAGACATTAAATTATATTTATCTTATGTTTACTTACTTCGTCTCTAAGGATGGGCAACCAACTAGTACAAAACTCTATTGAATATCTATGGAAACATATCTGTCCTCATCCTCATCTATCTTCGTTTAATAAAATAATCGCTGATTCTTTAAGTATTCTTTTAGTTCCGTTGCTATCTTTTTCCAAAATCTTCGATGAGTTCCATTGAAGCCTGTCATTATTATCCCAGGCGTGTTCACAAATTTAGGATTTTTCAAATTCTCTCCTTCTAGCGTAATGTCTATGTTCACCAAGCCTTACGTTGAAAGGTCTAGATGATTCACCTACGTAATGTTTTCCTTCTCAAAATAAAAAAGAATTTATTTATTGTGTTCCGTGTGAGTACAGAAAACATTACGTAGGTGAATCATCTAGACCTTTCAACGTAAGGCTTGGTGAACATAGAAAATTCGTTAGAAGGGGATAATTTGAAAAATATAACATTTGTGAACACGCGTGGGATAATAATCACAGGATTCAATGGAACTCGGCGAAGATTTGGAAAAAGAGGGCATAGTTCCGTTGCTCTCTTAACTTAACTTAAAGAATCCGCGATTATTTTAGTAAACGAGGATAGATGCGTTTCAAATTATTCAATAGATTTTTGTACTAATTATTTGCCCATCCTTAGAGACGAAGTAAGTAAAAATAAGATAAATATAATTTAATGTCTCGTGACTATGGAAATACATAAACAAAGAACTGTCATGGTTGACGGCCAAAAGTGTTGAGAGCGGAAGTAGATTCTCTTCCGAAACGTTAACTGCCTATATATTTCATTTTAATTTTTTAATTTATATTGTTCTGGTTTATATATTTTTAGGTGTGAGACTTTTTGAAACAATCAAGAATTCAATAACCAACCTCTGTCTGATCCGTTTGGCGTAGAGGTTTTTTCATTAAAATTTTGAAATATTTTTCAGTGGCAAAATACCCAACAAAAAGTAAGAAAATTTACACAAAATTTTCTTTATTTAGTTTCCGTTTCACCAATAGTTAGTAGATTATACAGTCACACAAAAAGAAAACAGTTCTGTACCAGAGACATGAGTACATGCATTTTGTATATTTTTGATGCTCAATCCGAACACGTTGTCCAAAAATTAATTTACCAGGTAATTTTTTAGTAAAAAGAGTAATAATAGAGTGAAATAGTGAGAAATAGGTAAAGCGTAAAGCTTTACAACGAAATGCTACAATTTGTAAATACTTTAAAAAAACATTTTAAAATAAAATTTTGAGCATTAGAAAGAAATACATGCAAATTAAATCAACACCCACCCCTACGAGGGGGGGGTTAATTCCACTCATAAAATCAAATAACGAATGGTAGTGCAAATTAACGTGAAAAACCATAGCCATATAGTTTGTAAATCCAAATATATAAATGTAGGTTGACAGACAATACACCTATAAAATATAATATAGTCTTATTTTCAAGAAGCTTAAAACCTTGAATTTATTTTCCTTGTTTCTCATTTTTAGACATTTACCTATTCTTATTCAAATAACTAATTTTTTTAAATATTGATAACGCATTTCTTTGGGTGGTAATTACCAAGTTCTATAGTAATTTTGAATCCGCCATAAGGGGTCCGCCATTTTGGATTTACGAATTTCAGAATTAAAACCTTTTGTTCGTGATTAGCAACTTTGAAAACCCCCCGAGTAACAAGTTTCAGCTATAATCTTCAAATTTTGAATGCTCTTCCGATTTTTACATCCGCCATATTGGATTCGACATCTTCTATTCAGGAATTTTCGGATTTGGACTTCATATTCGTAATCAGCGACCCCAAAAACCAGCGGTAACAAAATCCAGGCAAAAATATTGTATAGAAAAATGTGATTTAAAGGGGTGTGTGAGACCCTGGTCTGTAGGGGTGGTTTCCAACCCTTTGAGGGATAAGTTATATTATTTTTTTTGTTATGTTGTCTATCAACCTACATTTATATATTCGGTAGGTAGTACAAAATACAAGGCTATGGTTTTCACATTGTGTTGCACTAACATTTGTTATTTGATCTTAGACGTGGATGTGGATTTAATTCGGATATATTTCTTTCCAATGCTCAAAATTTTATTTTAAAATGTTCTTTCAAAGTATTGTTGCATTTCATTATAAAGCTTTACCTTATCCCCACTAATTCACTCTATGTCAAGGGATGTTTTTGGGTTTTATTAAAAAATTACCTAGTAAATCGGTTTTTGGGCTGCTCATTCGGATTCAGCATAAAGGAATACAAAAAATCTATGTACTTATATCACTGGTACAGAACTATTTTGTTTGCTTGTGTGGCTGTGTTATTATTGATATATGCTGCAGATGACACGTCATGTTGAGAATTATGATGTTGCATTTTTTATTCAAACTAGCATGTTTTATGTTCCAACTTATTCGATGATTATTATTAATCATCAAGAGAACCGGTGTTTTGGCAAGATTAATACGTTAAATTGATTATACAACATATCATTTGTTATTTGTGAGAGAAAGAAAATATATGCTGTGATAATATTTAAACATAGAACTTTATTTAAATTAGTTTAATTAATTTCAACTTTCAAAATTATTGTTGAGTTGGACTTGATTTTATGACGCATGTTTTGATTTCTCTGCATAGTCTGCCATATTACCTTAAACACTTTCATATTACCTTCTTTTATGAATTACGGAATTTCCAACACAATTTACGTTAGGGTTACATAATGCGTTATTGGTAACATTGAAAAATTTTTATTTAAATTATTCCATTTTTATTTTGTTGGTATTACTGGCTTTCGATGATTCATTATTCATTATCTCCCCTATGAGACATTATTCGAGTATGTAATTAATTCTCAGAAACAATGAATACAGCGAAATAAAATAAGAGAATGTAATAAATAAAGTTTCTGAAAGCAAATTCATATTAATAAATTTTTGATCGCTAAATCGTTTCTTCCAACAAAAAGCGCAAGTTATTAATTTCTTAAATTCTCATGAGATCTGCAACTCTTTGGTAAGCTAAAACTTGAATTGAAATGGTTCGACACCACTCAAGTTTTCTGTCAAAATGTTTATATGAAATTTCTGAGAATCAGTTTTTTTACAATAATTTGTCTCGCGCATTCTAATGTTTATTTCTAATTTTTAATACTGTTGTTCACATTTTGTCTTCTCTATATTAACGTTCTGGCAGAGTTTAGCCACCACTCGACTAGAACACATTCACGACATGTACAAAACAATTATCCCTTGAGACATTAGCCTTAAATATACAAATTTCTCATAGGAGCTAAAAATAAGTGTAGTTACACCAATTGAATAAATTGAAAGAGATGTAATAGAGGATGATTTCCGACTCATTAATACCCTACCGGATATTCAGAAAGCATTGGAACTATCAGTGTATGAACAGTTACTTGATTATTTTAATTATAATAAGTTATTCATGGGATAACAGTCTGGTTTTCGGCAGAACCACTCATGTGAGACAGCAGTTCAGCTGACAATCAATAAATGGTAACTCAGTATTTATAAAAATAAATTCGTTGTTGCTGTTTTTCTCGACTATAAGAGGGCATTTGAGACTATCGACAGACAAATAATGTTAGAGAAACTAAAATATTATGGTATCAAAAATAATGTCAAATGATTTCAACAGTACCTCAGTAGCACATTGTAAGTAACCTATAACTGATAATATTGGGGTACCACATGGAAGTATTCTTGGACCACTGCTATTCGTAATTTACTTAAATGATATAAATAATATAGAATGTGATTTTATGGATTTGCTTGCAGATGAGACGTTAATATCATGTAGCGGAACAGATCTTACTAAAACAGTAACTAGAATGAATGAGATATTAGATAAACTAAAATACATAGTTATATATAAATTAATTAATACTGAATTTAAAAAAACCAATGCTATGGTCTTAAATACACCATATAAACTAAGTATAAGTAACATAGAGTCACTCCAACTAAATATTAGTAACGAGGAAATCCAATGGGTAAGAGAAATTAAGCATCAAATTTTCCGATAATTAAGGGTGATAATTAACAAAACGTTAAAATTCAAAAATCACTTTGAATACATCAAAAAGAAAATCTTAAAAAACTGTTCTTTTTCTGAAGAGTTAAAGTCTTCCTATTGGATGAAAATCAACTTCAATGTTTGCAAAATTTAGAAAATAGAGGCACGAGGATAATTTTGAGATGCAATCGATGTACATCTAAAAATTGGATGCTTCAAACGTTACACTGGTTCTCTGTTGAACAAGGAATATTTTATTTTATTTGATTTTTATTTTTAAACTTTCAAAAAATATGTTGCTTTACTTTGCTGATTTCACAATAAGGAGCAATTTTACATACCAGAATCAATCAAGATCAAGAAATGATTTATACATAAATAAAACCAGGCATAAGAAGTCGATTAATTTTTTATTTTTTTAGGAGTTTGAATGAATTTAATAAATTACCGGAGAAAATTATTTCATACATTCAGTGCGACCCGTTTGAAATGGAAACCCCTTTATAACTTTTTTATTTTTTGTCCAACTTGATGCAAATTTTACCAAAAGATAGAACAAATTAGCATCTACTTATAGCCAAAAAACATTCTCGCCTTACAAATGCAAAGCCACCTGCGGTACCAAAATAAATGGAAAAAATAAAGAAATCATAATAGGCATTTTTTTATCGAAAAACTTCATTAATGAAAGTTGTTCAGAATTGTCCAAAAACCTAGAGTCCAACAATAGCAATATTAAAGACGATTGAAATTTTGTTTAGAACAATGTCCTGGTCCGAAAATATCATTTTAAATATTTTTTTTCTTTAGAACATTGTGCTATGACAATTTTGTTTGATATTAAACGTAAGCTGCCAGGTAGTTGTCAAGTGATTTGTATTATGTCTTAAATTTTGTCGAAATATTGGATTTTAAAAACAAAATTCAATATTTTTTTAATATTGCTGAAATTTTGGACTCTAGGTTTTTGGACAATTCTGAACAACTTTCATTAATATTTTCCGATAAAAAAATGCCTAATATGATATGATTGCGTTATTTTTTATTTATTTTGGCACCGCAGGTGGCTTTGCATTTGTAGGAGGCTAATGTTTTTTTGACCATAAGCAGATACTAATTAGTTCTATATTTTAATTAAATTTGGTTCAAGTCGGACAAAAAATAAAAAAGTTATAAAAGTGTTTCCATTTTAACTGTAGATACAAATATAAATTAATATTCAAATATTATTTAACAAACTGCAATTTTCAATGTTCATCGCAAATATAATAATACTGTTATTTATAAGTAACTTGTAGTTATATTAGTAAGTAAGTAGTAAATCTTTTTATCTTTTTATGTAAGTATGTATTGCATATTAGGGTTTTTCCTACTTATATAAATATTATTATTATTATTACCATCCGCCGCACCCGGTACTCGAACTCAGGAGAGATAACGACGACTAGCCGCATTGTCTTAATCAACTACAGTATAGCTAGCTCACTGCTACCTCGGGTCGTACATTAAAACACTAAACATTTATACCCTAGGTACCATCCGAATACCGAAACTTTTGGTTTTCGGCATAACACATAAATATTTTGCAACTCAGTTGGTTACATTCAAAGAGGATATTTCTATATTTCTAATATTTTAGGCTCCTGTTGATTCAGAGATGGATGATAAGCCTCAGCCTGAAGGTCTGGATTCTGGAGGATTCCTAGCAGGTCTGTTAAAGCCGATTCTTGGGTCGAGCAGTGGAGGTATGCAACAAGGGGTGAGTGAGTGGTAGATGTTAGTTACAGGATTAATAAAATAAGCTGGCTATAATAAATATAGGATACAAAAAAGTACTTATTTCGAAAATTTGGAGGCAACGAGTCACACTAATATTACTTTTAAAATAAAGTGCTATGCGTGGTTGTATGTTCAACAGTGTGAAATCATGAAAATTAAAATAAGTTAAAACCTTAGACTACGTTCTGGATATTTGTGGATATAAAAATATTTTAAAACTGTTTTAATTCACTGTCACTTTCAAGATCATTCTGGGAGTGTTGGGGTTTTCAGAATATTGTCAATGTTCTGGAGCAATTATAGATTTTTAATGAATAATGTAGACGTGTTATTTTTTTTTGCCAGAATCAGATCGCTACAAATTTTCCACAGAATGTCTATTGAAAAGGATCGGTTTAAGGATCTAAGAATCAAAAGGCAGCCATGACAATGTGAAGAAAGGGCAATAAAATTATGCAAATACGGCATCATTTATATGAATTTATTCAGTAATTTATGTGCAAAACGAAATCTCCTGGACACGAAAATAATATTTGTAATATAGAGAAAGTCAATAATATTTATCAAAACAATAATTTACGATTACAACGTTTATGTGTGTTTTAATAGCCTATCATCTGTCTAGCCACTATATCTATGAGGAAAAATTGTTTATGTATTTACTATACTAGAAATCGTTGTGGTTCAATTTTAAGAATATAAAATATTACCACTGAAAGTCAATCCACTGAAATATGATCATATATTTTTTGGTCTATAACCTTTCGCATACAGTTTTTTGGAGAAGTTTTAGAAAGCGCCTTTATAAACATGTTGAATAAGTGGGTTGTTTGATTTTTTATAATTTATGTGAATTGAATATATACTTTAATTTAGTGGAAAATGTAAAATAGTATAGTATTACTAATAATTCTCACCCTTAAGCCTACTATTTTAATTTATCAGTGAAATCTTATTCGTCAAATATGATTTACTCCATTTCCTTCAATAGATGGATATTATTGCATCTATGAGATCTGTTGTCTCTCCACCAGATTGTACTCTTGCTTTTAAAATCGCCACATTTGCTTGACGAGGAGCAGGCTAGTTCACTAGGGTTGTGAGCTGATTAACCGATGTGAATTTATATCTCTAAAATAGAAAATTTCCTGCAAGATTGGTATTACTCATTTTTTTTCAATTTCCAATAGCTTTCGAGATATCCTATAGCAAATATCACAAGATTTCGAAAAACGCTTTTAGCCTCACACTTTTTGACAAACTCTGCCTTCTAATGCTTCAGCCCTTAATTTTACAGCAATATCAATACAAGTTGTGGATCATTAAATTTCCTTTCAAATGAGTTATCATTTGTGATTTTATCTTCAAATGATCAAAAGTTATAGCATTTTGAAATGTCCAAGCAAATTTCAAGATTCCGAAAGAAAACCGTATATTGCATCTTTTTATTATAATTCTCGCAAATACAAAACGAAGAGTATATTGCATTCGATCGGCACATTTCTAAAACCGGTAATATCGCACGTAGAGAAAATATTTTCATATCACTAAGTGTTGGTTATCAAATTCTTCTTTCAAAATGTCCGTCCGTCTGTCTGTCCGTCCGTCGGTCTGTCTGTCCATCCGTCACGTTTCTTGTAAGAATGATAACTTAAGAACGAAAAGTCCGATTTTATTGAAACTTGGACAGTAAGTTAGAGTTAGCTAGAGGAAGAACTCTATCGTTTTTTTAAACAAAATCGTTCGATAAATATAAAAGTTATAATTTTTTTAGATTTGAAGAAAATTATTTTTCAATGTTTTGTAATTAAACATAAAATGTCTACTGATATTATTTACAAAAAAAAACTGCGAAGAGTATCCTATAGAATGCGCAACAATTATGTATCTAGTAACTTTAAAATGAGGGTCTGCCTAAGAAATCTCTTAATTTTCAAAGACCCGTTCAACGATGCCCACATACCTTATGATATGCAGACGGCCATGACGAGAGCGTACGGGTTCTATGGAATTATAAAAATTACACTTATATTCTGTTAACTTTCCTGCATCCCTACCCCCCCCTAATTAGCGAATGTGTTTATTGAATAGCCCCTGCAATGGGCTTGTTCAGCATTTTTTTTTTATTTCACAAATCGAAAGCGCAAGTATAAATTAATGGACATGCAAAATATCAGAATATTATTCGTACGTTTAGTATCTTAAAAACTATTACATATTTCCATGTCGCGAAAATGGGGCGTGGCCAGGCGCTACGTCACTATACGCATAGACTCGTCGATCTCAATAGACTTGATGCTCCTTATTGGTTATAATTATAAGTGTTTTCGAAGTATTGTTTGTTTTGCTTACTACTTGACAGTAGGCGAGTACAATTTGGTGAAATGTCAAAAAATTACAATTTTCTCTCACTCCTGCCAGAACGAATTTTCGATTTCGACCCTGCAATTTACGATTATAATTCATGGCCGACCTTCTCCTTTCCGTAGACACATAGAACGAACTTCCACTCGACGTATTTATTTAGTTACCAGCGTTTAAAAATTCCATGTTTTTCGACCTTTCAGGTTAAATTTGAAAGGTCCCAGAAAGCCATTTTTCTTACGTCACTTGCGTATAGTGACGTCACAAATGAGCGCTCGGTTTTTGCAACTATTACTAAATTCAACTCCTTATATCTCGAGAACGGAAAAAGTTAATAATGCGAAATTTTTAGTGTATAATGAGAATATCGAGTACTATATGAAAAAGTATAAAAACCATATAAAAAGAATATCATGGAACAAGCCCATTTAAAATCAATAGTTTTAAGTGAATACGCCACTTAAAGTTCCACGAGGTTTCAAGAACAGAGCCACAAGGTTCTAAGCACTGGAGGCAAATAAGGCAAAATTTTCGTGAAAAAGGAATTCTCTTGATATAGCGAGATGTTTTTTAAAACTTATTCTAGACATCATAGAGTGTCTGTAGAACAAATCATTGCTTTGATCGCGATACGAAAGACATCTTTTTTGTTTTTTTTCTTGTTCCTACCTTGTATTATTGTAAATACCTCAGGTTCGTTGGTCGAATCGGAATAGATCAAATTATTTAGAAGACTTTTTACGTCAATAGTGTGTAGGTTTTCACACCGTACATTGATTACATAACCTGTAAAAGAAAAATGAAAACCGTAAAAAAAATGCCATGAAACGTCGAGATTTTAAATTTGAGAAAAAAAATGTCTGTCTCTCTGTCGGGCTGTTTGTCTGTAACTTTTTTTTTGTTCGCGCGCTTTCTCCGGAACGGTTTAAGATATTGACTTGAAATTTTGTATACATATATATTATGAAGAGATCTGGAACTGGATCGGTTTTTTAAGATATCCGGTGAACGGGGTAAATAGTGGTAAATATGGGGAAATATGTAAAGCAAGCTGGTAAGAGTACAGACATTTAAAATTTGATGTATATAAGTACTACAAACCAAGTCCTCAGATTTTTTAATAATATTTTTCAACCGCCGTCACCCCTAGTCCATTATTAAAGGGTTTGATAAAATAAAATTGAGATACTCATTTGAAATTATAATGGAATTTGAATTGGAATATATTTTGAGATGATTCCATTGAAGGGTTGGGGGTTAAAGAGGGGTAAATAGAGCAAAATAAGTAAAACAAGCTGGTACGAATACAGAAACTTGAAATTCTAGAGGCCAAAGCCTCAGATTTTTTTATAATATTTTTCAACCACCCCTACTCCATTATTAAAGAGGTTGATAAAATGAATTTGAGATTTTCATTTGAAATTTGGTGCACGTATATATTACAACGACATTTGGAACTAAATTTCATTTTGAAATGATTCCGTTGAAGGGTTTGGGGGTTAATTAGGGATACATAGGGGGAAATAAGTAAGGCAAGCTGGTAAAAGTACAGAATCTTGAAATTCGGTGTATGTGCTAGAAGCCACGGTCTCAGATTAGTTGTAATATTTTTCAACCCCCATCATTCCTACTCCGTTATTGAAGGGGTTGATAAAATAAAATTGAGTTATTCATTTGAAATTTGGTACACGTATGTATTATAACGACATTTGGAACTAGATTATATTTTGAGATTATTCCGTTGAAGGGTTGGGGGTTAAATAGGAGTAAATAGGGGAAAATAAGTAAATCAAGCTGATAAGAGTACAGATATGTGGAATTTGGTGTATATACTAGAAACCAAGGCCTCAGATTTCTTTCTAATATTTTTCAGACACCACCACCTCCGTTCCATTATTAATGGGTTTGTTAACATAAAATCGAGTTAGTACACGTATGTATTTTAATGACATCTTACTGAAATGATTCCATTGAAGGGGTGGGACGTGGTAGGTTGTGAATAGGGTAAAAGTAAGCAGGGTAAACTAAAAACTTCATTTTTAACGTATATAGTAGAAACCAACGCCTCAAACTTTTCTATGACATCTGCTCCAAATATTATTAAAATTCTATGACCAATAATTTCCACATACTAGAGTGCAAATCTTGTCAAGATGTTTCCTTTAAAGTAACTTGGATGAAAAATCTGGATGTGGAAGTAGTGATTCCTTAGGCAGCGGTTTCTTACCTTACACTCTATAATGTCTACATCAAGTTTAACAAAAATTCTCGCTGTAACAAGACAATTCCTTTTTCACAGAAATTTTACTTATTTGACCACTATATTGCAGCACTTCTCCAAAATCGTATTTTTTAATAAGGAAAAGTAATTTAGCTGCATATTACTGTGGATACTGATATAAGTATATCAAACATATTTTAGCAAATTTACTTAATCTACATTCTATTATACACAAAATGCTCACAAACAACAAGCAAAACTATAAGTCTATGAAGCTAATCTAATCAATAACAAAAAAGAAGAGTTCAACACTGTCATAAAAATTAATTAACATGTTATAAACTTCCATATTTTTAATGAATAGTAGATGAATACTGTTGGTGGAGGAGAAGCATTTATGTGAATTAATAGTATATTATTGTATATGAGCGATAATATAAGTAAAAGCTCAGGCACACGAAGTTTGAAGATAAATCATCCAGTGTGTTATTGCCATTATCGTAAGTTGAATATTATATTTTATCTATGATTATAACAATAAACATTAATATAATAATTTGACAATGCCCAAACTATTCAAACATGTCAAATCATCTTCCTTCCCTCAACAATAATGAACCAATCTATTTTATTTTGCACGCTACATCAATTGAATAGGCTAGGCATGATGTCAAAGGTGATTGGTGTAAAAATAAATCAGTAGGGATTTATAACAAATCACACTATTTGTTTATGGATTCTATTATTCAAGAGCAGTTGAACAATTAATAGTAGTAGTTAATATATAATATATTAAGAGGACATAAATATTTTAACATATTAGTATAAATTACAAGATTCAGATAACTAGAGAAGAATATAGTCCAGTTCGTCTGGGAAGGTGCTTTTAATTCATTTTCAAGCAAACAGCTGTGAAATTAACAGCGTGGCTTCTCGAATTATCGTAGCTTTTGTACCGTATATTAGTTATGTGTCTGCCGCGAGATTTTTTTTCCTTCAAAAACTATTGCCTCACTAGTATTTAGTCACAGATTGACTCGATCCTGATAAATGTATTGCTATAATAACCACTCTACTTGCATTTCCTCACTTGTAAAAAGCATCATTTCTGCACATATATTGGACAGGATCATCTTCACCAAGCGGCCAGACTGCGGTGCCCGGAGCCATTTTATGTTGATGGGCTCCAGTACTATTAAATAAAGATAAAGTTTTCTTTCGGTATCTCGTTTGCCAGGAAATTTTAAATTGCTATGATTTATGATAATTTGAAGGTAAAATAACACATAATAACTTATGTTAAAGGAAATTTAATGCTGTACATCTTTTACTCTCAGGACATTACTAAGGTCTGAGGCAAAAAAAGCGTTGTTCGAAAATTTGCCGTTTTCGCTAGCGGATATCTCGAAAGCTATTGAGAGTAGCAACAAATTAATAGGAACAGTCTTCTGGGAAATATTATCAGTTTTCATTTTGAATAGAATAGCCTTCTCGCTACGATATGCACTATTTTCGAGATATAAGTGAAAGCCAGAAACCATCTACGTGCTCTCCTATACTCTGCGCAAGTCGTAAGTTCAGGGACTTTTAGTATGTGTACCTTCTAATTAATCCAAACACACCCGTGAAGTCCAGAATTCAGTTTCCGATCATGTCCTCCACTCTCTTCATTGACGGACTATCACTAACGTTTGTGTACTTATAATTATATAAATAAAACAAATCAAGACAAAAATTATCATTAGTGAATCAGTGATTCACTGCAAGTAAAACTAAAGAAGTACAGGTATCTATTAAACTCAATCATTTATTGTATCCTTTAATATAATGACATTTAAACCACATATTTTGGATCTTTAAGCTGGTAATAATAACCTACAAAGTTCAATGCCAGATCGAGAATAATTTTTTTAGCTTCCTATTTTAATTTGACAGTTTCTCTAGCTTCCAGCAAATTGTGTTAATTTTCTGCGTAAGTACAAAGATTGGTATCATTAATTGATGTAATTGTTTGCAAAATTATAATATCTGTTTACTGAAATTGTTTAATATAAAGTGCAAATAATGAATTTACATATAATAATTATACTGTATATAACATTGGCTAATCGAAATTAAGTTATGGTCTACAGCAGTTATTAATATGTTGAAAGAAAATATTAGTCATTAATATACCCTCAATTTAATTTTAGTAAAAACTGGAACTAGTATTAAAATAATTACTTAGTGAAAGTGTTGTTAAATGTAACGAATTTATGTAATTTTTAAATACATGCTTAACTTAAAATAATAACGGGTTTTTATGTTTTCCAGGGCGCCAGCGGAGGTGGATCCAAGTTTAACATATTCAAGCTTTTCTTTTCCTTAATAACATCAGTCTTTTCAGCATCGTCAAAATCACACTAAATATGGGAGACACGTTCGATATTGGACGATTAAGGACTATTTCTGAGCAATTTGTAACGTAATAAATTATTTTGCGATTATTAGGTTTGTAGGTATTGTATTTATCCAATTTTGTGTATTTATTAGCTACTGTGCATTAATATTAGACTATATTATGAAATGAGAGCTGAAACTGTTAGCCACAGGTACAACATTTTGCTCGGCGTCGACATCATTATATTAATTTTGTCCAAAGTAAATACTCATCGAATAATATTATTTAAGGAATTTAGCAGACAATTTTCGTAATGTCTAATATTTAGTATGAAACAACAAGAAATCACCTATTCATTATGTAGGTCAATAGATCAATACCTCCCCAATCAGTTGAAGTTTGGAAACATATCTCAGATAGAGGTTGGGAGAGATCAAGTGTGATATAAAGTTATTTTTTTAATCTGCAGGGTGTTTGATCTATTTTGATAGATTAATTTAGTAACTGTTAGTTTTGTAGTTAATAACATTGTTTTTAAAATATCTTATAACGCTATTATTACGAACACAGCATGTTTCTTTCAGTATTATACATATTGTAAATAAAGGTTTGTCTTGAATTGATGCTTTACCTACCTTTTAGTTTATATTATTACCTGGGATGTTTTCAATAAATTACTTGTTGGATGCTGTTTCTTAGTTTAGAAACATGATTTTTATTAATGTTAGATATAACAAGAAAATGTTAGAAAAAGTAATCTTAATTAGTGTCCATTAACATTATCATAAAAGGCGAAATCTTTAAACTACGACTAGGTGAAAATTATTATTACTTCCAGATACACGTAGTAATTCTAAAAACAATTCAATTTCCTTTTTGTTGAAATTTTAAATTTAAGCTAAAAAAAATTTCTGTCTGTCGGTCGAAGGGTCTTTAACTTTTTCGTGTGCACGTTTTGTCAGGAACGGTATTAGATATTGACTTGAAATTTAGTACACAGATGATATCTGGAACTATTTTGTATTTTGCGCTAATACCCGTGAAGGGCTGGGGGAGTAAATAAGAGAAATAAAGTAAGCTGGTAAGTGTACAGTAAGTTAGGATTTGGTGTGTATATTAAAAGCCAGGGCATTAGATTTTTTTAATAATATTTTCCACTGAGCCCCCAACCACCGCCACTCCAATATTAAAGGGGTAATAAAATACAAGTGAGATATTTACTTAAAATTTTGGTACAGGTATGTTTCGTAACGTCATCTGGAACTAGTTTATATTTTGAGATGATTCCGTTGAGAGGTTGGGAATTAAATAGGGGTAAATAGGAGAAAATAAGTAAAGCAAGCTGGTAAGAGTACAGAAACTTGGGATTTGGTGTATATACTAAACATCAAGGCCTCGCATGTTTTCATAGTATTTTTCAACCTCCACTCCAATTACTGAAGGGGCTGACGAAATAGAATTGAGATATTCACTTGAAATTTGGTACACGTATTATATAGGAGAAATTAAGTAAGGCAAGCTAATAAGAGCCCAGAAGCTTCATTTTTGGCGTTTATACAAAAGCTAATGCCTCCTATTTTATGACATCTGCCTCACATATTATTTTAAAATTCTATAACCAATTACTTGCATATACTAGAGTGAAAATATAGTGAAGATATTTTCTTCTAAAGAGACTTGGATGGGATATCCGGATGTGGAAGTAGCGATTCCTTAGGCAGAAACAAACAGGGTATAGAAATGAGGTCCGTACTGAATTCCTTTATGACAGAAGTTTTTGTGGAAGAAATCAAAAAAACTATTTTTAAATCTTCTTTATTAGAAAGAATCATTTTTGATGTAATTATGCAGATGATATTCTAATGTTGTTCTGTTGTTCAGAAGACACTATAAGTAACAAAATAGTAATCCTGAAAGAAGCAGCAATTGGCAATGAATCTTACATGAAATAACTATTTAATGGATTATTAGTTATCAAAAAACATAAATATAGTTTCTAAAATAAATTAGGACGTCTAGATAATTATCTAGATGTAAACATTATACTCTCATGACTACTGACATATAAATGTTGAACATTCTGTAGTATACTCTCCAGTTTTTAAAAATAAATACATTTTTTGAGTATAATTGCTGAATTTTTAATTTTAATTACCTCCCGATGCCATATTGATTGGCGAAACCCTCGTCAGCATACTATGCGGTACATTTGTGTTTCTACAATCTTATTATAGATTATTACACTTTTCATGTGAATACATATATTTTTGAATACCGATTGCTTTTATATTCATTGGTTCATTTAAAGAAAATAGTCATTTACTAGATAACTAATTAATTTACTGTTTAAGTTATAATATAATCGTATATTCTCTTCTTAAGTTATTGTCCTTACAAGAAACATAACGACAGACAGGCAGACAAACGGAAAGCTGGACATCTATAAAGTTGTTTAGAAATCGTCGGCTATCACAATTATACGATTGTTCTCTCTCTCTATTAGCGGATGTTAATGGTTTTATACCAATAAGCTTTTTATCTTGACATCGTGCCAAGGGAATGCAGCAGGTGCAGTAAGGGAGTACCGTAGGTGATATCCTAACAGTCGTGTCCCAATTTTAAGAACTTCTTGAAGCCGAAAGGAAGTTACGTGAAACCAGACAAGTATCAATAACGACGCCTAGACTAGGAAGTTATAGACCCAACCTTTGAGTGATAATTTCGAGGACTTCCTCAACTGCCTCCAATACAGCCCCTTCAACCTGTGGGGTTCGGGTATTCCTTTGCCTTCCTAGTCTAGGCATCGTTAATAAATCTTGTCCGGTTTCACGTAACTTTCTCTCAACCCCAGGGAAAGATCTTAAATTTGGGACACGACGGTTGGGATATCTTCTACTATACTCCCTTACTGCACCTACCGCATTCCCTTGGCATGATGTCAAGATAAAGAGCATATTAGTATAATCTTCGGCAGTATAACGCACCATTTTCAAATAAAAATAATTGCACTACTTTGATTATACCTACAACTCAAAATCCGGCAACTCAGAATATGATAAACGCTGCCTTTGAATAAAATTGTAAATAAAATTGCTCCAGCATGCCTCTGGTATTTTGCAATTTGCTCGAAAGCGGCCTAACGGCATGAAAAATTACAAGAGCAAAAAAAGTTTCTTTTCTCTTCGGTATTCAATAATTAATCAAAATTTTTAATTTGACACAAGACATAAAATATTTGATTTGACTTTGAACTTACCTGACCACTCTGTACTGGACACATCATATATATCAGTACGAACTTACGTGCTCTAATAAGCATGTAGCTCATCGAAATAAAGAGCCGGAGCCACAATTTGATCATTAATCCACTTGAAGGTTATTAAGAGGAAATTGGTTGAGAAAAATTTTATTAGGAAAATCTTCATCTCTGGGGCACCCTAATATACAGTTGAATTTAATGTACTTTCCTTTGAATCACTTTGTATTCCGAAAGGCTGAGCCGATAGGGACACTCTTGCAACTTTTGAATGGGAGAATGGATTTATTTCAAATTCGGTGTGATGATATGGGATGAAATTTCCAATTATGGGATGAATGAAACCAAAATGGTCGACTTTCGGTTTGGATGCAATGCATGAGAATCAAATTTTTATATGAGACAACCTGTATATTTTTGAATATTTGGATCCTCTTGGCCAAAATACATGTGATCTTGTTATTGAACTCAGTAAAACGATCTAATGGAGAAATATCCCATTTACTACGAAATTAAATCCAGACAAGAATCCCATGAAAAAATCATCTTTGAAACATTAAAAACACTTATAACCACCTCTGGCATCATCTTTCATCGAAATCTGCGTAAAAAATTGTTTCACTAAAAATGACCAAAAAATTTGTCATCTCGAAGACGACGGTCAATCGCCTTCGGGCTCCGTCCTTGGAATTCTCAAAGGTACTCAAAAAATTGACTTTCAAGTTGCACGGAGCGGAAAACCGCTCCGCCCGCCAAACTTTTCGAAAGTACCACCAATCTCATTTTTCGAAAGTACCACGAATTGGATTTTTCGAAAGTACCACGAAGAGAAGTGCACAGGGCCGAAAACCGCTCCATCCAACAGACTTTTCGAAAGTATAACGAATTTGATTTTTCGAAAGTACCACGAAAGCTGCTCCATCCAACAACTTTTTCGAAAGTACAACGAATTTAACTTTGAAAGTAATAAAAACTTAGTTTTTCGAAGGTGCAATAAAGAGACTTGCATAGAGCGAAAAATCGCTCTTCGAGACACATTTTTCGAAAATACCACTAATTTAGTTTTTCGAAAGCACCACGAATCTAGCGGTTTACAGGGCGAAATCTTCAATCAGGATATAGCGAGTAGCTGTTTTAAACGCCAAAATTTAGGAAAAATCAATGGGACGGTTTTTCCAATAAAAACCAAAATCCTAATTTAATTATCCTCAAAGTGGGAGAGCATAATCCTTGTCAAAACCACTAGAACGTACATAAAATTAGTATATTTGGGTTCGATGCCGTTAGTACGTTTATAAAAGCAGGAAAACCATCGAACTCATATAGGTAGCTTCTTTAAGCATCCTGACGAGGATTTCAAGCATTTCGATAATTTCAGTGTAAAATTAAAAGTGAATAATTTTCAAAAAGTCCCGCATACATTTTACAACCAATACTAACTGGGAGTAAATCTTATTGTACAGTCAATTGTCATAGTTCTCTCGACGCTGGATGAGTTACATTCCTACGGGAGGTAACGGCTTGCCGAGTAGTGGTGCTCTTTGATGTTTGCCTTATTTGCATTAGTGAAGTATTCAATATTTATATTTTTTACATTTTATGAATTATTTAAATAAATGAAAATATATTTTGAGTTCGATTTCTTATTGATCCAGTAATTATAAGATTTGTGACCGACGTGCAATTCTGTGGCGTGAGTAGGACAACTACTTACTGTGGGTCACCTTTGACCCCGTCACGTTTGTGTACTTGCCCGAGTACTCATAGAATCCATCGACGGTCTTAATTATTAAGAAGTGTTTCTAAGAAAGTGCTAATTATAAGATATATTCATTAAAAGTGCACCGCCAGACATAAGATTTCGACAGAGAGAGGAGACTGCAGCAATCACAGTAAGTATAATTTTGTTTATTTTCGTCTTGGGGAGTCTGAAGGGTAACTTGAATCCCCCTTGATAGGTATCGTAGCGGCGACACGGCTCTCTAAATTATATAACATCTTTGTCGTGTCCATCAGACCCTACGATACTAAGTACATCTACAATTTCACCCTCAAGTATTATTTTGATTTTCAAAAAAAAAAAAAAATCAATTTCTAGTTTTAACAATAGAAGGACGCGATTTGGCCAAAACTATTAAAAATCGATCTGCAAGAACCGTTCAAATATTATCTCCGCAGATACTAACATTAAACACGATTTATCCTTCATTAAGTTCAACGATATTGGTTTTAGAACGAAAACTATTTTTTTTAATGGAACTCCTATTATTTAATTAGATCTTTAAATTACGAAAAAAACGATATGCATATGTCTACCATCATTTTGTACTTGTATTAAATTTATAATTAAAAAAATAAATATTTTGATTACCGATTTCTTACAATAATTATTTTGAAAGAGTTGGTTTGATAAATGATGTGAAATAGGAAAAACCATAAAAATACTAACGTATTAATCTCAGGATACCAAAAACCTAAGTTTTATGAGTAACTATGTGCAGTCTAAAATCAATACTAACGAAATAATAGGCGTTCAAAACAGAATATTTATTTAGTTGTCAAATTTGTCGTCCATTTTGAATAATTTTGAGGGTTCGTTTACTTGAATGTCAAACCCATTACATTTATAATAACAAATACCTAGGTATAAGTGTTTAAACTATAAAAGAATCAACAAAATTACAGATTTACAAGGAGAGAACAAGTAGATATGCCGCTAATTTTTGGAGAGGAAAAAAAATGCACTAGCAGCTTCTGATTTATACGCCGAAAGATATCCAGACAGAAGGCAGCCTGCAAGAAGTTACTTTTATAAAGTTGAATCGAAATTTAGAAAAGAAGCCGAACAAAATGGTGAAGCAAAGATAAATATGTTGACTTATGTCGAGTTTGATCCAAGTGTTTCAATCAGAGAGCTTGAACAGCTAGTAAATGTGAATAAGGAAAGCTGTAGAAGGATTTTCAAAAAATACAAATACCGTTCATACAAATTCGGCTTACACCATCATCTCTATGAGAATGATTATCAGTGTAAACTATTGTAATTGGTTTTTGACTCAATAAGCACCAATAAACAATTTTGAGCAATAAATTGTTTTTGCGATGAGTCCAGATTCACTAATAATGGAATGTTTAACCGCAACAACGTAAGGTATTGGGCAAATGTAAATCCCCGACTGAGAAGAGAAGGAGCATTTCTAGCACGTTTCGGATTTAATTTATGAATTGGTATATTAGGTTTAGAACTAATAGGGACAATATTGATTGGTGGAACATTAACAAGCAAACGTTATTTGTTTTTCTTGGAAAATGAAATTGAGCAACAACTTACAAATTTACCTGCTGAAATAACAAGAGATATGTATTTCCAGTAAGATGGTGCAGGACCTCACAATTTAATTATAGCAACTCAATATTTAAATAACATAATTGAAGAAAATTGGATAGGTACGCATGGTCCCGTTAGATGGCCACCTAGGTCTACGGACTTAACACCAATTGGTTTCTTTATATGGGGCCACATTAAAAATCATGTTCGCTTACAAGCTCATACAACTTTGCAGAATTTAAAAGGCAGAGTTGTGGAAGCCATGCACAGAATTAATAGAAACGAGTTAAGAGAAGTATTGCGATGTACTGTAAATAGGTTCCAGCTGTGTATCACAGAAAATGGGCAACATTTTGAACACTTGATTGGGCACTAATATGGTACTGTTACTAATGTAGGTTTATCTTAAACGTTGAAATTCTATTCACTTTTGTAAATCATTCATTCTGTTAATTTATTCAAATAATAAAAAATCGATTATCAAAACATTTCTTTTTTTAATTATAAATTTAGTACAAGGAGAAGGTAGACAAAATGCACATCGTTCTTTTCGTAATTTAGAGGTCTAATTAAATAACAGGTTGCCCCATAGGAGTTCGATTAAAAAAAATAGTTGTCGCTCTAAAACCAATATCGTTGCACTTAATGAAGGATAAAGTCATGTTTAATGTTAGTATCTGTATAGATAATATTTCAACGGTGCTTGCACACCGACTTTTATCAACTTTGACTAAATCGCGGCCTATGATTAAAATTAAAAATTGAAAAATTTACATTTTTTGTAAATCAAAATAATGCTTGACTGTTAGATGATATGTATTTTGGCCAGTAGGATTCAATTATGCAAAAACATACAGGTTGTCCCGTTTAAAAATTTGATTTTCATGTAAATTGCATCGAAATCGGAAGTCGGCTATTTTGATTTTTTACATCAAATAATTGGAAATTTCATCTCATATCACCATACCAAACTTGAAAAAAATTCATTGTCTCAGTCAAAAGTTACAAGAGTGCCCCTGTCGGCTGAGCCACCCGGTATGGGTTATATAGTATATATTTTTTATTTGTTGCAATCTACACCCCTGTTCTTATTTGCGTATGGACATTTCATTTGCATTAACTAACTGCAAATCTATGAATTAAATGGAGCACAGCACAGTTTTATAGAATTTAAGTGCTCCAAATTAATGTATTAATTTAAAATATGTATTATATTGTAGCAAAATGGAAACAAATAAATAAATAAATCAAAATAAATAAAATCCCAAAGTTTCAGAATTTAAAACGATCCCGCTTTTACTCTGTATAGACGTAAATTAAATTACAAAAAAGATCTATGGTCACATTTCGATTTTATGTAACAAATCAAGTAATAAAAATTCTGTAACAAAATGTTTGTTTACATTTGTAACATACAATTCTAAAATTAACAACTTTTTAAAGACGTAACTTTCTATGGCTCCCAACTTAACAACAGAACAATAAATTCCTGCAGTCAATGACTTAAATAATTTAAAGTACAACGAAAGAAAGTTAAGCAATGCATTGGATGACATTGGATAAAAGAGAGAGTGAAAACCAGTCTACAACGGAATTCGTACGCAAAGAAATACAAAATATTGTGCGTGTACATTGATGGACATTTTTTGGGGTCTTTGTTATTAAATAGTGTCGTTCCAAGTGCAGTGTGTGTGTTGTTTAGTTAGGGAAAGTTTTTAAGCGGTGAGTTAAAAAGTGAACTTTTAACTTTAGGCGATCCTATTACATTCACTTATGTAATCGTAGACCGTTTCATATGCGGAATTTCACCAATATTTTGTTTGTGGTTGCGGGCACGCACCGGTGTCTCAAGATAATTTTAGGTAGATGGGCTTGTGGTTGAACATTTTTTTATTGCTCACCACTTAGGTAGAATGATTATTAAGATAATAGTAAACCATTAATTGCTTAATGCAAAATATTTTATAATTTATCGCCAAGTTTTAAGATTTGTTTATATTTGCAATTTATAAATTTTAGAGAATATTTTAGTCATGCGTTGTTATTCTAAGTTGTGACGAGTATAGTAGTTCATATTTCGACATCAGCATGAAACGCATAGAATATTTCCAAAATGACCTTGATTAAAAATCAACGGTACCCAACTTATATTGACCACAGGGACAATGTGGGACGAGCGGGGGTCACTAAAATAACCAGAGAGCGTATTTTTGTGCTTACTTCCGAAAATGACATGTTCTATCAAAGAATTTTTGAGCAAAAAAATGTCCGTATGTAATATGCGTGATTAGAATTATATCGGTGCAATTTTTTTAGACTGAGGTTGCCCATAATCTATTTCGGAACCAACGAGACATATTATATTATATTTGTGGGCTATACCTTTATGAATGACTATGTTTTTGTAGGACTTGCATTTATAATAAGCTTTTATTACACTTCTTCATTTCCAAGTAGAGTATAGTTATGCAAAGGGTGTAAATACATAGTGTATTATTTGATTAAATCCCAAGCTCTTCAGTGTAAGAGATTTAATATTTGACATTAAACTGGGAAGGTACATTAGACCAGTGATTTTAGACCAAAAAATAGATTAAAAGTGTCGTTGCTCTTAGCACGCCGATTATTTTTGTAAAAATAGTAAAAAGTTTGCCACATTGCGGGAAAAATACTCTTGATGTAATTCACCCGCCGTGCTGCTAAATTTGTTATAGCAAAATTACCGCAAAAGTCATAATTGTTTATAAGCCTTTTTCTTTATAATTTCCATTCTAATCGATCATTTGAAGGTCATTTACTCGAGAATACATGCACTCCTATTTTTACATAGCAAATAGTGGAGAATTCTTGCAAATTTTGAGTTCTGTATTCACAGTTGAACAACTATACGAGTTCTTTAGTTAGAATACTCATTCTATTTGCAGATACATAAATGGTGACCATGGTATCCATTTTATTATGTGCAAAATTTTGCAAACTATGACGTTTTGCAAAACAAAATTAATTTGCTTATAACTTTGGAGCGAGGCACTTCTTTATCATGATTTTTGCGGGAAATTGCATGGATTGATTCATACTACCTATTCCTATTCAAAAAGATTTTTTTTCAATATATTAATATTATTTATTTACGAAAAATAAAATTTTCAAGCAACAAAAGTTGCAATAACTTTTTTATCTACGCAAATTTTAATGAGACTCAAACGGCATTAGATTCGTCGCAAAGGAATACGTTGATTTCACCGTTTGTGAATCCTATTTGAACCATTTTAAGCCGAGATATCAGCGATTTTAGTTTTGGCACTGTTGAGACTTTTGTAATTACCATTTTCGAAAAATTCGAAATGATGGCTATATATCAGATCTTAACTATCTGAACTTACAATTTTTATATTTTTTCGTATCTATTGCACTGAAAAAAAAATACGAACAATTATGACTGCTCCTACGCATTGGTGAACATGCGCACTGTTATATAAGCAGTCCTAGTTGTTCATAATAATTTTTTTTTTCAATGTAATACTTGAGATAGTAAAGAGTCTGGCATATAACCTACATTTCGAATTATTCGAAAATGATAATTAGAAAAGTCTCAACAGTGCCAATACTAAAATCGTTGCTATCTCGGCTTAGAATGGTCCGAAAAGGGTCTACAAAAGGTGAAATCAACGTACTAATTTTGCGACGAATTTAATGCCGTTTGAATCTCATTAAAATTTGCATAATTAAAAAAGTTATTGCAATTTTTGTTTCTTGCAAATTTTATGTTTCATAAATAATTAATGCATATTTATTGAAAAAACTTTTTTTAATAAGAATAGGTAACACTAACCGAACCATGTAATTTCCCGCAATAATCATGATAAAAAAGTGCCTTGGTCCAAAGTTATAAGCAAATTAATTTTTTTTTGCAAAACGTGATCTTTTGCAAAATTTTGCACTTATGATAAAACGAACACCGAGAGTCTATTTGGTAACCATATACAAAAAAAAATGAGCAATCTAACTGAAGAATTCGTATAGATATGCAACTTTGAATACTCAAAATTTGCAAAAATCGCCAGTTCTTGCTATGCAAAAATAGTATTTATTATTAAAGCATAACACAGGCTTACAAAAAAAAGGTTGTAAAATGGCGGTCTAGACCATGATTCTTTATGTACTTTTGGAGGCTGAAACCGAATTTTCAATTTAAGAAATTTTCTACTGTATTTACTTCTAGTAAATTCCGGTTTTTATTGTCAAAATACGGGTTTGACAGTAAAAACCGTGATTTACTTGAAATCTACGTGGGCACGATAGGTTTAGTCTATGGAACGGAACATTTTTTTGTAGATCTGTGCAGACGTCTGTCCGTGTACAGATCAACAAAAAAAATAGTTCAGATTCCAGGACTAAACCTATCATGCCTTATGTTAAAGAAAATTTCAGATCCAAGGACTAAACCTATCATGCCTTATGTTTTTTGGTTTACTGAAACCGAATTTTCAATTTAAAGAATTTTCTACCGTGTAGATTTCGAGTAAATTCCGGTTTTTATTGCAATAATACGTTTTTTGACAGTAAAAACCGGGACTTACTTAAAATATACGCAATAGAAAATTATTTTAATTGAAAATTCAGTTTCAACACTCAAAAATACATAAGGAATCATGACCTAGATCGCCATTTCACAACATCTTCATTTTTCGTAAACCTGTGAATTTAACTAAGTTCCTTTAAAGGTATATGTATTTTCGAGTAAAATGAGCTCCGGAAAG
Source organism: Stenurella melanura (assembly GCA_963583905.1). NCBI lineage: Eukaryota > Metazoa > Arthropoda > Insecta > Coleoptera > Cerambycidae > Stenurella > Stenurella melanura. The sequence continues at coordinate 30,811,281 of OY757314.1, read as the reverse complement.
TTTAAACCGGACGATTAGAATGGAAGTTATAAAGAAAAAGGCTTATAAACAATTATTAATTTTGCGATAATTTTGCAATAACAAATTAAGCGGCGGGTGAATTACATCAAGAGTATTATTCCCGTAATGTGGCTAATTTTTTAGTATTTAGAGTGCTAAGAGCAACAACACCTTTAATTTATTTTTTGGTAAAATCACTGGTCTATTAGTTTATTCGTCTAATTTTTCTACATGTTATTTTCTCGAAAAGTGCTTATTCTACTCAAGGGCGGTCATATACCGAGTTTCTGGGGGGGGGGGCTACGGGCTACTTCAAGAAATATATTACCTATTAAAAGATTCAAAATAATGAAAATTATGTACATACTGATAAATCATATTTTATTTAGAAACACAAACAAAAATTTAATTACATAGGTAATAATTAATTATTGCAAATTCAGATAATAGTTAATAATAATAATAGTAGTTATTTGTTATATAAGTGTTAAAGGTGATATTTTATTTTGTGAGTAAAAAATGATTTCGAAACGGGAGTACCGAGCAAAGTAAAATCGCAAACCGCAACTGCCTTTTGCTGCATTTCAATAAAATTGACAATTCAGAACAAAATTTCGTGATTATTTTGACTTCTTAGAATATCTTGACAATTTAAAAACATATAAGTAGATTTTATTTTTAACACGCCACATAATGTTCTATTTTTAATTCGTAGCAAATGTCATTTTAATAATAGTTGCAGAATAGAAAATATTATGAATCGAAATATTTACTAAAAAAATACTACTAACAAACTAACGAACTGTAACTATAAAACAAAGTCTATGTTTCGTCTTGCTCCACTTTTAGAGAAACGTCCAATAATGTTTTCTTCATTAAGGTGGCCATTCCCTAGAAAGAGACATCCGATGGGGAAATATTTATTATTTTTAGCTATAACTTTTTTTTCTTAGTACGTATATTTTAAAAAACTATAAGAGTACCTAAGTAGAACCATAACAAGACTATTACTATGAATTTTCACTCAATAATTTTAGTGGTTTGCAAAATAGCTCGATTTAAATTTAAAAATTGTGTTAATCTTCCTATTTCGTAGTTTTAAATCGAGCTATTTTGCAGACCACTGAAATCATTGAGTCAAAATTCATAGCAGTAGTCTTGTTATAGTTCTACTTAGGTACTCTTATATATTTTTTTAAATATACGCACTAAGAAAAAAAGTTATGGGCAAAAATAATACATATTTCCCTATCGGATGTCTCTTTCTAGGGAATGGCCACCTTAAGGGCAATATCCCTGTGAACGTTCATTAGTGCGAGATCACTTAACCTTTCTTCACCTATCTTGGACCTCAGCCAACTCTTCATAGTCTTCTCAGTCCGGAAAAACTTCTTTCGGCAGATGATACACGTACTGGCAAAGTGCAAAGAATTTTTAAAAATTCGTGTATGGTTGGAAACATAGTGGTATCACTCTGTTTGAGACCAGTTAGTCCATCGGTTGGAACTTCCACTTTATTGCCGTTTTTCCATTTCATCTTCCATAATCTTAATTCAGCGGAAAGACTTGACTTCAACACCATCTTATTTAAAATGGACACCGGGAGTCTATTTGGTAACCACTGAAGTGTATGCAAAAAAAATTTGAGCAGTCTAACTGAAGATTTCGTATAGTTATGCAATTTTGAATAAGGGACTAAAAATTTGCAAAAATTCGCCAGTTTTTGCTATGTAAAAATAGTATTTATTATTAAAGCACAATGGAATGTATTCCCGCCATTCCAGAGTAAAATGAGCTTTGGAAAGTTCAAATCGGACGAAGTTGTAAAGAAAAAGGCTTATAAACAATTGAACGAATGAATGAATCTTGCGGTAATTCTGCAATAACAAATTTAGCGGCGTGTGAATAACATCAAGAGAATTTTTGAATATGGCTAAGTTTTTACTTTATCGACGTACTAAGAGCAACAACACTGCTATAAATTAAAGTCACTGGTCTATGGTCACTTACCTCGAAAGAGTCGAAAGGAATGATTTATAAAATCCGAAAATGGAAAATCAAGCACTGACACTTATATTATTAATTAATATATTTTCAAATGCCGAATACCGACTACCAACGTTTATACAAGCGAAAAAAAGGAGGAGTAGGATAAGACTATACTATAAGGTATATGACCGAGAAACTAAACATTTTTATTTGTTTCCTAGTTAAATAGCTGTAACAAAAAAATTCCAAGAAAGTCGTAATTCCGACTCTCTTGAATTGTTCAGCCCGACTGGCGGGTGGCCATCTGTGCACATGTAGGCTCACTTCCAGGAATTTCCTGGTTCCGAGTATCTAACTGTTCCGGTATAATAAATTTGCTACTTTATCACTACTGAAAACATTTCAATATTTACTGCCCAACTCAAGTATAATCAGAGACAGAGATAACTTACATTTTATCTCTAGTAAAAAAATTACATTTAAATGTCTAATACTAATAATAATTAACATTTTTTTTTAATTAAAAATCAGTTTTCCGCATTTCTCGCCCCTGTGTAGTTTGGGGGGGGGGGGGGGCATGGGGGCCCTTATGACCGCCCTTGATTCTGCTCCAGTCACTTTAGACAAAAATTTGGCTTTCTGATATAACAAAACTTATCCTTAATTTTTTTTTAATCGATTTGTTTGGTGTTTATATGAAAATATTAAAATGCGAGAACGAGATCACTATGGAATAAAAAATTATTTGAGGTCAAAGTTCACAAAAACCGTTTTTTTGCGAATATTGCTCTTACTACGGCTTGGAGACCAATTGAAACTTTGACCTTGAATAATTTTTTATGCCATAATGATCTCATTCTCGATTTTTAATATTTTCTTTAAAACACCAGAATAAATCGATTGAAAATAAAAAAATGAAAGATTTTTGTTAAATCAGAAAATTCTAATTTCACTGGGTTATTCTAGAAAAGTAAAAAATCTGCCTCCGTTTTTTCTAATTTTCGCTTCCCATGATGCCTGGCATTTATTTCGAAAGATAAGAAATGATTTTCTTGCTATAGATATTTACCGTAGCAAATTCTCATATTTTATCGATATAGAAGAGAATTCATGTTTGACACTTAAAATGCTACCACCATATTAAGACATTTTCATAACAAAGCTGTTAAGCGCACAACACCTTTTAAAATTAAAGTTACTGGTCTACATGAATTATGTTTCTTTTGGCAACTCAGCTCGAGAAAGAAATTATATTTATCTTAATTTTACTAACTTCATCTCTAAGTAAGGAGAAATAAGTTTATAAAAAGGGCAACAAAAATTTCCGACCAATCATTATCATTTGTAACTTTGGCAAAGCTTTTGAAATTTTGCTGCATAATTGCATATATCCGCATGTCAAAAACAGTATATCCTCTCAGCAGCATGGATTTATGAAAGGTCGATCTACAACCACCAATTTAATATGTGCTACTCAATATATATCTGAGTCCATTGAGATGCAAGTTCAAACAGATGTAATATATTTCGATTTCACAAAAGCATTCGACAGGCTTAATCATAACATTCTTATTAAAAAACTGTCCAACATTGGAATGTCACCGAATCTTACACACTTCTTAAAATCATACTTGTCAGATAGAAAAGAGTACGTCGCGTTTAATGGATTCAGGTCTACTGATTACTTATCTTGTTCTGGTGTACCTCAGGGGTCTGTCCTTGGGCCACTCTTGTTTAATATATTCATCAATGATATAACATATGAACTAGATGTTCATTTTTTAATGTACGCAGATGACCTCAAGCTACTACATAGAATCTCTAACATAAATGACTGCAATAAATTACAAAATAATATATCTAAACTCAGCGCTTGGTGTGTCGAGAACAGTCTCACATTAAATGTGCAAAAATGTAATGTAATGACATTTTCCTCAAAGGATGTTAGTTTTACATTTAACTACTGTCTAGAAAACGAACCATTAACTCGACCGTCCTCGTTTAAAGACCTTGGAGTAATTTTTGACAAAAAACTCAGTTTTGTCAATCATATAGACACGTTAATTTGCGACATAAATAGAACACTCGGTTTTATTATACGCAATGGGCGTGATTTCTCGAATATTTCAACGTTAAAACTATTATATTTTTCTTTTTTGCGATCTAAACTAGAGTATGCGTCTCTTGTTTGGCAGTCCTGCTATAACACTTATAGTCTTAAATTAGAGAACGTGCAACGCCACTTTCTTAAATTTCTACATCTATAAGCCCATCTGAAACACGCAACGAATTTGCCATAAATTTCTTAAAAAAGGTGATTCATTATGATATTGACTGTAGTGAGATACTCCAGAGACTTAATTTCTATATTCCGCGAATAAATTCAAGACAAAACCAAACTTTCTACCTTGCTATAGCCCGGACTAATACTTTAAAGTTTTCAACAATCTACAGTATGTGCTCTAGCTATAACCACACCCAGCGTGATATCGACATCTTTAATAAATAGGAGATTCTGTCTAAATCATATATGGATTTTTTATTCTCGCTTTTTACTCTAAATAAATTCAACTCTTTATTCTCTTTAATATTTACATTTTCTTTTGATATGTATCTTTACTGAAATGTACGCTAGTAATTTAAGTAATTTTTGTACGATGTATGTGTTGTATCCCATCTTGTAAATGGTCTTGTACTGTTAGATGGTGTATGAATAAAATAAAATAAAAATGAAATAAATATAATTTAATATCTCGCATAACTATGTAAATATATAAACAAACTGTCATGGCTGACCCCCAAAAAGTTTTGAAAATGGAAATAGAGCACTTTTCTGAGACGATCTGTCCTAAAGGTAGTAAGTCTTTAGTTTTCATTTTCAGCTTTTAGTTTGTAACCTTGGTTTAGTTTATATGTATATCTTACGGCGTGCAATCAAGTATTTAAGAATCAACCTCTGTTTGATCACATCTATCTTTCATTAAAGTTTTAAATATTTTTCAGTAACAAAATACCCAATAAAAAGTAAGAAAACTAGCAATCGGTCACGCCGTACATCAACTTCTACTTGTTGCAAGTGTATTTCCAATGACAATAATCAGTTATTGCAAGTTTCTAAATCCAAATAAAATATTAACGAACTGTATATTGGCAATCTGATTGCTGAATTACGACTTATACTTCATAAAATTAGACATATTTAATATAACTTTATTCTAATAGCGAAAACGGCGGAGATATGTATATTATTATTTATAATAATTATCCGGTTAACAATACGAAGAAATGAAGGAGTCTTATGTAACTAAAATGATATGCAGTTTAGTGATGAACCTATTATGGGAAAGTCCAAATTTCTCCAAAATTAATAGCTTGTAAAATCGGATGTATCCTCATGGGTTCTTCCACTCATGATGCTTATCTTTTGTAATAACTTTCACTCTCATTTTCTTAATAGTGAATAAGTTTGAATAATACATCAATAACAACTTCATTAAAATATTTGGAAAAGTATTATGTATGTCTGGTATTCAAAGGTCGTCTGCAATAGTTGTTGATTACCTATGCAAATGACAGTGTGGCGAGAAAATATTATTACTTTCGGAAATGAAATACATTATAGACATTATTCTCATTTTTAAAAGCAGTGTATTGTAAAATGAACAGAAATTATGTTTCCAAACATTTGGTGTCTCTTCTTCTTATTCACAATGGCTTAGATTATTTTATTTTGTCACCCAAGTATCGCTATATTCATGAAAAACAATATTTTATATTAAATAATATATTGTATTAACGTTTCTTACATTTTTTAACTTTTCCATCCATTGAAATGGGGGAGTTACTGAAATTGGTCAAGAGAAGTGTGATAAGACCAGATCCCTACGCTTTGAAACACGAAACATTGGTTTTTAAGGAATGTCTGAATGTATGTATGTACACGATAGCGCCAAGATTACCGAACGGATTTGGTTGAATTTTCGTAAGAGGGTAATATTGATATCGTACATGAGCTGGTGTAGATCGGATGCAGACGTGTAGATCGGATGACGTATAGTGCTTTCTTGACTCTACTGAACTCTTTTATTTTTCAACATAGTATCCATTTCTATTGTACTTTTCGAAAGTACATGTGGTTCCTCAATTTGAAAGGATTTGTTCTCTTTTTCCCTGACATTTCAAAAAAACATTAATAATTTTTTGTTAAGAAATGTTGTAATAAGAATCCTAATTATGTTGTAGATGAGTAATTAAGTTTACACATTTTGAAAGACGACAAAAATGTTATAAATTAAATGATTAAATTTGAAAATTGTGATACCAAATTATATTCAACTAAAAAGTGGTTTCACAGAAAAAGTGAAATTGTATATAAATTATGTTCACCATACATTTCACATTAGGAAATTAGGAAACTTTTAAATTCATTCGCCAAACAATTTAAATCACATTAGAAATAGAACGCGGGAAAAGTTTATATGATTCAGACGAATAATTTCTCTCTTACTTTTAGAATTTGACATCGTAAGTCTACTTGTACGGACACGGTAAATGACAATAATTCTGAACAGTGTTACAGTTAAAATAGTCACCATGAATAATCGCATATATAACCCGCTAAGATTTTCATCTAACCGAGACAATTCAGAGATAGAAGTTAAAATTATTATACCAACGAGTTGAAATTGCAGCGAACATGGCCGAATCCAAATAAATACCTATTTGATTAATATATTGTTCGAATACGGCATAGTTTACTTTTATGTGGGTGCTACTGAGATTTACAGGCCATATACTTTCTATTTTTATCGATGAAGGTAATTGTTCGCAGGTGATGATTAAAACATGGAAAATATTATAAAAAATCTGAGGCCTTAGCTTCCAGTATATACGTCATATCCCAAATTTCTGTACTCTTACCAGCTTGTTTTACGTATTTTTCCTTATTTGCCCCTATTTAACCCTTTACTTGAATTAGCGCAAAAGATAATCTAGTTCCAGATTACCACATGATACATATGTGTACCAAACAAGTCGATATCTTGAAACGTCCCTGAGAAAACATGCTCAGAAGAAAGTTACAGACTGATAGACAAACAGACAGAAATTCTTTTTTTCGCCCAATGTATTATGACAAGGCCTAGAACAAAAATAATTTTTGAGATTTTTACTGTATTACTATACTATTACTATACTTCCACTCCACTACGTGGATATGGAAGTAACTATATATCACCTAATCTATGTGAAGGTCATTTAAAGCTGGGACACATTTTATATTATAGTTACGATGTTTTATATACCTTCATATTTTGTGGTTAATCAAAGACGATAGTAACATTTGCTTTAAATTATATTAATCCGTGGTTTATATACAAGATTACAGTTTACACACCTCCGGCAAACACCATGTTTGACGGATATCATTCCATTTCAATAAGAGATATTATACTGTGCTAACTTACATGTGTATCATAACTGAAATAATAATTTTACCTCAAACAGAAGTTATTGTGCTTAAAAGGGCGGTTTACAGACACAGTAACGCACAGAATCATTTGATTCGATATTTGAGTTCAGCGTGTTATAAAATTGTTACTCCTGTAATATTAAATATTTTTACATTATGAAGTTTATGATGCCAACATGATTGGTGAAATACTAGTCAGTATAAAATATAGTAGAAAAATATACATATCTAAATATATATACAACGGGCACCCATTCGGGAGCTGGACAGTTTAAAGTCTATTAAACACTTCGTTAGTTTCACAGGCGTTAGTATCTATAATATGTGTTTAACCAAGAATAGGTCGGATATTGAATTATTATAAAATACATAATTAGTAAAATATGTAATTAAATATTGATAGGAAATAACATTTTACAAGATTTCTAGTCAGTTACAAAACATACAAATTAAGGCGACAATTTTCTAAAATATAAGCGACTAATAAATTCGTTATTTTGTTAAAAAATAGTCCTTCGTTTGTCGAAATTTCAATACAACCAGACTTTTCTGTCTTAAATTATCAAGTTTAGTACACGTGGAACCTTTTGACCAAAAATATACAGAATGGCCATCCTATAGAAAAAATAATAAATAAAAAGGTGCCAAATAAAGAGGAAAATTTTGTGTGAATACCGTCTTTTAGGCATCTTGTTAACCATTTTTATTAAAATGGAAAAGAGAGATATTCGAAGTTCTGACTCCCAAGAAAATCAGTTAGTTGGCCCATAGGTTGTTTCAGTTCATCACATCCACATCCTATAATTGCGTTCTCAAAGCAGGTCTGGCGTGTAAAGAAATTCCTATTTTCAAGCATTTCATAATTTGTAGATCTTAATTTTGTAATGCTCAATAAATCTAGGCAGCAACGCTTCAATAGTTTACTTAACTAAGCAAAAAGGTCCTAGGAAGTCAATATTTCTCATCAAGCATTAACTGAAATAATTATTGATGTGTGCTAATTTTCAAATATATAAGATTCTTGATTAAGCTATTACAAAATACTCCAGTTTCTTTTCCCTACTGATTAACCAATTAAAATATATTTGACCTTTGTTATCAAGGCAAGATGAGAAAGTTCTAGTTCAAACACCACAGATGGTGAATGTGATTTCTAGGTAAAGCTGCATTTATATACAAACTGAAATCAAATGCAATTACAATTTCTGATATATTTATATAAATAAAATAATAGATCATAAACTGTTAATACTTTGAAACAATGAGTCATTTATAAATAATACATTCATTGACTGGAATAGTTTCCCACCAATTCAAACTAGTAGAGGGTTTATATAATTTTTAAAATATTGTTAAGTAATGTTTTTCTGTTTAACAATTTTCCGTTAGCTTCACAGATCTTAATTGACATAAACGATACAACTCTCCAGAGATCACGAAGAGGTTGTCATTTTGGTTTTCTAATGTAATTCGCTTAATCTAGGTTACCTGTCATGAATACTCTGTTAATACCTACCTATAAAATTATGACATATACTAGAAAAGTTAAATATGTAGATAATTTGGAATGTCCTGAATGACCATTTTGTCTGTAAACATTACTTTATTTCATATCAAAATGATAGTATCACATAACACCAACCAATCAATCAAATAAACTTTATGATAATTCAAAATCTGGACGAGGTGAGGCCAGCTCAGATTACAAACAGTTTGAATTTAAACAAATGCTACCTTCATTCACAATAATGCGAATTAAAAGATTTACGAGATACAATGTAAAGAATTTAAGATAACTAATATGTGCAAATGACGCCATTGTAAAAAATTTATAAAAGTATGACAGACTGATCAGAAAAACCTTTCCTACAAAAATGCGTGCAGTTAAATTATGAAGCATAAGTTTGTGCTTAAAGTGTTCTAATCTTTAATTACAGTAACGTAATTTTACCGAGACAGAACATTATTAAAACGATAAAATATCTCTTTTCATAAAAGTAAAATATAAATAAACTATATAATTGAGAGATATTAGACACAAACCGCTATAATTTACTCATTGGCCATGTGACATAAATACTATTTAGATTATTTGGACGAATTTAGCCAGCCTAACCAGTAAGACTTTATTCAGGTATCATATGAAGAAGTTGCATAAATAATTACAAATCTAAAAAATAGAAAAAGTAGAGATGCTTATGATATCTCAATAGGAATTATTAAAAGTATAATGCATTCTGTTCTAGTTCCTCTTACCATTCTAATCAACATATGCATATCTAAGCATATATTTTCCGATTCATGAAGAATACCCAAAGTTGTGCCTGTCTGTAAAAAAAATAATATAAATAATCCATCAAATCATAGGCCAATATCTGTCATGTCGATTTGTTTCATTCTTTACCTCATATTTAAGCAATATATTACAGTATGTGTATTACCATAGACACTAGTCTGTCGCATTTAATGCCGAATCAGGAGTACCTCAAGGGTCAGTCCTTGGTCCAATTTTATTCAATATCTTCATCAATGACATAGTTATAAACTTACAGTGCCCACATTTACTCTATGCCGATGACCTAAAAATTTACTACAGCGTTAGCTGCAATGATGATATAGAATTGCTTAAGTCAGATTTGGAAAATATTGATAACTGGTGCAATAAAAATAAACCGTTTCTAAATATTGAAAAATGTAATGTTGTAATGTACTCACGTGGGCATAATATTTTCATTAATGAGTATAATAATAGTGTCATACAAATAGTTGATAGATTTAAGGACCTAGATGTTACTTTTGATAACAAGATGACTTTTATTTATCACATAAATAACATCGCATCTTCAGCTTTTAAATCATTGAGATTCATAATAAGAAGCTCCAAAAATTTCAAGAATGTTGAAACTATGAAACCTCTATTTAACTCGTTTGTCAGAAGCAAATTGGAGTATGCTGACGTGATGTGGAGTCCCTACTACATCGCTCATATTAATAAACTGGAGAATATTCAAAGAAAATTCTTAAAATACTTAAACTACACCGAGGATAAGACTTATCCACTTGTTGAAATTAGTAATGATATTTTGTTAAATAGATTCTCACTTAACTCACTTCAAACTAGCCGAGAAATACACGGAATTTTAACTCTGCCTAAAATATTAAACAATAAACTCGACTGCTCTGATCTATTAAAACTCATTGACCTAGAAGTTCCTTCTAAATCAACTCGACTCTACCAAACATTTCACATCAAAGCTTCATGGACCAATCTATTAATGCATTCACCTATTAATGTCATATGCAGGAATTATAATTTTGTCTTTCTAAAATATAAGAGACTATCCTAAAAAATCAGTTGACAATGTGTCTAGAAATTAATAACTTTCTCAATAGCAATCAAGACGGCTTCCGAAAAAAATTTTGTCATTAATACTGAATTTGAGAATGGAAAATATATCCTCTTAATTTCTAGATCTCACCAAGGCTTTTGATTGTGTGCCTCTTGATATACTCATCCATAAATTAAGTTTTTACGGCTTCACTGATGAAATCAGACCTCTTATAAGTTCATATTTAAATAACCGGAAACAATTTGTTGTACACGATTGTGTAAAGTCACAGCCACTAAAACTAAACCATGGTGTTCCCCAAGGATTCGTCCTCGGGCCTATACTTTTCCACGTTTATATTAATGACTTCCCCAAGGCACTTAGAAATGATGTCCTAGTCATATTGTTTGCTGGTGATACCATTTTAACTATCTACAACAGTGATATTACGAATTTGCTACATGAAATACCTAACAATGAGCGAGAGGTATAAAACTGGTTGGGTTCAAATAAATTATATTTAAATGCATTCAAGACAGAGGTCATGCTATTAAGTTTGTGCAGCTTACGAGAAATTAACAACCCAGATTCCATGAAATTTCTTGGGGTCAATTTAGACCCTAAACTATTATGGGAAAATCACACCGCTTATTCTGTAATAAAATTTCGAAATACTCTTATCTAATTCGAGATCTTGTTGGGAAAGTATCTCAAAGTGCCCTAACAACTGCATACCACAGCCTCATAAACTCCACAATATCATATGCCATCCTAGTCTAGGGGCATACTACAACAGCGAAAAGCAATACGTATAATTTCGGGTCTAAAATTTAGAGGTGATAGTAAACAACAGTTTATTATATTATAAATAATGACAGCACCATGTACATACATATTTCAGTGTCTCGTATATGTAAAAAGTAATGAAGAATCGTTTTTCCCTAGATATCAAATCCATTCATACAACACAGGAACCAAAAACAATTTAAATAATAATTCCTTACGTATAACTAGAACCAGGAATGGTACTGGCTACTTAGGAATTCAGTTTTTCAATATGTTACCATCCGATGTAAGATCTCTTAACACAATTAAGTTCAAGGAGAAAGTATAGCAATACTTACTTGACAAAGCTTTTTACAGTATACGAGAATTAATAGATTTTCCTCATCACTTCTAGATAACGTACTTTGTATGTACTGATGCATTATTCTCGAAAATTAGCTACAACTTTTAGTTTTCTTTTTGATTTTGATATAATGCTCTTAATGTTTATATCTCCATTATTATTTATTTAAGTATGTCCAAACTATAGTAGTCCTTTTGTCTACGAATTTTTTAAGTACTTAAATGTTATTTTATTCTGCATCTTAACCTACTTAAATCTACTACTACTACTAAGTCTACTTAAATTTTTCCACACTGTATATCTTTGTTTTCAATTATTAACTTTAATTGTAGGGTTTAGTTTTATATATTGTATGGTTCATTTACTTTACATTATTAGCCTATCTTAGGCAACCTTTACCTTTTCTTGGCGTGTGTAAGCACTTTTGTTGATATTGACACTAATAAAGTATCTATCTGTCTATTTATCTATATATCTATTTATCTATCTATCCATTATTTACACATGAATTAAATTGTCATATATAATTCAACTAGGATGAGGGATATTATTTTCTTAGTTATATGACATAAGTATTTGGATAGATGCTTTCTCTTACCCTTGGTTTGTTATTAACATATCTCATTTTCGAGAAGAAAGTATATTCAAATCAATTAAACTGACTTATCTGTATCCAAGAAGTAAAAACAGAGATATGATCTTTCTCAAACAATGGAGGGTATAATAAACTAAAAATAAACAAATTTTTCTCTCTGTCGTTAATTGCATCATAATTTAATATACTAATTTATTCCAGTGTAATATTCTATTGCAATAAAATTGTATTAAATTTAACATTTATTTATTTCTTTTGTATCTAAATATTTTCAACTAACAAAAACAGTCTTTGTTCTTCCGTTCCAAGTGGGATGTAACTTAAACTTAGTGAAAGTTTATTGAACTTTTTAAGAAGATATATATCTTCCTAATAAGGACTGATCATACATAAATGTTGTTATATAATAGGCAAGAGTTAGGTGTGCCATTGCAGAAATGAATTGTTTTTTTAGTACCCAAATCTGATTAAGTTACATATCTAGTGGCCAGATTTTCTCTTTTTTTTTTCATAGAATAATTATATTTTAATGCCTCTTTAAATCAACACATATCAATTCATGACCGTCTAAGGTCAACTAAATTAACTTAATAGACGTATTGGTGCTAATACATAATTTGCAATTTTTGATTTAATAGGTAGGTGAGAAAAAACTTACTAAAGATACTCTATTTACATTTTTTTAAATAGCTTGTTTTGATATTAAGTTTTCGACAGTTTTTGTTTATCAAAAGTCATACGATTGTTAGGTTTGAGATATTGGCGAAAAATTGTTTGAATGTGCAATAAAACATAGTCGTTATCTGATAAATAAATGAAAAACTAATTGTAATTATCCCGCTTAGAAAACATTTAAAGAAATTCTAGAACAATTGACCTGCCCTCAGAAAGTCACTAGAAATTATGAAATAAAATGTCTCCGTCGTGTTCAGAGAATCGTGCATAGTCATGTATAAAATTCCATTTCTTCATTGAAAGTAGCGTCAACTACCTACCAATGTTATTCTTTTCCGTCAAGTAGCTTTGTAGATTCAGTGTCAACAGACCAGCAGACATACGCACGACAGACAGACAGAGAGATATACAAACTGATGGAATTGAAAAATTTTAATTTTCGTAATATACGTCTGAAAAGCGAAGACTCGAAGAAATATCGGAGAGCGATTCTTTCACGACATAATGTAAGTGTGAACAGGTTTTTGCATGTAATATGGTAATTTTATGTGGATAATTTTATAGTGTGATAATGAGTAATTTAAAATGTTGCTGTTGTGTGTTAAGGACAATTTAATGATGTGATTGTAATGTTCCACGCCCATTACGGGTACAATATTTTTTTTCATTTATGCAACAAGCAAATGATTATATATCTATTCATCTATTACTTATTTCAAAATGAGAAATGAGTTAATATGTTATTATTATACAAACGAGATTTGTAAAGATACGTTCAACATTTGCCATTTTGTTTTTTTTTACGGTCATGGCAGGTTAAAATACGTGTCTGTGCTTTTACTACCGTTTTGTGTGTGGCTCCTTTCAGGGCTTGAAAATGTTTGAATCTGAAAAACTTCAAAATATCTGAGAAATTAGGGGTTGATAAAATAAATATAAGATATTCATTGACAATTATATAAATACGTGCACCGTATTAATTATAACGACATCTGGAACTAGATTATATTTTGAAATGGTTCCGTTAAGGGGTTGGGAGTTAAATAGGGGTAAACAGGGGAAGATGAGTAAAGCAAGCTGGTAAGAGTACAGAAATTTGGGATTTGATGTATATACTAGAAGCAAAGGCCTTAGGTTTTATTTATAATATTTTCCATCCCCCCACAACCCCCATTCCCTTATTAAAAGAGTTGATAAGATTAAATTGAGATTTTCATTAGAAATTTGATACATATATGTATTATAACGACATCTGAAACTAGATTATATTTTGACGTGATTCCGTTGAAGGAGTGGGGGGAAATGAAAGGTAAATAGGGAAAAATAAGTAAAGCAAGCTAATAATAGTCCAGAAACTTGGGATTTGGAGTATATACTAGAAACCAAGGCCTCAGATTTCTATCTAATATTTTTCAAAAGCGTATCTTTTTTTCCCTAAAATATCAAGTAAGTATCGAAGTAAATACCAAAATATGCACCTTTTGGAAACGAGACGCCAATATTTTAGTTTAGTAATGAATTCAGGATGGTGTTATATTTCTGAAATAATGAAGAGATCATAGAAGTGATGCAGTCTTTCCAATAAGCCCCAAGCGGACTGGCAACACATTGTTGAACCCTGTAAGTTTACTAATTATAAATACCTATCAACGAATATATGTTATGACTATATCTAGCCATGACTTCTCTTAATTTGACATTAATATTTTAATATGAAATCGCAATTTTTCTTATTTGACCATTCCGGGATATTATGTGGATACTCCTGAGATCTCATGTAACTACATTTAAAGTAATTAATCATGTAATCCTTCACAACACAAAATTTGGAAACTAATGCTTATAGTACAGGAGCTATAGTGGGCAGTTGCCTGACACATTTGCATCAGCAAGGGACATTATTAATCCTTTGCCTTAGGGCATGGCAGACAAAATAGTGATTTGAGATTTTTTCTTATCGGTGGAAACTTCACTAAATAATTCTGGAATCTCCAAACCTCGTTGGTGGAAGAATAGATCAATGTCTCTAGCTGATATAAATGTCAGATTGGCGTACATTAGCTCCTGTACTATAAGGATTTTTAATGATTGCTGGTATGAAATGGCTCGAATGCCTTTATAGATCTAAAAAGTGAAAATGCAATAATCTCGGTGAGGAAAACAAAGTGGCAGATGAACAGGCCAGGAAAGGCGCGCCTAAGGCCCAAATCCTTCTGTGGTGTGGCTATGCCACGCACACAAACATCCAATAATGGGTACAGAATAAACATTTGGAAGATTTAAGTTTCCCACAAACAAGACAATTCAGAAAGTTCATTATAAAACAAACGATCTACCCAATTTACGAAGAATCTTCTTCTGCAGAATTGAAAGGCCATTAGGATAATTGTGGGTCCTCTGTCAAGACGCAAACGTTGAACATTTGCTATTTCGCTCTTTTACGGTAATGGCAGATTAAAACATCTATCTGTGTCTTTACTACCGTTTTGTGTGTGGCTCCTATCAGTGCATAACATACTACTACAAAAAGTTGGAACCTCAAAAACTTCAAAATATCTTAGAAATTTATTTTCGATACGTCGGAAAAACATTTTTTTACTTTATCAAGTGAACCAATTTGTTTGTTTCACACATATTGTAAATCTACTGAAGACAATTCATTAATGATATTTTCGGGAGAACTTTTGAGGAAAAGAAATGAAATTTACTGCTTTCCAATTTTTTGGAAAACAGAAATAAATACGTATAGACAGATGTACGTATAGATATAAAGTTTTTGAATTTTGGCATAGCGTTGGCAGTATTTTACCGCTTTAAATTTAAAAATAATAAATTCTTGTTGCTTTATTACAGTCCATTTTAAAGATGAAAATGGAGCAAAGTTTGTCAACATGATCTAAATTTATTTTAATTAAGTCTTAAGTACCAAGTAAAATACTTAATTCATTTATGCAATTTCAGTATGTTACTGATAATAAATATGCATTTTATTACCATGCAATGTGTGAAATAAATTCGTTTTTAATAGAATTAATTATTTAATTTGGATAATTTCTAACGTAAAAGGTATAAGGCAATTCTAGAAAAATTAAATATTATTAATATTTCATGAGCGAATAAAACTTTATTTGCAACTTTGGTAGGATCAATTACCTTCAGCATTCTCTCCAAAAATGTAGTCAGAAAGTTGTTCTTAATTGGATAGCATAAACAATAATATTACGTACCTACCCACATGGACAATTAACACTTCTATTTTGCAAATAAACTACAATATAATAAAACAGGATCATAAGCGTGTCAAAACTATAACTAATTCTAAAGGCCCAAACTAAATATATGAAATCAGTTTGTGCTTAGAAATAATCATTAAAACCATAACAATCGATTTTAGGGATCCTAAATATAGGCAACCCATAATACGATTAGGTGAATCTTATAAACATAATAATTAAGCAAATTTCTACTGACAGTACGTTTTTGATAAGTACACGTATAACCCAATTATTAATATCGCGTTTCATGGCATTTAGTAACAATCACTTATTAAACTATCGAACTTTTATCCTTAACACTAATTTGCACTTTTAGATGCAAATATGCATTGTCGTAACCATTTTCTTTTCAAACGCTGCTTTGACCTGATACGTGGTGAATATTTAGAAACTAATTCTTTGCAACTGCATGTTTGTTCGAAACGTTAATCTTTTAATTTCAAAAGTAGGGTGTAAGCGGACGTGATGGCAACATTTTGCAATGCTAGTTAACCTATTTATTTATGAATAAATGAAAACAAAATGTTGCTTATAAAATTAGAAACAAAATTTGGGCGATTAACGTCATTTAATGTGAAGCTAATATTACAGAGTACCTACTTTCATAGGTATCAAAATCCTTAAAGTTATATGATGAACGTTTTACAATGATTATAGAATTTTTTAGTGGGCAAATTGTTAAGGGAATTCAGTGAGGAAAATTCGTGTTAAAATTCTTAAAAATGTGTTAATTTTGTTTCCCTTTACTATCCCGGATTGCGATGCCCTTTTGAAAAGGACCAGAATAGTTCTCTTGTAGACATTTCTTGCGGAAGGCGTTTTAGAGCAAACAACGTATTACAAAGTTGACTACCCAAAATTCTTTACAAAACAGATTTTACAAAATTTTCTTCTAGTATGTATCGTTTAGACACTAAAAGCGCAAGTAATTTCAAATTCTTTTTCCAACGCCATTTTGTGGTTTGAAAGCTCTAGAAAACATTTCTTGTAAGATCCTTTGTAGTCACTGCAAAATCGGGAAAACATTCTAAGGTGGTAAATGATGAAAAATGGAGTATGTGTTTAAAGTAACTGTCGCGTCGTATATAAAAAAAATGGTACAGTTGAAAAGAATGAATTTTTTGAAAGTCAAGGGGGTGTAAAATCTCCCCTTAGATATGAAAAAATTTGTTATCTGTGAAACAACGTTCGGACACGTCAATTTTATTTTCATCATTTACATATTTTAATCTTACCTCTATTACACAGGTTGTCTAGAAAAGAGCGATCGAAGTCGCGGGTACACGTTAGTTTTACATGTGTCTTAAGAAAACAAAATAAGTTTATTAATTCGTAAATATTGACAACAATATGTCATATTTTGAATGAAATTTTAGAACATTATTTGACATAATAAATAATAAATGACATGGTTTTAATTAATGAAACGATAGAATTTTAATAATATTTGGGGCATATTTCATAGAAAAATTTGAGGCTTTGGTTTTAAACCACATACGTTAAAAATGAAGTTTCTAGCTTGCTCTACTTATTTTCCCCTACTGTCAATTAGATGTAATTACAATACATACATGTACTAATTTTCAAGTGAATATCTCAATTTTATGCTATCAATCCCTTTAATAATGGAGTGGAGGTGGTGAGGGTGGGGGATTGAAAAATATTAGAAAGAAATCTGGGGCCTTGGTTTCTAGTATATACACCAAATCCTAAGTATCTGTACTCTTATCAACTTGCTTTACTTATTTTTCCCTATTTACCCCTACTTAGCCTCCACTCCTTCAACGAAATCTTGTCAAAATGTAAGCTAGTTTCAGATGTCATTATAATACATACTTATACCAAATTTCAAGTGAAAATCTCAGTTTAATTTTATCAACTCTTTTAGTAAGGGTGTGGGGGTGGTGGAGGGATGGAAAATATTATATAAAAAAAAGTGAGGCCTTTTCTTCTAGTATATACACCAAATTCCAAATTTCTGTACTTACCAGTTTGCTTTACTTATTTTCCCTTATTCACCCCTATTAAACCCCAACCCTTCAACGGAATCATCTCAAAATATGAAAAATGTAAAGAAATTTGAGGGCTTGACTTCTAGTACATACACCGAATCTTAAATTTCTGTACTCTTATCAGCTTACTTTACTTATTTTCCCCTATTTACCCCTCTTTAACCCCCAACCCTGCAACGGAATAATCCCAAAATATAATCTAGTTCCAGATGTCATTATAATATATACGTATACCAAATCTTAAGTGAACATCTCAATTTTATTTTATCAACTCATTTAATAATGGGGGTAGGGGATGGAAAATATTATAAAAAATTTTGACGCCTTGGCTTCTAGTACATACACTGAATTTCAAGTTTTTTTTGCTCTTACAAGGCTGCTTTATTATTTCCCCCCATTTACCAGTATTTACCCCCCAACCCTTCACCGGATATGTTCAAGAAACAATCCAGTTCCAGATCTCGCTATAACATGTACGTGAACAAAATTTTAACTCAATGTCTTAAACCGTTCCGGAGAAAACGTGCCGACAAGAAAAGTTACAGACCGACAGACCGACAGATCGACAGACCGACACACAGAAAATTTTTTTCACTCAAATTTAAAATTTCGACGTTTCATGACATTCTAAACCTATTTCAAGAAAAATAAAATTAGAATTTTTTTTTACGATTACTATCCTTCCAATCCACTACGTGGATGTGGAAGTAATTAGTAAATAAGAAATAGAGAATAAATATAGATACGTTAATTGATGGCGATTTTGTAGGTCATCGATTCAGTTTAACTGTATTAAGTAGTTCAAATACTTAGAGCTGATTAAAAATTGTAAAATTTAGTCAGCAAAAAATAATATAGAATAAATTCAATAAAGAGATAAAGAAAACAAGTTAAATATTGGAGTGATTGATTTACTAAGACACCAATTAAACGTTAATTACATAAAAATTTTAAAAAATCAAGTAAATAAACTCGATTTATTAAGTAAACTACAAAACTACCTCTAAAGATTTCAATGATACGTATGAACACCAACTTTTAAATTAAATAATTTACATAAAAATTTTAAGCAAACCTTAAACAACATTAATAATTTTGAATCATTGATGAGATATCGGAAGATCCAAGATCAATGATCTTTAAGTTTTGAAATACATTTCCGGAACACCAATGTTTTTATACTATTTGTATAAGGAAATTTCCATATCTTTTAGCAATACAAGTTATTACACAACATAAAGTTTTGGTCGTTTACCTCGAAATATGACCCAGTAATTTGAATTTAAATATTGCGTTACAACACTCACTGGTCATAAAGAAAAGGAGACCCCTTTTCAAACATCTACCAATTTTTTTAATATTATTTTACTAACATGCTCTAAATTCTTCGCCAGTCAGACGGTTTATTTTTTTTTTGTAGAAGTGATAATTAATTGCGTGTTATTAAGAAACCAGAACATTTTTTTAGCGTAATAATTTTGTGATTGAACTAAAGAGGCGTAAAATCCTTCACAGGTATTTTAGTAGATTAAATTGCAGACGGTCCCTTTATATACGTTACAATATTAGTCTTATAGTAACGTCCCCCCACCCATAAAAATGGGGAGGTTACGGCAATTGGTCCATAATCGAAAAAGTGATTTTAATAAAATTGACTTTATGATCATACAGGGTGCTCCTTAATGACTTGCTAATATTTCAAGGTGTGATTCTTTAGGTTATTTTATGAAGAAATATTCATATGAACATATGTCCGCAATGGCTTAAATTTTTTGGTACAGGGTGTTGAATAACTTTGTTTAATCGTTATTTTTTAATATTTCAAAAAGTACTTTAGATATTATTTTCAATTTTGCTATGTATTAATAGGATATAAAGCCACATATTCTAGTTAGAGTTATAGCTACACCAGTGGCGTCCCTGCAAGTATGTCCTCGTATATTTTTTACCCAAAAGGTGGTACGCCACTGACATTTTTCTGTGTGAATATTTTTTCTGATTAGCCTGATTAATTCCACATGAAAACGGTCTCTTGCGTTTTTCTTATTAGACTTAGTCAGATTAACACAATTAAATTCAAATTGAAACAAATTATTATTAACACTTATAATGATAAATTTTGTTTTATAAAAATTGTTGGAAATGGCCACCTACACTTAGTAGGCTTAGTAGTATTGTTTCACACGAGGCGACTATTTACTCTCTTAAATCTTCTGTGTTAATGGGAGTTTTATACACCAGGGTTTTAAGATGACCTCGTAAAAAGAAATCCAAACTACTGTGATCGGGGAATCTTGCTGGCCATTGCTGAGGTCCTCCGCGATCATATACCTAATGCATTGTCGCCATTTCCGCATTCGTATAATTCGTCATATTTACTGAGATATTCAAATAAAAAAGACAAGGAAATAAAGTAAATTCAATGAAACATTAAATTTCGAAGAAACGATGAGATGGTTTTGAACACCAACAACTTACTTTATGTTAACAAATATTGTTTTGAAACTGATGTTTGTAAAAACGTATTCCGGGATAACTAGATTCATGACTGCGAAATGAACAATTTGATTTAATTGTTTCAATCAAGAGCTGTGCACCTAACAAGAAAAACGCAAGAGACCGACTTCATGTAGTACTCACCATGCTAATCGGGAAAAATATCCACATGGAAAGATGTCAGTGACGTACCACTTTTTTAGTAAAAAATATCAGAGGGCATGTTCGCAGGGACGCCACTGGTAGGGCGATAAAATAACTTTTCTAAGTAAAATATGTGATTTTATATTCAATTAACACGTACCAAAATTGAAAATAATGTTTAAAGTACTTTCTAAGAAAATAAAAAAATGACGATTAAAAAAAATTCAACACCCTGCAGCAAAAAATTTAAGCCGTTGCGAACATATATTCATATGAACTCTTCTTCATAAAACGACCTAAGAAATCACATCCTGAAATATTAGCACGTCATTAAGGAACATCCTGTATGTTTCCATATCGATACGATAGTAGGTATAACATAAATGAGTGTACTTTTGTAGCTAATCTCACTTATTTCATATAATTCCCATCATAGGAAACGAGTGTTGGGTTATGATGTGATTTGCTAAACAATTAGGTGTTCTCTAGTTAGAACTATTTGCCTTTCAGAAAAAAAAAACATTGGAAATATTTATGTTCATATATGGGGGTTGAGTTACCAGTTTTCGTTCAAGGTCAAAAGACAGCGGTGTCGCGGTCGAGTGAGACTATCGTATATACAACGGCTGATATATGCGGGTCCTGGTTGAGTGGTAGAGCAGCGATAGCTGAACTCCGCCAGGACATTAATATAAATAAGGCATTAAAAAAAAAATTTAATATGGGTTGCATATATCACAGGGAGTCAAGTTACCAGTGTCCATTTAAGGTCGAAATACAGCGGTGTCGCAATCGAAAGTGGATCGTAGCTGTTTCCGGATAAGGCAAAGCCGAGTCCGGGAAAGTTTATGTTCTATGTATGGTGTTATCATTTCCGATGTTCCGATGTTTGCAAGAATTGCGAAATCAGTGATTTTTTTTATAATTTCAGAATGATGTCATTGGTTGACATTTGTAATGTACTTGCATGGTCAGAAGTAGATCATCACCATCAGTATGCATATTTAATAAGCAATTTGTTGTTTCTCATAGTAAGTGTTAGATGGAGTGTATGAACGTTGTCTGCAAAATACTTAAAGCATGTTTTCCTTCGATAAAGCCAAAATATAATTCTAATTTAATTTTAAGAAATTGTGGTTTAAGATTGGTCAGTAAATATAAAATGGAATCATTAGCAAGCAGTTTCTCAAAAGTACGTGAATATATAAATTGAAAAAAAAAATGTATTAGTCCGTTGAAATGTTACAAAATTTTGGCCGAAGCTTGCATTTTGGGTAGGACAAGATCTTTCTCTATTGAAGTTTAGGGGAGATCAGTGTGAGTATAAAACTCGATTTTCAGGGTTGAAAACCCGCCCATTTCGCCGCCATCTTGAAAAAAGGGGCGTAAACAGTTTTTACGCGATATCTTGAGAACCGTAAGTCTCACAAAATACATTTTAAGACTTTTTTTGTAGAGAATTGAATTCTCTACGATCTCGGTTTAGACACTTCTTTGGAGAGGTGTTAGGACGCTGCAAATGGATCAAGACCATCAAATAGGGCATTGGACAAGTCTGAAAAAATTTAATACATTCCTGGGCTGATTCCAAACTCTTTCTGCCTCTTGCAATTTTTGTCCAAATCTCTTCCTTTCCGAGTAAAAAAATTGCAAAACTCTAAAATCTTGATTTCTCCTCGCCGGATAACTGAGAAATTGACAATTTTAGAATAAAATATTTCGAACAGAAGTAATCTATTTCTTGCTAGATAATCCGAATTTGCAATGAAATATGGGGGTTCCCGTTTAAAAAAACCGAATTTGACTTTGAATGATCTTCCACAAAATGTCAAAATGACTTATACTGCCAAAGTACCTCCAATTCTACAATTTTGTGTGAAACATTTTTTCGTAGAGTGCTTATTACTCGAGATATTTGAGAGTATTTCGTAAGTATATTGTAAATTCGGATTTTGTGACTAAAAATAGACTATTTTTGTTCGAAACGTTTTTTTCTGAAATTGTAATTTTTTTAGTTATCTGGCGAGAAAAGATAAATATTTTAGATATTTGCGATTACTTTACTGGAAAAAGAAAAGGTTTGAACAAAAATTGAAAAAGGCAAAAAGAGTTTGGAATAATCCTAGAAATATACTCAAATTTTTTCAGAATGGTCTAATGCCCTTGTTGATGCACTTGATCCATTTGCAGCGTCCTAACACCTCTCCAAGGAAGAGAAATTTATAGAATGACTAGAAAAAACTGTTCGCATTAAAATGGTGTACGAGAAACATCTCATGTGTATTTTCGATAAAGTCACTAGAAAGAAAGTTATAATTCTTAAATGATATTTTTCTTGAAAATTTTACTTTATGTTCAATTACAGCTTTTTCATTTTCAGTTTTACGGTGAGAAGTATATACCAATATTGTAAAGAATTCAATGCTTTACAAAAGAAATATTAACATTTTTACGGTTCCCAAGATATCGAGGAAAAATTGTTTACGCCGTTTTTCAACATGGCAGTCAAATGGGGGGGCTTTCAACCGCGAAAATCGAGTTCTATACTCACACTGACCCCTCTAAACATCGAAAGAAAATATTTTGTCCTACCCAATGTATGAACGTATGTTGGTAACATTTCAATGGCGGTAACATTTCAATGGACATTGAGTATTTAGTATTAAAAGTTTCATATACTTATTACTACAGAAGTAAGAACATTATTTACTTGAGGAACAATTTGACATGGCATAAAGTAACATAATATTATACAATGACCCCTACTATTGAAGGGTAGGATAGACCCTTAGGGACATTTGAGGCTGCTTTTATAAGTTTCTCTATAATTAGGTTTTGTGCCTTTAATTTACATGTTACATTTCTTGGAGTTTAAATTTGGCTGCCCAACTATTACGAATAATTTAATGGTTTCTGTTTCTACATGAAATCGGATTTTGATTCTCGTATAGAGCATAAACACGATTCTATAATTCCAGGTATTGCCTATACATTCTACGATTGCAGTAAATATAATACGATTTCTTCCTGTGTTACGCAATGTCTTTGGAATTTTTAAGTTATTAAAAATCTAATTCTGGCAGAATACGCAAGTTCCAAGTACTCACGCAGGCCTGCATCACGTAGCTCAGTGGTACAAAGCTCGGTTATTAACTCAATTAAGTAATTCTCATAAACATTTGGTGTGCAGGTTCCAGTCGCTTTCAGTATACACCCATTTTCTATTATATATCTATAATAGCCTAGAAATAGGACATTATACGTATGTTGCAAAATTCCCTCAAATTTATTTACAATATCTCGATAGAAATTTTGTTACATGCGATTATTCTAGATGATCTCTCATAGGAAAGAGAGATCATCTAGAATAATCACATGTAAAATGAATATTGTTTGGATGGTTTCGTGTGAACTGTCTATGAAGTATGTATGTTTTTTATATTTGTTCAGACATCTCTCTGAAATTGTAAGCATTATATATGAAAATTATTTTTAAACTTTATACGTGTATAGTGTTAGTCTAGTCGTTGAAGGTGAAAATAGGCTATTACCTCCGAATTCTTTGAACCTCCATCGATTTTCTTAAAAATTTGGAATTAAGCTCATCTTATCCTTAACTTGAAAAGTAACATAAGCCCGACTTGCGCCTTTTGTTTTTAAGTGGCGAAAACTACCCCTTCGAGAAAAAATAGAAAAAATGCAGGTTTAAGTATTTTGTGGATTCACATCTTATTTAATTATGTAGAATAAAGCTTCCTTCGTGTCCTTGAACATGATTTACGATGCATTTCAACTATTCACCTCTTAAGAACCGCCCCCGAGCCTAAATTAATAAAAAAATAATAAACGACAATATTGTAAAAATATAATATTAAAATTATATTTATTTTGAAACTACACATCATCAACTTCCTCCGCTTGGTCACTTGGAGGACAATAATTTTGGCAGTTGTCACCGCAACATGTTCCACATGTAGAGTTAAAATATAATACGAGTCTTCGGCAATCACAAGAGGCACCGCATCTTTTACAGTTGCAAAATATTATATTATTTTAATTAACTATTCTGGTGCTGGCATACTTGAAGTTTCGATTGGATGTAAAGATCCTTCGGTATTAATCTACCCCCAATCAATCAGACGAATATTTTTGTTACCAAGCCATATTTGGGTTTGTAGATAAACCCTTTTAATGTGCTCATTCAGGGCTACAACTGTTGGAGCCGGAGATGACAAATTTACCGCCCTGTTTTTGTAGTAGCCTTAATAAATGCGATAGGTTTTTTTACCATAACTTAATTTGAAACCATTTTACAGGTAATTTCAGAGGCTACAAGATCATGTACATTTCAATATGCCCAAATCCTTCATATTCAATAGGTAAAGGGTTGAAGGGCTCGGGAGGGGTGGCCCGCGCACTATAATGCAAACTTCTAATAGTTATATCTCCGTTAATTTTTATCCTACAGAAATGAAAAAATCCAAAATTTTTTATAAGAAACAACTCACATTTTTGTTTAATATAATTTTTTACGTATCTTTTTTACTTTTAGAGTTATTTTGAAAATAAAGTATTTTTTAAAGAAACTTGAAAAATAAATTTTTCATTTCTCCATTCTAACCTAGCTAAACTTTTGGATTACATGAGTAATATTAAAATTAAGTAATTTGTAGATGTATAACGGTCAACATTGATTCTGGTGGGAATGGCTGGGGTTTTATCGCTTTTTTTTTTCAAAAATTTGAGTGCCCACCGTTTTTGCATCGTAACTCACTTAGTTATAATGCAATAGACAAATTTAAAACTTGTTCTATGAGTTTTTCCTGAAAAATTCATCGGTTTTCTAAGGGAAAACGTTTAATACTTCGAACAAAGTTGTTGCAAAAAAATTCGTCTTCAATGAGCCATACTCCCTTTATTTTGGACCTAGAGCATTCATAAAAAACAATTTCTTTGTCCTTTTATAAGCTTCATTTTTGGTCATTACATCTTTGATAGAACGCGAAGTTTTCAAGATATTCGCGAGAAACAGTCCAAAAATATGCATTTTTAACACGAAAAATCTAAGTTTCCAATCGCGAATAATTCGAAAAATATCGATCTGTCGAAAAAACTCTTTAAGTGAAAACATTTCCACCCCCCGAGAAGGGGTGGTACCTACTGCACATTCAGCGGTGATTTCATATGATTTTCATCAAGCTATGTTTAGTATAAGGTGAACAAAAACAAGAAAATGTATTTTTCTATTCTAAAATTTTCAATATTTTGATGGAGTCGCTTGGAAACAAATGTCGAACAATTAGTAATTAGAATATTTTCACAAAAATTGATGTTGAATCTGGTGTTAAAAGTTAAAGATTCAAAATGTCAAATTTTAGATTGCCACCATAATTGCATTTATATGAAAATGGACCACTAACAAGGGGAGTGAATTTTCTACATCTTAATTTTAAATCACCTTTAAGAACAGTTAGTAAAATATACGAAATAAAATTTCATAGTCATTGCCTATATTAATATTTTAATATAATACTTAAATTAATATCGATTTTGAAGGCGATGTTGAAAATAAATGAGGAGCAAACTCAAGCAGATAGGTCCAGAAAATTCATAAATGAGTTTACGATCATTTCCTAGTAGCCACCCTCATATATTTTTATATTTCTATCATAAAGAATAAAAAGCCATCATGTCTGTTTGATATCTCCATCTAAATAATCGGCTTTCAGTCAAAATTAGACATATGCTGTTCATAGTTACAGCTATAATAGTTCTCCTAGTTACTCATTCATTCATAACCTGATATGTCCACTGTTACTTTTTATCCTACAAATATATAGTTTAAGACATGCCCAGCATTAGCTTTGTGCATATATAGAAAGGTTCTATTAGTTATGTCAATCTTTTGATGGCATATGGCACATATGAAATTGTTTTATATTGGCAACAGGTGATGGCACTTTCAAATCAAGCAAATCTGTTGGTGCTGAAGTTTAAGATAAATTAATTAACGTTGTTGTAGACACTCCGTTCGCTAAAAATGACCAGTCTCTATTTTTTGCTTGCTCTTTGTCAGTAGAATTTAAATTCAACAACGATGCCTCGTTGAGACTTTTCTTACAATGTGATATGTTATCAGACATCGAAAGCAATCCAAAAATACCCCTTCCAGCATTTTCCGTCGTCAAGTTCAGCCCTAGGCCCAGTTAGCTTTTTTCCGGGATATCGGGAAGTTGGCCTTAGGGCCAAACTGGATGACAGAGAATGCTAATATTGGCAATTTCTTTCTAATGTTGGCTCGGTAAAAAAACTCGGAAGAGATTGGCATAATTACGACATTAAGGACACGCTGAAAATCTATACAAAATTATCAGAAAACCAGATTTGCAAATAGCAGAAATTAAAAAATTTGGTGTTCAACATAAGAAAACAGTGTACAAAGGAAGCAGATTTTATAGATTCGCCGATGGTAATCCTTGGAAATCTTTAGTGAAACGGGGATAATCCAAAAACCTGAAACTTTTATCACTAAAAAAGTCAGTCTCAAATGAAAAAAAATGTGATCCAAAAACTTTACTTGAGAAACAATTTAATTCAGAAGATAATGAAAATAGATGTGAGAATTTGCCAGATTTCTAATTCTACAATGAAATAATAAACGAGGAAGCAGAGGAAAATGGCGAAGATCAAAATACTGATGAAGATGAAACGTAATGTGACTGTTTGGAGAAAGATGCATGTCTGAAATGTATTTTTAGTTTAGATCAAAATGCTGAAGAAGATGAAACGTAATGTGACTGTTTGGAGGAAGACGCATGTCTGAAATGTATTTTTAGTTTGTTTTCTGTTCAGTTTTAAATAATTAAAGTATTCAAATACAGACATGTCCATATTTTTGAGCAACCAAAACCAGACATGTTTCAGCAATTCTACCATAATCAGACATGAAATACGTTCTATGAATTGACACATGTTACACAAAAGTATATACACACACTCTTGTTGACATATATATGCATTTACACCCGTAAGTATATACGCATATACACAAGATATTTTAGCAAATATATTTAATAAATCAACATATGCACAGGAGCGTGGTACATACAAATACATAATAGTTTACTGGCTATGTATAGCACACATGTACGTATGTACATATATTCAGTTAAGGAGTACGAAGGTAAAGACGAATATTCTTCATACCCTTATGTTTATTATATGTTTGAATATCTGGGCGCAATTTATTGTACAGATAGCAGGTATAATATGTAAAAGATTTTTTGAATTGTGTAGATTTGAATTTAGGAATCGATAGCAAATTATTTGAACTTATATTAACAAAGTGAATATTTGAGCGCATTGTCAGTAATGTTTTTAAGTAAGTAGGTTCATCAGTGGCTAATATTTTGTGGATACAGTTATCCAAATGAACATTTCGTCTCTGTTGTATAGTTAACCAATCCTGTTTGAAACAAAGTCATACTTCCTAAGGACAAGAACAAATCATGTAAAGGCTCAATTTTATTTTGTGTGCCCTTATCCAAAGTAGGACCATAAACAACATACGCGCAATTAAATCTACTCAAAATGAGTAAATCACAGAGCATTGCTTCAAGTTCTATTGGAATTGAATTTCTGTAATTATTTAATACTCTTGTTACGTTATTTCTACTACCAAAGTACACATTATATTCATATGCTTTGCACAAATAGAAATTATTTTGAGAATAATGATTATATTCAGAGATTATAAGGAATTTTCTACATTTGAACACTTTTGATACATATACAAATTATTTGTACGATTTAGATAGTATATAAAAATATGCTGTCTGTTTGTATCTAAAGAAAAAAAAAGTATATGTTAAATTAAGAAATCTTTTCTTCAGTCGACATATTTAACGGAATGTTTTTTCTATCATCAAACAATTTAAATATAATAGGTTTAATATTATATAATAATTTAATTTAAATAATATATAAGCCACATAATGACTGTAAAATTATAGACAATATAATTATTTAAAAAATGATTTCCTATATCAAAATATATGTAATTAAATTAGAACATATTTTTCTTACGTCATAATTCTGCCATCTGTCTGATACCGACAGTCAAGGCATATATTTTTAAAACTACAATACATAATTAAAACTCTAATCAATTTTTGGCAATATAAGTGGGCAATTATTTCGAATGAATATAATTTGCTATTATGTGATGGTAATATTAGTGGACCAGTATAGTATTTTTTATCCCATTACTATTATATGGCTAGTTTGCTTCTACCGGAAGAGTATATATGCAGATACATATGTGTACATGCAAAAGTGAATGGTGATAGAAAACTATTATGAAATATTGCGCACGAATGTATCTAATTTAATAAATTAATGCAAACACCAGTTTCAAAATCAATTAAGTCTTTTTTTTTGTTTAAATGTTTGTTATTGTTCCATTTAGTGCATTCATGCGACTACGGAGTAAGTGAATGTGATTTGGTTCTGTCTCTATTCAATAAGATAATATCGATTGTAAGTACCGGGCGAGGCGAGACAAAAGAGGCACATTGTTGTGCTTAATATAATTCGTTAAGGTTAATCAGAAATTACTATTAAAATCTGATATCTTTTCTTTACCAGTGCAAAGCGATTTACCCTGAAAATTGAAAAAGTTCTTAGAGGGTTATCTTTTAAACTACTAGAAACAGATTATGTATTTGGTTGTGTCATAGGCTACTGATTACATAGGTCCCGGCACAGGCACGCAAAAAAGTAAATTTTGTGAGAGTTCACATATTATTATACAGTATGTCCGCGGATGGGGTTTACAATAGGT
The DNA here is from genome assembly GCA_963583905.1 of Stenurella melanura. Lineage (NCBI taxonomy): Eukaryota > Metazoa > Arthropoda > Insecta > Coleoptera > Cerambycidae > Stenurella > Stenurella melanura. The sequence continues at coordinate 30,781,325 of OY757314.1, read as the reverse complement.
GTAATTGCTAAAATTTTTAACTTTTCGAGAAAATGTTATTCTTTATAAAAGTATTTGCTTGCCTAAAAATAGTAATGACGTTGATAAAAATTATATTTTTTATACGGGGTGATCGAAAAGTCAAAAACTTAAAATTCCGCGAGAGTAAACTTTCTCCATTGTTATTTTGGAACAAAATGTGAAATAAAAAACTTGTTTACATATTACAGCAGTGTGCGCTGGAGCCTCATCTTGTTGAAAATATGAATAATTAAATCTTTTTGCCAATGTTAATTCATAACGAAAATTTTGAAATTAGTTTTACAACAAATTAAGGTATCTACGAGCTGTTAATTTGCCTTTACTTTAGTCCCTAAAGGATCCAACCAAACATTTGTAGAAAATCTGTCTTGGAAAGCGGTCTGTCTACACCAATGTGCATTTTCTCGTGCCCACTTATAATGAATATTTCTATTGAAAAATCAGTTATTAGAAAAATTTGATTGATCCAACCAAACAATTTTGCTACATATCTGCGGGTCATTCTTTTTTTATTTAACAACCATCTACAATATCTTACTCTCCTCACTAACTTTCTAAACATAGTTCTATTTGGCTGCGGATCATTCGGAAATTCATCTCCGTAAACCGTGACTTCCATTTCAGCGTCAAAATTGCACTGACAATGAATGAATATGGAATCTATCATTATTGGTGTATACCATAGTACTAATATAAAGCTGTCTTAGAACTCGACGACGCAACATACAACATACAACAGTGATAATCTGTAAAATTTGTTAATAACTGTATACACTGTTTTTCACTAATTATGGGACAGCTGATTTTTACTATTCAGCGATATGTATTGTGGTTTTTGTAAATTATTAAATATTGACACTATTAGGTAAAATGTTTGTGACATATTTTATATCGTTGGAAAGAGAAAAAAGTAACGGTATTAATAGTGCTGTGGCCTACTTAATTTTTTTTTCTTTTTCACAAGGGCGTATGTCCAAAGCAGTTACTTTTTCGAATTTTTTGATATACATTATTATTCTTATTGTCACTGCTGTCAACTTTCATCCCTTTAACTTTTTTCGTATCTCTTCAAATAAAGAAGCTATAATCGTTTATGGTTTTACTATGTATCAGGTTTTTGTAATACATCTCACAAAGTAGGCTCTGGATTTAAAGTTTTTTTTTTTACCGAAATATAGCTCACAAAAATGGGGCAACTGTTTCTAAAACTTTATTCTTCTACAATTCGTATTAAATTTGGTGTGACAGATGGTATGTGCAAGAACCACCCATACGTTATTAATAATTAAATATTATTTTATTCTTTTCATAGTTTCGATTAAATTTTGGTCCGAGATTTTAAAAAATGTTTAATTTTATTTTTATTACGTAAATATATTTTTTGTATATAATAGTTCAACTTAATGTGGTTTAATTGAAACTAGATTTTTAATATTTTTTTACTACCTTACTACTGCAGCAAATTACACTTGTGTGCTTAATCAAGACATTGTCCTAAAATTATTATAAATCATAACTTATGTAAAATGTAGGTCCCTAGCGATCACAACTTAAGACGGATATGACCGAATTTGAATATTCCACCGTGCCATTTTACATAATATGCATTGAATTTGAATTAGAAAATTATCGTGCTACCAAAAAACAGTCTATATGCACATATAGGGTGTCGTCAAAATATGTTGGCTCTCTTGATTTCAAAAATTTTCAAAAACTGAATGTATCCATAAGGGGAGATTCTAATGAAAACATGAGTTAGCTAAGACACCTTAATTTAATGGATCCCTAGCCAAACTATTACTAATTTCACATTAGCATAATATATCACATATTTGGAAAGTTTGCAGTAAATAAAGAGATTAAAGAATGATTATTATTGATTTGCTTTCAATAACAATTTTAATGACTTAATAAAATGTCTCACAACTTTAATAAATATGTATAAATTAGAAACCTTTGATTTCAAATTTCAATTTTTAAAATATAGCTTTTACATTTGTAAAACAACATTTGCTTGAGATTCCAGATTTCTACAAAGTGTTTGATCCTATACTACAGTTATCCATTTAGAGATAATTAACATTTTTATTGGGTATTTTGCCATTGAAAAATATTTAGAAATTTTAATGAAAAAACCTTTGTGCCAAACGGATCAGACAGAGGTTGGTTCTTAAATACTTGACTGTTTCAAAAACTCTCACACCTAAAAATATATAAACTAGAACAATGTTATATAAACTAGAAAATTGAAATGAAAGCTATAGGTAGTTAACGTTTCGGAAGAGAATTTACTTCCGTTCTCAAAACTTTTTGGCCGTCAACCATGACAGTTCTTTGTTTATGTATTTCCATAGTCACGTGAGACATTAAATTATATTTATCTTATTTTTACTTACTTCGTCTCTAAGGATGGGCAACCAACTAGTACAAAAATCTATTGAATATTTGAAACGCATCTCTCCTCGTTTAATAAAATTTTTTTAAGGTCCGTTGTTCTCTTTTTCCATAATCTTCGCCGAGTCCCATTTAATCCTGTGATTATTATAACACGCGTGTTCACAAATTTCGGATTTTTCAAATTCTCCCCTTCTAGCGGAATTTCTATGTTCACCAAGCTTTGCGTTGAAAGGTCTAGATGATGCACCTACGTAATGTTTTCCGCACTCACATGGAATACTATAAATACAATTTTTTGAATTTTGAACAATGTTTGGAGGTTTAGTTCTTGATAAAACCGATCTTAGCGTGGAGCCGATTTGAAAAACTGTTCGTAGTGAAAACCTATTCCCAATTTTTCGTAATTTATCCGATAAACCATGTAAGTAGTTATGCTATAGGCATTCGGCGCCAAAATCCCATGTTATTTCTTATGGAGCTTCATTTTTCACATTTTTGACCAATTTAACCCCCCACCACTTTTTAGGCTCCGCCTTTGGGGAAGGTCCTACTGGTCGAGGAGATATGCTCTAAAACAGAGTTTGAACAGCTTTTAAACAGGTTTGTACTGGTTTTAAACAGAATCTGTAAACAGACTCTGTTTTAAAAGCTGTTCAGACCTGTTTAAAAGCTGCACAAACCTGTTTAAAAGCTGTTCAAACTATGTTTTAAAGCAAATCTCCTCGACCAATAGGACCTTCCCCGAAGGCGGAGCCTAAAAAGTGGTGGGGGGTAAAATTGGTCAAAAATGTGCAAAATGAACCTCCATAAGAAATAACATGGGATTTTGGCGCCGAATGCCTATAGCATAACTACTCATGTATGTATGGAATTACTACCATTGACCTAAATACCTCAGGTTGTAATAGTATATTCTCTCTGCTACCAATGATCAATAACTGACCATCAAGAAAACTCTCAGGATATTGATTATTTAATAAGACAGTTTTTATAAACTGCTTTTCGTTCCTTGATATTATATCATTTGAAGAAATAATTTTGGCTCTGTCATACAAACACTTAACAACACCTTTCTTAACACTAATATGTTGATTTGAATTGAAATTTAAGTATCTGTTTGTGTGTGTTTGTTTTCTATTCACACTGGTTTGGTATGTGTTATCTAATTTTTTAATTAAAATATCTAAGGAAGGTAATTCATTATTATTTTCTATTTCTATTGTAAATTTAATTGAAAGTTCCTTTTCGTTAATCTTATTCAAAAAATTACTAAAACATTCTTTACTATAAGGCCATATAGCAAAAATGTCAACTACATATCTCCACCATACAATGGGTTTATAAGCTAGATTATTAATATTACTTTCCTAAAAATTTTCGATGAAAATGTTACTTAATATTGTAGGTAATGAAAAACGCGTGGCCATCCCAAAGTCTTGTCGATAGAAGTCATTATTTAATTGAAAGTATGTTGTTTTAATGCAAAGTGTAAGAAATTCCCTTACATTTTCAATGCTTAACTTAGTTCTATTCGCCAAATTCCCATCTTGTTGCAATTTGTTTTCAATTATTATTAATGTTTTATCTACAGGAACATTTGTAAATATGCCTACTACATTAACCTATATTTTTAAAGGCTATATTCATTTAGAATAAATCTCAATGCAGAAGGCTCAATGACTTCTGAAGGCTTGTGAATTGATTATTATATCTTACAATTAAAAATGTTTTCTTGTTTTATTATTTAGTATTGATTTTAATACTTTTATGAAATAATTTCTATACATTTATGACCGGAAGTGTTTTTTTAAAATTAATATTTCATTATTTAAATTAGAAGAGGTTATATTTTTATAGATAATAGTAGCTGTTCTATTCTTGACAAATTCAAGAGCATGAAATTATAATTACATGTTGCTAATTTCGAGCAATATGAATTTACTGAATTATAAATAAAATTTCCGTTGCTTTCACGCATTAAAAGGTTAGATGTTTTTAGATAATCATTTGAAGTAATTTTAAAATTTAAATTACGTTACAATTGCTTTGATTTCTAAACCATGTAAACAAATGTATGTTGGCAGGTAATTTAATATTTAGTAATTTTAAAGTTATGGTTCCTACAGATTTCACATACTTTCTTCTGGAATGTAAATTTTAGTTATGTTACATACAGTAAACATAATTCTGTGAATTAATAAAGAAACATTAACAATCAACATATATTTTATACACACTCTAGTAATTTGCAAACGAGCAGAGGTTGCAGCTGGACGTAACCGACTGCCTGGGCGCATTCCAATTTTATGTGGTGCTAACAAGAGCGTACAGAAAATGTCGGTTTTAATTATTTTTTTCCAAATAGGCATTTTCAGTTGACAACAATCGATTCACACTTTCACAACTTTGTACAAGTTTTTATTATTCGTTTATTTTGGTACAAACAATTTGAAATCAAGGCAATCATATTCCGAACATCCTGTATTTATTTAAGTAACAACAATCGACTATTCGTGCAATAACATTACACCGTCGCGCGTCGCCAGTTTTCCAGAAATATGTTTTTTCATTCAAAATTGTCTAGAGCTCTTATTTTGCAATCGATTGAGATATTTCATTTCTTTTTATATATTCGTGACTCCATTACGAGAAAATCTGTCATGACCGATTTTTGAGAAATGAAAACCTGGGTAAATGGCCATTTTTTATAAAAATCTTATAGGATCTTATAGGAAAATATTTTCTTATTAACCAGTTTACATAAATTTTGCTACTCGGAGGTTTTCGAGATCGCCGATCATGAAACTGATATCCAAATTGTCGTGAAGTAAACTGCAAGATGGCGGAATCAATATGGCGACTATAAAATGTTAAGAAATCAAATTTATCATAGGATTTTATTAATATTTGGGGCAGATGTCACAGAAAAGTTTGAGGCGTTGGTTTCAGCCATATACGTTAAAAATGATGTTTCTAGTTTACCCTACTTATTTTCCCCTATTCACAACCTACCACCTCCCACCCATTCAATGGAATCATCTCGATCACATGTCATTACAATACATACATGTACTAACTTTCAAGTGAATAATTCAATTTTATATTATCAATCTCATTAATAATGGAGCGGAGGTAGTATGGTTTGAAAAATATTAGAAAGAAATCTGAGCCTCAGTTTTTAGTATATACGCCAAATCCAAAATTTCTGTACTATCACCAGCTTGATTTACATATTTTGCCATATTTACTCCTATTTTACCCCCCACCCTCCAACGGAATTATCTCAAAATATAATCTAGTTCCAGATGTCGTTATAATATATACGTCTACCAAATTTCAAGTGAATATCTCAATATTATTTTATCAACCCCTTTAATAATAGGGTAAGGGTGGTGGGGGGTTGAAAAATATTATTAAAAAATCTGAGGTTTTGGCATCTAGGACATACACCGAATTTCAAGTTTCTGTACTCTTACCAGCTTGCCTTACCTATTTTTCCCTATTTACCTCTACTTATCCCCCACGCCTTCAACGCAATCATGTCAAAATATAACCTAGTTTCAGACATCGTTATAATATACATATGTGTACCAAATTTCAAGTGAAGATCTAAATTTTATTTTATCAACCTTTTGGTTGGAGTAGGGGGGGTAAATGAAAACTATTACAAAAAATTTTGTGGCCTTGTGTGACAAGCTCTAAAAAAATTAAGTATTTGGGGATGGTGTATGTTCCAAAAATTGAATTGCATTTCCGTCATTAAGAACTAGAGCGTTGGTCCGCAGCACTTAGACCTGTCGACCCATTGTGCATTTGCAACGTGTAAGATCTCCTAGAAAGACCAGTGCTCTCCACGAAGGACAGCAGTCCATTCCAAGTCAAATCCCAAAGCTCCTTAGGCTAAGAAAATTGCTATTGGAAATACGTATGCCTTGACGCGCAATTGCATAGAATTTTAGTGATGGTTTTATCCTTCACTCCACACATTCAGACAAATAGGATCGTTCCTCAACACCATTGTATGAAGTCGCTTATTCAGAGGACCGTATTCTGTTATCAGGACTACCATTCGTTTCATTTAAGCTTGTGTCATAGTAGTTCCTGGAAGGGAGCGCTATTTTTAGTTCACTTGTCATAATTGAACTAGCTGGTTTATTTAGTTCACCAGTTCAGACTTAAAGCAGTTCTCTGATTGGGAGCGTAAATAGGCTGGAAGCTAAATTAAAAATTGAAACAGTATTAAAAACAAAATTTTTTTGGGGTTTAGTATACACTGTCTTTAGTTTAGTAGGTACCTACAGTTTTATTCAACAATTTCAACACTTTGCAACGATTAAGTAATTTTAATCGTAAAACTTATAGAACATTTATATGTGTTTTAAAAGTTATAATTATGTATAATTTTGGTTTTGAATTATTACTAACTACATGATGCAATGCTGCTAAATGCATTTGATACGTTTGACTTTCTCTGTAGAATGTAGAACATTTGGTAACATAAAAAACCGCGGAACTATTATATACATGATGCACAGTTTTTTTGTACGCTAATCTAATGAGCAATGAAATAATGAAATATTCGAGATACTTATATACACACCATGCTTTGTAGCAATATAGTTTCAAAATTGTTGATAATTCTTCATGAATTTTGATGGTATTTTAGAGGCAAACATCTCCAACATCTCAATTGGACGCTTTTGTGTCCACTCAATTTAATTAATCAGTTTTTGAACCAGTTTCTTAATATGGTAAGGGCTAACTATTAGAAGACGACTATTTTCTAGACAGAGTTGACAGGAATCTTCGATTAGAGACACAGACAATTATGGTATTGTATTATTCTCTATTTCATCCTATACTGTTACTATAGTATTCACTGCATAACAGCGAATTGCGTTAAGTTACTCTTAACAGCACAATCGCTGTTATGAAAATCATAACATAACGAAATTTTAGTACTATGTAATAATTTTAGCATATGTAAGAGCGAATAAAATAAATTAAAATTGTATTAAAACAAGCAAATCATTATACTCTTCGTCAATTTACTGCACTCCTCATATAATTGTTGCACATTCTATAGAATACTCTTCGCGGTTTTTTGTACATGGTATTAGTTTTAGACAGTTTTTGTTTAATTAAAAACATACATTTTTATGTTTAAAAATTAATAATTATTTGTTTGCTTATAATTGTATTGAAACATATTCATAAACAGCAGAAAAAATAACTATCTATAACTGCAAGAAAACAATTTTTGCGTAAAAATATTAATGAAATCTTTGCATTATTTCGATAACCTGAATTCTGGTTATGTTAGCCAATTAAAATCCTAAAATGAATTTGTCTAATTTCTTATTTGACAATTCTCATTCTAACACTAACATCCACACAGTCCCCTACGGCCATGCAGATTAAACTAATATCTACATAACCCCCTACGATCATGAAGATTCAGTTAAAAATGAGAACAAAGGCCTAAAATAAATTTATTCATCTACCTTGTCTTAAAAATTTTTCATTCTAATGGATTACATTTTCATGAAATCTATCATTCTGTTTCTTGGAAATGCTTAGGCTTTAAAACGTTTTTCGCCCTTATTCTGGAGCTCTTCAGAAAGATATAAAGCCACTCATGAAGGTGTTTCATGCAAATCCAAGACAATTTCTGTTTGCAAAGTCCTATAAAGAATATGTTCCAATACAATTATAAGCAAACAAATAATAATTCATTTTTAAACATGCGTAGAGTATAGGCTCCAATACTAGTTAGCTAATAGATAGGTGAAGATCTGTTGTTTTTATCAATCAATGTCAAATATAATTCTCACACTTATTCATAGAAATTGTCTTGGTTTTGCATGAAACATCTTTATAAGTGGCTTTATGCCTTTCTGAAGAGCTCCAGAATAAGGGCGAAAAACGTTTCAAAGGCTAAGAAGCATTTCCAAGAAACAGAATGATAGATTTCATGAAAATGTAATCCATTAGAAAGAAATTTTTTTGTGAAGTTAGATAAATAAATTCATTTTAGGCCTTTGTTCTCATTTTTAACTGAATCTTCATGATCGTAGGGGGTTATGTAGATACTAGTTTCATCTGCATGGCCGTAGGAGACTGTGTGGATGCTAGTGTTAGAAAGAGAATTGTCAAATAAGAAATTGGACAAATTCATTTTAGGATTTTAAATTGCTAGCATAACCAGAATTCAGGTTATCGAAAGAATACAAAGATTTCATTAATATTTTTACTCATAGTTTTTCTTTCAGTTATAGATAGGTATTTTTTCTGCCGTTTGCAAAATCCTATAAAGAGTATGTCTCAATACAAATATAGACAAACAAATAATAATTCATTTCTTAGTGATTTTTCCAAAAAAATGAAAGTGCACCCAAGAATCTGAAAAAATTCAGGGATACGTAGGAAGGCGAGAGAAATTGAATGGCGCAAACCGCAGCTCTGTATCTCTATCCCTAGATTTCTTCAGATTCCTGCGGGCACTTTAATTTTTTTGGAAAAACCATTAAGAAATTTATGCTATTTCGATATCTCTTCGCATAAACTTTTTCTAGACAAAATTGACCCTCCCGTTTTTGTGCTTGATCGATTGAATATTAAATTTCCAATCCGACGATGTGGGGCATGATATGCTTATGTAATCTTTAAGCGAAATAGCGACCGCTAAAATAAGAAGTCCCAAGATTTCGCTTCTTCAGCGATACGGGTTCGCTTCGAAAATGAGAGCTGACTTCTCGCTGTTCTATCAGCGCGCAGACTGACCATTATTTTTGAATGAGCTAATAAATAACTAAACTAATAAATAAATATTAGATTTTACAAAGCTCTTTCACCCTCGGTGTCATGAGCTCTCGGGCTATGATTCCGACGATATATCGTATACTAGTGAGCAAGCACTTTCAGCAGTTAGCACCGTCCGAGACTTGCGACAGTGGATCGTTAAGAATAATGTCTAACATCTATGGCACAGAGATATATAGTAAAATCTATTACCACTGCATAATATGCCGATGATACCAATGTATTGATAACAACTGAAAACATAAACAATCTTATGACACTTGCAAGGACAGTTTACTCTGAGCATAATCATTTGTGCTTAAACCAGTCTGCAATACATTAAGATTTCTGAAAAATTACTGCAGTAGTAATATTCCTAAAACCCTCTATTATTCATCTTTTCACTCCCAGCTAAGAAATGAAATTGTACACTGGGGGAGCAGTGGACAAAATCAACGTGTTTTTATTTTACAGAAAGTTGCAATAAGAATCTTAGCAAATCTAGGTTATCGGGAATCCTGTAGAAACGCTTTACGCCAATTTGGCATACTAATAGTTCATGGTACCTACATCTATGAAGTTTGCTGCTATGTTTTCAAAAACAGAGCTATATTCACTCAAAATGACCATGATACTCGTCATCAGTTTGAACTTCAACCTGATGCTCATTCAACCTCCTTATATCAAAGGAGCATTATATACAATGGCTGCAGACTATTCGACTTTCTACCTCCAGAAATGAAGGAATCTGCAAATCAGTATGTTTTTACAAGATCTCTCAAAAAACACTTAATACAAAAAAAATTGTTACATACTTGATTTTTTTTTTCACGTAGTCCCTTACATTGTATCTACATATATATTACTATTCTACTTCTTCTTGTGAAGTATGTTTTAAAGTTTGTTGTAACGTGTCTCTTCAAATATGTTATACAATCTCTGTTGCATATATGTATCTGATGAAATAAATCTATTTCTATTCTATATACTATAGTTATAGTTTGTTGTAAACTATTGACTTTTTTTGGGATTTCGTTTGAAAGGGAGGTGTTATTATATTTTTCTAGTCTAGTGTTGTCTAGAACCAAAGAAATTATTCTCGTTGTTCGAATGAATTCTCTAGTTGAATGTTCACACTTTTTTACTACAGAAATAATAAGAGGACAAATATTTAGAGTACATATCGAGTCAATACTAAGTAGATAATTTGGTTTATATTAATTAATTGTAGGTTTCAAGTATGGCATGTTATAGATACAAGTATTGTAAGATTGACTAGGAGTGGCTCAAATAAAAGTTAAGTAAAGTGTGTTAAGTAAAACTGACATTGACTCGAATGCAGTTTACAGCTGTGTCCTGTTAGGAGACGCAAATTATAATTTTTCCCCATCAGCTATTGTTGCATTATCGACACTATCGTAGCTCAACATTGGCACATATTATGCTAATTTTCAATTATTGTACAAGTATTAAACATAATTATCTACTTTTCATAATAATAATTAAAGGCCCTGCAATATCAATATTTAAATTATTCTTAGTTTCTTTAATCACTTTCATGCATAATGAGAATTGCCTATTTAAGTTTATTTATCATTATCGTTACTTTATTTAAAATTATTGCAACTTATGAGAAATATCCTTTTGAGACATCTTATGCTACTAAATATATTACAGTAAATTTCCAAATGTACCATGTGCAATAATCATGCATTATTCATAAAATTTAACCTTTGATATTCTTTAAACAATTTCGGTTATTGTGAAATCAGTAACCCAATAACTACAATTTATAGTTCATGCAATCTAATATGCATGGAAAAACTGAATATTAGATAAATACAATGATGAAATCTAGAAGTTTGCAAATTTCTTGAATGTTTAGTATGTGCATAAGATAAAGTCAACTTCTAAATATACAGGGTGTCTCAAAATCAGAGGTAGGTAGCGATAAATTCCAGAGTCGACTTTTATGTACAAATAATAATATAAGGTAAATATATCTGAAACTTTTCTCAAGCAACATAGAAACGATGTAATTATAAAATATTTCTGTATGCTGTTTAATAAATCTGTTTTAAAAAATCTGAATCTGAACAAATTTAGAGGTTTTTGTCAAGTAATTGGATGGCCTGCAGGTATAAAAAATAATTACCTCCAGTCGGAGTGTAGGTTATTTACAGATCACTCCATATTTATACGACACACAAAAAACTAAAAGCTGCCGATCGAGCTAATATAAGGAGATACCGGGGCATTCTTAATTTTTCTAGACTATATTAAATAACAAATATAATGTATTAATTAATAGATAAAATATCTTATGTGAAATATGTTCACATGATTAATATAAGAAATAAACGGAAATACGCCACATTTAATTAAGGTTTCTAACTTTTGTCTGCAATACAGAGTGAGATTTTTAAATTGACCAGAAACGTAACTAAATTTCTGCGTAAAACACGATTTTTAAATCTCTAGTACTATTTTGTTCATTATAATATGTAAAAAATTGAAATGCGGCTCTGTAGTACCTTGTCAGTAGGTAATGGCGCTGTATTTGACATTTTGGTGGCTCTGTTTTATATACACTGAACAAATGAAGATAGTTAATACTTATTGGTTTACAAACTTTTCATGCCGATAACCGTTCAATTTATTGAACGCCTGTTCAACGTCATTGCCTGTCGCAGTGTGTGATTGCGGAGTGTCCAATAGTAGTAGTGGCGGACCGTGACTTTTAGCTGTGGGTAGGTAGTAGCAGTTGATAGAGAACGCCGAAAATTTTTTGCGACTTCAAGGTTATCGGTTAACCCTGACCTTCCTTTTTTCACAGTTCAAGGTTATCGGATAACCCAATAGTAATCGAGTTAAGCGTGCACTTTCACGACCGAAGTTGTAAATCTATTATCGATCCCTCGCGCGCGTCGGATTCGGCTCGGTGGATGAAACTTTATGATCCACTGAAATAAAAAACTACTTAAAACAAATAAATGAAGAAATAAATGAACAAAATAGACTCTAGACAAATCAATAAATAATAAATTATAAACAAAAATGAAATCTTTATGATCAAACCGAATATCGGCTTGGTGGATGGAACTGAAATTCATGTTCCGTTAACTACTTAAAATAAATAAATGAAGAAATAAATAAACAAAATGGACTCTAGAACAAATCAACAAATAATAAACTATAAAGAAAAATAAAATCTATGTGATCAAACCGTATATCAGCTCAATGGATGGAACTGAAATGATCAACTACTTAAAATAAATAAATGAAGAAATAAGTAAATATAAATAAATAAAATCTCTGGAAAATATTGGAAAGTAAGTAACAGAAAATGTAAAAGCAATACGTAACAGTAACTTCTAAAGATCAATAAATATTCATATTCGACGTGATCTGTGTTGTAAATTAATTAATTAGAAGTTCTTGTACATTAATTCTATGCGGCGATCCTTGGTTTGTGCAAAATGATCTATAACTTCATCGAAAAAGGTTGAAGTTTTCTTTAGAGATTTTACAAATTCTGTTTCTATCGAAATAATTGAAATATTATTTAAACGCGATTGAGACATGCTGTTCCTGGCAAATTTGTAATCTCTTCAGCACCGAAAAGCTCCTCTCAACCGAAGCAGATGTTGCAGGTATTGACAGAATTGAAGATATTAATTTACATATTTCAGAAATTTCGGTATGCAAAGAGTTAGAAAAAATAAATTTAAATTTATCTACCAAGTCTACAGAAGTGCCCAAGATATCTTCATCCGAATATATTACCCTTAATTCATTTTCTAATTTATTCTTGTGAAAAAAAATCGGATAGTTGTTAAACAAAGTTGCTAATAAATCGGCTGGAAATAGTTTATCAAAAACTGTAAATTTACTTGTATCTAAAAGACCAAAAATTTTTAAATTGTCCGTATCAGAAAATCGTACTTCAATTGGTGTTATTATTAAATCCAAAATTTCATAATACAAAAGTTTATATTGTAAGTCTTCATTACCGCTTCCCGGAAGATTAAGATTAACTTTTCTTTTTTTGGCGGTGAACCCAGAACACTAACCGTGTTAGCGTATTGTACTTAAAAGGTTGTCCATTCGCGATTTACAAAATAAAGTATCACTAGATTTATTTTAAATAAAAGAAGGATTCAAGGATCCGATGGGAATGAAGTTTGGTGAAGTCTACTGCGCGCCTACCAGCAACCACCAGAAATAGCATGATGTTGTATGATATGTAAAGCAACATAGAGTGATCAACCAGAATAACGCACATGTCACAAAATATCTGCTAACACATTGCAAATAAGGAGAAGAATCTAATATAAGACTTATGTAACGGTAACATGCAACTTCAGTTGAAATAACAGATTTTTGAGATTAATAGAGTTCATTTATTACTTCTTCTTTTCGCCAATAAGTAAGAAAAATAAAATAAACTTAACAAGTTTGGTGTATATGTGTATAAGAGTGGTAGAAGCACTGAGAACAGAGTAAATGAACATAAACAGTCAAATTTAAATAACAATAAAAATACAGGAATATCAACTTATTGTACTGAAAACAATATTATCAAAAATACAGATAACATAAATGTACTTTATTTAGAAAGAAAGGTAAACGTTTGAATTTTTTTGAACTGTTAGAAATTAAAAAAATCTCTTAAAAACAACCCTTGTACCACGAATCGCCAGCAAAATTTCTTGAATATTTCTATAAGAGACAAAATTTTAAGAAATATTCATTGATTTACATAATCAGGTTAGGTCTACCTGAAACATTCCTGCAATTAATGATTAAGTCTTAAATAGATTATGTCATAAATTAAGTTATAAATGATTTTAGGTATAAATTTAGAATAACCTTAGCTTTAGTATTCACTTTGTAGTACTCTTGCCGACACACATTTAGAGTATTTCTAATATATTGTTTGATACATCTAAAATAACCGTTTAATTAAATAATAAACATTTATTTTCGAGATGTTTCACAAGGAAACTACTATTATTTCTTGAGATTTTATATTTATTTACAGCGCCTTGTTGGATTTTTTGTGATCGATGCATTATTCTAATCGGTTAATTTTTACTGTATGAGACATCTAACAGCACCATGCCACCGGCGCGGCGGTTGCCTGTTAAGCGCATTTCTCTAACAGAGCCCCTTCCCATTAGTTCCTTATTAATAGTATGAGACCGAAGTACATGACGTTGTCCTCATTACATTTTACCATTTGGGTTGTGTTAAGAACAATCCAAATGGTAAAATTTATGGTTAAGACATTGTCGTATTGTCATCTGTACAGTTAACTTCTTGAATAAATGTGCGTTTGAATATAATACTGAAGAATCTTGTAAGGAGCGTATTTCTTGGATAGTCGAGATGTTGGTGCAATGAGCTGTCCAAGCATTCCGTAGCTAGTTTTTCAGACCACATCTTGAAAGCATCAATAGTATATCCCCGCCCCCCTAATATTTCAAGTCACAGAGGCATGATATAGATACAGAGAGCTGCTAAGTTAGCAAGCAGCATTTCATGAAATTTCCATCCTACCAAGTTTTACTCAGGACTCGCTTTGAAGTTAATCTGTCATTGCAGATATATTAATTTTAAGGCGAATCTTTTAAATCATAGAAGTTTCTTGTAAATAAATTTATTTCTTATTCTCTAGCACAGCTAAATGTGAGTTCTCAAAGAGTTAAAAATATTAAATATTCATATTTTGATTAGATTTTAATTTTTGATTCAATATACATATATCTTCATTTTGCAGTTCTTAATTTTTAGTGCAGCAAGAAAGTAGATTATCAGATGAATGCAATGGATGAAATTTAATATATGTATAAATTAATTTTCTTTTAAAGTCTTTGGAAGATTACTTTTCTGAGGTTTAGGAAATGTTACAGACATTTTTTTTCATGGAATCTTTTATTGTATCGACAAATAACTGATTTATGAAGTGGTGTGCAGCACTGTTCTTAAGGTATAATGCTTATCAAATTTTTTTAAATAAATTTAAAATAAAAAAAATGTATTTTTTATTTAGAAATAAGCATTGTGTAACAATTTTGATGAATAACTATACATTGGTGCCTAATATCTAACCTTATATGCAAAACTTTAGAGTATTTAAGAAATAAAAATGATGACGTGAAATCTGTTACTTTTTCGTAAGAAATTTGATTTATTCTGTCGTTTGTTTTTATTGTACTGTAATTATAACATACATATTATTTCTTAAATTTTGCATGTAGTGTTCTCTTTATAGCTACACTATAACTATTAAGGTCACGGACACTATTTTTTCATTACTTTTATTAATCTCAATAGTGAACATACAATCTTAGAGTTAAATTGACAATGCAATTCCGAGAATATAAATTTTCAGACATTTTGCATTACTAAAGTTACGATGCCATAACACTGTAATACATCATATATTTTTGAATTGAAAGAAGTATAAAGGAAGATATTATATATCAGGACTTAAATTCTCGCGCCATCTAGATGCAAATGCACGAAGCAATGATCTAGGGCGCGGTTAAATTTTTAATTTTATAATACATGACTAGTAAATGAAAGTAGGTAGATACTGGGTGGCCAAAATATTATAGCTCATAATGCTACGAAATAACATGTTAACAGAGTTATAGGTAAAGTTACATGTACAGTATTATTTTATAATTTTACGAAAATGATAGGAAATATGTAAAATATACATAGTTCTTGCGCAAATATTTTGATAAAAATTTACTTTTAATTATGGTAGACATTTAAATGTCACAAAGATATAAATATTTTCATATAGTACAATCATGGTGTTTACTGTAATCACCACATTATCGTTGAATTAGAAGGGACATTTATGACTTCGTTATCGAGGGTGTTAGGTAGAAATAGTTGCTTTCCTTTTCGTAAATATGAAAACGAAGAGTGCCTGATCGGCACATTTATAAAACCGTAAATTTCGTTCGAAGAGAAAAAAAATTATACCGTTGTGTTGGTAATAGAATTCTGAACAACTTTCAAAATATCCGTCCGTTGTCTGTCTGTCCGTCTACCTGTCAGTCAATCCGTTTGTCTGTCTGTCAGGTTTCTTGTAAGCATGATAACTTAAGAAAGAAAAGTCCGATTGTATTGATATTTGGACAGCAAGTTAGCGTTAGCCAGATGAAGAACCCTATTGTGTTTGAACAAAATCGATCAGTAAATGAAAGTTACTAATTATTAAAATTTAAAGAAAAGTTCTTATTTTTTATATTTTGTAATTGAACAAAATAAAATTAAAAGCGTCTAAAACTAATATTATTTATATACAAACTACGAAGAGTATTTTATTTATTTAATCGTCTTATTTATATTAATATCCCGTAGAATATGTAATAATTGTATAAAAAAATTCGAAAAATCAGAAAAAAGTATAATGTTTACATTGTTTACTATAAATTACTTTCATGAGAATACGTGATTGTTCGTCCTCGTTGCATCGTTCGAACCAAGCGAATTTGATTTCAATGACCGTTCTAAACTCATTAGGGACTCTGCTTGGTGTATTTCAGTGTAGATCTAGAAATTAAGTTAGTTTATAAATTTGGAAGTGCACGTAACTTCTTATCATTTAAACATTCCAACATAATTACGTTATAGCCTCTGGTTACGGTAGTGCAATTGGTAAGGTGTTTTGTGGAAATAGCGATTAATCACTGCTTATTGTGCTCTGGGTTCGAGACCAATCACCAGCAAATGGCAGCTTCAGTAGGAATGTTTGCATCTATACAACTTTTTTGAATGATCTAACAGATAGTGTCAAGTAGTATTTACGTGGGCCAAGCATAAGAGCTCTCTCTCCAATGGTGCTACAACCTAAATTGAGCTTTGGCCTACTTTATCTTCCGCCCCTACACTTACCAATTAAGGGCCACTCTTTTCCATGATCTAGTGCCCTTCAAGTATTGTGCGTCTTGCGCCACCTCATCGTCCCATCGTTTCCGTGGCCTCCTATTTGGTCTTCTTCCCTGCAATCTGCTAAAAACCTAAAGGCCTGTGATTCTAGGAGGGCATGGTTTTGGTACATCTCGACTTATTTATTGGTATGAATATGTAGCATTCAACAATGGCATATTTAAACAATATCGGGCATAAAACTACATTTATTTTGTGTTATTGCTATATCATGTAAGTCTTATATAACAATGGTTTCTTAGAGAAAGTCTTCTAAAAAAGTCGAGGCACTAAACCATCACTAAAATGATTCTCCATTCAGCTTCAGAAACAAAAACGTATTTATTTGTAATGAAACAAAGACATATAATAAGCAAATGCTTTTCAGAGCCAATAGATAACGAACAAGGAATACCGCAAGGTAATATTTCATGGCCTTGTTGTTTTCATGTAACTTCTGGAAGAAAAAAAAGCAAATAACTTTCATGGTTAATAGCAATAGAACAGCGAGTACCGCAAGGTAATATTTTGGGGCCTTTGCTGTTTTCCATTTAAAAATAGCTCCAGCTAATAACTTTATGCAAAGTTTAGTAGATCAAAATCTTATTTATTAATATGAATTGAGTTTATAAATTTGGAAGTGCATGTAACTTCTTATCATTTAAACATTCCAACATTAATTACGTTATAGCCTCTGGTCACGGTAGTGCAGTTGGTAAGGTGTTTTGTGGCAATAGCGATTAATCACTGCTTATTGTGTTCTGGGTTCGGGACCAAGCACCAGCAAATGGCAACTTCAGTAGGAATGTTTGCATCTATACAACTTTTTTGAATGATCTAACAGATAGTGTCAAGTAGTATTTACATGGGCCAAGCATAAGAGCTCTCTCTCCAATGGTACTACAACCCAAATTGAGCTTTGGCCTACTTTATCTTCCGCCCCTACACTTACCAATTAAGGGCCACTCTTTTCCATGATCTAGTGCCCTTCAAGTATTGTGCGTCTTGCGCCACCTCATCGTCCCATCGTTTCCGTGGCCTCCTATTTGGTCTTCTTCCCTGCAATCTGCTAAAAACCTAAAGGCCTGTGATTCTAGGAGGGCATGGTTTTGGTACATCTCGACTTATTTATTGGTATGAATATGTAGCATTCAACAATGGCATATTTAAACAATATCGGGCCTAAAATTACATTTGTGTTATTGCTATATCATGTTAGTCTTATATAACAATGGTTTCTTAGAGAAAGTCTTCTAAAAAAGTCAAGGCACTAAACCATCACTAAAATGATTCTCTATTCAGCTTCAAAAACAAAAACGTATTTATTTGTAATGAAACAAAGACATATAATAAGCAAATGCTTTTCAGAGCCAATAGATAACGAACAAGGAATACCGCAAGGTAATATCTCATGGCCTTGTTGTTTTCATGTAACTTCTGGAAGAAAAAAAAGCAAATAACTTTCATGGTTAATAGCAATAGAACAGCGAGTACCGCAAGGTAATATTTTGGGACCTTTGCTATATTCCATTTAAAAATAGCTCCAGCTAATAACTTTATGCAAAGTTTAGTGAGATCAAAATCTTATTTACTAATATGAACTGAGAATCAAATTTTTCATTTGAAATGTTGCTATCGTTTTGCAAAAATGCAATTAAAGCTTTTACTGAAAAAAGTCTGAACCAAAAGATCAGATACTGTAATTCGTCATACACCAAAAAATATATAAGCTAAAGCAAAATAGTCAAGTAAATTATTATAAATAATTAAAAAAAGTTAAGACTGTAAATGTTTTGGAAAAATTTTCTTCTTCTTCAAACGCCTGACAAACTTGACATTTCTTAACTCATATCATGATATTGAAGTTTGACATTTTAGATGGCTGTGCGTTGCTATTAACATCGGAGGTAAAAGTACTTTTCTGATGCTATGGGCGACAGAAAATCGCGACAGTACCATATATCCATAGCAACGCGTACTTTGTTTAATACGCCGGCTATGCGATATTAACGCAATGCGTTTTGGCGGTGAAATTCGAGATTTTTTATCTTTATTTTTTTTATAGCTAGTCGATGGTTGAAGAAAAATAGCATGTTTTATTCGGAGTAAAAGCCACTTGTTGTGACTCGTCTGTAATTGCCGGACGAATGAAGTGACACTATTACTCATAATAAAACATTTTCCGCTCTCAAAACTTAAAATGTTTTTATATGTTAAACATGTTTGATAAACGTGTTTGACAAATTAATATTCTTGACTGGCAATCATTTTAAGTTTTGAGAACGGAATTGTTTTAGTTTCTATTTTTAATCGTCTTTGAAAAGAAGGTTCACAAGTGGTTTGTGCATTTGCTCGTATACCCTAATGCCTGTAGGTATGCATACATAGGGATATCAATATACGTTTCCTCCCCTTCAAATTTTATTTGTTGGTAATTACTATTTTCAGAAGTAGGTTGGTTAGAATCAAAGTTTCAAATTATTTTTGGAACTTGAACGACGGCAGAAGATAAATTCGTTATAATAAAAACATTTGCGATCAACAGCATCATAGACGGGGTGGTAAGAGAATACAAGTAACAATTATTAATTAATTATTGTAACTAAAAATTAAATGAGAATACAAAGCAATTTGAAATACTAGAAAAATAATGGATCGTAAATATTTCACATCATGTGTTCAGAATGGCCACCATTATTTTGAAAACATATGTTCACGCGAATTTTCATAAATTCAATAACATTTTGTAAAATGTGAGCTGCTATGGCTTTGATGGCATGAACGATAGCCACATTCATTCTATCAAGGGTATATATATATTATATAGGGTGCCTCGGCACTATGGGGCAATACTTCGGAAACGTATAGTTTGGGTCAAAATAACATTTAATGTCTATAATTTTTTTCTTAGGGCGCCCCCATACGGAGATATTACCCTTTAAAGGTTACATATTCAAGAAGGTTCTTTTACTTCCAAACCGTTCTATCGATTTTAATAAAATATGGCGACCTTCGTATCTTGTCTAGGAGGCCCTTATGCTTATTACTCCTAAATATTGACATAAATTATTTTTTGAAAATTAAGATCGCATTTTTAAATTCTTTAAACTATTTTCTAAAAAAAAAATATTCTTGTATGACATCGATAAAGCGATTCGTTTTTGAAAAACAGTGATTTTACTGATAAGGGACAAGGACTGACATTTCGTCAACACATAACTACATACTACAACTACAATACACACATAATTACAGTAACTACATAACTACAATAAATATTCGATATAAGCACGAGCACCCTGTACAAGAATACGTTCTCGTAAGTGAGATAAGTTGGATCGCTCAACCTGAAATAGCATTCCAGGGTTGTTCCGAATGGCTTTACATTGGTTAGTGATTCTTTGTAACATCTCTTCCCTTGTTTGTACCGATGTTTTATACACTAAATTTTTGAGATGACCCCAAAAGAAAAAATCTAATAGGTTTAGATCAGGAGAACGAGGAGATCACCTCCTCGGCCAATCCATCGATGGGAAAATTTTTGATCTAAATATTCCCTGACTGTGATGCTAAAATGAGGAGGATCTCCCTCATGCATGTACGTCATGTTCCTTATAGTTGCTAATGGCACATCTTCCAATAAACCAACTAGATTTTTTTGTAGAAACCTTAATTAATTTTCCCCAGTAAACTGATTTTTCAAAACATTGTCTCTATTAAATAATTTCCAATTATTCCTGCCCAGACGTTAATGTGGAATTGTCGTTGGTGATGAATTTGAATAATTGCATCAGAATTTTCATCGTTCCAACTATGTAGATTGTGAGAATGGGCTTTTCCCTCAATTTTTTTTTATTGTGTTATTGGAAAGAGCCTATCAAAATATTACTAAAAATGAATTTTTATTTTTTTTCTGAGCGCATAAAATACCACAAAAAAAATACAAATGTTCCGTAAATGAACAGCAGTTTGAAACGATAGCTTTCGGGCGCCAATGTGACGTCATCATAAACTGCACCAATCAGTATGAGATTAAACGGCCGTCAGAATTAGCTATGAAGGTGCATTCAAAAAGAACCTCACTTCTCTGCCTTGCTTTCCACAACCTGCAATTCTATTGGTGCCTGAAGTACATTTATGAGGAACTACCAATAGAATCTCATATTGCAAAGTGGTAACGCTTAATTGAGAACGTGCGTTTATGACGCCCATTGACAGTGCCAAGAAGTATCTGTCATAAATCACGAGAGTGCAGCCCAGCGTGTTTACTTCTTGTTTGGTGTTATAGTATTAATTTCTTTTAAAAATGAGTAAATGTGAAGACAGATTTGTAAAAGGTCCACTAAAAGAAAGAACAATATATACATACGTTAAAATGATCTTCGCAACAGAAAAATCCAGGAGCAGTATAAACAATACCTGGAACTTTTGCAACTTTCCACCATAATTTTCGAATTTCCAAATTTGTTGGAACTCGCAAAAATAACTTCGTACTATTTTCACTATTATTTGGACACACTGGTACAAAACAAACCTTTTTAAGCGGCATTTTATAATTAGATGAGACCACAATTAATTTTCGTATCGAACGTAAACAATAGAAAGTGAGGTTATCGAATAAAGTTTGAACATTTCAGTACAGCGTTGCCAAATGAAACTGGCATTATACCATATGTGAACCAAATGAACAAAAATAGAGAATATAAATCTGATATATAGATTTTAGAAACTCACACAGTCAAAAATTGATACAATTTTTGCTTTTATTTAGTGTCAGAGAAACGAAGAATACGTTGTAACGAAAAAATGCGCTATTCAAAGTAGACAATTGATAACGGAAATACGATGTTCATGTAAAAAGACATACATCTGGCAATAGAGGATCCTCATTAAGAATACGCCTTTTATTGGTCTAATCAGTGTGACGTCACGCATGGCGCCTTAAAACTTACGTTTCAAATTACCTGAAATAAAACTGATTTTGTAATGTAAATATTTGGTAGAACGTAAAAATTGCAAGAAACTAAATTAAAATAAAATTATATTGCAGTTTATTATATGGCTTGATTATAGTGAAGTAGTAAAATTCAGTTATGCGGGAAAGGCCCATTTATTACACCATTCCTGCGAAATCCTGCTTCATCCGTGAACGAAACACTACCAATAAACATGTGGTCTCTCTGTCGCTATTGCAGGAACCGATTAGCATGCTGAATTCGAGCAGGGTAGTTGTCCGGGGACATTACATAAACTTTCTGGATGTGAAAATGATGGAGAAGTTGTTCTTTCAAAATTCTATGAACCACCGACTTCGAAGTGTTAAATTGCGCTGAGAGCTTCCTAACGCTTATTGATAAGTCTTCAGCAACAGCATCTAATACAGCTTCCTCTAGTACAACTGCACGAACAGTTCTAAGGCCACCTTTACGTCCTCGTTTCGGTTCCACGCTCCTTAAAAATTAATAGGATTATATTTTTAAATAGTTACTTATTCTTTAATTTTTATTATTTTGTTTTATATTGCTACCTGTTCCTCATACTCGACGGTTTACCCGTTCAAAAGTTTTCCTGTTTGGAATAACTCTATTAGGAAAGTGTTCACCGTAAAGCCTTCGGGCTTCCGAACAATTACCGGTGGCAAGTCCGTACATAAGTTGCATGTCGGCATATTCACCAGATAAAAAATTTGCCATGTCAATAAACTACTATCACAGAACTACTTACAACTTACTTATTACTTGCTAACCAAATTTGACTTTTAAATTTATTCTATTGTTTCTCACAGGTATCATGCGGTAGTTTATAGTACTAGTAGTCCCTAGTCCCTTAGGAATTTAAAAATGTGACCTCAATTCCCAAACATTAATTTATGTCAATATTTAGGGGTAAAAAGCATTAGGGATGTTCCACCCCTGAGTTCCAAGACAAGATGGGTGCCATATTTCCGGAATAAAGATACTCATTTGATATGTACACGGTCTAAATTTTATTAAAATTGATGGAACGGTTTGGAAGTAATAATCAAAAAACCTTCTTGAATATGTAACCTTTAAAGGGTAATAGGTAATAGGTAGGGGGACGCCACAAGAAAAAAATTGTAGGTGCCAGCCATGTAATATAAAATTACTGTGTCATTATTATATGTGTTTATATGAGCTTATTAAATAAAGTTTGTTTATTATTATTATTATTATTATTTTGATCCAAACTATACGTTCCCGAAGTGTTGCCGGGACACCCTGCATACTGTTTTCTAACTGCTTCATTCGTCAATTGCCAAACTGCAAATCAGAGGTGTCAGGCCCGGTGAACGAAGGGGTCATTTACATCTGCTGATGATTCTGTTGTCGAACCATTGTTCCAGAAATATAATACTTTTATGAAGAGTAGCGTCGACTGTCGACTTTTCTTTGTAATCTGTCATGTAACTAACTCATTGATGGTGAAAGTTTGCATATCAGTTGCCTATAATTTGCAGCACTCAATGTCACATGGAATAGGATTTCAGTAGAATTATTAGAATTTAGGTAGTAGGGAACGACAAGACAAACAAAAAACCTTATATAACATGCGATCTAAAGCTCATAGTTTTGGAAAAAAATAAACAAAAATTTCGCCAATTTTCAATAAAATTTTTTGAGAACTGCTGGAATATTGAGGTAGGTTTAGATCGTCGCGCGAGTCTTTGCCTATGATACTCAATATTTGCGTAGATAGCTCTAAAATGTCGGCGGACTTGAGCGACGCAGTAAAGATGAAAGACATTTTCTGAGTGTTTAATAGATCTGATCTGAAGAAAACTATACTCTAACTTTCCCTTGTGCAATATTTTAGTTACTGTGGGTGTTTCGTTATGTACACACGTCCAACCCGCCGTTCGTTGTTTTTGTTATTTTTGAATTTCGCGTCATTGTGTATTTATAGTTAAGATTTATTTTATTGACTTACTGTTCAAGT
Organism: Stenurella melanura; assembly: GCA_963583905.1. Taxonomy (NCBI): domain Eukaryota; kingdom Metazoa; phylum Arthropoda; class Insecta; order Coleoptera; family Cerambycidae; genus Stenurella; species Stenurella melanura. The sequence goes on along the minus strand of OY757314.1, from coordinate 30,757,199 downwards.
TGTCAAATTCTTGATTACGTACAGACACAACTTACTTGTTTGTTCTTTTTGTATTTCTTTTTGGCTTTCGTACCAAGTTTTTATTTTATTTTTCTTTATTGACAACGTTGGTTGGTAGTTTAGTGTTGAACGAAGTGCGTATGTCCTTAATTCGACGTACCGAACTGTGTATTGATGCAGATGCAGAGATTTTGAATCATATAGGTCGGTAGTAAACTTTTAACCCAGGACACTCATTTATGTTACAAATGTTAATAAACCACATTTAAATTTTCTAAATTATAAACAGTCAAATATTTTGTACCAAATTAAAAAACACACATGTAAAGAAATGCTCTGTTTACACCTCTATGGCCATTATTTGCTTGCAATTGTGCACGAAGAGAGAAAAAATTATTTACCTCTTTATAATTGCCTCAGTTGAGTTGAGGCGGTCCATCAAAGGTGGTCGATGATCCAAGGCCTTTGCTTTGACACCGCAGACCACCGCGTGTGCCGGCGAGCCCTTTTTTATGATAATTTAAAAGTTGTATAATTGGGAACTACAAGTCCATTGACCAAGAAAAGTAGTGGTTCTCAATTGTTGTCTACCATAATATTAAACATGTTGACCTTTCTGTTTTTTCAAAGTGCCCTTAGAGGGAAAATTCATAGATGTTTTTTGTTTTTCTAGTCGGTCCCCATTACCAGTTTTTTTAATGACATGAAACTGATTACACCCTGTATTAAGAAAGGATGAATCCATGTTTTATCTAATACACCGACCTTTCTTAAGTTTACGTTGAACCAGTGATGATAACACAGGCCCACAAAAAAAGTGATCTGTTCCCGGAACCCAACATAATAGTCCTTATGTATTTCGACGTGCTGAATACGAATCCGGTTTCAGTTTAGCTCTATCGTCCACTAATATTTTGTAAATCGCAAACCTAACCTAAAAAAATCAAGGTTTGTAGGCTATTTTCTCGATTTACAAAAAATTACCGAAATACATAGTGATTACTATGTTGGGTCCCGGAAACAGATCACTTTCTTCTTTGTACGCCTGTGTAATTAATCCTGTTGATTACATCCCGGGAAATAAATCCAGTATTATAGACAATTTATATTGAAGGAGAAGCAAATTCTCCTTCAATTTCGTGTAATAAAATCCAGAAGATAATCATGTAATGATAAAATTACTAGCTTGAAACCGAACGCTACTGGACAAAGTATTGGTAACAAAAGAAGTAAGAAGTCATTAAGTCATCTTCAGACTTTTTTGATATCGTGTTATGCGTGTCCCTAATAAAAAACATTTCAGAACTTTTGCTCTCGTACACACCAAGTTAAAATTTAATTTTGTTAACCAATTTAATAACGGAATACGGGTGGTGGCTGGGGTGGCAGATGTCTAAAAAAATTAAGGACTTAATTTCTAGTATATACACCAAATCTAAAATTTCTGGACTCCTACTAGCTTGCATTACATATTTACCCTATTTCATTTCCAACCTCTTAACAGAATCATCTACAAACATAATCAAGTTCAATATATCGATATAATACATACATGTATTAAATTTCAAGTGAAAATCTCTATTTAGTTTGTTGAACCCTTTAATAATGCAGTGGGGGTGCAAAATATCCCGAAAAAACTAGAGACCTTTGCTTCTAGTATATACACCAATTTCTAAGTTTCTGATCTCTTACTAATTTGCTTCATTTATTTACTTTTATTTGACAAGAAAACCTTCAATCGAATAAGCTCAAAATATAATTTGCATCAATATCGTTCTTCTATTTCGTAAACCCTTCTAATAATAAAGTGGGTGGTGAGTGGAAAATGTCATAAAGAAAAATTGAGACTTTGTTTCTAGTATGTACACCATATTCCAAGTTTCTGAACTGTTACTAGCTTGCTATAATTATTTACCCCTATCTTCCCCCAGCCCTTCATTTGAATAAGCACAAACTATAGTCTAGTGCCAAATCTCGTTAGAATCATACCTGTACTTAATTTCAAGACAATATCTTTATTTCATTTAGTTAACTACTTTAATAATGGAGTGGGGGAGGTGAAAGGGGTACAAAATGTCATAAAAAAAATTTACGTTGCTTCTAGTATGTACACCAAATTCCAAGATCCTGGACTCCTACTAGCTTGTTTTACTTAGTTACCCCTATTTACCCCTATTTTGCCCCCCACCGCTTGAATGTAACCAAAATATAATCTAGTTCCATTTGTCGCTATAATACATACGTGTACAAAATTTCAATTGACTGCATTAATTTCATTTTATTATCGCCTTTAATAATGTTGTGGGGGCGCTGGGGTACCCCCTTTGCAAATGTTATAAAAAATATGAGGTCCTTGTTTCTAGTATATACACCAAATCCCAAGTTGCTGAACTCTTACCAGCTTACATTACTTATTTTTTGTTATTTACCCCTATTCACCCCCCCCCCCAAGCCTTTAAAGAAGTAAGCACAGAGTATACTATTTTTCCCAATCTCGTTATAATATATAAGTGTACCAAATTTCAAGTCAATATCTTAAACCGTTCCAGAGAAGACGTGTGCACAAAAAAAAGCTACGGACAGACAGACAGACCGACAGACAAACGGAAATTCTTCATCCCTCAAATTTAAAAGCTTGACGTTTTATGACATTCTAAACGTATCTCAAGAAAAAAAGATTGATTTCTTTCTACGATTATACTTCCACTTCACTACATGGATGTGGAAGTAAAATTAGTGGCGACTGATGGCACATATGTGGGTAAGAATCTTTCACATAAAAAAAAATCGGTAAAGGCATTTACACAGAACTTCCGTCTCTACTTATACAGTGTGGTCACTCTACAAAATTATTAATTAAAGAACAACATAGGAGAATTAATAGTAATCGGAATGTTGTTATAACTATTGCTATTCTAGGATATGGCGTGCAAATTTGGCGACAAAAAAGTTATCGTCTGCCAGTTCAGAATCGAAGAAGAGAGTATATAACTAGGAAACTTTTTTTTCTCTGGAAATTTTTGGCACGATGGACGAATATGGAAAGGGGTGGGGGCATTTTTCTTAATCAAATGGTTACCGATATCTTGCCGCATAGGTAGTTTATTTATTAATTAATTTATTTATTCATTTAGCATACACTGCTCAACAGGAGTAACCCATTTACAGATCAGGACGGATATATAAAGAACAAAATATTAAGTGAAGTAGTTTCTTCCGGGTTTTGCCGCGGTCGTCGAACTTGACTTGACGTTTCGCTGATCATGCTGTCAGCTTCTTCAGAAGGGTTTCAAAGACTGAAGTTGTTGAGTTCTGCTCCTCGTTATATACCTGGGCGCTGCTACGCTTGGTTGCACATTCGTCATGCTCCGTTGATCGTGACCGATTACATTACTGGTACTTGGCAAAGCTAGTCTCCATGTATTGCTTAGTCGATACCCATCTTCTCTGTTGAAATTGTTCTTATTTTTCATAATTTCCAGTGATTCCCTAATAATTCTTGGGTAATAACGTGCACTTCTGTCCAGTATTCTAACGTTCTCGTATTTGATCTTATGGTTCTCATTATGATGAACATGTTCTGCTACAGCCGACTTATCTGTGTATCCGAGTCTAGTATATCTCTGATGTTCCTTGATTCTGCACTGGATACTTCGCCCTGTTTGTCCGATGTAACTTTTTCCGCATATACAGTCCAACTGGTAAACACCTTTCGTCAACAGTTTAGGGATGGGGTCCTTGTTTGAGGGAAGCAACTGTTGTATTTTCTTCACTGTTCGAAAACGTACACCTATTTTCTTTTTTGATAGAATTCTTCTTAGCCTATCCGTGACTCCGGCGACAAATGGTAAGCACGCATATGTTGTAGGTTGTTCCTTTTCTTCAGGTATATAACGAGGAGCAGAACTCAACAACTTCAGTCTTTGGAACCCTTCTGAAGAAGCTGACAGCATGATCAGCGAAACGTCAAGTCAAGTTCGACGACCGCGGCAAAACCCGGAAGAAACTACTTCATTGGACAACGGCCGTGAAAACCTGCATTGCACTAAAATATTAAGTATTTACAATATACATTAAAGAAATATAAAGTACTCCTAAAGATAATGTAACATTATAACCAAAGAGAAACAGAAATCAAAAACAAGAAATATAATATAAATACACATATAAGATAAGCATAATAATAAAACTAAATAAAAACAGAATCCAAAGAAAAGCAAATGGCTACAAAAGTCTTTTATGGAATTAATAGTGCAGCTGAATATATCAAATTTGTCACAATGTTTGTTGTAATAATTATGACACATTGAGAATAGAGGAGAAAATTTAAGTCTGTTGCGCGGAGTGGGAAAATAAAAAGTTTGCACTATTCGAGTATTTAATGGGATATAAAGTTGTAATTTATTTGGGCAATCGATCTTGTTATGTATTAGATTATGTAAAAATATTTGAGAATAGCAAACCCGCCTGTTCCCAAGAGCATTCATAAAGAATCTATTCAAGAGTTCTAGATGTGGAAAACCAATTGATGGGTATACTCCATCGCACTTGAACCACAATAATTTCACAAATCGTCTTTGTACTCTTTCTAGGCTATTAACATGAGTTACTTAATGAGGGTTCCAGATGAGTGACGCGTATTCAAGTTTAGACCGGACAAAGCAAAGTAAAGTAATTTTACAGTATCACTATTGGTAAAGTATCTGCTTGATCTGAATATAAATCCCAAAATTTTAAAAGATTCTGAACTTATGTCATTTATGTGTGGTACAAAGGAATGTTCTTTATCAAAAATTACTCCAAGGTCCTTGAGAGTCACGAATCTTTGGAGTTCCACATTGTCTATGCTATAATTAAACGCCGTGGGCATGAGTTTTGTTGTGTAGGACATAACGTTGAATTTGGATACATTTAAGTTTACCTTATTTCGAACACACCAATCGTTGGAGGGGCTTTTTGTAATACATTTCAATTCGCTATGGAACTAATAGTCCTAAAAAGTTTGAGATCATCCTCATAGAGCAAACAGACGGCTTGAGTAACTTCCACAATATCATTTAGAAATATATTAAAAAGCAACGGTCCCAGAGTTGATCCTTGCGGAGCACCTGATGTTGTCACGTACTCGACAGACCGAAACCCACTATAAGCGACATTGTTTTCTATCTAAGAGATAGGATTGAAAAACACGAGCAGAGATTGGGAGAAACCGAAAGAGGACATTTTTTGGAGTAATATAGCGTGATCAAGGGTGTCGAACGCGTTAGAAAAATCTGTGTATATTACGTCCATTTGCAAGCGCTGATCAATGTTAGTATACATTTTACTACACATACACCAATTACGCTTGCAGGCGAAAGTTGCGATCGGTGCGCCGTAACCGGAAATTGAAAAAAACACATTTTTAATTACCGGACCGAACCTAGCGCAAAATGTTTATTTTGTCCTGTAGAGTACAGTACTGTAGTGGCAGACATTTGTGTCTGGCGGTTTTTGAGCAAACTGCCATGAAAGTGGCGAAAAATTAACCAACTTTCAAGTATTGGTCCCCTTCGGTGAGCGAGGGAAGTAAAAGATGATCAAAATTGGTCAAGGGGAGTAGCTGGAGATTTAGGAAAAAAACATGTTTTAAATATGTAGATTTTTATTCATCGCCTTGACATCATAGAATTAAATCTCTTCATTATAACAACAAATGAATAATATGCATTCCTTGCAAAACATGAAACCGAGAGTTAGATTTATTGAGGTAACTCTGGTCTAGCGCGCCTAGTGATAATAAAGCAATCTCAGCCTACGCTTCGCCTAGTGCGGAGTGTGTAATTGTATTACTGTGTTGTTATAATTTCCAATTTATTGAATATTTTCCACCATAGTTTTGTAGTTTGGTAAATATTGAATATTTGAACGAATTAATAAATACACTTTTAACAATGATGCTTTGTTGGTTGCTTACTTTGGATTAGTATTCCTACCATAATGGAATCGTTTAAATGGATTGAAGTTTCGTTCAAATTTGAAACAAGCAATTTTAGTTGTAGATTTTCTGAAATCTGTTTATTTTGAAATGTTGTTAATTGGAGATCACACATCATATTATTTGTTTTATAAGTATTGGACTATACAGTGAGCTAACTATCTGCTACATTTTCTATTATAATATAATTTACCTGTGAAGCAGCCTCCACGATCATTATTACCTTTGAATACTGTCACTCGACATGCGATTCGCTAACTACGTTGGCATCGTCTGGAGATGATTGAAACTAGAGCATTACTTATTCACAACAATATTCCTACATTTACCGTAAACTAAGGCCATGGGTTAAAACGAATTCAAATTAAAAATAATGAAGCAGTTACGTGAGAAAAATGGCTTCTTAGTTGTTTTTAAAAAGATTGATTATTGTGAAAAGGTAGATAATCTAACTACCATGAAGAAACATGGTCCATAATTAAAATTTAAAAATCGCGAAAACTCTATTGTTCTGTGCATAGAAGTCGGTTAAATTAACTTAATAGTAACTATGTTGCACGGTTTGCCAACGATACTTATAGTCGCGTCATTATAGAATTTTACCTCTAAAAAAAAGTAGGGTCAATTGCCTTCATTTTTATTGCACAGAGTTCAGAATGGCATTTAGAAAAAACAGTACCTTTTATTTTTTGACGAAAATGTTTGGTTTCATTTTTTGTCCAATAATAATTGTCCAATATTAATCGCCAATTTAGTTAAATTAATTGAAAAATTTGTTATCATACACAATATGACACAGAATTAGATGGAAATGGTTTCTCGGGGTTTTTTGGGGTCGCTTATTACGAATCTTAAGTCCAATTTGGGAAATTCAAAATCGCGGACTGGAAATCGGGCCACTTTCCAGAAAAAATGAGAATGGATATCTTGGCCTTGAAAATGTGTACTGGGGGGTTTTCGAGGTCGCTGATTACGAATCTGAGGTCTAATTTGGTAAATTCAAAATGGCGGATCTTAAGTCCGTTCCGAGAGTCAATTTCTCAGAAAAAACTCGTATGTTTTTCGTTTTTGGGCTGGGAATAAGAGTCCGTTTTTCCGGAAAGCTCTTATCCTTTTCTTTTTGGGCTGAAAGTGGTAACTCGGGGATTTTCGTTATCGCTGATAATGAATCGGATATCCAATTAGGAAGAATTCAAAATGGCGGACAGGAAGTAGTATATTTTTCAGGAAATACTCGCATTTTTCATACTTTCAGTCCAAAAAAGTAAAAAATACAAGATTTTCCGGAGAAATTTACTGTCCTTCCGATCCGCTATTTTGAATTTGATAAATTGGATCTCCGATTCTTGATCAGCGACCTCAAAAGTCCTCGAGTACTCATTCTCACCCCAAAAACGAAAAACGAGTTTTTCCTGATAAATTGACTCTACTTCCTGTCCGTCATTTTCAATTTACCAAATTAGATCTCGGATTCGTAATGAGTGACCTCCAAAACTCCAGAGGACAGACTTTCAAGGCAAAGATATCCTTTCTTATTTCTTATGGAAAATGACCTGATTTCTGGTCCACCATTTTGAATTTTCCAAATTGGACTTCAGGTTCATGATCAGCGACCCCGAAGACTCCCCGTGTAACCACTTTCGTGTAATTCTATGGAATACTGTGTATGATAGCTTTTTCAATTTGTTTAATTAAATTGGTCATTAATATTGAGAAAAAAATGAAACCGAACATTTCCGCCAAAAAATAAAAGGTTACTGTTTTTTCTAAATGCCTTTCTTAACCCTTTGCAAAAAAATGAAGTCAATTGACCCTGTAGCTGTTTTTTAGGGGTTTTCAGACTTTTCGGGCTAAAATGATGCGACTAATAGCAAAATGAATTAAGGACCAAAAATACTCTATTACTCTAACATTATACAAACACAAACATATAGTAAAAGAGAAAGGGAAACTTATTATCATTTCTTCTACATATTATTTTTTAAGTACCCCGCACAAACCTTTTTATGTGGAAATTGGGTTTCGTCCTTTGTCATCCTGAAGAAAAGTCCCAACATTTTGGCTCTTATGGAGCACCAAAGCTCCACAGCTCCATCACAAGTTACTATTTTCAGTAGTTTTATAACATTTTTGCAACGCATATTTTGATTATTGCAATACCTGAGGTTGCTGAATTCAAATCTGATGTCAGTTATACGATACTGACAGTTAGCAGCACTCAACTAGCTGTCAAATAGCAGGGAACTATTGAAAAAGTTGAAATCAATGTATAACTTTGTTTTTAAAGTTACTGAATTCAGATCTCATATCAAATAGACGATATCAACAGTTGGCAGCTGTCAACTAGCTGTCAAATAGCAAAGAATATATATGTACAGCTATTGCTGTTTGATAGCCAGTTTACAATTGCCTACTATCAAAATCGTCTATTTGCGATGAGATCTAAATTCGGAAACCTCAAAAACATAAAATTATACATTGATTTTAACTTTTTCAACAGCTCCTTGCTATTTGATAGCTAGTTGACAGCTACGAACTGTCAATATCCTCTATTTGACATTAGATTTGAATTCAGTAACCTCTAAAACATAAAGTTAGGTATTTCAATAATCAAAATATGTATTATAAAAATGTTATAAAACTACCCAAAGTAGTAACTTGTGATGGAGCTATATGGAGCTTTGGTACTTTGGAACTAAAATAGTGAATACGGAGCATCGTGGCCATGGACACTTTTGTTCAATATACCAAAAATTGATACGGTTCTTCTTTCAACTGAAACTCAATTTCCATAAGATTTGTGCGAGGTCCTTTGAAAGGAATATCTTAAAGGGAAAGTTAACTAACAGCTAGTTAATTACAGTTTGTATACCAAATGATCACCATGTCATTTTGAAGCCTGATTAGCGAAAAATGAATACATTTTGTTTTAAATATTCAGAAAAATTACAGGAAGGATTATTTTTTTCAATAAATTGTCCTTATGACTACAGTCGTCTTTCTTTCAATATGTATGATGACGTAATCAATCATTTCTTGAGACAAGTTGTCCCACATTTCAATTCGATAAGCTTTCGCTTCATCTGTACTTTGGTCAGTAGAAATTATTGACGTAAGCTGTCGGAGTGTTTGCAACCTTATATATCGATTATCTACAGCCATGGTTGAGCATTTACTGCCTTAAATTCATCTTCTCATATACTATCCAGTTTACCTCTAACGTGCAACATTACGATGAATCGTCAATTTTGATTTACCAAACATATCGACAACATCACTGTAATGTCATCCATTTTCGACCATTACTGTAGACTTAGAGATATCAGTCGGTACTAAATTACTGATTATGGAATGTTCCACAATTCAGGTGACGATAGTAAACAAAGCAAATTAAAAAAATTACTTAGCAAAATACAACAAACATTAATGTAGAGAAAATACACGGGTTGCCTAGAGTTTGACTTTGACTATCTTTAATACCATATTTATCAGTCAACATTCTGTTCCTGGAAATCTATTTTTTTTTTAATTCACTTACTTAACGTCAGCCTATTTTCACTACTAAGGCCAATCACCGACGCCAAGAAACGATGTACCCCACAACCTGGAAATTTTGCCGAACCTGTTCTCAATCGAAGAGTAGGGATTTTTTTCTTGCATACCATTTAATAGACAAGCTAAAAAAACTACATTTTGATATGTTTCTTATCCCTGTTGGGATGATTCAGTACATTCTCAGCAGAGCTGGTGACTCAGTACATTTTGACATGTTTTATTTTTCTTTCTTTTTTCTATTTGGATTGTCAAAATTAAAAATAGACGAGAATAGTTAATTCTCGTCTATTTTTAATTTTTCGAAAAAATTCTATTTCAGATTTTTTGTCCAAGAAGTTCCGTTCCTTATACTAGTTATAGAGATTGATCGACGAAATACTTAATTTTAGATTTTGATTAGGAAACTGTTCTCTATTTGGAGAATTTAGCAAAAAAATCAAGTTCTCTAGGATTTGTAGATTCGCTTTCATTTTGCCAAATTTCTCATAAACGTCACCTAATAGACTTGATCGAGCCCTACAATCGCCATTTTTGGAAATCAAAATCGGACTCTTGATTCGGGAGTTATTAATCTCTTTGGAAAATCATACTAGGCCCTGGAAAAAATACTTGCCATCAACGGATTCGGGTCGCCAGCAATAGGTTTCCTTTGTGACCGTGTACCTATGATCCCACTAAATGTCATCGAAATAGATCAATATCCTTGACAGTTATCGTGCTTCCCATCCCGATTTCGAGAAAACCAGTTATTTGCAAAAAAAATCAATTTTCATTTATTTTCCGACATAGTCTCTGGTATATTTACTTGTAGAGCGTTGCCAGAAGCAACATTCATTTTTTGAAACGTCTCGATCTGACTGCCTGTTACCGAGTAATTCAATTTTTCTAGAAAAGCCCGAAACGTCTATATCGGATACTTCCGGTTTCCGAACGGAGCCGAGTTTCCGGCGTTAAGGTTTTCTAAAGGCCTACTATTAGCCACCCAAGTTTCATCGAAACCCGAAAACGAATTAGGGGACTGGGTGTGACAGACAGACAGAACGACCGACCGACAGACCAGCAGACTGACAGACCGACAGACCGAGAGGCTAACGAACGGAATTTTCTAAATTGGCTCTCGAGTCCGTAGATATGATTTCCATTGCGATCCGACGTTTTTTCGGATTTCGATGGTCCACCGGAAACATTCAAAACCTATACTATATTTTTGTCAAAATTTTCCTGGAGAGGGTCACCCATCCAAGTACTAATCGCGCCTGACGTTGATACATTTTCGTATCGAAATACGAGGGAATGCAGGTATTTCAACGCTCGCTCCTCCTGGAAACCTAATACATTTCTAAACGATGCATCTGTTACGCGTATCAATATGTACATGTAGCTCATGAGTGTTGATGCCTGGTATATTTTGGTTTGCAGCCCTTTACTGTCTTCATCGATAGTTGGGAAGTCAAATATATTAGTGATATATGTGCTGGCATTACAATTCGAAGTTTAAATTTGACATTAGATGAATAGTACATTACAGTTGTAACTGCTTGATCTTTTGGTCCCACTTGAACAAGTGAATTGGTGGTGCCGTTGTAGTTTGGCTAATAGTTGATCAAAATGTGGTGGGTATGACTTTATTCTATCATGTGTAGACTCGGTGCATACCCGTAATATGTCTAGTATGATTTTTGAGTATTTTCATAATTCATTGATCCATCTGATACAAGAAGTGACATACCGACTACAATAATTAGTGTGTATCACAAAAAAAAATGTTTAAGTGCTTTTCAACAAACTCCAACAAATCGTTAGACAATTGTACAAAATTAAATTCGCAACGATCCATTTGTTTCAATGAATGAGGGAATTTATCAGTGTGCACCTCTAATGGTTAAGTTATAGATATGCCTGTCGTATTAAAGGTGCAAAGATGCAAACATAATAAAGCAGATAATGCGGGATTCCAATGGATAAACAAAAAAGTTAAAGCCCGATTAGGTAATAGTTGTTGACTCTGTATTCCGCGTTGTTCCAGAATTGTAATTACGGGAGCTAGCGCTTCTTATGCCTGCCCTGAAGGAAAATAGATCGGAACCTTCTGCCTCACAAGTAAACAACTCCCAACTTGTTATTAAGATAAGCTGCAGACAATCCAGGTGATCACTTGAAGCAGTGCATGGTATTTTCAGATAAAAATATGAATCACTTGTTCAGAGTGCTAATAATAAATTACTGCCGAAAAGTGATATATTATGTAGGATTGCTTGTTTTAAATAAATTAGGCAAATCGCTAGGCAACGACATTAAGAAAAGTCTTATAACGCATTTTTACTAAAATCTAGTTGTCTACATGTAACTTTAATTTTTGTGACATTGTCAGTTAGTTGTCAAAATGCATTGCACATATGCAAATAAAGACAGATTTACATTAGAAAAATATAGTTGTCCTATTTTTTTTTGCTCACGACAGTACTAGTTACATTATTTACAATGTCAAAATTCAATTGTTTTCATGGCCAACTATGCTGACTCAAAAACAAAACCTTTGAATGGCGTTTTACCATATTTTATTAATTTTCTCAAAATTTTTGTTATGGTGGTGTATACTTTTTTACGTAATTGAATGCAGAAAGAGAATCTCTACAAAAATCGTCAAGAAAAGTATAGCATACCACTTGAAAAAAAAAAGTTGACTATCGTTACTTTGGCATATGTTTTCTTAACTGCTTCTCAAGTCACCGAGGTAGCTCCTTGAAAATCCAGAACGATTTTGTGTTAGGTAAAGAGAAACGAGGCCCTATAGTTTATAGTGGAGTCCGAACCACGTCTTGGGGATAATTTTATAATTAAAATTATTTCGCGGTGAGCAGGGATTGAACCTACTTCGCTAGGTATGCCAGTATGCAAGCTAGATGCGCTAAACCACTGAGCTACCGTCCCCCTGTAATCAGAGGGACGATTTAAGGACGTCATTTGATAGAGCTCGACAAACGATTTACAAATATATATGGTTTGTTGTAGTTTTTTGTTGAAATAAAAAAATGTACAGGTGCGCGAATAACAAACTGAATCATCCAGTATAAGAAGAAAAGAAGTCATACACGCACTAAAACACTGCCAAACATTAGCCACCCCCATGTCTAACTCGAGGCAGATTATTTTAAATATTAAATTAATAAAATTCAATGATCAATTATTTCCATTTACTAGAGTGCAAACATAGTATCAACATGTTTTCGTTTAAAGAGACTTGGCTGGGAAATCTAGATGTGAAAAAAGTGATTCCTTAGGCAGTGATTTTTTAAATACATGATCGTAGACAAAATTCGACATTTGTGCTCATTCACCCACTGGAAAAAGGAGCTTAATTGTGGGTCATTCTCATATGTTTTTAATTTTGGTGTACACTAATAATTTACCAGTGTAGAACCACAAGAAAAAACTAATTCTGTGTTTAACGTCTGATACTAAGTAGATTAATGACAGTTCCTAATATTTTTCTTATCTGTGAATAAGATTTTAAATCGCCTTGGTTCAGTTGCATTGCTGAACCTTTCTAATAAAACAAACAACCAAAGCTAGGAGCTTAAATATAATATTTACTAAGATATAAAACGCTTCAAGTTCAAGTTCCAAAAAGTTATATAATATTGCATCCATGCCGAATCGGGTAGACAAATTTTATAACAAGTACCCCATATCAAACTTGGAACCCTCCTTGACCTCCTTGGTCTCCCCTCGTTGCGATTCTCGTCAATTCTCGAGCGTTTACGTCCTACATACGCGCTTAGAAATAAGAAGAACTTAAAGAGATTATCACATTCACTCCTTAGTTAACTCTCGACGCAGGATAGTGTAAGAAGTTTATTTTTTTATTGTTTACATGAGTTGGCGTCAGTTTCAAATTTAATTATAATGCGGTTGTTAATTGCCTCATTGTGGCTTGGTTAATTTTTGTTCTTAGTGTTGTGCACAGACCCATGGATAAGGGTGTTTGGTATTGTATTTTACTTCGGGGGTGTGACCATTCGTGGGTACTCTGTTATAAACTTGATAAAAATATTTCTCATACCGTGTTCTAATGGAATTTGGTTATAAAATTATTTTTGTTAATTAATATGACTAATGTATCATTGAACATTAATTACTGTGTTGTTTTTTTTAATAAGAGTGCTGATATTTAATTAATTGTAATTATTAAAAATCATTATACTTGATAATCATATACTGTAAAATTAGTTAATAACTATTATTTAATATAAATTAAGTAACCCATAAGTTAATAACTTTTTATTATTGTTTCGCTTCCGAAGTATTATGCAGGAATTATTTCAAATAATGTCCATAATGGTGTTATGACCAAATATTCCTTAATGTGTCCATGTAATGTGTATTCAATACAAGTTCCACTTCTCAATCATGTCAGTGTATTGTGACTTAACTGCGTATGTAGTTTGCTTTCTAATGCATAATTTATTGTTTTTCTAGCAGCAAAATGAAGCAAGTCCTTTGGTCAACCGTTGCTATAGTGTCCTTAGCCGCCATCTGTAGTATAGCAGAAAGTAGGACTATTGTTAGAAGGGAAGCACATGAGATAGACCCAAATGAACAAGTACGTATGAAGACTGCTCACAGAGCATATAATTAAGTTGTATACATCGATAAATTATAGTGTTTATCTAATAATATTGAAAGATGAAGTAGTATGGCAAATAAAAAATAATACAAAGGGAGCTTTTATAAACATGCACCGAGATTTCGTTCCGGTTTTAATAAATGCTTTCATCCCTTTATGACGTAGTACTTAAGTATTTATAACGATATGTCATGATTAACTAATAGCGTTGAAGGCTGAAGTGGTGTTTCAAATAGTTCGGGTAAGCGTTAGGCGTTTAGCAAATAAAAAAAAATTCAACAGGAGCTTATGTAAATGTATACCGAGATTTATTTTTAGTTATAATAAATGCTTTCATCCTTTCCTAATTGGAATGAACATGTTTGGCAGCGACGACTGGAGGATAACCGTGTTGTTAATTTCGATTCTTGGATACTGTACAGTAATAAAAAGTACATTGATATTAATAATTTCGATTTACTTTCACTTTCAAGAAGCCGGTAACCCAGCCGTGAACTTCAAATTTATATCAAGTTTTAAAAGTGTCTACCGGACATTTAATTATAGTATTAAATAGGAAAGCACATTTTATATTAGTTAATTTAAATCATAACTCAACAACCAATGATCTATTTACATAATCTTGAATGCTAAAGATATACACGTACCGCATCATCACTTTTTCTTTCGCTGTTAGATAACCATGTGAAATTACCAACTTTCTTCTAACCGTTGTATAGCTACACATAATACCGTTATTGAGAGTTTAATGATTCCACAGATTGAACACGTTTTAGGAGAAGGTCATCTTCGAGGTCAGATCATTGAATAACAATATAAATAATATTATTTATCCGGCGAACTTTTATGTCCATATTTGGCGAAGAAAGTAACTAGTGTGTTATACAGGTTATATACGTTTTCAGTTAATTATAGGTTAAGTACCTAGAGTTTTACTTTTGATAATACCATTTGACAATACCATGTGGTTAATGTACATATTTCTTATAACACATTCAAGGCAAAGTTTGATTTTTCAGAAATTTGCAGCATTAGCACAAATTAGCATTGCATGGAAATTAGTATTTTGATGTAGTTTCCAAATTTCCATCGCCACTTTTCCTGTTAGTGTTGATATTATCGACCTTTTTCAAAATACTTGGTTTGATATAATCAACTAAAGAAGCTTTTTCGGAAAGGAAAAAATAATTTAGTAAATAGATCTTCAACACATTTTGGAAATAGTTTCTAAATACGCTACAGAACTCTAATGTTCTATGAACGTCTTCAGCAGTAATTTTGATATTTAATGTTCTTCTGTTTGCATCCAATTCCAAATAATGAATTGTTCTACATCTAGCCATCTTGACCCATATCCATGTTATGATAAAGGACAATGGATATGGAATAAAGTCCCAATATTTTTATTTTTTGGACTTCCTGCCACATTTATCTCTACTTTTAAATATTATCTGAGGAACCTACAAAATAATACAATTCTGTGTATGTTGAATACACAGCTCTAAGGATATGTTTGTTATATTCAATATCCGTAGTAACTTAACTTACACTGAACTGTTGATATACTTAACATTTTTATTTTGCACAATGTTAAGTTTATGAAATTCTCATTCTAACGTTGACAACCTGGGTTGTTCGAACATCTACGGAACAATTCGACAAGCATCTATCCTCATTCATCTCTCACCGCACTATCTGGATGTGGAAGAGTGGAAGTAATTAAGCCCTTTCTAATAATGCAATGAATAAGTAAAGTGACAATAAAAAAACCGCTGCCTAAGAAATCACTTCTTCCACATTCAAATAGAATCTCACACTCTATTTGAAAGAAAACATCTTAATACTATATTTACACTCTAGTATGTGGAACTGACTCCTCATAGAACTTTAATAACACAATGTTTGAAATCTACTGCAGAAAAACCCATAAAACGATATACCACTCAACATCTTCTTGAGAACTTTTGTTTTCGTACACATTAAATTACAATTCAATTTTTTTCTGGACCCTTACCACTTTGCTTTACTTACTTAACCCCCAACATCGTTCAACAAAGTAAGCTCAAATTATAATCTAGTTCAGGATATCGATATAATATAGAACTGTATTAAATTTCAAGTCAATATCCTAATTTCAATGTGTTAACCCCATTAATAATGGTGTTAACCCCTTTAATAATGGAGTGGCGGTAGAGGTGGAGGTGAGAGATGCCAAAAACATTTAAACCTTGGCTTTTAGTATAGATACCAAATATCAAGTTTCTGAAATTTAGCAGCTTTTTTCTTATTTAACCTTTTAATAATGGAGTGAGGTAGTGGTGGGTGGTGGTACATGCAGTTAAATAATAGAGACCTTCTATTCTATTACAAATAGTAAATTTCAAGTTTCTCGACTCTCATCAGGTGGCTCTATTTATTTCCCCCTATTTACCCCCACTTACCACCAAACCCTTCCATGGAATAAGATGAAAATATAATTTAGTTCCAGAAATCATTATAATACATACGTATACACCAACTTTCATTGTATTATGGTAAGCCTTTTAATAATGAAGTGGAAGTGGCAGATATTATTAAACAATTTGAGATCTTGGCTCCTAGTATATATACCAATTTCCAAGTTTCTGGGCATTTACTAGCTTGATTCACTTATTTACCCCTTTTTACTCTCCAATTCTTCAATTGAATAAGCTTAAAACATAATCAAATTCTAAATATCGTTATAATACATACGTGTGCCAAATATTAAGTCAATACCGTAAACCGCTCCAAAGCAATCGTTCGCACAAAAAAGGGTCAGATCAACGGACATATTTTCTTCGCTCTCATGATATTGTAAACCTATTTCAACAAAAAAAACCATTTTTTTTAAGATTACTTCCACTTCACTATGTAGATGTGGACGTAATTATCAGTGGCGTCGTAAGATGGGAAAATGGTGATATAGATTTGAAAACTAAAACTAAAACTAAAGTAATTGACCTCGTTTCTATGTAGATCATTCCTTTGTTATTCCTTGTTGAATGTTTATTAAATATATCCCAAACATACTTTTGAAATTCATTGTATACAGAATAGTAGTAATTTTAAAAAAAAATTAATGAAAGATTTTCCGCAGAAAACGCACAAAATGTGGTTTTCTAAACTGTAACTATAGAGTCCTTAGAGTTCAAAATTTCTGTTCCCATAATAAAATAGGTAAAAATTGATATGTTTTAAAAAATCTGAATTTGTGTAAAGAATTCCGAGGGCACTGCAGCCTTTTTTATTCTCCTCCTCTTTTGATGCTAAAATAGGCAGACCTATTTTAGTATTTTTGTCTTTCCCATTGTATTACCGATCAGGTTTTAAACTGTCAAGTGTTAATGGAATCTCGATCTGTTTATGTTTCTCCGTGAATCCTATATCTTTTGTGGGCCTTGCAGTTGTATATAAAGTTTGTGGTTCCTTACCGCATAATCTGAACTCCAAATTACCGCCAAATTTCCCAATTGTGTGCTAGGACTCTTAAGAACCTCGTTATAATGGCCAACTGCGTTTGGTTTTTTGTGAGCAATTCTTCAATTTATTTTTGGTCCTTGTAGTCCTTTGATGAGTGTTTTGCCATGTCGATTTCGTAGAATGTGCCATTAGCGGTTTTTTGTTAGTTCTTTGAGCACCATTCTGGTTGAGGTTTTAGTAATTTCCAGCACAAATCCGGGTCAAATGTTGTATTGGTTGCTCCTTATTTAGCAGGTTCAACTTTCTCATTGTCATTTATTTTGTAGTTTAACTCAGTATCTCTCAAATTTGTAAGCTCATTATGGCAGTTCCGTACAATCGACATGATATTTTGTTAGAGACTGGCTTTAGTGCCACCTGACTGTCTGATACAACATACAAACGAGATCTGATGATTAACGTATTGTCCATTGACATTATATCAGAATTTATGTCTTATACTGCAGTGTGTTGTCTAAGAGAAAGGCTTGTACTTGCTTTTTGTCTTTCTCATTGTGTCACTTTTCCAGATTTTGTATCCGCTCTAGACCTATCAGTATACTAGGTTAGGCCTTGGCATAATGTATTAGGAGCCAATATCGACCCATCCCTTCTATTAGTGATATTGAAAAATTTGTTAAAGGTGATTTAGTTCAAGAAAAATCGACATTTGGATTGGTATTCAATAAATTCTAAACTGTGAATTTTAAAAAGTCTGTCGGTATAAAGCTAAGGAGCTAGTTGAGACGCATCAGTCAGCAAGTAAATAAAGGAAGGTGTCGGACATAGTGTAGTAATGGTGGGCAAATTTAAAGTTAGAATTTAAAAGAATTATACATTTTAATTTTTACTGAATGCCCGTACCACCAAAGATTTTAATACATATAATACTTCTTAGCATATCTGACCTTTAACTTGAAAAACTTTTGAAATATCATAAGCAGAATAGGCTAAATATGGTGATGCGTGGATAAAATTTTCCTCAATATATTTTATATTTTAGTGTCAGTTTATAAAAATAAACTTGTTCTCTAATAAGTTCGTGCAAAATATATTATCCCTTTATATGATATCAATTTAAAAAAGAAATTACAGGCAAACATATCAGATATTTCTTTTCGTGTATGGCTTCTTTGCTTTTTCTAAACAAAATATACTAGGCGCTATTTTAAAAACTATAATTTATTTTCTCAATTTGTTTAATATATGACATATTGTAGTCTGCGTGTATATTTAAATAGTACTGTGTTTATTTAAGTACAGGTTTGTTTGAATAACGTATTTATTAAATTCAGAAGCTGTTTCCTAATGAAATTAAAACATCTTAAATGTTTCTCTATTACCAACTTTGGTATTACACAATTTAGTCAATACATTAACCTTTTATTAAAAATACTTCTTACTCTGAATTTTCCGTAACAATTTGTATGTAATGAAAATATCTTATAAACCATTAATTCCGGGACAAATAAATGTTCATTTATTTCAATTATCCATTTAACAATTCTACAAAGCCATTTAATGGGCTATACTCGATATGTAAGCTATGTCAGTTGTAAATTTCTTGTTTCACTAAGTAAAGTTACATTTGAATTTACGCTTTATATTTTTTAAACACACTGTATGACAATACATGAATAGAAATTTTAAGCCAGCTGCATTAAACGCAATCTAAGTTCAAAGGTCATTATTGCCAAACATTTTACCTGTTTTTAGATCATTAAAACAAGTACACTTGTCTGGTTATTAGCTTAAGACATGATTAAAGCACTTCAAACTGGAATATTTTAATATGACATTTACTGTAAAAGTAACTGCAACTGCTGCAAAATTAACAATCTCGTTGTGCAATGGTTTATAAACCCGCAATAAATTTAAATAAATTAATTAGTGTACAGTATTTTATATTTTCAGTAGTAGTTTAATTATCTTTCATATTTACCTAGTGCAGTGTGGAGTTTCCCTTGAAAAACGAAAGTACCATAGAATAGCCTTCTAATTCTAAGTGTAAATATGCATTTAGTTTTTATTGTTGTGCATAATATGCATTTAAATTCATGTAGATGTAGGTTGTATTAAAACTGGATTTTAATTCTTGGTATTTCTGATGTGTTAAAATAAATGACAGTTTTTGTACTCACATGCAAAAATTTGTTTAACAACTGCTTCCTCCGCAAAACGTGATGTCAAGTTGAGTGTTGTCATTGTAGGGTCATAATAAGATACGTATTCAAAAAGCTTTGATGAGGAGTTTAAGTGTTAAAATCAAAATATATATAGTTTTATTGTAGAAGTAAAATGAAATTTGAGCATTCATGATTTAGTACAGGCAAATTAACAATTTAGGGTAACAAAAATTAATAAAAAGATCATCTCTGGGATTTAAGTAGGTAGTAACCTGGAGAATTAGATGATGCATTCTTTGCACTTCCAAGTTCCGGGAAAATTCAAAAAAATTTGGAAAAACTTTTTGATTTTCGGTTTTTTTGCTCTAGCGGCCAAAATAAAGAAAGAAGTTCCCAACAAAAGTGGTAGCTCGTCTTTTTCTCTACAAAAGAGGTATTTACAAATTTTTGTCTTACTTAAGCCGTTTAGAAGATAAATCGAGTTTTCCACTTATAGTTTTAAGCCGCTTCGAAATGCGCGAAAAATGAGAATTGTCCAGGAGTTTCGTACGACCGGGCTCATCGATCGATAATTCTTACTATTCAGAGCCTCTAATAAAAATGAAAATAACATAAAATGTAGAGAAAGGTCTCAGTTTTAATGTGGAACTAATTACAAAATTCATAGAAAATTTTATCAAGGAGAGAAAGTGTCAGAAGATGGCTTAGTGAACTTTGTACAGTTGATCCACAGATTTATTCATATCTTGGCCGGGAGTTGTTAGAGCGATAATAAATTTTGCTTGTATATTCTTATATAATGATATATTAATCCAATTAACATTTTATTGCAATTACTTTTGTTGGAAAAATATGCCTTGCGATCAAAGTAGAGGGTATATTTCTAATCTATCAATCACCTCCAAAAGTTGGAGTTCAATTCGGTATATCTTAAGTAATAATAATAGCATAGTCTTAATTTTTGGACTATGAGTACAATAAAACATATTCTTTCGAATGACTTTAGAGTTTTTTAAAGCACGCAGTACTTTTTGAATTTGTCGACATTATTCATACACGTTTAGAAAATGCATAATTATACAGTAAAACATATACAACTTATTTGTTTTTAACATTCCTCAATGAAATTTTCACAAAATATAGATTAAAGTGCGTGGAATCAAATCCATTCAGTGAAAAAGCATCCATTGTTACGGGAAAAATAGGCAGGATGCATAAAACTCAAAGATGTGAATAAATCAATTGTACAAAGTTTACTAAGCCATTTTCTAACACTTTTTTCTCTATGATCAAAATTTGTATGAATTTTGTGATTAGTTCCACGTTAAAGCTGAGACTTTTCTCTACATTTTATGTTGCTTTCATTTTTTTAGCGGCTCTGAATAGTAATAAATATCGATCGATATGTCCGGTCGTAGGAAACTCCCAGAGAATTCCATTTTCCATTTCGGAGCGGCTCAAAACTGTGGTGGAAAACTAGATTTATCTCCTAAACGGCTTAAGTAAGACAAAAATTGGCAAAGACCTATTTGGTAGAGAAAGAGACGAGCTATAAATTTGGTTGAAAACTTTTTTCTGTATTTTCATTATTTTAGCCGTTAGAGTAAAAAAACCGAAAATCAAAAAGTTTTTCCAAATTTTTTTGAATTTTCCCGGAACTTGGAAGTGCAAAGAATGCATCATCTAATTCTACAGGTTATTAACTACTTAAATCCCAGAGATGATTCTTTTATTAATTTTTGCGAGGTTTTTACAACATTTTGCCTTCATTGCCTGTACTAATTCCTTATCATGAGAAGCAAGACCACCAATTACTAGTACCGAATTTGATGCAAATAATTAATACAAAACTCGGTACAATATTACAGTCATATTTAAGAAGAAACTGTCGAAAATTAAGGTTTCTTTGCGTTGCATAAACATTTGTATTCAGTGATTCCGTATTTTGCTGGTATCGAATCCAGTCAATAAATTATAAAACAAATAACTGGAACAATGTGGCGTGCATTTTTGCAAATCTTCTGCAGATTTCCATCAAACATGATTTATCATGGTTTTTGGCATTGCTGATACAGTTGAACGTGATGTCAAAAGATAATAATAAATAATGGTAGATTCAATATGACGGCCATTGTTGTAAATTCTTACGCGGCACAATACATGATTCTTAATCTGCTGTGAAACTATAAAAGATCAATATCGTCGTTATAATTTCGAAACGTTCAGGTCTATTGAGACTCACTCTTAATTATATTTCACACAGTAAGTTCAGCCGATAATTTTACTGCATGAGAACCCGTCCAAGTTATCTAGTATTAGTTGTCCTCTGTCAAATAATATCTAAAGTCTTTCTGTCGTGAGCACTTATTCTGTCGTTTCAGCATCATCTGGTCACAAACGGCATTCGGCATTTTCCACTAGTTCCATTTTGTGTAGGTAATGACATTGTCAGCAGTACCCAAGTATATAGACTAATTAGAGTTCTTAGGTGTAGCTGGTTTAATTCTACTAATATTTCAATTTTTGACAATGTTATGTAATGAACTACTTCGAGTGAATCCGCTTGTTACTGTCACTACTGGAGTATTTTCCTCGCAGCATAGACTAAGGTAGCTGTCCTGGTAGAACTATTTTGTTGTCTTTCATGTCATTGTGGTATTTAGGCTAGAGGTAATTTGTTACTTCTGTCCAATCGGGCCAGTGCTTTTTAGTATTACAGCGGTAGTATACAAGAGCATTAAGAGCTGCTTGTCTATTTGAAAATTATTTTATTTCATACTACCCGGTAAATCGAACATTACGGTATCTGATACCGTAATATCAGTATCAGATGCTGTAATATGTTATCTAGCAACACATCATATTATTGTAATTAGTAAGCAATTATTTTTTAGTTTTGACTTTTGATTTTTCACTTAAAAATAAAAGACATAAAATATTTAAATGTACAGTTTTAGCAATATTTAATACATGTTAAAGACAATCATAATTAACTATGACAACAATTGCTATAGCATCGTTAAGGTGATTGTTTGATTACGAACTAATATTTTTTAAATCTCAAAAATTATAACTTTTTAATCTTTTTAAAAATAATTATAAAGAATGTATGAAATAAAATATACGACACACATCCGGTAGGTCTCATTACAGTACTCGCTTATATTCCGGACTCGGCTCCTGTGTCGCCTCGTCCGTAAAACAACTCTTACTGTAATTAGTCACCTACCGGACTTATAACGCAAATAACTATTATTGATCTGTGCTTTGGATGCGTCTCTTCCGACCTATATACAGTTCAATGATATGTTTGTGCCTGATACATATATACACAGTAATATTACTGTGCAGGTTCCAAGTTATTGGTACCTTTGATTTGCAACTATGCTCCAGTTTATTTAGAGGTTTAGGAGCCGTTTGTGAACCAACGACTGTCTGGGCAGCTGTCAAAATAGCTCGTGGTTGAACACGGTAGACATTTGAAGGCAATCTTAGGATGTTGTCACTGTTTGTGTCATCTAACGGTGTATTGCGCTCTATAATGTCAGCCTGCGGTTTTTTAATCACTGCTTGTTGGAGTCAATATGTTTGTTGCACACCTAACCAGTCTTTCCAAATTAATGTGGAAAGAAGATTAATTCAGGAAGATCTCCAGTCATGCCAGACATGCTTGTTTCTGTATCCAGATAGTTTGGCTTTGATTGTTTGTATTGCAGCCGAGTCAACCACCAAACTATGATTATGGTTATTTACTATCATGGGTCTCCTTGTCTCTCGCAATTCGGGCTACAGATCTACAAGATCTTCCAATTACGGCTGCCATATTGTGTCTGCAATTATACTTCTTATAAATTTGTTCATTATAGGGGTATGCAAGAAATTTTGCTGGTCGTTCGTGGTACAAGGGTTGTACTTGAAAGATTTTTTGATTTCTAGTTGTTCTAGCAGATCTAAACGTTTACCTTTTCTTTCTGAATGAAGTAAATTTATGTTATCAGTATCTATGAAATGGTTGTTTTCAATACAGTGTGTTGATATTCCTGTATTTTTATTGTTATTTAAGATAGATCTTTTACGTTCTTTTACCCTGTTTACAACGCTTCTAACACTCTGACCGATATAGACAGCATCACAATTTTACAATTAATTTTATATACACCAGATTTATCCATTTTATTTAGCTTTTCTTTGTTATTAACCAAAATGTTTCCCATATTTGTTTTGTTCACACTTATTGTAGAGATACCTAAATTGTTTAATATTCTAGAAATTTTGTTACATAATTATTAAAACTATATTTTGTAGGTTTGTTAGGCACAGTGAAATATTCTTTTTGACGCATTTTGCGTTGTTTGTTTTTGACCATGTTATCTATTAGTGACTCGTTATATATATACAACAGCATTTATAATAAAGGAAAGCTATTAAATCTTATACTTATTGTTGGGTTAACAGTCGCACAATGAGTGAATGGTTAATTTAATATGTAACAATGACCGTGTGATTAAATATTAAACATTTCTTTAAACATATCCTTTACTACTGCAGGAACTAGGAAACGGGAGAAAATGTAAACTTGTATAATAATAGACGTTTCATAAGTGCTATTAGGTATATTAAAAAACTAATTGGATATATTTTCAATTTACACAGGGTGAAGCATTTTCTACTTGCGACTGCATATACGTTTTGCTCTCATGAAGGTATTTGTTCTATTTAAACGCAAAAAACATTTTGTTTCACATGAAATAAAAAGTAAATATAAATGCATTTCAATAATCCTGAAAATATACAAGGTGTCCCAAAACTAAACGTCATCTCATGGAGGGCTAGTAGGCCGGCTCATAACTGACTGGAATACCAAAATTTAATATGACCTTAATAAAAAATTGTTAGTTTTTGAGATATTGGCACTTTTATGAATTTCGTGAAAATCGACATATTAGATCAGTTCTTCGTGTTTCCAGCTACAAAATTCCATATTTTAAGATTCCAATTTGTTACGTAATCCTGAGTAGCCCTGCTGTTGATCACAGCCCTAAATAAAGTTAATAGTGCCATACCTTTGGAAAAAAAACATTATTGCCCGATTCCTACTGTAAAAGAAAGGTACCACTCTAACCCGGCAAGCTATTTTAAAAAATTGCTCGTTTAGTGTAGTTTTTTAAATGCTATAATATTTTCTATGTCATACTTTAGAAAAGGGGATATTGCTATTTTACTGCAAAAGGAGCTCATTGTGAAATGATTTCAATAATTAGGAACTCGGATGAAAACACTTGTATTTATTAAAAACTAACCAAAATACAAATAAAAATCAAAAAAATGTGTCTTGCCTGACACCAATCGATTGCAAACGCGGCATCTTTTAAAAAAGGTTCTTTTTATTCGCCTTACGCTTTCTGCGACATTTGTTTGATGTGAGGCTTCGTTAATATGGTGTCTCAGTTGATTTACATTATTTATTGGTTCTGCATAGACTATCTAAATAAATAAATGGGACCAAGATGGCCGATCCATCTCTGTAGATAACTTTGGTTCAAATAATTTCTCACACCTCGTGCGTAATGAGCTGGACAGTCGTTACTTTAATTTAACAAGTGTTCTCATTCGAATTTCTAATTACACAATCCCGCAAAAGAAAAAAAGTTTAGACCCAGTAACTAAACCTACCAATCTTCATGTCTCCTGAATGCAATGCCCCTATCAGAATTTCATTTTATTGTTGTCTTTTTTTTTATCTTAGATTCATAATACAAAAATGCTATTTCAAAGATAAAACTAACTCTGCATGAAAAAACAGTGTAAAAACTTCCTATGAACATATTTCCGAATTGAGCTACGGTCCTCTGAGAATGATGCCTAAATATACGTTTTCATAGATTATCGAAATACTTTGGGCTGCTTTGGTTCATGATTTTGCAATAGTAAGTCCCATTTTTCTACAATACGAAACAAGACTAACTTTATCTCTTTGCGGAGAAATCAGGGATAGTTGCCATTCGTTTCTGGTTTTAATTTTAGTTTAAAACTTAAATATTATTAATACCATATGTATGAAAAAGGCTCCCTCGACAATTGGCAATACGATAACCACTTTTCGAAGAAACTTAGTTTATATAAAATATTGACAGTTCGGTTGGTAATGAGCACTTTAGTGTGGTGGCAAGGCGTCGTTTGAATCTAGTTTCTCCAGACCGCTAGATAAGAAACAATATGCTAGTAGGTTGACCGCCGTGACCTCCGGATTTAAATCTGATAAACTATTTTCGATGAGGTCATAAAAATAATAAGCTTTTATAACAGGACTAGTGAGGATGATACGCGGGTAGACATGATATCGGCATTTGCGAAATTGCTAAAAACCATTAATAATGTTTTATGGTTTTATTTATATTAACATCCTGGCGGAGTTTAGCTATTGTTATCCCTCACTCCCATTCAACCAGGACATGAACTGACAACATATACATAGACATAAACTTATTGTTCGCCTTGCTAAGACCTACATCGAACAAGAAGGAAAGTACTGTGAATAAGCTTTAAATTTTTGTTTAATTTGAAGTCGGTTATTTAATAATGCAACGTTTTGCAGAAATGAGGTTTTGCTACAAATGCTTCATTGAAAGTAGTTTCCTTATTTTTTTCCTTCTTCAATCTACAAAATATTACAATTAACCAGTATGTTACTGGTAAATAACCTCTACGCCTGTGACTTTTACGTCAAAGGATCAGTTATAGGTTGCTTTTTTAAATAAACAACACAAATAAATATAAAAACTTGAAATTAAATATTTCGAAGACATTTCGAAAATCTATTTCCTTTTTCAAGGCTTTTTTTGATAAATCTTTTTTGCTGTGTATGATAAATACACTGCTCTAAGAATGTTTGTTATATTCAATATCCATAGATCTTACACTAAAAGGTCTGGATGACTCACCCACGTATTGTTTGTTGCACTCACTCAGAATACTATAAAAACTTTATAAATATTGAGGATAACAATCAGGTACGACAAAAACCTGAAAAACGTTACACAGCGTTAATTCCTTATGTATGCGGATTATCCGAAAAGTTGCGCCGCATCGGTGATAGATTTGATATTAGGGCGGTATTTTAAACAAACAACACTTTAAGATCTATTCTGACAAAGACGAAACCGAAGAACCACGAGCAAAATTAAAAAAACTGCATTTATAGTATTCCGTGTGAGTGCAACAAACAATACGTGGGTGAGTCATCCAGACCTTTTAGTATAAGATTGGGCGAACATCAAAATTATATCAGAAAAAATGAAATTCAGAGTTCCAAGATCTACGAACACGCTTGGGAAAATGGACACAGAATAAACTGGGACTCGGCAGAAATTTTAACAAAAGAGGCAGATAGCAGAAAAAGAAAAATTAAAGAACCCGCAATAATATTATTGAATGAGGATAGATGCGTGTCGAATTGTTCCGTAGATGTATGTACAACTTGGTTGCCAATGTTAAAAGAAGAACTTCACAAACTTAACATTGTATAAAAACTGAAAAAACTGTTAACTCTATCAACAGTTCTATGTAAATAGTACGTATCTCTGGATATTGAATATAACAAACATTCTTAGAACTGTGTATTTATCATACACATCAAAAAAGATTTTTTTTAAAAAGCCTTGAAAAAAGAAACATAATAGAGTTTCGAAACGTCTTCGAAATATTTAATTTTAAGTTTTTATACTTATTTCTGTTGTTTATTTAAAAAAAGCAACCTTTAACTGATCCTTTGGCGTAAAAGTCACAGGCGTAGAGGTTATTTACCAGTAACATACTGGTTAATTGTGATATTTTGTAGATACCCCGAGCACCGCTTAAAAAGAAGATATACATGTTGAAGAAGGAAAAAAATTAAGATAATGCCACAAATAACATTTAGACAATATAAAGCAGTTTCCTTAAAAAAAATCTCGAACGTATGTTTATAGTTCACTACATATATTTAAGGCAAATAAAGAAGCCATAAAAACACACCGTAAATCACTGTCTCGTTAGGATAAGGAATATCCCTCAGAGCCGCACGAAAATGTTTGTGCCCAATAACAGTCTTTGGTAAATAAACAGTCATTTGGCAGTGACACAGTGTTTTGCTTAAGTCGAGATAAGAATAATATCATATTTTTCGAGCATTGACAAATTCGATATCCCATGATACACTGACAATATTAAGTTCGAGGGTAGGGTTTACATACCTGCTGTAATCCTAAAACAATTTCGGAAGGAAGGAGTCGGGTAACTATATCAAAATAATTTGAAATTATAATTGAAACAGGTGCATTACCTTTAATTTCTTATTTTAATCTTGCCAGAACGTACTTTACCCGAGAACTATGTATTAAGTAATACATTATATTTATGGTTTACTATTTTCTACGAATATATAGCATGCCCCGCTCTCCCGCTGTTTACGTAAACGGTACAGCTTTGAGGTTTTCTAATTGCTTTAAATATATGTAGAGAACTATACACTAATTTCTTTTATTATTCATGTACTTCAAGTTTTGAAAGTATGTCCGAGATAATCAGTAAAATTCTGTGTTTAGGCGCCATCATCTGAGGGTTGTAGCTCCCTTAGGAAGCATTTCTGCCCATATGTTTACAGGAAAATTTCTTGGTATTTTTTACATGTAGAATCAGCGCCTCAAGGGGAATGTGAACATTTCACATCACCTGTATATTATATAATTATGTGAATTAATAATTGTAGTTAAGTACAGAACTTCTTAATATGATGAATAGCTCGTTCATTAGGTAATATCGTAAGAACTAATGAACTTAATGCATACATTATTTCAGTAATAGAAATAATTAAATTTCAATCCACCAGCACCATGCAAAATAAAGCGTGAAAGTTGGTATTAATAAAATAGTAATCATAATTTATTTATAATGCAAACGATACCTATATAATTATATAATAGATAATAATTCCTGTAATACTAAATTGCACAAATGGAAGGACAATGAGTGCCTATAGATCTGTAAATAGGACATTTGAGTAGCGAGTTACAGATGTCTCGAGAAATGACTAATACTTGCTCAGAAGCGAAATCAGTTGAACCAACTGTTTTATTTTACTGCGCTATTAACAAAAATATCCATGTTGACAATATCTGCATTTGCTTATGTTACTTGATTATGTAATATAAAATTAATTGGCACTAAAACAAAAGGTTTAGTGTAGACTAAAGATCCGGAGAAATATACTTAAATGTCTTTATTATAATATCGTTATTCGCATCATCATCATCATCATCATCATCATAACATATTTATTTAAATTCATAAAATACGAACATTGCCTCCCTGGATCGCGATCCGGAGCCAGCCAAAAAATCACGTCGCGCAGCGTTGTAGTTTACGTAGAGTTGAGCGGTTTGGCTCAATAAAATTAATATAAAATGTAAAAACTCCTGCAGCCGCGCCGGTGGCGCTATAAAATTAACATTAAAATTAATAATATCTGTATTACAGATTTAAAATATTTAAAATTAACACTATAAATATTATTGGGGCACAGAACATTAAACACTATTCAAATATTGGTTGCTGGCATGGGGAAAACACCTCAATGAAAAAACACGTTCTGTTCGTATCAAAAGGTACATAATATGAAGAAATTGAAAACATCAAATTGTATAGAAAAGTAATCACTGTTTATTTAGCTTTGAAGTGTTTCAATTGAACATATTGTACTATTAATATCTAGTTATTTTCGAAATTATTAACAAATATATTTAGAATCACAGTCATTCTACAATTCCTTTTTGTGAGAAAATTTCAAATCTAAATATCTGTTTTTTATGAGAAACACATCAATCAAATTCGTAAACATATAAATCCTGTTACGTCAAGCTTAGCAAATGTCACAATAAAAGATGTATACTTTAATTAAAAACATATCAGCTATTAACTATACCTTAGCTTTAGCATACAAGTGTTTGTCGTATCACAAAATTTAATATTGTCTAAATGTTATTTGTGGCATTATCTTAATTTTTTCCCCTAACTCTTTGGGACTTCCTCTTCACATTTTCTTTTTAAGCGGTTCTCGGGGAATCTACAAAATATCACAATTAACCAGTACTTGCTGGTAAATAACCTGTACACCTGTGACTTTTACGTCAAAGGATCAGTTAGAGGTTGCTTTTTTAAATAAATAACGCAAATAAGTATAAGAACTTGAAATTAAATATTTCGCCGACGTTTCGGAAATCTAATCTGTTTCCTTTTTCAATGCTTTTTTGAACAATCTTCTTTGCTGTGTATGATAAATATACAGCTCTAAGAATGTTTGTTATATTCAACCTCTAACTGATCCTTTGACGTAAAAGTCACAGGCGTAGAGGTTATTTACCAGTAATGTACTGGTTAATTGTGATATTTTGTAGATTCCCCGAGAACCGCTTAAAAAAAATACATGTGGCAGGAAGTCCCAAAGAATTAGGTGAAAAAACAAAATTTCATGTTGTATAATAATACATGATAGTAATTTATTGCATATATAGCCATATTCTTGTGACCATTATCAAACTATAGGCTGATACCAGACAATTAGGAATCTATTATTTCTTTGATGCCGTTGTCAATGGATGAAATATTATCTGTCATATGCCATATAAGTATTTCTTATCTTCAGAAATGACGTTTTAGATGTTTTCATATTTATTATTTAAAAATTTTTAGAATAACTAATATATTCATTGGCTAATTGTATGCTAAACCTCGAATTTAAAATTATTTGAACTGTCACCGGTTTTTTTTGTTTGAACTCATCGTTCTATTATTGGACTTATTAAAATGTTTTCCTCTTCAACTGTGAAATTAAAAGTAAATTTTTGGGATTATTACCTATACCTAAAATTCACTTGGGTTTAACGTCCCGATTTTTGTAATTATGTGATTCATCAAGACTGATCAATTGAAATGCTTAAAAGCAATATATAAGTTACATGTGGTTTTCCAGTTTCTAAGACACACTACTGTAGCCGCCAGGTAGGATCAGGCTGCTGGAAAGACGAACCCTAGCCGCACATCTTCCAAACATGTAAAAACACCAATTGTAGCAAACGTGGGCGATTACGTTAGTAACCAAATGAATGCGCACATATATGTTTTGATCAATAGTGTAATGGACGTACGGTTTTAAAAAGAACGGGCGTTACTTAATCTGCACCAGGAGGCTTCTTCCTATTTGGCGACTACTTTATTTAACCTGAGGATAGCGTGACATCGACTCACGTTCGAGCGACTCCTATGGAGATATAGGCATTCTATATTTATGATCCTTTTCTCACTCCTCAAAATTTTAGTTAAAATTAGAAACTTGTCACCTTGTACCTCTCCCCGAAGTACTTTACGTTGATTGAAACCAACTCTTCTGAAAGACTAAAATCGTCCTAAGTCTCTTCTTTCTAGCAGAAATCACATTTGCTACTTCCTAAATGGACAAAGAAAATCTTTTGAAAAGTCGAATTTTAGTACACTTAAAAAAAACCATTTGTTTGACACATGAAAAACCTCCCTCCTGAGAAAAAATGTAATTTTTCATTGCAATTAAAAAACAATTATGCACAGAAAAAATCATACGTTTTAATCATAGTTTAAGATAAATTTTCATTTTATTAGCATTTAAAAATATTCAAAAATGTGTAAAATTCTCTTGTTATTTTTCATTACAGTTTAGAATAATTTTACTGATTTTGTTAATTTGTTCTATAACAATACAACTAGGTCCCTTAATCGGGACTTGTTATTAACGGGCATAGCAGTTACAGTATAAAGGCTTAACCAACTACAATACAAGTCTCCCAAAATATATTTGGAATGTATTCATTGTAATGAGAAAAAAAATGAGTAATATTTGTGGATTATGATATTGCATTTAATATGCACAAACTCACTAACTAACATTTTCGTTTCTGATAATATTTACTTTATTCGTCATAGTCACTCATCACTTATAATATTTCCTAACATATTCCTATTATTATTTTATTGATATAGTTGCGTACAAACAAGATTCACACAATTGTTCTTGAGGTGGAAAAAATATTTAATAGCACCTTGCCGTTATTTAAAGCTATTTTATTTTATAAAAATAATCAGTATGTAGATTATAAAAAGTGAAACTTTTATAGTATTACCACATTATGTTAATTGCTAATATGTTAATCAGAATGTTGTAATACGTTAAAATATATTGTCTTTCAATACGAATGGTGACCATGACTATATATGACAAGTATTATATTTTATCTAATAAGGCAATATATTTATTTTTGTCAAAAAAGCACATTAATTTTTATTAGTATTTTGGCATCATTTTCTCGCCGCTTTAGAATAACATAGCATTACACATACAACAGTCACTTCATTTCTTGAAAACTATTGTCAGTAGATATGTAAATAAATACTTTGAATCAGTTCGAGGGACTCCATTTTTTATGTATGCATTTACTAATATAATACAACATTATCCTCCAAAAGATACTACATAATTTAGACTAAGAAAATACATATTATAAGATTATGCACTTTAGTGATGCACATATGCACAGTTATTTTAAAACTGTTTTAAGAAACGTGTAATTTGAAATGTATAAATATGTCATCATTAGGTACGTATATAATGTGTAATATTGAAATTTTGATTTTGTGGGGTTCAAGGATAGAACGCTTGCCAACTATTCAAATATAATCTTTTGCTGTTATATCTGGGTTAAATGTTTAACTTGCTTAAGTTTTATCTCGCAAACGTTATTGACTGCCTCGAGGTTGAAGACGTGTGCAGTGAATCTGAAAGGGATGGACAAAGAACCATCAAATATGAGGACGCCTGATGTACGTCTACAAATATTTTACAGAAATGGAACGAAGAAAACTTTTATGAAATAATTGCCTTTCCCCAACATTTGTGTATAAGTTAAATATGGTCTTTGCATTGAAAATAAGAAACAAAAAATTTAAGGAAACACTCACTAAACGTTATTCGATCCATCTGAAAATTGCTGTCGTCTCATAAAGGAATGCCTGCGCTGTTGGCTCCCTCTCCTCAAAGAGACATTTCATATATTTTACTGTAACACTTTGCCTACGTATATTAGGACGTTACGGTTAACAACATCAGCAACAGTATAAAGTATCATAAGAGTTTTACGATAAGATATGCTGTCCTTAGAAATATTGTATGTGTTGCTGATTTTCTTGAACTCATCGAAATCAAAGGGTGCCTTGGGATAAGATAGTTTAAATGCCCTCGATCTCAAATTTTTGAATCGTATCTTTGGCCTAGAAAATAAGGTCTTCAGGGCCCGTACATAAAAATTGTCCTACTTGCTCAAAAATTTTGTTTTTTTTTCTTACAAACATGAAAGCTATCTAAAATTCTGAAAGAATCCATCCATTAATACAGTAGTCTCACAGATCTTTAACCGCAGTTTCTTTGGGCCTTATTGGGCGACATTAAGGTCTCTACAAAAATTTATAAAATGGTGCAAATTTTTTTATTTCATCATATTATTCGTAACCAAAGTACACAATCTTGAAGGTAATTTTTTCCCAAACTCCGTGTCAGACCCAAAATTCATTTTTTTTTTATTTTTGAAAACTTTGGTAATACAATAATAGTAATAGTATATAGTAATATAAGAGATCTTTAGGACAACTATATGCATGATTTTCTTCAGAATTTTGAATTGCTTCAATTTTTTTGGCAAAAATTAAAAACCAAAATAGGTCCTCTTTTGGGCAGGAGGGGCAATATTGATATACGGGCCCTGTAGGTCTTATTTTTTAGGCCCAAGAAATGATCTTATCGGATTTATTCCAAAATTCATGATCGAGGGCTTTTAACCTGTTTTATCCCGAGGTATCCTTTAATCAGGGTGGATTAATGGCATTTTTAACTGAGATACCCAATATAAAGATACAGCAAAGTCGTAGGTTGTAAAACGTATTGAATTATTATTAATTGAAAGTTCATGCAGACATTCTTAATTAAATTTAGTTCGAACTTAGTGATATTGAAGTTTGCTGCCGAACACGGAAATTTAATAATTCTTAATTAACCCGATTTGATTTTGTTTTATAAATTGAGAAGCAAATGCGATCTTCTTGTTGCTTCTTATTGACTCGTTCTACTGACAATGTAGATAATTAATTTAATCAATGACACCATTTCAAGGCAATAATAACACGACTGTATTTCATACCAAATCACTTGATTAAAATTAGAAACCAAACTTCAGAAAAAGAAATATGAAATATACCACTCATTCAAAATTAATGATTTCCTTCCATTACTTAAGAAAGTATAAGAAAAATTGTAATTCTTAGTACCCACATTGAACTTTGTCATTTACGTTATTCTAACAAAAGTGTGCGCTGGTCATAAAAAAATGTTTAATTATTCAGAAATCATGCATATGACAAGCAAAATATTATTTTTACTCAGAACACATATCACCATTACCCTAATTTCTTCATATGTTTGTACATTATGGTATTAACAGTTGTATTATCTCAATTTGTAACGTTGTTTAACTGAAAATTACGTGTATTATATTCACCACTTAAAAACGTTCAAGTCTTCATTGCGTTGGTAGCTTCCATTTGTGGTTTTATCAATGGTTATTGGCATTTATAGTTATTTAGACATAATGTGTAAAGTGGTAGTTTTCAGCCTTTGTGTGAAAGTTGTTTCCTGCTAAGAGTCAACATTGGGTTTCACAAAATGAGAAAATGCTACTGAATTAATGTTGGAAATGTTTAACTCAGCATTACTATGAATTATAGTGTATTCGTAGATATAATAAAGCTACTATCTACTATTTGCATTCACATAGGCTATAAATTTAGCAGGTTGTTCAATCAGACCTATATTGATACTAAAATTTCAAAGCAACAATCGTTTAAATATTTACGAATTGCACAAAATAAAATAGTTGTTGTAGTTCCTATTCATTTACACCTTTTAAATAAATTCATTTTCCTATCGATGTCACCTAAATTAAAACATGAAATAGTTTTTTTTCCCTTTTGGAAAATCACTTTTTTATTACTATTTTATTTCTCCCAATGACAAAGGACCTTTTCATTGTTTTATATTTATTTTTAATTGATACGGTCCATTCCTTCGATTGCTTCTATTATCACGGCACTCTGCCTTGTGGATGTCTGGCTGGTTCTAGATATAGGTTCCAGAAACTCCCTGTGGTTTACCTTTGAATAAAATCTTTTTAAATTGAATTTAATTAAATTTGATGTAGAATAACTTACTTATTCATTCGTTGATTCAACAATATTAAAGTGACGTAAGATTGGTCTTACAATTATATACATATAAAATGTTTAATTAAAAATAATGTTAAAATGGTCTACCTTTTGTGCAAAAAGAAATTATGTAATATAAATACCGTTCGGCCTGTATATGCAGTATGAACTTAAAGAAATGCACAAAATTCAAATCTTTGGTATGTGTCATTTGTCAAAAAATTCCTCGAACAGGTCGATTTTAGTTTTGTAAATGCTACATTTTTTCACTATACCAAAATTTATGACGTAGCTGGTTCATGAGTTATGACGTCATCACAATTTTTTTAATGGAAATAGACATTTTTGTTTAGTGTTTTTGGTGGTATGTTCCTTTAGCTTTCTGGTGATATGAAGAAAATTGATATTGCCTGAGCTGTTCTTTTGGAAAAAATATTTTTATTGATTGATACCTTACATAAGTTATTGTTGCTGCTTAAATGCTCAAATTGCGACCCTCCAACCATTTGGCATTGACCAAGACGGGTGTAGACACTTTGCACGCTGTTCTGAATCATCTCGTTAGCAATTCGTCTCATCTCCAAGCCAATTCTGTCTTTCAATTTTTCTATGGTATCCGGTCTGTTAAAATACACCCTTGACTTTAAGTAACCCCAAAGAAAAAAGTCTAAGGAGGTTAAATCCAGTGAACGCGGGGGCGACTCAATCGGATCTGGACGACCTATCCACCTTCCAGTAAAAGTGTCATCTAAAAACTGACGCACTGCTATCCCAAAATGAGGTGGGGCCCCGTCTTGCTGAAACCAGACGTTTTCAGCAGGAACATCTTCATCTTTATTGTTCGGAAAGATAACTGATAAAGCTGGCACCAACTCAACTCGCAAAAACTGTAAATATCTTGCGGCCGTAAGATTTTCTTAAAAAAAAGGTCCCAATAAACGATCGCCAATCATACCTGACCACACGTCGCTGTGTATGGGCTTTTTGAGACCAATGAGGATTTTCGCGTGACCAGTTATGCCGATGTACAGTCCCCTTTAAAGAAAATGTAGCTTGATCAGAAAAAACAATGTTCTTTAACTGTTCTCAAAACTTAGTCAGATTATTTAGGTGGCCTGTTTGTTTTAAGGCTACTATAACTGTACATTTTTCCACTTCAGAAAGGGTAACTGACAGGTGACATAATACATAGACTACCAATAAAGTTTTTACAACATTTTCGTCATATTTTTCACCTAATTATTTATTGATTTCACGAATACCTTAAAATACCCTTTGTTGTCATGCATTCACACAATTTTATAGGTTTTCTATTTGGCAAAAATTAAACATACTTTGTACAATTATTATTGTGTTCAGGAGGAATCCAAGTTCACATTGTTGGGCAATATATGTCCTTATAATCCAGTAACTCAGGGATTTTACCTACAGAAATTATTAACAGCAAACCGAGGTATGTAAAAAATCGGAAATTTTCCGTAGAATTCAATGAACTATTTTTAAAACAAATGACAAACAAACAAAACAAATGAGAATGGCAAATAAGAATTTTCACTTGTTAGCATAACCAGAAGTCAGGTTATAGAAAGAATGCAAAGATTTCATTAATATTTTTATATATAGTTTTTCCTTTAGTTCTCATAGATAGCTTTTCTTTCCACTGTTTGCAAAATCCTATAAAAATGTTTGATTCCTAATATGCAAAAAATTGGTCAAAAAATCGATAATTTTTTGTACCCCAAAAAACCTTGAACATTTTTAACATTTTAAATTATATTGGAATGCCATTATTGCCAATAGATAGCTGGCATCTTTCTACAAATTTATAAAAAGAAAATTGCTCTCCGACCTTCTGGAGCCGATAATTCTTTTTTCTAAGAAATTCTTGTGACGCCATTTTTTAAGATAAAGGGCTGAAATTTGCTATGGCTACTTTTTAGGCTGCTTTTATACCGCGCTCACTATTGTACAATACCAGACAGTTTCTGTGTACCTCCAATGATGTGTTAACTGTAAGCGCCGATCTGGCTCGTCCTCATTCAATTCGTGGATTAAGTGCACTTTGTATGGATGGTATTTTTCTTTCCTCAATAGACGTGCAATAGAAGTTTCACTCACTTATGATTTAAAGCCAACTGCCTTGTCGTAAGATGGTGGTTTTCCTCACTTTCTAGACGAATATTTAATTTGGTATTGTTGCTTGTGCAAGGGCGACTAGATCGAGGGAGGTCAGCTACAGTGCCAGATTCATCATATCTAGCCACCAATCTACTTACAGTGGATCTAGAATTTTGCTTTTTGGAATACTTGGCATTGACAACATTAAGGTGACTATTTTTTATTATTTTCCTTGTTTTGTTTTTATGTCAAATGTTTTCATGCTAGTTAAATCAAAAATTTAGATTTATCAGTCCATAAGAAAGTGGAACATTACTCGGGAATTTGCGAGCTAATAAGCTATTCTTACATAAAATGTCATTTTTCCAAAAGAATGGCTCAGGTAATAACATTTTTTTTATATCAACAGAAAACTAAAGGAATATACCATCAAAATCAGTAAGCAAAAATGTCTGTCTCCATTAAAAAAAAATTGTTATGGCGTCATAACTCAAAAACCAAAAACGTCATAAATTTTGATATAGTGATAAAATGTAGCATTTACAAAACTAAAATCGACCTGTTCCAGGATTTTTTTGAAAAATGACACATACCAAAGATATGAATTTTGTGCGTTTCTTTAGGTTTACTCTGTTCATATATTATGTGTCAAATAACTTTAACTTTAGATATGGATTATTTCAAACACCACTATTTATCATAAATATCAAAAAGTAAATCAGATAAAATTTGTGGTAAATTTTTTAACGTAATTTATTTGCAGTTCCATTAACTTTTTATCAACTCCCTAAATCAATAAGATGAAAGTGAACTTATCCATACTGTAATCATAATATAATTTCTCTGCAAACAAGTTTTGCTTTCTACGATAATTATTTGTGTTTTAACTTTCATCTCAATATGGTATTTTGTAATAATTGCATTTCGCTATGCTTTTATTAATTTACGAAAATTAGCCCGCCGTATTTTAGGAGCGAGCACTTAAATTATAAAGTAAGTATAGTTTATGGAAGTGACTATTTAAATACACTGTGCTTTGTGATAGAAAGAATGTGATATAAAACGCGGACACACATCCATTAGCCACCGACATTATCAGTGACTTAGCTGGAGATCGAACCCAGTACAGCAAGCAAACAGTATGGCTAAGCGTACTCACAGCAATGCGCTCGGGTCCACTGTGCTACCGTGTTATTTGAAAAATATTTTATTTAAATTTCTATGGTTAAAGTAAGAGCAAACATCTTAAGACTCCTCAATACGCATATTTATGAGTGTTCTTAATAGAGCAACCTTTACAGTTACCTCATCGATCTCCAGTATCGCAAGCGACTATACGACTAGTAGGCTGGGTGACTTCAGTTTAAAGTTTAAAAACTTTAAGGCTCCTATGCTAATTGAAATAAAATAAATATTTTTGGCGCGCATTATTTAAATCGATCAACTTATATTTCTTTAGTACAATGGTTTTAAATCAAATACATATGACGCAACCTCTGGCGTGCCTCAAGGTTCAAACTTGGGTCCACCCTTATTTTCGGTATTTATTAATGACCTATGTGATGGACCAAATTGCAACAAATTTCTCTTTGCGGATGATCTAAAATTAGTTAGTGAAATCACTACCATAGAGAATTGTGCAAGATTAAAAGAACAATTAAATATCATTGCGAATTGGTGCCTAGTTAATAAATCATCATCAATGTATCTAAATGTAAAGTTACGAGTTATTCACGACAGGTAAATCTGGTTGAATATTCATATAGTTTCAACGACATCTCTTTAACTCGTTGTGAGAGTATTAAAGATTTGGGTATACTGTTCGACTCGAGATTGGAATTCACAGGACACATTAACTCGATTACTAAATCGGCGTTAAAGACACTTGTTTTTTTTATAAGAAATTCAAAAATTGGAGTGAGGTTCAGGAATATGGAATCCCATTTATGAGAAATATTCACAATCGTTAGAATCTGTTCAACGGAAATTTCTTAAATACTTATGTTTTAAAATAGATCCAAACTATTTAATGTTAACACGGTTTAACTTGAATTCATTAGAAAACAGTAGAATTATGTCAAATTTAATGTTCATTTACAAGCTGATCAATAATACAATAGACTCTCCAGAACTCCTATCTCAAATTAATTTTAGAATTCCACGCGTAGGCTCTCGTCAAACCTTTATTTTTGCACTACCATCTAAAAGAACAAATATCCTTGCTAATTCACCCATTTATTCCATGATGGAAATATATAACTCTATTTTTGACCATTGTGACATGTTTAATCTTTCTTTAAATAATTACTCCAAGACCATAAAACTACGTGTTCGAAATAGATTGTAACCTACATTCACATACATAACCGTAATATTAAGCTACTCTTAACGAAATAATTATTTTATACTTTTATATCTTATAATCTTATATTTTATACTGTTTTTTTTTAAATACTTTTTTATACAGTTTCTCTTATAGTTTTATTTTTTATATTTTATATTTCATATTGTATACTTTGCATTTATATAATTTAGTTCTATTTTATAAAATTGTCCTGTAACTGTAGGATTCTCTTGGGCAATAAATTCTTTATTATTATTATTATTAAGAAAGGAAAATGTCAATATTCCGACAGCGCCTGACAATGTCAAAATATTTTTTTTATTCTTTCCTAAAAAACGCTAATTTTGATAATGATATGATGTTTAAAATATATTTTCCTTGAATAGTAATTTAGAGGTTATTTTGCTAACAGAAATTTTTTTAAAATAATGCAATTATTTGTTATTTAACTTACACATTACTTTACTTAAAATAATAAAATTAAATGAAATGCCCAGTGGATTATAACGGGATATCCAAAAACTTTTGTAAGCTTGTCAACGATGCCATCATTAAAAAAAACTAGAAATATATAAGTAATTATAAACAGATTTATACATCATATTATACTTATAAGATAAATTTGAGAAAGCTTAAGTTGTTACGACAAGGAGAGTTTGTTAACAGATTGAGAAATATTAATAACTACTGATAGCAATAATATTACTATTGTGTAATAAATATCACATAGCTAGGATACAAAAATCAGGTTAATTTTGACACAAGATTTATGCTTATAAAAATTCAGTGGTCTAAATTTATATTTATATCTACTGATAATAATCTGTGTGCGCTCGGGCAAGATGAAGGCTTATATCATACTTATAAATATTTTTGATCATGGACTTAATCAAGCATAAGGAAATTTTAGTTTATAATCTATGAAACTTAAAATTTTACCATGAAATAAATATTAGGTATTCTTAAACACACCTTTACTATCAACTCTATTAAGTCAGCAAATAATACAAAACAGAAGTCTTAGGTTGCACCAGAAACTGTTCACCATTACATGTACCCACTTTAACGTTTACCAAAATATGAAATATTTACTCTATCTTTTCTACCCACCATTGGATCGTTTTATTTTGCAATTTTTTGCCATTTTTTTTGTAAATTGTAACACTTGGAACCAATATTAGAAATTTTATGGTCAATTTTGCGGCTCGGAATAGGGCAGCGGTCTTTCGCTCTCTTGGAATATCTTTATCGTAATAAACTTACTAGGCAGATAGAAGCCTCAGTTTAAGTAGTTTCAACTATATATATCGTTATCGCTGACCTCCAGCCCTTCAATTGCCACGGCGCTCCGGTACCGTGGACGTTCGAATAGATCAGGACGCGAGTGTTCGAGTAGATCTTATCTGTATGTTAACAGCGAATAAATTTAATTTAATTTTATTTGATAGATAGGTTTCTAGAACTTCAATGGCACTATCTTCATTTAATACATTTTTGTTACTCGATTATCCATCATGGAGGATCGAAGATTATGAGATAAAAATTTGTTTCAATATATTACACTTTTATACCCATGTTTCTTAATTTTATCATAAATAAATGGCGATGGATAATGCAAAGCCAAGCAGGGAAGAACATCTTTCTTGTTCCATTATATTTAAATTAATATTACTTAATCTTGTTTCAGGAAGTTTCAGACCAATTTGTCAACAGGGACAAAAGGAAAGTCGAGGTTGTAACTGGAGTGAAGAATGCTGTGCTAGGATTCGTATTTCATGTAAGTTCATAGAGTAATTAATTCTAGATTCCGTTGTAGCAAACAAATCTAAAACAGTAAAAATAAGATAGTCATTAATTTGAAAACCTGTAAAATCTATTTTTTCATTAATAATTTTATTAATAGCTACATTGAGTGTAGAACTGTTTTTTGATATTTCAAGTTGATACTTCAGAAAATTTGACGTGGTAATAAGTAATAAACAAATGAAGATATTTTTTACTAACTAATACAACTATATTCATAAATTAAATCTCAAATTAAATATTATTTGAAGGAGAAATATTATTTTACCATTGGCCTTCTACAAAAGTTAATACAGGTGAAGTAAAGAGCACTTTTTTGAATGCATTAATACTTTAAAATTGGCTTCAGCATATCTCCATCAAATTAAATGAAGAAGACTTTTAAAATATAATGCTGAAAACAAAGTATTTATTTCTTTAATCTTAAAACTGTTTTATTTTGATCTCCATAAAATGTTTTATTAACTGTACGGTAATTCAGAGTAATGTTAAAAAAATTTCAAAACAGAGAATATAATTTATTAAACAACCAAAACAACATGTTGTGTAGAATAAATATAAATTGGTATATATTTCTTATTACAATATGATGCTTATTAAGGGTCTTACAAAAAGATGTTAATCTTATCAACAAAATCTAACCTTTCAAAATAATTATTCGAAGAAAATTTATACCCGGGTACCGAGAATAAAATTTACACCAGCAGAAAGAGACTATTCTTATCATTCTCTTCCTGAAAACAAAGTAGAAAACGAAACAAAAGTGGGAACAAAATTAAGTATCAGGAATAAGATGAAAATAAAATTAATAGAACGTTTCTGCTGAAAGCATATCCCAAGAATATCTATGAAGAACGAAAAAGCGGGAACAAAATTGGAAAGGAAATATTGTAAAACTAAATGAGAACATAATACACCGAAAATAAAAATACTAAGAACAAAATAAGTAATATCTAATAATAATAATAATTTTTAAAACTCTAACAGATACTTGGGTTACTGCTACTTTTATTTCGAGCAGACATGTCTAAGTTTTTCTGATAGATTTTTATAGCATCCAAAATAACAGTTAATAGGTCTTATATATTTTTCGATATCTCCAGTTGTTTCTTAATTACAAGGACTTTCTTTGCGATATAACGTTACTGGCTGAACTTGTTTTTTGACATATGAATTTGGGTTTTTCTTCTTTGGCTTCCAATGGAATTCGAGGTACTGAAGGGAGATCTTTCCAACACT
Organism: Stenurella melanura; assembly: GCA_963583905.1. Taxonomy (NCBI): domain Eukaryota; kingdom Metazoa; phylum Arthropoda; class Insecta; order Coleoptera; family Cerambycidae; genus Stenurella; species Stenurella melanura. The sequence continues at coordinate 30,714,618 of OY757314.1, read as the reverse complement.
TTTTTCGATATCTGCAGCCGTTTCCGAGGAGTAACTTCTAGTTTGTTATAGTCGACAGTCACCAAGACTAAACTACGTAATATGCTATTCTATAGGCCAATATATTTTTTTCTGGCACCAACGAGGCTCAGATTCAGAAAGTAATAACTGCGCCGGTTTTTGCCATTCACACGACACTCCACAGAAAGCATAAACTACCATATTTTTTCTGTATGCATCCATATTTGGGTATTCTTTAAATGGTGAAGTTTCTTACGTGCGGATGCTGCAACAAGTCTTCAGTATTGATAACAATGACCAAAGGCCTACTTCACGCTCTCACCAGAAACATACTTTCCCATAATTTCTATTTTTCTTCCCATTTCGGTATTGTTTTTTAATGGTATTAATTTAATGCCTTGTTTGTGTTGACGTCCTGGTAGAGCTTTTCGAATCAACCAGGTTACGCATAAGCAGGTAACAACACAACAGCCATTCTTAGCGACATTACCATCAGCTGCAGCTAAGACTCGGACTCAGGGGAGATAATACCGACTAGTCGTGTATTCTCACGCAACCACAGACTAGGCCACTGCTATTGTAGTAACACATAAGGAACAAAACTAAATATTCATACCTTAGACAAGATGCAAATCCGGGATTTCGTGGTATCAAGCTTACACATAAATATAAATAAACCGTGTTCTTGGTTTTGTTCTATATATTTCTGTTCCTTCTTTGCTTCTTCATAATTTTTTCTAGATATTTGTTTTCTGATATTTATTCTTCATTTTTGTTCTGACTTTTGTTCTATTCTCTAAGAACAACACTTTTTGTTCTCATATTGCTTTGTATCCTAAGCAATAGCAAAAACAGAACTAGTCTCTGATTTAGACCCATATTAATTAGTCCATAATAATTATTTGCGAACAGTAATGTTAATAACATAGTAATTTTTATAAAAATAATGACAATCCCATAGTTCTCTAAAATTTTGTGGCGAGTCACTAAATTAGAGGACAGATGTTTTTTAAAATTATCATGGACTAATAAATGATCTGTGTTGTATTTAGTAAAATAATTTTTCGAATATAAAAAGACGTGACCCATGTTGTCTTGAAACGGCAAGACTATTATAGTAAAGTACTATTGTTTTGGTACTACATCCAGAGTAAAGGACAAGAATTAATATGGATATGAGAAAGATCAGATCACATTCATGGTGTCTGTACAGGTAAAAGGGAACATATTCGTGTGTGTATAACCAAATATCATTTACTAATTTACCACTTAGATATATAATGAATTTAATAATTATATATATAAGACATTCCTACTTATATTTCCATAAACGTTTCCTCACACATAAAAGATGATCGAAAATGATTGTCTGACGCTGTACTCAGCAACTCTCAGTTTGAAAAATATGCAATTCATAAAATTTAGAATGTCTTATATTTGCAATTATTAAATTGATTTATATAATTGTTGTCGTAATAAATAATGTCACTATTCATGTTTGCACATTGCATTTCCAACTAAAAATTAACCATTGTCTGTTTATATCACCAGTACATGATTTATCAACTAATTCAATCCACAGAAAATTAACTCATTCATCGACCAGAAGACTGCATGGATCGACCAGTTAGACAAGACGAACATCGCCAAAAACGCCGCTCACCACATTGTCCCTCCCGCAGATCCTGTGGTGTCCCTTTCAGGCATTATTTCAGGGGTAATTGGACAAAAACTGCAAGCCGCAGGCCCACTGTTATCCATCGTAACTAATAAACTTAGCGGGGCTAGCCACAGTGGGGGTCATAAAGGGTTCAATTTCGGGGCTCTTCTCAGTGGGGGGGCAGGAGCAGAGCACGGGGCTGCCATTTAGAAATATATCAATATTCCAAATTTAGTTTAATGAATTGAGCGCCACAAGGCTTCAAATTGTAAAACAGTGTATGCATATTCATTAAAACGATCATGGCAAAAGGGCCCAATATGAAAAATGAGAATAAAAATTGAATATTTAATATTAGTAAATTATGTTTTAAATGGTGTTTTTATTTTTTTATTGGCTTTTGTTTGACATTTTAGTGGATTTAACCAGTGATATAATATGCTGTTTTACATATTTTGCAGACAAAAAAAATCACGTTGCTATTTATTTCGAAACATTTACTTCAGAATGCAACAGATTACAACACATATAATATATCAAAATTTAGCCTACTTAGGCTACATAAGCGTCAGTTAGGCATAACTATTTTAACTAATATATATTGTATAATTAATTTATTGATATTGTTATATTAAAGTAAGATTCTAGTCATCGAATAATACTCAAAAATAATATGTAAATATTTAACAGATGCGTCCTGGATACATTACTGTAGACATTTGCAAGTTATAGTTTAAATAGTTTATTTATTAACGTTAGATATTTATAAAACTAAACATAGACCATAAAAATGTTTAACAAGGACGCTCTGTTAAGTCAAATTGCTCAATTATATTCAAAAAGTTGTTTCTACTGCGCTCATCTTAGGCAATCATTTAAATTTAAAGCCATATAATATTTGACTTTCACTTATGCTCTCTTGTATTTGTTGTAATCTGTCAATTCTATTATGACCCAGAATTTTGCAATATTTTTAACATATCAAGTAGAATCGATTCAGTTTTGACATCTTTATATGTAGTTTCCTTACTTATTATTAATTTATTGATTTAATAATGTTAATTTGTTGTAATATTACACTATTGCCATTTTGTATAAATTCATTGATTGGTTATTGTTTGTAATATTTTTTTCGTGTATCAATTTGAGGAACCATTTTGTACATAATTTGAATGTATTATTATTCTAGTGTTGTAGATTTTGTACATAGTTTAATAAAAAAATAACTTGATGTGTATTTTGTTTATTACCCCTTAATTGAAATTATCCCTGCTTACTTCTTACACAATTTATTGATTCCCTCCTCTCTAGTATTCCTGAAAAAAAGTATTCCAAATTTTACCTAAAATAACAGGAAAATATTGCAAACAATAATAATGTTTAATTTCCTAGAAGGAAATTTCTAAAAGATAACACTGACCCAAAAAGTTAAATTTATTTGAAAAAAGTTTAATTATCAGATTAATTAATAAAACTAAAATATAATCAAGGAACTACATATAAATATACTAATTATAGTATACAACTGTGGGAGGAAGAGAGGGTTCAAAAAGGCATGTTAAAAATTTAACAATATGTTCTGAGTTATAACAATATGTATCAAAATTAACCAGTGCAGACACAATATTTCAAATTGATAAATACTATAATTCATTTTGAATCATTATTTGTGTAGTTGTGGGGACAGATAAATTATTGTCATAGTGACATTTACATTAAAAAAATACTGGGTCTTGAGCAAGTACCTCTGTCTGACTGTGCGCGGAAAAATAGTAAAAAAACATGCATTTTTGGCCGCAATTCTTACTAAGTGAGCTACGGCTTTCCAAGGATGGCACCTAAATAATGTTTGCCATACTCCGTCGGGTGCTCTATTCTCGCCCAGCGGTTAGTTTCGTTTAAAAACATTATACTTAATACTGCTTACAGGAATCATCTTTAGATATTACAAAATTTTAAAATTGTGTTTGAAAATTGCCATACGCCGCAATCTGTCGAAAATTATAGTTACCTTAGACCATTTTTATCGTTCTCGACGTCTGTTGGATACGTAATTAAAAGTAGCTCGCTCTCAAGAGCAGAACTATCAATCGACCTCCAATTTCTACCGTATTATCACTATGTACATCTACGAAGGTCAAAGTTCAATAAGTGTAGATAATATGAAATATTTTCTAAGGATATATCGACAAAAAGTGAGAATTATTAGAGCTAAGTACTGCAAGCAAGAAACTTGTGTATGCTTCGAAAAAGCTACCAAAGATATTGAAAACAAACAAAGACAAAGGATGGAAGGATGGAAACTTTCTTATTTCTTGAGATAATCGTTATTGAAAATACAGAACGTTTAGGTAGATGAAACTATGTAGAAAACGGTGTAAAGTTAGTAGACATTGAATATAAGGGAGTACACTTGGACATCGAAACATGGCTTATGGTAGGATCACTGTAACCTTATACGTTTTTAATGTATCAATGGATTAAAGTAGCAATAATTTTACCAATTAATTGATTTTCTACGTACATTCTCTCAAATACACTTTGAAACAACTATTTGAGCCTTAGTTCATAATTTTTCATCTTAAAGAGTAGGTATTATTTTATAGTACATACTATCTGACATTAATTGTATTCACAGGCGGAGAACAATAACTATTCCCCCTCATATTGTAAAGAAAATTTCTTCTCGTTTACAATATCAATGGTTTAAGATTTAATCATTACCATAGCTACTATTACATAGAAATAGCCTTCTTGATAATATGTCGAATCCTTTTTGAGAAAACACGATTGAATTGAAATGCTATGGCTGCGTAACTTTTCATAAGCTGATCTGTTAAAGTGTTGGTGAAATAGTCAGATCCATTATTTAGGTTCATCATTACAGGGCCGTACCTCACTTAGGAAGCATTAGTTTATGGAAACTTTCATGCTGTTTTTAAGTGTTGAGTCGGCTCCTAAATGGATAAAACGTATACGTGATATATATCAGAAATGTTTTTCTTTGTATTGCCTCTGTATTATCGTCTCTTAAGCTATTAACTACTTAATCAAGCAGACTTGAAAAAATATCCACTACATACTTTTTATAAAGTCTATTCTTATCATTATACCTTTTGCGGGACGAAGCACAATACTTTGGGTAAATGACCATGGTGGACAAAAATCAAAATTGCGCTTTCATTGTAATTTTTAAAAATTGATATATTAAGAAATAAACTCATTCATGCTCAAACTGGTTATTATATTAGGTAACTAAAACAACAATTTTTAAAGCAATTTACACAAAATTTCCGTCTTATTTAACATATTTTGTCTGTTAATTGTATTTTTATTAACCACCTGGTAGAGTGAAAAAAGAACATTGGTATGTATAGTTTTGAAACAGCAATATTATGATTATTACCTTCTGGGGTATCACCAAGAGTATATATATCTGAGTTTTGGACTTCCAGAGCCTATTGCGTTCTATTTTCATAAACAATTTAGTTTTTTTGGTGATACCCCAGAAGGTATGAATCATAATTTTGCTGTTATATAACTATGCGTTTCTTATTGTTTTTTTGGTCTTTTTACCGCACTATGATTTTTTTTGACTAAAAGCATATTAGGCTTTCTTATTTGGAAGAAACGTCAATTATGTTCCAACTGATATTTTCCTTTGCTGTCTCTTACCACCCTGTATGTATTTCACTAAAGTATAGTAGGTTACTTTATTGACAGTTGTGACAACTTCATGTCAAGTATATTGTTTCACATTTTTTCATTTTCATTTCTTTAGACTATATTTTACGCTGGAAATTTTCTAGCTTATCTCTAATAGTTTTCCAGATGTAACACCAACAGACACAGATAAAATATTCTAGTTTCGCAGCCTAACTATTTGAAATAAGTTTAAAATAATTAGAAAACTGTTTCACGACCAGAATAAGGATCATTTTCAATTGTTGAGACCTGTTAATTTATTTACTCTCGCCTGCTACATTCACATCATGATTCCTGATTATGTTTATGTAAAAGATCATTGCAAAGTAAAATTTGTTTTCATTCTTTACTTCCCTTGCTTAGCAAAGGGAAGTATTGTAGACCATGTAGATTAATAAAATGAAGCAATTTCGTCAGCTTGTCTCTTTGTCTGTCTGTCGGTCTGTTATCTGTTTTTTGGGGTTATATATAAAATACTATTTGACGGAGAACAACAATATTTGGTAGTTGGCGCTGCTGCTGGCGGAAAAATGGATAGACTTTCCCTGAAAAATATACAGGGTGAATAAATAGAGAGAATAAATAATGAATAAAATGTGACAAATGGCAGCAGTATTGGTTGGAGACACACTTAACACAATTGATAAGGAAGGAAGGCAACTTGTATAATTTTAATAAATAATATACAGGATGGTCATCCTAAGAAATAATTTTACTATCGTGGAAATGTGTAAAGCAATTTACGCAAACCTTCCATATTCGCCATCTTTTATTATAATTTTTTTTCTGTAGGATGACTACTCTGTATACCTTTTTATATAGAAGCTATCAGGTTCTCTTTGTAGCAATAGTACAGTGATAACTACATTCCGACTACTATTCTCATACATCATTTCTTAATTAACAATTTTTAGAGTGACCACCCTGTATAAATAAAGAGGATAGTTCTGTGTAAATACCTTTACCGATTTTTTTCCATTGGTCGACGTACTGAGCGATGAGCAAATTGTGTTTCTTCGCAAAAAAAATATATATAATGTGTTGACATTTTCAGATTATAATTAAATATAAAAGCAAACAAATGAACATACATACTCAAATAGACATTTTCAATCAATGGAGAAGTATCGGCTTTTCATTATCTTATTACGTTTGTTTTTACATGTGGTAAGAATTCCACATAAAGCGCAAAGTCCAAAGTTGTATGCACTATTTCTACGAAAAAATACCTTTTTAAAAACTCTTTAACTTAATACAAGCTCAGACGATTAAAAATTTGGTGAAATACTGTCTGTGTCCGATAATTGTTTCATTTTTGCTCAGTATAGAAGTGCAAATTGACAGAATTAAAAACATAAGGAAATTTATATTTTACAATATCCAGATGACCTTGCTAAAGTTTCACATGCCTTTTTGAAACATCCTGTATATATTGCACGTTTTTAAATAACTCAGTTACATGATCGTAACCTACAAGATCATAATGCATTCTCCTTCACCGCTCACTAATCTATACTAATCTATAAAGTAGGGGTACACTATTCTAAAATTGCAACAAAAACATTTTCTGTTATATAAAAAGCTTAAATTTCTGACTGTACTAATGTCTTACCAAGTTCTTTTATTTATTACATGTAAAATTACCCTTAATAATTTTTAATTATTGCTTTTGTTAGAACAAGAATTCTAAAGGATTTGCATGGGAAGTAACAACGACACCCAAAGGTCCTACAACAACAGAGGATATAGTAATTTTTGAGCCTGGAAAACCTGTGGCTTTAGATATTCCTGGCCAACTATTTGGATCATCGTTCACGTTGGTGACTAATTTGTCTACTGCAGTAGGAGACTTTATGATTGTAAGTATTGCAATAATTTTATTATTAATAGAAAGGTTTTCAGATCAGTTTGTTTATTATAGGATATAACCAAGTAAAATTAAGAATTCATCCGACAAAATTCATAAAGTTTTGAAACATGCATAAAAATCACAATAAAAAAAATCTCCCCACCCCTAATTTAGTCTCACTATCTCTTAAAATTTAGAATACTATCCCCATTGTTCCCCATTTTCTTTTAGAAATGGGGAGAGAGAGAGAGGTTATAAGAGCTAGCAGGTATTTATCTGTCCTACGATGGCGGCTGTTTAGCACTAATAACTTAACTTTCTCCTCGAAACGCATTTGCAACTATTCATCACTAGGAAGAGATGTAGAGAATAATTATTGAAAATAAAAAATATGAAATACATTTTGCATGGAGTATTCTTGTCAATGAGTGAACGGTTTAGAAGATAAAGGACGTGAATCGAATATGAGGGTAGTTTTTCCAATTTTAAGGGATGAATCTGTCACTAGGGATGGAAACTTTCTTTATTGTCATTCCAGTGCACTTCATAATATTTCTGTAAAGTTTCAGAACTTTGTGAATTATATCTGTTATATAACGATTCTAGGTTAAATTTTATTGGATCAGTACTAATTTATTTGACCACTCGGCCGTCATGTATAGAAAAACTAAGTCATTGACTTACCGACACTGGTGTCACTAATTTGGAACAACATTCAACTTTATTTCCTAGACTTGCGTTTTTGTTTATTTATAATTTATTTACTATAGTATAATGTCCACTACAAAACTGAAAAAAGAAGCCTTATAAGTAACAAGTCATTACGTGCTAAGATTTATTCATTGACCCTGGAGATCACAATCCCGCACGATAACCTTTACAACGGTTTTTCAATTAAATAAGGCTTCAGATAGTGGTAAAATAGTAGTAGTACTCATTGACACGTGAAAACAGTATTAAAATCGCTGTAGTGCGGTCAGCGGCGTAAAGTTTTGCTTATTGTGTTATACGTGCGTTAATTTTATTGATCGTCTTGCCCTATAAAGTTGAAAAGATTTAAATTATTTTAACACATAAAATATTTATTTTGAATTGTACAAATATAAGCAACATGTTTTAAAAACTGGAAATTTAAATTACATAAATATTAATACTTAACAATATTCTATCTCGTCTTACATAATAAAAATAATTTCAAACGGCGAGCTACATAACAATCATGCTAAAGCTAAAATCAGCCGAATATATGTCTTTCTTTGATATTTTCGTAATGAACAAAATAAACCTTGGTTGCGGGATGATTCAACATAGTTGCATTCTTCACATTTCTGTATATAACCATTCTCATTAAAAAAAGACTGAATTTTGGACGTCTGCCTCTAATATATCCTTAGTTTTTGTTACATATACTTGTTCCTTTAGCCCAGAGGTAGACATAATCACTAGTACACTTGGTACTACTTTAAAGAGCTACCAAGTGGCAATGCAGCGATGAGGCGGTTTCTCCAAGGATTTTCTGGACAGCAATAACATACAGTACTACACCAACATTTTCTTCCGCTACTGAGGCCTATCACCGACGCCAGGAGATGAGCTACACCCCAACCTGGAAATTATGCCGAACCTCTTCCCTATCGACGAGCAAAGATTTCTTGTTTGCCTAATATAATGCATGTAACTCCCGCCTAAAGTTACATACTTTCTACATACTCGCTGATATACAAGTCATTAGGAAATGGAGCGAGAACGCTTTATTTACCTGGGCTGGGTCACCCGTCCTCATATTGACCGCGCTTGATGTTGCTGCATTATCGTATCGATATACGAGTATAGGCAGACGTATCTACACTCGCCCTCTAAGTATAAGTACATATTAAGAAGTATGATCAGATCATATGCCAAAAATGTCACCAGCCTATTAGTGAATACAAATATTTTTCAGAAATCATTTTCAAACTTTGAAAATAATTCATGATGTAATTGTTTATTTTGCAGAATTCAGCACTACGAGCGCATAGACTGTTAGAATCAATGAGGCCGTTCTTGAGGGGTGTATTTGGTGCCAAAGGAATTGTAATTGAAGCCTCAACAGACAAGCCTATATTCTCCGATCCTAATGCAATTTAGCACCTGAGAACGGACGTTTTAAATTTGTATATTAATATAAAATAATTCAATTGTGATACATATCAAAATACTGTTATATAGGATGAAGTTTGTATATAATTGTTATTATCTTTGTTGAAGGGCTAGACTATTTTAATTTGAAGTAAATAACTAAAAAAGTTACTGAATGTACACCTTTACTACAAGCCTAACGTTAAATCAATAATATTTTCTATAAACATATGAATTATATACACTTCATATGGGGTATTTGATATCCCTTTACCATAAAATTGTATCGGATATATAGGATTATTATATTAGATATTTGTATGTTTGTACTAGTCAACTAGTACAAGAAAAATCTAGATGCAAAAATTATACTTTGCGCTGGTTTAGTAAGGCTTGTATTTATTGTATACGTTTCATAGGGTACTCTTCGCAAATTGAAAATAAGTTTTTTGTATAATTGCTACATTTTCAATTTTAGTATTCTTCTGATGGCTTAGCATGGTTAACAAAACGAAACATATTTTTCTCTTTGTGGAGTACTATCGAATGGATTTTTCCTTAAAACGTTTCCTACGTATTGTATTCACTGATCAATTTTTTAATCGTGGGATTTTCTCTCTTACTAAAGTTTAGTGTCCAAATTTCGGAATAACTAAGCTTTTTCTTTCGTTACGTATCGTACTTAGAAGTATCGTGATGGACGGATAGGCACATAGACCAAAAGACATTTTGAGAATATTTTCTGAAATGTTCGACAACTAACACAATGATACGAGTATCTTTCTCTACAACTGATATTTATGGCTTTAGAAAGGTGCTTGGAAAATACAGTAATATACTATTTATTCATATGTGAAGAGCATAATTATTTTGACATTGTTAAGAGAAAGAACGACGGAAGAACTAGAGTATTCTTTGTCCCTTTCAGACTCTCGAATTTGAAATTAAATTTACTGAAGAATTAGTTATGGAGAGATAATAATTACAGAAAAATTTTACGTTGGGCATACGATAAATTCTGAAATAGAAGGTAGACCATTAATAATAGGCCGCAGTGCAGGGCTAGATTCTCTGGGCCAAAATATGAGATGAGGATATAACCAAATATGCTTTAGGAAAATGTTGCTGTGGAAGAAGATACAAAATCGAAATCAAAATTCAAATAATTTTTTCGTTCTTTTGTAATAGCTCAACAGCCTCTCGAATGATCTTCCCCAAATTTGCTAGAGGGACTTTTTTTATTCTAAGATACAATAATTTATGTATTATATCACGGTAGATCATAGAGGGCGCCGCAGGGCCTGTATCTGATGATGAATATTTTTCATATTTTATTTGGACGAAACGTTGTGGCACTTCTGATCAGGAAATCTGATGAGTGCGTAATTTCCACGCATAAAAGGTACACTTGCTAGAACTTGATAATTCCAACCGTTTTCGAGAAAATTGCTGTTAAACATTCTAATAATTTTTTAAAAGACAAATTCAAATTTAACGAAACAAAGTGTATTTATTGAAAATAATACAAAATGTAAGGGAAAACATAATCGCAATAACAGCGCAAACCTTTTTCTCACTTTCTTAGGAACTAATGGGGTATTTTCATGGTATTGAGATAAATATATAAATCAATAGATTGTGTGAAATAAGGATCTAATCTTATTATAAGACCAAAAAATAACATAAAAGGTGAGACTTAATGACATTAGTATTTATTGTATAAACTCCCCCCCCCCCATTCAGAAACCCCATTGCTTCAACTTAGAGTAAATTTTCAATATCGTTTCCACCTACTTCTATGCCATTTCTTATTCCTTCCATAAAAGATTTTCTTACATTGAAAAATACATTTTCCTGTCCTCTAATATAATTGGCTGTTTTTTGTATTTTGTCCCGCAGTTCTTGTCTTGAATTGATAGTATTTGCATAGACTAAGGACTTCATATGTCCCCACACATAATAATCCGGAGGATCCGATCCATCTGCGATCCATCTGCGTCGGAAAGTCTCATCAAGATAATTCCTGACTTCAATGGAGAAATGAGAGGGAGCTCCATCTTGCATAAACCACATTCTGTTCCGTATGTCTAGCATGAAAGCATGTAATATATCAGCAAGCGTATTTTGAAGAAAAAACAGATAAGACTGTCCATTTAAATTTGGAGGAAGGACAAATGGTCCCAATAACTCATCGCTGATAATACCACACCAAACGTTAATCTTAAATTCGTGCTGAAAATGCCTTTCTTTAACGACATGAGGATTTTCTACTTCCCAGTAATGGGTATTTGTCCAGTTAAAAACGCCTCGGCGAGTAAAAGTTGCTTCGTCGGTAAATAAAATGTGTGTTTATTTAGAACAAATTGACAAAATTGTAGCTTTTGTGGAAGATCTCTTCGAAGTAAGTTTTGTACAGCAGTGAAGTGATGGTGGATAGAAGCGTTCTTTGCGTAAAGGGAAAAATAATTTGAATTTTCACACCCTGTATCTTTTTCCACAGCAACATTTTACATACATATTTGGTTACATCCTCATATTTTGGCCCAAAGAATATACCACTGTCCTATGGCCTATTATTAATGGTCCACCCTGTATATTGGGTCCAAGTGATCGCCTTTCATTCAAAAATTACGATACACTAAACTTTTAGTACGTTAATGCTCATGGTACACAGCTCTCCTTGATAATAATTTTATGTTTTTTGATTTGCTAATTATGAATTTATTGTTAAAATCCAAAAAAAGTATAATTAGTATGGCTCATAAAATGTTGAAAAATCTATTTTTGCAATAGTTGTTACGCACGGGTTTCTTTCTTACTTACTGAACAGTACATGATATGATAAATTAAATCAAATAGTATACTGTATTATTTGACCATGAAGCTAAAGAGCAGTTCAAACAAATGTTTAGATAATTTAAAATTTGTTCAAAGTTAACATGAGTGTAGTAGTAGTTTAATAATGCCATATTTATTGAATTGAAGATGGTTATCTTGACCCCTCTATATTTCTGAAACCGGTCATAGACTCAACGTAAAATATTTCTATGATTAACATCTCGTCATAACTAGTCATTTGACATATAATTTCATTCTAAATTCAAGGGCCCAAAATGGGCACTTTTACGGTCGCTCTTTGGAGGATGCGAATAAATTAATTATAATTTCGTGTATAGCATACCTCTACATTTTCTCTCTTTTATTATGATTTTCTTGAAAACGAAAAGTATACTGTGTTCCAGGCATTTTTCTAAAATCATAAATATTCTTCGCAGAAAAAAATCACGTTACTGTGTTAGTTATCGAATTCTACATCAGTTTAAAGCATCCCTCTGTCGGTGCATTTATACTCTTCGCAAATACAAAACGAAGAGTATATTGCATTCGATCGGTACATTTCTAAAACCGGTAATATTGCATGCAGAGAAAAAAATGTTCATTTAATTATGTTGGTAATCGAATTCTGAACAACTTTCAAAATGTACGTCCTTCCGTCTGTCTGTCCGTCTGTCTTAAATGTCGTGAAAAGGATGCCTAAAGTCAAATTTTATCATAAAGTATCCTTTTCTAAAAGGATTCTTTTGGCGTTGTTTATGGTACTGGCTGTAAATCTTACATAACAGCATAAAGAAGATTTAAAACTATGTTTAACAAGGAACCTCCAACAAACAATTCAATTAGAAAATAGAAACTTTTGAAATTCGGGTTGTAATGTCCGTAAAAAGTGAATTCCAAACAGTGAAAACGGGCTTAATAATTCAATTGGAATTTTGAAATGAGACCAAATGATCCTTCCTCTTTTACAGGAAAAATTTCTTCCGCAACAAATATACCGAAAACTACTGTTCATACCATTGTGAAAAATGCTCTAAAACTGAATGCTTATAAAATTGAGATTCATCAAGAATTACTAGTTTTCAGAGTATCTGTTGCGGAAGAAATTTTTTTGTGCAAAGGATAATTTTGTCATTTCCAAAATTTCAATTGAATTATTAAGCCCATTCTCATTATTTGGAGCTCTTTTTTTATGGTCAATATAAATTCATTTGTTTTAGGTTACTTGTTAGACACAGTTCTAATTCTCCTTTTTGTTGTTTTGTAAGATATAGTGTCAGCAAAATAGATTACACATACTTATTTCCATAGTCTACTTTCATTCATCATTATTTTTTGTAGCATTTCGATAAAACACAGTATTCACTTTAAAACCTTATAACACCATCACTCTGTATAGTTTCCTTGACAAATATGGAATTTTCGGAACGGAGAAACAATGGGCATTCCAACTGTGAAAGAATATACAGAGTGTTCCAGTTGTTAACAAATAACAAAGTTGCCCCATCCCCGAAAACACGCTATGCCCTTTCCAGTTAAACCGGAAGTGAGTAAGAAAAGACGAATTCTCAGGAAAAACTTATCAAAATCAGGAAATTGGCGAAAACAGCATGTCATTACCTCAACTAGATCAAAAGTTATGCAGGTTTTAAACGAGTCAAAATATGATGGGCATCCGGTATTTGATTTCTAAGTTTTCGTGTTTATGTATTGTTAAGTTCAAGAGATTCTGGGCTGAGAAAATCCGTGATTCTAATACCAGCGTCTAGAACAGACCTGTAGTTTCGTGTATAAATTGAATGAAAATGTAAATGGATACTTGCAGAAAGAACGAGGGTACAATAATTATTATTTTCTATTCCTAGCACCTTCGCCATTTTATAGAATTAATTTCAAATTCACTTTTTTTAATTCTTCTACTCTATTATTTCATACTGAACATAATTAATATGTTTTTTAGCGATATTATTTCTATTTTATATGTTTTACTGTTACTAATTTTGCACTCTTAAACATCAGGTAATACTAATATTTCTTACAGCATAACGTTTATATTATATTTTATTTTTGTAAATAATTCTAAATACTAATTTATGTCTGATTGTTTTTAGCCATTTGTTATGTATAATAAACGTTATATAAAATAAAGTACAATCTCTTCATTTATCCATTTCTTGAAAAACAAAAATGTAAAATAGTTTCACACCTTTTTAAATTAGCAGATTTAATACAATTGTTTGAAGTTATTGACTTACGAGTTAAATAAACTATATTTAACACTCAGTAGTCCATGAATGTACAGGGTGTCCCAGAAGTGGATGATTAAAGGAGCGAAGTAATATGGGAGATCATTTCCAATCAAAACAGGCACATATGCGCCTATTCAATTGTTTATGTTTTCAAAGTTATTTTAATTTCTGGTTTATTCCTAAAATCGTATATTACGTTATAGTAATAAAAAATGTGTGTTTTTTGGTTGATTTCTTTCTTTAAAAAAATTTTACATGAGTACAGTTTTCAGATAAAGTCACTTTTTTGAACTTTGATATCTTCTGCCAGATGAAAGAAAAGATTTTGAGAACATTTTTTATTCTCAAAAAATTTTAGTTTATTTGTAAGTGATCGGACACGAAAAGAATGCTATACAGAAAACTGACTATCAAAAAAAGTTGTCAAGTGAATGTAGATTCGAACATGGTATGACACATAGGGTTACTCACAACAATTTTTTTTATTTATCATCTTTTCCAAGTAAGTTGTGTTTGTTAAAAAACACATTTTACAAAATTTCAGGAGTTAAGGTAGCTGGTTTGTCAGAAATAAACCGAGTAACATAAAGATTTTTATTATGTCTAATAGAAATATTTTAAAAAGAAGGAGCTTTTCAAGACGAACCGTATGTATACATTTGGTTCGAAATCATTGGTACGTAATGTACTTGTAAAGTGCGAGCCTGAACTTTCGGTGCCTGTGCTAATATTATTAGTGTACCTAATATGATATTTAGGTCAAGCAAGACAACAGCAAGTAGTGAAATACCCATCATGTGGGCTTATTAACTCGTGTATTACATGCTGCAAATAGGGCTGAAGTAATTATTATTGTTTTTCTCCAAAGTTGTTGTCTTGGACCACAGGTTTGTCAAAACGAAACGTAGTGTTATGAAGAACAGCCGGCACCGAATACTTAACTAGTTGATAGTATTCTTCTTATAAATACTAGATTAATCTTTAATATTTATTATTTTAAAATACCTACTTTTTAAACAGTAACATAGATTTATCAAGAAATATAATGAAATCATATAGTTATTTCGGCATTTGTATTAATTTTTATCATTATCGGCGGACTACTAGGAACGCGATCTACCGCCCTCCTTCCCGCATCAAAGAAATCACCACTATCTGATATAATATATACATATTTTATAAACACAAAATAATAATAATATTTTTTTTCTCTAAAAGTATAACGCTAATTGAATTTAGAATATGAGATCTAACTAGCGATAGAAAGTTTTTTCGTTGTTTAAAGAATATGATAATATATTACACAAAAGAATTCTTTAAACTTTATTTAAGTCGGGGACGTCTTTTATGAAAATGAAATTTTGATTAAGTAATCAAGAAATTTTGACTATGCATTTTTCGTAAATAAGTAAATAAAATGGTTTACCTGTTTCCGACGCCTCAACTCTGAGAGAATAATTTTTAACTACACCGACAAACTTTGGTGGAGTGTATGGAGATCAAAATAATATAAAAGTTACTTCTGTAATTACAATAACAACAGTTATAAGATTTACAGAAAGTTTTAAATTATTATTGGATAATTTTTTGAAACGTGGACCTCCAAGAGTTGTACCTCTGTAATAAGACAATTTCGGGTATTCCTGCTTACGCATATGCCACTGACACATTACATTATATAAACTTAGAAGATATAATAAAAATAAGTATCACTTTCAAATATATTATTTCAATTTATAAGTGGGTTTCAACATTATAAATGTAGGCAACCGAATATACATCAAACTGAATACAAAGTCACATACTGATGTGAAGTTATAGATGTAAGTTAATACTTAGTGAGTCAAGAATATTACATACCAAGAGTTGGTGCATTTTTCTGTTCTGGTGGACAGTCAAGTCATAAGAGTGCACAGAAAATGAAGCCGCGTGCTATTTTAGTTTTGCGCAAGTTGATTTTAAATTAATTTTTGTTCATTAGATGGTTTTGTACATAAGCCAAAATGTTTGAAGCTGAATATTTTATGCCAAAAATCGAGATCTTAATCACCAAAACACGCAGATATGTGTTGACTGGTTCCAGGACATTTTCTTACATAATTGTCTCTTGTGCTGAAATGAATTCATTAAAACAATTTTGAATAAGTTGCCATATCGTCGCTCCGGAAGAAAAGTGACGTAACTCAAAAACACAGTTTTACTGAAAATAGGATTTAAAATAGTTTATGTTTTAAAAGCTTTGCTGAATAAGCTGTAATGAGAGCGATATAATTATTAGTATTTTTTATATATCACTGTTATTACAACACAACACTATAATCGTGATGGGGGAACAATGACGCGCGTAAGTAGCGAAATTAAGGCATTTTATTTGTGACCTTTTCCTAGGGACATCTCTATCGCGTCTATGAACTTTTTGCGTACGAAAGCCAAAACACACAAATTTTGAATTATGTCACTTTTCTTCCAGAGCGATGATGCATGTTTTGGTTTATGTTGGCTTTTGGACATTTCCAGTCTTCTAAATAAAAATTCTTTTAATTGTGTTAAAAATACTAAATTACATTATTTTAAAGGGAATGATTTCTTGTTTGCATATAACTTCAATAAAACATATTCTTTATAGAATTTGGAAAACAGCAGAAACAGTAATCACTGAAAAATAATTAATGATTATCTACAAAAATATTAATTTCCAGTGTTTGAACACTATCGACTGTATTCTGATTATGATAGCAAATAAAAAAAATTAAAATAAATGTATCTATTTCTTATTTGATAATTCTCATTGTAAGACTTATCTACATAGCCACTTACGACCATGAAGAGTAAACTAGAATCCACATAGCTCCACACGACCATGAAGAATAAGTTAAAAATTAGAACAAAAAGCCTATCCAATAAAAGCATCAAAACCTACTTAAATGTCAGAATTAAACTTTATATTTCTCTGATAACCTACATCTGGTTATGCTAGTGAACAGAAGTGCCCTGAACTGAATTTATTTATAACCTCTGTGTAAAAAACCGCTGCCTAAGGAATCACTACTTCCACATCCAGATTTCTCGTCCAAATCACTTTAATGCAAACACGTTGACTATATTTGCAATCTAGTATGTGGAAATTATTGGTCATAGAATTTTAATAATATTTGGGGCAGATATGATAGAAAAATTTGAGGCGTCGGTTTCTACCACATACGTTGAAAATGTAGTTTCTAACTTGGTCTTCTTATTTGGCGCTCTTCACAACCTACCACCTCCCACCCCTTCAACGGAATCATCTCAATCAGATATCATTACTATACATACGTGTACTAACTTTCAAGTGAATATTTCAATTTTATGTTATCAATCCCTTTAATAATGAAGTGGAGGTGGTGAGGGTGGGGGGGATGAAAAATATTAGAAATAAAAGAAATCTGAGGCCTCAGTTTCTAGTATATACACCACATCTCAGCTTGCTTTAGTTATTTTCCCCTATATACCCATATTTAACCTCCAACCCTTCAATGGAACCATGTCAAAATATAATCTAGTTCCAGATGTCGTTATAATGTATACGTGTACCAAATTTTAATTGAACATCTCAATGTTTTTTTATCAACCCCTTTAGTAATGAAGTAGGGGGGTGGTGGGGGGATGGAAAATATTATAAAAAAATTTTAGGCCTTGGCTTCTAGTACATACAACAAACTTCAAGTTTCTGAACTCTTACCAGCTTGCTTTACTTATTTCCCCCTATTTACCCCCCAGCCCTTCACCGGATCTGCTCAAAAAACAATCCTGTTTCAGATATCGTTATAATACAAATTTGTACAAAATTTCAAGTCAATATCTTAAACCGTTCCGGAGAAATCGTGCGAACAAAAAAAAGTTACAGACAGACAGACAGACATGACATTCTAAACCTATTTCAAGAAAAAAAAAATGAAAATTTCTTTACGATTACTATACTTCCAATCCACTACGTGGATGTGGAAGTAAAATGCATTCAAAGAAACATTTTTTATCTAACATTCTATCACTTAGAAATGCTTAGCCTTTGAAACGTTTCTCGCCCTTATTCTTGAGCTCCTAAGAAAGACAAAGTCGCTCTTAAGACGTTTCACGCATGAACCAAGACAAGAGTTTAAATTCTTAAAGAATTTTCCCCAATAAGGAAGTTCTTTTAAAAATTGGGAATTACTTTCAATAAACGAATACGTTTCTTATACATAGAATAGAAGACTTATAAATATTTGTAAAAAATTTAAAATAACAGATAAGTATAACAAATTTAAGTTGCAAAATTTAACAAAGTACATAACAATAAAATTTTGCCTAAAATGACGAAAAAGCATACACAAATTAATAGAAAATAATACAACATGCCGATATAGGGAGATATTCAGATATAGTATATAAATTATACGTTGAAATTCATATATTGAGAAATAAGTTAGGTTTGTCTTTAAAATATAATACCTACCACTGCAAACATGAAATCAATTACTACGTTTAATATTGTTTCAGATTTTCATTATTCACTTGACTGCTACAATATTCTCAACTAAATTCACAACAATATTAAATTGTTTTGAACTCACACCACTCATATTTCTCTATGCTGTGCAGTTTCAATATTACAAAATAATAGTATTTCCCTATCGAATAATAGCCTCTCATATTTATTATTCTTGACGTAAACGCCAAAATGAATTCAATAAGGATTTTTGTTGGAAACGAAGATTTGTTTACTTATTTATTTGTTGTTTGCATTGTTTTTATATATTAGTTATTGTTGTGATTGTACTAGCTCCGTAACTAAGAAAGTGTAGTTGAATAAAAAATAAAATAATTTATATTTGACATCTGTTAATAGAGCAGCAGCAGCTGACGTCACAACATGGCCGCCACAGCTGTTTGGTGGAAAATAACCCAGTTTTGCATTTGTGACCATATAAGATAATTTGAGTTTTTAAAGAGTTTTTTGTGCTTTTTTAAACGTTTTTCTTGTGTAAAATTTATTGCTAGTGTTCTTTATCTATTACACATTTCGTGATTTGCTGAACTGACTTATCTAATGCTTTATTTATATATTCGATTAGGCATGTCATCTTGTTCACATGTCAAAAGTTATTTCTTTTCCATATTGTAAGTGAATTTTAGTGAATTTATTATAATTTTATTTATATTCTACATTTTAGGAGTCCCCTCGTAACATTTCTAAGTTGAAATATATTAATGGAGTTAACCTATAGGATTTAAAAGTGGAAGATTCATACTGCTTCCAACTTAGTGTTGAATTAATGAACCAGTGTGACCGTTCTTGGAAATAAAAATGCTGTCTAAACTATAAGACTGTTATTATTCATACTTACCTTTATTATTATCTATAATGTGTACGATCTTAAACATCCTATTATGGTTGTTATGTTTATAAGCATCATTTTGAAGAACTTTATTTTACTCCTGCTAAAAGTGTGTTATAAGTTTCTGTCGCGTTCTAGGTCACTTACCTTCATTGATATTTTATTTGTAAGCATTATCAATATTTTAAACATCTGTGATTATAATTGTAAGAATGAAAACAAATACCAAACTAGGTAAGTATGCTTATACATATAAAGTATTTCGAGCAAGTTGCATACCTATTTGTTTATAATTTTAATTAAATGGAAACTGAAACGGTCTCACAGTCCTATCTTTATATTAGATTTACTATTACTCCTGCATTTCACTATACAAACCTCTGATTATTGTCATTAATGTGTTAAACTATTAAGCTTATTAGAAACTGTTGAGTCAAATGAAAGTAAGATATAATCAATAAAAAGTTGATGGGAAATGGTTTGAATTGTCTAAAAACGTTAATTTCACAAAAGATTTTTAAAATCATTAATATATGATTGATATATTGGCATGAATCAACGAATGTTGTGACAACTTTTAACCTATGCTCAGCTGTAACTGAGCCTGTGTTAATTAAACATTTATTGAAATATGTCGTGATATTATATATATGTACAAAAAAGTTCAAAAATCCAATATAGTCTTTATTTTCACTATATTATGGGTTCACAAAGATGTCAATGTATTTGACATCAAATTTTACACTTGGAAAAACAACACTAATAAAGTATATATAAAGTTTTTTCTCACACTAGGCTTTTAAAAAAACATTAACAAACATCACGACACATAGCTGATATTGAGAAATCCTCCACTTTAATTTTTATCAAGCGAAAACTGACACCTACTCTTATGTCAAATTTCGAAGTTTGTCCACCAATCACGTGACAGCTGGCATAATTGTGACGTCACTGCTAGTGCTCTTCTGGCTCTAAAAACCCACAAGTTTAGGCATATTCTGCTTCAGGTTATGGGCCCAGTACACCCAGTACAATAAGAAGGGTCAGTGGTTCTCTAGTAATAGAAGAAAACTAGTTTCGTGTCAAGTCACATCAAATTTAACATACCAGTTAAAGGTATTCTAAAGGTAATAAGATGGACAAGTTCAAGAATATTAATATTCAGAAATTCGATGGGAAGAATTTTTCACTGTGGAAATACCAGATGGAAATAATATTTAGAGCAGAGGGTTTGCTGGATTTAATTAATGGTAAAGCAAAACAACCAGTAATAACAGATGAAGAAAACGTAAAGAAATCATGGGAAAACTTAAATGCTAAAGGGATGATGTTAATATCTATGTCAATGGAGTTTAGTCAATTGCAGACTGTAATAACGTGTGATAATGCCGCCAGTATGTGGTCAAGGCTGAAAATAATTCACGAACAAAGGTCCTCCGCGAACAAAGTGATGATTAAACAAAAATTTTTCAGTTATAAAATGTCAGAAACCGACAGTATTGCACAGCATATTAGCAACATAGAGTCAATGTCACAAGCTCTAGCTGATGTTGAAGAAAAAGTAAGCGATATAGATAAAATAGCTAAAACTTTAGAAAGTTTACCTCACAAGTATGGATCATTCGTAACTGCATGGGACTCATACGACGAAGATAAACAAACATTTGAAAATCTTACAACAAGACTTCTCAAAGAAGAATTGAGGCTTACTCAGGCAGACGAGCTAACAACTGCGTTTGCTGCTGTTAAACTCAATAAGTATCCTCATAGTTCGAACAAAAAGAATTTTGTTTCTAATACCAAAAGTAATTTTATTCCTAATACAAAGTATTCTAAAAAAGATGTAACGTGCTACTACTGTAACAAGAAGGGGCATTTCAAATCTGAATGTAGAATAAGGCTTAGTAAACTTCAACCTGGTTACAGCAAGCAAAACTGTGATCCAAATTACAGAAATCAAGCTCTTAGTGCTGAGATGAAAAATATAGTTGCTGATGGATGTGAAGATATCTGGCTCGCTGATAGTGCAGCATCAAAGCATATGACGTCGCACAAAGAGTGGTTTTCACAAATAACACCACTAAAGAACAAAGATGTTCAAATTGGAGATAACTCTTTTATTACCGCTGAAGGAATTGGCTCAATTAGTGTAATGGCTGTTGTGAATGGTAGAAGAGTTCCTCGTACATTGGTAGAAACCTTATACGTTCCAAAGTTGAAGAAAAATCTTTTTTCAGTGGGAGCAGCCACGAGCAAAGGTTTGCAGGTCGAATTTAATAGTAGATTCATAGAAGTTAGAAATAAAAATGGTGTAGTTGCTGTTGGAAGGAAGCTGGAGAATCAATGCTATAAAATGTTATTTGAAATCCTACAAATTCAAGGAAACTCCGCAGAAACGAGTATTGTTCAGCTATGGCATGAACGGTTGGGTCATGTTAATTTTCGTACTTTGAAAGACATGTCTGACAAAGGAATGATACCTGATATCAAAATCTCAAATAAAGAAGTCACACGTATTCAGTGTGAGGGTTGTCAATATGGAAAACAACATAAGCAATCATTTAATGCTAATTTGAATAGACGAGCTGAAAAACCTGGTGAATACATTCATTCCGATGTCTGCGGTAGAATATCAAGTACTTCATTAGGAGGAGCTAATTATTTCGTTTTATTCAAGGATGATTGTACTTCATATCGTTTTGTTTATTTCATAAGACATAAAAGTGACGTTTTCACAAAATTTCTGGAATTTCAGAAAATGTCAGAAAGACAAACTGGTAATAAAATAAAAATATTCCGAAGTGATAATGGAACAGAATTTGTTAACCATCATTTTAAAGATCTTTTTAAAGAACATGGAATAATACATGAAACCAGTGCTCCATATACACCAGAGCAAAATGGAAGGGCAGAGAGAGATTTGAGATCTATAGTTGATAGTGCCAAAAGTATGTTGCATAGTACTGCTCTCCCGATGAATCTTTGGGCGGAAGCAATTAATATGGCCGTATACTTATTAAATCGTCGCCTGTGTGCACAAGATAAGCATGTTACTCCTTACGAAAAATGGACAGGAAAACAATTAAATCTTAGCCATTTACGAAGGTTTGGATCTGAAGCATTCGTACTTGTGCCTAAACAGTTCAGAAATAAGTTCGAGAGAAATTCCAAGAAACAAATATTAGTGGGATATGACGGCAACAGTTCCAATTACAGATTGTATGAATTGGCTGCCAGGAAAGTTGTCGTCGTGAAACATGTTAATTTCAATGGATGTATTTATAAAGACAGTAGAAATATGTCATGTCAAAACAACGTTATATTTGAGATGGAAGATGAAGATAATTTACAAGAAGAGTCCGTAGACACCAAATCAGAAGGCAGAATAGAAAACCAAACGTCAGAAAACATAGAAGTAGAAATTAATCAGCCTACGTCAGAAAACATAGAAGTAGAAATTAATCAAGAAAACCAAACGTCAGAAAACATAGAAGTAGAAATTAATCAGCCTAAGGATAAAGCTTCAGAAGAAAATGGCCATTATTTAAGACACCGTAAAGATATTAAGAAACCAATTTGGTATGAAGCATGTGCAGCCATAGTAGGTGAACCTCAGACCTACGAAGAAGCTATGGAAAGTGAAGAAAAAGAAGAATGGAAGAAAGCAATGGAAGATGAGATTAAGTCGCTGATGAAAAATGAGACGTGGTCACTACAAGTTTTACCAGCGGATCGCAAAGCAATTGGGTGCAGATGGGTGTTTAAAATAAAATATAAAGCGGATGGTAAAATTGAAAGATATAAGGCCAGACTTTGTGCAAAAGGTTATAGTCAAAAATCTGGCATAGACTATTTTGAAACATTTTCACCAGTTGTAAGGTATGATTCCGTTAGAACGTTATTATCAATTGCAACTGTCAGTGATTTAGAAATTTGTCAGTTTGACGTAAAGACGGCTTTCTTGAACGGAGATTTACAAGAAGAAATCTTTATGAAGCAGCCGGAAGGCTTTAATACAAAAGATTGTACTCTGGTATGCAAACTCAACAAAAGCCTATATGGTTTGAAGCAGTCTCCGAGATGTTGGAATAAGAAGTTTGTGGAGTTTCTTAGTTCATACAGCTTCAAGCAGTTAGATGCTGAAAAATGCATTTTTTATGCACTCTTTGAAAATTATGAACTATTCCTGGCGTTGTACGTTGATGATGGTCTAATTATGTGTAAATCTAAAAAGGTTATGGACATATTTTTGACAGAACTTGGAAAAATATTCGAGATAACCATTTGTGCTGCAGAATGTTATGTTGGATTGGAAATCAGTCGCAATAGAGAACAAAGAAGTATATTTTTGGGCCAGCAAGGGTATGTTGCCAAAATTTTGGAGAAATTTAACATGGTAAATTGTAACATCAAAGCAATTCCTGCCGATCCAAATGTTGTGCTTCATGCAAACCAAGCATCTACAAGAGATAGTAGGATGCTTAGTGTGCCCTATAGAGAAGCTGTAGGAAGTTTAATGTTTCTCGCTGTCGTCACACGCCCAGATATCATGTTCGCTGTGTCTCAAGTGAGTAAATACCTTTGTAGTCCAGCTTTGGAGCATTGGATAGCAGTAAAAAGGATATTCAAGTATTTAAAAGGAACCCAGAACTATGGAATAAAGTATTGTGGAACTGATTTAAATTTTGTTGCATATTCCGATGCTGACTTTGCAAACGATATTGATTCTAGAAAGTCAACAACTGGTTATTTGACTATGTTAGCTGGGGCACCGGTTACATGGTCGTCACAGTCTCAAAAGTGCGTTTCCCGTTCTACTACAGAGTCAGAATACGTGGCAGGTTCAGAAGCAGCCAGAGAGGTTATTTGGTTGAGAACATTACTTCAGGAGCTTAATGTAGATGTATGCGAACCTACCAAACTATTCGTAGATAATCAAAGTGCCATTCGGTTAGTCAAGAGTCAAGAACACCATAAGAGGACCAAACACATTGATATAAAATACCATTATATACGTGACCAAGTAGAAAAGGGTTTCATTGAAACTGTCTATGTTGAATCTAAAAAACAACTTGCTGATATTCTCACGAAGGCTTTACCAAAGGAACAATTCATCAGAAATAGAAGTTCACTTTGTGTACCTTTAAATCAGTAAACAAATAGGGGGAGTGTTGGAAACGAAGACTTGTTTACTTATTTATTTGTTGTTTGCATTGTTTTTATATATTAGTTATTGTTGTGATTGTACTAGCTCCGTAACTAAGAAAGTGTAGTTGAATAAAAAATAAAATAATTTATATTTGACATCTGTTAATTTCTGGCTCTAAAAACCCACAAGTTTAGGCATATTCTGCTTCAATTTTGTTTTGGTTAAATATGCACAATGCCATTCAAGACAGGGACTGCATTCACTTGAGGCTCTTGATCTTCCAAAAACGCAAAGAAACTGCACCTTCATGATAATAAACTCAGTTTGAGACATTGCACGATATTATCTACGTATAACATTGGTAATAAATAGTTTTTGACTACCTGTATGAGCGACTTCACTAAATCCTCAACAATTTTTAAAATCTTCGTTTCAACATTTAAATAAAAAGTCGTTCATATTACCAGATGGACTTTTTACGTTTTAACCATGTATAATGATGGTGAAATATATGCCATTCAAAACGCTGGCATTATGCCATCAAGGAGCTGATGAGAAAGAGCTTTGGTAAGGCTGTGCACCCAACAGGCAACCACGACAGATGACGTGATACCGCCCAACATGTCTGTCTGTCTTTTAGAATTTTGGATATAATCCGACACTCCATACCATTACTCTTCATTACATTCAAGATGGTGGGTAGATAATGAAGTAAGTATATGTGTCTTATTTATGTCATCGCTTTTTTTTCTGGTTACAGGTTGATTTTTCAAATTGGAAAGAAATCATATTTTTTGTGAACAATGTAACACATTCTTTAACAATATTGATAAAATACTTTTGTACAGAGTAATCATAAAATAAAATCTATTTTCAGCAATGATTAAATAAAATAAATAGGGCACAAATCGAGTCAGCTTGTATTTAGGGCGTCGATGCAAATAAGTCTATTGAGGTTACATTGAGTCACTTTGTATTCCATCGTCTTTTATGGTGTTCTGTAAATAATTTTTAAATTATGTCACTTGTGATCAAATCGGATCGACTTGTGTGCCGTTGCTGTCTATGGTGTCTTATTAACAGTTTATGTTACGTCTTCGATGTCTTCATAGATGTTGAGTGCATAATTACTTCCGTTGCGGTTAGTTCGAGTCAGTTTGCTCATCCCATGTTTTATCTGCACATTTTTAAATTAGTGTTGTTTCGGATATGAGTTAGTAAAAAGAGATTGAGTGAGATTCAATCAGCCAGATTTTGTTCTGCTTCTCTGCATGATGTTTCGTCTATTTCTCAACTCAGCGTACTTTCTTGCTTTATCGGGTACCTCTCAGAGATGGATAATATCAGACGCACATTGCAGGGTACAGCTCAAATTTCTCAATGGTGATAGGCCATACGATACTGATCTTGAAAAGGAACGAAGGCTTGCCTCTCTTATTGCGAAACCAGTGGTTCAGTAAGAAAATTTGATGCAACAGGAAAATACAAAGACAATTATTTTTCAACTAAATCCATTCTTAGTATTACGAAGAAGACAGAGTCCTGTGAGACAAGCATTTTATGTTACTCTAACAGATCGCAAAGACTTACATAAGGTACATCTGACTAAAATGGTATTCGGTCACGGACAGTTATAGGTAGACATTTTTGGGATCAGGTAATGATGTTAAGTTGTATAAAGAAGAGATCTTTAAATATTGTAGTATACAATGAAGCCCTATAATAGTCAAACACTTATATTGTGCCTTCTGTTTTAAGACTTCAAATACATCCTCGATTTTTAGACTTCAATCTTGCCTGTCAAACTCAGGTTTGAATACTAGTTTGACCACTAAAAGTGAAAAATTTATTGGTGGTATATCTTACCTCAGCTCAGTGGCACCACGTAAAAACGTATTGTTACAATAAGCTTTTACTTGGTGTCACTCCAATATGTTAATATTGGAGCAAAATATGAATTATATCGTTGGCAGAACCAAAAGTAGGCATTATCCAAGCTGTTTAATCCGAGTGCTATCGGTTTAACGTTAGTTCATTGGTATAGTCAATTTTTTTGCCATGTGATTTTATTAAGAAGTAGGTAGTAATCTTAAAAAAGTTTTATATAAAAAAAGAACTGAACCTTGAACCTGCAAATTGTGGTGATAAATTTTCTAGGGGCGTTAATGCCTTTAAACGATACTGATTTAGGAATATAGCTAACAACTTGTGTGTACTGGCTCGTAGTTGGTAATTTTCATAAGATGCTGACCCATTATTGAAAGCTTTGTGTCTGAATGAATTTATAGCGTCGGATAGGCATATTTTAAATTTGGCATTTAAGTTAGGTTAGGCACTTTCTTTAACAAAGTTGTTTACATGTTCACTATGAGGGATTCCTACATGATGGGCTTTAACACAAACAAAATTAACCAGGAAATTATTCTTATTTAATTCACATAGAAGGAAAATGGAGAATGTATATATTTTTGTGGATGTAATTAGTACTTACTAGAATGCTTAAAGAGTCTGTATATACAATGGATTTCTTTTAATATATTCTAGGGCTTCAAGAACCGCTATGATTTCTCCAACAGAAACAGATGCAGTTTCTGTCAATTTCATTTTGTGTTCAAATTTGTTGGAAGGAACACATCCTACTTTCTTTGAAATTTTCGATAGGTACATCTGTATAAATTTCTAAATAACTTGAGAACCTTGATTCCAGATCTATTAATAAATTCAGGATAGAAACATCTGAATATGTCCGGATTAAAACAAGAGGTTCATAAAATAGGTCTAGATATTCTGAGTTACTATATGGGATATTAGAGATTAAAGGCAAACTATTCCTATATTCACTAGTTTCACGAAAAGCAGAACATAAAGGCGGATAATTATGAGACTAATTCATTGCTCCGTCTGCGTCTTTTAGTTAGAACGAGATGCAAGAAAAAATAATTGTTTTCTCATTTAGTTTAGTGTTATTTTTATTTATCTTAAAAAATGTCGAAAATGAGAGAAATTGTCCTCGAAAGCGATGTTAAATAGTTATTATTTAAAATAATTAAATTACTGTATAGACCATTGTAAAATTACTTAGACATCTATTCTAATGGCAGATGAAATGATTGAGAAAAAGCCTAGTGAATTCAATAAAGGACTGCGACTTGTAGTTTTTGTACATATAGACCAACTGACGGAGACGTATTGCTATTTTAAATAGCCATTTCACAAGTTAGTAACAGTTCAAATCAACCTAAACGTAAATATATGATACTATTTTCTAGAGTAGAATCTTCCCTTATTCAAAAATTATAATTAAAAGTAATTCCTTGTAGTATTAATAAGTTAAAAATTTAGCGCCGAGCGAGGTTAGAGCACACACACAGCGGGGTATGCAAGAATAAGCATTTGGAGTCGGTCACGTCCGACTGGAACTTTATTACTTCTACTTGTTAATTATTCTATTTGGAAGTAATTAAAATTCATGTTGAAATATTTAAGTGTAATAGTTGTGTCAGGGTTCAATTTATTTTTACTTGACAACATCAATTTTTACCAAATATTTTGAAGAGTTGCGCTTAGTGATAAAAATGTTAGTTTTTCTAATAACTTTCTACTTGCTGTAATAGGGTAATAAAGACATTAATGGTGAAATGTATTTTTCATCGCAGTACTTGACATTAGTTAATTTAAATAAATATTACGATCTTCAACATTTCTGAATCAGACAAAGAAACAGCTGCCGAAGGAATCACTACTTCCACATCCAGACATCCCATCCAAGCCCTTTTAAATGAAAACATCTTAAGATACCAGATGCAAAAGAAATTGCTACCTTTGGCTCTTAGTATATTGATCAAATCGAAAATTTGTCGACTCTTACCAGCTTGCTTTAATTATTTATCAGTATTTACCTCCAATCCCTCAACAGAATAACCTCAAATTTTAATCTAGTTCTAGATCTCATTGTGAAATACATGCTCGTACCAAATATCAAGTTAACATTTTCGTTTTATTTTATTAACCTCTTTAATAATGGAATTTACGCAGTTATGAAATCTGCCACCGTCACAATCATCCTTAGGTGACAGTGGGGGTCGTAGATGCTATGAAAATGTTGAGACCCTGGCTTCTAGTATGTACATCAAATCCCAAGTTTCTGAGCTCTTACTGACTTGCTCTACTTATTTACCACTATGTATCCTTGTTTACCCCTACCTTTCAACGAAATAAACTCAAAATAAAATCTAATTCTAAATTTCGTTATAACACATACCTGTACCAAATCACCCCACAGAATACTTATGGTAGATTGCTATCGGTTAAACTCTCTGAAACTCTGGATTCTGGTAGTTCTTGATGTGTAAAACAAAAGTTCTCTAGGGAACTAGGCCATAAAAACTCATGGTTTTGAGACTTAAGCTCTCTGAAGCTGTGAATTCTGCAGCATAGCTAATATGTCATAAATAATCCTGATGATGCTAATGTCCGCGATGCCATCGGCTATTATTGCACAATGACATGTCAATCTGGAGCCAGATCTTTAGGAACATGCGCCTACGTTACCTCTATTTCATGGTTTTTAAGCTATGCGGAGCTCAACAGAATAATATTGAAGCCTATCATGATATAAAGAATAAAGTTCTGCCCTTTTCAGGGCCACAAGATGTGTTGGACAGATCTTGCAACCTCCCCTCGGTGTACATCGGGTCATCCTAATATAGACACAAATCTCTCGTATCTATAACCCTATATCTGTAAGCACGAGTTTAAACATATGCAGTAGACTCTAACAGAAATTGACCTTGTCTTAAACAATAATGAGCATTAACCATAATCGACTCCTAGCATTAGTTGTTAAAAGTCAAAGTTATATATGACGCTAAAATCTTTTACTCATTTTCGATCTCAAAAATACGGTTTTCTATTAACAATCCTGAGGTAACCCGCAAATAATCTAGAAAATTCCGATCAAAGTCACTGTTCAAGGCTCTGAAACTTTTACTCATGTTATATGTACAGACATATTAACTTATATATACTAACTTAAAGTAGCTTAACACTACTCTATAGTGCACGAAAAGTCCAACTTCTGAGCGCTATATCTCAGAGTCGTGAGTCTCTAGGAACATGTCAAGGACTACCACAATCCAGAGTTTCAAACAGTTTTACCGAAAGCCCTTGAGAATTCTGCTGTTGAAGCCAATATCTCTTTTTACTTCCCTCGCATACCGAAAGTATTGTATTCGAGAAAAAATCACCCTCCGAGATTTTTTCGGATTTTTACGTTTCACAACATGTAGATTAAGAAAATGTAGGTTTTCCAATTCCGTCAGCTAGTCTGTCTGTCTGTCGGCCTGTCAGTCTGTTGGTGCATTAACTAAAAAACTACTTGATGGAAGACAGGTTAGATTTTCACTTGAAAATATACAGGGTGGACCGTCTAAAGGAAATAAATAGATAGTGGAAAAAAATCGTTCAAATTTTAAATTTCCACGTTTCACGACCTTCCAAACCTATCTCAAAAAAAAATTTTTTTGAAAATTTTAAATAGAAATTTTTTTTTAAATATTGAAAATTTTGATTTTTTTTTATAAAATATAATGAAAAAAATTTTTTTGCTCAAATTTAACATTTTCACGTTTCGTGACATTCTAAACCTATTTAAATTTTTTTTTTATGAAAATTTAAAATAGAAAAAAAATTTGAAATTTTCAAAATTCTGTATAATATGGATGATGTAAAAAATTGTTTTGCTCATATTTAAAATTTTCACGTTTCATGACATTCTAAACATATTTAAAAACAATTTTTAGAAAATTTAAAAATAATTGTGAACATTTTTCATAAAATGGGTGATGGCAAAAAAAATTTTTGTGCTCAAGTTTAAAATTTCCACGTTTCATGACATTCTAAACATATTTCAAGAAAGAAATTCGTTTTGAAAATTTAATATATTTGTCCACGACTATTAAATAATGTACTCATTATGTACGTGCTTCTTCAAGGATAATACTATCCATTATTCACTGATTACAGTGAATAATGAGGACAGTCAGTTGTTTATAAGAAATGACATTAGTGACTTTTTACTAAAAATTAAAATGTCAAAATTACAGCAACCAAAACATAAGTGTTGTCTCCCTAGGTTTTCTAGGAAGTACTGAAATGGTATATGCCAAAAAGGTACTTTCATGAAGACTCAAAAACTGCAGGTTTTTTTTAAAGCATCATCTATTAGCAACACGCGGGAATCCCGAACATTGTTTTTGAAACCATTTGCATACGTGCCTACAAACTGTATTATTTTATTAGTAAGCCATGACGATGTGTCAAAGCGTAATTCTGTAATTTATTTGAAATGTCAAAATTTGTGTGATTTCAACGCCAAAGTTATTTATAACAATTTTAAATATTATATACTCAGAAAAAGTAATAAAATTAAATAAATGGATACTGACAGTGAATATGAGATTTCTTTGACACTGCCAGCCATAACGGAAGCTACAAAAATCGCCGGAAAAATAAAAAAAAATTATATATGATGACATATGAATCTTTCTTCAATAGGGGAAATGAAATGAATATGAATTGAATAAATATTAAATATTTAATAGTCGTGGACAAAGTATAGTATTGTACTCACATATAATGGGGCTATTATTCACTCTTGTGATTTACGACACTCGCCTGCGGCACGTGTTTTAAACTTCACCCTCGTGAATAATAGCCATGATTATATGCTCGTTGAATAATATACTATTATTTTTCATCTGCATATTATTTGTTTGTTATAACTTGGATACGGTTACCATAAAGACGCTTATAATGACCACGGGCATAATGAGCGGGCGTTATAGCCATAACGCCCTGTTATGTGAGAAGCAAAGAAAAAGTAAATGCTTCATATTCCTTATCGTATAATGGTTTGGATTTGACCTGCATTACATTTACTGTGGCTTCTCATGCATTGTTTTGGATATATTGTGGTATTCCATATTGATTTTCCATTTTCCTATAACATCAACAAACGTCAAAATATCAACAACTGTCAGATACAGTTAAAAAACGTCAAGTACCAGCAAATGTATTTGAAGAATGAAAAGTCAATTTTACATTAGAAAAATATATTTTTCGTGAAAAATAAAATATCGTATGCACCAAGAGCGATTATAACGCCCATCAGGCAACAAGCATCCCTCGGGCCAAAGCCCTCGGCCCATGTTACTCTCCGGGCATTATAATCTATACAACGCACTTGGTGCATAAAATATTATTATTTTTTATTACTTTACCACTACAATAGGATAGAAGATGGAAAAAAATATTTTCTTCAATTCTAAAATGTCCACGTTTCATTATATTCTTAACCTATTTCAACAAAATGTTTTGAAAATTAAAAAAAAAATCCCACCGCTATGCAGTATATGATGGAAAAAAGTTATAAGGTTTTCTCTGAAATAATAGAGCTAACTACATGGCGATTCTTATTTTCATTAGAGATGTACCGACTAGGGTTCTTGCCGACTAGTCAGTAGCCGACTAATCGGCTTTTCGGAAAGCCGACTAGTCGACCCAGCCAACTATTTTTAAATGAGAGCAAAATACGCGGCCAATTTCTTCGCGCCGACTTCGATAAACTTCGCGTGCCATCGCTCGTCGCCTGTCGCAGGCCGACGCGACGGACCTATCAACAGTCACGTACACGTATTTTCTGTTTTGTTGTTTACTTCACTTCACTTAGAACATTGTTTGGTTTGCCGGTTGTTTTAAGGTTAGTTTTCGTGTGTATTGAATTGAATTTTAGCTGCAAAACTATTAGATATAGATATGTCGAAAACAAGTAAAAAAGCGTCACGTGTTTGGTTATTCTTTGATGAAACTGAAGGAGACAATGGCAATAAAGTGAAGTGTAATCAATGCCAATCGTTAATTTTTCGCGGTGACCGCGGAAAAGCAGCTAATACCTCAAATATCAACAATCATATAAAATTGTGGTATGTGATGTACTGTAATACATTACATACTTACTAATATATTCTAGAACAATGTTTTTTTTATTTTGTTTCAATATTTTCTATACTATATCTGATCCCTCTTATTTTGTTCAGATTAAAATAATATTTAAAATGAATAATAGCATAAGTTCCTAGTTCCTATGTTCCTGAGTTGGTTTTTAAGTTTAATTTTTGTTTTTGCGTTTGTTAAAATAAAAACGTTTGTTATCAGTAACAAGATTATGTTTACTGTTTATTTTGTATCATGTAGGATGTACCATGTAGTGAAATATAGTGTTTTTTTTTAAAATTTTGTTCCAACATTTTACACATGCTTTGTTTTACTTTATTAAAATATTATTAAAAACGCCCTCTTAATTCAGCAAGGTATGTTTTATTTTTTCCGCCGACTAGTCGCCTAATAGTCACCGAATAGTCACCGACTAGTCGCCGACTACAAAATTGGCCGAATAGTCTGCTTTCCCGACTAGTCGGCCACTAGTCGGTGCATCTCTAATTTTCATATGTCATCTCTTAATTAATAATTTGTTAGGGTGACCGTCTTGTATGAATAAAGGGGGAAGTTCGGTGTAAATACCTTTACCGATATTTTATTTTGTAAACCCCTTTAATAATTTAGGTGGGGTTGGTGGTAGGGGTGGCAGATGCCATAAAAAAGTTGAGACCTTGGCTTTTAGTATGTGAGGTGGCAAATATCAGAGGTGGCAAATATCATAAAAAAATTTAGACGTTGATTTCTAGTAAGTACATCAAACTTCAAGTTTCTGTAGTATTACTAGCTTACTTTACTTGTTTACCCTTATTTACCTCTATTTATCCCCCAACCCTTTAATGGGATCAGCTCAAAATAGAATCTATTTGCAAGTTTCATTACAGTACATACGTGTACTAAACAAGGCAATATCTTACTGTCTCAGTGTACTCATGCGTGCAAAAAAAATTACAGACAAACAGACTAACAGACCGAATTTTCGTTTTCGCTCACATTTAAAATTTCCCCGTTTCATACATTCTAACCCATTTTAACAAAAAAAAAAGTTTCAATATTTGTTTACGATTAAATTACTTCCACTTCACTATGTGGATGTGGAAGTAATTACTGCATAACTTTTGAGAGCAAAATACATTAATATCCTAAATGCTTTACCTTGAGGGAGTTTCCTAAAATTTAGAAGAAAGTGTAGCTCAATTCTTCTCCTTGTAAATGGCACAGTACAACGTAACTGTACAAGTTTACATATTTGTTATGTAAGAAAGTTAGTTAATAGCAACCTTGACTTAATTGACATTTTTTCTAAACAGTCTGATAGGTTTAAAGTTGCTTTACCCGTCATTGTGTGAAGACCGAATGTAAGGTGCACTTGTGACTTTATTTGTTTGTGGTTTCGGCGAATTGATGTGCAATTAAGTGTATAGGGAGCGTGGTTATTTTAATAAAGGATTATATGAGCCTGCAGCTACGGTAAGTGGAACGTTTTTTAATGCGTGTTGCAATAATTTTATAATAATATTGTTATATGCAATAAAACTTGGTAATATTTATTGCAAAATAATGCGAATTTAAATTATTTGCGTAAGTTGAATCATAGATGCTTAAATTTTTTCAGGTATTCAACACAAAATAAAGTTATACAAGATGCTTCATTTTTTAAAAGAGATATTTCACAAGCGTTCCTTGTTATTCACTGTTATTCATTTTGTGCAAGGATTATTGCAAAAATTTATGAAAACTACACCCTACAAGATGTTTTATTCAATAAGTGCTATGCGTAGTTCATATTATTATTATTTTTTGCATTTCTGGTTAATTTTTTGTTAGAGACAGTTTATAGACAGTCAAGGAGTGGTATTATTGGAGGTTGGTGGTATTAGAAAATTTATATAATAAAAAATAATCGATACAGCTATTTACACGGAACTTCCCTTTTTATATACACTAACTTACTTACTATAAATAATCACTATTTAAGAAACAATATAGGGGAATAATAATTGGAATCTGACAGAGAAAACCTGATAATTACTTCCACATCCACGTAGTGGATTGGAAGTATAGTAATCGTAAAAAAAATTTCAATTTTTTTTTTCTTGAAATCGGTTTAGAATGTCAGGAAACGTCGAGATTTTAAATTTGAGCTAAAAAAAAATTATGTCTGTCGGTCTGTAACTTTTTATGTCCGCACGTTTTCTCCGGAACGGTTTAAGATATTGACTTGAAATTTTGTACACATATATATTATAATGAGATCTATAACTGGATTGTTTTTTGAAGATATCCGGTGAAGGGTTGTGGGGTAAAGGGGGCTAAATATGGGGAAATATGTAAACCTAGCTGGTAAGAGTACAGAAACTTGAAATTTGATATATGTACTACAAGCCAAGGCCTCAGATTTTTTCATAATATTTTTCAACCCCCCCACTACCCTTTCTTCATTATTAAAGGGGTTGCTAAAATAAAATTGAGATATTCATTTGAAATTTGGTACACGTATGTATTATAACGACATCTGGAACTAGCTAATATTTTGAAATGATTCCGTTGAAGGATTGGGGGTTAAATAGGGGTAAATAGGGGATAATAAGTAAAGCAAGCTGGTAAGAGTACAGAAACTTGAAATTTGATGTATGTACTACAAACCAAGGCCTCAGAATTTTTTATAATATTTTTCAACACCCCACCACCCCTTCATTATTAAAGGGATTGTTAAAATAAAATTGAGATATTCATTTA
The DNA here is from genome assembly GCA_963583905.1 of Stenurella melanura. Lineage (NCBI taxonomy): Eukaryota > Metazoa > Arthropoda > Insecta > Coleoptera > Cerambycidae > Stenurella > Stenurella melanura. Next base: position 30,678,965 of record OY757314.1, on the reverse strand, counting down.
AAATTTGGTACACGTATGTATTATAACGATATCTGGAACTAGATTATATTTTGAAATGATTCCGTTGAAGCGTTGGGGGTTAAATAGGGGTAAATAGGGGAAAATAAATAAAGCAAGCTGGTAAGAGTACAGAAACTTGAAATTCGGTGTATGTGCAAGAAGCCAAGGTCTCAGATTAGTTATATTATTTTTCAATCCCCACCACACCTACTCCATTATTAAAGGGGTTGATAAAATAAAATTGAAATATTCACTTGAAATTTGGTACACGTATGTATTATAACTGCATCTGGAACTAGATTATATTTTGAGAAGCTACCGTTGAAGGGTTGGGGGTTAAATACGGTGAAATAGGAGAAAATGAGTAAAGCAAGCTGGTATGAGTACGGAAACTTCAAATTCAGTATATGGACTAGAAGTTAAAGACTCCCCCCACCACCCCTACTCCATTATTAAAGGGGTTGATAAAATAAAATTGACACATTCATTTGAAATTTTGTACACATATGCATTTTAACGACATCTGGAACTAGATTATAATTTGAGATGATTCCGTGTTGAAGGGTTGGGGGTTAAATAGGGGTAAATAGAGGAAAATAAGTAAAGCAAGCTGATATGAGTACAAAAACTTGAAATTCGGTGTATGTACTAGAAGCCAAGCTCTGATTATTTATATTATTTTTCAACCCCCACCACCCATTATTAAAGGGGTTGATAAAATGAAATTGAAATTTTCACTTGAAATTTGGTACACGTATGTATCATAACGACACCTGGGACTACATTATATTTTGAAAAGCTTCCGTCGAAGGGTTGGGGGTTAAATAGGGGAATATAAGTAAAGCAAGCTGGTATGAGTAGAGGAACTTGAAATTCAGTGTATGTACTAGAAGCTAAAGACTCAAAATTTTTATAATATTTTTCAACCCCCCCACCACCCCCCCTACTTCGTTATTAAAGGGGTTGATAAAATTAAATTGATACATTCATTTGAAGTTTGGTACACATATGTATTATAGCGACATCTGGAAACAGATTATATTTTGAGATGATTCCGTTGAAGGGTTGGGGGTTAAATAGGGGTAAATAGGGGAAAATAAATAAAGCAAGCTGGTGAGAGTACAGAAACTTGAAATTCGGTGTATGTACTAGAAGCCAAGGTCTCGGATTATTTATATTATTTTTCAACCCCCACCACCCCTCCTCCATGATTAAAGAGATTGATAAAATAAAATTCAAATATTCACTTGAAATTTGGTACGCATATGTACTATAATGGCATCTGGAACTAGATTATATTTTGAGATGATTCCGTTCAAGGGTAGGGGTTAAATAGTGGTAGATAGGGAAACTAAGTAAAGCAAGCTGGAAAGTGTATAGAAATTTATGATCTGGTGTATATACTCAAGGCGATGGCCTCAGATTGTTCCATAATATTTTCCATCCCCTCATCACCCCCACTCCCTTATTAAAAGGTTTACGTAAGTACCTTTACATATTTCCACCATAGTTGTGTCATCCTTGCCAATTGTGTTAACTATATGCCACATATTGCCATTTGTCACATTCTTTTTCCATTATTTATTTAAGCAGTTCACCCTGTATAATATCTTGGAAAGTCTACTCATTTTTTCCCAGAAAGTAGCGTCAATTACCTACCTAATTTGACTGTTCTCCGTCAAATAGTTTTACTTTCAGATCTAGGCAGGGGAGTGGAAGTATAGTAATCGTAAAAAAAGTTTAACTTTTTTTGTTGTTGAAATAGGCTTAGAAAAATTTCTGTACATAGGTGGGACAGTTGGTCGGACCGTCTGTAACTTCTTTTATGCTCACGTTTTCTCAGAAACGGTTTAAGATATTGACTTGACTGAAATTTGGCACACATAATGTATCATGACGGGATCTGGAACTATATTCTGTAGAGAAACTTGGAATTTGGTGTATATACTAGACACCAACGTCTCATATTTTTTATAATATTTTTCACCACCGCCACTCCATTATTAAAAGGGTTGATATAATAAAATTGAAATATTGACTTTAAATTTGGTGCACGTATGTATTATAATGACCTCTGGAATTAAATTACATTTTGAAATGATTCCGTTGAAGGGTTGGGGGTTAAATAGAGGTAAACAGGGGAAAACAAGTAAAGCCAGTTGATAAGAGTAAAGAAACTTGGAATTTGGTATACCTATATACTAACAACCAAGGCCTCAGATCCTTCAACCCCTTCACCACCCTCACTCTATCACTAAAGGGGTTGATAAAATAAAATTTAGGTATTCATTTGAAATTTGGTACACGAATGCACTATAACATCTGGAGCTGGAATATTTAAAGAAGATTTCGTTGAAGGGGTGGGGGTAAATAGGGGTAAATAAGAACGTCCCAGTACACAATGTATTTTTCTGTATCCGATATACGTAGATGATGTGTTCTGTATTTGGAGAGGAACTGAAAAGCAACTACACAAATTCTTAAACCTTTTAAATTCTTTTCATGACAAAATTCAATTCACATTAGAAACAGAGAAAAAGGTAAGTTTAAATTTTCCGGATGTTAACATGAAAAATAGGAATAATATCTTAGAATTTGACCTTTATCGTAAATCAACAAGCACAGATACAGTCATACATAAAAACTCTAAACAATCAGAACGAATAAAGATGGCACCGTTTAATGCTTATATATACCGCTTGCTAACCTTCCCCTTAAGCCAAGAAAACTTTAAAGAAGAAGTTAACATTATTAAAGAAATATCCATAAACAATGGATATAAAGAAGTCATGACAGACAATTTAATAAAAACCAATCAAAAGAAGAGAGAGATTTATGCAAGTTCCTTCTATGAAGCCAACACAATTTATAAATGTATTAAGTACATACCTAACATGAGTAATAAAATTAGTAACAATCTTAAAATACTAGGACGTAAAACAAAAACAAAATGTTAACTAACAACAAAGATAAAACAGAACATATGCAAAAAACAGGGGTATATCAATTAAATTGCAACGACTGTGATGCTACATACATAGGTCAAACCGGTCGTAATATAAGAAAACGACTTGAAGAACACAAAAGTCTATTTTGAATAATATAGATAGCACAGATATGGCTACTCATTGCATAAAAAACAATCATTTTGTAAATTTAAATAATGTTGAATTACTTCACTCTGAAAAAAAAGGCAAAAGACTCGATTTATTAGAACAACTGGAAATTATAAAGGCTATAAAAAACAGTTAAAATGTAACCAACGATCAGCAGATCTTTACTGGCCGTATTGTTTTAAATAAAAAACATTTAATTAAAATTATATAGGCTCATTATTGTATAAGAAATTATAATTCTAGGAAAGGTAAATTTTCATTTATTATAGTTTTATAACTTTACAATCCCCCTTACTAACACCATGTAATATGATTTAAGCAACGAACACGAATTTTATAACTTAGTATTTATTGTAATCTTGACAAAGGCTGAAAAAACTGAAACACGCGTAGAGTTTAAATAAAACTTATGGAAACATTAAAAAGCATATCTTCTACATAATTAAAAATAAAATAAAATGAGTAAAGCAAGCTTGTAAGAGTACAGAAACTTGTTATTTGGTGTATATACTAGAAGCCAAGGCTCATGTATACGTTATAATATTTTTCAGCCCCCACCACCCCCACTCCATTATTAAAAGGATAAATAAAATTGAGATAGTCACTTGAAGTTTGGTACACATATGTAGTATAGTGATATCTGATTGAGAGGATTCCGTTTAAGGGATAAGGGTGTAGGGTAAATAGAGGACATAAGTAAAGCCAACACGGTAGCTCAGTTGGCTAAGCGTCTTAGTGGCGAGCGCTCTTGATCAGACTGCCTAACGTGTACTGGGTTCGATCCCCAGCACCGACACTGGCAATGTTGATAGGTAATGGTAACTGTCTGTGTTTTTTCAAATATGTATCCCACTTCCGGACAGCCTGTGAGAGGCCTTGGATTTGGGGGTTGACTACTATGTGTGGTGTTTATGCGATAAAAAAGTAAATCAAGCTAATAAGAGTCCAGAAACTTCTTTATGTCGTCTATGCCAGAAGTCAACGTCTTAAATTTTTTTATGACATCTGCCTAAGATATTATATTGTTAAAATTCGTGACCAATTATTTTCACATACTAGAGTGCAAATAGTCAAGATGTGGAATACAAGAGACTTCGATGGGAAATCTGGATGTGGAAGAAGTAATTCCTTAGGCAGCGGTGTTTTATTTTTTCATGACAATTGGACTGTTGATTGCATGATTAAATGTTAGTTATCATTTTATTCAATGAAACAACAACAATAAAATAAAAAACGAGCGTATCATATCACAAATATGACAAGGGGTAATCCAGGCGGAAAAGAGCAAGATTATTCGTACTACACACATATATTATACAATTAACATGAAGAGATGAATTTATTCGAGATATATGTTTTCTTTTTTTTGCAATTATGAACTTTCAATGTTTTACTTGAAGTTTTACGATAAAATAGTCCTAGTGCAAATATTAGGCTAAGAAACAATAAAAAGCTAAAATATATTCTTTACGTAAAACGGAAAAGGAGCTGACTTAAAAACTTAATTCACCTGTGTACAGTGATGCAAAATTTCAAATTTCATTTTGAAAGTTTCAGTTTCAATTTGAAACTTCTGAAAGTTTCAACGTACCCTCTTAAATTTCTGAAATATCTGAATTTTATGAAAGTTTCAGATTAATCTGAAATTGACCCTTTTTGAAACTTTCATGAAAGTTTCAGCTGCAAAATATGTATTTCCAATACATCAAATGAAATTTCGCACGTTTTTTAACTTGTTTTCAACCAATGAGGATTAAAGTCTGGTTTTGACATTTATTTTAAAGGTTAGGTTAGCTATTCTTTAAGTATAAGAATCCTTCTTTCCATTTCTGTCGTTCTTTTCTAGACTACTAGGTTCTATTATTATTGCATTAATAAGGAAAACTTATTTTGAATGAAAAAATATATCAATAATATAATTTCACTGAGGTCATTGATTAATAACGTTGTAATGGTAATGTATTGTGTTAGAGTTTGGATTTTAATCTGAATCTGCCAGGAACAGGGACCACATTCTTGAATCAGGAAGTGGAAGATGTGAATGTTTTATCTCTTTTCATCTCGCTACGTTTCCTTTTTTTCCTTTCTCCCGAAATGAGCAACAGGGGTCTAGAAGATTTTGAAAATATATTGACAAATTATCTACTAGTGTATTTTGAAAAATGTATTATTATTTTTACTTTTCACAAATATAATTGTAAGTTATAATCTTATTAAGGAGAAAACAAAATGTGTTTTTATATTAAAAACTAACATTGAAAAGTGAAAATTTATGAGACTAGTTCCAAAGTGGAATTTATTAGTTATTAACCCTCGGAAATAAAAAAAAATTACGAAAGTTATACAGAACTTAAGTTTAATATCATTTCATGAAATATTGCAATGAAATTTCCCGAAAGTTTTATGATACTTAATATTTAATTTAATATTTTAGAAATTTTATGAATTTCAGATGAATTTCGAAACTTTCACAAAAATATCATTGAAATTTCACAATTTTAAGTTTCATGAAATTTTGCATCTCTGAATTTACAGAACTTAAGTTTCATCACTTCATGAAATATTTCAATGAAATTTCACTTAAATTTCATAACATTAGGGAATTATTTAATTAAATTTCATAAAATGAAAGTTACATTGAAATTTCACGAAACTTTCATGATGCTTAATGTTTAATTTTATATTTCAGAAATTTCATAGATTTCAGATGAATTTCGAAACTTTCACAAAAATGTCATTGAAAATTTCACAAATTTTAAGTTTCATGAAATTTTGCATCACTGCCTCACTAATTAAATACCTGACTAATTTAAAAGCTTGCTAAGAATTTGATGTACTTGTTCTGCGTGAATTCTTTATTTGAATACATCGTTAGAATAACCGACTTATAACCTTATAATCCCAATACAGTCCCTGCAGTCTCTGGATAAATTAAATGACATTTTAAATTCTAAATCTAGATACATATTTCTTTAACGCCCTATTTGTATTAATATCATGGTGGACTTTAGCAATAGCTAATCCACCACTCAACCAGGACACGTATGCACAGACATCAACACAACAACCATTCCCTGCGACATTGCCATCCACCGCAACTGAGACTCGAACTCAGGAGAGATAATAGCGACTAGACGTATTGTACCGATCACAGTTTGTCGAAATAAACCATTTTTTTGGCCAAAATTCTGAAACTTATTAAACTCGTCCAAAATCAGCTGGCGATTGCAGGAAAAATAATGTAAAAAGGCTATTGGGGTAATTCCAGGCGGTGGAATTCCAAACATTTGAGTAAAATTCTGAAATTAATTATTTACAGAGGATTCAACTTACAAATTAACATAAAAATAGCGAAAGAATTGCCTTTATAAAATAGGGTGGTTTTAAGGGGTGGAAGTAAAGAAAACTTAATCAAAATTCAGAAACCACGAAACTCTATCTGCAAACTCTTGGATTTATGTATTTTGCAAAAATGAATGAAAATATAGCACCAAAAATTGAAAAAATATAATACAATAATTTAAAACATAATTACAAAATTAATACCTAAAAATGTATAATTATTTTTTTACAAAATCTGAACTTAAATGACATATTTTCGAAAATAAAATCCTTACTGTTTATCAATGGTCATAGTTATTTTATGTCTCACTTGAATCATTTTCAGACGTGGATGTACTCCATTCATTACATCAGATGAAATTGAGGTTGACGGAATTTCTGGGTTTTCTACTTTTCGATCTTTCACTGCTTTCATCAAATAACAGTTACTTTATCATTCCTAATCCAGAAGTACTGGGTAAATCATTTTTCAACACAACATTATATAAATTACATTTTTCTTTCAACCAGTCGGCATTATTGCTCAGAAATCTGCCCTTCCATTTTTGTTCCATGCGTCCTTCTCCAATTTTGCTACAAACTCGATATATATTACGTCGCATATCACTTTGGATATTTTCTGGAAGCTCCGGCATATGTGGCTGATTTAAGATTACATTGACCACGTGCAGTAGAATCATAACCAAATTTTTCTTCCCATACTTGGAAAATATGGGTCCTACTTAGCCCCTCTTCATTTCCACCTATGGAAAAATTATTTAAAATACAGTTAATAGGATAAAAAAAGTAGAAGAATGTATTATTCTACTAAAAGTAGATTCAAACATAACAAGAATTAAAATTATTTAATTTGCGCTTTTTCTCAGCAATTAACACGTACGTACAATTTCCATTCATCTATCAAACCAAAAAGTGAAAAAAAATTCATTTTTACGTCCCTCGCATACCGAAGGGAAGTATTGTATTCGAGAAAAAATCACCCTCCGAGATTTTTTCGGATTCTGACGTTTCAGATCACGGAGATTACGAAAATATAGGTTTTTCAATTCCGTCAGTCTGTCTGTCTGTCTGTCTGTCTGTCTGTTGCATTTACTAAAAAAACTACTTGACGGAGAGCAGTCAAATTTGGTAGGTAGTTGACCCTACTGACAGCGACGAAATGGTAGAATTTTCACTGGAAAATATACAGGGTGGACCGTCTAAACGGAATAAATAGTGAAAAAATTTTTTTTTGCTCAAATTTAAAATTTCCACGTTTCATGACGCGCTAAACCTATTTCAGAAAAAAAAAATTTGAAAATTTTTTCACCATTTTTGAAAAAATTTTTACCACGATAAAAAAAAATTTTTTTGCTCAAATTTAAAATTTCCACGTTTCATGACGCGTTAAACCTATTTCAGAAAAAAAAAATTGAAAATTTTTTCAACATTTTTGAAAAAATTTTACTTACCAAGATAAAAAAATTTTTGTTTGCTCAAATTTAAAATTTCTACGTTTCATGACACGCCTATTTCAGGAAAAACAAAATTGAAAATTTTTTTCACCAATATTTTTGAAAAATTTTTTACTACTAAAATAAAAATTTTTTGAATGTTTTTGAAACATTTTTTAAAAAATTTGAAAAATTTTTTAATCCATTTATGTATCACTACTATAGAACAGACGAAAAAAATTTTTTTGCTCAAATTTAAAATTTCCACGTTTCATGATATTCCAAACCAATTTCGGAAAAAAAAATTTGCAACATTTTGTTACCAGTTTGGAAAAAAATTTAACACTAGAATGGTCAAATTTAAAAGTTTCACGTCTCATGACATTCTAAACCTAGGTATTTCAGAAAAAAAAAATTTGAAATTTTTTTTCACCAACATTTTTCAAAAAGTTTTTATCACTAAAATAGATCGATTTTTTTTTATTTGCTCAAATTTAAAATTTTCACATTTCATAGCATTCTAAACCTATTTTAAAAAATACAATGTTTAATTTTTAAACTTTTTTTAGCACTACTATAGAATAGAAGGAAACTTTCCTTTTTGCTCAAATTTAAAATTTCTACGTTTGACATTTTAAACCTATTTCAGAAGAAAAAATTTTGAAAATTATTTTATCAACATCTTTTGAAAATTAAAAAAAAATGAAATTTTTTAACCACCACTATACTTCCACTCCATTACGTGAATGTTGGATTGAAAATGTGACAGATGGCAATAATATCTGGCATATGCACCTATTATACTTTTATTGAAAAATGTACAGGGTGGTCATCCCAAGAAATACTTCAGTCATGGTGGACATTTGTAAAGGTATTTGCGCAAGCCTGCCATATGTAGCACCTGCTATTTAGTTTTGAACTTTTGCTGTTGGGTGAGCAATCTGTATATTTTTTTGACCAAAACTTATCAAGTTTTCTTTGTAATAATAGCAATAACTATATTCCGATTATTATTCTCAATGTCATTTCGTAATTATTAATTTTTTAGAGTGACTGCCATGCGCAAATAACGAGGGAAGTTCTGTGTAAATACCTTTACCGATTTTTTCATTTTACGTGAATTTAGGGGTAGTGTTACCCCCGCCCCCCTAGTTAACTCTCAACATAATATCTGTCCTTATTTTAGATGAATATACTGAAATGGCAAATTATCATTAGAATTAGCACATTCATAACATTATTTTATAGTAATATTCACATTACCGCGTAAAACCCCCCAGATAGAGTGACTTTTGGCATTTTTAGGGATGTAGCAATATTTTTAGAATTGTGGGACCCCGATTCTCGTGATCAGCAAAGTAATTAGGTGTGATTTGCTATTCCTCTGTTTCTAAAGCACGACTTCACCTGTGTCGCTAAAAAATAAAAATATCTTAATAGGCCCTTTGACGAGAAGTATATATTCATTTTATTTTGCTAATTGTGTTCTTCTAATAACATTCACATTAGGATTATGTTTAGCTATTTAATCTATAATATAAACAAGGTATTTGGCTGTATGAGCTATCTCCTAATGCCAACAATAAATACATCGAAAATGCCAAATATCTGCGTTTTGTAAGACAGAATACACAAACTAACCATTACACTCTTCGCAGATTTACTGCACTTTTTATATAATTGTTGCACATTCTATAGAATACTCTTCGCAGTTTTTTACTAATAAAAAATATTTGTGAATACTATAACAATGTTAGTTTGTATTAACGAGTGACCGCCTTGTCTAACTACGAGATGAGTGAAAGCCTCCAAAGCTTGGTCCATAATCTTATCGCATTTGTGACAAATTTATTGCTGTTATGTTGATATATGATATATGAATAGGGACTATTGCCGGTTTTGCAATGTAACAATATTATATAAATATATAAATTTAAAGAATTTAAATAATTAATAACTTTTTTATTTAACAATCGATTTTGTTAAAAAACAAGAGGGTTCTTCATATAGCTAACACTAACTTGCTGTCCAAATTTCACTACAATACGACTTTCCGTTCTTAAATTATCGTGCATACAAGAAACGTGACTGACAGAAGGACAGGCAGACAGGCGGACAGACACACAGGCGGACGGACTTTTTGAAATTTGTTCGCGATTCAATCACCAACACAGCGATATTATCGGTTTTGGAAATGTGCCGATCGAATGCAATATATTCTTCGTTCTGTATTTGCAAAGAGTATAATATCAAAAATGAAATCAAAGGTAAAAAAAAACAGTAATAAAATTAAATTTTGATGGCGGCATCAAATTTAGGACGTCAAAATACATAAAGATTCATAGGTTTAGTTTCTGGGTCTGAACTTTTTTTTTATACCTATGTCTGTGACCACAGCCACTTACAAAAAAAAAGTTGAGACGCAGAAACTAAACCTACCAATCTTTATACATTTTGACTTCCTGAATTTGATGACATCAGAATTTCATTTTATCGTTGGCTTTTTTTCTATCTTAGATTTTATCTTTGAAATAGCATGTTTATATTACAAACTAAGATAAAAATAAATAGTACAGGCAAATTAGCCATTTAGGGTAACAAAAATTAATAAAAGGATCATCTCTAGGATTTAAGTAGGTAAGAACCTGGAGAATGAGATGATATATTCGTTGCACTTCCAAGTTCTGGGAAAATTTAAAAAAAATTGGAAAAACTTTTTGATTTTCATTTTTTTTGCTCTAGCGTCCAAAATAATGAAAATAGAGAAAAAGTTCCCGAAAAGTTGTAGCTCGTCTCTTTCTCGATAAAAAAGGTCTTTACAATTTTTTGTCTTACTTAAGTCGTTTAGAAGATAAATCGAGTTTTCCACTTATAGTTTTAAGCCGCTTCGAAATGCGTGAAAAATGAGAATTCGCCGGGAGTTTCGTACTACCGGCTCATCGATCGATAATTCTTAGTATTCAGAGCCCTAAAAAAATGAAACTAACACAAAATGTAGAGAAAAATCTCAGCTTTAATATGGAACTAATCACAAAATTCATAATAAAATTTATCATAGAGAAAAAGTGTCATGATGGCTTAGTAAACTTTGTACAGTTGATCCACAGATTTATTCATATCTTTGCCGGGAGTAGTTAGAATGATAATTCATTTTGCTTATATATTCTTATATAATGATATATTAATCCAATTAATATTTTATTGCAATTACTTCTGTTGGAAAAATATGCCTTGCGATCAAAGTAGAGGATATATTTCTCATCGATCAATCACCTCCAAATTTTGGACTTAACAGTTCTTAAAATGCGTGCAGTACTTTTTGAATTTGTCTACATTATTCATACATGTTCAGAAAATGCACAATTAAACAGTAAAACATATACAACTTATTTATTTCTCAACATTCTTCAATGAAATTTTCGCGAAATATAGGTTAAAGTGCGTGGAGTCGAATCCATGCAGTAAAAAATTACCCACTGTTACGGGAGAAATAGGCAGGATGCATAAAGCTAGATATGAACTAAGCCATCTTCTAACACATTTTTCTCTATGATAAAATTTTGTATGAATTTTGTGATTAGTTCCACATTAAAGCTCAGACTTTTCTCTACATTTGATGTTGTTTTCATTTTTTTAGCGGCTGTGAATATTAAGAATTATCGATCAATGTGTCCTGTCGTACGAAACTCCCAGAGAATTCTTATTTTCCGCGTATTTCGGCTCAAAACTATAAGTGGAAAACTGGATTTATCTCCTAAACGGCATAAGTAAGATGAAAATTTGTAAAGACCTTTTTTGTAGAAAAAGAGACGAGCTACAAATTTTGTTGAAAACTTTTTTCTGCATTTTCATTATTTTAGCCGCTAGAGCAAAAAAACAGAAAATCAAAAAGTTCTTCCAAATTTTTTTGAATTTTCCCGGAATTTGAAAAGTGCAAAGAATGCATCATTCCATTCAACATGTTATCACCTACTTAAATCCCGGAGATGATTCTTTTATTAATTTTTTCGAGGTTTTTACAAAATTTTGCCTTCATTGCCTGTACTAAAAACCCAATGATAAAATAAAATTCCGATAGTGGCATTGAATTTAGGATGTCAAAATACATAAAGATTTTTTTTTGTGGGGCTGTGTAATTTATCAGGGAAGGATCATTATAATATGCCTGTGACAAAATAATATACAGATCCAGATTAGCCTTTAAATAAACCACTACAACATATCTATTTAAAATAACATACTCGTTGTTTCATTTTAGCTCAAAATAAAAATGCGTGGGAGGTACTGCACCTGAAGTAATAGTGGAAACACGTGCCCATACATATATGAAAAGCAAACACTCGTAACCTACCCAGCATATTAATTAAATTATGGACTTCCTACTTGTGCACCCAAATGCGGCGGGTAAATCCATATGACGTGGTATAGAAAGTGGCAAGAGTATTTTATTTTCTATAACTAGCTCTAATTAATATATATTAGTATTTATTTGTCATAACCAGAATGCGTATTGAAAGGGCAAGGGTATATAAGCTATAAACTGTCGCCCACTAATTTCATAAAAATGGTTGAAATCGTTGAACGTTATTTACGTATACTTGAATATACGATCTCTATGTTTCTACAAGTTTTATATTTGGAAAAAAACAGTCCTAATAATAGCATTTTAAAGCATGTTTTCAGTTATTATGTAGTTGTGTAGTTGTGTAGTTGTAGTTTTCCGAAATTTTAATCTATATTTCAGTTAGATGCACTTGATGAACCAATACAAATTTACCATTATTAAAAAGCTTCAATAATTGACTGTGAAATGAGGTATATATTTTTTTATCGATATCAAGGGGGTTGTGAAGAAAGAGGTGATCCGCCGTCTTGGGACCTCCGGTATACCAGATTTAGAACAATATTAAATCTACTATATTGCATTATTACCGGATATACGTGTGCAAAATTTCAAAGCTCTAGCTTAATTAAAACTAGTCGAAATTTTAATTGCCAAATTTGACCTCAACATACACAGTAACAAACTAACTAACATACATACAAAGCAAGCTAAATAAAAGCTTTTACACATGATTTGAACGCCTCTTTGTAGTATTGATATACACTTGAAATTATAAATAGGAAGATCCAAATATCCCGAGTTGCTCACGAGGAAAAGTCGTTGGAGTTCGAGATTTAATCACTCTGTATACGTAATTCTATATGTTATTAATTTTCACTTGAACACATTCGGTAACGGTGAAGAAAGAGTAAGAGTAACGAAAATGATACCTACTGGTTCGTTGAACAGAGGAAGCTATACTAGATTGGAAAGAGAGTTTCTTGCTTATTATGTCATGTATTTTGTTAAGCGGTTAAAGAACCGATCATAAGCGTTTGGTCGCCGGTATATAACTAACAGTCTTATTAAATTTACCTCTAGTGCGAGAAAATGGTGAATAGATAACAGAGAGTGTCTTTTGGATTGTTGTCAATTACTGTGAGTACATTTCTTTCAATATAACATAAACGAACGACCATATTGTTGTTATGTAACCCCTAACTTCCACTAAAAACGATTTAAATTTGCTATACATTGCGTTATAGAAACGATCAAGAACTTGTTGATTTAATTAAAAAACCGCTGCCTAAGGAATCACTACTTCCACATCCAGATTTTTCATCCAAGTCACTGTAAAGGAAATATCTTGACTAGAGTTGCACTCTAGTATGTGGAAATTATTGGTCATAGAATTTTAATAATATTTGAAGCAGATGTCATAGAAAAGTTTGAGGCGTTGGTTTCTACCATATACGTTAAAAATTAAGTTTTTAGTTTACCCTACTTATTTTCCCCTATTCACAACCTACCACGTCCCACCCTTCAATGGAATCATCTCAATCAGATGTCATTACAATACATACGTGTAGTAACTTTCAAGTAAATATCTCAATTTTATGTTATCAAACCCATTAATAATGTAGCGGAGATGATCGTGTTTGAAAAACATTAGAAAGAAATCTGAGGCTTTGGTTTCTAGTATATACACCAAATCCCACATTTCTGTATTCACCAGCTTGATTTACTTTTTTCCCCTATTTACTTCTATTTAACCTTCAACCCTTCAACGGAATCACCTCAAAATATAATCTAGTTCCAGATGTCGTTATAATAAATACGTGTACCAAATTTTAAGTGAATATCTCAATTCGATTTTATCAACCCCTTTAGTAATGGATTAAGGTGGTGGGGGGTTGAAAAATATTACTAAAACATCTTGGCTTCTAGGACATATACCGAATTTCAAGTTTCTGTACTCTTACCAGATTTTTTTCTATTTACCACCAATTACCCCCACTCGTTCAACGCAATCATGTCAAAATATAATCTAGTTTAAGATATCGTTACACGTGTAACAAATTTCAAGTGAAAATCTAAATTCAATTTTATCAACTCTTTTAAAAAGGGAGTGGGGGTGGTGGGGGGATGGAAAATATAAAAAACCTGAGGCCATCATTTCTAGTATCTACACCAAATCCCAAATTTCTATACTCTTGCCAGCTTGCTTTACTTATTTTCCCTTATCTACCACTATTTAACCCCCAACCCTTCAACGGAATCATCTCAAAATATAATTTAGTTCCAGATGTCGTTATAATACATATGTGTACCAAATTTCAAGTGAATATTTCAATTTTATTTTATCAACCCCTTTAATAATGGAGTAGGGGTGGTGGGGGGTTGAAAAATATTATAAGGAAATCTAAGGCCCTGGCTTCTAGTACATGCACCGAATTTCAAGTTTCTGTACTCATACCAGCTTGCTTTACTTATTTTTCCCTATTTAACTCCCAACCCTTCAACGGAAGCTTCTCAAAGTATAATCTACTTGCAGATGTCGTTATAATACATACGTGTACCAAATTTCAAGTGAATATTTCAATTTCATTTTATCAACCCCTTCAATAATGAAGTAGGGGTGGTGGGGCTGAAAGATAATATAAATAATCTGAGACCTTGGCTTCTAGTATATACACCGAAATTCAACTTTCTGTACTCTTACCAGCTTGCTTTACTCTTTTCCCCTATTTACCCCTATTCAACCCCCCAACCCTTCAACGGAATCTTCTCAAAATATAATCTAGTTCCAGATGTCGTTATAAAACATACGTGTACCAAATTTCAAATGAATATCTCAATTTTATTTTATCAACTCTTTTAATAATGGAGTAGGGGTGTTGGGGGGATGAAAAATATTATAAAAAAAATGAGGCTTTGGCTTCTAGTATATACACCGAATTTGAAGTTTCTGTATTCATACCAGCTTCAACGGAATCATCTCAAAATATAATCCAGTTAGAGATGCCGTTATAATACATACGTGTACTAAATTTCAAATGAGTATCCCAATTTTATTTTATCAACCCCTTTAATAATGGATTAGGGGTAGTAGGGGGTTGAAAAATATTATAAAAAATCTGAGTCCTTGGCTTGTGGTACATACATCAAATTTCAAGTTTCTGTACTCTTACCAGCTTGCTTTACATATTTCCCCATATTTACCCCTATTTACTCCCCAACCCTTCACCGGATATGTTCAAAAAATTTTGCAAAATATGTCTATTCACCTACATGGTAATGGTTTTGGAAGTTCTGTAGGCCCCAGCTACTCTCGCATGTGCGTTCGTCCGTTTGGCTACCACCAGCAACTATTTTCAGAGCTAAGTTTTATAAACTAAAAAAATTCCTAAAATAATCAAAAGTTAACTTAAAAAATAAAATTGCAATTTAAAGATGGAGGTATAACCTTTTTGATGGTATTATTTTAACTTATTGAAGATGTCATGTTTTATTAGAAAACATTTGGAAAAGCGTGATTCAGAGAGTGGCGTCATTTTCTCATTTAGGTCATGTGACTCGCGTCTTAATAATAATTTAAAACCTTATTACTGTATGAAAATAAAGACATATATATACAAACTTTCAATGAGCGCCTTATACCTAATTCTTCGGAATTTAAGAAACTGGTTTTAAATAGGAGGAAAAACCTTGCATAAATGGTAAATCTTTCGCATTGCGAACAAAATTGAAAAAGTTGATATTGCTAAATAGACAATGAATATATCTTTCAAACAAGGATCACATGCACCTTCTTCCAATTTAGAGAAATAGGGTTTGTAAGTATCACGCGAAGGAGGTTGAAATGGGGGGTGGGGGTGAAAACTTTTCACCAAAAAGTGTAATTTTAAAATAGAAAATTTAATTGTCCTGGGATTTTGCCCAAATACTATTAACAATGCAGAAAGTGAATCTATACGCTAGGTATGAAGCAAACTGTATAATATAGTCACATTGCCATAATATTAAAAAAAAGATTAAACATGTTTTTAATATAATATTATTATTCAAAGTTAATCATGCATAAAGAATTTACACGTTATTGCATCAAGTGGAACTTGTGAATGTTAAACAACGTAACACGTGAAAGCACAATAAATCAACTGATTGCCGACTGGATCGGGAACCTATTTTCTGTAAAATTAAAAGTTTGAGGAAAAAAAAATTTTTCTCAGTGAAATAGGTGTATCGTGTTATGAAACGTCGAGATTTTAAATTTGAGAGAAGAAATATTGCTGTCTGTCGGTCGGTCTGTAACTTTTTCTGTGCGCACGTCTTCTCTCAGACAGAAATTGACTTAAAATTTAGTACACGTATGTGTATGGATCTGGAAGTAGATTATATTTTGAGCTTATTCAGGTAAAGGATTAGGGGGAAAATAGGAGAAAATAAGTGAAGCAAGCTGGTTAGAATCTAGACACTTGAGATTTTGTGTATATACTGGAATCCAAGGCCTCAAATGTTTTTTCTTATATCTAATTCCACTATTAAAAGAGTTAACAAAATAAAATATAGATATTCACTTGAAAGGTACACGCATGTATTAAAACTACATCTAGAACTGGATTGTATTTCTAAATTATTACATTTAACAGTTTGGAAGTAAATAGGGGAAAATAAGCAGCGCAAGCTAGTAAGAGTCCAACTTGAGACTTGGTGTATATACTAGAAGCTAAGGTTTCAAATATTTGTATGACTTCTGCCAACCCTACCACCACATCTGCTTCGTTATTAAAGGAGCTAACAAAATAGATTTAATATATTGACTTGCAATTTGGTAAATACATTTATCATAACGAGATCGGGAGCTAAATTATATTTTGAGTTTATTTCGTTGAAAAATAGGAGTAGATAAGTAAAGCAAGCTAGTAAGAGTCGAGACACTTTAATGTATATACTAAAAATCAAGGTCTCAATTTTCTTTATGACATTTGCCACCCACATCACCATCTGCAACGTCCCTATTCCATTATTAAAGGACTTATCAAAATAAAATTGTATTTTAGTGTGTGTATTAAAATTTGGGGTATCAGCCACCTCCATTGGCACGCCTCGGAGTAGACGGCTTTAAATATTATGTTGCTAAATTCTATCAGCAATTATTTCCGAACTTTAGAGTGCAATATTGTATCAAGATGTCTTCGTTTAAAGAGACTTCTACAGGGAATCTGGATGTGGAAGTCGTGATTCCTTAGGCAGCGATTTTCCTTCACACTTTTCGCGAATGACAAATTTTACCTCCGTATTTAACTATTTAGTTTATTTTGAAAGCCGTTTCGTGGGAGGTATTAAAATATTCAATAACAAAGACAGGGGTTTCTCTATGCTCATTTACATGTAAATCCAAGGTTATTACCTCAAATATAAAGCAGTGACTTTTGTTACCGAACATTTACTTACACTTCAGTCGATTTAGGCGACCAACAGGCTAAATTCACGATTTCCTCGGAAAACAAGGAATTTTCTAGAAAACTTTTGTAATGAGTTTCCTTGATTGTCTATATCATTCTCCATCATTTTTGATGACGCGGTATTGACCAGCAATTGTTATAAGCAATGTTTTGTTGTTAATTTGTTAACTTAAAATTTTGGACAAAGTTAAATAAAAAACAGATTTTTACCTAACTTGGTGGAAAATAACCCCCTTTTTACTGTTGTTAGTTCCTTTAAAAAACGCATATTTTTCTAGATACAGATGATTGAAATCTTCTAAAAAGAGGGGAGGAGAAATCAGAATTGTTAAGAAAAAATCTGAAAAAATTTAGTTGTCTTTTTCATACAAATCTTTTTTTCCTTATCGACTATTTCATGAAATGCAAATCTGCAAAGTTCTCTCGAAAAACCTATAAATACTAGGAAAAGTTTGAGGAGGAAAATCACTGATAACAAACATTTTGATAAATCTGAAAAAAATCGGAGAAATTTTTTTAATAAATTTAGCAAGAGTTAAAAAGATATTATTTTCTACCAGTTTACGTAAAACACTGCTTTTTGTTTAACTTTGGCCGAAATTTAATAAGTTAACAAATTAACAATAAAAACGTTATTTATATCAATTGCCGGTCAGTACTGCTACCAATACCAAAAAGAATACTCATACATAAGTTTTTGTGGAAATTATTTCTTTTCCGAAAAAGTCGTGGTTCAAGAGTTAGACCAACTGTACTTTTATTAAAGGACCATGTACCATTTGTACATTGGAAAAATTATTATGGTGGATTTTCCTAAAATTTTGGAAATGGGTAGGTCAAGATTTCCCAAACAAAAAATATTATATGAAAAAACTGTCTTTATGACCTTCCTGCAGAATTACAGTTAAAAAAGGTACATTTTTAAATTAAATATCAAACTTACTTATATCATCAATGAAATGAGTTAAATTTAGATCATAAAAATTCTACCAACTAGGGAAAATCAGCATAAATATTATGAACGGTTTATTATATAAATAAATCCAATTACATAATCAGATTTTCTACTGTGTGTTTTTACCAAATGTCCGGATATTCAACAAGTCAATAAACTAACAGTGTGTTGTTCGTTATGTAAAATTTTATGATTATTTTAATATACTAATGCTAGGTATATTGTAATAAATATGCGAATTATTACCATAATACGCAGGCTTCTTCAACTTAACCAAAGTAATATTTAATATATTAGAAATGGAATTTCTACTTCCTCTTCTGAATTTACAAAGGAAATACCAATAAATAATGTTCGGCGTCAATCAGTTATAAAATTAGCAAAAATGTTACTACACTGCCGGGTAAAATTAATGCACTATCGATGATTATTTCTGCTTTATTTTGTAGGTTGACTTTTCTACAATGCAAATCCGCTATAATTGTATGCAAAAAGTTATCTTTCTTCTGATACAGGGCATTACAATAAAGTTATATGTTATTTCATAAATTCAGAAATTCCAGTTTGGATCACCAGCACTAGAATTAAAATCTAGTTTGGATCCAATCGCAGACTCACCCTTTTTTAACATTTTCGTCTTATATTTACTATTAAGGGGAATATGTCGAGTGGAAAGAAATCCGATTTGTTGCTTTTTTGGATCTTTCGTTTTGCTATTTAATTGACCGAAATCACACAAATGCATAACAAACTAATGACGTTAAGCTCGAAACCTTGTTTTCCACCGCGAACTACTGAAGAATTTCCAATGCATACTTTTAAATACGGTTTACCAGTGTTATTTAATTATCCATATCTTCGTAACCAATGAATGGGTTTAGCTCGTCAAAGTCTTAAAATTAGAAAAGGATCAATTTCGTAGAATATTTCATTACATAGCTCATTTTGAAACAATAAAATGCAGAAGTAACGTGGATAGAAAAATCACAAACTTAAAAGGAACCTAGTAATTTGGTGTTTATCATGTTTTTCATTTTGACTCATCGATTTTGTAGCAACTGGCCTACCTAGTCACACCAAATTCATTTGAATCGGTTAAGTAGCAAGAAAATGGCATCCAAAAAAATAAATATTTTGAATTTTCTTTTGCTATAGATATATATTCCATAATGGCGAATATAAAAAGTGTACCAAAGACGGTGTTAAGAAAGGGGGAAGCTGTAGTAAAGTCCAAACTGGATTGTAATTTTGCTGCTGGTGATACCCAGAGAGTGTATTGAATTTTAGAGAAAATATAGCTCTATGTTAGGCCCTGTATTTAAAGAAAAAATAATATTTACTAGAAGTTCTCAGAGCTTTACATTCTAGAAGAGCCTACAAAACAAAACATAAATAATCAAAATCAGACAAAAGGTTTAGAACAGAATCAAGTTTAAAATAAAGGTATATCTATAGTAGCGCGTTAATATTGATCGAGTGTATTTATTATATTCTCTTTTTAAGTCTATACAGCAGGATATCCCAGAATTTCATTAACAAATCAAATCTCCGCAATTTGACAGGATAGAAAAATTAATAAAACGCGATTATGAATTACACTATCTGCTAATTACACCCTTGAAAGCATTGCCTCTTACATCTCCTAAGAAACTACACCCAAATTTTATTTCTCAAATTTCACCTCATAAATCTCTATATTGCAAAGAAATCTCACCTTCATTGTGAGTACTATGATATGCCACCTATAAAATTATACTGATGTATAATGATTATAAATAAGACATACTATAAACAGCTAACATACAGTTTTTAATGTATAATCTCTTAACGGTAATAAGGATTTTTACAATAACATTATTGTATATGGTCCAACTGTGCTTCTCCGCACTTCACGTAAGCCTCAAACTACCGTAACAGATTTTTTGTGCAAGTAGCTATAATCGTAGTAAGTGTTACTGTACGGATATTTATGATGAGCTACGAGGAAAATTGTATTATGTGATTAATTTTCTTTTTATATCATATCTATATCTCTTCCAAATGCCAAAATTCCTACGTGTGTTTCTCTCTTCAATAGTAAAATATATTAAACAAAATGTAAATAACTTCAGTGCCAATGTTGGTTATTATAATGATCACACTCGGTATACTGACATATTAGCTTAATCTTTCTTAACTGTCTTTGAGAAGGCACATTATTATTCAGGGATACGTTTTTATAATTATATTTTTATTTTTATCCACCAAATGCTATTAAAAATATTAACAATTTCAACCTTCTTAAATCTAGACTTAAACAGTTCATATAGGACAAGTGCAATTTTAAACATGTTTTTTTGTTCGATGTACTCTCTAGCTTCTATTGATTCATTTATTTTTCTTATTGTATTATTGCCATATATATTTTTTTAGATAAATACGAAAGTTATTAAATACCTAATTTAATAAATAAAATATGCTGAGGACAAATACAGACAGTATTTTGCCAACCAGCATTGGGAGACGGAAAAATTAAGAATATAACAGTAATATACAAAGAATAATTTGTTTAAACACAACTCGTCTACAGAAAGTTCAACAATTTTAGAAAAACCTCAACTCTGTGAAATGTATCATGTTTACATCAAGTTTTAAAACTATAGCGCTGAATTAGCTAGCAATTCATTAAATCAATCAGAAATAGTAGACATCGTATTCATGCTATATTTTTGTGAAATAAGGACGAAACGTAACGTAATTATATAAATAAGTATTGTGTTAATTAAATGCAAAATTATCTAAGTCTTGCTTACAATGCGAAACTAAGTGGCATATGGTAACTTGCCTGACAGACTTCTCATTGTTACTTCTTGTCGGCTCTCCGTATCCATTTTATCGATGAGTAGTGTACTCTAAAATAAAAGTAATTAGACATGGTTTCCTCGGACAACCCCTTGTATCCTTAGTACATAATAACATTTCTTAATGAACTTGCCGAAATATATTTTCAAATTATACTATCAGAATATTCTAATGTGTCTAAAAAATATGTGATGAAAGTAAACTAGTTAAGAATATAACTATTGAAAAAATTTAGTGAAAAAATTTAAGTGTTAAAAAAATATGTTACACATAGCATGAAACGTAAATTCTTGCAGTATTTAAATGATAAAAAATATTTGATACAAAATGGAAAATATTTACTGTATTATTACTCTCTTCTGAATATACAGGATTATCTGTACTTACAGAGTAATACTGCAGTTGCTGATAGCAGGAAGAAATAGATAGTAAATAAATATAGTTTGTTGCATACATAGATCACAATTAGAGTCAATTTAGCTTCCAAATAGGGTTCATGAAAGTCATTTACTTGCGATAACTTGCCAAACTTTAAAATATCAAATTGTAATTTTATACAGTAATAAGTAAACCATTTACTATTCACTGATTTACTGCTTTTATTATATAATTGTTGTACATTCTATAGGGTACCCTTCGCAGTTTCTTTGCAAATAATATTAGTTTTAGACATTATTTGTTTAATTACAAACATAAAAAATCGATTTTTTTTAAATTGAAATAATTCATAACATTTTTATTTATTGATCAATGTTATTCAAAAACAATACAGTTCTACGTCTACGTAACGCTAAGTTATGGTCCAAATTTAAATACAATCAGACTTTTCATTCTTAAATTGTCGTGCTTATAAAAAGACGCGACGGATGGACAGACAGACGGACACACACAGACGGATGGACAGACGGACGAAAGTCGGACAGACGGACTGACATTTTGAATTTTGTTTAGAATTCCATCATCAACACAGTGACATGAAAATTTTTTCTCTACGAGCAATATTACCAGTTTTAGAAATGTGCCGATCAAATGCAATATACTCTTCGTTCGGTATTTGCGACGAGTATCATAACACAGATATAAATTAAAGACAAAAGGCACAAACAAAAAAGTAGAAATATACTAATTTAAATTATTACAGAAATATTAACAAATTAATAATTTTTCAATTAACAAAAGTGGACATTTATATTTGTTGGTAAATTATTAATAGCATTCCAATACGACAATGATTATTGTAATTTGAATAAAAATTATTAGCATGCATAAGTATGACAAATAATTATTTCTCATACTTCGTCTAGGAACTCTAAAATTAAACAATAGAATTTCCCGGGAATTTATTTTATTATTGATAATATTATAATCAAATTTTCTATAATTTTAAGGCGCTTTCCTCAAGATAGGTAATATCCAGCAATTGAAGTCTATTTATATGAATAGTTGGTTTAATCAAAATGGAACTTAAATAACATGAAATTTACAATTTCATCTTGTACACTTTTGAGTCAACCGATATCAGACTGAGTGTATGGTTCCTAGATAGTAAATACAATACTATTCTAATATTGATCTAATAAGTGAATCAAATGTAGTGCACTTCAATGAAAAGTATCGATCCTAAATAAATTTGGATATATAGTCTAGTCAACGAAGCGCTAAAATGACAAAAATTTGTAATTTGAGTGCTAATGTGTGGATTCTGATGAAAACTCTTTTGTTAATTTTTTCGAAAAATGCATATTTTTCGGGATACACCCTCTCGAAAATTCCTAAAAGTGAAGAAATGGAGAAGTTGAGAAAAAAACTGATAAAGTTCAGTTGAATGTGTCATCGAAATACAAGACTTTTTACTATGCGCAACTTTTCTGTAAAGTGCGTTTTCACCGAGTTTTACCGAAAAAACATGAAAAGCTATCCCTTTGTTTGAAATTGTAGCGCTTTAGAAATATGTAATTTAAAAACTTGGAAATAGTCAGACGTATGCATTCTAAACATTTTCTGTCTCTTAGAATTTTTTTGTAGCTTGCTAATTTTCCGAGTTACAGACAGTTTTTCACGATAAATAATGTACTAGATTTTTTGCACATATTCAATTTAAAAATTATATTGAACATTTAAAAATGGTGTAACTATATAAGTTTCATATTTTCTATAATAATGTATCAATATGACACTCATTTTTCGAAATTTTATATATTTTTTAGTGTGCAAAAAATGTAGTACATTATCGTGAAAAACTGTCTGTAACTCGAAAAATTAGCAACTTACAAAAACATTCCAAGAAACAAAAAACGTTTAGAAGGCCTCAGTGCATATGTCCGAGTTTTTCAAATTTTCAAATTACATATTTTTTAAGCACTACAATTCCAAGTAAAGGGGGTAGTCTTGTATGTTTTTCCGGAAAAACCCGGTAAAAACGCACTTTGCAGAAAAATTGCTGAAAAAAAAATCTTGTACTCGATGATACATTTACCTGATTTTAGATTTATTTTTTTAATTTTTACATTTACCCTCCCCCACTTTTAGGAATCTTCGAGTGGCCACCCACATCTCGAAAAGTATGTATTTTCGAAAAGATTCACAAGAGTAAAAACATATTACTTTGGGCCAGAAAAGGTAAATATATTGTTTATTTCTTCATTTTTGACCTGATTCTACAAGTTACGGAACCCGTGATAAAAGGGGTCCTATCTACCTTTCCTGACCACTTCTTACTCTAATCTTTGTTCCAACCTTTTTACTAAAGTCATTACGAACACGTTGCACAAGGTTTCATCAAAATCCATTCATTAGCACTTAAATTAGAGGTGAAAGTACCCCCCCCCCCATTGACTGGACTACTATTGATTTTCGCAAAAGACGCCAAAATGCTTCAAAGAGAATAAGGCGATAATATACTTTCTTATGTATATACCTGTATTGCCCCCCCCCTCACCCTCCTCACCTCCGGAGCCACCGCTACAATTTATTTAAATGGAGCACTCCATATTTCTTAGGATATTAGTTTCCACTCAAAGAGATGATTACAAATATAGGGCCGATTTTGTGTCACTCTATAACTCTTTTCGTAAACTCCAAATATTATCTTTGGTTTTGAAGTTGTTAATCTGTGTAGTTTGAACTGAAACATCCAGTATATAATATGCATGTTACATAAAAATTAGCACTTTTACTGCTTTGTTAAAATAGTTATTCGTGGAATTCCTGGAAGTGTATACATTCCTTAAGAAACACAATTTTAGGAAACAATGAAACAGAGAAAGAACAAGTTGGTATAAAGAAAAGAAAAAATGTAACTTGACGTAAAGATACGCATGGGTTACCTATTTTTACTTTATTACTAAATGACTTTTAGATATTGCTAGATAAAAAATTACCTCTTTCATTTCTTACTTCCTTACACTAATTAGTTTAAGACATGTGCAACCTGATACGTACATATCCTCGCATTAAATTGAAATATGACTAGTGTAGTAAAACTAAGAGTTTAAAAAAACTAAAAAACAATTGTTTTTCTGTAATTAATTTCCCTTCGGAACTAGATGTAATCATTACATGAACTGGAGCAAAAAT
The DNA here is from genome assembly GCA_963583905.1 of Stenurella melanura. Classification (NCBI taxonomy): domain Eukaryota; kingdom Metazoa; phylum Arthropoda; class Insecta; order Coleoptera; family Cerambycidae; genus Stenurella; species Stenurella melanura. Next base: position 30,653,910 of record OY757314.1, on the reverse strand, counting down.
TTTTGTCGTCAGATTTACTTAGAGTTATCACGTGAAATCATGCATGTACATTTGTCAGTAACTCAGTTCTAGTAATTGAACTGTTAATATACTGACATATATGCTAGAGAAATTTAATATTTAACTAATAACGAATTAAAACATAATTAAATTATTAACACGTTCTTACCCAGACCCGTTTCTGTTATTTTTGTTGCATAATATTGATTACAGTTAATTGAAAGAGAAAGTATTGAGGTAATAGTAATGCGAAGTCCGGTTTTATGTAGCTATAATATTTTTAAATACTGTCGCCACATGTTTTAAGAATGCAAACTATTTTCGTCATAGTATGAGGTTATAAATAAAGGCAAATAATATACAAGAAAGCAACTACCTGTAGATCAGATCAAAATATGGTAGTTTAACGTAGTTACTTCCGTATTAAGTAGCATTTAAATGAATTGGGGGTGGTTTATCCCTAAAATTAATCAGATTTATATCAATTTCGTAAAAATTAACATTGACTGTAGAAAGTATGGGCCTTTAATACGCCAGGTGAAACATGTTTCGATACACTTAGTTAGTAAAATTCTGAAGAATCTCGGTGAATAGGGTAGTTTGTGAAGGGGCGGGTGAGGGTGAAAAGAGGGTAAAACAGATTTTTTTATTTATTTTCGTGACTTCATGATATGACTTTTCTGGACGCTTATCAAATTCTCTTTAACTGTAGTTTTTAATTTTTTCTATACGATAAAAAATAACCGAGTCATAGCGTAAATAAATTAGACATTTTTTTTACCATTGAAAAAATTTTACCACTAAAATAAATGGAAATTTTTTTTCTTTGTTCAGATTTAAAATTTCCACGTTTCCGTGGCATTCTAAAACTATTCAAACAAATTTAAAAATGTTTTTGAAAAATTGAAAAAAATGTTTGAAAACATTTTTAATCTATTTATCACTACTATAGAATAGACGACAATTTTTTTTGCTCAAATTTAAAATTTCCACGTTTCATGACATTCCAAACCTATTTCGGAAAAAAAATGCAACATTTTTTTATCAATTTGGAAACAAATTTAACACTGGAATAGATGGAAAACATTTTTTTTGCTCGAATTTAAAATTTTTACGTTTCATGACATTCTAAACCTATTTCAGAAAAAAAAAAAATTGAAATCTTTTTTCACCAACATTTTTGAAAAATTTTTTTCCACTAAAATAGATGGACAATTTTTTCTCATTTGCTCAAATTTAAAATTTTCACGTTTCAAGGCATTCTAAACCTATTTAAAAAAATACATCATTTTTAAATTTGTAAACTTTTTTTAAGTACCACTGCCTACTATAGAATAGAAGGAAACTCTCCTTTTTGCTCAAATTTAAAATTTCTACGTTTCATGACATTCTAAACCTATTTCAGAAGAAAAAAATTTTGAAAATTTTTTTACCAACATTTTTAAAGAATTTCAAAAAAAATGAAATTTTTTAACCACCACTGTACTTCCACTCCATTAATTGAATGTGGGATTGAAAATGTGACAGATGTCAATAATATTTAGCATATGCACCTATTATACTTTTATTGAAAAATTTACAGCGTGGTCATCCCAAGAAATAATTCAGTCATGGTGGACATTTGTAAAGGTATTTGCGCAAGCCTTCCGTATTTGGCACCTGTTATTTAGTATTGAATTTTTGCTGTCGGATGACCACTCTCTATATTTTTTTGACCAAAAGTTATCAGGTTTTCTTTGTAATAATAGTGATGACTATATTCCGATTATTATTCTCAATGTCATTTCGTAAATAATATTTTTTTAAAGTGACCGCCATGAACAAATAAAGAGGGAAGTTCTGTGTAAATACCTTTTATTGTCCTATTATAAACACTTCGTTCGCTGTAAAAAATGACCGGTCTGCACTTTTTCTTGCTCTTTGTCAGCAGCTGCAGGGAGGGAGGTTAACAAGACTTACTATGTCCGGGCGGTGGAAGCGGTCATGTGACCTCGTAAATTCAAGTTTCAATTTTACATCGATGTTTTGTTGAGACTTTTTGCTTGTAGTATGATATATGTTTCCAGACATCGAGAAAAATCCAAAAATACTCTTGCCAGCATTTTCCATCGTAAGATTCAGTCCTGAGTAAAACTTCCGAAAATCCCGAAAAAACAGCTCTCGGCCAAATGGTGCAATGGGAGGCTTTTCAACGAAATTTGAAATATATCTTCATCGTGGTTTTTCTAAAGCTATTGTCAGCATTTTTTAGTATCACCGAAAGACTTAATGCGCGATAAAGGGATTTACAACGTGGTCAAAAATGAGGTGATTTTTGCCAAGGGTATAAAATCTGAATCAACAGTCAAACAAGATTTCTTTCCTCTAAAAATGTTTGTATGACTCTTAACTAATAGTGCTACCCTTGCAAGAATTTTTTATCCAGTAGTTTTGCCCCATACACCTCTCTATTCACTCCGGGTTTCAGAGCAGGAAATTTAAAAATAATCAAATTTATGCCCATAATTTGGTTAAATTAGACACTTACTTACATAAAAATTGCTACAGGTGTTCCTTGAATCTTGCTATAATTGCAGATTTAGTTTGTCCAACATACATCGAATTACAATATTTACAATTAAAAATCGAGGATAAACGTAATAAAGGTAATAATAATAAATCATCTTTATTTAGTTTTTAGTTCTGGCGAAGGTTAGCATAATTATGTGGTGGAACAGTTTAATCAGTTTAATTAGTAGTCTGAGTAGTTCTTGTTTTATTGTGTTGATTACATTTTTCGTTGTTTTCGTTATTTTTTAACAAATTGATAGTCTTGTTTTAGTTGTATCAGGAGTAGTATCAGGAATACTGAAGATACTTATCTTTATGTTGTGCTACTCTTCTATACTATATAACTTTAATTTCAAAACATTCTTATTCTTAGGAATCTTTGTGTTTGAGAGGTTTACTTAGGTCTGCAGTTCATAGTGGAATTTGAACCACTTCCAACCGGTAATTTATAAAATATTTCACTGTATATGGGACTCAAACTTACTACGCTAGGTACACCAAGACTGCAAGCTAGACGCTGTTATTATTTAGCAATTAGGTATTTGATTGAGTATTCACTTTGTAACATTTCAGTCCTGTGTACTGGGAATGTACTTCATTTGGATTTTAGTAAATTAATATATAATACCAAGGCGTTACAAACGCACTGAAGCGTGATGCGCCCTTGGTGGTCACTGACAGGCAAGTTCATTCCAACAACACTAAAATAATTTCTATTATGGTGCCCTCCGTGAAATAATTTGGTATGTTTTCAATTTAATTTACCAGTGGCTTATAATAATTGATTATAAAAAAATTTATTTGCTTATTCCTAACAGTTAATATAGATATACAGGAAAATGAAATAAAAACCTGGCTTAGATAATTATTTCTCAAAAAATACAAAGTATGTATTACAATATTTGTTGTTTTTAGTATATTAGTTTTATATAGGTATTCCTGATGTAGGTGTTCAAGGGGTTTTGCATATTGAAGTTGACGTGGTAGGGAGGTACGATATGGAAGGAAAAGGATGTTCAGTACTTAAATTTATTACATTTAATGTACTGGTCTGTGTGTATGTGGTCTGCTGTCATGTAAACTGTCTCGTGCGAAGTCTCCTGTCAGTTCATATTGTCCAATTTTATACACTAGCTGCAAATGTGTACTACCGTCAATGCTCGCCCATTTACGCGCGGCGGCTTCCTCCTTGTGTTGCTGCCATCGGCGTCTTACTGATTCGGTCGCAATAGTTTTGGGCTTTTCTGAATCTTCTTCAGGTCATCTTTCATTTGATCATGTTTTCTATAGAATGTTCCACCTATTTGCCATATATCTCGATATTCTTGTATAGTTCGCAAATTATAGCAATTTTTCACTACTAATTCATCTATAACTTTATTATCTTGCACACAATCTCAAATCTTATCCGAACCCCTGCGTGAAAGACCTTCAAAACTTTTGAGCAACTTGCCTAATATACTCTGTGGTCTCTGGCATATGCGTTATCATATGCAGCTTCTTAATCTTTATATTGTACCTATTACTGTAATTTGAGAATAAATAAGTAAACTCTTCTATTATTTCAGGATATGCATATCGGATTACTACCAAGGACCGCACTCCTGTTTCTAGTGACAATATGTTTTACTTTGGCTCTGCAAAATTCAGTCAATACTGGAAAAGAGACGCACGATAAGGTAAGGCTTGTGTCTTGTATATAGAAAGTATTATAAAAGTTGATCAAGCTTAACATTAAGATCAAACATCGGGTCATTGACATAATGTGCAAATAATCACTGCATCTGCACATTTGAAGTTATTTTTAATCAACTTTAAACAGTTCTAAAAAGGAGGAGGTTTTCAATTTCACTCATGTACATTTGTTCCATTATTTGTTTGTGAAGTTTCTTCTATTCGACTGCGCCATTGATAAATTTCGTCCGGAATTACATTAAAATTGGTAGTCATATATTTTTCGAGTAAGTTATACTGAGCCTGATGTCAAAAGTTGAGATCTCAAAATTACGAATCAAGTAGGGCTGAGATTTAATACTTGGGGTATGAGGACTCTGATACTCTGAACGAATTTGATGTTAGAGCTTAGAAATTAAAAGCGATGGGTGTATTCCCTTATCTTGTAAAAGCTTCATAATAGGCTACTAAAAACGAAGTACAATATTCCACTTCATTTTTTTCGGCACGATGATGCACTGTTTAAAATGTTTTCACATTAATTTATTTATTTCTGGTATAGTAAATTAATTAAACAACATTATTGGTGCATTTTTTTTATGCTAAGTAAATCCTATCAAAATAATCTAAAATAGTACTAAGTAATTTCTTATGAAGAATCATAGTTGGAAGTGAAAATGATAAGACATGGCTTGCAATTTATGATATATTTAACAGATTCCCCAAGCAGCACAATTAGTTTATTTTACCAGTTTAAAGCCACAATGACCTAAGATAGTTGATATAACGTAATTGCAACCATTACTTTCAACTGTTAAGGCATATGGACTTAATAGTAATTAATTAAGCAATATTTAGGTAAAATTTTCTTAAGAAATGCCTGATAAAGTCACATTGACTTTAGTGTAATTTTCAAGAAATATTAACGTAATTGTTCCTTGAAATTCAACTATAAAGTTAAAGTGCATATTGGGGTCAATGTATAAGAAAATATTACGTAATTTTAGACTAAGTTATTGACTTTGGAGTCGCTGACTTTTGTCTGTAATAGATAGAAACAGGGAAATTTTACCAATTTTTAACATAAATGTAACCTATGTTTTGTCTTGTCCTTGTCGTCAGATTTTAGTTAAAACTTTAACCTCATGGTCACAAATATTTCCAATTTTAGGTAAAATTTACGTTAATTTTACTTCCCCATTTACCTAGCATATGTGTTTAACCTAAAGGTTAATATTGCTTCATATAATGCCCTAGAGGGTATTTTTACTTAAAAATAGAATTAGGTCACTTCCCTGGATGGCAAAATTACGTTTTCATTGTCTAAATTACTTCAAAGGACTAAAACGATGTTGATGCCCCTTTCAATAGTGTCAACTGTCAAAAGTTACTGCTTTACTTTTAATACTTTTACTTTAAAGCTTGGAGTCATGGGGTAGTGTCACATTTTCCATATAATAAATTTTCAGAGGTTATGTTGGCAGTTGTTGACCACACAAAGAAGTTTCAATATTTAAAACTTGTTTCGAAATATCGCACGTCGGAAGGCAAGAAATCGACACGCCACCTACAGTCAGGTTAGGGAAATTTTACTTCCTGACTTTTTTGACGTGTCATTATTTTTTGTTGGATAACTTGGAAGGGAGAAAATCCGACTAAAACCAGCTTTTTTCACTAATTGGTTTAAGTATATTTTTATAATTTTACGCATGAATGACACTATGAACTAAGCCCACGTGACTAACGCATGTATTTGTTTTGATCTTGGATAAAAAATAAAAGACATATTTATCTGAGGTTTTAATCACGGCCGTCTCTAGAAACGACCATGTTTTAATACTCTTTTTGTTTTTTTGAACAAATAAACAATGATTGTTGTTCTATTTTCCTTGAACCTGATGGCAAACCTGGACTGGGAAGTATGACCAATTTAGTTCTAAATGAACTTTAAAGACTTTACAATTTTGAAGACTATTTTAACCTATAGATATTGGTCCCATTTAACTTTAAAGTCAATAATATAAGTTTTAACGACTTCGACTGTAGGAAAAATGTTAGTGAGGTCTGAAATATTGGGAAAGAATACTTTGAAGTCGCGCGGTACTATATTCGCCATATTTTTCAACCAGCTGTAACAGACCATTTTATAATGACATTTTGATGAGTGATTAATTGAAAAAACTCATTAATATAGGGTTATTTAACAGATATCAAGTACAATATTAGCATATTTTATGCTCCAGGAAAGTCCTGCAGAGCAATTGTATAGGCTTTTACAAATATTTTTAAAACACATTGAAGCTGGAAAAAATTTATTTTCTTTAAAAACGTAAAATACTTGAGGCGCTTTTAATATTCTGAGGTAGAATTGATATATTTACTATGAAAATTGATTGACAGCAAAAAACCACAGAGAGGAGAAAGGTGGACACATTATTTCACAACTATGTCTAACATTATATGATATACTCCTACTCCATCATTATAATAGATGTCTGGTTTTTATTATGTCTTATGCTATTGATGCCTTATAAGTAAATTATCATTGCTGTAGATAAAACCTTATTAGTTTGAGAAAGAAAGACTGCAGTTGAAAAAGGATAAATGGTTTGGTAGATATTACGTAATAACGGACAAAATTAAACACAATGTTTACGTTTAAGTTACCTGTTCAAGGAAATATATCTATAACTTATAGGTTATTATAACTGGGTGGCCTTATTTAAGACGTATTACCGGCGTCATCTCATTCCCCATTTACTTATATTTTACGTATATTTTAAGTCAATTAGGTTAGGTTAAACGTTAAAATGACACCAAAACTAGGTCTATATTACGTAATTCAGACCTAAGATGCTACTTGGGTCTGTTAATTAAAGTTTGCTTGATTTCCTAGAATAAGCCGAAGGATGATGTCATAGAAACTATGATGTAAAAATATTTTATAACTTGATATGTTTAAGGACAATTTCCAATGTTTATTTATAAATGACCAAATTCCTGCATTTTCTTCATAATGCTCACTTACTTTAGTTATCAATCACCTAGCAAAGATAATTAACTATTAGTTGTAAAAATAAATATAATTATTTAAACTTTTTTCGTATATGTGTGTTTTCTAAAATACGGGGGCAGATTACTCGGTTATTGTAGGGGATTACCCCTAAAGAAAAAAAGTTTGTAGTATCAAATAGTGCGATAGACGATGACAATTTTGAGACCTTTTGAATTCAATGTGGTCAATTTGATGCAAAGTTATGGACGTTGCAAAAAGAGGCGGAAAACGACTCATTTTGCGGTCACTCTTTGTAAAGGTATTTATGAACACTTTCCACTTTGGCATCTTTTTTTTTCTGACGCATGATCACTGTGTATATTTTTTCAATTAAAATTGTCTCAAGTTTTCTCAACTCTGAAATTGAAACATGCTTACTTTTTGACCTTAGTTGTGTTTTTAATTCAAGTAATAGCTATTTTTAATTACATTACATTACATATCAGCGCGCTGATGTTCCGATATTGGGTCAGATATTTAAATTGTAGCAATCCCTACATATTTTCACTATATTTAATATTGAATTCTGCATCGATTGATATTAGCATTACCTATACCTGTCTCTGTCGGTTTTTTTTTATTATGAACAAAGTTTTGTAATATGTAAATATATAATGTACTTACAGCTACATACATAGTAGGCAATGAAAAGTTTCAGAATGCTTCGTTTTGTCAATACAAAAACTATGTTGGTAATGCAGAGTGCTAGCAATAGTACAGGAACGTAGTATTTGTTCATTAGAACAGATTTCTGTAAGCATGTGATAGTACGTCTTCAAGAGAATCATGATTTTTTAAAAAGGATTACTTGAACTGACGAAATTACATTTTCCAAAGAAGGACTTTTTAACACACGATATGTACACTACTGGGCACAACAAATTCTCATACTGTGAGTGAATTAAATTTTCAGAACAAAAGTGTTAACGTTTTCTGCTTATTAGTATATAACAAGTATAAGTATAATATCTACTAGAAGAATTAAAATAGCAATAAATACGTGGAAATATTGTGAACAGTAGTTGTTACTTTTATTGATAATTTGCACTTAAATATTTATAATTCTATGTATAATACATGGGACGTGTAGGACAAATCAGTAACATCGTTCGAATTTAGATGGTTTGGCTACCCAAGATCTTAGAGATGGTCAGCAAGGTCCCCTGATTTGGTCCCCTTAGACATTTACCTTTAGGGTAATATAAAATATATTGTATATGCCACCCAGGCTACTGCCAAAGAAGTTCTGGAGAACAGAGTTCGGGCTGCATTTCAGCAAATGAATTTACTGAGCCACTGTACGTGCCGTAAATTCCCGGATATTGGCTTGTCAGCGGAAAAGTGGAGGGAATTTTGAACAGTTGTTGCATTAAAGATTTATATTTAATGTATTCATTTATTTTGTATTTCCAAAGTATTTCTGATAAATCCAATTTAAAATGATCTCTTGTTTTTGATGTTATTATCTTGATAATAAAAACAAACAATTATCAATTATCTACATAATGTCCGATACTTAAATCTGGCGATCGCTCCAAATTAACTAATTATAGGCGTCTTTCTATTCTTTGTAATTTTGCAAAACCCTTTGAGATATCACTCTATAGTTATATTTATCCTGCGGTAAAAAATTTAATCTCACCACACCCACATGGTTTTATGGAGGAACGCTCCACCATAACAAATTTAGCAATTTTCTCCCAATATGTGGATAATACACTCGATAACCATGGCCAGGTAGATCACGGAATAATTTTAACCAAGCTAAATAATTTGGATTTCATGACTCACTTATAACACTAATTAGGTCTTACTTGACTAACAGAGTTCAGTGTGTATTTTACAACGGGTTCGACTCTAAAAAATTTATTGCTACTTCCGGAGTACCCCAAGGATCCAACCTTGGCCCATTATTATTCTTGCTTTTCATTAATGATCTTGTACAGATCATCGATTGTGAAAAGGTGCTATTTGCTGACGATCTAAAAATCTACCATAGCATAGAGAATGATGATGACTGCTTATTTATTCAGAACCAGTTGAGAAAGATTGAAGTTTGGTGTGACGAAAATAATCTTCACCTAAACACCCAAAAATGTAAAAGCTTAACTTTTACACTAAAAAAACATTACACTGAATTTACTTATCAGCTAAAGTCCACAAACTTAAGCCGATGTGAATCCATAAAAGATCTTGGTATAGCGTTTGACCAAAAACTGTAATTTACTGACCATATTAACCAGACTACAACGTCCGCATTAAGAATGTTAGGTTTTATAATACGAAACTGTCGCAATTTTCATGATCCCACTGCGTTAAAAGTACTTTATTTTGCTTATGTCAGATCAAAGTTAGAATACGGTTCCTTAATCTGGCACCCGTTTTATAATGTACATGAACTGGCCGTTGAAAATCTTCAGAGGAAGTTTCTCAATTTCTTTCAGTATAAAATCACAGGAGTATACCCCGAAAGGGGCTACTCTCAGCATCTGTTGTTAAATTAATTGAGTTTTCAATCGCTTCATCTAAGAAGAGTGTTATTTGCAGTAGGATTTATTTACAAACTTTTACATAATAAAATTGATTGCATAGGCCTTGTTAATGAAATAATATTTCGAGTTCCGCGATTATCATCAAGAGTCTCGACTAGTTTTCACTTATCTATCGCTAGGACTAATATATTGTCACGATCACCTGTATATACAATGCGCAATAGTGTTAATGGCGTTGCTATGTACTGTGATATATATCATAATAACTTAAGCGAGCTAACGAAAATTATCACGGACCATATCAATCTCATTTGACATTCATTTACATTTATATTCTTACCTAGCTTAAGTTAGCGTACTTTGATCCACTTTTTGATATTTTATTATTTTTGTCATACTTTTTATTCGCTTACATATATACATATATATTTTTATTATTTCTTTCGTCTCTTCATCTTTCTCGATTCTAAATAATTCGTCTTATATTATATATTAATTAACTTAATTTAAATAACTTTAACTTAGTTTAGTTTAGTTTACACAAACTTAGTTTATACAACTTAAATTTTGTTCTGTAATTGGATTACTTTGTATTATGTTGGGCAATAAAGTATTTATTTATTTATTTATTTATTTATTTATAATGATTCTCGTTTATGATAAAAAAGAACAAGTTATGTGGCTTGTATTGACGACTAACAAACAGTGCTGACTAGTACATTTTACAAAAATTCGCCATAACAAAAAAACAAAGAGTGTATTGGGACTGCTAATATTAATTGATGCAGAATTTAATACTCTATTAAATTATGTGAAATTACACAGGGGATTCCATTTGAAAAAAATGGCTTTTGTACCTTTGAACTAAAACAATGTTCGACTGTGAAAATAAAGTACCCTGTATGATATAGGGAAAATATAAGACAATTTTTAGTAATATCATAGGGTACTTGTATGAGTTTCAAAAGAAAGTCTCTAAATCGGCCACATGATAGAAGATACCGATCTTTTTTCAGAAGGGTCAAAAATCTCCAAAAATATTAGTTATCTCGAAAACTGGTAGGTGTAAGAGCATATTATGGTACATAAACCCAAGCTAAAATTTTACGAAGAATCCAAATATGAAATAAAATATACGGTGTTCCATTTAAAATAACAAAGTTAGGTGCTACATCCGGTGTAAGCGGAAGTAACACATGAAGATATTTTCGTTTGGTCTGCCATATCCCAAAACTCTCTTGGCCCTACTTTCCAATTTCTATACTGAACAGATCCCAAGAAACGTCTAATACCCGTTTTCTGTGAATAACCCTGTATGTAACAGAATAGCGCTTTAACGCTCCAAAGGTTAACATCCACGTTATTAGCCATGAGACATGATCTGAGGTTCGACATTGTAGATAGTGAATTAATTAAATCAATTCCAGTTACAAAGAGGCAGAACGAAAATTAACTAATTAACTTGTTTTTTGTTGCAGGGTACCCACAATTACGAAGTATTATTGCGCACAAGAAGGGCAGTAAAACATCCTGGCTTCTTCAGAACCCTTTTTTCAGTTATTTATGAAGTATGATACAAAATGTGTAATTAAGCTTGCTGCATAGTATATCAAAAACCAAAGAGAAAGGAAATACTTACCTCATAAATTTTAATTTTCTAAATTTATTGGCAATGTTTCTTTCAAAATGAAATTTCTCAGATTGCAATTAGCCTCTTACTTCGGAGAAAATTCTCATTGTCCGAAATTTTGAGAGAATGTCCTTAAAAGTAAAATAAGCCATTATTTTATTTATTATATATTATTATTGTTTTATTTTCAATCTTTTATTGACAGTTTACCTTCTTAGCTTATTGGCTTTATTTGTTGTACCTTAAGTAAGTGTAAGTACCTTAAGAACTATTCGTGCTAGGGAGAAATATCTTGAGACTTTCTTTAAGCGTGTAAGGGTTTCAGTTGTAATATATGTATAAGTTCATGTATGTACAGGGTGAGCCAATATTGGGTGGATGGTCAATATATCCTCAACCGTATAGGACGGGCCAGATAAGGGCTTTTTTGGTCCATTCGGGGGAAAGTGTGGAAATTATCTTTACTAATTTTGAGGTACTGAGTACGAATCTATCATCCGAATTGGCTAGAAACGTAGGGAAGACAGTAAAAAACAACCGTTGTTTGGGGGTGATATTGAAATTGATACTAGAACAAAAAGTTATTCTTTATTCAGGAAATTCTTTCAAAATACTCAGTTTCGTTAGGCAAGTAGAAAAAGAAAGAAAAATTGGAAATTTGCCCCTTTCCCCCTCGTTCCCTCACCCTTCACCACCCATAAGAACTGTGTCAGTTAAAATGTCTAATACATGTATATTTATTTATTTAAAAAAAAACAAATGTCCTCGTTAAATGGCATTTATCAGGTAATAATGTGATTATTACTGAATACTCTTACACTCATCTCAAAAAATTAAGGTGGTGGATTTTATCTCTTTATAGTTTTTGTTGATTTTAATTGCATGAGAAATCCCTATTCACCCAACCTCTTGCAGTTCTAATTCTACTGGCAAGTTTTAATATCAATTTCAATGTCACCCCCAAATAAGGGTTATTTTTTAATGTGTTATCGAGATTTTTCGCAAAAACGTGTGACGGATTCGTTTTCAACACCCCAAAATTAGTAAAAAAGATGGCTTCCACACTTTACCACGGATTGGCCAAAAAGCCCTTTTTTAACATTTCTCTTGATGATGTTTACATCATAGCCAAGTTTAAGCGGTTTTTCGTAGTGGTATACAATTATTAACGATGATTATTATTGTAAATGTTTAGATAAACATAAACTAAACAACAGACACTCATTTCTAATGAAGCCATTGGCAGTAAGAATAAAAACATGAAATAAATGAACTTAGTAATTTATTTCCTTGTACAATTTTCATAATTATCGAAAGAAACAATAGTATGCCCATGACGTGATTTATTACTTTCTGTTTTTAGTAGACAGAGTATAGTTATAGTCCCTTCAAATTAGTCAAAAAATCTCTCTTTTATGGAGAACATGATGCCTAAATATGATATTCACCCCCCCCTGCAGTTCTAAAAGAGGGTGATTTTTGAGACATATATACAGGTATATGAATTTTAGCGCTTTTTTGCCTTTTTTTCTATTTTGAGGAAAGGCTATGCACTTTGGTGAAAAATATCAGGAGAGCAAATAAATTTTGCCTCTACGTTTTTGTCCGAATTTCGCATGGTTTCGCCGCTAGAGGGAGCCAATGAAATATATGCAAATATAGCCTTTTTTAGATTCTCAGCCAAAATTATGCATTTTGGTGAAAAGCATCAAGTGAGCAAAGTTGTAGAGCATAAAATTTCCTAAAAACTTTGTTCCCACGTTTTTTTACGTTTTTCTTTTTCGAATGCGCATAGTTTCGCCGCTGGAGGGCGCGAAAGGAAAGTACATAAAATTTCGCGCCCTCAAGTGGCGAGACTATGCAGAATTTTGACAAAACATGGAGACAAAATTTGTAGAAAATTTTATGCTCTACAACTTTGCTTTCCTGATGTTTTTCACCAAAATGCATAGTTTTGGCTGCAAATCTAAAAAAGGCGCAAAAGTCTATATATATGTTTCTTTCGCGCCATCTAGCGGCAATATGCGGAATTCGGACAAAGACGTGGAGATAGAAGTTATAGGAAATTTTATGCTCTATAACTTCCTTTCCTAATGTTTTTCCCCAATATGCATAGTTTTTTCCTCAAAATAGAGAAAAAGGTGAGGCGAGGTACGGTGCCAGTTTAAGTGGCGAGAACTCGATCGGCGATCCTACCAAAACTTCCAACTATCATACACTTTTCACCACCATATCTTTTATTCTATATCTATCTCTTTCCTTCTTCTTGTTTGTCATATGTTTGTATTATTGTAATTTTTGTTATTCTGTACTTTTTGTTGAAAAATTCAATTTAGACCGATAAACTTTGTAAAAATTTCAACTATTTTAAACTCAATTTTCCTTTCTCAAAAACCAAAAATTCCTATCGGCGAGCAGACTGTTTTAGTAATTTGTTTAAATGGAGCTTTTCCAATTGAGTTCGTCTCCATCTCAACAACAAAATTATAAAATGTTTTTTCCCATATAATAGATTAAGAATTTTACCCATTGTTTAGAATTAAGTTTTAATATGTTCAAATTTACCGATAATTTTAAGCCGCCACAGGCGGCAGGAGTATTATCTTTTTAATCATTTTATCGAGCTGAACCGGTCACGACCCGTCCAACCGCACTAACACCATGGCGCTGCGCGACGTGGTTGTATGGTTGGCTCCGGGTCATGACCCGGGGAAGCATTATCTGTACCAAAAACAAAAAATAAATATGTTGATGATGATGATGACGATCGGCGAAGTTAAGCAACGCCGGGAGAGTCCGTTACTTGGATGGGTGACCGTATCTCATTTCGCCGTCTTGGTTAAGTGGTGGAATAGCTTTAGCTAAACTTCGCCAGGACGTTAAAATAAATAAGACATTAAAATAAAAAAAAAATTAAAGAAAAAAGCGCTATAATTCATAATATATACAGTGTGTCCCACTTCGTACTAAGCCACCCCTATAACGTGGCTATTTGTATTTGGGTTTGTACATATTTTGTATAGCACATAACACCCATAATGAACTACCTTTGGAAGGTAGAACTGTTACTCAATCTCTATTTCAAAGCTAACTGTGAGTTTTTGAAAATGGGAATTTTACAAAAGTAACATTAGCGACTGAGATAGCGGAAAAATGTATTTGGAAAAGTCGTTCAGAAAAATTAAGTAAGTTCAAATATGAATTTTCATTTAAAAATATTGACTTCTTTTTTTTTTAAATATTGCCAGACAGAAAAATTCGATGTTTGGGTTAGTTTAGAGCATCCAGATTGCTATGAATTCCAGAAAATAGTAATAAACCATTTTACATAATGTTGATAATTTATTCAATTAAAAGAAAAACGTACACAATATAAACAATGCTAACAATAATAATGATCTGAAATATTTTTCAACTAGATCGCCTTCAATTTCAATGAATTTTATAATTCTTTTTTTATTAGGATTCGATACTTTTCTTAATTCTTCAGGAGATATTGATCGACAAACTTCCAAAATTCTGTTACACAATTCTTGTCTCGTGCGTGGTCTGCTTCTATAAACTTTTTCTTTAATTGCACCCCATAAATAAAAATCCAGTGGAGTAATATCTAGGGATCTGGGCGGAAACTCGCAAAGTGGACTATTACGTCGTATCCATTTTCAAGGAAAATTTTGATTAAACCATTCCCATCAGCATTTAAATTTCCCTCGAAAAAAGATTGGACCAATTAGCCAGGTTCCCAGTATACCACACCTTACATTCACTTTTGGGAATACTGGCGTTTGCATGTGATTACCCAATTTGGATAATCCGCAGCCCAATATCTACAATTTTGCGACCAAACCACGCCATTAGTGGTAAATGTGGCTTCGTCTGAGAACATTATTTTATCAATAAAACGACGGTCCTCTACAAAAATGACTTGCAGCCAATAACAATATTCTATTCTTCGTTCTGGGTCCCCTTCTTGCAACGTGTGAAGAAATGTTGGCTTGAAGGGTTTTAATTTGTACCTGCGAAGGCAACGCCAGATCTTGTTTTTTGATAAATTTAATTCCCGCGCAATTTCTCTTACACTGGTTCGTGGGCTTCCATTAACAAAACCCAGTATAATATCATCATCTGGATGCCTTTTGGTAGGTTCCAATGTTGGCTTTGCAATAGTGCCGGTTTGGTCAAATTTCTTATTAAGGGCAGCTACGATGCAATTATGTAGTGGAGGACGATCGGGATGTCTACAATTAAATATTTTAGCAGCCTCTCTGAAGGAACGAACATTATCTCCAACGAGACGTATAATTTCCATTTTTTCTGAAATTGTTAATTTCAAAGGCATTTTGACGTAAAAATTGACAACTATGGTGTTTACAATAATTGATGTAAGTAGATTGACATTCATAGCAATCTGGATGCTCTAAACTAACCCAAACATCGAATTTTTCAAAAAAAACTTGCAATATTTAAAAAAAAATCAACGTTTTTAAATGAAAATTCATATTTGAACTTACTTAATTTTTCCGAACGACTTTTTACATTTTTGCTCTATCTCAATCGCTAATGTTACTTTTGTAAAATTCCCATTTTAAAAAATCACAGTTGGCTTTGAAATAGACGGTAGTTCATTGTGGGTATTATGTGCTATAAAAATACATACAAATCCAAATACAAATAGTGAAGTTATAGGGATGGCTTAGTACAAAGTGAGACAAACTGTATGTATTTATTTCTCAAAAGCCACCCTTTTTTAGAACGGGGGGGGGGGGTTGGAAATCATGTTTAGACAACCGTACTTCACTTTCTACAGGTTTTATAGCTGTAGAAAAAAAATCATTAATTTTTCCTTATTTGAAGGGACTCTTACAGAATCAACAGTTAATTATAAATATGTAAAAAAATGTTGTTTGTTCTAGTTAAAAACCCAAATATTAGCTTGCCACCACTATGTGAAACACAATATAGATTTGAACATAATTTTAAAATATGTTTTTGATCTATTACAATTTTAATCTTAGATATTTCTTCAAATGGTTAAGGAGATATTAACCATCCACGTACTCATCCTGCATAACATGTTAAGAATGTGCACTATTAAAAAATATTTTTTGTGGCGTAAATATTTTAAGGAAAAAATGTGGTTATTTTTTCAATAGTCAGAGTATTTGGTATAATTTGTTAAGAATATTCTTATACGGATAAAAAGTAAAAGGCAAATATTAAAGATTACCAATTTTGATTTTGAAATTTAGATATTATATTCGTATTTTGCGAACTTAAAAACACTGAGATATTCAAAACAGTTTTGCAAAAAATTGCCTCTTTCAGTTTTCAACAAATCCAAAAAGTGCAAGTATTTTTAACGTATAAACTTTGAACTACTGTTCATTTAATCACAAAGGGTATCAGGCGAAGACATTAACTGAGAATTTATCCGGAAATAATGGACTCTTGAGGTGTTGTTGCAATCTATTAGATGTCAAATTCACTCGTATGAGCAAGAAATTGAGTGCTCTTGTATACACTCGTAAGGGTATGCGCTGAACACATTAGATTTCACTCTGCCTTTAAGGTAGAACCATTTCATAGTTGAAAATTATTGTGTGCTCTGCGTCAATTTCTTATACTCTTACATTTATGCACAAAAATATGTGTTTATTTCCTAAAACCAGTTGATGTCCCATTTTCTTAAGACGGTGGAACGTATCAATTGACAATAAAATCGTTTTAATAATTAATTTATAAAATTATAAGCGAGGAAAACGGTTATAATATTGACCCGTAAGATTATTGAATAAAATTATAGTCTAGGAACTAGGTGGCTTATTCGGTACCACATCGTTGTATCGTCTAGTGGTGGATATTTATCGATACAACAATAACAATGATTACTTACAGCGAATTAAAAAATCAATTTTTGGTGGGACGCCTCCCTCTAGATACGTAACAATAACCATTTAAAGATCTCAGACACACAAAGTAAAAAAAGGCTGTGTACTTTTGAGCGTAATACCCGGGGTATTTTGAGTCGTTAAATCTGATGTCGCTGTCAGAATTGCTCCACCACATCAGGATTTTTCCTAATCTCAAAAAATTGGTAAATATTAGTTAAATTCTTAATTTGGAGATGATTAGGAAAAGTCCTGGGTAGCTGTTCTGTAATTTCAGTGAACGTGAGCATTTGTCGTGAGAGGAGGGAGCTCATATCACGATCCCTTCCTAGGGAAACAAAAATACTATTCTATAACTACAGTGACTACACGGGGACGTGAAGTGATCCTTCCAGCTTTGCCAACAGTTGCTCCTACATTTCAACCAATAGAATTGCCGCAACGCCATGATCGAAGGTCGTGCGTTGTATGATGGGAAATGCATCTTGTCAAAATGCGAGTTTCTGATATTCAAAATGAGTGCAATATCTATTATTTTGTAAATGTGCCATAATTTTCTGTTAGGCTAGGAATAACAACATCAAAAATTCGTTTCGACCTGATGAAAAGTGCCTTAAAATATATTTTTATTAAATGGGTGGAAAACAACTACAGCTTCTGTGGAACATTTACAAATCAGTTCATAAGAAGATGCCAAAAAAATGTTATAACTGGGAAAGAGTAACAACCATTTTAAATTCTGTCCCTGGAAACTAATAAAAATAATTCGGAGCAATGGAGAAAAGCAAATTTAATAATCTGACTTGTGTAATATATTGTATGATATCACCAAGCTTGTTCCTTATTTACTTAATTATAAAAGCTATATCTGCTAAGCCGAACAGATTGCTCATGCAATGAAGTTGTCGTTCTTTTGAGGATTTTCCCAGCAAACTGAAGGTCTGATAGTGCCTCATTGATAATTTAGTACATCGGCAATATTCATCGCCCTTTAATCTCTACAATTTAAATAACAAAACTCATTGTATGATCTAACACAAAAATAATTTCAAATATACAAATATCATACCACCGACATCCAAATAAAATGACAGTTTGCCCAAAAGTGAGGTTATACTTTCATCCTCTCACGCGTGAACGGTCCCGTTCCCTAGAATTTACCAAGAGAAGCAAGTTCCCCGATTTTGGCGTGATATGACCGCTCCCTCAGTTACAGAATACGCTTTTTTGGTTTTCAAGAGAGCTCCGCCCACTTTCTCATGAAAACATGTGCTCACATCACATCATACCGATACAGAACAGCTACCCTGACGTGATGGAGTGATTCAGAGTCTCAAAACACGGGGGGGGGTATTGTAGATGAACTTGGTACCGCGCTTCTGATGGACACGACAAGAATTTTATATTAATTAGGCCGTAGCACGTTCTCGGAAACACTTCTTAATAATTAAGACCGTCGATGAATTCCATGAGTACTCGGATCGCTACACAAATTTGACGGGATCAAAGGTGACCCGTAGTAACTAGTTATCCGATTCACGCCACAGCATCGCACGCCCGTCGTCAATCTTATAATTAGTGGATTAATAAGAAATCGAATTCAAAATATATTTTCATTTATTGAAATAATTTTATAAAATATAAAAACCAGTGTATATAAGGCAAACATTAGAAAGCACTACCACTTGCCAAGACGTTACGTCCCGTAGGATCGTAACTCATCCAGCGTCGAGAGAACTATAACAATCAACTGCACAAGAAGATTCAGACTCCCAGTTAGTTATGATTGTAAGATGTACGTCGAACTTTTTGAAAAGTAGTCACTTTTAATTTTGCACTGAAATTTTCGAGTTGCGTGTACTTTGTCAGGATGCTTCAAGAAGCTATCTATATGAATTCAATGGTTTTCCTGCTTGAAATAACGTACTAATGGCATTGAACCCAAATATACCTTTTTTCCGTCGACTCGCATTCGAGCAACTACTATGGCGATTCCCGCCTAGGCCTGGATTAAGAATATTTTGGGTCCGTCGGAATCGAATCTCCGACTTTGAATTTTTTGGTTATTTTTAATAAACGTTTTTGTGGCAGGGGCATGGAGTATTCTCCACCACTTGCAGAATAATTAAATGTGGATTTTGGTATTTATTGGAAAAACCGTCCCATTGATTTTTTCTTAAATTTTGACATTTAAAATAGCTACTCGCTACATCCTGACTGAGAATTACGTCCTGTACAATTCTCTACGTGGTACTTTCGAAAAATTCTTCTGGCGGTTTTCCGCCCTGTGACTTGAAATTTTTTCAAGTCAATTTTTTGGTACCGAGCCCAAAGGCGATTGATCGTCGTTCTCGAGATGAAAAATGAAAGTCATTCTTTTGAACATTTTCAGTGAAATATTTTTTTATGCAAATTTCGATGAGAGACGATGGCGAAGGCGGTTATCGGTCTTTTGTGAAGTGATAATGTTTCAAAGATGATTTTTTCATGGTAATTTTGGTCTAAATTAAATTTCCTTACTAAGTTGATATTTTTAAAATGGATAATTTCACAGGGTTCAATAACAGTATCAGATTCAGCGGCTCAAAATACAGAGGGATATCATACCCCGCTCAAAAGTACATGTTTTTTTTTATTTTGCGTGCATGTGAGATCAATGGAATTATCTCATTATGGCAAGGCTCAAAAGTATACGTACACAACACGTATACTTTCTATTTCAAAAATAAATAAAACAATTTTGCTGAATTTATGCGACACAACGTTAGGACCCGTAGCCATATAAGTCAGAGTTACAAAGAAGTGGATTTAATGTACATGACCGTTGCAACATTTTTTTCATATTTTGAACATTTTGCATACAGATTAATCTCAAGGTGAAAACATTGTTTTCTCTTTTTTAGAACCATTAGCAACAAAATAACCTTTCCAGAAAGTTATCAAGAAATAAGACACCCCAAGACCCAATATCTGTTCTGAGCTCTGCGTGTTCTGTTGGTATGGTAGCGCGTCGGGCTATGCGTGGTGTGTGGCGCTTGGTAACACTGTTCATCGTGTAGCTCGTGTAGGTGGGTTCAATCTATAGCTCCGACACTGGCAATTCAGTGGGTAATTGGTGTTGTCTGAAGTTTTTCAAATATGTAACCTCGTTTTGGCTTTGGCTTTGGGGTTATCTAACATCTGCGGTGTAATTATGTTATTCCCAAAAACAGAAGTAGAAGTACCTAATTGTGTTATTATAATAAAAACGAAATAATATACTATTATAGTAAAATTAACGTTACTATCTTCTCTCATCCTGAAGTCGCCACTTTGACTAAATATTTATAACCTGTGACCTCGAAGGTCCCCAGATACCGATTATCATACAACTCAGACAATGAATTACTAAACTTATCCGCCATTTTGACGCCATCATTTTGAATTGTGAAATTTAGCCAAGATAATTGTAATTTTACTACATCGATAACCCTCAGATACCGATTTTTAGTCGAATCAGAAGTTTAATGATAAAATCAGTCCGCCATATTGACGCCGCCATTTTGGATTCTTGAATTTTGATCACATATTTGTAATTTGCGACCTCAAGAATCCCCAGGTACTAATTTTTAGTAGAATTAGATTGGATTTTCTATAAAAACTGTCAAATTATATTGTCGTCTGCACACATGTCAAATTTGAAGTCAATACGATATCCGGAAGTGAGTTAAAAGTAAGTTATAAGATTCCATTACAATATCACAAGTCAAGCTAATAGAAACGTGTTAAGAAATAGGTTGTATTGATCACGTGGTACAGCTCTTTCCATTTTACAACTTTAATATTTCTGGCTGCGCTCTCTAACATCGCAAATTTCTGGCAATGTTATTTCACTTATTTGAAGCATAGAAATTGCACGTGCAATTCATAGAAATTCTTATTATGGAGAGTGTTTAAAAAAGCCACATAGTTCCCGGCTATTGTATAGTCGGATCTTCCACAAACTTAAGGTGGCCATTCCCTAGAAAGAGACATCCAATAGGGAAATATTTATTATTTTTGGCCATAACTTTTTTTATTAGTATGCATATTTAATAAAACTATAAAAGGACCTAAGTAGTACCATAACAAGACTATAACTATGAATTTTCACTCAATAAATTCAGTGGTTTGCAAAATAGGTAGGCTTAAATTAAAAAATTATGTTAATCTTCCTATTTCGTAGTTTTAAATCTAGCTATTTTGCAAATCACTGAAATAATTGAGTGAAAATTCATAGTAATAGTCTTGTTATGGTTCTACTTAGGTACCCTTATACTTTTTTTAAATACATGTACTAAGAAAAAAAAGTTATGGGAAGAAATAATAAATATTTCCCTATCAGATGTTTCTTTCTAGGGAATGGCCACCTTAAGACTGGTCCATATGCGTCCAGTAATTTAGATAAGTAGAGTTCTTTAGTAGTTTAGTACAAATTTAGTGTGTGTTTTTATTGGCAGAGTGCCATAATTTAGTTGACTATTAGTAGCAATTTAGAAGTGTCTAAAGAGAGAAAATGAAATCCACTTTAGTTCATTAGTGGACAAACCCAACTATACTAAATCACTCTACTGAATTCCAGATTTCCAGCAGTGTCCAGATGCCTCATACCTTAGTAGTGTAGGAGAGGGGGAAAACAACGCGATCAAATAATAGAAATATTTCTATTCAATTCTACTAAATTCGTTATTCAATAAACTAATGTCTTCTGGACTAAATACTTGCGTTTACACGGATCGAATACTCCAATTTAGTTCTACTTGACTAAATTACTGGCCATGTCTAGCCGTGAGGTTTTCATTATTGATTAACTCTTTCCCCTATCATAAGAAGCATGTGGCTACATAATCATTATTTTTACTGTTTTACTTTTTCAGCAATGGAATGATACTAGGAATACGTTTGGTACTGTAAATAAACTGATAAACGACAATTTTTTACCTGATAATGCACCAGTAAGTAACGAAAATACATAATTTATGTACAATTTTATATAAACTACTGTACTGCTTCAAAAATTTAAGAATAAAGTGCACTTTATCTACGCACCTTCCAAATATTCTTACATTGTCTATATTTGAATTGAAAATATTGAAATGGAAAACAAGAAATGAGTCAACGTGTCATTTTCTTCCTGATAGTTGATAACTATGAGGAAGAAAATGATACGTTGACTCATTTCTTGTATTCCATTTCAATATTTTCAATTCAAATATAGACAATATAAGAATATTTGGAAGGTGTGTAGGTAAAGTGCACTTTACACGAAATAAATTAATTGTCAAGCTAAAGCAAGAACATACTCTAATAATGTTTTTTATACTTCTAGGAAGGGACAAAAATAAGTTTGCAGCAATAAAAATATTTTATAATAACTTTTCTTTTAAATAATTTATTTTAATACAATTTCACAATTTCTTCAGCTGAAACTTTCCTAACAATATATTGCTCTATATAACTCCACAGTAGCCTTTCCCGTATTAGTTTTCGGTTTAAGTTTCTGTTCACTGTTGCTGACGCTTCTAATTACGGCTTATTTTCTTGTTTACACACTCTTCATTTAACAAAGAACAGGTATATATGGTTGCCTAACTTACCTACCTGTATTTTAAATATACACAATACACACATTATTTATTCTTCTGTTCTTCAGGTATTCTACTATTTTGATTTTCCTGAAATCCTGGTAGTAATGTGGGTTCTAATTTACGATTCAAGTATTAGAGTTTTATTCACAACTTCAAGGATTTTATTACATTAATTGTTAATGAAATATATTTATGCTAATTTGTCAATATTTGCCTCTCTCACAGAGGGACCAATGCTAAGAAAAGTTGGCAAAAATTATTATTAGTGATTATCTATCAATATTTGTATACATAATGCGTAGAGGGTTTTAAAACTAATCGACTTTTCGTGAATTTTATTATATACAGGGTGACACCTTATGCACATTTCAATTAGATTTCTTTCCATTTCATAAAGTTCATACGTGAAAATTAAAAAAATAATTGTTGAATAAAAACCACGTTCCATAACTAATTTTATAATAACAGAATATACGGTGACTCAAAAATTGCCGAAATGTAATAATACAGTCCACGTTTTAGATATAACATATACATTTAAATTTTAAATGCAACTTATAAATTAATCTGAATCTGACACTTCCTCACTGATATCTAAATATTGTCTAAATGTTATTTGTGGCATTATCTTAATTTTGTTTTTCCCTTCTTCAATTCTTTGGGACTTCCTGCCACATGTTTGTTTTCTTTCTAAGCGGTGCTAGGGGAATCTACAAAATATATCACAATTAACCAGTATGTTACTGGTAAAAAACCTCTACGCATGTGACATTTACGTCAAAGGATCAGTTAAAGGTTGGTTTTTATAAATAAACAACACAAATAAGTATAAAAACTTGAAATTAATTATTTCACCGACGTTTCGGAAATCTAATCTGTTTCCTTTTTCAAGGCTTTTTTTGAAAAATCTTTTTTGGTGTGTATGACAAATACACAGCTCTAATAACAAATGTAACCGATCACGGTCGTAAATAAATACCGTACAACAACCAACTTACACAAAGGACAAGTTTGGACTGTTGTAACTTAGGCTCATGGCTCATTATCGATCAGGTAAGGGTGGCTCCAGGTAGCTGGGTAAGATTACTGGAAATTTTCGGTACAGTGGTATCATTGTGACCATAATGAACCTTTCGTATTTTTACCAACTTTTCACAGCATTGGCCCCTCTGTGGTCTGTTTCTATGTAGATATTAAGGTTTCAAAAGCCTTTTCCATAATTCCAAATATGTCGACCTTGGAAATAATATCTACTAGTTTGGAAGACTTTCTAGAAATATCGTATACTGGATTTAGAGCGGGCTATTTTACATTGATACACTTTTTTGTGTTTTAGGTGACAGAAGCTACTACACCCAGCGATCCAAATATCTCGACAACAGCGGCTCCTTATAGAATAACAAGAGCTGAATTCAATAAAATATTACGTAGAAATTTACGAGGGCTTCAAAGACTTTTCAATATAGAACTGCAAGACGCTCTTAAGGTAATTAAGTAAATGTAATCTTGCAGATGTTTGGTGTGATATTGTCCCTGATGCAATTTCAACAAAAACCAAAACACTACACTCAAATGCGGTCCACGCACTTTTCGCTAATCATATTAGCGTGATACCAGCAGCGTGAATGGCGAGAAACATGTCAAATGATAGTATTCTAATGTAAAGTGTTGTGGTGTTTGTAGAAACTATTTCAGAGATAAAAAATAAATAAAAGCTAAGGTAATGAGCAAAATGTGTAGCCCCTTCCCGCACAAAGCCAGTTCAATAATTCTACGGAAAAATGCAAAAACGATGCTACAGGGAAACAAAAAATAGAGTCGTGTAGAGGAGATAATTCTAAGAAAGGTAGTGTTTCTTGCGTCGCTCTAGCTGGTGTAGAACATAAGCTAAAAAATTAGACAAAGTCGAAAAAACGGTTTTTTGCAATTTAGGAAAAAGCGAAGCATTCTACAAATAAAAGTTAAACAAAAAAGTTGTAGGTAATGAAAAAGCTTATCAAATGCGACCAACAGATTAAAGATTTGTTGTTTATTTTCTGAGATAACCTAAAAATACCGTCAAAAACTGTTTTATATTATTTTTGCTGTGGTTATTCCAATTTTGAATTAAATTGCTCCTTGTTTCGTAAAGATGTTGCCTCTGTTGAGTAGAAAAGAGAATTTTTGAAAAATTTCCAAAAAATTATAAATACGCGATTTATAGTGCAATTACGAAAAAAGGACCTTTTCGTAAATCGGTCATTGCTCACGATTGGGATTGCCTAGAGAATCAAACCTGAGATTAAATTCTTGATAAGGGATAGTGCTGTCATATAATTTAAGATATAAATATTTTTAGTCGCTTTTTAACCTAAGAAAAGAGAATTAACATCGTAACGTTTTTTTGTTATATTTTTGCGAAGTATCTCTTTGAATTGAGTAATTACAAATGTAGGAAGTGACGGTACATTTCGAAAATTTTGACTGACGTTGTCTGACGTCCACCGAGAAAAAGCGTAAGTAACATTTTTAACAAAACTCAATCATTTATGTAGTAAAAAATTAATTATTTCGGACCAAAATGGTCGAAGGATGATTACTTTTTTTAAATGTGTGAAGAAGTGTATACTATCGAGTAGTACACGCGGAATTTACAATTACTCAATTCAAAGACATACTTATGAAGAATTTAAGCCCAGGTTTGATTCTCTAGGCCATTCCAATCGTGGGCAATGGCCGATTTACGAAAAGGTATTTTTTTCGTAATTCTACAAATCGCGTATTTCTAATTTTTTGGACATTTTAAAAAAATGTTCTTTTCCTACTCAACAGAGGCCACATTTTCACCAAAGAAGGAACAATTTAAACCAAAATTTCGATAAAGTCTGGGAAAATAAATAGGGAATATTTATTCTGTGGGTCGCATTTGATTGGTTTTTTTATGACCTACAATTTTCTTGTTTAACTTTAATTTGTAGGATGCTTCATTTTTTCTTAAATTGTAATAAACCGTTTTTTTGACTCTGTCTGATTTTTTAGGCTATGTTCTACATCAGCTAGAGCGATGCAAAAAACGCTACCTTAGAATTATTTTCTCTACACGACCCTATTTTTTGTTTTCGGGTAACATCGTTTTTGTATTTTTCCGTAGAATTATACCGGACTATAAGACTTTCAGGAATAGATCTATAGATAGAGATACAGGGTGTCCCGTAATAACGTGCCAAAAATTGAACTACCAATTCCTTATCGAAAATGAAGGTGGATTCATGACATAAAATTTTTCAATATAAGCCTTTCTTGCCCCCTTAAGGGGGTGTGCAAAAAACAGTTCTTAATATCTATCTGAAAATAGTCTATTCGGAAAAAGACGAAATTTGGCTACTTGGCTAATAATGAAAATGAAAATATTTCGTCCTTCTAGCGTGTATACAAAGGGGTGATATTAATTACCATTCTTATAATTTTGTAAATATTTTCCTATCTGCTATTTTTGTTTTCAATTAAATAAAAAGAACTAAACAACTATTATTCATTTAGGGGCATTTTTACCTCTTGATAAAATTTCGTAAAATTTACCGTTTTTGAGAAAAGAGAACTAAATTACATCTGCTTAAGTGATTAGTTAAAAGCGACGATCACTATAATATTAGACAAAACACTAAGTAGGCTGGTATCAAATCATAATTTGACAGTATTATGTAACGATGTGATCATTTGGTGCTTATAAATTATTTTTAGTTAAAAATTAAAAACCGTTTTTTCGCACACCCCTTTAAGTGATACAACTGGACAGGAAATACTTATTTTGTTTTGAAACATTTTAACCCACCTTCATTTTCGATAAGGATTTTGTAGTTAAATTTTATCCACAATATTACGGGAAACCCTGTATAGCTAAAGAGATGTTTATTCAATCACATCATATACAGTAAACCACATTTCTAGTAAATCAAGAGATAGAAAATCTTCTAGATTACAAAAAAATATAAACAATAGTGGTAGTAAATAGAGTAAATAAATACTAGAAACTGATTTTCCTAAATAGTTAACTTAATTTGTCGTTTAGAGTACTCTTACATTTTCTTCCTTACATACAGCATGATTTGATGACAGAATAAGTTTTTATGACTCATCACTGTTTAGTTTAAGCTTACTTGCAATGAATATTACGTCTCAACTTCTTCAAAAAAATTTACTAGAATAATTTGCGATTGAAGCAATTAACTTACGCCGCCAGAAAAATTATAAGATTAAAAAGTATTTAATATCATTTATAAATAGTATGAAGAGTGGTCGCAAGAGAGACCCTTGTAGTAGGGCACCGTTAGTAAGAGCTGAATTTATAATGATTATACGTAGAAACATTGTCTTCTATCCTTTAGGTGCAATTAATTTTAACAGAGCTAAGAGTAAGTCTACTATACCAAAATGTGACATTTTTGTTAATAGCAGATTATGAGGAACAAAGTAGAAAGCTTTGGATAATTTACATAACGCAAAGCTAGTATGCTTTCATTAGATTTTCGTCTCTATTTTCCATCACCCGTTGAACAACTTGAGTGGTAGAAAATTTAGAGCTAAATCCAACTTGAAAATTTGATATTATAGCATTTACTCATTTATTTTTGGGTTCTTTTAGCGACATATTTAAATAAAATATTAGTGCATTTGACGAAGAAATAAGCCTTGAACTCACAGAAAAATCGATTCTTGAGCTGGCTCAATAAGTTAATAAATGAGATGTTCTGCTCATATGAGATCCACTTGCAAATAAACTGTTTCAACTATAATTTCATTGGTGTGCAAGAATTACATACATTTAAATAACATTGTTCCTATTTAATAAATCCTTTTCAGTTAATTTCAAACGCAATTGCAGACTATTACGGATTGGAATGGTCGAAATTTAGAGTAGATTAAATTTTAGTTGAGTGAGCAGTATATGCCTTCAATTTCTGACATATTTACAGAATATAATCCTCATGTAGGATTTAAATATCAGATCGATGGAATTAGTAACAAAAGAGGACAAGTTAATAAAATATTTGACGAGTCAATACATAACATTTCATCATTTCGATGCAATGAGCGCAAATTAATTAACGAATTTGCTCTACTGTGGATTCATTTACTTGAAAATATTTAATTATTGTGAAAATTTAACTTAAATTCTTGACAAAAGTTAGAAATTGATACAAAATGTTTTATATGTGCAATCTGTTTAAGAACAAATGATACATACCTTGGCTGCATGTAAACTTTAAGAAGAATAAAAATATACTGATGTGGGGTTTTAGGTCATCTTAAGGAAATAGGTAGCTTAACAACATTTTAACTTCTCTCCATACCATGTCACATTTTCATAAAGGATACTATACATATATTATATTATACAAAGTTGATCCACATTCATTAATAATATAATGTTTTTTCAGCAATCCAAGAAAACGGATGCCGAGTTTAGAAGAAACGCATCACTCGAAATATCTAAATTCCTATAATATTTATAAATAACAGAAACGTAGAAGATACTTAGAAGATGATCTGTGATAAATGTTCTTAGATTTGCTCAACACATAATTTATAATTTTTCTATTACGTCAAACTTATGTTATTTGGATAGTTATTGGATAGTTATTCTTGTATAAAATACCTTTGTGTAATGAAATTTGATTATATACAACAATTTTGTGTTCACATTTAGCAGTAGTAATATATGCATTTCAATCAGCTCAAATTAGTACTTGTATTACTATAAAAAAATATAATGTACGTTATTTATTTGCTTGTATATTTTAATTTTAAAGTGGCAAACGAATGTAAAATGTATTTAGATAAAGAATAAACTTGTACAAATTAATAATGTCTCTCTACTCCCGCTTAACTTCCACCATATACTTATAATTCTATCTATTTTGTCCATTTACTCCGCCGATTTTTCTAATTTTTTCAAACACTGTAGCTCACAGCAACGCCGCCCTGCTGATGATTTTCACACATTTTTTAACTTTTCGTTAAATTTGCTATTGCTTAAAATGCTATTGCTTTAAATAAAATTAACGAGGACTTAGCCACCATTTGTCATATATCAAAAGACCATGGTCTGAGTCTTAATGAATCTAAAACACAAGTCCTAGTATTTGAATAACCCAAATTTTATCATTAATTTAAATGCAGTCACTCTAACGCCATCTAAGCATTGTAAGAACTTGGGAATATACTTTGAAGATAATCTAAGGTTTCAAAGTCATGCGAGACACATCATCCGGAAATCTTACAGTAGACTTAAAGTGTTATATATAAATTTACAACTGGCATTAAATTAAAGCTATGTGATTCATTGTTCTTGGCTACCTGTCGTATTACGATGTAGTGAACTGCTGTACTGGCCAACGCTGTTAAGAGTGAGATATACCTAAGATTAGTGGGGAAGCGGGATAAAGCGCCAAACGAAGAGATATATCCCTAATAATCAAATTTTAGCCAAAAACGTTCTTCAACAACCTGAAGTATTTATTTATGTATAAATTACAGTTATTTTCAGTTAAATAACATCACCCAATTTGCAAAAACAGCTTATTGTTAACCATAATTTTAATGACCAACAATAAGCTGCTTTTTGCAAATTGGGTTGTTATTTAACTAAAAATAAGTGTAAGTTGTACGTAAATAAATACTACAGGGTTGTTGAAGAATATTTTTGGCTAAAATTTGATTATTAGGCAGATATCTCTTCATTTGTCGCTTTATCCACCTTCCCCACTGGTAATGTTTTTCAGTAATAGTCCACATTTATAGCCAAGTAGGTGTATATTGGGTTGCCTAGTCGTTCCCTATAAATTTTGTTTTAACCTTAATTTTTTCTCATATAGTACGATAATACTGAACTGAAATTTAACCAATATTTGTAGGTTGCTCTGGATGTATTTTCAATATCTTTCTTTCTTATCTTATACACAGGATTTCTGAAAACAAAAACGTATGGTTCCATATTTTTTCAAAAATAGAATGTAACGCTTTACAATAATTTTTTTAATGGAACACTTTCCTTTAAAGACAGTTCCCACCACTTTCAAAATCATAACAGACGCAAGTGAAATTCTGAAAGATTCGCCGAAACAAAGAAGTTACATTACAGATATTTCTATAAGTTTTAAAACGGGTAAATACGAATTATTCTCCAAAATCATTATTTTCAAAACATCTAATAACAGATTAATTTGGCCATCTCCGTACCAAAAAATAAAAGTTGACCTGGTGTCAGCTAGAGATGAATTTTCATTTATACTCCATATTTTCTCTTCATAGCAAAGTTGTTTTGTAATTTTTTTCACTGAAAGGGGCCAATTTCACCGAATATTCATAAATAAATTGAAGACTGATTTTTTTAAATATACCTCTAATTGTGCCAATTTATGATCAAATATTTTGGCATTCATCTCAAATACTCGCATTATATCCAGATCAGAGGTTTTGCAAAGTACTATTCTTTGCTATCATGACATGCAAGATGTTTCATTTAAAAGATCGAGAAAAAGTAGTTGTACGCTATAGGTATGTAGACAATTTTTGACATAACTGGATCTCAATATGCTTTTTCGTTACGTCGCACTGCGTTCAGAAAATTAATATGCTTTTAATACAAATTTACTCATCACAAACTCGCCAAATGGCATATCGTTTGTATCGTCTTTAAAGGAGAGTCTAAATAATATGGAATAATCTACTTCCAGAGTCAATTAAGAAACTATAAGTTTATGACGTCACGCCTAAATGTATCACCCTATATAAAAAAGGGAGGGAAAAGGAAAGAGTGGATCACCAAAGGTATCATAACATCTATTAAAAAAGAGACTATTTGCATAAAAAGGTAAAACATAATCCAACTAACTACAACTTAAAACAAGAATACAATGCATATAGAAATAAATTAACACAGCTAATAAAAAAAACCAAGTATAATTTCTACAAAACTCAAATACAAAGAAGTAAAGATAACATGAGAACATTGTGGGACACAGTAAATTATAAAATAAAAAATTCCAACAAACAAGATAAAAATATAACACAAATTAAAGATAAACAAAATAAAATTATAACAAATAAACTTGAAATGTGTAATACATTTAATAATAAATTCATAAATGTAGGAAAATTGCTCGCCAATAATATAAAAAAAAGGAAAATTATACAGAAAAAAAGAAAATAAATTTGCATTCCATATTTCTCTATCCCTGTACCTGTCCCGAAATAAGAGATTATATATCTAAACTGAAAAATAAAAAGGCGCCAGGATTTGACAAAATTAAATCTGAAACTCTTAAAGAAATATCAGAATATATTGCTAAGCCACTAACATATCTAATAAATAAATCGATTAGTTCGGGTACTTGTCAGGAAATTTTTAAAGTGTCTATTGTAAAACCTATTTATAAGGCAGGAGACAAGTTGATGCCTTTGAATTACAGACCTATATCGCTAATAACAGCTATAGCAAAAATATTTGAAATGACATTGAAAACAAGAATTATAAAATTTTTAAATAAACACAATATTTTGTCAGAACAACAGTTTGGTTTTAGAGAAGGTAAGTCGACTGAACATGCAATCACCCTACTTACAAAAAAAATTTACGAAGCTATTGATAACTCTAAACCTTCGCTATGTTTATTCTTAGACTTAGCGAAGGCATTCGATACAATTAGCCACACGCTATTACTGCAAAACTTAAATGACATCGGTATTAGAGGTACAGCACTCAAATTAATGCATAGTTACCTATCAAATAGGAGACAATGTGTAGAAATCGATAACTATAGAAGTAATTTCACAACAATTGAATTTGGTGTACCACAAGGAACCATATTGGGCCCCATTTTGTTCATCATTTACCTTAACAATTTGTTTGAAATTAGCTCGGAGGGTACCATCATCAGCTTTGCTGATGATACAACAATTTTCTATGAAAGTGATACCTGGAACAACTTGCGGGAAAAGGTGCAGAATGACTTTGAAAATATAAAAGCATGGTTCGATAATAAGCTTCTCTCGCTGAATTTTGAAAAAACAGTGTTTGTACCTTTTACCTCGTATAGTTGCTTCCTACCACGCTTCAAATCTCTAGAAATAAAAGATGATCAACAGAATAGGTTTTTAATATCTTCTCAAACATATCATGAATACCTAGGATTAATTATCGACTGTCATCTAAGATGGGACAAACAAGTAAACTATGTTATAGGGAAACTAAGAATACATATCCATCTTTTTAAATTTCTAAAACAAGTACTAGATATTAAACAATTAAAAATAATTTACACGGCCCTTGTAGAGCCACACATTAAATATGGCATAATAGGATGGGTAGGAGTAATGAATGTACATTTAAATAAGTTAGAAATGACACAAAAAAGAATCCTTAAAATTATGTACAACAAAGATCATACCTATTCCACTGATAATTTATATAGAGAAATGTCAATTATGGATCCACGTCAGCTATTCTTCTTCAGTCTGACCGTTGTTCAGTACTCTGAAAGTACAAATATTTTACAACATGAATATAAAACCAGACATAGAGGCAACCTAATACCTGTTAAACAAATATACAAAACAATTGGACAACGATCCCATGTATTCTTAGCACCTAAGGCGTTTAATTTTATACCTGAAACATTAAAAAAATTATTAAATAAAAAAATATTTTAGAAATATATAAAAAAATTTATAACTGAAACTCCCAGAAATGAAATACGCAAATTACTAGACTTAAAAAACACTTAAAAAAAAGCTAAATAAATGTGATACTTACCAAATTTTAAAAAACTATATGTCCTATCAACCGACCATATACTTCGAACATAAAACTGCAAATAAAAAAAATTTAAAAAAATGCTACAAAATTGTTAGAAATTGAAAAATTAAACAGTACCTAAAATATGAAACAGAGTATGATTGTCTATACTCTGCATTCTTATTATTTTATTTCCCAAATAGGATATCTTAAATGTATATTAATCCTTTTTTAATTATTGCATTAATTTGTAAAAAAAAATTTTTCTATGCCCCTTGTTACAATCACATTCAAGGTTAAATGAACCTTTTGTGATTTCTTTTCATGGTTATTTGTATTTAGATGTAAGTGTTGTCTTATATTTATATTATTATCTCAAATAAACATTATTATTATTATTATATTATATATTTCAAAATATATTTAAATTGTACGCCTTTGTGGCCTTTACCGCACCGTCTAATTAATATTTCAAAGTATTTGCTAAGAGATTCAGTACATTCGGATGACGCGACTGCATTTTTCTTGACATTATTCAGAGAAAAATTGAGATTACAATTAATTTCAATTCTTTATAATTGACTGAATATATGAAACTTCATTTTTTTTGTACAAAATGTGTCTCTGGACTGTAACTCGAAATCTTGCTATTTTAAACTG
Organism: Stenurella melanura; assembly: GCA_963583905.1. Lineage (NCBI taxonomy): Eukaryota > Metazoa > Arthropoda > Insecta > Coleoptera > Cerambycidae > Stenurella > Stenurella melanura. The sequence continues at coordinate 30,620,580 of OY757314.1, read as the reverse complement.
CTTATCCCATTTATATCATTTCTATTCTAATTCAGTTTTAGGAGTAATACATACATACAAATACTCAAAAATCATAAGAAATAAACAGATAAATTAATAAATTCATCATATATGAATAATAAAATCAACTAGTTCTAGTAATTTTGTTACCGATTTATTAAAAAGCACTGCCAAAGTAACCACATTCACATTCGACTCACCTCATGAATCCATGAAGGTGGGGATGATTGGGAGTGGTCTGATGCCAAACAATGTTTTGGGAACATCTGTTCTCGCACACTGGTGATGGAGAAAGTGAGGATTATCTTATTACACCTGAAGACCTATTGTCGACAACAAAAAACCGGCAGCTAGCCAAATGGAGGGAAGAGTATCTAAACAGTGGAAAAGGAAGATACTATAAATTCATCAACCCCAGCCCAAATAAAAAACCTTGGTTCGCGGCTATACCTGCCAATAAAAAAATTGTCTGTACACTGACTAGACTGTTCTAAATTGTAATTTAAGGCAGGTAACAAACATCTAACACAGTCATTTAATTAATTAATATATTAAGGTCAAATAATTAAAGATACTGCATAGTGGTAAATTCGAAGGAATCCTCTGTGATCGAATGCAGATGGCCCAGAATAATCGAATGATGGTGTAGAGGACACTCCCTGTCAGTCAACCCCAGGAAGACAGAGCTGCTCCTCTTCACAAGGAAAAGGAAATTGGGACCAATGACGGCACCCGTTCTCCTAAACACCACACTAAGTTTCGCATCACAAGTAAAATACCTTGGAGTAACTTTTGATGCCAAACTAACTTGGAATCTTCATTTAGACAGAAGACTAAAGAAGGCTTACATCTCTTTTGAGCAGTGCCGCAGAACCATAGGGAAAACATGGAGAATGAAACACAAAGTGGCTATGTGGATTTACACTGCTATAATAAGACCGATGATAGCCTATGGAGCCATTGTTTGGTGGCCTAAGAGTCAGCAGACTGTAGCGAAACGTAAGCTCAGCCAGGTACAACGAGTAGCCGTTTAAACACAATTGGAGCTATGAAAACGACACCAACAAGAGCAATGGAAGTGATGCTGTGCCTGCCACCACTAGACATATATCTAGTAGAGGTGGCCCTAACTACTATGGAACGTCTCAAATCCGTCTGTATACAGCCAAACATAGGATGTGGAGCGACCAGTTGCCGGCTGTGGAATGAGGCAATCAAACAGATGCCACTTCTGCAGGTATGCGCAGATGGTATTTCTCCACAATTCATCTTTGATAGACCCTATGCAATACACACCAACAGTAGCAATGAGGCTGTCAGTGGAGGAACAGTTAACATCTTCGAAAAAGAAAGAAGGAACAGGTTGTGGGGTATACTCCAGGAATATGCAAATTCAAATTCAATGGGCTATGGACAAACAAGCCAGTATAACACAAACAGAACTGGCGGGAATAACCATAGCCGCAAAAGAAATTTGCCGTGGACAAATAACGGGAAAAACAATCAGAATCTACACTGATAGTAGTCAATCACTACTGGCCCTACAGAGACACAAAATAACAACAGGATCAGTATGGGAATACCATCAAGCACTTGTGGGTGCCTCCAGCATGAACAGTGTCATTCTCTGCTGGGTCAAAGGGCATGCACAGTGCAGAGGTAACAAGAAAGCTGACAGTCTGGCTAAGAAGACAGCCAGTCTAAGTATACTTGGACCTGGCCCGTCTAACATACTGCCGACCTCAGCAATAATGCTAATGATTAAAGAAAACACCCACAGAAAATTTAAAAAACTGTGGGACGAAACTCATAGTTGTCAGTTGGCCAGGGATCTGCTTAGATACCTCGACAAAGAAACAACGATGACCTACCTGGGAACGTCCAGGAAACCTGCGCTTCGCAACAGGAATTCTTACTGGTCAGAGGCTGTGAACAAGAAGACGAGACTGTCCAACACGTACTCTGTGAGTGTCCGGCAGTCTCCTCTAGCAGAGAATCCTTTTTGAGAGAACGTTGGCCGACTTGAGGGATATTCCCCTTGCAGCATCACCACCTTCTTCATAAGATTAGGATGGTTGGAGGCCTAGGTGGAATCTTTTATCCCTCGGGAGGATGTACAAGGGGCCCAATGGGGCCTAGGTGCTGCGGTCACTCTTTGTGACGGCCCTCCCACAAACTCCATACTCCATAAGTTCAAATAATTTAGAAACATATCTAATGCTGTATGAATTTATTGAAAAAAATAAAATAAATATAAATTTAGAACACATTGTAATATTAGAAATTTAAATTTCCGCTCTTTTTATCCTGTGTTTTAAATCCTTCTTCTTCCCGTGACTCAGTGTTGTGATGTAGATGCCATGATGAACCCCTCGGCAAACTTGCGGTAGTCGTTAATATCCTTAAAAAATTAGAAAAAAAAAACAAAAAAAGGTAAAAAAAAACAAACAATTAAAACAGCAAATTAAAAACATATACAAAAGAAATATTTAAAAAGTACATGAAAACAACTGATTTTAATAAAGAGAAAAGAATGAAGAGAGAAAAATGAAAGGTTAAAAAATAGAAGAAGAAAAAAGAATAAATTAATAGAAAAGAAATAATTTATCAATTTATTTGATGTACTTACGCATGTGTAATTATGTATTAGAAATCATTTGTTTAACCCATAGACATAATTATAGTATAGGTTTATAATTTAGTTTATATATAGTTTATAGTATTTTTTACTATTAGGTACTTACCAACCCTATAGACATCCTCTCCTAAACATATTGGTGCGAATGGCTTTACAGCTGCAGCCATACATTATCAGTATAGATAGATAGATAATTCTCGCGCACAATAAATCACAATTTTATCTTGTTACCCCCTTTAATAATGGAGTTGCCGATGTCATAAAAAAATAATACCTTGACTTCTAATATGTGCATCAAATCCCAAGTATCTGGACTTCTCGTAGCTTACTTTATTTAATTATTCCTATTTAGCCCCCCCCCAATCCTCAACGGGGTAAGCTCAAAATATAAACTGGAACTACCAGATCTCATTGTAGTAGAGTGGTGGTGGGGGTGACCGATGTTATAAAAGAAATAGAGAGCTTAGCTTCTAGCATACACACCAAATCCCTCTACTAGCTTACTTCATTTATTTACCCATATTTACCCCCAACCCTTAGTAGGAGTAGTAATCATGCGCTTATAAATATTATAGACAGACCGACAGACAGAAATTCTTTTTTGATCAAATTTAAAACCTTCACATTTTATGACATTTTAAATGTATTAAAAACAAAATAATACGATTACTTTACTGGAAGTAAACTCCACTGTGTGAATGTAGAAATAAAGTGATAAAAAAATTTTGTTTATTACACATTGCAATTTCAAGGTGCCTGTCGGTTGGAGTATATTGTAAACAAAGAATTTATGAAAAAATCTAAAATTCAATAAATACCATGTGGGGCATAATAAATCAAGGAAAAATGTCATGCAATCCTCTCCCATTATTATGATGTTAAATTTAACGAGTTTCTTGTCAACATCACTGGCACGATCGTCGATGAGTTTCCGGTAATAAACCAGGACCTAATTTTAGATCATCTCTCTGAAAAAGTTTCTTTCTTGCAATTCCAGTTTTGCAAGGTTACATTTAATGAGGTTCGAGACAAAGTATTTTCGTATGAAAATAAGAAAAGTAAAGTTATTTCAGGACTTAATGCTAATCAATAAAAACAATCTTAAGTGCTCAACGCAACATACTCTCGAGAACACTTAAGGTAGAACCCGAAGTAATAATTATCAAGCAAGGCGGTATAGATAAAATGTCCAAATGTTAGCTAAGCTCTCTTTTGCCTATGATTTTTAAAAAGCTAAATCAACAAATGTGGAGAAAAGCAATATTTTGCATACAAATCAATATGGATTTAGGGAAAAGATAATGACAAATTATGCACTAAGGTTATATTTTCTGCCAATTCAGTAAAGATACTGACTACATATTGCATGGAATAATGATCAATAAATATTGCTTTGTTAACCTGAGTGCTGCCTGCACTAAGTTACATGTGATTAGCAGAGAGCAGTTTGTCTGTTCTGGAAATAGTCGTTCAAGCACCTTGGTGCATGGCAGCGGTCGATATTAGAATCTGTGTTATTTTTCTGTTACATAAAATAATTTGTGCTCAGAACTAACCAATGCACGTATACTGTTTATGTTGTAAACTCTAGCACCTACAGAGACTCTCTAGAACTTCAGCATATGGGTCATTCTCCAAAAAATTTCCATTCATTGTCCCTAGCAAAAAAAATATTTTTATGTTGAGTTTATTTACCCAGGTTTATGTGTAGTTGTGAGTTTAAGACATTATCTTGTTGACTGTCTATAAACTTTTATACTTTCTCTTAATTTCCGTAGATTTCATACAAAATAAAAGTTTAAAAGTCAACTCCATGAACTGTCCCCAGCAGTAGCTCTCCGAAATAATTTATATATAAATCTTCAATCTCAGCATTTTTTATAATTTTCTTTACTTCTGTGTTACAAAATGGTATTAAATAATCCAATTTTAATAAAGTATCAATATTAAAGCATTGACCATTTATTCTTTTTTGCAAAATTTCGGCGACCCCAATGAGGTACTCAACTCCATGGGCATTAAGATAAATGGAGAGATATCCGACAGGGGGCAATATAATACAGAATACCATATTTTGTCATATATAGGAAAATAATAGAGAGTAATCTGACTGCGAAAGGAGATGTATGCATATTTGCTTTCTCGAAATATTTAGGTATATATATATGAGGAATTAGCTCCGTGCTCTTTTATTCAATCAACTCCGTGTCGGTGATGTATATTTATTTTTTTTGTTTTTTATGAATACATGTTGATGTAGGCTGTATAAGTGTATAAGAAAGGTAAGGATCAATTTTTAAAATTAATTTGATAAAACTTAATTTTCATAAATGATACATAATTTTAAATCTAGGAATCTCAACTCCGGACGGCAACTCCGTGGACAATTGCGTCCATAGAGATGACCGATGACCATAGAGTTGAGCCTTCATTAAATGTGGCTGAACTTCACATATTTTCTTAATATTGGAATGATGTCTGACGCCGAAATGAGAAAAAAAACAAGAGAGAAGCTGAAAGACGACGAAGGGAAAGAATTGAAAGCAATCCAGATTTGTATGAAGCTACTAAGGAGAAAGAACGTGAACGATATCGTTAAAGAAAAGCTAAAGGTAAAATAAAATTTATAACTGAATTAAATCCAAGGTAAAATAGAAAAGTAGGAAAAAGTTGGAAAAAAATTCTGCGAAGTATAAGCAGAAAGTCAAATCTAGTAAAATTCTACACCTCCTACATTATAGAAAATATAGAGGAACTTGATCAGCCCTCCACATCAAGAAGAGTGGTAGAGAGAGAATTAGAAGAAATCTGTCCAAGGCGTATAAAAGGTTTATAAGATGTGATGAGGAATTGCAAAGTTATAAACAAAAAGCTGAGAGATATAAAAAAATACAAGACTTCTAATGTCCCACATATTGGAAACATAGTATATCAGCAAGGTTTCAAATGTATCAGATATGAATTTTTCGGAGAGTGGATATGGCAAAGAGGCACCAGATGAAGTGGGAGGTTATCTTAAAAGAACTGCCGATCGATTAGTAGCAGAAGGAGCAGCTATACCTAATTTTGAAACACCATTAGAACTGCTGAAAATGAACTGTCCCAACATTGAATCAGAAATGCCCGATGATACAGAAGTAAAAATCAGCACTTGATTAGGGATGATATAGTGTTACCCTAAAAATTAATCAGGTCACCTGCAGTGCTCAAGGAGAAAATTATCTGTTCGTAGGTTAAGCTACAAAGATTGTACCTCATCGGAAGTATGCAAGTGCTTTTCGTTGGGAGAGATAAGTCTTAAGTAGTTTTCCAAACTTCTGGTCAGTGATGTCTATTCTGATGATTCTAATGATATAGAGAGGAACACGGATAATCATTATGAACAAGACACAAATTTAATATTCCAAAAAGAACAAAATATTCTAACCGAATGCCCATTTCAGTCAAATACATATTAGCCAAATTGTCGACCTTTTTGAAAATGAATTGAGTGTACAGTTCTTACATAAAATTCAATCAAAAACACACAATCGCGTATATATTTGGCTTGACAGTGTAGACCAGGAGAGAATTGATTATGAAAATGTTATTTTACCATCTCCTAATATATTGCGTAGGAACAGACTCTTGCTTCCTGATGACATATTTTTAAAATACAAGAATGCCCATTTTAAACAGTTTAGTTTTGATTTGTTTTGCAATGTGTATTATGTTTGATATATATATATTGTGTTACAGTTTTTTTCTTACTGAAATGTTTGTACTAAGACTGATTTGTCACTTTTTGTACAATTGTAATATTTATTCTGAGACAAATATAATATTCTTCTCAAGAACTTGAAAGAAGTATTATTTGAAATCAACTCCATGGGCTACCGATCAACTCCACGATTGTTGAAATTTTTAAAATGTAAAAAAAAACGTGATAATTTCAGTAATGATCTCGGCCACTACTGTTTTACTGCCTATTTCATTTTATAGATTTGATTAAAGCAATAATAGAAAACAATTTAGAGAAGATAAGTAAATATTTATTTTCATTCAAATTGGAAGATTTCTGGAGAATGACCCATATGAATGGCTCGTGGAGTAATTGAAGACGAAGAAATGGTAGAACCACAGCGAAATAACTATAAATCATACAAACATTGTATCAATGACGTTTTCCACTTAAAATATACAAATAGAAATCCAGCTATGTAAAATTATTAATTGTACCGATATCCAGATTTGATTCTGATAATGGGATAGTCCTAAGAAACGTTGAGTATTTGGCTTACAAAGGAAAGGTATTAGAATTATAGGTCATAATAATACAGCATATTTAAATGAAATCGGATGAGTATTTATACCATTGACAATATTCACCCTGTCGTGTATTTTAGTACACACTTAAAACCGCTACCTAAGGAATCACTACTTACACATCCACATTTTCCTACCAAGTTTCTTTAAAGGTAAACTTCTTGATAATACTTGCACTTTAGTATGCGGAAATAATTGGTCATACAATTTAAATAATATTAGGGGAAGATGTCATAAACAAATTTATAGGAGTTGCAATTTAGCAAGCCTCGTTAATGCATTGAAAATGAACCTGGCTACCTTTCAAGCCTGACATGATATTTACAAAATCTGCAAAATGTACAGAGGATAGAATTAAAGAGAAGTTTAATATTACGTTAACATTAGTATTCCACAAAAAAATGGTTTTCGTAAAAATGCGAGAACAATTAATAATCTGGGTATCAAAATTTATCAAACACAAGTTTTACAAACACGATGCTAGGCCTCGGTCGGCGTCGAGACATAAAAATGCAAGAACATGAATTTAGATATTAAAATTAATCAAATACAAGTTTTACAGAAACGACGCAAGGCGTCGGTTGGTGTCGAGACGTGAAGATACAAAAATAAGAATCTAGGTATCAAAATTTATTATATTCAGAGGTTTTACAAAAACGATGCTAAACGATGCTAAACGGCGTGGAGATGAAAAATGGATGAATATGAATCTAGGTATCAAAATTTATGAAACTCAGAAGCTAGGTGTTCGTCGGCGTCGAGACGTAAAAATGCAAGAACATATATTTAGATATCAAAATTTATCAAATACAGAAGTTATACAAAATCGACACTAAGCGTCGGTTGGCGCCGAGAAGTAAAACTGCAAGAACATAGATTTAGATATCAATATTTATCAAATACACAAGTTTTACAAAAACGACGCTAGGCATCGGTCAGCGTAAAAATGAATAAGAATGTAGGTATCAATTTTTTTTTACAATAACGACGCTAGGCGTCGTCAGCGTCGTGACGTAAAAATGCAAAAATATACATTTACATATCAAAGTTTATCAAATACATAAATTATACAAAAAGGACTCTGGGCGTTGGTCGGCGTCGAGATATAAAAATGCAAGAATATGAATCTAGGAATCAAAATTTATCAGATACACGAGTTTTACAAAAACGATGCTAGGAGTTGGTCCGCGTCGAGACGTAAAAATGCAAGAACATGGATCAAATACACAAGTTTTATAAAAACGATGGTACGCGTCCGTCAGAATATGATTCTAGGTATTAAAATTTGTCAAATTCAAAATCAAATTTGGATCTTTCAAAAAGTATGCGATGTAACAGCACCAAACGCTTCCGTGTCCAAAAAAGCAGCCGAATTTCCAAGCGTTACACATATCGCTACTGGACCCCCGTATAACCGTTACATCTTCGATTTGTTAAACAATTGCAATGATAAAAATTAAAGCACTGGTTTCTAGCACATGCGCCAAAAATGAAGTTTCTGCTTACTTGCTTGCTCTACTGATTTCCTCAATTACACACCCCTCCTTCTCTTCAACAAAAAATACATGCGTGTACCAAATTTCAAGTGAATATCGCAAGTTTATTAATGGGGTGGTGGTGGTGAGGGGGTTACAAATTATTATAAAGAAATCTGAGGGCTTCGCTTCTAGTATACACATCAAGCCTCAAGTTTTTGTACTCTACCCAGCTTGCTTTACTCATTTTTCCCTATTTACCTATAATTATATCTCCATCCCTTCAACGGAATCATCTCAAAATATAATTTAGTTCCAGATGTCATTATAATACATACGTGTACCAAATTTCAAGTGAATATCTCAATTTTATTTTAGCAACCCTTTTAAAATGGAGTAGGGTGGTGGGGGGGTTGAAAAACATAAAAAAAAATCCGAGGCCTTGGCTTCTAGTAGGTACATACACCAAATTTCTGTACTCAACGGAATAATCCAAAAATATACATTAGTTCCAGATCTCCTTATAAAATATCCGTATACCAAGTTTCAAGTGAATATCTCAATTTTATTTTATCAACCCCTTTAATAATGGAGGGGGGGTCGGTGATGGGGGATGGAAAATATGATAAAAAAATTTCGGACCTTGACTTCTAGTATATGTACATTTAATTTCAAGTTTCTGTACTCTTACCAGTTTGTTTTACTTATTTCCCCCTATTTACCCCCCCAACCCTTCACCAGATATGTTCAATAAACAATTGGGTTCAAGATATCGTTACAATATATACGTTTACAAAATTTCAAGTCAATATCTTATTCCATTCTGGAGAAAACGTACGGACAAGAAAAGTTACAGACCGACAGACAGACAGACAGAAATTTTTTTTTTGCTCAAATTTAAAATCTCGACGTTTCATGACATTGTAAACCTATTTCAAAAAAAAAAAAATTAGAATTTTTTTTTATGATTACTATACTTCCAGTCCACTACGTGGATGTGGAAGTAAAAAGGTGCAACTGAAAATAGGTACTGTACTTGCAGAATATCTATTATGTCGGAAGCCGCCATAACATCAGCATTAAATATACTCGACTCATCAGGTACTGATTTTTTTTATTGAAAAATTTATGAATTTTGCAAATGTTCGTGGTATTTTACTTCGGGTAATGTGATAAGTCATATGCTTATTATCGACACTTTTTTTTTAAATGCAAATCCTAAATATGAATTGTATTTTCAAAATATTATGACAGATGAGTTAACATCTCAAGTTCCAAAAAAGTTGGTGATTATTAAGCGCCCCACAAAATAATATTTAGAAAGAGAAAATAATGAATAGGTGTTATAGCTACATAATAAAATAAAATAAAATATGTAAATGTTTATGTGGCCCTTGATATAATCAATTAATCAATGAATGGTGTAAATTCAACAAATTATAATTGGATATGAGGAAGTGCAATGTTCTAACTAATAAACATCAGTATGTCGAATTAAATTATTATTCAAGATTCAATGCATATACGTATACATAAACATCATCACAAATGAAATATTTAGATTACCTGAACTTATAATACGGTGTTCTCATGATTTTAACGACATTAGCTCATTAAAATTACTATATCAATCCTTTGTTCCATACGAATCAGAATATTCGTCTATTATTTGATCTCTTGAGTATAGCATACATATACATAACGAAGATTTTTTAGTCATTAGTAATGTAGTGTGACTCCTGCTATTGATTTTCCGCATAGTGATTTAAAGCGTGTCCTCGACACAGTAAATTTGAATTTGTTGTTAATTAACTAGATAAATATGGGATAAAAAATACTGCCTTAAATAGGTTGAAATCATATTTGGTGGATAGGACACAGGAAGTTGCTGTAAGGAGCAGCGCTGTTGTTTGTAAATCTGATACTAGTTTGGGCAACAGGGGCGTCCCACACGGGAGTATACTGGGACGATTGCTCTTTATAATTTTTATAAATGACATTGATCATTTTTATGATTCATTTATGTCTTTCTTAGCTGATGACACATCTACTGCCGTCTCTGCACCAAGTATAGCTGAACTTAGCATATATGCAAATCCTGCTGTAACTAAAATGGTAACATTTTGTTCTAATAATGGCTTAGAAACACTAATTCAAAAATCGAATTATTTTTTTTCTGCCAAAGAAACCAACCAAAGTGTTCTCGTAAAAGTTAATAAAATTCAGCAATATAACTGTCATTTAATGTGGAGCATTCAAATTGATTTTTTATTGAGAAAATTAGATGCACATTGCTACGTATTATGGCAAATGAGAAGAAAAGTTAACTTAGACATTCCAAAGTCATATTATATTGAGCATATACCTGTAGAGAACTATTTCCCGTTAATGGCTTAGGTTAAATTTTAATATAAGTATCACTCATCACCATATAACAATTCGATATAACTACTACTTAACAATGTTCTATACTTGTGTAAGCGAGCCTCATGAAAATAAAGATTATTATTATTGTTATTATTAAATAGATTTTCGTTTTCGAGTCTGTAAGCTCGCAGAACTACATTTCAAGAAATATTTATTTCTAAAGCAATACATAATGCAACAGATCTCGAAAACGCCTTTCCGAAAAATATAATCAGACAAAAGATGTTTGGTTCGAGGAGAAAGTAAATTGGCATTATTATCTTTTGATTTGTGAACATTTTCAAGGTTATTTCAAGGTCAATTTCAATTTTTTAAATGAAGACCTATGTTTATCATTACGTGAATATCATTTAATATAAGGTACACTTTTTGCCCCTGACCCCAAATAATAATAACAAATGAGAAATATTAAATAGAAATTATAATGGTCGTTGAATAGAGCGCGCTGGATCGATACACCGGCTGCTTGAACAGTCGATTTAACATTTCAAATTTTTTTCCTGTGGGGATGTATTAAGTATCAGATATAGATATATACTGATATTGGTATCGACATTTAAACTATTTCTGAAAATATGAAAGAACGAGAGAATATTTACAGTAGTGATGGCCGCTCATCTGGTTTCATAGAATACGATGCTGTATTAAAAATGATTTGTCGCCACTTGAAAAATTTAAGATAATTTTGAAAAGCCTTATCAAACCGAAAGAAAATAAGCTAACTATTATACTCTTCGCCGATTTACTGCACTTTTTATATAATTGTTGTACATTCTATAGAATATTCTCCGCATTTTTATAGTAAATAAAGAAATATTATATATATAAAAGCCGTCAAAGCTTGGTCCATAATCGCTTTTGTGACAAATTTATTGCTGTTAAGTTGACACGCTAGGGACTAGTGCCTAATCAGCCGGTTTTGAAATGCAGCAATGCAGTATAAATTTAAATAATTTAAATAAGAATAACTTTTTTATTTCTGGAACGATTTTGTTCAAAACAACAGGGTTCTTCCTCTTGCTAACATTAACTTACTGTCCAAATTTCACTACAATCCGTCTTTTCGTTTTTAACTTATGCTTCTTACAAGACACGTGACGGACGGACGGACAATCAGACAGAGAGCCAGACGGACGGACATTTTCAAAGTTGTTCAGAATTCGATCACCAACACAGTGATATGAATTTTTTTTCTCTACGAGCATTATTACCGGTTTTAGAAATGTGCTAATCACATGCAATTATTTTTTTTGTATTTGTGAAGAGTATAGTAGTACAGGGTGTAATTAGTTTTATGTCATTAAAAAAAAACTGGTAGTAGGGAACGACAAGACAGGCAAAAAACCTTATATAACATGGGGCCTAAAGCTCATAGTTTGGAGAAAAAAAAATCCAAAATACTTAATAACATAGTTTGAGAATTGCTGGCATATTGGGGTAGGCTTTACAGCCTCGCGTCTTGTCGCACATGTTACTCTGACATTCGTACAAATAAGTATGCCGACAAAGCAGTTAAAAGCGACCGACAGAGGACACCGCCATATTTTCTACTTCATCGCGGCCAAATTATCTTATTACGCGTGCTATACTCTCCCTTATAATATTCTCAATTAATAATTTCAGTTTGTGTCCTTACTTGGTAAATAACGTACACACGACGCGACCTACCCGTTCCTTGGTTTTGTCTGTTGCTTGTTGTTTTTGAATTTTGTGCCACTTATGTGAAGATTTATAACTTATCGTTCAAGTCGTTAGTACTTGGTTACGTGATACACTACTTCTCGTTCGTGCTTTTTGTGTTACTTTTTGGATTTTGGACCAAGCATTCCTTTTTATTTTCTTTATTGATAACGTTAATTCACAGTTTAGCGTGGTGTTTTAAGACGCTGATTTTGGATATTATGAGAGATTACACTTATCCAGAGCTCGCGGATATTCACTTGGTGTATGGAGAAAGTGGTGGAAATGAAGCTGGTAATACACAACTATTTTCTGTTATCGTATCTCGGACGTATAATTATTTGTTTTCCAATTACATAAAATAATTACTAATTTTTAAGCTTTTAACACAATGTTACAAATGTTAATAAACCACTTTTAAATTTTATAAATTCTTATAAACGACAATAAAAGCTACAATAACTTTGTTCCAAATTAAAAAACGCATGTAAACAAATCCTATTTAAATCCCTGCAGCCATGCTATGCTTACGTTGTGCCCAAAGAGAAGGAATTATTTGCATTTTCATAATTAGTGGTATAAAATGATCGGTACAAGTAATCCTATCAAAGTCTCGCTACTTCTTCCAGCGGAAACACAAGTCGGGTATTACAGTTTTTTATTATTTCTAATATTCGGAACTATAACATCCATTGACCCTGGAAAACAGTGGTTCTCAATTTTTCCTACCTTAACATTAAAATGTTGAACCTAGGTCAGTTTTTTCAAAATTGCCCCTAGAGAAAAATGTGGTTTAGGTTTTTTGTTTGTCTGGTCGGTCCCAGTTTTTTTTAATGACATGAAACCAATTACACTCTGTATATTATTTTGCCGAGGACATGAAACATTTTTGTCTAAAATGTCTCTTTCCAAAATGCGTGGTTTCTGAGATATATATCTATCCCAATTTAAATAGACTACCTTGTATATTATATATAATTAATAGGGTAATATAAGAGACACTATTATTAGATACGTATTATTAACATATTTTTTTAATTTTAATGTTGGATTGCAATGACGTCTGGTGATAATCAGACGATTGATCATAGCTAATATTTTTAAATTAAAATTAATGGCCTGTATTAACATACATAATATATTTTGGTAGAACACGTAGTCTCCTCTTCAAATTTTTACTGCTGTTGCGAACAAAAATAAAGTAAATCTGCGTCAAATCTATTATTTATATTAACAACTTGCGTAAAAAATAATGTATGCGAATTAATTTCTCACTGTTATCTTAATTTCTTAGGATTGCATTGAATATTCTTTCCTACGTTGTAAAGTAAGTAAGTAAAGTATTAATGTATGCCGATGCAAGAAACTCTTCGTCTCTTCTGAGTGTTGTCTTTTGTTGGACATTAATTTACTTATTCTAGGTTATTCTGATTGTTCTGATTTGTGGGTTACCATACTTTGTTGCATATGATTAATTATTTGTTAATGTGGTATATGAATATTTGTATGTATTAAAACTAGATTCGTTGGTGTGCACAATACTTGCTTCTTACACATTAATTGTGGCTCGTTTAATTTGGTTAGATATATTAAGTGATTACTTCCCAATTAATAATTTGATATTTTATAAAAGTTGTAGGAATGTTTCTGACACAAATTTTATAAAACATTACTCTAAGAAACACTTTCATAACGTTTTCACAGCAGTTATAAATGCAAAATTGGCACCGTCCTATAAAATATTTCAGTCGCTGTTGATATTTTTTAATTCCTAGTGGAACCATTGCAAACTAATTATATAAACATTTTCAGATGCCTTATGAAAATTTAGTACCATCACTATATAGCAGTTTTATTAATGTTTCATTTAATTGTACTATAAAACACACTTCACTGTTTGTTAAACTACTGCTATAAAACAACTAAACAACTGTTTTATAAGAGCTTATAATAAATAGTCATTATTTAAAAAATAATGCTTTATATACACTAATAAAATAAAATGATTTCTAAAATGTATCCTAAAAGTTGAAGAAGTCTTTTTGACACTAAAAGCATTGTGATTTAATACTAGATACCTTTCAACCTATAATAATTATTTAAGAGACATGTTCTGGCTTACAACGACTGTAATTTTTGATACGGAGAAAATTTTATTGTGAACTAACGCCATATTTTTAATGCATTTTTAATGGGCCTCACATTTATAGATGATTTCTAATAATTTTTGAAATGTTATAAATATCAATTTTATGAATTAGAATTTGTTTGTAATGTAAATTACACTAATTTGTTTTAGTAGCCATAACTGTATAGTTAGCACGTCTCTGACTCCATAAATTCTAATAAACATTTGATATTTTAAATTTTCGTATCTTGTCATATTTACCATCACGAATGCTGGCCTTTCAAAATGGCCTCCCTCTATAAAATACTTTTGTGTCATTAGCAAGCACTTCACGATTATTAAATTATTAGATGATTCTTATAAAACATCTAGAAAATAATGCATCTTAGTGAATCGTATAAAATAGATCACCCTTTCGCGATAATTTTGTAGCTTTTATGATAAATCTGTTAGGACTGAGTTGTAAATGCAACCATGGAAACACAATTGGTTCAATTTGCATAAATATAACCTAAAAATTAGTAGCAGTAAATCACCTTATTTACAGAGCTGTTTATTTATATGGTTTATTTATTGCAAAAACACATAGTTACTTTTACTGGTGGAGACAACAGTACTTTGGCATATGACCTGATACGTTAACAGTGCAGTGAGTGAAATGCGTCGTTTCATTTTACAGTAGTATAAACTGTGTCCTATTGCCAAAACCACTACTCTGTTAATACATGTACCTAATATTTTTACAAACACTTTTTAAGTTTCTCCATTGTCCTAAATCTGATGTTTTTAGTTTAGCCGTTATATGATCTGTTAAGATCTGAATCGCTCTTGTCAATGTTGTTAACCAACCAAAATTTTGGGAGAATAATTTTTTTATAAATTTTTAAAAAATTTTCATTAAACAGACTTTAATTATGACTAAATATACACAGCTAACGCAGGAAATCAATTTTCTCAAATATGTTTTATTGTATTGTCAGCTGCTACATTTTTATGCTCAAGTAAACAATTTTGTTTTGTAATGACTTTGTTGCTGTTTCCATATTACAGAAAATGCAATGCTATATAATAATTATATAACAAGCTCTAGAACAACATTTATTCTTAAAAGCAAAATTGTCACAAATAGATCTTTAATATAACTGTTTTGTAAGATGATAAAAAATAACTATAAAATAATTCTAATGCATATTTATAACGGTGCTAAAAATGCTGCTGAACGTTATTAAAAAATCGTTATAACATGATTTAGTTTTACAAGCTGAAATATTATATAACTTGGCCACGAAAACATTTATAAAATAATTTCATAACTCCGTTATGAGGTATTTTCTAGTTTTGCTGTAGAAACGTTTTAATGATAAATTTATAAAATAGTTCAGTTGCAGACAACAAAATAGTGTTTTCTGAAACTCTAATACAATCAATCGGCATTTAGAAGCATTAATAAAATAACAATAAAACAAAATAATCGTAGAATATTTAAATTATAAAACAAATTTGCTGGTTGGGTTATTCTGCAGTAATGTTTATTGGTCATTTCATTAGTAATTTGCGTTAATATTTTACGTTGCTTCCAGTATTAGACCATCCTCATGTTGTCGCAAAGGAAGTCTCTAGCGGTTGGTTTCTTTACGTTTTGTGTCTATTAATTTGCGAAAACTACATGGTTATGTCATCGAGGTAGCGTTTGCTATTTTTCACATGCGATTTGAAAACTATTATTCTTAGAATAGAGCTTTCCAACGAAAGAATTGCTTCCATCCTTTACTATTATTATACTCTTCACAAATACAAAACGAAGAGTATATTGAATTTGATTGGCACTTTTATATAACTAGTAATATCGCTTAGGGAGAAAAAATTTTCATATCACTTGGTGATCGAATTCTGAACAGCATTCAAAATGTCTGTCCGTTTGTCTGCCTGTCTGTTCGCCGGTCACGTTTCTTGTAAGCACGATATCATGAAATGAAAAATTTGGGTGCATTGAAATATGGATAATATAACAATAATTAAATTCAAAATATTTTAAAAACAATGGTTGTCCCTTAGAACTGAATTGCACTAAAAAGTAGTAAATAATTTTAATTCAGTAATTAAATTACAAAGTGATAATGAAAAGAAAACCATTGTGCGTTCATAAAATATGATATATTAGTTAGTTACCTTTGTCAACAATCAGTATTGTGATAAACCGTTATGAATATTATGATGCAATATAACATCAACAGCAATACTTTATGAGCGCCCAATGGTTTTCTATTTCATCATCATTTTGTAATTTAATCATTGAATGAGTATAATTTTCTACTTTTTAGTGCAATTCAGTTTTAAAAGAAAAATATTGTTTAATTTTTTTTTCTATTTATTTAATTTTTACTATTAGTTTCCCGTCTGCCTCATTTTTTTCCAAATGCCATCATTTCGTTTACTCTTCTCAAACTCTTTTATTTGATACCCATATCTAGGAGATTTTAAAGGAATTTGTAATCCGCCATTTTGTGTAGGCCATCTTATTGAATTTAGGATACAGCTTATTGTACTTGTCATATCCTTTGATTTGATACCCATGCCGAGGGGGCTGTAAAATAAATATGTTATCCACTTTTTCAGTTTCCCGTCTGCCGCATTTTTTTTAATGCCGTTATTTCGTTTACTCTTGTCAAACTCTTTTATTTGATACCCATATCTAGAGGATTCTAAAAAATTGTTAATCCGCCATTCTGCGTCGGCCGCTATATTGGATTTAGAATGACATCACACAGCTTACTGTATTCTACTTTAAATACCTTTTCATTTGATACCCATGTCGAGAGGGCAGCCAAGAAAAAGGTAATCCGCCATTTGTGGTAGCCGCCATATTGGATCTACCACAATATTGAAAATGCTGTATTGTATTATCTTCAGAACCCAAGTTGTGTGCAAAATTTCAGCATGATTGGATATCGGGGAATGGTCAAAAATTCCATCACCAAATTCGAACATACATATATGTTATATTAAAAAATAACAGTACGACACTGAGTTATAAGTAAGCTCCTCAGTGGTATCAAGTTACATAAGTTGATAACGACTTCTCTCGGTAATCGCTTATCTTACGTATCAAGTTTCACCTATTGTTTTGTATCCGTTCTCATAGTTTATGCCAAATTGCACATTTGCATTTCCTTTGTTCTCCGTCTAGCTGACACTGCTTTCATAATATTATAAATATGACCAGCAGACGCATTTGTATTCAGTTTTATACTCACATTCATATTAAATTCTTTAACCTACAATTGTACATTTTTCATTCAGAGTCATCGATGACTCTCATGTAACAAATAAATATTTTTTAAAAAGTCTAATTCAAAATAACAAATATAACAGTGGCGCAGTCGTGGTAGGATCTTCAAAACACCCTGTTGACGGAGCCTAACTCGAGGAAAACTACCCAAAAGAACAAGGAGTTCATCTGAAGAAGGTGCCTAACTAGTGGGAAAGCCCGAGAGAACAAGGAGTACTTCAGGACAGAGGTGGTGGATCCCAATCCTTTAGAAGAGAAAAGAATCTACAAATGAAGACAATAACGTAAGTCATTTTAAGAATCATCTCGCTTTATTTTACTATTTTTTCACAATTATTTTATAAAAGTGCTATATACACTCAACGAACAAAATACAGTTCTCTTACCAAATATAATTATACGCAACAACCTTAATTTAATTTTAATTAGCATAAGAAACGTATTATACTGCTAATACGTCACCGTGTATTATACAGTTAATACACAAACCGCCTAAATAATTTTTTTTTATTATTAAAACTAATTTCCTTTTCTAAAAAGGTCATTTTTTTAAAAATAATTTCAAGTTAACATTTAATTAATTTTTTTTTGTAATCTCTAAATAAAAGCAACAATGCCAGAAACTTCGCAAACTACACAAACAGTACAAAGTGCAAGGATAGAGCAAATTGAGCCTTACAAGCTCTCTGAAATTTTCTCCGTCATACCGGAATTCGATGGCAATGCCATTAATTTACAAACATTTTTAAATTCTTGTATTTATGCACAAGGCATGGCAATCAATGATCAAAAAATATTACTAACTCTCCACATTAAAAATAAATTGCGCGGCAGAGCTGCCGAATTAATAAACTCTCGTAATCCCGATACTTGGGCAGAAATTAGAGTTCTCCTAGAAACTCATTTTGGAGACTCTCGTGATTTGACATCGCTTATCCAAGATTTACAGCGTATTCACCAAATGCCAGGTGAATCTGCATTAACTTTTGTTGCGCGTCTACAGACGCATAATGCGAAAATGCATGCGGCTATTCAGAAGCAACGCCTATCTGGAGAACAAAAACAATCTCAATCGGAATTAATAGAAACTATGACCCTGAACACTTTGTTGACGGGTTTAGAGTCAAAACTAGGCCAAATAATACGTGCTGGAAACCCAACAAGTATGTTACAGGCAATTAATAGGATTAGAAGAGAATTACAACTCTCTTACTTTAAATCACAGAAATTTTCAAAAAATAATAATAACAATGTTAAAAACCCAGTGCCTCCTCAACAAAAACGACCAAACGTAAATTTCCAACAAAAATTTTGTTCATTTTGTAAACGCAGCGGGCATATAATAAACGAATGTCGCACAAAGCAACAACAATTATTTATGCCATCAACTTCACAAAATTTCCAAAGACCAAACTTTCAAAGTAATACAGGTTTTCAAAATTTTGCACAACAAACTAGTCAATTTAATACCAGAACATTTCCACAAAACAATCAAGTTAGCCAAGCACAACAAAATAGGCCTTCAGCAATTAGACCAAATCCTAATTTTGTCCAACAAAGACCATCAGCGATACAACCAAATCCGAATTTTAACCGTTTCAATCAACAAAAAACTCATCATTTAAATTATGAACCTTATGATAACCAATATAATTTTAATCAGTACGAAGATTATTCTCCTGAATATCAAAACGTTGATACAATGTACGACAATTTTAATTTTGAAGATAATCAAAATTTTTCGGAAAATTATGCAACTAATTTTCAAGAACAGTACGAGAATTATACTGCTAATTCTCACTTATCACAAGAGAATTATACTGCTAATTCTCACTTACCACAGGAGGATTATACTGCTAATCCTCAGGATTTTTGCAAAAGTCCGGAGTATCTCACGGATACTCCAACAGCGAATTGCGAATTGGACCAAATTTCCCACCAAATTCAAAATATGAACCTCAACAACAATTTCGACCCGTTTCTGAACTTCCCAGAACAGAAGTTCATGTAGAAACACTTTCACACGCTTTATTAACTGTAAATTCGAATAATCTTTATTATATCAAAGACATCACAAATAAATTTAAAATTCTTATTGATTCTGGTGCAGGAATTTCGATTTCTAAACCAAAAACGGCAGAAAATTATAAAAGAAGATTTTCTGAAAATATTATTATACAAGGCATAACTGAACAAAAAATTAACATTAATGAATCTGTACTTATACCATTTACCGACAATAATCCACACAAAGTTTACATCCATAATTTAGATATAGAATTTGACGGGCTATTAGGCGCAGACTTTTTAGAACACTACGAATGTATGGTAGATATTAAAAATAAGCGACTAATTACCAATTTCAAAACCGTACCGATATTTAAAGCTACGGGTGACGAAAAAACACAAAATTTACCTTTGCAACCAACTACAAACTCAAATCAAATTCGGAATCAAATTCCATGTAACGTGAAAAATCAAAATTTAATTTCAATCGAACCACGCATGGAAAAAATATTTAAATTAAAATGTAATTTACGGAATACTGAGGCTATACTGTTAGCCCAGGAAAATGAAAAAGTACGCTTACCAAACGCTATTGTCAAAATCGACGACAACGGAGAATTTTTAACATCAATTATAAACGCTAACGCAATTCCCAAAATAATCGATTTCTCGAATCTTAAACTAGAACCAGTTCAAAAATATAGATCAATTTTTAATTTAAACTCTCAGAGTCCGGACAGTCCTCAACATACAGACAGAAATTTCGAAATTAGAAATCAACTACGATTAGAACATTTGAACGAAGAAGAAGCCGAATTAATAACAGAACTTTGTCTAAATTTATCTGATATATTTTATTTAGAAGGCGACAATTTAAGCTTTACCAACGAAATTAAACATTCTATTGACACGAACGATTCTAAACCAGTTTTTACAAAATCATATCGCTACCCTCATATTCACAAAGAGGAAGTTAAAACTCAAGTCTCTAAAATGCTAGACCAAGGTATAATTAGACCATCAAATTCACCCTGGTCATCCCCGGTTTGGGTTGTACCTAAAAAACTAGACGCCTCCGGTAAACAAAAATGGCGAGTTGTAGTAGACTACAGAAAACTTAACGAACTGACTATTGACGACAAATATCCGCTTCCAAATATTTCGGACCTTCTTGATCAATTAGGCAAGTGCCAATATTTTACCACGTTAGATCTTGCCTCCGGATTCCATCAAATAGAAATCGACGCGAAAGATATTCAAAAAACTGCTTTCACAGTAGAAAACGGTCATTTTGAATTTGTACGAATGCCATTCGGACTGAAAAATGCTCCATCAACATTTCAAAGAGTGATGGACAACATTTTGTTAGGTATCCAAAATGAACGGTGTCTCGTTTACATGGATGACATTATTATTTATTCGCCTACCATTCATGACCACATTTCGCGATTAACGGAAGTATTTAAACGTTTACAAAAAGCCAATCTCAAAATTCAACCGGACAAATGCGAATTTTTACGCAAGGAAGTTGCATATTTAGGCCATCTTATTACTAAGGACGGTGTAAAACCAAATCCCGCTAAAGTTGACGCGATTCTAAATTTTCCTCAACCGAGAAACCCTAAGGAAATAAAATCATTCCTAGGCTTAGCTGGATATTACAGACGTTTTATACCTAACTTTTCAAAGATTTCTAAACCTTTAACAAAATTATTGCAAAAAGACATACTTTTCGACTTTGACAATGATTGCTTAAACTCCTTCGAAAATTTGAAACGAGCGTTAACAACAACTCCGATTCTTATTTATCCTAATTTTGACGATGTTTTCATCCTAACTACTGATGCTAGCGCATTTGCCATTGGTTCCGTGCTCTCGCAAGGAAATATAGGCAAAGACTTACCAATAGCTTATGCATCTCGAACTTTATGCGCGGCGGAGACTAAGTATTCGACCATAGAACGCGAGCTATTAGCCATAGTATGGTCAGTAAAACACTTTAGGCCATATCTATTCGGAAGAGAGTTCAAGTTGGTAACCGATCATCGACCACTTACCTGGCTATTTTCGATAAAAGACCCAGGAAGCAGACTCGCACGTTGGCGACTCAAATTAGAAGAATACGACTACGAAATCATCTACAAACCCGGTAAAACCAATAAAAACGCGGACGCGCTATCGCGAGTTAAAATCAATCACTTTTCGGAATGTTCCAAATTTTATTCAAAAATTCTAGCCGCGAACGAGGACGACGAATCAGAAGATGACGAATCAAATAATGACGAAAACCCGAACAATAACAACAAAATCACTAAAGAACAAATCTCTCAAGAATTTGATATCTTTTGTAATTTGTATAAGACAAAATCCTTAATAGATTATTCTAAAATTCAAATTTCAAACAGGCAACTTCTAGACAAGGAACACAAAAATATTATAACATTCTTTCAACAAAATAAATTAGAAGATTTGCATCATAAAATCATTGAGGACATGTTCGAAGAACACCCCGAATTTTATAATAACACTATTAACATTGTCTCAAGCAAATCGGTCAGGCATAGAAAATATTTTATTGTTCCTCTACCTTTTGATGTCGATTCAATAAACGAACATTTATTCATGGTATTGTACAAAAGACAAAACATTTTGGATCTTTCTAAAACATACTATGTAGAAAATAATCTAGATCTTCCAATACTCGAAATGCTCTCTTTTATTTTTGCAGAAAAAGACTTGAAAATAGTTATCTGTCAAAATATTGTTAAAACCCCCGATGAAGATGAAATTCCAATTATTTTAGATCAAAATCATTCAGGCAAAAATAACTTACATCGTGGTATTAATGAAACTATTAGAAGGATTAGAGTAAAATACAATTGGCGAGGGTTAACTAAAGACGTTGAAAACTTTATAAAAAATTGCGAAACATGCGAAAAAACTAAAGTCTGTCGTAAAAACCTTAGCAACCCTCTGGTAATTACCGAGACTCCAAAAACACCATTCGAAAGAATAAATGTTGATCTATTCGAATTTCCCACGCGAAATTACGCTGTTACAATCCGCGACGAATTAACAAAATTTACTCAAGCCTATGCTGTTCCGGATAAATCCGCGAAATCAGTCGTAAACACTTTATTGCTATATTTTCAACACTACGGTACACCGTTGAGAATTCATTGCGATTACGGAGGTGAATTTGATAACAAATTATTAAAAGATCTTTGTACGCTCTATGACATAAAATTAACATACTCGAGCGTAGGACATCCCCAATCCAACGGATCCCTCGAGCGATTTCACGCTACATTAGCCGAAATGATAAGAGTCCACAAAACTGAAAATCCGAATGAACATCCTTTCACAATATTACCATACGCAATCATTTGCTATAACAATTCGGTTAACAAAACACACGGCTTCACACCGTACGAACTCATTTTCGGACATACGTCTATTAGACCACCCGAAACTTTATACAACCAAAAGGAATTAATAACGAAATATATAAGAGATTTAAACAACAGAATATCTCACTATTATAAAATCGCCCGCAGTCGAACGCAATCTCAAAAGGAGAAAGCGAAAGTCCGCTTTGACAGAAATGTCCCAAAAAATCGACCTGAATACAAAGTTGGTGATAAAGTATATGTGAAAGATTCTCAAATTAAAAACAAACTTCAAAATAAATTTAACGGCCCTTTCAAAATCATAGAAATTTTCCAAAATTCTGCTACCTTATTAAATCTTGAAACAAATCAAGAAACTAAAGTAAATTTCGATAGAATGAAACCATATACTGAAAATTAAATTTATTTTCAGGTTTATCCTGCTGTTCGGATCAGCACTCGCACAATATAAAATAATACCAATAAACAACACTATTGGTGTATTTTACCACAAAGACACGGACATCGTTGTGACAAACGAAAAATGGACATTATTGGTACATAAAAATATATCATCCCTTAAACTAGCTTTCGACAAGAACCAACAAATTCTAGACATGATATTAAATACTCTCGACGGTGCTCATCAAAAAATGATCACGTTTAGAAGTGAAGTCAAAACAGACCTTAACCTTTTGACACAAATTTCCAAAACTATACAATCCAAATTTGATGAAGTATTTCTAGACACAAAAAGATATAAGCGCGGAATATTAAATGGTATCGGCACAATTTTTAAATCAATAACCGGAAATCTAGACGCCGAAGATGGCGAATATTACGCTAACTGTATTAATAAATTAAATAACGACGAACATCAATTAGAAAATTTAATAAAAAATCAAATTTCAGTTACAACATCAGTAATCAAAAATTTCAACTCAACTATTCAAAAATTGCAAATTGACGAGGAAACGTTTAACAAAGACATAAAAGAGATCGAACGTACAATCGATACTATGACGCGAAACATCGAAGCTGTAGAAATAAAGTTAAAATTCTTACACATTTGTGAACAATTAATGGCAAGCTATTTGTATCTTGAAGACAACTTGAATGACATTTTAAACTCAATAACATTTGCTAGACTAGGAATAATTCATTCGTCGATCATAACTCCCGATCACTTAGTAACAGCATTACAAGAAATTTCACAGAGTTTGCGAAGAAACAATTTGCCTCTTCCAATCAAATTATCGGCAGTTGCTCAATATTTAGACATTATTGAATTAAAAGCATTTCAAGTAGATTCTAACTTAATATTTGTTTTAAAGATACCACTTGTTGAACCTCAGAACTATAATACCTACCGTTTATACCCTATCCCTATATTTGATAACAGAACTGGTCTTCATCATATTCTATCTATTTCTCAAAAATTTATCGCGAGAGATGATGATTCTTTAATGTACATACCAATAACAAATCTAAAAGAATGCAAACCCCTCTACTTTGGAACCAAACTTTGCTCAAACCTGTTTGCATATCTTATTGATCAGAATGCCATATGTGAAGCTAGAATTCTGAAACAACCAATTAAACTTCCTGAAAATTGCCAAACCTCCTTCATTATTAGTCAAGGGTACAATGTTCAAGAACTCGAAGAGAACACGTGGCTGATAATAAATTCCGAACCTCTCCATATTACTATCAGCTGCCCGAAGAGAGAACCAGCAACGGAGCTGATTAACAAAAATTCAATTATAAAATTACAACCTGGATGTTACGCCTTCGCAGGTATTACCAGGATACAAGCCAGTGCCAAGGACCTCTCCGAAATTAAAGACAATTCCCATCCTGTGCAAATCCCATTTGAATGTTGTAACCAGATGCCCGACAAAATTCAACTACCTAAATTAAAACCATTGAAACTCAATAATTTAAATATCGAAGATTTGGATATTGCTAAAAACAAATTGGAGCAATATTCTAAGGATCTGGACGATCTCATCAACGAACCTTTCGTGACCAAACATATGTCCTGGTTCACGTATTTCACCATCACCTTCATCATTTCCATAATTCTACTTTACGTGTTTTGTAAATGTAGAAGGAAGAGACGTCTACTGAAAATTGAACCCTCTACAGGCGATTCTCCTTCACCTCCTCCAGGACGAAGCAAGAAGTTCATGGAATTCCCCAGTTTAATCCCTCCAAGAAAGCGACCCGGTATCAAACCTCAAGAAGAAGATATCGAGTTATCATAGACTTTCCAGTGAACCACTAATTTTTGTTTATTGACTTAAACTTTTATTCTTTCTATTTTATGCTTATTATTTTATTCACTCAATATTTTATTATTATCTTTGCATTATATTCATTTTGTTTTATTAATACTTTTATATTGTATTCAATAATCATTTTATTCAAAAGTTGTTGTATAACAATCAACTTTTTTATTAAGGGGGAAGTTGTTATATTAAAAAATAACAGTACGACACTGAGTTATAAGTAAGCTCCTCAGTGGTATCAAGTTACATAAGTTGATAACGACTTCTCTCGGTAATCGCTTATCTTACGTATCAAGTTTCACCTATTGTTTTGTATCCGTTCTCATAGTTTATGCCAAATTGCACATTTGCATTTCCTTTGTTCTCCGTCTAGCTGACACTGCTTTCATAATATTATAAATATGACCAGCAGACGCATTTGTATTCAGTTTTATACTCACATTCATATTAAATTCTTTAACCTACAATTGTACATTTTTCATTCAGAGTCATCGATGACTCTCATGTAACAAATAAATATTTTTTAAAAAGTCTAATTCAAAATAACAAATATAACATATATACATACATACATACATACATACAACATTTCGAGCTAAAGAAAACTATTCAATATATTGTTATGTTTACCACTGTAATTCGCAAACTTTATGAATGTAGCAATAGAATTAAGTCATATATTATATAAATCAATATAAAAATGGTATCATCTTTTAGAGTACAGTATTCCATTTCCAAAAAGGTGTAATAAAAATCGATTCCTTGCAAATTTAGCAAATTAAAAATGACTTTTATCAGCGAAACTGAATACTTTGGCGTTGACAAATAATTGATCGATAACAGAACACCACCCGGCAAGTTATGCAATACCATTAAAAATATGCAACATACTGCAGATATTGTTAGAACAAGTTAGACTGTGTGACACGTTTTAGAAGCAAAAATTGTACTCCAATTCACAAGGAGATTAATGTTGTCGGAATATATGGAAAATTATTTATTAAAAAAGGTACTTATTATTTTTTAAGAACACAACGACACACTACTTCTACCGTTCCCAGTATTTTATTCCCTACGTGGTTTTATCTGACGATTAGACACATATCATTAGAAAAATGGGCAAAGTTCCTACAGGAAATATTTCAACTTTACCTGAATGTACTTATTATAGATACTCTTCGCAAATACAAAACGAAGAGTATACTGCATTTGATCGGTACATCGTATTGATCGAATTCTAACCAACTTTCAAAATGTTCGTCTGTCTGTCAATCTGTCTATCCGTCTGTCCGTCCGTCCGTCACATTTCTTGTAAGCACGATAACTTGACAATGAAACTTGGACAGTAAGGTTGTGTTAGCTAGAGGAAGAACGCACAAACAAAATCAATCGATCAATAAATATAAAAGTTGTTAATTATTTAGATTCTCTGTGTTTTGTATTCAAACAAAAATGTCTAAATCTAATATTATTTACAAGAAGAGCTCAGATAGTCCAGTGTACGACGGTAAAAATATGGTATTACCTCCGAATCCTATCAAGAAGCATGGATTTTAATGAAATTTTGGAATTAAGCTTTACTTACCCTCCACTTCATACCCTATCTTATGCCGACATGCGCAAGTTATTCTTAGGGGTGAAAGCTACCCCTTATTGCAAAAACTTAATAAAATAATGAATTGAAGCATTTAATAAGTTAAAAAACGTTAATGGGGTTTGAATCAAGATTGTTTGATGTTTTAAGACAGTAATTTTTATTTGTCAACCCTTATTTGGTTTATTTACCCTTTATAAACTACCCCCTATTATGATAAAATGGGAAAAAATAATTTATTGACTTTTTCATACTTCATATATTTTTCATCCCAACTTTTCGACCCTTAAAAATCATCCCTTATTATGAAAAAATTGTACGTGTTTATGCTAGATATACATCCACTATGCTCCAAAATTTATCTACATCGAAATTTAAAAAGAAGTGCATTTGGTTTCTTGACAATAACTTGACAATAATTTTTACGTTAGAAAGCTCATCAAAAAAACATTTTGTATGAAATTTTATGACCTACGAGCTTATAAAGGTATGAATTTCTTAAGCCCTTTATTTTTACAAAGGCAACGTTTAAAGGGATGCCAAACGGTACCAGGCACACGCTAATGCGAACTTTGAAAGGGCATATCTCGGTTAATGTGTAAGCTACGACAATAAAAAGAACACAACTTTCATTAAAAAAAATCCTAACTTTTTGTTCTCTAGCAATGTCTCCGTATCTTCCATAGTTTTTTAGTTATTTTGAAAAAAAGAGGATTTTTTAAAAAATTTCAAAATTGCTTTTTCAACTTTAACCATAGTTTTTTTTTTAATTAAGCTTTCTAAACCTGTCAAACTTCTGGATCACATTATTGGTGCTTAAATATAGTGAATCGTAAATGGATTACATTTAATTCCAATTAGGGCAGTAATGCCAAGGGTAGCATTGTTGCTCTTTTCCACGGAAAATAAAAATAGGAATCGACCTTATTTTCGTCATAACTCCCTTAGTTTCTACGCTAGAGAGTTCTGCAATATCTCATCTTAAAGGTTTTTTTAAGTACTTTAGAAAAGGCTTTGTACATTATGCCCATAAAATTGACAGTTTTCCTGTTATTCAATGTTGAATTTTTTTCATTCGGCCCTTCAATTAGCTATAACTCGGTTTGTATTGGGCCTACAGCAAAAAAAAAGGAATCAATATCTTTGTTTCTTTTATAAGCTACATTTTTGCTTCTTATACTTTTTTTGATATAAAGTTTTTGATTTATTTGTGAAAAACCGTTTAAAAACATGATTATTTTTAAGAAAAATTGAAATATGCTATCAAGAATAGGTAACTAAAGTATTGATTTTTCGAAAAAACTCTACAGAACATTTTTTGCTTAGCATGTGTTCCGCTATCGATTTCTTATTTTCAATACTAAAATTTCCACCCCCGAGTTGGGGTGGTATCCACCCCTAGGGTAAATGCGTACGTTAGCATACGGTAGGGTTTGCTTTTTAAGGTATTCCCTACTTACAGTTCAAATATCAAGCAAATTAATGCCTCTTGATGGAAATTGGAGCCAAAAACCATCATACACTAACTAGACTAAGAGGAGTATTCCATAGAATGAGCAACAATTATATAAAAAGTGCAGTAAATTGGCGAAGAGTATAATGGTTAGCTTGTATTGAAGTGTAAAAAAATTAAACTAAATTACTAAATTTTCTTATTTGGGTAAAAACATAGAGAAGATGATTTTGAACTGATACATAACATGTTTAAGGCTTGGCGAGCCTTTCAGTTCTTCGTCATTTTAGTATAAGATTGTAAATACATGATGTATTTCCGCAGTTGATATAGTTATGTTAACTCTTGACATATGAAAAGTTCCTGATTCTTCCGAAGAAAGTCGTTTCCTGTGGTAATGCTTATATAATATCATAAAATATATGCTTATTAGTAAAAGTTTAACGCCTAGTAAGCACGTAAACTCGTTTTGTATTTACAAACACCATATATACAGTGCACAGGAACAGTTTACTTTAAAAACATATAAGAAAGTGCTAGTTCCTTATTCAGTACGATTAAATTAGACATCTTTATTACTAATTAATGCAGAGTTCCGCAGTTTACATACACAGAATTTTCATACTAATTCGAAAATAGATATTATTAGACCGGCTTGATTTTTCAGAAAATGCACAGAAATCAAAGAGAAACTTTCACTTTTCGATGTCTTGAACCAGAGGAAAGAAATATTTTTTCTGTGATTGTTAGAAAAGTCTTTTTCCGTTCTTTTTCGGTTAAGAGATGACATTCGTTTCATTTATTCTAAAATATACAAGATTTAAAATGATATTTTCATATGCTTTATATAATACACGGTGCGTCATCACTAAGTTATTGAATTTTCGAAATTGTTAATAGTGCATCTAGAAATTTTTTTATAGTTACATAGGTTTTTCACAGTACTCCAATGAACTAACACTAAATAAAATATTTTTGTTTTTAGACCACTTCCGAGACAACCAACTTCTTTATTATAAGTAAATGGAGTGATTTCTGTATTTTTACGTTTTTACTTATTACGTTAAATCATGTCATTTTACGTTGCATATTCTTGAATTACTAATTTTTAACTTTTTGATAGAAGTTGATTCGACGAATAATATACGTCAGATGAATGTTCATTAAGTTAAACTTCAAAGAGTCGCTTTTTTCTAGAATTATGGAGATTTAAATAAACATAAACAAAAGCAAAACTAAATTTACAGGGTGGTCGCAAAATTCCACTTACTCTCCAAGAACATGTAAAAACTTTTTTTATGGTAACCCCCCAAATTTCATGTCAGTTTCTGATTTTTTTTAAATAATGAAAAACTGCGATTATTTCCTATATCAGAAGTGTGCCATTTACGAGATATTTACTCTTATAACAGACATCATACATAGAAATATTTTATACTTATTTTCAAAATGTATGTTTAATTTTAACATATTTTTCACTTATGCCACTTTAAATATAAAAGATTGCAACAAAAATTACCACAAATATCTTTGAAAACGGAATACCAGTTTATACAAAACTCACATTTTAAAAGATTTCACGTATGGTTGTTACTATAGACGGGGACGGTAGCGTCTAGCTTGCATACTGGCATACCTAGCGAAGCAGGTTCAATCCCTGCTCACCGCGAAATAATTTTAATTATAAAATTATCCCCAAGATGTGGTTCGGAATCCACTATAAACTGTAGGGCCTCGTTTCTCTTTACCTCACACAAAATAATTCTGGATTTTCAAGGAGTTACCTCGGTGACTTGAGAAGCGGTTAAGAAAAACATTTTAAGAAAACATAACGATAAAGAATTACAATAATCAACCATAATCACTTTATTAACCTTTGTTGCCATATTATAATGGATAAGGTAAGTTACACAATGTGTAATAAATTATACTAACACACAATATTACAATTATAAATAACTATAGTTCAATTAGTTTTATAGAATGTCGCAAACAGCAGAAAAGTAATGTACTATGAGAAATAAAAAAAAAATCTATCGATAAAAATATTCATTTCTAATCTCCATTCTCTTTGATGTAGTTGTATCCATATATTTACTGCACATAAAGGAACTCTTACGTATAGATAGGAGAGCGGGGCATGTTCAAATTTGCTAGAAAATGGTACATCATAAATATAATGTATTACTTAATACATAGAACAACATTGTTCTCATGTATAGCATGTTCTGGCATAATTAAAATAAGAAATAATCGGAAAAAAGCCTTTTCTAATTAAAATTTCTTAACTCCTGTAATGTAGTTGCGCAAAACACCCCTAACTAGAGCGGCATACCCTGGAAACAGATAGGCAGAACCGTACTTTGAATTTATCTATCACTATCGCGAAGAACGGGCAATACGTCCACCAATGCGTAAGATATTCTATCTTGACTCAAAACACGACATCCAATTCTCTAGTATTTATTCTGTTTATTCTAATACTCAAAAATTTGAAGTACGATTCTGTAGGACCGTTTCGGCAGGTGAAATTACCGACTTTGCTATTTTCATGGCCCGTTTTTATAATCTTTTTTATTTGCATTCAATATGTGGAGACAACTATAATCTACATTCTGGTTATTCTAACAATTGAAAGAGTTAAAATGAATTTATGTACAAAATGCCTATCTATTCAATAAAAAATTATTGAAAAAAATTTAACTGGCGTTAAGAAATTCGATCACCAAATATTGCGTGTCGTGGGGTTAAGTGAACCTTATTACTTAATATCAATAATGAAGTCGATTAGAAATTCACTAAAATTTGTCAATTTTTACGCCAATGCTGAAAATTACAGTGGAAATACCAATAGTTAGAAAAAGACACAAAGATTTGTTTTTACCGGGGACCAAATTATTTAACGTATTGTTCGAGATCTGTTAAAAATATGAAAAAACGAAACATTTTCGAAATAAAAAAAATAGATAGTAAAGAATAAATAAGAAAGATTTTAAAACAAATTTACATTATAACTTTAAAACTAGTTTACAAAATATGTTATACATGCATTTTCTGACAAGGGTTATGAACTTATTACGATAAATATCTTATCCATGCCAATTTTGTGTTCCATAAACACCGTTGCCTAAGGAATCACTACTTCCAACCTTACACAACCAAGTATCTTTGAAGAAGAACATCTTGACCATATTTGCACTCTAGTATGTGGAAATAATTGGTCAGAGAATTTTAATAATATAATTTCATCATCTCAATCAGATACCATTACAATACATAAGTGTACCAAATTCCAAGTGAACATCTCAATTTTAATTTATCAACCCCTTAGATTCATAAAATAGTTAATAACAGAGAAATGGAAATAAGTTAATAATGGAGTGGAGGTAGTGGGGGAGTTAAAAAATATTATAAAGAAATCTGAGGCCTAGGATTTAAGTATATACAAATCTCAAGTTTCTGTACTCTTACAAGCTTGTTTTACATATTTCTCCCTATTTACTTCTGCCTACCCGCTGCTCTTCATCGGAATCATTTCAACATATAATCTAGTTCCAGATGTCGTTATAATACATATGTGTAGCAAATTTCAATTGAATATCTCAATTGTATTTAAATAAACCTTGGGGTTGTGGGGAGTTGAAAAATACCATTAAAAAATCTAGGGCCTTGGCTTCTAGTATATACACCACATCCCAAGTTACCGTACTGTTACCAACTTGTTTCACTTATTTACCCCTATTTACCCATATTTAACCCCCAACCTTTTAACGGAATTATCTCAAAATATAATTTAGTTCAAGATGTCATTAGGTATCAAATTTCACGTGAATATCTAAATTTTCTTTTATTAAACTCTTTAATAATGGAAAGGGGTGGTGTGAGGGATTGAGAATATTCTAAAAAAATCTGAGATCTTGGCTTCTAGTTACTATACTCTTATCAGCTTGCTTTAATTATTTTCTCCTATTTACCGCTATGTGACCCCCAACCCTTCTACGAAATAATCTCAAAAAAATATAATCTAGTTCCAGATGTCGTTATAATACATATGTGTCCCAAATTTCAGGTGAATATCTCAATTTTATTTTATTGAACGCTTTAATAATAGAGAGGGGGTGGTGTAGTGGGTTGAAAATATTATAAAACAAGCTAACATTTTTACATTTTTTGTTTAATTACAAAACATAAAAGAAAAAAATATGAAAAAATTTTTTCTTTTTTTATTTAAAAAAATGTATAACTTTTTTATTTATCGATTTGCTCAAATACAATAGGGTTCTTCCTCTAGCTAACACTAATTTACTGTCTAAATATCAATACAATCGGACTTTTCGTTCTTAAGTTATCGTGCTTACAAGAAACGTGACGGATGGACAGACGGACAGACGGATGGACAGACGGACAGATGGACGGACGGACAGTTTGAAAGTTGTTCAGAATTCGCTCACCAACACAGTGATATGAAATTTTTTTCTCTACGAGCATTACCGGTTTTAGAAATGTGCCGATCGAATGCAATATACTCTTCGTTTTGTATTGGCGAAGGGTATAATAATTTGAGGTTTTAGCTTCTGGTATATACACTAAATCCCAAGTTACTGTACTCTTATCAGCTTGCTTTATTTATTTTTCCATATATGCCCCTATTTAACCCCCAACCATTCACCTGAATTAGCACAATTTAGAATCTGGTTCTAGATCCCGTCATGGTACATATATGTTTACCAAATTTTGTCAGTATCTTCAACCATTGCTGAGCAGAAAGGGGATATTAATCACATTTTATTCAATTGCTCTTTACACATCCCTGAATCAATGAGCCTGATAAGTGAACTAAGAGATATGGATTTTCAGCTACCAATGAATCTTAACTACGTTCTTTCAAGCAAAAATGTAAATGCCTACCTGGCAATTTATAATTTTTTATCTCGATGTGGTATAGTGATTTAACAGTAGTTGTCGGTCGTCAGTCTTTGCTTGTGATATTTCCTAATATGCCTTTGTTTTTATATCCTCTGTGGTTTAACCTACTATCCGCGGTTCAGTCTATGTGTAATTTTAAGTCGTCCTGATGAACCCCTGGACGTGAAATGTGTGTATCCTTATTATCCTTAATACTTCCTTCTTTTTCCCTCATTTGTGTAGTTGGCTGATGGAATTCATCCAAGGCCAAAAATTGTTAAAAAAAATTTAAAAAAACCGTTGCTGAGAGAACGTGCACACAAAAAAAAAGTTACAGACCGACAGATAGACCGACCTTCGCTCATATTTAAAATCTCGATGTTTTATGGTATTCTAATGGCCTATTTGAACAAAAAAAATGTTTTGAAAATTTTGTTACGATTGGTATACTTCTTCTGCACTACGTGGATGTGGAAGTAAAAGCAATAAAAGAAAATTTTATAATCCTTTATATTTATGTACCTCACCTCACAGTCCAGGAGCTAGCATGCAATTACCTCGTGAAGCGTTACCAAGCTAATATTCTTTCTAACGACTACCTATCATTTAACGAATACAACAATAAGATTGGCATACATCCCGATTAATGGAGATTCAGAGGCAGCAATTCTGAACCTGCCAGCTATGTCAGTGGACATGGCAAACAAGTAATCTGAAACGCTACTCTCTGGTCTATTTATATTTTTTCTTTAACTTACCATTATCTAAATTTCTCAGGAAAATATTTTAAATATAATACATGTAGATCTTAACAAGTATGTATTTGTAGCTCATAGATTTAAATATGCTTGGCAAGGTCCCCAGCCATAACAGCGGCACTCTGTGTATTGTTTTGCACTTGTAAATTAAATACACAGAATGCTATATATTATATTACAATATACTACTTTTTATTACCTTAGTTATAAGCTTGAAATGTATAATAGCTAAAGAAAATAAAAACAATTAAATGGTAAATGGTAAAATGTTAATTACAAAAACATAATCGCCATACATCCTGATTAGTGTAGGTCCAGAGGCAGACATTTTGAATCTTCAAGGTACCTACGCTTAACCTATAGTCCATTTTCCATTTTAACATTTTTGATTTTATTTGGCTGTGGTTTACATTGCATTCCTTAAAACTGGGTATTTTATTTATTTCATTAGTGTACAATTATGAAAAAACAAACATATATTTTTACATTATACAATGCAGAAATAGTACGCAGGGTAAATGTTTGACCAGGGGACTTGGAAAGAATGCTTCGTGTTGATGATTGTTTACTGCACTCTCCCATCTGTATGTGCGTTCGCCTTACTATGTACTGAGAAAATGCCCAGAGAACAAAATTTTATCTGAGTAATCTTAGATGTCATATTTCAGATACGCAGGAAAAAGACAGAAAAACCTGTTGCAGATGGGTTTATCGAATAAAGTATACTTTAACTTTGCCGGTCTAAAGGTAGCTTCGTAGAGCTGAAGTAAGCTTTATCGACATTCATGAATAATATTTGTGGCTATTGCTTTAACTTTGTGAGCAAGAGAAAATGAAATCATACTCGCGCTTATTAACTCATACACAAGACAAGTTAAAGTTCACTCGGCTCTATTACTAATAATAAATATCAAACTAATTTTTCTTCCATTAATAAGAAATATCCTCATATTACCTTTGTTGTTTGCCATCTATAAGGCAAAATTTTAATCATGTCCCTAGCTGATATAAATGCGTCAGATAATGGCAACAACTTAGCTTAATCACTATAAGTTAGAAATATTGTTACAATATAAGTATATAATGCTGTGTATTCACACTGTGGAACACTACCTAAGTATCGTGTTTGAAATCATAAATAAAATTCACAAATTTGTATGTATTTTAGGAAATAATCATAACAGTTTGACTTTAACGGATCATACAGAAGCAGGAACATCTGTGGTTTATTTAATTGATTCAAGTTCACTTATTCTCAGCGAGTAAGATGCAGAGAATGAAACTTGATATTGAATGCGAACAAAATATTTAAATAAACATAAAATGAAGTTAATTTAGTTTTAACAAGGTTATTCTAAATAGCATATTATAAATTATGAAATTGTAGAGACTTTCAGTCTCATTTTAAATGATTTAGAATGAATTTGAAAAACAATAAAGTAAATTTTATAAAATCTGACATTCATGTCAAAACTTAGGGCTGAAAATTTTAAATTGTGTAGAAACAGTGTAAATCTACACAAAATGAATATTGAATGAAAGACTATTACCAGTAGTTGCATTGCAGCGTGAATATTTCAGAAATAGTAAGTCCATAGATTACAAAACACTGAATGACATTTTAAGTTTTCAGATATTTTCAAATGTCAATGCAGAAAGGTGTTTTGTGAATGATATTTCACATCATGCAGAAGGAAAGGACTAATAGTATGATGTTAAATGTTTGTTGGCGTATCGATTCCTTGTTTTGGTTTATTATATCAATATTCTGTCACTATGAAAAAATGCAGTATGTTTTAGCTACTAGCCTTTTTTGTTTATCATTGCTATTCATCTAAATGTATGAATTAGTATTTATTTGAGATTGGAATTGTTAATTGTAGTTATAAGTAGATTTAAGAAAGTATATGTAATAAAGCCCCCCATATACTGCGATGTTACCTGGTAATTTTAACCGCGCGACTAAAATGGTGCATGCAAGATTGTCGTGTATGGTGAAAAACCAACAATTTTACTCTGCAATTTTAATTACGTGCTTAACCATAATTTTACCTCTACGATTTTCAAGTTCGCGCAAGTCTGTGTGTGTATGTGTTTCGCAATGTTAACTTTGCCCGTCTTATCAGTGCATTTCATTAAAGGGTGCCAGTTTGAGAACTCTTATTAAAAATGGATACAAGAACTTGGAACAAAGACTTTGTTATCGAATTTATTGAATTATCTGGGGCCACTTCTGTTTGTGGAAAGTTAATTTATGTGATTACTCCAACAAAATAATAAAAAATAAAGCTTACAATAAAACATATTCATTTATTTTAAATAAACTTTTCTTGTCATGATACTGAACCCTTATTGTTAAAATAATGCATATAAGTATTAGGAATATTTTTAGCGACTGCGGATGGCTATGGGTTATATCCGCGTTTTAGTTTTAAAAGGGTATTTTCTCCAGGTCTTACTCCAACTTGTGTTTGTCCACCACTTAAATCTTCTCGATCTAAATCTGAGGAAGATATATATAAGTTCCTAAACATTTTCTTCGCAAAAATTTATGAAGCACACAGCAAGCCATTACGACTATTTCAGTGTTTTCCAGTTGCAAACTTATTGCAGTATGGAATATCCTTAAGCGTGCTGCCAAGATTTCGAATACATTTTCTATTATCCTACGAGCCCTGCTTAGTCTGTAGTTAAAAATTCTGCGTTCGGAAGTTAATGCCCTCTGACTGAATGGTTTCAAAAATCTGCCCTCAATGCAAGTGCTTCATCTCCTATAAATACAAATGGAAGCTCAGAGGAGCTTTTTTCGCTTTTGGAAGGTGGAGAAAATTTTAAACTATTAGTTCTTAATCTCTTATAAAATAAGGTATTATCAATAACACCTCCATCAAATTCGGCCGTTTGTTCCAAAATCGCACATTGTAAATTCATAATCTGCATTGGCAATTACCATTAGGACAAGGCTGTTGTACCTGTTATAATTGCGTCTTTTTAAAAGCCAATCTTTAGACCATTTGCAACGTTCGCTTTGCCACTAATGCCGCTGCCACTGCCAATAAATGTTTTCGCTTCATGCTTCAGCACAATTTAAACTGACCAAACAGACATGTAGTGTATGAACAATTCGTTCTACAATCTTGCACGCACAATTTTAGTCGCGTGATTAAAATCACCAGGTAACATCGCAGTGTATGGGGGGCTTTATTATTATATGTCAATATATTTCGAGTAATTACAATTATTCACTTAATCCTGAAAAGTAGAATAAGAAATTCATCAGGAAAATTAAAGAATTAAAAACAGTGTTCAATTAATGTAAAGAACAAACAAAACTGAATAGTTTAAAAATTAAATTAAAATTAAATTTTGAAATATTAGATCAAAATAGAAAAAGACAATTGAAATATTGGAATTTAACCCAATTAAACGGCTTAAAATAACAAATCAGTTGATCATACACCGCTGAACAGCGAGCTGCCAAAAATATACATCCAAGAATAATAAATAAATTGAAAATAAAAGAAAAGTGGTGAATAATTTGACGGTTAGAATATTACAATCCAGATATATTGATATCAAGAAAAATGTAAAAGTATATTAAATATAAAAAGTGAGTAAACTTTGAAAGTATTACGAAGTAGATTATCCGGAAAGCAGATTTAGAAGAGGGAAGTATTTGTTAATCCGGTTAGCAAATTTATATGGTGAAGAAACTCAAACGTCAATCAAGTGATAGAAATACTTCAAGGAAATCTTGAAATAAATTGGAGGTTATAAACAAACGTCAATACAGTAAAGAAGAAGAAGAAGCTTTGAGAGGTTAAAAAATCAGTCAAGTGACATAATATTTCAAGGATTATAATAACCAGTTAGAGGTTATAATTTAACATTACTCGAGTCGAAAGAAACCTAGGCAAGGTAAAGCTTTACAATATCACAAATCCATGGTACATATTTAATTTAACATATTTATCAGTTTTAGTTAAGTTAGATTTTGTTATTTAAATTTGTTAATTACATTCCAAGTTCAAATTTGTTAATAAATTAATACTTTGTTCGTTCAATATTGAGTTTGATTTATTTAGATTGTTATCTTGATCGATGAGCATTTATTGAACCGACTTCGTTGAACCTTGAGTAAGAGTCATTCTATAGATTGTAGATAGTCATGCTAATGGTGTTCTATAGTCTATAACATTAACAGCTTTTAAGAAACTGTTTGGCGCCCAGTAAACTCATTTCAATTTACTTTCAAGAAGTAAATTCGAACGTAAAAAAAATATAAAATAGATTCAGAATATAGAACAAAAAATACTTAGGTATATTCATTCTGTGCACATGCTCGCATTTGGATGCGAAAATGCAGCAACGTCGGGCGCGGTTAGTACTTGGATGTGTGACCCTCTGCAGCGTTCTTGTTCCACCTTC
This sequence comes from Stenurella melanura, assembly GCA_963583905.1. Classification (NCBI taxonomy): domain Eukaryota; kingdom Metazoa; phylum Arthropoda; class Insecta; order Coleoptera; family Cerambycidae; genus Stenurella; species Stenurella melanura. Next base: position 30,581,813 of record OY757314.1, on the reverse strand, counting down.
TAACGGTTTGTTTATCAGCGCATACGTAGAAGATATGTAACATTGGGCGGGGGATGTAAAACAGTCGGTTCCTTGTCTATTAAAAGTTAGCCTAGTAAAAAAACCCCACTCTTCAATAGAGAAGAGGTTCGGTAAAGTTTCCAGGTCAGGGGTAGCTCCTGGTGTCGGTGATTGGCCTTAGTAGCGGAAGTAGGCCGACGTTAAATAAGTGAATAAAATATCAAAAAATAAATTCATTCTTATCTAATCCTGATGTTTTATACTTTATTAACACAAATAAACTACAATTCTCTAGTCTCAACAAATTTAAATTCGAATAATTAATCTTCCCGATTATTTTTATTAATTTTCTTACACTGTTAATAAAAAAGTATATTATCAACTAACAGACATCACTGAGTGTGTGGCAGGTTAGCATGAAAATGAAGAAAAAATTGGTAAAATTGAAATAAATTAGTAATGGTCATGTAATTTTTTTATACGTTACCTTGAGTGATCTTTGATTATTTATATAAAACACTAAGAATCCGGTTGCAAAGTGAAGTATAGTTTGCGGGATAATCCCGGTATTTATAATTCTAAACAAAAAAAATTAAGACATAAAATATGTATGTTTTAATGCACACGGTCAATATCTCGGCAAACGTTTGAAATTTGAAGAAATGTTTTGATAAAAATTGAAAGAAATCAAGTGCAGCATGTTGCAAAATAATCTTTATATTTACAGGGTGTTTCACACAGTGGCGGCGAGTGAATGCTTGCACGTTTCTCCCACTTTTTTGATAGAAAATGCACCTGCAGAAGTCAAGAAAAACTTCCGCAAAAACGTATTTTCATACAGTTTGATTTTATCGACTCCCTTGATAATGGAGTGGAGGAGGTGGGGGGGTTGAAAATATTACAAAGAGGTCCGAGGCCTTGTCATCTAGTATATACACCAAATCCCAAGTTTCGGTACTCTTACTAGCGTGCTTTACTCATTTTCTCATCTGAAAATCTAGGTTCAAATGTCATTATAATATTTACGCGCACCAAACGTCAAGTAAACATTTCAATTTTATTCCATCAACTCCTTTAAAAGTGAATTAGTTGTAGTGGTGGGAGTTGGAAAATATTATTAAAAAATCTGTGGCCTTGACTTCTAATATGTACACCAAATCTCAAGTCTCTGTACTCCTACTAGCTTGCTTTACTCATTTTCCCCTATTTACCCCTATTTAACCCCAACCCTTCAACGGAATCAACTCAAAGTATAATCTAGTTCCAAATGTCGTTATAATAATAATAATAATAATTATTTATTTACGAAAAGAATGAAAATAGCATTACAGTATATTTACATACAACGTTAATATAATAGCACATGCAGTGTGTTGATTTTGACAGTAGACAGTAACCCATACAGCACAAGGACATCCTCAGAACATACTGGGGACAACTTTTCAGGACATATGGGATATCCTGGGAAGATCCCATTATCACCTTAGGATGTCCGTAGGATATCCAAATGGGACAGTTCGGGCTTTGCTGATGACGTCCTCAGGACATCAGTACGGGTGTGTACAGGACATCATCAGCTCTTGTATGGGTTATGTCTGGGTTTTACTATGAACAACCTGAGGACATTAATTGGACTTTTAGGGTTTATTGGATGACAGCAAAAAATACGTATTATTTTATAAGATCATTATTTTTAAACTGAGCCAATGAGCAAAGAGAAAGGAATACAAGTTTATATAATGGCAAAGGTAAAATGAAATAATAAAAATGTGATACATACAGACTGTCTATTTTACGAGGGCCACACCAAATATCTCGCTTAATATCTATTGTAGAAGAATAAAGTTTTAGAAACAGTTATCCCATTTTTTGTGAGCTATATTTCAGTAAAAAGAAATTTGAAATCCATAGCCTACTTTATGAGATATATTACAAAAACCTGAAAAATAGGAAAACCACAAACGGTTATAGCTTCCTTATTTGAGGAGATACGAAAAAAGTTAAAGGAATGAAAGTTGACGGCAAAGACAATAAGAATAATAACGTGTAACAAAAAAATCGAAAAATGCAGTTGGCTTTGACATACGCTATTGTGCAAAAATGAAAAATACATATCTCAAAGTAGGCCATGACGCCATTAATTCCGTTATTTTTTTCTCATTCCAACGATATAAAACATGTCACAGAAATTTTAACCGATAGTGTCAATATTTAATATTTTACGAATACCACAATTCATATAATTGAATCGTAACAATCAGCTGTGCCATAATTAGTGAAAAACAATGTATACAGTTATTAATAAATTTGACAGATTGTCACTGTTGTATGTTGTATGTTGCGTTATCGAGTTCTAAGACAAATTTTATATCAGTAATTATGGTGTACACCAATAATAACAAATTCGATATGATTAACATTTATTGTCAGTACAATTTTGACGCTGAGATGGCAGTCACGGTTTACGGAGATAGATTTCCAGATGCTCCGCAGCCAAATCGAACTATGTTTAGGAAGTTAGTTCGAAATCTAAAAACGCACGGTTCATTTTCAAAAAAAGTAGTAAGGCGAGCGCATGTTGCGGATAATGTAAGAAAAGTGAATAGAGTAATGAATTATGTTAACCAAAATGAGGAAACCTCTTTGAGACAAATTCAGAGAAACTGTCGCATAAAAAAAGACAGTGCAAGAAAAATATTGAAAAAAAACGGATTTCGATGCTACAAAATGAGGAAAGTTCAACATTTAAATGAGGGAGATAAGCCAAGGAGAGTAAGATTTTGTAGATGGTTATTAAATAAGAAAAGGAATGACGCGCTGATATGTAGCAATATTCTTTGGTCGGACGAATCAAATTTTTCTAATAATGGATTTTTCAATAGAAATATGCATTATAAGTGGACACGAGAAAATACACATTGTTGCAGAGAGACTGCTTTCCAAGAAAGATTTTCTACGAATGTTTGGTTGGGTCTTTTAGGGACTAAAGTAATTGGACCTTATTTTTATGATAGCAAATTAACCGCTCGTAGATACCTTAATTTCCTGCAAAACGAATTTCAAGATTTTCTTTATGAATTAACAGTGGCAGAAAGATTAAATTATTCATATTTTCAACAAGATGGGGCTCCACCTCACACTGCTGTAATATGTACAAATTATTTAAATCAAGTTATGCCAGATAGCTGGATAGGCACCTATGGACCCATTCTATGGCCAGCTCGATCACCAGATATTACTCCCTTGGATTTTTTCGTCTGGGGTTACATTAAAGACAAGGTATTTCAAACTGCCCCTGAAAATATTGAGGACATTAAAACTAGAATTCGAAACGCATGTGAGGCAATTACTCCTGAAATGCTCCAAAATGTAATGCGTGACGTGTCTCGTAGAGCACGTTTATGTGTCAGAATGCATGGTGCACAATTTGAGCATTTGTAGTTAGAAAAATAAATACACACAATTTCTTTTCAATATAGCAGTAGGTAGTACTGTTATACATAGTTTTGCGTTTTTTTCTTTGGATGTTCGTTTTGTACTTGTATTTTTATTTATGAGATATTTATTGGTTTGTATTAAATTGTAATAAATAATTACGGAATTATAATTATTATAAAGTGAATTTTTACTATTATGGCACAGCTGATTGTTACGATTCAATTATATGAATTGTGGTATTCGTAAAATATTAAATATTGACACTATCGGTTAAAATTTCTGTGACATGTTTTATATCGTTGGAATGAGAAAAAAATAACGGAATTAATGGCGTCATGGCCTACTTTGAGATATGTATTTTTCATTTTTGCACAATAGCGTATGTCAAAGCCAACTGCAATTTTCGATTTTTTTGTTACACGTTATTATTCTTATTGTCTTTGCCGTCAACTTTCATTCCTTTAACTTTTTTCGTATCTCCTCAAATAAGGAAGCTATAACCGTTTGTGGTTTTCCTATTTTTCAGGTTTTTGTAATATATCTCATAAAGTAGGCTATGGATTTCAAATTTCTTTTTACTGAAATATAGCTCACAAAAAATGGGATAACTGTTTCTAAAACTTTATTCTTCTACAATAGATATTAAGCGAGATATTTGGTGTGGCCCTCGTAAAATAGACAGTCTGTATATGTACAACTCCATACACATATTTGTATCTATCAATTATATCGCTTTAAAAGTAAATCTACCAAACTAATAGAGGTTATATATAAAAAAAGTTTCAAATAAAAATTGTAAAAGCATAAAATATTACACAAAAATGAGCTCTTGATGTTTTTTGATATTATTAAAATCAACAGAGTTTAGGGTGGTTAGAAGTTATAAGGGATGATATGTACAACTTTAAAAAATCACAGCATGCTGAAAAGTTATTAATGAATTTAAAAAAAAATATTTAGAAAAATCTAAAGGATTACGTATCTAACAATAACATCTGTGGACAATAACCAATCACATTTTCCCCTTTTAATAAATACAAAGATATAACATAGCAGCATTATATATTTATGAAATATTTAACGTAATCTTATTTGTCGAAAGAACTTTAAAATGAACGTGGAAAAGACATCGACGCCATTCGACACCCAGCGGATTTCTTAGAACTTTCGACTTGTCAGAAAATGGCGGCTAATTCAAAACACAGTAAATGTATTAAAACCAAATTATAAATAACTACTATTTAAATAAGATACACATTTTTAATGAATTATTTTTACTGAAGGGGATAGAACAAACAAATAAGTTTTTAGAAGCAAATTTTACAAACCAATAAAAGACTATAAACAAATAGCCTCAAAATAATATATATACTTTTCATTATTTTTGTTGTTGAAATCTCCTAAATAATAATACCTATAATAGGACGACTCTAGGACTTGCCCAGGATATTCCCACAGTGGATATTTTGTTAGGCTTTTAATATCTTTGCAGGATATTACTAGGACATCCTACCAGGATTTGTCTAGGATATCCCCATCTGGGATATTCTCAGGTTGTATATATTTTATTGGGATATCCTAAGGATATCCTGAGGAATATTGTCCTCGATTGGGATATACGGGACCAAATGAGGATATCCTAGGGATGTCATGTGCTGTGTGGGAAATAAATGAAGCAAAACCCACAAAAGGAATCCTTGCGAGTAGGTATTATTACTTATAACTACTTACATTTGTTCATTATATTGTGATATTGTGTATATAACGTTTCATTAAGCACATCGTATCCTAATAATATATAGAGTATATAACCTAAATTATACAATTTCAGAATAACTGAAAAGCGGCTCCGTTTTCAAAATACAGGGTGTTTTATATTTTTTGGAAGAATATTCTTTTCGCCTTATATCTGTAATGCGTAAGCGGAATCCAATGAAATTTTATACTTTGATTACAATAGTCATTCACCATCTAATGCCTGGGATGTTAACAGAATATCGCTGCCGGATCCAGAATAAAAATATTTTTAAGTTGTTTCTAGAAAATAACACTCTGTATACTGTTTATAAAATATTTCACATTCAAATACTAATTTACACCTAGAAAGATAAAACATCCCATAAAAATATTTTTTGGCATAATTTCATTATTTAAATAAGAAAATTAAACTTTTAACTTTTTTCTTTTTTTAATGAGAAATTGAGAGAAAAAAATCACTCTAGGGATTAACTACATATTATTTTGTTGTTCCCTATCTGCACTATCAAAAGGTAGTTCTCCAAACTCTGGTTTCAGCAATATTTTTTCGTATTAAAAATGCATGTTTTTGGACGGTTTTTGGCAATTAATTCGAAAACTTCGCGTTCTATCAAAAAAGTTGTAATGACCAAAAATGAAATTTATAAAAAAACAAAGAGGTTGGTTTTTATGAATGCTCTAGGTCCAAAATAAAGGTTCCAAATGGCTCGATGAAAAACACTTTTTTTGCAACAACTTGGTTCGAAGTTAAAAACGTTAAATAACGGAAAATCGATGCAATTTTCGGGAAAAACTTATAGAACATTTTTTTGTAGTGCTTGGAAAGGCCTTTAAAAAGTACTGTTAATAGTCAATTGCACTATAACTAGTCGAGTTATGATGCAAAAACGGTAGGCAACTCAAATTAAAAAAAGAAAAAATGAGCGTTAAAACCCCAGCCATTCCCACCAGAATTGATATTGACCGTTATCCCTTTACAAATCACTTTATTTACTATTACTCACGTATTCCGAAATAGTCGGGTTAGAATGCGTATTTTTCGAAAAAGATATGATGAAAATGAAAAACGCATTTTTCAAATTTCTTAATAAAATACTTTCTTTTCAAAATACCTCTAAAACTAAGAAAGATATACGTACAAAATGATATTGTACAAAAATGTAGGTTTTTCCTTAGCAAAAATTTTGGACTTTTTAAATTTTTGTAGGATAAAACCTAAAGGAGATATAACTGTTAGAAGTTTGCATTATAGTGCGCGGACCATCCCTCCCGAGCCCTTCAACTATTTATCTTTTGAATATGAAAGGTTTGGGCATATTGAAATGGATATGATCTTGTAGCCCTGTAAAGTGGTTTTTGAATGGACATTATAGCTTCAAAATTAAGTTAAGTTGGCTGGTTAAGTTATACACCTCTTGAAGGTAACTAAAAGCGCATATACCTATTTAATTTATTCCATAGGTGCGCGGACTAAGGGGGTGAAAATGGGGTAAAGATTACCACCATCTCATAGGGCATCCTTTAAAACCTCTTTGTGAAAAATTTTGTTAAAATATCTTTAGTAGTTTTAGAGGTATAAACAGGTACATATGACGTTTTGTCAAGAATTAATGGCCTTTAACTTGGAACGAGGTGAATTTAGAAACAAAGTTATTTCACATTTTTTGCTACAAATTTGAAGTAATAATCAAAAATATCCTCGTACTAGCCAAAAACACTAAGAAAACGTCATATGTACCTGTTTATATCTCTAAAACTACTAGAGATATTTTAACTTTGGCACAAAGGGGTTTTAAAGGATGCCCTATGAGATGGTGGTAATCCTTAAAAAAAAATCCCTAATACAATTTACTTGAAAATTTACCCCATTTTCACCCCCTTAGTACGCAAGTCCTTGGAATAAATTAAATAGATATATGCGCTTTTAGCTACCTTTAAAATATGTATAACTCAACCAAGCTTAAAATAAATCGACTTATTAATATTACTTTTGGAATACTTGCAATGAATTTTGACAACTAACTAACAATGAAACTGATTCTTTATATGATTTTGCAAACAGCGGAAAGAAAAACTTGCTAGCATTACCAGAAGTAAGGTTATCGAAAGAATGCAAAGATTTCATTAATAGTTTTATATATAGTTTTACTTTTAGTTCTCATAGATAGTTTTTCTTTCGGCTGTTTGCAAAATCCTATAAGGAATATGTTTCATTACTATAAGCAAACTACCTGACAATGTCACAAAAATTATGGTTAGATGTACACAACCATATTTTAGAAAAAAATATTATAAAACTTTTTTTGCTCACGACAGTACCTATATGTACCAAATTTCAACTGTTCTTGAGAAAAAGTGCGCACAAAAAAAGTTACAGACCGAGAGATAGACAGACAGACCGACCGATTGACGGACAGACAGAAATTTTTTTTCGCTCATATTTAAAACTCCTTCAGTTTATGACATTCTAAGCCTATTTCAACAAAGAAAAATTTTGAAATTTTTTTACGTGGATGTGGAAATAAAACTGTTAAGTATTCCATTTAAATTATCAAAATATTACTTTGCCACCACTAAGCAAAACACTCTGTGAATTTAATTATGATTTTAAAATATAGACACTTAATTTCTTACAATTGTAATTTGAGATATTTTTTTCTGATTTTAAACGGTTGAGGAGGTGTGACCGTCCACGTACGGGCCACCCAATCTGTATGTCTAGTCGAATTTGCTTCGAATGCGGACTTATAGCGATATACTTTTGCAACTATCATATGAGTAAGAAACTTGTATGCTAAGTCGCTTCAGGTATTTTAATGTAAATTGCCTTCGAATTGGGATTTTCCCCATTATGGGGCATAACCGATAATAACAATAGCAATTAAAGTAATTAAAAATGTTATAATTTAAATAAATTTAACATAAAATAAACCTTGATATTTGAAAATGTGTAAGAATAGAATAACTGGATATTGATATGTAATAAAGAACCAAACACCGATATATTGATTTCCATTTTTTTAGTTGTGGTAGGATAATAATAATATATCTTTATCGAAAAATGTTAACTGCAAGGCATTTCATTTTCATAGAAATAATCAATTTTTGTATATATGGTTTATTTCGGCCCCGAGCAAGTCACGTATTAGCTGTTCCTGTTTAAATATCGTGGTATCGTTTTTATATTTGATTTTGGCCTCAAGCAAAACACGTAGCAATTTTCCTATTCGAATAATTTTAATTAACTGAGTTATTTTATTTTATTTTATTTTATAAATACAGCTACCCAGACCGATGTGCATCCAATTTCAGGAAACATACAAATAAATATGTATGTTATGCCGACATATTCATTAATTGAGAAGAATGACTTCAGTTAGTGCCAAACGTTAAAATGTTTGTTCTTGTTGTTTGTGTATATTTGTTGATATAATAAAGAGTATAAGTAAAATTTTCAACTAGTTCTTTAAGAGCGCTAAGGTATCTTGTTAATATGATTAAATATTTCTTATATCTGTGTTTATCTTCATTTATTAACACGTGATTTTATCTGGGATTGTAGACAGGCTATAACTTTACCACTACTTTATTTGGTTTGTCTATTGGCTACTGCTTTTTGGTATATATTCCACTATAGAATTAATCTACTAACGATAAATCAAAAACATTGTTCTAGAACTATACTTTGTACTCGATATAATCCATGTTGATATAGACGATGTAAGTTTACTATATTCATTTCTGCAAGGACGAAATTTTTAACAAAATAGATGCACTAATATGCGCTATGTGCAGATATTTCTATGAAAAATAATGATTCATTAAGAAATAACCTAATTTTACTTCCACATCCAGGTAGTGAATTTTCCAGATGGTCCTTAGCCATCCGCTCGAGCAAAATGAATCTGTGATGCAGAAGGCTGTGTGGTGGGGATTGACATCCATCCATTTTTTGTTTCTTGTCAATCCCATTGCAGGAGATTTAAAATGTTTATTTGCCACTGTTGCATTTGCAAATATACTCGCTGCCCATGTAATTTTATGGCGTCAGCTGTTGGAGGTAACTGCGACAAAGTAAATTTTGTAGGTACTTTCTTGGCAATCTCTTGAATGACACACGGTGGCCTCCAAAGTGGCTATGTCGATTTACACTGCTATAATAACACCGATGATAGCCTATGGAGACATCGTCTGGTGGCCTAAGAGTCAGCAGACTGTAGCGAAACGTAAGCTCAGCCAGGTACAACGAGTAGCCTGTTTAAACACAATTGGAGCTATGAGAACGACACCAACAAGAGCAATGGAAGTGATGCTGTGCCTGCCACCACTAGACATATATCTAGAAGAGGTGGCCCTAACTACTATGGCACGTCTCAAATCCGTTGGTATACAGCCACACATAGGATGTGGAGTGACCAGATGCCGGCTGTGGAATGAGGCAATCAAACAAATGCCACTTCTGCAGGTACGTGCAGATGGTATTTCTCCACAGTTCATCTTTGATAGACCCTATGAAATACACACCAACAGTAGCAATGAGGCTGTCAGTGAAGGAACAGATAACATCTTCACAGACGGATCGAAAAAGAAAGAAGGAACAGGTTGTGGGGAACTCCAGGTTGTGAGGAATACTCCAGGAACCTGCAAATTCAAATTAAATGGGCTATGGACAAACAAACCAGTATAATACAAACAGAACTGGCGGGAATAACCATAGCCGCAAAAGAAATTTCCCGTAGACAAATAACGGGAAAAACAATAAGAATCTACACTGATAGTAGACAATCACTACTGGCCCTACAGAGACACAAAATAACAACAGGGTCAGTATGGGAATGCCATCAGGCACTCGTGGGCGCCTCCAGCATGAACAGTGTCATTCTATGCTGGGTCAAAGGCAAAGGGCATGCACAGTGCAGAGGCAACAGGAAAGCTGACAGTCTGGCTAAGAAGGCAGCCAGTCTAAGTATACTTGGACCTGGCCTTTCCAGCATACTGCTGACCTCAGCAATAATGCTAATGATTAAAGAAAACACCCACAGAAAATTTAAAAAACTGTGGGATGAAACTCATAGATGTCAGTTGGCCAGGGATCTGCTTAGATACCCCGACAAGGATACAATGATGATCTACTGGGAATGTCCAGGAAGAACCTGCGCTTCGTGACAGTAATTCTTACTGGTCATTTCCAGCTGAGGAAGCACCTTTATAACATGAAGTTAAATGACACACCCCTATGCAGAGGTTGTGAACAAGAAGACGAGACTGTCCAACACGTACTCTGTGAGTGCCCGGCAGTCTCCTCTAGCAGAGAATCCATTTTGGGAGAACGTTGGCCTACTTTCCCCTAGGCAGCATCACCACCTTCTTCACAAGATTAGGATGGTTGGACGCCTAGGTGGAATCTTGTATCTCTCGGGAGGATGTACAAGGGGCCCAATGGGGCCTAGGTGCTGCGGTCACTTAAATGTGACTGCCCTCCCACAAACTCCAAACTCCAACTCCACGCGGCGGCCTTACAAATTCATTTTAGGCAGAAATCTAGTAATATAATGTAGAAATACAACAACTCTTAATAACTGAAAGAAACGGTAAAAAGTTGCGTGTTATTTATTTATTATCGTTTGAAACAACAAATTAATTTTACAGCTTAGCTAAGTTTGTTTATTGTTATCTTATAACTTTAAAATTGCATTGTACTCAATAAAAATAACAAATTTTCATTGATAATTGTAAAAAAGAATATATAAGCAAAAGCCGTAAATATCGACAAAAAGTAAACATTTTTGATCGGCAATATCTCAGTCAGTGTTCATAGAAAAACCTTTAATTCAAGCTTATTATAACAGTTGAAATCTTTATTTTACTTTTCTGAAGCTCTATACCTATCTCTGCTCAGAAAAAGTTATAAACAAAAATGTAAAGAGAAAGATTTATCGCCATATTTTGCGTTTTTAGCAGATTTCCTTATGCTTATATTTCATATAAGAAATGGAATTTTAAAGTCCATAAACAGCTATTTCGACGGAAAATTCAATTTTTTACAAAATAATACTCTTGTAATTGTTTTCGAATTCCACTTAATTTTTGAGTTGTATTAAAGAAACCAAAAACCACCCCTTTCATCTCGTTCTCAAAAATGCACCGCTTTTAACAGCACTGTGATTCTATCATTATTAGGTGACTACCTAAGGGATGAAACAATGAAAACCCTTTAACACAATTGTTTCTTACTGTCACATGGTCAATAGCATAACATACTTTAAGTGAATAAGACATATGTGACTACTTTAGAAAAGTTAAATAATAACGACGTTGTGACAGATAGCAATAATATTGGCAAGTAGTTCATATTACTGCCGGAAACCACGTGATACAATTTTAGTAAAGAAAATACACCTACAGGATGGTCAACTTATAAAACATGATGGAAGAAAATATTTTTTTTTCACTTTGTCACCGATTTAGTACCATTTCAAGTCTTTTGTTTTATGGAAACGAAGAATCTTGTTCATTGGTTAAATCAACTTACAGGATGTGCACTTTAGGTTGTACCTATGATATTTCAGTAAGGTGCATTTCCTTTTCCGTTTAATAACACAGGTTTACAAAAAAAATAGGTTGTTATTTGGCGATCTAGACCATGATTCCTTATTTATTTTTCAGTAGAGAATTTTTTAAATTGAAAATTCGGTTGCAGCCCCCAAAAATACATAAGGAATCATGGTCTAGATCGCCAGATCACAACCTTCTTTTTGTAAACCAGTGTAAGTTATTTTGTCACTTTGAGTTATATAAAGCCTCTTTCAGACTATGCAATTTATCGCAGCGATTCGTTTGCTGCAATTCCAAAATCCAAAATGAGTAAAATCGCGTTTAACTGGTCTCGTGAAGGAAGGAAGATATTAATAGACCTATATGAACACCATCCTTGTTTATACAAAACTCATCATCCAAACTATAAAAATATGTTTTTTTCCATTCTTAGGAAGTTCTTAAAACTCCCCAGATCATTGCAATTTTCAAACTCTTCATTAACCAGATTCAAGTTGCCCCTATTACCACGGGCCTGAATCCATGGACGAACCCACCATCTCCTTCGGTTTCTACTTAATAGTAACAACGATGCCGCCGCGATCATTAATACTACACAGTTTATTTGCAACTCGTTCATTATTATTATTACAAACTGCTGTCAGCAAAAAAGATTGGTTACGTTATTGACAGTTGCTATTACATTTATTGCAATAATTTTAGGTATTAACTATTATAACGTTGGCAATGACAGTTAAATAACTAAATATTGCAGGGACCGCATTGCAAAATCTAATAACTGCTCGAAATATTGTGTTGCGGCGATAAATCGCCGCAATTTTGTCGCAGCGATAGATTGCATAGTCTGGAAAAGGCTCTATGATACAATGGGCTTGTTACATGATATTCTTTTTATATGGTTTTTATACTTTTTCATATAGTACTCGATATTCTCATTATACGCTTAAAATTTCGTATTATTAACTTTTTCCGTTCTTGAGATATAAGGAGTTGAAATTAGTAATAGTTGCAAAAACCGAGCGCTCATTTGTGACGTCACTATACGCAAGTGACGTAAGAAAAATGGCTTTCTGGGACCTTTCAAATTTAACCTGAAAAGTCGAAAAACATGGAATTTTTAAACGCTGGTAACTAAATAAATACGTCGAGTGGAAGTTCGTTCTATGTGTCTACGGAAAGGAGAAGGTCGGCGATGAATTATAATCGTAAATTGCAGGGTCGAAATCGAAAATTCGTTCTTACAGGAGCGAGAGAAAATTGTAATTTTTTGACATTTCACCAAATTGTACTCCCCTACTGTCAAGTAGTAAGCAAAACAAACAATACTTTGAAAACACGTATAATTATAACCAATAAGGAGCATCAAGTCTATTGAGATCGCCGAGTCTATGCGTATAGTGACGTAGCGCCTGGCCACGCCCCGTTTTCGCGAGATGAAAATTTGTAATAGTTTTTAAGATACTAAACGTGCGAATAAGATTCTGATTTTTTGCAGATCCATTAATTTATACTTGCACTTTCGATTTATGAAATAAAAAAAAAATGCCGAACAAGCCCATTTATCTAATCGTATAAGAGTTCAATGCATTGTTTAATTTAAAAAACAGTTTTGCATCCTTGCTCAATTTATAGTTAAATCTTTTTCGTATCTGCGTCCAAATAATTCCTTGAGCAATTTTTCTTTCTTTCTGCCACTCAAATATTTTCATTTATTATCCTGTTATTAAATATTAAGTGCTACTTTAAGCTTCCTTGTCCTCTTTGTTAACTTCTGCAAATTGAGATATATCGTATGCATAACCAATTAGCAACTTGTTCACCTTAAATTGACAATACTCGTATGTATGGTGCCGCATACGCACATAGATTTTTGTCCTGCATCATAATTTATCAACTTCTTTTTTGGAATTATTAAGTATGGATGTTTGATTAAGTAATTTTTATTTATGATAAACTATCGTAGCTTAAAGAAATATTAACGGAATTTACTTAACTGTCTTTTCTGTTGTTGAATTAGAACGCCTGCAATAATTACGGCTTATACAACTGTTTAGCTTCCCTTAATGGTGGTTAGTATTGAAATGATAAAATAATAATAATAATATTTAGTTATTAACAACAAGAAGTTTCAAAAGTACACTGGAAATAGTAGAAAAATAATAGTATATAATTAATAAAGTTACTGAATAAGTGTATAAAACACTTGTTTCGAGGACGTAATACATTAATATATAGATAGATACATCGTAAAATTATACTATATGAAAACCATACACGTGCAGTATGCATACATTATTTAATGCAATTAAATATAACAACAAACTAACATTTGGATAAAACTAATTAGTTAAAGATTACTAAGCCTACTTCATAGACTAAAACAAATATATGTACACGCATACATACACACATATATGTGCACATATATAGACATACACATATACATAAAAATCTTTGGGACTTCCTGCCACATGTATTTTTTCTTTTTAAGCGGTGCTCGGGGAATCTACAAAATATCACAATTAACCACTATGTTACTGGCAAACAACCTCTACGCCTGTGACTTTTACGTCAAAGGATCAGTTAAAAGTTGCTTTTTTTTAAATAAACAACTCAAATAAGTATAAAAACTTGAAATTAAATATTTCGCCGACGTTTCGGAAATTTAATCTGTTTCCTTTTTCAAGGCTTTTTTGGAAAATCTTTTTTGCTGTGTATGATAAATACGCAACTCTAAGAATGTTTGTTATATTCAATATCCATAGATACTTACTGTTTACATAGAACTGTTGATATAGTTAACAGTTAACAATGTTAAGTTTGTGAAGTTCTTCTTTTAGCATTGGCACCTAAGTTGTACAAACATCTACAGAACAATAAATCGACACGCATCTATCCTCATTCAGTAATATTATCGTGGATTCTTTTATTTTCTTTTTTGCTATCTGCCTTTTTTGTTAAAATTTTTGCCGAGTCCCAGTTTATTCTATGTCTGTTCTCCCAAGCGTGTTCGCAGATCTTGGACCTCTGAATTTCATTTTTTCTGATATAATTTTGATGTTGACCCAATCTTACACTAAAAGTTCTGGATGACTCACCAAGTGGATTGTCTGCTGGGGTCTGGGGGGTACTTTAAAGGTCCTCTTTTGACGTTTTTCTTGAATAACTTGAAAGCCACGCCCTCTAGCGAAAAAGTTTCTATATACAATATTAAACTACATGAAATTTCCTACAAATAGGTTCCTGGTCATTTTTTTCTAGGATCACTACTTTTTTCAAAGTTTCTTTCCATCATCTAATCTATAGCAGTGCTTAAAAAATTTTCACTTGTAATCTCCCAAGTGCTAGAATCATTTCCGGAAATTTTTGAGTATATGAATTTCTTGAAAATTATCCCGAGTCGCGCAGCGACGAGGGTAATATTCTTAAAAAAATCATGCGTGAGAAAAAATTCCTGCAATTAATTAATGCACGCGGGGGAACCGGTAAGAAAATTTCATACCTAAATATGTATTTTTATGTAAAATAAATTGTCAAATTTCACAGAAAATTTTCCACTTATTAATTTCGCTCAGGGAGGATAAAAAATTCCTGAAATTTTTTGACTTGCTATGGTAGTGAAACCAAGAACAATCTTCTGATTGGCTAAAAAAGTGATGTGAAATTATCAAAAAAAATATGTTTTTAAATAAGTTTAGAATGTCACGAAACGCGAAAATTTTAAATTTGAGTGGAATTTTTCTTTTCCTTGTCTATTCCCTTTAGACGGTCCACCCTGTTTTCACTACATTTTCCAGTGAAAGTCTAACTATTTCTTCGGTGGCAGTAGTGTCAGCTATCTACCGAATTTGACAGTTCTCCGTCAAGTAGATTTTAGTTAATGCACCAACAGACCGACAGACAGACAGATAAAGAGACAGACAGACAAACAGACTAACGAAATTGAAAATCCTATATTTTCGTAATAATAATTTTTCCTCGAATGAAATACTTCCTTTCGGTATGCGATTTTTCCACCTTCTGTATCTCGTAAAGTATTGATCTTATAAAAAAAAATTTATAGGAAATTATTTGTTCGAAATTTCATTTATTTTAATACTGTATATAAATACTTTTTCGCTAGAGGGCGTAGTTTTCGAGTTATTTCAGAAAAACGTGAAAAGGAGAACTTTAAAATACCCCCTACCCCCCGCGGACCATCCACTGGTCAGGGCTATTAGTATCTTGTTCTGGGCACTCCCCCAAACAATTATACAGAAATTGTCAACTACACGAATTATTTCCCCTATTTCTCCTTCGTTGATTAAACTGTAGAGTTAAATTCCGCCAGGGTGTAAATATAAAAATAAGGCGATATAAAAAAGTATCATTCTATTCAGCAGCATGCGGAAGAAAAATAGATAATTACTTCTATTTGACATGAAGGTAACTTATATTGCTCTACGTTTCCCCTTTATAGATTTTGGTCACTTTTGAGAGTTTCATATTCCTTATACGTCTGAAATTTTCTTATACCACTTTTGGTGCGATATTTTTTCAGTCCTGCCTATTCCAAGTAACGTATGTTTTTCAGTGCAAATTATAACGTCAAAAATATTTACCTACCTGCTATGTTGTTAAAAATTACGTCACATTTCAAGTACTCACTCTAAGTTGCAAAACCTACATAAAATAATTGCTTCAAATTTTTTCTGTAATTATTTTTCGATAAAATAATTTCTATTTAAAAATCAGTAGTGTACCAAATCCGGCCCTGAAATGTCCGAGAAAATCCAGCCTCTGTTAATAATACACTTTATTTAGCAACTCCTGTTGTTAATAGTATTATAACTTAACCTTTAAACTTAATAATGATATAAATAAATTAGTTTAAATTAATATTAAAATGCTATATTTTGGAGACAAAAAACGTTTGTTTATGCACTACATAAAGCATACGTATATAAGCATGAGAATTTGGTAAATCAGCGCTTTAAAAAAACTTTTCAATACATTTCTCACTAAGACAACAAATAATATTATGTTTGCAATTAAACGTTAAGGTTAAAGCAAAAATTTCGGCTCCAGATGTACACGTAAACAAAGAATAATACAAGCGTACTAAACAAACATAAAGACAAAGTTTGCTCTTGCACTCTGTTCGATGATCCGACAGTAATTTTTAATTTCAATGAACTTACACATAAATATAGCGTACATTGACGTTAAAAAATCATTAAAATTCGCCTATTTTATAGTATTAACTACCTTTTATAATGTAAATTGGATCTATCAATCATAAAATAAGCTAACCATTATACTCTTCGCCGATGATGCAGCAATTATATAAAAATTGCAGTACATTTTTTATATAATTGCTGCACATTCTATAAGATACTCTTCTCAGTTTAGTAAGTTTTAGTGATTTTTTGTTTAATTACAAGACATAAAAAAATTAACATATTTTGTTTGAATAATTATGATTTTTTTTTTACTTATTGATCAAATTTGTTTAAAACCACTTGGGTTCTTCCTCTAGCTAACACTTGTGTACAAATTGAATGGGACGGCCAGAGCCAATTGTTGATCATTGTCGGTACTTTGTAGATCCATTGCACTGGCACAAACTCACTTCTGACACCAATTGTGGGACTTCAAGGTTAAATTGGGGGTTGATAATTAAAATAGGGCAAGTCCAAATAACAACACTATATTCACACAATAATTATTACTTAACAGTTTGCAAATCTATCTCTAACTAACTCTTCAACTTTAACATACTTCGTACATTTAGGCCAGTCAGCAGGAATCAATACCTTCCACCAATGTTTATAATAAATATTATTTATGGGTGTGAGGCCTTGTGGGGACCAGGCATTGATTCCCAGTACTTGACCTTGATCCTGACATTTGATTGTGTCTTAGACACAATCAAACTTCCCATTCTTAAATTATTCAGCTTACGTGACGGATGGACAGGTGGACGGACAGACAGACAGATAGATAGCCAGACCGGCAGAGTTGTGGCCTTCTTTATTTCTGTCAAATAGATTACGAAAAATATTAATTTTAATAAAAAAATCTCAGGATATTTAAGGTCGCCTTGACAGTCACCTGAAGCTCTCTCTGTATGGCGACGTTGTTTACGACTTAGCCTTTCTTGCGCTGTAACATACTCATAACCTCTCACGCCAGCCATGCTGCTCTTCTGGTCTGATCTGTCTAAGATGGTATTTACAAAGACATTTTAATAACTACACAATATTGTTAAATTATTAAAACCTCTCAAGCTGTTTGAATGTTTCAATCAGAAAGTGTACAGTCAACTAACAAAATTTCACAGGTTCCTCAAATCCGGCTCGAAGGACCACGCGTTATATTAATAATATGAGCCATAGTTGATTATCGTGTTTATTAAAGGTTTACAAAATACACAGATTTAGTTGGTTCAGATAAAATGTCATAAAAAAAATGATTTGAATTTTACTAGAAAATAGAAACAAAAAAGGCCACTAGTAGAAGTTTCACTAAACTTTAAAATGTTTAGAAACCCCGCAAAAAATTGTTGAGATCGTCATCATCCTGTATCCTGTAACAAATATAGGATAATAATAATTATTGTATTAAAGACAACAAATGCTTGAGAATTTTTTAGTCTCTCAATTTATCTTACCCGCTTATAGTTTAAGGTAAACTTTTGTCATTATTATAGCACAGACTGAAACAAACCTTTAATGCTTTTAAGAAATCAGAATGTAATGCTGAATAATGATAGTAGTTGATAGGTAAAGTGTATAAAAGGAAGAAATTTCTTCTTATCATTTTGTGCAATACATCACAAGGTATGTGTCGGAAAGGCCAGGGGCGAGGGGCGTTTTAGGGCGGATCTATTATATTTAGGCCACACATTGGTAAACACAATATATTCACTTAAATAATAGTCGCATAAATAACAAAGTAACATGAGTTATGATTTATCTAAACAGGTAAATGTCAAATAATAATGTCTTATGGTTGAAAATGCAAACAATACCACAAAATACTGAAGCTAGTAGTCCACCACTGCCAGTCCCACGATTTCAACGGCCCTATACGAAGAATAGGTACTTATCTTACGGAACTATCAGTCATGTTGTTCCGCTCGCCGGGAAGAGGGCTCCCAGGGACTCCAGGCCTCATCTGGTTCACACGACCACATATCGAGATGTTTACTCTTCACATTCCTCAATGCAATCGGTACTTGTTGACAACATTCTCTTGATTTCAATGAATTATGAGTTTACAGGCATCTACAAGATTACCAAAAGGCGTCTACGAAAGTGTCGGAGGGGAACGTCTCCTACATGTCAGAAACTTTAGAAGATAGCTTTGGCAAAATTAAATTAAAATTTTATACAACCAAATGTGCTATAATAATTCGTTAATGTGATGGAGAATGTCAAAATTATCCAGAGAAATTATTTTTTGGCAATATTTCGTCAGAATTTTTCAATTCTGGTACAACGCTTATCAGTTCTAAACGCCTTTTCACCTGCTCTCTCGGAAACTTAGTTTCCAGTGCAACAAAAAATTAATTTAAAATAACGTGAGCAGTGGACACATATGCTGATCACAGCGTAGGAAACAGTGAATTCCGAATTTTGTTTGTTTGATGTTTCTATTTACAGACCACAAGTAGCAGCTTCGACAGTTCTGTCAGCTGTCAGCTAAAATCCTAACCTGATTTGTATATAGACAAATTCCTGAGAAAGAGGTTAACAAATATAACTTATACAATATAAGAGCTAGATATAGTTATATTACACTAAGTTATATTGATCTAATCATTTTCCACATACCGACACAAAATTCCTTAAAGCTAACAATAGACGGCTTCCTGATTAAAACAGCTTTGCTTTAAGGCGACAGGATAGTTCAGGCTGTAAACATTAAACTAATTAGTAGCTACATTTAACTAAAATATGTTAATCAAATATGATATTCGACAAATTCGAAGACGGACTGTCCGTTACTTTGAAAGCTACGAGTGAGAGACAGGAAGTGTGCAAAACTATGATAATTATCAAAAAGCAAGGGAACTATATCGTGAACGTTGCACTTGAAAATCAAATATTCACAATGTGATTTCCGACTCAAACACTAATCAATATGTAAACCTACATATTTTATACTCTCTTGGGTACCGGTTACAATCGACATAAAAAAAGTGAGATAACTAAGTTTTGTATTGAAGTACAACTGATGTTGAGTGAAAAATGCAGATACCTTTTCTACAGTGTTATAACATTTACTATCTGACACATTATGTATAGGATCTGAAATAATCGTAGAAAAATCAAAAGCATACACTGAGAAGAAAATCCAATCGGGCTCATTAATATAAAATCAGAAACACTCAGGGCCCAATGCTGAGCCCTGTAGAACTTCAAAAACTTAAAAATGAACGTTCAAAATTGGCTCTGTATGCCATATTTGTATTAACATATTGTATAATCACATACTATTGACGATTGGTTAAAAATGAATTAATACAGTTTAGTGGTTTTTCGCTAACCCCATAGTCATAAAGTACAGTTAACAATTTTGTGCGAATGACGATTAAACGTCCTGCTGAAATAAAAAAATACTCAAATATGGACATTCCCCTGCTTCAGTATATTGAATTATATGGTTATAAATAATTTTTACAGCCGCTATAGTGGATTTTCAACAACGAGAATCATATTGTTTCTCGGATAAAAAAAAAATCATTTAAAAAATAAACAAAGGGTCTAGATAACAATATTCAAGTAATTTAAAGAAACTAAACGGGACTGTTAGTGGACTATAATTCTCTAAAGAAGGAGGATAATTTTTCCTAAAAATTGGTACTACTTTACCAACTTTTAAAGATAATGAAAATGAAACCCCATGTGTATTTTCGGAGATCTCGAAGATGTTGATGAATAATTTAAGATGTTTATTATGTTAATTATTACAATTTGTAACTTTATGCAAAAGGTCAAAGTTCAACATCGGACTTCCTTCTTGTCTACTTATCACGTCTAACAATTAAATTTATAAGAATTGAAAACATCAACACGAACAGATTTAAACAAACGCAATAAATTGTCTAGAATAAAGTAAAAAAAAAGTAGTAAATCATTATGAATTTGATACTACTGAACTTTCTCAGCGAATAAATAAATTCATTAAATATTAGTATATACAAAAGCAATTTACAGTCTGCAAGAAATTTTTAGTATTACCCTTTAACACAGGTGACAAATATTGTATCACTGTTTCCTATTATTTTTTGTCGTGTGTCATATTTTTCCTATTTTCTTAAAAAAAGATTATTTTACGATTATTACGTTCACAGAGATTTTATGTTGTTCTCTACTGTCCGTCTGTCTGTCCGTCTGTCCGTCCGTCCGTCCGTCCGTCCGTCAAGTTTCTTGTAACCACGACAACTTACGAAGGAAAAGTCCGATTGTACTGAAACTTCAACAGTCAGTTAGTGTGAGCTAATGGAAGAACCCTATTGCTTTTTAACAAAATCGATCTATAAATATAAAAGTTATTAAGTTTTTAAATGATACATTTTATTGTAATGTTTTGTAATTAAACTAAAAATGTCTAAAACTAATATTATTTACAAAAAGGACTATATCCTATAGAATATGCAACAATTATATAAAAAGAGCAGTAAATCGGTGAAAAGTATTATGGTTATAGCTTGTTTTATACTACATTATTGGGCCATTTTTTATATACATGTAATGCATGTGTACTTACATTATTATTAATATTATTATTATAAACATCGAACCTGTATCCAGAGCCGGATTATCCATAAGGCAATATAGGCAGCTGCCTAGGGGCGTCGACGGCGTGCGGGGCGCCGGCGACGAACAAAAAAAAAACAACAAATTTTCATGCTTGAAAATTATCAACAAAAACTAAAGATTTTCTTATAAGGTATTATCATTTCTTTTCTGAATGGTAGATTTGGTCACAAATGTGCGTCGAATACCTGTGTGAAACTTTGTAGAAATGATCCTTAAACACAATATAACAATACTGTAGATCGACAGTTGTCGAAACTTGAAATTCCCTCGATACTTTTTTCCCGAGAAACACAGGAAACGTGGAATTTTTCGGCTATTTGTTTACATTAAAATAACTGTAAACGCTGAATGTTTTTCTGCATTTCCTGCAATCACATGACAGCGCTAGAGCCTAGGGGATCGTTTGAATCCAAAATCGATCGTTTTTGTTCACATCCGGCAGAGTAATGGCAATTCATGTAAACAGAAACGATTGATTTTCATTGAGTGAAATTTTTTTGGTTTTTATTTTTTATCTCGAAACCAAATAATTGGCTATTCGCTCATATTTTTTATTTCTTATTTTGATGAACATTTTTTACAGAAATATTTTTCGGCGATTCTTCAAGATTTTCCTAGGCTCCGAGCACTCAACGAAAAGCGAGTTATTGCATGCGGCACTTCAATCATCATGACTCAACTAGTGCGTTTAATCACTACCACATCCACACAGTGGAGTGGATGTAAGTATAGTAATCAAATCAAAAAATTTTCCTATTAAAATAGGTTTAGAATGTCATGAAGCGCCGAGATTTTAAATATGAGCGAAAAAAATTATGTCTGTCGTCTGTAACTTTTTTTTTTTACTGATGTTATAAATAGTTTCGCCAGTAAGAAGACATCCAGAAAACGTACATAATAGTTATTTATCATACAAACATGATGTTTCATTTACAAAATATTCGTTTTTATTATTTTGTCCTCACAAAATAAAATATCATTTTTAACATTTAATCATATTGTTTGATTGTATATTGTCTTTTTATATTATATTATTTTATATTGTAAATAAAAAGTATAACATTTTAAAAGATTTGTAAAAGGAGGAGGGGGGGGGGCTATCATATAGTGGCCTATGGGCGAAATAAGTCATAATCCAGCACTGCCTGTATCAATTTAAACAAAATAAATTCAAAAATTCATCCCTAACCTAAATAAAAATGATGCCAATACACACTACACAAAAATATAATTATTATGTTACCTTCATTGTCTATTCATACACGAGGCAAATTGAAAACAATGGCCATAGTAATTTATTTACCAAAGCATCATTTAGTAGGTCAGCTAAAAAAAGTAGGCCTTCTCACTTTTAATACATTAACATCTTAATAATTATCAGCAAAAAATAAAAAAAGGGAAATTAGGAACAATTAATATCAACTTGTTTGTTATAAATTTGTAAACAACATTCGTATGCATAACGTTCAAACAGGAAAATGTGAAAGTGACCAGAAGAAAGGTACTTGAACCGAAGTGTGGGAAAATACAGTCATGGTCTTATTAATATTACACGTGTAGTAAATTGATTGAATTTAAAGGTGCTTAAAAATAAGCATATCAAAAATAGTTGTCAACAAGATCGTAACTAATAGGAAGATCGAAATTATCACTATAAATTATCTTGGTTATTGTCGCTCTGAATTTGGTTTCTTCCTAAATAAATAATGGAAAGTGCCTATCATTATACTACTACAATATGGTTAAAAGTAGTCTCTTGCTGCCTTTAAATTTCTTAAATATGCATGTTTAGGCAAACTATAAATACAGAACCTTTAATCCTAAATATATATGTACAGGGTGAATCAGTTAACATTCCCTCAGCAGATATCTCGGAAACTAAAGAATATATTTTTGTTCTGTAAACGATAATAGATTTCCACTGCTAATGCCTTCTTCTGGAAGTACAATTTATTATTATAGCATTATCACCAGAAATTGCGCTGAAGTTTAAAAATACTTTTCGACCTAGAATCATTGGAACATTTGCCATTCGATTAAGAACTAAATTTTAAACAAATTTTTTCTTGTTCGAAAAAGTCAGATCTGCAGTAGTTTTTGAGATATTTTATTTTCACTGTTTAATTTTATAGTGTTTTTTCTTCATATTGGTTTTCGGATGTAGGTTTTTGGCAACTTTTTTGCATGCTATAAGAAAATTCTTTACTGGTGGTAAATTCACTTCCGACTTTACCGGAAACTACTCAAAATTGAGAAATTCCAAAGCTCCCTTGATCGAAAATATTTTTAAACTGCAGCGCTATCTCTAGTTATAATTAGGGATGCACCGACTAGTGGCCGACTAGTCGGGAAAGCCGACTATTCGGCCAATTTTGTAGTCGGCGACTAGTCGGTGACTATTAGGCGACTAGTCGGCGAAAAAATAAGACATACCTTGCTGAATTAAGAGGGAGTTTTTACTAATATTTTAATAAAGTAAAGCAACGCATGTGTAAAATGTTGGAACAAAATTTAACCAAAAAACACTGCATTTCACTACATAGTACATACTACATGATACAAAATAAACAGTAAGCTTAATATTGTTCGAGGGATCAGATACAGTATAGAAAATATTAAAACTAAATAAAAAAATACATTGTTCTAATATACATTACTCTATATTAGTAAGTACGTGATGTATTACAATACATCACATACCACAATTTTATATGATTGTTCATATTTGAGGTATTAGCTGCTTTTCCGCGGCAACCACGAGAAATTAATGATTTGATTAAACATTGATTAAACTTCACTTTATTGCCATTGTCTCCTTTAGTTTCATCAAGGAATAACCAAACATATGACGTTTTTTTTACTTGTTTTCGACATATCTATATCTAATAGTTCTGCAGCTAAAATTAAATCCAATACACACAAAAACTAACCTTAAAACAACCGGCAAAGCAAACAATGTTCTAAGTGAAGTGAAGTAAACAACAAAGCAGAAAATACGTGTTCGTGACTGTTGATAGGTCCGTCGCGTCGGCCAGCGGCCTGCGACAGGTGACGAGACATGGCACACGAAGTTTATCGAAGTCGGCGCGCGAAGAAATTGGCCGCGTATTTTGCTGGCATTTAAAAATATTCGGCTGGGTCGACTAGTCGGCTTTATGAAAAGCCGATTAGTCGGCTACTGACTAGTCGGCAAAAACCCTAGTGGGTACATCTCTAGTTATAATGTTATAATAGTAAATTGTACTTCCTGAAAAAGGAATTGAACATAGAAATCTATTACCGTTTACAGAATAAAGATATATTTTTTAATTTTCGAGATATCGGCTGAGGGAATGTTAACTGAAACACCCTGTATATTTAAAAACGAATTATTATTATTTGTTTGCTTATAATTGTATTGAAACATATTCTTTACAGGATTTTGCAAACAGCAGAAAAAATAAATATCTATAACTAAAAGAAAAACTTTGTGTAAAAATATTAATGAAATTTTTGCATTCAGGTTATCGAAAGAATGCAAAGATTTCATTAATATTTTTATACAAAGTTTTTCTTTTAGTTATAGATAGTTATTTTTTCCGCTGTTTGCCAAATCCTATAAAGAGCCTGTATATGTTAAATAATACATTAAAAAAGAAACAAAATAATTATCTGGCTATTGTTATCTTAAGTGCCTTTGCAAAAATACTTGAGGTCCTTAATACTACATTAAAGAACAAGCTAACCATTATTATACTCTTCGTCGATTTACGACAGACAGAGGGACATGCAGAAGGACAGACAGACGGACGGACATTTTGAAAGTTGATCAGTACCCGATCACCAACAACGTACAGAATTTACTAATTTTGTTGCGCTGATTATAAAAATCAAAAGTAAGAACTTATATAGGGCGTAACTATATTGCCAATTGACAGTGGCTCAAAGTTACAAAAAGGAAGGTCTTCTACAACATGTAATCGCCTTTACATCTAGGATCTATCACTAATTATTTCAAAAATACCAGAGAAATACCTCCCGGACACGAACACTCTTGTAATTTTATTGTTGGTTGAACGGATTATTTTCAAATCTGGTACAGTGATATGAGATCAAATTTCCAGTTATGTGAAGAGACGTAATGGCCAACTTTTGGTTCCAATGCAATATAGATAAAAAGCATATATTTAAATGGGACTACCTTAATATTCTTGTATCTTTGATGGCCAAAAAAATACGTAAGAATCAACCATCAGATATTCTTTCAAAAATATATGTCGAAGATGACAGAGACGAGGGGCGTTCTAGGGCAGATCTATTAGATCCAGGCCACATATTGGTAAATACAATATATTCTCTTAAATGACACTCACATAAATATTAAAGTAACACGAGTTATGATTTACCTAAACAGGTAATAAAATAATAATGTCTTATTGTTGAAAATGCAAACAATACTACAAAATAGTAGGAGCAGCAGTTCGCCACTAATAGTCCCGCGATCACGCACTATATCTACAAAAGTTATACTTGGAATAATCATCGACGGGACTCTCAAGGGGTTTTGTCCCAGAGTAACACGGAGTTTTCACTCAATGCTATTCCCTATGTTCACAGTTTCATTTTTGTTGTGTGACGTATACCTGCCTAGAGTATGCGAAGAAACGTTCCTTGCGATAGACAGGGTTGGCTTCAGCTCATGAGTTACTTCATTCAGGGGCGGAATTAAGTATTATTTATGATGTATTATGAATATAAATAAATGTTACTAAATAAATTCTAATCATTCATAATTTTGTAACATTCACGTTAACAAAAAATGCTTTTCTTTTTATTGCATTTACATGCATACCTAACCAAAATAAACCGAACTCTACTGAATTATTTATAATTTAAAAAATATTTCATGGGAAATCTACAAGACAATATATGAAATTGAAAAACTTTTATCCAATTGAAAATTCATAATTTCTTTACGTGGATAAGTGATCATACTAAAATATAACTAAATATTAAAAATTGTATTTTTGTTCTTCAGTTTCTCGTAAAAAGTGTAGGTTAATACAAAATTGATTGTTGAAAATTTGTACATAAGTACTTCTAAATTGTTCAAACGATGCATAGAATAAAGTTTTGTGAGTGAAGTTTCTGAAAATTTTCCTAGCAATAGTTTCCAACATTTTCATATTAATACTTTCTAATATTAACTAGGAATACACTGTCTACGTTCGATTTTTAAAATTAATAGTCCGAAGTCAAAAAAATGTATATTTATAGAAATACATAAAGGGCATACAAATTGTTAACAATAGGTATAACACACTGAAATTGGGTATATGGTGTACATTTATTGTGAATGAAATTTAAAAAAAAAACAGAGATCTACAAAAATAGACTTAGACGTTCCTGATGACATAATTTTCATTTTAGTTTTCTGACTTCTTCCCTAAATTTAGTTTTCCGTGGGAAATAGGAAGTAAAGAAGACGTTACAGCCAAAGTCTGAGCAGATGTACCTGAAAATAAATAGTTTTTGTTGTATGTAATTGGTCAAAAAAGTATTACGACTATTTCGTTCTTAATTTCTAATATTTATATATGGTTTTCATTAATTTAGAAAATAGTCACTAAACTAAAAAACACTATTATAAACTTATAAAAACAATCCTACACAGAAAAATATTATGAAAAATGTTGAAATTATGAAATTTCACAGAGATTAATTGCGACGTTCGACGTTCAAGCAAATACTTACTGATATGATGCGCAGATCATTTCTAAATCGGTACCTGCACAGAGTGGAGGAGAGAAAGACAGACAGTTAAGCCACGAAACGTCATTAGTAAAAACTGTATTTAATTTAATTTAATCTACTCTGGAGATGTTTAACTAAACTCAATCGGTACTGGCTGACAACGATCTCTTGACTTCAAGAAATTATGTGCTTATTGGCGCCAAGTAGGGTGCCATTTTGGACGTATATATTTTTTAATTTTAATCGTAGGTTGCGACTTGGTCAAAATGGTTAACAGCTGATCTGTAAGCACTTGTAAAATACTACTCTCCTCAAATACAAAGTTTAAACAGGTACACTTTATAAGAAAAACATTTATTTAAATCGGCTATTTACTACCTGTGGGACGT
This sequence comes from Stenurella melanura, assembly GCA_963583905.1. Taxonomy (NCBI): domain Eukaryota; kingdom Metazoa; phylum Arthropoda; class Insecta; order Coleoptera; family Cerambycidae; genus Stenurella; species Stenurella melanura. The sequence continues at coordinate 30,554,131 of OY757314.1, read as the reverse complement.
AGGGGTGGAGAGAATAGGGGTAGCAGTTCGTTTTTGTGCGCTTCTGTAGACTTATTTTTAAATATTAAAGTTAAAAGAATACTTAGTTCTTCTCGTCTATATAGTCTGTTGAAAAAATTGCAAAGAAAGTCGTAACTCCATCTCTCGTTCTAAATAAGGGGCAAGGGAACTGATTCACATATGTAATTTGAAATATAAAAAGTGTGTTAGCACCTTAATTTCGCTGTGAAATATTACAGAATGGTCATATTATAGTTTAAAAAATAGTAAAAAATAGTAAGGTAACGTACAATGGTACGTTACCTTACTAGCTTAAAATATGCGACAAATTCTGTCACAGTTCTACAGCAAGTCATAACAATATTTGAGGTGTTGTAGTATATTTAGCATGTAGCTTCTAGCACATACAGCAAATATCAAGTTTCCGAACTCTCACTAGCTTGCTTTACTTATGCTAATACATACGTGCGTCAAATTTTAAACGAATGTTTCAATTTTATTTTGTTATCCTCTTTAATAATGAAGTGGGGGTGGCAGATGGCATAAAAAAGGAGAATTTGGTTTCCAGTATACACCAAATTTGAAGTTTCTGGACCTTTAGTAGTTTGCCTTACTTATTTTCCTCTATTTATCCCTACTTATCTTATAACCCTGCAACGGAATAAATTTAAAATATGTAGATGTCGTTATGATACATATGTGTGCCAATTTTCAAGTAAACATCTTAAAGCGTTCCAGAGTAACGGTGCGCATGAAAAAAGTTACAGAACGGCCGACAGACAGACCGACTGACCGACCAACTGATCGGCAGAAAACTTTTTTCGCACAAATTTAAAATCTTGACGGTTAATGTCATTCTGAACTCATTTCAACAAAAAAAAAATTGAATTCTTTTTGGGAATACTATGCTTAACTACGTGGATGTGGTAGGTATTTATTATTCACGAGTCTCTTATATAAATACTGTATCTGTGAAATTTATATTGGTCACTATTAATTGAAATCATTATTAATGGATATTCATTATTAACTTTGTCACTTTAGGTTGTAACCTTGAAGTTAATTATGTATTATACTTGTCTTGATATTGGTTTATTATTGATATATTTTTTTCGCATTGTGCGAGAATAGATTTTTGTAATATGAGGTAGGACCTAAATCCTAGTAAACAGAAGTGTTTCTCGACACACATGCCTACGTGCACAATCTCTCTGAGTTTCTGCACGTAAGCACCGGTTTATTACTATTTTTGTTCAAACACCTGAAAAATTATTGCAAATTTCCTATAAAGACTAACTTGTTTGTTGTTTACTGTCTCAATTTAAAAATCATAGAATTATTGTAAACATTCTATGAAGATAAATAAGAATGCCAATTGTTAACGTATTAATTTTTCTGTAATCTCCATAACGCCACATACATTTGCTTTCGATAGTTCAGGGTAAGATGATACGAATTTTCATGCATTGCATTTCCCACTGAGGTATGCTCCATTGTCACTCAGCGCGTTAGCGCTTTGTTTTGCTCAGTGAATTCATTCATTGATTAATAATTCTGCAGGGAAGAAATTTTAATTATAGATTTTGAAAACGGAGGATTCTACTTTAAAAAATTGTATCAATTTTAGATTGATTTGAATTTTTATTAAACTGTAAAACTGCTGTTGGAAAATTTCAGACGTCTTAACTGGTAGGTCTATACGTAAGGAAACACCCTACAGGCCGCAATTTATAAAAGAGAATCCCATTATTTTATTTAATGATCTTTCGTACAAGCGAAAGTCCTGCTGGAAACGCTTTTGGAAGTATTTTTGTACACGGAGGTGAGATTTTTAAGTCCTGCAAGTAGGACGCGTTTTTCAAGCAATTTTACCACAACAGGTCCTTCCGTCAGTACACACTATATTTGTGCGTAAATCTAAATAAAAATATAACATACTATTTTAATACTGGAAAATAAGTTTATTAATGCTAATAGTATACCGGGTGTACCAGGATCATGGTATACCCCTTCTCTCCTTTAATTTTGAAGATAATTGATTGAAATTTGGGATACAGTACAGCGGCACTTTTTGACATACTATTGATTTTTTGCACACTAACTTTCGATTTTTAAATAGAGCACCCTATATAGCATTGCATTTTTGAATTCTGCATAATTTTCTGAATTCAACGATGCTAAATAAATAACATTTCAAACACCAATTTTTTTTATAATATAATTTTTAGTTTTCCATTTCTTCTTCTTCCACTTCTGAACTCGCATAACTGTTTCTCGAAGAACGTTTGCCAATTGTTGGGCCGTTATGCTATGCTTATTCATAGCTCCGGGTCTCTACGGGTTGTAACGGTGGTTGCATAAACAATGTTTTTTAAATGACCACAGAAAAATCAAGGGGCGTTAAATCAAGTGACCTTGGAGGCCACCTCACAGCCACCTCGAAATTACGTTTTCTCCGAATCTCCGTTGAAAGCAATCAATTACTATCCTTAAATTATGGGGAGGAGCATAATCTTGTTGTCCTAAATCTGAAGGTAACTCATCTAAAATGTCCTCAATCTCATTTTCCAGGAATCTCAAGTATCTGGACCAGTCAGAGGTTCTTCAAATATCATAGGACCAATGGTTCTACTGCCGAGTATTCCAAGCCAAACATTGAAACCTAACCGTACTTCAAATTTACCCTCCCGTAATAAATTTTGATTTTCTTGTGACCAATATTTTGTGTTTTGTTGGTTAAATAATCCCAAATTTGTAAACCTTGACTCGCCCGAAAATAAAATCAGTCCCAAAAAATCAATGTTTGGCTGCACGTTATTATACAAAATCCAATTGCAATATTCCATCCTACGTTCGTAATCACTTTCGTACAAATGCTGGTGCAATTGGTATTTAAAAGATTTATAGTAGTATTTGTGCAAAATTGGGCTTACTGTTTGGTAACTGATGTTCAATTCAAACCCAACTTGCCTTAAAGGAACAGTCGTATCAACTACTATTCGAGCCAAAACATTAATTTCCGTTCCTTCGTCAATAATGAAATTTTCTTCGGGATCATGGATTCTCTTCGTAATTGGTCTTCAACACGTTTAAAATAATTTTTCGCTGGACATTGTCTATCAGAATATCGTCGGTCATAAAAGTCCGTAGCTGCAATTGCACTTTTTTATTTTCCCCATAAATAATTAACAAGAATTTTAAATAATTTTTAAGGACACAATAAAAACACAGTTAAACCAACAAATGTTTGACAGGCTAAATATTTCATTGTTTTCAAAGCCACCTTAGTTACTTCTTAACATTTAATTAGAACAAAATTGTATTTTCTTATGTTCTTTTAACTGTAATTTTGTTTGTATTTATCGCACATTTTAATACGACATATGAATAAACTCCTTATTAATAGTACTAATAAAGAGTACCACGGTACCGATATAGTTCCATTTGAAAAAAATGAGTTTTGCCCAGGAAATATTTTGGCGAATTTTATTTGCTCATAAATCACGTAATTTAGTGTTTTTAACGGGATTTCGATTTTTGTAGCATTACACGGCTCATTTAGAATAAATCGGAACCGTCATGGCACACTTAATAGGAAAACTAAAAATTACATTATAAAAAAAATGTTTGAGATGTTATTTGGCATCGTTGGATTCAGAAAATTATGCAAAATTCAAAAAAGCAATAATATATAGGGTGTTCCATTTAGAAATCGAAAGTTAGTGTCAAAAAAATCAATTGATGTCAACAAGTGCCGCTAACTATGTATGTAGTATATCCTGAATTTCAATTAATTATCTTCAGAACTGAAGTAGAAAAGGGGTGTATACCATGATCCTGTTAAACCCAGTGTATCGTATTACTAATGTTGTGTAATAAAAAAATAACAAATAATGAAAATAATGTTAACATAAGAACCTTTCTTTGGTAAATTAAAAAACAAGGTAACCTATTTTCTTTGACAAAAGTAAAATGGAAACTTTTTGATTAGACAGGAATTCCATTTTAAATTTGATAGGAAAAACAGTCCCTGCCTATTTGTGGGCTACACAAAACTGCACGAGGCCCACAGTTCACTCAGAAGTAGCTTGATTTCTCTTGGCCTTACCCTAGAGCCAACAATGCATTTCCCTTGCTGCCTATTCTGAGCATCATGTTTAGATAGGGCATTCAGCAGTGTGTGGCTTCCCCCTAAGACAGTTTCTGGTGGTCATTCTTGGGGTTGCAAATCATCAATATCATAATCAAATTTGTTCTTGATCAGGACTTCAGTGAGTGTAGTAGTAAAATCGTTGTGTGTAATCGATTTTTCTGTGATATTCGTCCTAAAATAGCTAAAGGCCAAATATACATTTGATTCAATAATTCCAAATATGGAAGCAAATAATCCATGATGCCACGTTTTAGTTAGCCGCACCTGTTCAAGTGCCAAGTCACCCTGGCGGATATGATTATATACTTCGATAGATGTGGAGCCTTCGAAATACTCCTCTATGAATTTGGGACGTTGTATGTACGACGTACCAACTGAATTAAAACGGGACTTTTAGCTGAGCGTCCCTCATTTGTGATACTGCAAGTTCCCAAAAACGTGTGGATTTTGCAATCTCTCCAAGCAACACAAATAAGTGGTGTATCCTGATATGTATGGGTTGCTGAAACAGAACTTCCTTTGTCCAAAAGACGTCTTCGTTTGGCTATCTTGAGAGGAAAATTCTTGTGTGCTGTCTTAAAATATGTGAAACTTCTGAACTTTTCCATCGTTCGTCAAAAACTGTTGAGAACTAGGAAAATACGCACGTTACAAAAAAATGACAAGAAACCAACATTTTAAAGAGTATACTATCCTATAGGTCTGAATGTTTCCAGATTTTTAGATTTCATAGTTTACGATATTTTCCATTTTGCGATAAGGATCTTTTTTTGGAACATTTCGAACCGCTATATATCAGAAAATACACATTTTTTAGAGAACATTGCAAAAGTAAGAAGGTGTTACTTTTCGTCAAATTATTTAAAAATCCGAATTGTTTTTTTTAATTCACCTCAATTTTGCTACTTAACAAATATCGGTCAATTTATTTCCTTCTTTTGGAGTTAGGTCTAGACATCAAAACGATAGAATCAACAAAGTTTCGTGAAAATCCGTTCATTCAGTAAACTTCTTCAAGTTTAGGTCGATGTTCGTCTAATTTGCCTATACTAAATATTGTTGATAATTCAGTTTATAATGAGCTAGAAAAGCTCATTATGAGCACTTGTCAACCTACTGATACTGAAAGTGATTCCTAAAATTAAAAATTTAAAGTGGCGGAGCCAATAGTGCTGATATAATTGTAATTTTTTTTGTAGATTTTGTAAATGAGGATATCAGAATTCTCTAGTAATGAGCCTGATGTTAAAGTGGACATTTCCTAGAAAGAGACATCCGATAGGGAAATATTTATTATTTTTGGACATAATTTTTGTTTCATAGTACGTGTGTTTAATAAAAAACTATAAGACTATATACAGTGTGTTCCACTTCGTACTAAGCCACCCCTATAACTTGACTATTTGTATTTGGATTTGTATATATTTTTTATAGCACATAATACACATAACGAACTACCTTTGGAAGATAGAACTGTTACTTAATCTCTATTTCAAAGTCATGTGAATTTTTTAAAATGGGAATTTAAAAAAAGTAACATTAGCGATTGAGATAGAGGAAAAATGTATTAGGAAAAGTCCTTCAGAAAAATTGAGCAAGTTCAAATATGAATTTTCATTTAAAAACTTTGATTTTTTTTCTTGAAAAATATTGCAAGTCAGAAAAATTCGACGTTTGGTTTAGTTTAGAGCATCCAGATTGCTATGAATTCCAGAAAATAGTAATAAACCATTTTACATAATTTTAATAATTTATTTAATTAAAAGAAAAACGTACACAATATGAACAATGCTAACAATAATAATTATCTGAAATATTTTTCAACTAGATCGCCTTCAATTTCAATGCATTTTATAAATTTTTTTTATAATGATCCGATACTTTTCTTAATTCTTCAGGAGATATTGATCGACAAACTTCCAAAATTCTGTTACACAATTCTTGTCTTTGTGTGTGGTCTGATTTTATAAACTTTTTCTTTAATTGCGCCCCATAAATAAAAATCCAGGGGAGTAATATCTGGAGATCTTGGCGGAAACTCGCAAAGTGGACTGTTACGTCCTAACCATTTTCGAGGAAATTTTTTATTAAACCATTCCCTCACAATCAGGCATTATGTACTGAGCAGCCATCTTGTTGGAAGAGGATATCTCTTTGCAATGCAAGCGGTAAATCTTCTATAGCATCGGACAATTCTGTGTTAAGGAAATTCAAGTAAACACCAGCATTTAAATTTCCCTCGAAGGAAAAATGGACCAATTAGCCGGGTTCCCAGTATATCACACCATACATTCACTTTTTGGGAGTACTGACTTTTGCATGTGATTACCCAATTTTGATAATCCGCAGCCCAATATCTACAATTTTGTGACTAAGCCACGCCATTAGTGGTAAATGTGGCTTCGTCTGAGAACAGCATTTTATCAATAAAGAAATTTTGGCTTGAAGGGTTTTAATTTGTGCCTGTGAAGGCAACGCCAGATCTTGTTTTTTGATAAATTTAATTCCCGCGCAATTTCTCTTACACTGGTTCGTGGATTTCCATTAACAAAACCCATCATCTGGATGCCTTTTGGTAGGTTCCAATGTTGGCTTTGAAATAGTGCCGGTCTGATCAAATTTCTTATTAAGGGCAGCTACGGTGCAATGATGTAGTGGAGGACAATCGAGATGTCTACGATTAAATATTTTAGGAGCCTCTCTGAAGGAAAGAACATTATCTCCAACGAAACGAATAATTTTCCTTTTTTCTGGAATTGTTAATTTCAAAGGCAGTTTGACGTAAAAATTGACAACTATGGTGTATACAATAATTGATGTAAGTAGATTGACATTCATAGCGATCTGGATGATCTAAACTAACCCAAACATCGAATTAAAAAAAAAAACTTGCAGTGTTTAAAAAAATATCAATATTTTGAAATGAAAATTCCTGTTTGAACTTACTTAATTTTTCTGAACGACTTTTCCAAATACATTTCTCCTCTATCTCAATCGCTAATGTTACTTTTGTAAAATTCCCATTTAAAAAAAATCACAGTTGGCTTTGAATTAGAGATTGAGTAACAGTTCTACCTTCCAAAGGTATTTCATTATGGGTGTTATGTGCTATAAAAAATACATACAAATCCAAATACAAATAGCCAAGTTATAGGGGTGGCTTAGTACGAAGTGGGACACACTGTATATCAACATTTTATAATATTGAAGTTAAATAAAATAATTAAACAGTTAGCTTAAGTCCACTTGAGTTTGAAAGATCATGGCATTTTTATTAGAAAAATTGAAAGTTGAAATATCCCTAAAACCGGCGATTTTCATTCAAATATCTTAATCAGCTGTTGAGAAAATGACTCCGGGAGTGTGACACCCTGTATATTAACTTTATTACTAATCTTTCAGATCTGATTTCTACGGAAAATTTCTAATGAGACTAAATTTCTCATCGTTCAAACTTTTTTTATTACCACATTAATTATTTATTAGCTTAGATGCAAAAACAAATGAACTCATAGGTATATAGAATCTGTCCTGATTGAATAAACAATGCTCATTAACTTCTAACTAGACATTGAAACAAAAACTCAATTTATTCCAGGTCAATTTGGGTGAAATGTACTTCATAATTAATAAGTCGCCTGGAATACATTAACTAGTAATCACCGAACTTATAATTTTTGCAAAGAATTTTAATTATCAGTAACGTGGCCAAACACAATACAACTGTCAACGTTGATATAATCGGCCCACAACTGTATAGCGTAATAGCGAATCCTTCTTTGGGTTCATCTGACCTAGTACCATGGTGGTACTGTTATATTATTCAATGTTTCTGCCATGGAAATCAGTAGACACTTAATCCTGCATCAGTCAAGATACCGCTTGGCTTGGAGTGTGCGTGTGTGTTGTTATCACATGTTATAGTTTAAAGTACTGAGACTTATTACTAATACTTCCGACAATGAGTAAGGTAAGACTCATTTATAATGTTAATGAACTTAATTCTTTTGTTTCTTAACTCAGATGCTGTGAGACTAAGCACGTAGGCTGTTTATTTGCCTTTGCGGATTATGATAGATAGGTTAATTTAAGTTTTATTGCAGACTTAATTATTGGAAATGTATAGCCCAAACACTTCCGCGTTCTTATGTGCTGGTTTTTAGGGATCGTGGGTATTAAAATTCAAAATATTTAAATTGCTAAGTGTTGTATCATATCTCATACGAGTTTATAACAAAATACAATTTTCAGGAAATAAATGTGATAACTAAAAATTGTGTTTTTGATAGTTGGTGCATGTTAGAGTTTTTTTAATTTAAACTGTTATTATGTATATATACTAGGATTGGTCCTAACTACACGGGGAAATTTATTTTTTCGCGGCTCCCCCGGATTGGCCCCGTTTGATGAAAAAAAAATTCGTGTAAAGTTTCAGCTCGATCAGGTAAAGAAAAAGGGTACGCCCGGGCCCTTATATATAAATAACTATGTGTATAAGAAATCGATTTTAGTTGATTATTTCTTAGAATTTGATTTTAGAAAAAAAACATGAAAAACTAAAGATGTAGATCTAGTAGCCAGGAACATTTTTCATGTAAAAAGTTCTTCCGCACTTGCAAAGATTTTCGAGAAAACTATCGTCACGGGTATACCCTCAGCTACATTCAATGTGGATACCTGGCTGTATAAAGACTTATGTTTGCAATGAGAAAGAAGGCATCTGCTGTTTGCGAATCGCTTTCTGAATGAAGTCTTCAGGATTCTGTAAAGGCGTTAGTTGATACCACGGACGTTAATAATAGTACACAGATGGTTGTTTTAATATTTCAGGACCCAGAGACACTTCACATGAATTTTTTTTGCATCAAATGGAAACAATCTGATGGGTGCCGCGAAAGAAATTTCGACCTTCAAAAATAAGAACCATCCTAATACAATACATAAATGTCTCTTAAAGGGTACACATAAATTTTATTTTGTTTCTAAACAAATTTTTATTTACTATAAGGTAATGTTACAAATATATGATAAAAATTGTGTCACGTTTTGATAAACCCATTGATGTTTATTTTTAAATCGGTGTCATAAACATATTATTACTGAATTAAATGTAGTTTTACCTGAAGTTTAAGGTCAAATTATTATTAGACATATCATATGAGAATAAATGTATGTTTTTAAGAGGCGTTTGCTCTGTGATTGGAAAATCAATATTATGACTGGTAGATATTACAATTCTTTGCTGACTGCGAACTATTTCACCAATACTTATCTCTATATTGCTATTATAGGTATATGTATATAGCAACTCTTGGTTGGTAGAAGCATTTTGTCGAGTAGTATTAGAATTTCTTCATTCAAAGGGTTTCCCATAGTAAAATTGATTGTGTTTCACTTTTTATGAATACACCGTTGTATCTCTAGAATTAAAAAACGGATTTATTTGAAATTTGGTTGGTAAATACCTATATACTCAAAATGTAATTGTTCTGACGTAGTCAACTTTGATGTCGTTCGTTGGTGTGCCTAATGCCCCTGTGGTGAATATTGGGAAGGTTTATCAAATACATATATTAGCGAATTATTAATAGAACTTTTCATTTTATATTTTTATTCAGCATCATATAGAAACCCCTTATATCAAATTTGAACAAAGTATTTCTTTAACTAGTATTAATTATTTCATAATTTATCAACTTTTTCAAGAATTTTAACAACGTATTCAATGCTGTAGCTGTAGACATTTTTCACTGTCAATAACTATTACGTTTATTTTCATGGCATATTTGGAGAATTTTGAGAACTCGTATCTCGAAATGCCAATTAATGAAATTTAATATCAGAGGATTCTTGATTATGGTGAAAAGAAATCATATTAGCACCATACACGAGTTGAGAAAGTTTTGGTAAAGACCTGATGACCTTTAGTGCCCTTTATTATTCAAAAACATAATATACCATGCCCACGGTGCGATAGATTGTCAAGTATAAGTTGTAGCAAAGAATAAGTTCGAAACGTGAATTGTGTGTTGTTGACAGATCAAACTTAAGCATTGGACCTTTCATGCAATTTTGAACATTTGGCTGAAGGTGAAGGAAAAATATTCTGAAAACAATGGTCAACTTCCTCAGTTGTTTTCCTAGAAGAGGATCTTATAAATATTTTATGTCCTTTAAAGAAAAAGAAAAGTTTACTTTGCTTAAAGAATCATATTTTTACTTATTTGAAACTTATGAATACAAAATTACTATTAAAGGTATTAAGCAAGTAGCGTTGTCAGTCATCAATGCGCTAGACATATTCTAGTGAATTAATTCTGAGCAAAATGGCGATATGTTTTATATCTCCTCATTGTTTCAAATTTGATTTTACACAAAATTTCAGTTCAATTTAAAAGTCTACTGCCATGCAACTATTGTCACAAATTTATTTTATCTAAGGGAAGAGAACTTCACTGGGTTTAAAAAAAAATTAACATATTCCGTTCTACAGAAAAAATATGAAATTATATTTGATAACTCGAACATTAAGGAGGTTGAGCGTTAAACGAAAATAATGAAAAAAAAATTTAATAGATTTTTATATGAGACAATTTTCTGTAAAAAATCCAGTCATTAGGAAACCCACAAAGTAAAATATTTTAAAAAACTTTTGCGTGTAGTCTCATCGAAAATGGTCAAACTTCTCTTTTCGTTAATAATTTTTAAATGATTTTTCAATTATTTAATGATTTAATTTTAATTTTTGTTGCTTCTCATTTTTTGTAAAATTATTTACTGAAACAAATTTGTAATATACAGAGATATTTACATACATATTTTTTTTTAATAAGTTTGGACAAAACATCCAAAAAGTTAGTTCATTAGATAAAATAATGAAATGTACTTAAATAATTAATTAATAATAAAAAATGATTTATTTATGCCTTTATGACAATAATTATTGGTATCATCGACATATAACCTTTTGTAATAATTTATTCTATTTTGTAATAATTTATAAAAGTTTCGATTTAGAATTCGACTTACTTTTGGTTGAGATTGTAATGCCTCAACCTCCTTAAGTAAACAAAATTATCATAAATACGACTAAGTACGAAACACAATGACAAAAACAGCAATAACAAATCTAATTAGTATTTGCATATTATTGGTAAATATATCGATGGGGTTAATTTAAAAATTATAATAACTAGGACAGACAGGCCGACAGACAGACTGACAGACAGACGGACAGACAGACAGAAATTTTTTTCGCTCAAATTTAAAATCTCGACTTTCATGACAATTGATATTACAAAAATTTGTGGCGTGTGAGTTATCATGAACTCAAAGCCAGACAAATGAGAAAAAGAGACACCTAAATGACTAAATGATAACATTATTACAAGTTTGTCAGTTTCAGTCACCTACAATATCAAGGGATTGCGACTCCGGCTATGGGACAAAACTCTAGTGTTCCACCCTAATCAACTTATGTTATTGTAAATGTTCAATATTTTCTTAATCGCTTCTCAAGTGACCGAGGTAACTCCTTGAAAATACAGAATGATTTTGTGTTAGGTAAAAATTAAAGATTTTAAGATTTTTTTAATGTTCGCTATGAAATTCTCTATAAATGCCTCTAGACGGATATTCGATTTTCGTTCTCAATTTTTTATAATTTTCATATAAAAACGTATTTTTACTAAAAAATATGGGTTCTTCCAATGAAAATCAGTCTCAACGTCACAAATTTATAAATATTTTCGATTTATTAATTTTAAATTTTCATTTTGCAAATAATCAAATGATCGGTCAAATTATATTTTCCATTTTCTTTTTTTTATTGTTGACAGCTGTCAAATTAAGTGTCAAATATAATAACTTTAAAGTGTATCTTCTGCTATACCTATGGAAAATAATGTGGGATTTGAAAGAAAATAAATATAAAATACTCTAAGACATTCTAGTTAGGTACGCAATGGATACAATTTTTTATATTTTAGGGCTGTCAAAATTTCCGTCAAAATTAAAAACAAGCATATGTGTCTTACATTACTACAAAATATTTTAAGTTTCCACAAAGAAGGATACTTTAAAGCGATTTAAAATTAATTTGTTCCGTAGTTGATATTCATTTAAATTATACAATATTGACAGATGTCAATTTTTCAGTCAACTCAATGAAAAAGCCATTTATTAAGTATTTTGAAAATTTAAAGTGCTATACTGCTCATTTCCGATAGGAGATACTTGATAGGAAATTAATGTCAAGTATATTATGTTATTTAGCAGCTGTCAAAATTTGTGTCCAATTTGAAAATAGGCATATCTGATATATTATGTTGGTCGGCAGCTGTCAAAATTTCTGTCAAATTTAAAAATATGGATTGCGGAACTAGATCGCTGTGTTTCTCTTTTTTTTAATGAAAGTCAGAATATTTTGACAAAAACGTAAGATACATATTCTTATTATTAAATTTGACAGAGATTTTGACAGCTAACATAATACAACATTTTTAAGAAAAAGCTTCTTAAAATTTTTAATTTTATGATCTACAAGTTGAGTTGGGTGGAATATTCTACAATTATATAAACAATTAAATAAGTTAATCGACGAAGAGTATAAAGTACATCTAGTTTGAATTAGAATTTAAAACAATAATTAACATTCACTACATTGTATAATTTGTATGATATAAAAACAAGAAAAACTTTCCATTTGCGTTGTCAATAATAATAATGATAATCATAAACACCTAAAGATATACAGGGTGTAATTAGTTTCATGTCATTAAAAAAACTGGTAATAGGGACTGACTAGACAAACAGAAAACCTATATGACCTTTTTCTCTAGGGGCACTTTGGAAAAAACTTACCTGGATTTACATTTTTAATGTTATGGTAGGAAAGATTTGAGAACCACTGTTTTTCAGGGTCAATGGATGTTATAGTTCCGAATATTAGAAATGATAAAAAACTGTAATACCCGAGTTGTGTTCCCGTCGGTAGAAGTGCGGCACTTTGATGGGATTATTTGTATCGAACTTTTTATACCACTAATTATGAAAATGTAAATAATTCCTTCCCTTTCGGCAAAACGCAAGCATAGCATGGCCGCAGGGGTTTAAATAGGATTTGTTTACATGTGTTTTTTAATTTGGAACAAAGCTATTGTAGCTTTTATTATCGTTTATAAGAATTTATAAAATTTAAAAGTGGTTTATTAACATTTGTAACATTGTGTTAAAAGCTTAAAAAATTAGTAATTGTTTTATGAAATTGGAAAACGAACAGTTAGACGTCCGAGACACGATAACAGAAAATAGTTGTGTATTTTAAGTTAGGAAAAAATCTGATTTTTTTTAACGAATTGAGCGTATAATTTTTCCCAGTCAGGTATCGAAACTAAAAATCAAGTCTTTGGTCTCTATGAAAATCAATGTACACAATAATAAACAGATAAAAACAAGACAACGAATACTAATAATAATAATCATACCTTTAATGCCCAATAGGTAACACCCAATAACTGAACAACTCTTTTGAATTTTTTACAAAAATTGTTCGAAATAACCTCTATCTCCACGTATACCCATTTCGGTACGTCGAACTAATAACATATTTACTCCGTTCAACACATTTGGTAAATTAGGATCATTTTTTATGGTTTCTATGCACATTAAAATACGTCGTTGCAGTTGTTCTAAATCTCTTCCGCACCAGCTGATTTTCCACCACTTTCTCCATGTACCAAGTCCATATTAACGAGCTCTGTATAAGTCTAATCTCCCATAATGTCCAAAATCTGCGTTTTAAAGCACCACACTAAACTGTGAATTAACGTTATCAATAAAGAAAACAAAAAGAAAAACTTGATCTAAAATCCAAAAAGTAACACAAAAAGCACGAACGAGAAGTAGTGTCTTACGTAACCAAGTACTAACGACTTGAACGATAAGTCAATAAAATAAATCTTAACATAAGTGGCACAAAATTCAAAAAGAAAAGCAACAGACAAAACCAAGGAACGGGTACGTCGCGTCATGCGTACGTTCTTTACCAAGTAAGGACAAAACTGAAATTATTACTTGAGAATATTACAAGGGAGAGATAGCACGCCTAATAGGATAATTGGCCGTGAAGAAGCAAAAAACATGACATGTGCTCTGTCGGTCGCTTTTAACAGCTTTGTCGGCATACTTATTTGCATGAATGTCAGAGTATCTCGTGCGACAAGACGCGTGGCAATAAATCCTACCCCAATATGCCAGCAGTTCTCAATCTAGGTTATTAAGCATTTTGGAAATTTTTGCTTATTTTTTTTCTCCAAAACTATGAGCTTTAGACCTCATGTTATATAACGTTTTTTTGTTTGTCTTGTCGTTCCCTACCACCAGTTTTTTTAATGACATGAAACCAATTACACCCTGTATACATGTTATTAAAACAACCTTACTTGTGTGAGAAATCGAATTTTAAAAGTACTTTTCATAATTTATATACTATTCAAATGTATTGACCCCTCACTTTAACCGTAAACATCTCAGAGACGGAGGAGCAGAAAAAAATTGAAAAAATTACGTGTTGATTATGAGTCTATTCTAAATCAAGCACTGAAATTTGAATAATGTACATTGAACACTTTTGAAGTTCTGCTAAGTTATATTGAAAAATGTCCTACTTTTTAAGGAAATTTTGACTATACCAGTTTTAAATTCATTATATCTTGGATTATATTTTAGACACTGATAAAGTACGGCATTTTTTGTACGAGGAATTTTTTTCTTAATTTTTTTTTCTACAGTTTGGCAGTTATTCTCAAAAACGTGACGTGATGTTTATTCGGTTATTTATCAATGTATTTAAAATATTTTGTTAACATAGTTAATTATCTAAAATCTAAGAATTTTCAGAAAAAATAAGTGGTATATATCAAACATTAATTTAGTTATGAAACGTAATAGATAATACTAGTACAAACTTGGAATGGTATTATCCTTTACACTTGATAACTAAATTAATATTTGATATGTACCATTATTTTTTCTGAAAATGCTTACATAATTAACTATTTTAACAAAACATTTTTAAACAAATTGATAAATAACCGAATAAACATGACGTCACGTTTTTGAGAATAACTGCAAAATTTTATAATAAAAAATTATGAAAAAATTTCCTCGCACAAAAAATGCCGTGCTTCATCGGTGTCTAAAATATTATTTACATAGTGAATATTTTTCCAGATATAATGGATTTAAAACTGGTATGGTCAAAATTTCCTTAAAAACTAGGACATTTTTCAACATAACTTAGCACAACTTCAAAAGTGTCCAATGTACATTATTCAAATTTCAGTGACTGATTTAGAATAGACCTATAATATACACGTAATTTTTTCAATTTTTTCTGCTCCTCCGTTTCAGAGATATTCGCGGTTAAATTGAGGGGTCAATACATTTGAATCGTATATTAGTATATGATACGATGTCAAAGATCTACTGACCCTGCTGTATGTCATGACCACATAACGTAACGCACGCATTGTGCATTGACATTAAGCAATGTATAATTCAGAAACCGCAATTTTCTACTTCCCCATTTACATACTAAAAACCATTTTTTGAACATTCCATGTACCTAAATATTGCCTATTGTAATAGCTATGAAGAAGATTTTCATTCAACACGATGTAACAGTGTTCTTAGTACTAAAAATGTTCAAATCGCAAAATATAAAATTAGTAATCGATATTCTTACTTTCAATCGACACAGACTGCAGTTAATATGATGTTACAGTTACGGTTTATCTTAAAAATATTGAAAACTAAGCGAGATGGGTAAGACACTATTACATATTTTGTTTGTATAGCATAAAATTATCTACAAAATAACCTTGATGACTGTCATCTCAAGTGAACTGTTAGGCTTTCAAGAATAGTTGCATGTCATAACTGTTCATACCTTCTTTGCTCATTTTGTAGCTACGATAAGTTCATGGACTTTTGCCGTAGGATTCTAGAATTCGGTAAAATGGATCCAATTATGTGTAACTTGTTCATGACGTCTACAATATTAACTATAGTGGTATATGTGGTTATTTTTGCACAATAAATGAAGATTTTCTATTGAAACGCGAAATTATGATACAGTCGGACTAGATAGACAACATTGTTCTACATTGAAAAACAATTTTTCTCTATTATTTTCGATTCTTTATGTATACAATGTAGACATTGTTATACTCTTCGTGAATACAAGACTTTTAAGGTGAACTCCGTCTATTCGTCTGTCTGTCTATCTGTCCGTTTGTGATGTTTGTTGTATGCATGATAACTAAAGAATTGTAGCATTTGAAAAAGCTACATGACTAATTTCAGATTTATTTGCAGTAAATTGACTCTAATTAATTCACTTCTTGGAGTATAGAGGTATGCAACCCACTCAATTTACGATCTAGACTTTGATAGTGGATGGTTGCCTAAGTTTCGATGGGAATTATGGGAAGTAAAACATGTTTTCTTTAAAATAATTTGAGTTTGTGGTATTAATGTATATTATTGTAGTTGGCGTTTTACATAATTGTAAAATTCAGTCTTTTGATTATTCAGTCCCTTCTTGGTGGTGCACTGTCATTGGCTACAGAACATTTGCCATGAGTGCTTAAATTGGCAACACTGAACTGTGACACGCGATAGCGAACGGCGGCGGTCCCGATTTTGTGTTGAAGAATTTGGGTTTTACAGGAAGGAATTCGTTTGCTTTTTGAAGTTCTGAGGTCACGTGTTTCTTGAGGTTATATAATACTCTCTATATGAGATAAGCCTTTTAGTTTGAGTTTTGTCATGCGAAACTTCTTGTTTGTTGTAATTATTACAGTATTTGAACAGGCATATGTTTGGGTTAGGCTATTAAGTGGAGCTGTTTATGTAAGAGCCCAGCGGTTTGGTGCTGTAATTTTGGTTATAAGGGTTCTAGTATTTAGAGGAGTAGTAATAGGAGAAAGTCTATTACTCAGAAGTTCAGTTATGTATGGGTCCTGCTGACGATTAGAGAAGTTTTGGTTTGGGGAGTTGCTTGCAGTAGTCTCCAAGAGATTTAATGCAGGCGGTCTTCGGTATGCATTTATGGATGTAGTCAACGGCTGGAATGTACAGGAAGTGATGACAGGTCACGCTACAGCAGTCACAGAAAATGCCAAGGGTCTGGTCAGGTTTTTTTTATTCATTTTGGTTACATATTTTTAACGAAATTATCATAGTTTGGTTCAGCGATTTTTTTGTTCCAATGTTAGAGCAAATTACACAACGATTTTGCAATTACAAGTTAAGCTCTAAGTTTATACCTAGCATGATAAGATTTCTTAAGATATTTACTGTGAAGCAACGCATGATACCGTGAGATGCTAATCTACTACTATGTTATACATGAAATATTTTAATAGAACATACTTATTTTAAATCATTCTTCAACATTCTAATGTACACAGCGAGCATTACAAAAGTTGGCTCACATGATCTTGTTTATTATACAATATTTTAGTGATGAGCTGTAATTTTAACCCATAGTAAATCTTTGACTCGCTGTTGCAAGTTTAAAACTCATTTTTGGTATGCAAATATTTAAATCACTGAAACAACTTTAAATGGGGACATGCACATATTTTGAGTTTCTTTTGAATATGTTTAGGGAGTAACTGTGACATTATTATTTTTTTGTTGTCCTACATCTCACTTGTGTCGTAATAATGTCTACATGTTCTTGTTATTCGCACTGATACATCCGAAACTTGCCTAGATTTTGAGATCTTATGGTAAAGTGTAAATTTTGATATTACTGATAGAGCTTAGGAATTCCATCGCTTGATAGCTAGAAATTTAATCTTGTTCCTTGGCTGGCTAGATTATATAATCATTTTATGACAGCCCAGTGGCGCCCTTTGAGTCTCCACACTCATAACCCACGCCCCTATGCTCTCCAACAAAAAATTAGCTGCCCTTCGCGCAGGTAAAACACTTTTTAATATTTAGGTATTAAAACTGTTACAGAATGAAAAGTCTGATAGTATTGAAATTTGGACAGTAAGGTAGTGTTAGCTAGATGAGTAACTCTATTTTTGATAAAAATTGATACAAAAAATCTAGGTTTTATGTTTCGTAATTAAACAAAAAAATGTTGAAAGCGAAAACAATTCCGCCCCTCTGGGAAAGGTTGTTAAAACAAATTGGCAGCTACTGGAAGCGGCTGGAACCTCCCCACGGTTGATCCTTGAAGACGAAAAGAGTACTAAATTGAGTGCCATAGCGGCACTAAACGTAAACCGATCTCAATCATAACCTTTTCAGATCTTCTGGAACACTAAAGAACCC
The DNA here is from genome assembly GCA_963583905.1 of Stenurella melanura. NCBI lineage: Eukaryota > Metazoa > Arthropoda > Insecta > Coleoptera > Cerambycidae > Stenurella > Stenurella melanura. The sequence goes on along the minus strand of OY757314.1, from coordinate 30,535,623 downwards.
CAATGCAAAGTTTCATGTAAATCTATTCAGTAGTTTCGCCACTATAGTGCACACACACATACACACCATCGCACACACAGACACACCCACAGACGTTTTTTAAATCCCCTTTTTTGGGTTCCTGGGACTTCAAAACGTAAATATTTGATTTTATCTCAATTTTCGATTTTGGACCAATTTTAGTAACCTTCACAAACATGTTTTTTGGGGAGGTTAAAATGAGAAAAGAAGCATAATTAGAGAAAATTTTAAACTTTAGACATGAATATTGTTGCATTGCAAAATCGGCTACGCATAAGTTAGGCAATAGTTCCTAATGCTTACAAACTTAGAAGTAACAGGTTTGTCACAAATGCGATAAGATTATGGACCAAGCTTTGGCAGCTTAATTCATCTCGCAGTAGACAAGACCAAGCTCACTCGCTAACATAAACTGACATTATTTATTTAACTTCGATGAGCATCCTATAGAATGTACAACAATTAGTGCAGTAAATCAGCGAAAAGTATAACGGTTAGCTTGTTTTTCTTTCATTTCCTAGGTCAGTCGAACATCAAACGTTGGACTTGAACATCGTGAAGTGCGTCACTTTTTTTTGCTGAACTGTTACCTAACAAAAAAACACAAATATATAATTTACCCGTTTCTGGTTGATAATTTTTTTCAATTTAAAGTATTAATGATATATTTCTTGTTTGCTTGAGTCACCGTTAATTAGTATAAGTTATTTATCATTTATTAGCTAAATTAGTGTTAAATACCTGTAAGTGTGTTTTTATGTTTTGTGGAATCGCTGATCTAATAAGTGTAATAAGTGTTATCTGAAAATATAAGAATTGACGCATTTTACTGCATTAATAATACTGTCTCGTCGTTTACTTAACACAATATCAGCTATCAAAGGTACCAAAGGTTTAATTATACTTATATTTTATATGTATATTTACCTGCCTGTGGTGTTGATAAACCGAAAAAGATTATATTTACACAACCAGTTTTAAGAAGGTGCTCATATAACCTGCAGAATGTCCAGCAAGAATTATTATTAATGCAAACGATATATGCATATAAATGACAAGAGTACACACCTCTTCTACTGTTGGTATAATAATAATCTTTCCTATAAAATTAATTAAGATAAATTTTATCAAAATAGCCAATCAATAATATGTCATATAGTTCAATAATTTACAGTCAAAAAATTATTACGTATTTTTGTGTCCTTGTGTTCCTCATAACTATATGTTTTTATACGGGGTGGGGTAATAGTGCATCGGATTTCGATAGCCCGAAATTAAAAAAGGAAGAATAAATTAGATAAAGAAGTCTATAACCGGAATTTATTTTCAAGTATACAGGGCGAGCCGAGACAATATCACAGAATTAAGTTCCTTTTTCAAAAATGGAATATGATCTATATCAGTACATTTTTTGAAGCCTCTCTCTAGACTACTTTCACTCCTATATATTATTGACTATCTCCCAGCCACTCGTATGTAGTGAATATTTTTGTTAAAATAATTGTTTGTATATGCATATTGAACAAATCACTAGTCACAATTATCAGATTATAAGAAAAAAATGTTATTACTAGTTACGAGGCATCTAAGTAATCATTTTGAATCAGTTCCACTTCCCGAGAATATACAGGGTTGCCAAAAATGATTTCTCAATTTAGAATTTCTTGAACTGAATTTTCTCAAATTTTTTAAATGGAACACCCTGTACATTTTTCGACGATGAGATATTGAAATTAGAAACTAACATTTTTTGTGACGCACTTGCTTCTAGTCATCTAGCGTGTAGTCAAGTGGAAGCGTGCCTTTAGTGCTGAGCTATATTTCGGTTATTCTCGAGCGCCACCTTTACAATTTTTTTTGCGTGGGGTAAAAGTCCCACATTAGCCTTCTAACACAGCATGTTGCAGTATGGTTGGGATAGCTACAGTGAAGAAATGGTTATGTCCAGGGGTCTGGACAGCAGATTAGATTTTCACTCACATTCAATATGTAATGTAATGTAATAAAATTTACAATAGCAATGAAAAGATACGGAGGTCATTATAAATAAAATAAAAACTTAACATATGTCATATTATTTTAATTACATGCAATGTTACGAGGACAGGAACCTGGCGGCGAGTAGCTAGTTATCTACTAGTTTCTATTATTTATTCGGAGACTAGCGGTGGTAAGCAAGCAAACGGTGAGATCGGAAAAACATAAAGTCGGTAAAAAAAACAATAAGAGATAAAAAAACAGTAAACGGTAAAAACAACAGTAAGCATTAAAAAAAACAAGCGGTGTGGGTGTACCAGGCAATAGCAAGCGATTATCTACAGCAGTAATCATGCATATATGAACAATCGGAGTATAGGTGTGAAAAACTTGGCGGAAGTCAATAAAATTGATATCAAATAAATAAAATGGTTTTCAGATTCGGTGTGGTGTGTAACATAATTTACATTCGGATCGGAAAATGAAACGATTATCAGATTCGGTATCAGCTTACGGCTGAGATTATTCTGCCCAGACGGACAATTTTATTAACATTTCATGAGGCGTTTACCAAGTGCCTCGAATCCCACAGCTAAGTGTCTTTTTTAAATGAAATCGGTTCGACCACGTAGTATCTTGTTAGAGAGTTAATGCAGAAAATTTCTTTGTATCAAAATATAAAGATAGTAAATTTATTTACGGTATGCCTAGTTCTTGTATTAAATTCCCGCACTATAACAAATTTCTAAGAATTATTTCAAAGTAACAGATTTTATTCTAATTCGTAAAAGTACGAAATAGTTAAAATAAAATAAATGGAAAACTACAATTTCCTCCCACTCGGTAGAACAGCATATATTATTTTAACTCATTAAATAGGAAAAACAAAACGGTCTGAGCTAAAATAATATAAACGGTAAGCAGTTTTCCTGGCATTCTCTCGAAATATCATCTATGTTCTTTTTCCTAAGGTGCGGGCCTATGGAAAATTCGTGGAACATAGTTATTCGGATAAAATCGTGAGAATTTGACAGGCACCCAATCGAGCACAACTACTTTAATAATAATTTATATTTAATCTGAAATTTACTTGGCTAGATCGGAAGACGGTAATTATATTCTGATACATTGAATTGGATATGATTTTAAATTATTGCTTTTGTACACGCATGTCAGTGAATTGCCCTTATCTTTGTAACTATAAAAACAGTGACAAGAAACGGTGGCGATGGCAAATCGGGATGTCCTTACTGGACGACGCGACGGTTCTATGGCTATTTGTAATCAATTTCGATTTATAGAGCAATAATTACAAAATTCAAGAATAAACTTAAAAAATAGAGGTTCCTTCAAATAATTCAACAGAAAAATTATAATGAGTGCTTCACGTGTTGTCCATTTTAATTTATGCGCTATTTAAATGAGGTTTCTAATTTTTCTAAAATTGTCGGTGTGATGGATCTAAAAGCAGTTATTATCATTTCCGTCATACTTTGGAGTGTTCTTGGCTGTTCTTTATAAACAATTTCCTTCCTTTCCTACAAAAATAAATCCATTTTTGTGAGATCTGAACATAGCAGGCCATTTAGTGGAACCAAGTGATCTCTTACTGCATTTAAATAATGTGGTGGAGCACCGTCTTGCTGAAACCACTTCCTATTTAAAATTCTTTCAGGAACATTCACCGATAATCGTAGCAGGTGTTTCTGCAGAAAATGAAGATAAATATCTCCAGTCAATGTACTATCAAAGAAATTTGATAACCGGGATAGATGGTCTATAAACGTTTTGGAAGGAACCTCAATGTATACATCAATCATATCTCTTAGTTCAAATTCATAAGCAATTAAACCGATTAAAAAATGTATTGCAGTTAAGTATAGATAGATAGAAAGAACATCTTATTCTCAAGAGAGTTGAATGCCTGTTTATATATTAGTATGCCATACTAATGTACGGTTCATTGTGGTTAATTAAAAGGAACCGTTTACAGTAAATATTTATATAGCTTTTACGTAAGTCGAAGAGGAATATTTCTGAAAAGTCAAAAGTAGTGCATTTCTCAGAACTTTTAAAAACGTATTATTTATATGATAAACTAAATATGTTGATGGTATATCACATTCTCCACGTAATTTAAAAGTTATTTAATATTGGAATTTTTATTAAAAATCCTTTTTATCCTCCATGTAAACTTCCAGATTAATACGAGTTGCTCGGTGATCTTAATTAAAATTATTCTTGCAGTTCATTTAAAATAAAACTAGACAAAGAATTTATTTGTGTATATTAAGGATTATATTCGGTGAAAACCCAAGAAAATATTTTGTAATCGGGTATATTATTTGTTTTGGAATAATTCTTATTTCATAGAAAACTGTAGCAATTGTAAAGAAAACCACAAACAAATAAATAATATTAATGTTTTTTCAATAATAAATTAGTTATCATCAATCAATATTAGAAAACATATTTTTGTTGCTTTTACCAAACATACAAGTCATGTCCCCGACTTTGATAAATTGATAATTGTATTTAAAAAAATATTACAAAATGTTTAACTGGTTACCATTACTGGCAGGTCATCTTTTGCAGTAAGAATCCATGCCGGAGAGACTGTCTATTTTTACGTATTGAAAACAGTTTTAAAAATTTCTTGAACTTGAGGTTTATTCACTGGCTATTTACTTTTCTGAAAATTTGTTGTTAGATCATGGATTAATGGTTTTCAATTGACAAACAATAACAATCAAAATTGTTGTAAGAGATAAAAATTTATTCCGCTTTCAATGATAATAAAATTTTATTATAATATTTATTCGTAGTTGCATATAATAAAAAATCGTACGGCAGCTTTCTTAAAATCTACTGTTAACTGCTAAAGTCAAGAAAAATTACTTTTACTAAAGTTGGTATGTCGATTAATCCTTAATTGGAATTTTTAATATCAATTAATATATACCTGTTTTAAGAGACTTTCTCGATCATAATAAAAGTGAATTATACATAATTAAAAACTAAAATTAGTAGATCTGTACTTAAATAAAAGTAAGAGTATCAATATATCAATATTTGAAAGTTTTGTTACTTTGTATCTAATAGCACTATCCACATTTAGAGTTTTCAGTTCATCATTGAAGAAATTTAGTTCGCATTCTAATATATTTAAATGTATAATTAGCATGTAGGTAATACCAAATAAATATTTGCAATAGAAGTTTTTTGTAAAATTGGTTTTTAAGATGTCAACAGTAAGAAAACAGAAATATTCAACGATGCGGAACCAACAAAGTTAGTTAAAATAATTGTGTTGTTTTGTTAACCAAGACTAATGCTTTGTCTAAAAGTTGGACGCCGATTTTAAAAATTTCTTTTGCGTAATCTTCCTTGAAGCCTCAGGATGATTCATCACCACTAGCATCTTTGCGGGCGGACAAAATGGAGAAGTTATGGGGTATATAAGCCCCAAGAATGCTCCAAAATTGACCCAAAAATTAAGCCTTAAAAATTTCTCAGGAAATACTTGGACATTTTTCGTTTTTGGGCTGAAAGTGGGACCTCGGGGGTTTTCGTGGTGGCTGATCACGAATCCAATCTCTAATTACGGGAAATTCAAAATGGCGGGCCGTAGGCAGAGCCATTTTTTTATGAAAATAAGGCATTCCATTTATTTTTGGTCTGAAAATGGGTAGTCGGGGGATTTCGAGGTCGCTGATTGAGAATTTTTTTGGATTATTGATATTTGATGATTAGTAGTGATCGGAATTTGGGTTTAATTCCAGTGGCGGACAGATATGAAATTTTACATTAATATATTAAATGTCAGTTTGTTCTCCTTACAAAATTAAATGTAATACGAAACTACCTTATGAGTTTATGTTGTATTTTGGCATAATAAATGTATGTACACATATTCCACACATAAATTGTTATAAATCTGCACAGCACTTTCAAGTTTCAAACTTAATACTTTTACTTAGTAGTTTCAAAGTATATGGTAAGTATTTTTTCTAAATTTTCATGTGAGTGACGATTTCCTTTAACAGTAAATATCCACTGTAAGGTCGAAAATGATATTTCGCATTCCACAGAACTAAGGGAAACATATCTAAAGATATTCATTGGCACCTGATCAAGGAAGGCATCTGGTTCTGTCACAATTTTTTTGCTAATGGCAAACAGGACCACCAAGTCGGGATTCCTTTGTAAAACTGTAACCTACTTTTTTTATATAACCTCACCAGTTGCACCCGGATTTTTATTAATTGTTTTTTGAACAGTATCTAGTTTGTTAAATGTTTTTTCCAAGGACAAATTTGGACATTGAAGGTTTTCTATAATTCTTGTTAATATTTTAAAACGTTCGAAAATCAATTTCAAGTAATTTTTAATATTTGGAATGTTCATTAAATGCTTTGCATGCTTAATCGCAGTAGCATCTTTATTTAAGGTTTCCACAACTCCCTTTACTGAGTTGGAGTTAATATGGTAGAAACATGCTGCGTGTATCCATGTTCCCCAACGTGTGATCACTGGTTTTGTAGGAAACGGCAAATTAGGATATTTTTCTTGGAAATGTTTTATGCTACTAGGAGCTTTTACGAAAATTTTCCATATATTAGCAATAAGTTTGTCAACATTTGTGAAACAATCTCGTACTTTTTCGCATAAGCGGTGTAACGCATGTGCTAAACAAGTAACATGCAACACTTGTGGGTATTTCCTTTTAATTTTTTTTTCCAGCACTTAGCATTTACGACATTGAATCACTAGTAAAAACAACTCACTTTCTTTACATTTTGTTTAGCTAAGCCTTGCCAAAGCCATTTTAAAGTGGTTTCAAAAAAATTAAACATTGACTCGCCATTATCTGTTTCTAAAACCTTGGAACCTATTTAACGGCACTTGCCAGGACCATCAACATGTAATTTAGTAACTAATAAATTGGAAACTTTATTTCCCAAAAAATCTGCCATTTTGTCTATTGTAACCCAAAACCAGCCATATTGAAGATCACTCCGAATACCTTCCAGTTTTTCTTCATATAATTCGCTGACAATTTCTTTACGAAGCAGGCTTTCACTTGCAACATGTTGCCCCACGCAATATTTATTTAGAAAATGTGTAAAATAAACGTTATTTAGTATACTCCATGGAAGATTTAAACTTATTAACAAAAGACCCAAATCGAAATAAAACTCGTCCTTTAAAATTCGCTTTTCCTTTTTTCTACTACACTCATGTGTGTAGCTATTTACATGTTTTAAAACGGCACTTTTCTGTGTACACCTTATTGTGACACCACAAATATTACAAATTATTTTTTCGCCATCAAGTTAGTTAGTTAGTTCTTTATTAGGCGCAATCTATTTTTCGATCGTACTTTTCCTCGGGATAAAACGCGGCATATTAATTGACAACAACTCGTTCTTTCACGAAACACAAATATAAACTAGGCCCTAGGCCAAGCCCATGCAATTTCCAAGCGTGTCGGCCACGTGTTGCAGGTGTGCATTGTTTACGCGCTCTGTTTCTTTAACTTAAATAGCGTTTATTGCATAAATAGATTATGTAATTTATATTACATAAAAAATAAATCAAAACTTATTTATTTTTCAGTGAACTAAACATCTGTGCTTATTTATTTTATTTACTATATTTCAATAAATCCTTGTAACGACGCACCTGAAAATTAAATCCAAATTCCGATCACTCATGACTAGTTAATCGATTTGACAATTTCAAAAAAATAGGTTTGCACATTCAATAAATACTGCAGCAAAAAAATTGAATATCTTACATACATGTTTTTATGGGATAAAAGCAATCAAAACAAATTTATATTTTTATCAAAAATAATATTTATTGTATTGGTATAAAAAAGTAATTTTAAATTTTCCCTAATTGGACATCGGATTCGTGATTAGCGTCCACAAAAACCACCCGAGTTCTCATTTTCAACCCAAAAAAGAAAACAGTACAAGTTTTTTCCTGAGAAATTGACACTACTTCTAGCCCACCATTTTGAAGTTCCCCTAATTCGACTATGCATTCGTTACCAGCGACCTCAGAAAACCCCGAGTATTCAGTTTCAGCCCAAAACGACAAATTTGTCAGGAAAGACTCATATTTTACAGTAAATTTACTTCTTGTCCACCATTTTGAATTTCCTAAATTATATCTCGGATTCGTGACCAACGACCTCATAAACCCACGAATACTCATTTCCAGTACAATGACGAAAGTAAAACGAGTCTTTCCTAAGAAATTGGCCCTACTTCCGGTCCGCCATTTTGAGTTTACCAAATTAGAGTACGGATTTTCAAGGTCAGAATATCATCCATTCTCATTTTTTCTGGCAAATGGCCCGATTTCCGGTCCGCCATTTTAAATTTTCTAAATTGGATCTCAGATTCGCGATCAGTGGCCTCGAAAACCCCCAAGTGGTTATTTCCAGAACGAAATTTTCATTTTTTTCCAAACCTTAATTTTTGGGGCATTTTAGGAGCTTATGACCCCCATGACTTCCCCATTTTGCCCTTTCGCAGAAATGTCAGTGGTGATGAATAATCCTGAGGGTTCAGGGAACACAACGCAGAATAAATTTTTAAAATCGGTGCTGTTTCCCAAATTTTAGACAATTTTTGCCACATTTTCCCGGCTTATTTACTGGAGTATTTATTTCACTTATACTTTGGAAACAAAATAATAAATTGACATGATGTATTGTCATATTTACATGAAAAGCAGTTTTGACAACTTATTGAAGTTCAATATCATAGTTTAAATTAGCGTTAGAGGTTAAAATAATAATAATAATAATAAATTCTGATCTGCTAAACTTATATCTTATGTCAAACGATGAAATCGTGATATGTCCATCAATCACAGAATTACGTCAATTAGACGCTTTTCCCGGAAATTATAAAAAATACAGCGTAAGCATAAACATGTATGCATATATTTCTATAATTTACTTATTACATACCGTAATTACATACATAACTATGTTTTTCATCACTTTACTGGAAATGCTTCTAAAGTAAGCATGTTTAAAATTAATTATTCTTACTCGACAAGTGTACCGCATGATCATTATTTACACGTAATGTGTTTTTTTATTCAGCTTAAATTTTCGTCAAAGTTTTAACCTTAAAAATAAGTATATGTACAATAGGAGAAATAGTAAAATACAATGTATTCAGTTACTCTTAAGTTAATGCAAAATATAAAATAAGTATGCCATACAATGTGTAATTTGTTTCATTAGTTTTATTGCCAAAGACTTTACGATAAGTTAATAAGCATTTCTTGTTTAAATAATTGATAGAGGTAAACAAGGTAATATCTGCAATATTGAATGAGGTTAGTTTTCATTCATAGTTTTATAAGTATAAGACAAAAAAAAACAGCTGCCTAAGGAATCACTTCTTCCACATCCCGATTTCTCATCGAAGTTTCTTTATACTAATGTTTTAGCTATGGGAAGAACTCTATTGTTTTTGAATAAAATCTATCAATAAATAAAAAGTTATCAATAACACAGGCACACAAAAAAAGTCGAGTGCGAGAAGCCAGACCTATGTATTACCATGCATTTTTACCGGCTGCACGCGAATCCGATGTCCGTTTTGCCCGATTGGCTCTTGAATTTTTCCTAAACTCAAATAAACTAAAAATTTCAAGCAAGGAAATGAAAAGCTTAACTGAGCTGACCCCCATTTCCAAACGTATCTTGGGGCGCTGACACTGAATGTGGGCGGCACGATGATAAAGTGTTTACGAAGTCAATTGAAACTGGTCAGTGTTAAAGCACAGGACCGTGCGCACTTAACTTGATATTTTGTCCTATGTTTTTAACAATGGTATCGAGAATCGAATAGTAGTTGAAACTGTGCAGGCAAGTCCAAGACTGGCAATGTTATCAGCCTGAATGAACCATCTACGACTGCACTGGTTTAAAGATAATAAAACGGACAGGTCCACTAGCATAAAAAACCTTATAAATCGTTTCTCAAGAGTCAACGTTGACTTGTGAGATGTATTGTCATTGGCCTGCGTTTGAGGACGGGTGGCGACGATTGGCTGGCACCCGGGTATTCCTCAGTCCGATTGGTCGGTCGGTGTTTGAGTTGTATCAGTCATTAGTCAACGTGGACTCGATATTTCTCCAGTGCAGTGCGAAAAATGGTTTCCAGAACAGCTTCATACCAAATATTCCGCCTAATTCGGTAATTGTATTAGATGGTGCTTCCTATCACTCGCGAATATTAAATAAAATACCAAACACTAGTACAAGGAAGATATTTTAAATTCATGAGAGAAGAAAATATGGAAATTCCTGAATATGTTATTGATAACTTATCCAATATACATACACTTTTGTGGTTACCTCCGTACTATGCATATTTAATCCTATCGAGATGGTTTGAGCAACTTTAAAAGATCGTTTGTGAAAATGTAATGATTCTCCAACGTTAAGCGCGGTAGTAATTGATCATATAAGAGAAGTAATAAATGACCTCGACAATACTGATTTATGAAAAAATTGCGTTAAGCATGTAATTGAAAAAGAAAATCAATATCCAACACTACCCCCCATTGCGCCGATTAAAATTCAACCGGATAATGATCCCTCTTCAGAAAGTGAAGATTCGGACGCGTCAACTTTTAGCATTTAACTTTTTAATATATACTTTCAGAACAAAATATATAGCTATTATATTAGGTATTTACTTTTTTATTGTTACGTTTCTTGGAATATATTTTATTTAGTTGACAAGAAATTTTAATTTGAGTTACTTTATTTTAGAGACATATTTTAATTTTGTTTTTATTTATGTTTTATCTATACAAGTATTTGTTTTTGTTGTACTAATTCCTTGCTTTGGTTAAGAAACTTACATTTTTATTCTCATTTTAGAAGAAACTTAAATTTTATTTTTACTATTTAACATCCTTGCCCCTCGCCAATCTAACCTGTCCCATTCCCTCATCCCGGCAAGGATATGTTCGTACCTTCTCGTTGTTCCTTGCTGATAATAACATATTTCAATGTAGAATGGGATAACTTTAAAACTAAACCCAATAAATTTAATTATTTAGACTTAATATTTAAAACTGATATAATACTTCAAAAATATGTTATTGGATAAATCAACAAAAATAGCCTATCTAATAAACAATAGATAATAAAAATTAATACAATTTTCAAAAAATTATAACATTTTCTTATGACAAGCATTTCTTTTGGGGGGGGGCGGTAGCTCAGTGGTTTAGCGCGTCTAGCTTGCATACTGGGCATACCTAGCGAAGCAGGTTCAATCCCTGCTCACCGCGAAATAATTTTAATTATAAAATTATCCCCAAGATGTGGTTCGGACTCCACTATAAACTGTAGGGCCTCGTTTCTCTTTACCTTACACAAAATCATTCTGGATTTTCAAGGAGTTACCTCGGTGACTTGAGAAGCGGTTAAGAAAACATTTTAAGCGGTTAAGAAAACATCTACCCCCGCCCATGTACAATAAAGAGCGCCGACTGTTTTTGCCGGCTTTTAGTTTTTATACGATTTCAATTGTGCTCGTATAGACTTTATATTTTTAAGGGAGATACATACCGCCAAAGTCAAGGGTCCGACAATTTCGTTTCTCAGGCAATACGTGTCCGTCTCGGGAGCAACTGCATCCGAGCGAGGGTCCATAAAATTATGAACAAATTCAGACGTACACAAAAAGAACAGAGAGATCGAATGGCGCAAACCAGACATCTATATGATACTTTGATTCCGAAATAGAGGCAGGGCGATTTAGACCTAAAAATTCTCGAATCTGAAATCCTTTTAAATATAACAATTTTTTGTTTAAAAAATAGGTAAAAAATTCATAAATAACAACCCTCAAGTCTTTATAGATTCGAAGATATGAAACATAGTTTTTTTATGGCAAAATAGAAAGCGGAACCCTGTTTTTTCTTAGTTTCTCTTAAATATCTCGTGAAATAAGCCTCTAATCAATTCGAGGTATACTGACCAAATTTGTTCCTAAGAAAATTTCTCACAAGGATAAGCTATTGCGAAAATTCGCGAAATTTGTTTACTATTGCAAAATTAGCAACAAAGATGACAATAATGAAAGATTTTCATATTGCAATAACTAAAGTAATTCTCAATGAAACTCGATGAAATATTGGGAGAGGATAGCCCTTAGGATGCCTAAATAGTGCGTGCAACCTCGACCCTCAAATAAAAAATGGCGGCCTATCCCAAATTTCCAAACTTGAAAATTGAAAGTGATCCCGTTTCGACAAAAAAAAAACGGATCCACATGAAACCAATTGGAATCGGTTTAATTTACCAGTGTCTTCGAATGTGCCAAAATTCAGACTTATTTATTGGAAAATAAATTTTTTATTTACAAAAAACGAACAAATTACCGTTGCTGGGGATCGTATCTCCACGAATTTCCAGTTTAAAGATTTGCAACCAAGTGCATTAAATTGCGCTGAAGAAAATATGAAATCAGAAAAAAAAAATTCTAGGACCAATGGGAGCCGATATACGCCACTTTTACGTTTTTATCGATAACAACCGTTCTAATAAATATTTTTACTTGAAACTTGGTATGTTGCAACTAGAATGCTTTATTTATAAGTACAATTTATTTCGATCCATTTTGATCAATTCTTCATTGTGTATCGATTAATGAGCGCGCAAAAGCGTACGGTGCGAACGACAACCGAGAAAAAAGGGCGCTGTGACGTCCTGGCGGACTGTCGCTGCCGCTGCGCTCGACTTTCGTAAACTCTTAGTTGTAAATTAGATAGCTCGGCTTAGAGAACACCTACAAAAACGAATTTTAATTTTTAATAACATGTTTTTTTCTGATCTTTCCGATGGTGTAAACGAAATTTCGACCGATAGTCGCTACCGGCTTCAATAATTAGTATAAATAAATTAATCATAAAATTGATAATTATGAAGCCGGTAGGACCATTGGTCGAAATTTCGTTTACACCATCGGAAAGTTCAGAAAAAAACGCGTTATTAAAAAAAGATAATTTTTGTAGGTGTCCTCTAAGCCGAGTAATCTAATTTACAACTAAGAATTTACGAAAGCCGAGCGTTGCTGCAGCGACAGTGCGCCATGACGTCACAGCGCCCTTCTCTCTTGGTCGTCTTTCGGACCGTACGCTTTTGCACGCCCATTAATCGATACATTCACAATGAAGAATTGATCAAAATGGATCTAAAGAAATTGTACTTATAAACAAAGCATTCCAGTTGCATCACACCAAGTTTTCAGTAAAAATATTGAGTTGAACCGTTGTTATCGATAAAAACGTAAAAGTGGCGTATCTTGGTACCCATTGGCCCTAGAAAAAAAAAGCATTTTCCCTAAATTCAATTTTTTAAGCGCAATTCAATGCACTTGGTTGCAAATCTTTAAACTGAAAATTCGCGGAGACACGATCCCCAGCAACGGTAATTTTTTAATTTTTTGTAAATAAAAAATATATTTATCATGTCGCCCACCATCGGAATGAAAATTTAATTTTGAATCGGTAAGAGGAAGTCATTTTTGTCTGGAAAGAGTTAGAGCGTGTGAAGGGACGTCGAAAACGCGTCCATTTTTTAGATGACCTTCAAAATCTTGGGAAAAAATGAAAGTGTCGCTAAAAATCTGAAAATATTCAAGGGAGCGTAGGATGGTGAGGGAAACTGTACGACGCAAACTAGAAAACTACAGCTTTTTGGTTTCCGAGATAGGGTCTCGAGAAGTGGGGTAAAAAGAGATTCTCTCCTTTCGGTTACTCGGAAACGAAGAATCGTAGGGATGTCTGGTTTACCACATTCGATTTCTTTGTCCTTTTTGCGTGTCTTTATAATTTTATGGTCCCTCGTTCGGATGCAGTTGCTCCCGAGGAGGACCCATATATGTCGCCGGAGAAGCGAAATCCTCGGTCTTTTAACTTTGGCGGTGTGTATCCCCTTATAAATGACCATAGATCATCGTATGGAAATGGTGGTCAGCTCATTTATGCTTTTTATTTATTTCATTGAGATATTTCGGGCATTCTGGCGGTGATTTTTGGAGTTAGGAAAAGTGCAAGAGCAAATCGAGCAAAACGGACATCTTTCTAAGAATATTTAGTATTTTGTCCTTAATCGACTCATGTTCGAAAAAAAGCCGGAAAAACAAAGTTTTTCATTATTTTTAATGTCGTCGGTCTGGATATCATACAAACTGTATGTGATGTTATTGCTTACCATCCAAAAGACTCATTAAAAAAATCATCCGTCTCCCATTTATTTAGAGGTAAATATCACTAATATCTGGGCTAATAGTCGAATGTGGGAAATAGAATGCCACAAAATGGAAAAAAGAATTTGTTATAACTAATAAAAAGTATTAAATTAAATGAATTTGTTTTTATTATTTAACTTTTGGTCATGGTTTTCAAACTTAAAAACGCGTGTACAGAAAAACAGACAAAAATAGTGAAGTGTTTGTAATTCTCAAGAATTAATTAAATACTTTACAATGTGTAATTATCTCATTAGGTTTTATTGTCAACATTTTTCCAGCAAATTAATAAGATTTTCATGTTTAAATAATTGGTAGAGGTGAACAAGGCAATATCTGCAATATTTAATAAGATTAGGTTTAATTTTTTTCACGGTTTTATAATTTGAAAACTTGTGGAGAGAATTCTTGCACAATGACAATATTCGTGTATGCTTCATTCTTGTACTGATAATTGTAAGATTAAATAATCAATGAATAACGCTTTGAAATATGTAGATTACCTAATTCTTCATTTAATAGAAGTGTTTTTAAAGTATATGTGCTAAACGTTTCTTTAAGTAATTCGCTGATATGAACGAGGTAAAGTGCAGCATATTTTAATATAAATTAAATTAACCTACACTAGTATCTTAACCTATTGGTCCAGTAGAATTAGACAAACCGCTGGATGAAATGTCTTACAGGTAACCACATGGTTTAGTCGATGTATTTATTGATAAGGAACATACCTGCGAATTTCCTCCCATTTTAAACAATTTTAGTAAACGCTCTTTTGCAAAAAAGTCACGAAAAATCGGGTTTTTTAAGCGTAGCCCTAAGTCGATTAACAACAGCCATATTTGATGGTGTAAGTTTCATAAGCGAAATAAAGACAGTTAGTATGCCGCCCGAATCATTTAAATCGGTTAATACTTTTTTAAATAATCGAAAAGAACTCTGGAAAAAACAGAAAATTTCAGTAATTTTTAATTCCGTGAAAAGTTTTCCTAAATCCTCAAAACTGGTGGAAACATGTCTCATATAACCCTGAAGCTACCATAAAATTTTCATCAAAAAATATTTATCTCTCTTCGAGAAAATGATTTGTTAATAAAAAAGGTTTCAAATATTTAATTCAATCTGACTTAGTTCCCGTCATCAAAAATGAATCATCTGGAGTTAATTTTTTTCATTGTGACGTCTAGTTTACGAGTACATTGTTGGCATAACGATTTTTTAATATTTTCACAAACAAAATGACGTTTGACTGAGTACGACTTTTTCGGACAGCGTTTTTTGCGAATATCTTAATAAAAAATTGATATATCGGCATAAAACATTCATATTCTGGTAGCGAGTATTTCTAGACGAATTAAAAAAAAAGATTTTTATAAGATGTTTAGAAGCAGAGATAATTTTTTTAGTTGTTAATTACGTCATTCGTTCATTTATTAACATAAACATTTGAAATTTACACAGTAGCTAGTTGAAGACTTGTAATTCAGTAAAGTGCCACGTATGTTATGTTTTAAGAAACGTAATGCTAATTTTTGTACACAACAGTCTCAATGAGTCTTCGTGTCCCGCCCTCAGCTGCCCACGTTAACGTCTTCTGTCAGGCGACTTCAAATTCCGACGTCAAACAAAAATCGGTGTGTCTCCGTCATTTATTATGCGATTACTTCCCTTAAAACATAACATTATACGTGGCAGTTCACTGAATTGCAAAATTCGAGTCTTCAACCAGTTACTCTGCAAATTTCAAATGTTTATGCTAATAAATAAACAAATGGCGTAATTAACAATTAAAAAAATTATCTCTGCTTCTAAGCATCTTACAACAACCATTTTTTTTTAAATTCGTGTAAAAATACCAGCTACCAGAATATGAAAGTTTTATGCCGATATATTATTACTGTTATTAAGATATTTGCGAAAAACGCTATCCGAAAAAGTCGTACTTTTCTAACGCCATTTTGTTTGTGAAAATATTAAAAAATCGTTATATCAACAATGTACTCGTAAACTAGACGTCAAAACCGAAAAATTGAGCTCCGGACGAGTCATTTTTGATTACGGGAACTGGGTCAGATTGAATTAAACATTTGAGACCTTTTCTATAAACAAAAGCATTTTCTCGAAAAGATGTTAATATTTTTTTATGAAAATTTTATGGTAGCTTCAGGGTTACATGGTACATGTTTTCACCAGTTTTGAGGATTTAGGAAAACTTTTCACGGAATTAAAAATTATTGAAATTTTCGATTTTTTCGACAGTATTTTTCGATTATTTAAAAAAATTATTAATCGACTTAAATAATTCAGACTGCAAATTAACTGTCTTTGTATCACCTACGAAACGTATTACATCAAATATGGCTGTTGTCAATCGGCATAGAGCTACGCTTAAAAAACCCGATTTTTCGTAATTTTTTCGCAAAAAACGTTAATTAAAAAATTTTCCCCCACTTTAAAATGGAAGGAAATTCAAGGGTATGCTCCTTATCAATAAACATATCGACTAAACCATGTGGTTACCTGTAAGGAATTTCATCCAAGATTAGCCTTCCCATAAGCTATTTCTTGCAAGATAGGATATCTTACACATTAGTGGATGTATTCGCGATATTGATAGATAAATTCAAAGTACGGCCCTGCTTATCTGGGTATGACATTCTAGTTAGGGGTGACTTGCGCAACTATCAGTCGGCAACGCCCTACTGTGACTCACTTGTTTCGTGATAGTACTATTGAGAACATCATTTTAATCTACATATAATTCGTTCGTTTTTAAGTGACACATTATCGTAATTTATTTTGGATGACCGTGCCTGTATATTCTGAGGTACATTCACGATGACGTAACGACCTCTACTATGACGATTCCTAACACTGTACCCATTCCCCCTACCAAAATTTCCAAACTAATAACAAATCTCACAGAGAAAAAAACATCCGCAAAATTTTCCCTAACCACAAGGCCCCAGGTCCCGACTCCATTCCTAACATAGTCCTGAAAAATCTCCCAAACAAAATGTTATGCCAGATTAATTACATAATAAACGCAATTATTAAACCGCAATATTTTCCGAAGGAGTGGAAAATAGGAATAACTATACCCATTCTAAAACCGAACAAACCGCCCCACAATCTATCCATTTAGCACCCCGTTTGTCTCTAAAATAGTCAATCTCTTATGTAATTTTCGGCTATATTTAATTTTTCTT
Organism: Stenurella melanura; assembly: GCA_963583905.1. NCBI lineage: Eukaryota > Metazoa > Arthropoda > Insecta > Coleoptera > Cerambycidae > Stenurella > Stenurella melanura. The sequence goes on along the minus strand of OY757314.1, from coordinate 30,518,111 downwards.
GAATGTTTATATCTTTATGATTCGATCATTTTACTGGGTTCATTAACATTTTCACCCTGTACATTTCTCTCTAAAAGTATATCTCATTTCTTCATTGGCAATCCAGTAACTACTTTGCAAATATTAATTTACTTCATCAGATTATTTTAAAGATATAATGCTAATAGACAGACAGATTTTAGACCGACAGACAGACGAAATTAAAACACTCTGATTTTAGGAAAATCTACGTGGTCTGAAACATGAAAATCTGAATCTCGGAGAGTGATTTTTTTATGTTTACAGTAATTCTCTTCGGTACTCCAGGATAATAAAAACCCTGATTACTTATTTTCTAAAATTGTAATAAAATATGATACATATAGAATATGGCTGTTGTCACACCTCGGACGGTCATACTATATAACAAATACGACCCAATTTCAGCAGCGAATATATTATACAGTTTCGATATCTTGCACATCTTCGTATTTTTGTGTGCTTAATCAATGCTATCTTGCTCTAAAATTATAATATGGCACAGTTCATATAAAACCTGAGAGTTCACCCAGTATGATGGCCTATTTTAAATAGGGAGTATTCAACGAAGTTCTAAAATGTGTTAAGTTATCGTGTATATAAAAATCATTTAGACATACCTCTACACACTATCACACACTCACACATACATACAGTTTGGCGAATATTTCTTATTCAATAGAAACTAATTATAAGTAAACATATTTTAATAGTATACAAAATTATATTTTTGTTAAATTATGTCACGTTGATTGTTCATACCCAAAAGACTCCGAAATACTTAGAGTATAATATCTAGAAGAAAACTGGTATTGATAGAAAACATTTTTATGCATCTAATCTTCTGCAAAGAAAATTTATTAATTCGATACTGCTTTTTTAGTATAAATATATACTCATTGATTTTCTTGGGTAGTACTTCTTTACATAATATAAATGTTAGATTGTAGATTGTAGATTGTAAGGGGTCCCTTGGCTCTAAATTTCTTGTGAATTACCCTACAATTAGTTGTATCTGTTCTTCTTCGATCTATTGAACTTCTTTCACATAATTAACAGGAACTTAGTAGCAATATCTAAAGTATATCCTATAATAAACAACAGGTGCTGTAAATTAATTAAAGCAAAATATTTTTGTATATGTATTGCAAATTCTCCACTTGAAAAGAAAATGTAAATATATGTTATAATTAGTTTTTTCCCTCAGATTACTGGCCTTACAGGCAGTGTTTTGGCCATAATTAATAAAACCAGTATTTTATGCTAATGCAGTTATAAGTATAACAATTTGGAACGTTATTCCAATTATTCCATCATGTGTGTGTATAATAGTAAATAGGGAAACCGGTCTCCTTGCCTTCCTTTACACACTGTTATTCCATCATTCCTGGAACTTACTTACTGCTTAACAAATATTGATTTTATACATTGAATGTAAATACATACTTACAGGTCACCTTTTTCATTAACACTAGTATTCCACGAAATAATGGTTAAAATCTAAATTAATTGAAATTCCCTAATGTTTAAACATTTGTGTTTATAGAATTAATAAAAATATTATTTTTTTTTCTTAGGTGCTGGTATATATTCTTGACAAAATTGTGTGGATGTTGTTAATAACCGCTTTAACAACCCAGGCGTTGCAAATTGCTGGTATAATGGATACCCCAAAAGGACTCCAGGAAATCACATACACACAGGTATATTAAATTTACTACAATAATCTAATATGCAGAGTATTTTGCAACTAAGTAAATAAAGAGTAACTACGTGTGTTGTTATTGAGAACATACGCAAATTTAAAGATCTGCGATTAAGACCTGTCGACTCATCATAGCTTTGACTATATCAGACTTCTTCACAAATTGAAGACTGGCTCGAGGCAAGGAAAAGAGAGTTTTTGCTCCTTATTACGCCAAACAGCCTGCTCCTTCATTGCCGCCCACACACCTTTATGAGTTTCAAATTATGTTGATGCAGCTTGCAAGTATTTCAATAGTTCAGCATCAGCTTAGAAGTCACTTTGTTTGATCTGGGAGCAGTCGGAACTGCCTGGCTGTGACCACATATATAGAGATGCTTATTACTAAGACTTCTTTTGAGTTTTTCGCTTGCATACAGTAGGATGGCATATGCCTCTGCTTCGAATGTACTAAGTTACTTGTGAAGTATAATTTTAGTCTGAAAGTCATTTTTCGTAGTACTTCTGGTTCAAGCGGAAATTAAATATTTATGACTTTATAAAATTTTGCTAGCCAGAAAAACTTAAGCAGCTATGAGAGCTTTGTTCCTTCATTTGTTTTATGTAAAAATGGAATAATTTATGACCGATATAACATTCTCAACCGCCGCTTTCTCGAAAACTGTCAAATATAGATATAGGGAGTGTTACGCATTTTATAACCAGAATTACTTAAGCAATCTAAATTTTGGATAATATACAGGTTTGTCCGTTGAAAATAACAAAATTTGTTCTTTTTCCGGTAAACCGGGTATGAAAATTAGAAGTCAGAGCAATCAAAATGTGCAACTGATTCAATGATACAACTTGGCAAAGTTTCAAATAGATGTCTCTTTTGACAAGAAGGTTATAGGCTGGCTAATAATATCAGTCACCCAGTATATGAAATATATTTTTTTGCGAATTGATGGATGAAGAAAAATTTCTTTGGGCAGGCTACTTGGAAAATGTCAACCTCTCAAACAGCAAACAGTTCTCATGGTAATGACAAGAGAATTTATCGACCAGAAATATTGTCCATCTGTAGTTAGTTTTACTATTAATGAAAGTGCACGCTAGCTAATGGGTCGCAGAAGCTCCGTCAATTAAATAATCTCGAATAGCGTTCTTCATGAAAATTAGTTACGTGAATAGTGAAAGTAACACAAATATCTTCTATATTCTAAATATATGAAGATTCGGGGAAATATTAGACTGTTACGTTCACTCTCTGACGTCTTAATTGACATTGGTTCTAAATAAACAAAAACTAACAATAAAAAATTGTCATATTATTAATTTAATAGATTAAATATGCAGATGAACAAAAATAAGAACTATATTGTTATGATAATCAACCAGTATATATCCCCATAAACCATTAGTCAGTAGATAATGAGTGACAAATATTAATTTTTGTTATTATTCTGATGCAAAGCAATTGAGACCTTGACTTCTAATATATCCCAAGTTCCTGTACTCTTACTAGTTTGCCTTACTTATTTAGCCCTATTTACCTTCAACTCTTCAAGTGAATGAGTTCTAAATATAATCTAGTTCCAGATCTTGTTATAAAACATACGTGTACAAAATTTCAAGTCAATATTTTAAACTGTTCCAGAGTAATCGTGTGTACAAAAATAAAGTTACTGACCGCCAGACGATCTTTTTTTTATTCATTGTTTTGTGTAAACCAGGAGTGTCTATGCAAAACCAGACATGTCCATTAAAATCAATTCTTTGTTATTCGCTGAAACTAATTCACAGTTGTATTGTTTTTTCTGGACGCAAAAACATTTTTTTCTTCTTCAATTCTTTGGGACTTCCTGCCACATGTATGTTTTCTTTTTAAGCGGTGTCTGAAAACTACCCCGCACGGAACATATGGAAATTGGCCCCCGGTTAAAGTGTTTGATACTCGGGGATATTATCCAAATATCGATGTTGATCAAAAGTCTCTATGGGCTCAAGGTTGGAAATTGGACGGTTTTCCAGATATCGGGGGTGTAAAGGGGGATGCTCATTTCTTGTGGGAAGTGGCCCCCGCTCCAGTAAAATTCGCTGGAATCGACATATGTTATTCCTCTCGACCTCCTGATCAAAAGTTCTCATAGACACAAGGCCGGTAAATGCACAATTTTTTCGATATCGGGGGTTCAAAGTCGACTTTGCAACCCCCGATATCTGGAAAACTGTGCATGTACCGGCCTTGTGCCCATGACAAATTTTGATCAGGAGGTCGAGTGGAACAACATATGTCGATTCCAGTGAATTTCACTGGGGGTCACTTCCTATAAAGGAAATGAGCGCCCCGCTTTGCATATATCTAGAAAACTGTCCATTTTTCAAATTTTACTGGAGCGGGGGCCACTTCCCACAAGAAATGAGCATCCCCCTTTACACCCCCGATATCTGGAAAACCGTCCAATTTCCGACCTTGAGCCCATAGAGACTTTTGATCAACATCGATATTTGGATCATATCCCCGAGTATCAAACACTTTAACCGGGGGCCAATTTCCATATGTTCCGTGCGGGGTCCTTTACAAAATATTACAATTAACCAGTATGTTACTGGTAAATAACCTTTACGCCTGTGACTTTTACGTCAAGGGATCAGTTAGAGGTTGCAAGACATTTTGGCCCTAATTAAGATCACAAAAACAGAATGTTGTTATTTCAGAAATGACGAAGATTTTGGTTGTGATGGACATATCTAATTTTGTTTGAGCGTGATGATGGACATGTTTAATTTTATTTTAATCTGTGGATACACATCGTTGCTTTTCAATTAGTCCATGTTTGAAATTTTAAAATTTTGTGCAATTATTAAGGCAAATAAAATCTACGATGCAATAAAAGTTATTTTTATTCAGAAAGAACAAAAACTCAAAAACGATAATACAAGAAAAATAATAGTAAAATAAATGAAACATTCCTAGCAAAATATATCATTCCTAATATTATTTCGAAAAATAATTATAGACCTATAAATAATAAAAATCTAAATATGAATTTCACAGTCCTGTTCAATACAGTCGCATTATTCTTCGTCTTCTTCTTCGGGAGCTTCAACTTCTGCACCATCGTCTGATGATGTCTTTGAATAAATACAAATAAGGAAGGTCCTCTCACTTTATTTCTTCTCCCTCATTATTAACTTGCTTCGTAAGTAACTGTTCAACATTTTTTCTGTTGAACTCCTATTTCCTAATGGAAGATTTTGCAATCTCACACCCTTATCAGTTTTCCCTTTTTTGCCAAGTTTTTAAAGTATTGGCTTAATTCTACAACACAGAAGGTATAAGAAGCTAGCTGTACAGTTCTATATCGACAGAACAAGTTAGGCCAATATCTCTAATAGAGTATCTTGCGCCCTCTATCATATTGTTTGCAACTTTAATATCCTAAGCTTTAACCGCTGCCTAATTAATCACTACTTCCACATTCAGATTTTCCATCCAAGTCTCTTTAAGGGAAAATACTTGATTATATTTGCACTTTAGTATGTGGAAATAATTGGTGGTAGAATTTTCAAAATACTTGAGGCAGATGTCATAAAAAAATGTGATCTAGTTCCAGACATCTCCTTGGTATATATATGTACCAAATATCAAGTTAATAGTTTAATTTAATTTTATCAACCACTTTAATAATGGTGGTTGGGGGATGGAAAATATTATAAAATAATTTAATGCCTTGGCTTCTAATATATATACCACATCTCAAGTTTCTGTGCTTTCACCAGCTTGCTTTACTCATTTCCCCCTATTTACCTGTACTTACCCCCCAACCCTTCAACGGAATCATCTCCAAATATAATCTAGTTCCATATGTAGTTATAATATATACATGTATCAAATTTCAAGTCAATATATTAATTGTATTTTATCAACCTTTTCACAAATGGAGTGGGGATAGTGGGGGAGTTAAAAAATATTATAAAAAATCTGAGGCCTTGGCTTCCAGTATATACATCAAATTCCAAGCTTCTGTACTCTTACCAGCTTCCTTTACTTATTTTACAATATTTACCCTTATTTAGTCTTCAACGGAATAATAACAAAATATGATCTAGTTCCAGGTGTCGTTATAATATATATTTGTACCAAATTTCAAGTGAATATATCAATTTTGTTTTATCAACCCCGTTGATAACGAAGTGTGGGTGGTGTGGGGGTATAGAAATATTACAAAAAAATCTGAGGCCCTGACTTCTAGCATAAGAACCAAATCCCAAAATTTTGTACTCTTACCAGCTTGCTTTACTTATTTTCCCCAGGTCCAGATCTCGTTATAGTACATACGTGAATAAAATTTCAAGTCAATATATTGAACCGTTCCAGAGATATCGTGCGGACAAAAAAAGTTACAGACCGACAGACAGACAGAACATTTTTTTTTTCTCAAAAGTGCAAAATCTCGATGTGACATTCTAAACCTATCTAAAAGTCAATTATTTTTTTTGGTTGCTTATAATTGTAATGAAACATTCTTTATAGGACTTTGCAAACAACTGAAAAAACTATCTATGAGAACTGAAAGAAAAACTATCTGTAAAATTATCGATTTACAATCTTTGCATTCTTTCGATAATCTGAAGTCTGATTATGCTAGCAATTAAAATCCTGAAATGAATTTGCGTTTCTTATTTGACAATTCTCATTGTAACACTAGTTTCCACATAGTCCCCTACGGTTATGCAGAGTAAACCAGTATCCACATAACCCTCTACGGTCATGATGATTCAGTTCAAAACGAGAACAAAGGCCTAAAATGAATTAATTTACCTACCTCGCCTTTTGGAAGAATGTTTTCATTCAAATGGATTACATTTTCATGAAGTTTACCATTCTGTTTCTTGGAAATTCTTAGCCTTTGAAACGTTTGTAGCCCTCGTTCTGGCCCTCATCAGAGGGGCACATAGCCATTCATACGATGTTTCATGCAAAAACAAAGACAATTACTAAGTTTCTTGACATTAATGTTTGACATTAACTGAATAATATATAGGTGAAAATCTGTTTTTTCAGAGAGGCGTAATAGAAAAGTCTGTACTTACAGTTAGTTCAACGAAAACATTGCCTTGCTGTAGCTATGGGCAATGGTACACAATAAACACAGAATATATAACATAACATAACCACTTTACTGATTCTATTAGCAATTATTAATTACTATATACAGATATTTACAAATATATGGCGACTTTAATTTATACAGCCTACACGGCCAAACCGCCTGCTACGCCTTTTTTTCCAGCGTCTCCTCTCAGCCAGAGCCAGCGTACCCTATCTCGTCTACTATTGGTTAAACTTGGCCATACAAGCTACTACGCTATTGGTCAAGCATTTGTCATGACTAACCGATAAGATTTAAATGCATATAATGCTAGGATCAGCATCTTATAATTTAAATTTGAATAATAAATAGAATACAATAATTATAGTGTTTCAAAACGTGAGCGTTACATTCTTAGGGGGGCTAAGTAACAACCGATCACGATCGGTCAGAGATAAACATCTCTTACCCCTCATGTTGGCTATGAGCTGAGTTAAAATTTAGTCGCAGACTTCAATCCGCCATATTGGATTTCTCTAAAAATTGTCAGATTGAAATAAAATTGAAAATGTACACATAGCATTGATGATTTCGATCTGCCACCTTGCTGCAAAAAAGGCGCATCATTTAACTGTACTTCAGGATTTAACTCTTTACAACATGTACGTTTATACTATTATCACGTACATCAAGTCCAAATAGTTAATAGAATTTTGAAGGAATTATTTGGGCTACTGGGTACGTCAGTTCCTGAATTCACCATCGGCGGGTTATTCTTACTATGTAAATTAAATTTCATAAAGTTGCTTCTGTCTTATTAAGATACGTGATAATGCATAATTTGAGCTAAGTAAATATTCCACTAATTGTCATTACCATACAATGTCAACTTTCACATACAATTTCTCTCTGGAGGAAAGCGATAAAACATTGCATAATAATATCTTATTTGCATAGTTATAAGCGAAGCTTACTGTCTAATATATCATTTAAATTTAACTAGTGTACTTAACAAACATAATTTTTATACAGTATAACAAACATTTTTAGTTTTACAATTTAATTAAATGCAAAAATTTTTGTATAATTTGTATGGGATATACAATTTAATAGTTATTTTACAAGTCAAATGAGCCACAATTAACCAAAGGTTATAAAATACTCGACCATACCTAATACTTATTTTTATTTGATTAATATTTGTTTTATTTTTAAAATTTTCTTATTTATTTATTCCACATTGACGTATGTCATCGTCAAATAAACTACACAATTTTGCATCCCTTGCTAAAGAGAGAGACGTGGGCAAATTAAATTAAAAACAACACCTCATTGACCGACCTTGCTTGATCTTGACCTTTGCGGCTTGGGTAACAAAACGCAAATATGTATATTATTAGTTTTAAATCACTAGAACTGTGCTATTTGTTTCAACCGTTGGAGTGACTCAAAGCTCTGTTTTGGGGCCCCTGATAATTAATCAATACTGAGTATGTAATAGACGAAGAAACGATACTTGTTATATTATGACTTAAATATGTTGAATGTTACAGTAAATGTAACGTATTGTTATTTTTACTTTCATATGTAGGAAGTATAAGCATATGTCTTGTAATCGTGCAAAACTTCAATTTTAATTTTCGGTTTTGTTTTTTTTTATTCACTAATTTAACGTCGGCCTATTCCGGCTAATAAGGCCAATCACTGATGCCAGGAGGCAAACTACCCCCAACCAGAAAATTTAGCCGAATCTCTTCTCTATCGAAGAGTAGGAATATCTCAGTTGCCTGAAATTTTATGAACAAGCAACCGACTGCTTTACATCCCCTCCGAAGGATGGAATATCCGCTATGTAACCCCCGTCTCAAGTTGCATACCTTCTACGTATGCGTTGATATACAAGCCATTAGAAGGTGGAGCAAAATGCTTTATTTACCTGGACTCCCATCCAAGTACTAACTGCGCTCAAAGTTACTAGTTTACACGTTTTGCCTCCTGTTGAATTCAAATGGGTTAGTTTTAAAAAATGTCTGTCCGCCTGTCGTCCGTGATCGCAGCTAGAGCCTAAACCAGTGGATTAATTTTGATCTTTCTCTTGCGTATTCAGTTGCATCTCGAATTGAAATTGCAAAATCTGTCTTAATGTGTAAAGAAACTACTTGAAAATTGGTATGAAGACTTTTAAAAAGGCGTAAAACGTTTCTCTCACTAAGATGGCTCTAACAATATTTCTTATTAATACTTAATTTGATACACAGGGTGGACCAATAATAATAAGCCATAGTGCAGGGGTAGATTCTTTGGGCTAAGATATGAGGATATAACCAAATATGCTTTGGTAAAATGTTGTTGTGGAAAAAGATACAGGGTATCAAAATTTAAATAATTTTTTCATTTTTTTTGCAATAACTCAACAGCCTTTTCGCCAAATTTGCTAGAGGAACTTTTTTTATTCCAAGAAGCAACAATTTATGTATTACATCACTTTAGATCATAGAGGGCACCGCAGCACCTGTATCTGATGATGAAACCCAATTGCTGCAACTTAGAGTGAATTTTCGATATGGTCTATGTCTTGTCTAATTCTTTTCATAAAAGATTTTCTTACAATGAAAAATACATTTTCCTGTCCTCTAATTAAATTGGCTGGCTTTTGTATTTTATCCCACAGTTCTTCTCTGGAAATGATAGTATCTGCATAGACTAAGGATTTCATATGTCCCCTCACATAGTAATGCAAATGATCATAATCAGGACTCCTTGGTGGCCAAGCAAACTCACTTCCTCGACCGATCCATCAGCGTGGGAAAGTCTCATCAAGATAATTCCTGACTTCAGTGGAGAAATGAGGGGGAGCTCCATTTTGCATAAACCACATTCTGTTCTGTATGTCTAGCATCAAAGCATGTAATATATCAGCAAAAGCATTTTGAAGAAAAAACAGATAAGACTGTCCGTTTAAATTTGGAGGAAGGACAAATGGTCCCAATAACTGATCGCCGATAATACCACGCCAAACGTTAATTTTAAATTCTGGCTGAAAATGCATTTCCTTAACGGCATGAGGATTTTCTACTTCACAGTAATGGATATTTCTCCAGTTAAATACGCCTCAGCGATTAAAAGTTGCTTCGTCGGTAAATAAAATGTTCTTAACAAAATTTCGATCCCTGTTGTGTTTATTTAAAACAAATTGATAAAATTGTAGCATTTGTGGAAGATCCCTTACGTAAGTTTTACACAGGAGTGAAGTGATACGAGTAGAAGCGTTATTTGCATAAGATTCTTAGAACAGATTGTTTACTCACCCCTGTTGCTGCTGATAAACGACTTCTTGATCTGGAATAATTCGTTTCGGTCGTCCTACATCATTTTTATGGCGAAACAAACTCGTTTCTCCCAAACGACGAAACAGATCTTTCAAAATCTTATGGTCTGGCTGTATTCTATTTGGATATTGAAATGAGAATCTCCTCGTTGTAGCACGTCCGTTAAAATTTTCTTTTATGTAAACACATATTATAATATCCCTTATTTCCCTATTTGAAAAATTACTGTCATTTTAAATAAAGAAGTTAAAGAAATAAGCTCGAGGAACACAAGAACAAAATAAAATGATTATTAAATGACGTACATGACAGAACTAAAACGTAACCAAAGCACACTTTTCAATAAATACACTTTGTTTCATTAAATTTGAATTTGTCTTTCAAAAAATTATTCAAATGTTTAACGGCAGTTTCCTCGAAAACGGTTGGAGTTATCAAGTTCTACCAAGTGTACCTTTTATACGTAGAAATGACGCCCTCACCAAATTTTCTGGTCGAAAGTATCACAACGTTTCGTCCAAAAAAAAATACGAAAAAAATTCCTCATCAGATACAGGTTCTGCGGTGTCTTCTATGATCTAACGTGATGTGATACATAAATTATTGCTAAGAGGCTATTGAGTTATTGAAAAAAAAACGAAAAAATAGCTTGAATTTTGACACCCTGTATCTTTTTTCAAAGCAACATTTTACTAAAGCATATTTGATTATATCCCCATATTTTGGCGAAAGAATCTACCCCTGCACTGTGGCATATTATTAATGGTCCACTCTGTATAAAGCATATTCTGAGAAAATAAAATAATTTCTGTACACAATAACCTTAGTCAACTATAGTGTACTGCATAATAGACCTACTCCTATATGGAATAGGTCATCCGAGTTGAGCCGGACCCTTAACAATAATGATGACATTACTAGACTTAATTAATTAAACAAAATTTTTATGATTATCTTATAGTAATTTGATGAATCGTTGGTAAAATAAAAAAAAAATACGCACCACGCAAGTTATTTCACCCAATAAGTGCTACGCTTATTTTTTCCACGATTTTCTCAAAAACTTTTAGTCATATTTTAAATAAAAAAAGTTGCCCCTTCATCATTTTGTAACAGCCACCGTTACCGTGTTTACATTAATCTGGGGGTTGTCAATTTTATGGATTATATTCACAAAATTAATTTACCCCTTTCATTTCTAGTCAAATTTATCTTACTGTGACACTGCCAAGGAATGATCGTCAATCTACACAACGAGTTATTAAAAAAATCTGAGTTAGGCAATTCTGAGAGACATGTGGGTACACTCTGATATGTTACAATTCTAAAACATTCCCCTTCTTCTCCTCAGGCGTGCAGATTCTTTACTTCGCATTGATCTAACCTTTTTGACTTGACTCTCCACTAGTTAGCAAATAAATAAAACAGATTTTTTTTTATTTACAACAAAAGAAACCCGAAATAATCGATTGAGAAACATAACAAACAAGAAAATGATATTACTTAAAATTTAACAAATATAATCAAAATCTGTTAATGATAGAGTCGGTTACAATAAAACACAAACTGATTACCTGTGGAGTAGAAAAGAAACTGTACAATTAACGACCATGAAGTTAATAATTCCAAAAATTAGTTACCAAAACATCAGTTACCAGCGGCAATTTGAATGGGTTAAAGTTTACTTTGAAATTTAATTACATACAATAAGATACATTTTAGGGCAAAACCGCGACAATCACAAATATACAATTTGGACACTAATAAATTACTATGTTAAAAGTATGACAATGTTACACCACCAAAACCTTAATCAATGGGTCGGCACCCATCCCCTATAACTAAGTTGACCTGGCAGCTGGCGTCATCTACAGTACAATATGGAACAACATAACTTCCCATAAATATCAAACCTTCTCTTAACAACTTATCCTATTCTATATCTACAGCTATCTAATTTTTCCAGTGGATGTGAAAAAATCCTTTTATGTTTAGATTCCTGCTGATCTTTATCAATTAAGGGAAAAACCTCGCTGCTGGTTCCCTGCCTATTTTAAAGTAAAGTTGGGGAATCTGTGAACCAATTACATTTACGAGTCTACTTGTGCCCTAACTAATTTAAATATTACCCCGTTCTCGATTAATTGCCCCCGCGTTTCTGACATTTCTAATAAGACGGTTTGATAATGATGGGAATGAAACTTTCCCGTGCTCTGGTGGATGGTTTTGTGGTGGTGGAAACACTTCCGATTTGGAAAATATACTACAGAATACTTTATAGTTATTACCGAAAAAGTTTCTGTCACAGGCACGGAACGACTGTGAAATTGTAAATTTACATAAGCTTATTTACTTCAGATTAGATTCAGATTTAGGAAGGAGGAACTGGCCTTGGTGTGGACCCCTTAGTATAGCTATCAGCTCTTGACTTTTCCTAGCCAAGCAGTTGGAATCTCAGACTAGCAAGACCCTCAGAATAACACAATACATGGACTGAGGTTTCATCTGCTTCTTGGCAAACTCTACATGTTGCATACTCCGCCATACCCATTAGACTCAGATGTCTATCAAGTCAGCAGTGACTTGTTAGAAGACCCACTATTTACTTTTAAAAACCCTCCAACATTACCTTGATCCGAGTTTTTAGTGCCCATGAACTGGCATCCTAACTTTCTACAAAATGTCGCGCTATGCTATGAAAAATGATTTCTTTACCCTTTGTTACATTTATTACAATGTATCTTTATCTCGCTCCTCAATATACTTAGATATCAACTAACAGTTAAAAGTTTCCTCTGCATATTTTCACATTTAGTCAACTTAGATATTTCTACTCTTATTAAACTTTAAGATATTTTGTTAAGAGATATATGGTAATGATAGCATAATAAAATTTGAGAACAATTTATTTTTCCCCTTTAGAACTAGAGCCAATTTAATGAATAATAAATGATAATAATAATAATCCGTGTACATTTAGTGTTAAATATTTATTCATAATAATTAAACTACTCGAAGAACTAGTATGAATTTAAACAGGACTCTAAGCAGATAGCAGCGACTAAAAAAATTCACATGGATTCGTTAATACGACGACGACGCGACGCTATGACACTCCTCAATAACAGTTTGTGGCCTTAAATAAAATGTTTGAACGGTACCATATTTTAAACTGGAATCTTACTTTGTGAAAAAGCCACAACTAAACTCGGTTTCCTGCAGAACCAATAAATTATAATTTGAGAAACTGGGCCGCTGAGCGAGAATAAAACACACATCCAACGTGCAATAATAATCACGCTGTTAATGTTGCCTCTGAAACTGAAACTTTTGATTTCATAATTCGCACTAGTCCTGAATTTACTAATTACATGCCTGCCAATATTCTTGACTAAAGATGACGGCCTCGGATGGTTAGGGATCGAGCTTGAGTTCTTTGTCCCAATCGTCGCTGTAGATTTGAACCGGCCTCGTAAGCGGTAGGCCTTTTTTGCCTACCCTACTCGCAAGTACGGATGATGTAGGTTATGTTAGCAGACCTGCCCTGGTCCTGGCTGTCGGATCCTGCCAGCTGGGTTGTTTCTTCTGTCTTGGTCTTCTTTCTTCACTGGCATGTCGGCTCCCGGGAGCGTATTTCATCTGTAGTGAGGGAGAACGGCTGTTAAGCCCTCTCGGAGTTTTCAGGGGTTTGGGAGGTGTTGACTAGTCGGAAGCTCAGAGTGCTAATTGGCATCATGCGCTCGGATTTCGTTGGAAGGAAGTATGAACTATGTAGCTCAAGGATTGTGTTCGGCCAAAGACGCCTATTTTAGCGTCATAACGGTTAAGTTATACTTACCCGTTATCCAGGATCTGAAGCTTCGGCCTCTTGTGCCTCGGAGCGTCGTTGGGGTCATAGTCAGTCACCTGTCTTACCAGCGGATTGCCATGCTCTGCTTCACGGGCGTATAGATTTTTTGCCCTGTCCTGGATAACTTCAGTTACCGGGATGTATTCCAGGTCTCTGAATATGTCGGCGTTTCTGACAAACCTAGTTGCATTCATGGCGCATCTAGGTGCGTGTATTCTGTTCAGGTTGGTGACTGCTTGGTATCCTCACGCAACAGAGGTATATGTCAGAATAGGTGCAATGAGGGTCCTGATAAGCATGAGCTTGTTCCTCAGGTTGAGTTGGCTCTATCTACCTATCATAGGGCAGAGTAGAAATTGCATGCCACGTTGGCGCATAGCACATCGTACATCGCACATCGCTCATAACACAAAGCACATCGCACAGCACCAGCAGCGTTCATCGGTCTTTACATCAATATAGAGTTAGGTTTATTAAATATCTGGTTTAAGGTGGCAATTTCCTAGAAAGAGACACCCGATAGGGAAATATTATTTGTTACCATAACTTTTTTTCTCAGTACGTATATTTAAGAAGGAAAGATTAACATAATTTTTAAATTTAAGTCTAGCTATTTTGCAAAACACTGAAATTACTGAGTGAAGATTCATAGAAATAGTCTTGTAATGGTTCTACTTAGGTACTCTTATTTTAAAATATGCCTACTAAGAAAAAAAAGTTATGGCCAAAAATAATAAATATTTCCCTATTGGATGTCTCTTTTTAGGGAATGGTCTCCTTAAATAATATGGAAGGTAATACAGTTATTGGATATTGGTTTTCCATAGAGTAATCGGTTGGAAATGTATGTTTACTGCGTAGTCTGGAGGAAAAGCAAACGTATTTCTTTGTAGTATTTTTACATGCTGTTACATGATTTTAACGCCCTTGAAATGATAAGTTAGTTTCTCTCTTTCCACTGTAACTTTTTTAAATGCTCACGATTTCTACTTGAGCAAATCAAATGAATTAAAAACGTTCCCTTTCGTTTAATCAGTAATACTTTTAGTAGATTTTGCAGCGACCTCGATATATCTATTTTATATCAACCTTAATGATATAAAAACAAGTGTTTTAAATTAAATATTGATTACTACATGTTTTATTAATTTAAATATAATTGGTTACGTTTAATATAGTATAATTCATTAACTGCATTACGTGTGAAATTGATTTACCCGTCACGAGCAATTACATTAGTTAATAATTGATATTTTGCTTACTATGTGTATATTGTTTCTACGTTAATCGCAGAATTGAAGAGAATATTGTATTTGTCAGGTGTTTTCCCAAAACAGTAAATACCGCGTAGCTCGTAGAAAACCGTATATTTTCTTTTCAGTTCTATTCTCTTCTGTTCAATTGACCTGGGTATTTCAGAAAAGTGAGGAAAACTAGCACTATGAGGAATCAACATGTTGGTAATTGATTTCTGAAACATTTGAGATAAAGACATACGGATATTCTGTTTGAAAAATTTGAGTCACGACAGTTTATAAAAGTAGATATTTCAGTCATTGTGGAAAACACTGTAGAATTAGGTTCAAGATTGAGAGGCTTAGAAATTGGTACAGTGCCTTAACTTATATTCAACGTAAAAAAATGGTAAAATTACTAAAAATGCGTTATTTATAGATTTTAATCTTGACCGCCGTATAGGAAAAAGCGGAATAACACTTTTAAATTAAAACTTAGAAACATTAAACATTCACAAAGCATGTTTTAAGGCAAAACTGCAGCCTTAACAATATTGAAATTTTAGAAAAAGAATTAAATTAACACCAAATAATGATACTTGAAATAGTAGAGTGTGACTGTGATACAGAATTCAAATGAAATATTTTAGTTTATTGAATTAATTATACTTCTTTCTTGAATTGTTTCCACCAAGATCAGAAAATAACGTATTTAAATAATTATATTTCACACGACCATTTATTAACACAAATTTCTAATAATTAATATCTATATAAATTAAACTGTCGCAATAAAAACAAAAACAAACTGCTAAGTACAACTGAAATATGAAATCCAGCAGTGCATTGGTTCAGTTAATTACTTGGTTTCACGAATGGATGGAATGGCCGGGAGCGCGGAGGATAATTCCAGAATGGCCGATCGCATTGGGGTCTTTCTGACCCTACGCGACAGTTAATACAGCTGGTGTTAATACATCTGGATTTTTTATATTTGTAAAACATTAACAGTAATATACATTTTCTGCTGCATTTTTTGAAATTTGTTGTATTAAAGCTTTTAAGAAATGGATAAATTTTTAAATTTTTTTTCAACAGATATGAAAAACTTGTTCATTGCCAAGTAGGTATGAGAAAAAGCAACATCGGCCAGGGGCATAGTCGGTACTGATGTTTTCCCGAGCCGGTACATCCTACCCCATTCGCCAGTGGTTGGGTCAAAATAATATAGAAATATACCTAAATGTAAAACTAGTGTAGAGATATTTATTAATAACACTTTGAAGTAATATATGTCCAATATTACAAAAGCAGGTAAAAAATACGGGTATTATAGTTCTCCGATGATGGATTATAAACCAAAATACAAATTAGATGTTTTTCTGTAAAAATATATATAAGTTAATTATAAATTCAGAGATTATATGCATTTTGTGTTATGAAAAACTTTAGGTACATTTTTGATCGTAAAAACTATTGGAAACTCGGAAAATATGCATTGCTTTTAAATTGACCGAAAATCTAGGATCCATCAAGTTAGTCCTATATTTACAAATTCAAACAATAAATATATGATTAAAAATTTATTTAATATCCTTCAAGACACCAGCGTGAAATGTTCCCTAAGAAAACACATGTAACCGAAAATTTCACACATCACTTTCTTAGCCAATGAGAAGTTTGTTTTTGGTTTCGATACCATATCAACTCAAAAAATTTCCGGAAATGTTTTACCCTTTATGAGCGAAATTAATAAATGGGAAGTTTTCTTTCAAATTCGACATTTGCTTTTACATAAAAATACATATTTAGGTGAGAAATTTTCTTACCGTATCCCCCGCGTGCATGAATTAATTGTAGGAAATTTTTCTCGTACAAGAAAATTCATATACTCAAAAAATGTCCGGCAATAATTCAAGCACTTGATAGATTGCAAGTGATAATAAAGCAGTTTTTCGATTATTAATATTTGTATTCGACTTTAATGTAATGAAATTATTTAATACTGTATCACAAGTAGTTAGCCAAGAGCAATGAAAAACTTAAGTTAACAATTATTTGCATTTATTATACTCTTCCCAAATACAGAACGAGGAATGCATTGCATCTGATCAGCACGTTTCTAAAACCGGTATATCATTCTAATCGTAGGGAATACATCCGTCCGTTCGTCCGTCCCTCCGTCTGTGGATACTTATCATTTGCTCGATCTGCAATCAAAATAATCATTTTGTTGTAATCTATGCTTAAACCATAATCGGAGCTTATTATCTGAAGCCTGCCCAGCATGTATACGAGCTCATCCTAGCTTGCTGCAATTAAGGTAGTATCATCGAAAATCTCAGATTAGAAATCTTCCTTATACCTATAGACACTTCACTTTGTCGGTCTCACCACGTGTATGCTATAAATATTAAAAGAATTGGTGACATAACACAGCCCGGTCTGATGCCTTTACCAATGCAACATTTATCGCAGTTAGTATTATCTACTGTTGCTTTAAAATTATGGTAAAGCATAATTTATGTAAAACAATGGTTTACACGCCGTGAAGATCATCCTATATGACTGATACGCTACAATTTCGATATAAAGCGATTCACCATGCTATTTTATGTGTTTTCTAAATTTTATAAAAGATTAAGTCTAACACAAAAGTTATCGTGTTTACAACAAACGGCCTACTCATACGCACACATTATCATGTTCTACTATTTCCTTAGATAATTAATACAGTAAAATGTCAATTCTTACAACATTAACATAAATACTCCACATAAACTACATGCAAATTCTTTCAGTGTTACAAATAGATTCTAATCACAACTCTTTTTTTAGGGAAACGAATATAATTACCAGCTGTCCGTGGGAGGATCAGATGTGAGAGGAAAACGTCAAGCTCAAGAAAGATCTCAAATTATAGACAGCCTCTTTAATGTAAGTATAAAATAGTAATGTATGAACAGAACCTTGTTAATTTGAGGTCAATGGTTTAGAATGCATTCAGTAGGAAATGACTTTCTTTGAAATGCATGAGATCTTGAGGATGTTCCACTTATATGGTTGATGTAAATTAACGAGGACGATAGAACAACAATTTAAATTTCAAACAACGTAAATGTATTTATTCACTAAACATTACATATTATTCAGTTTAAATGATACTAAATCGATGGTAAGAAGTATGCCTTCCAGCTACGTGACATGCAATTAAAAAGTTATTCTTAAATATTCATGCTTTTGAATTAATACTTTTAAATTAACGTACATGATGAAAAATTAGCTGAAACAATATATTAAATCAAAGAGGTATGCGGATCTGTTTGTAATAGTACAAGAGCTAGCTGACACTTTTGTATCACGTAGAGAAATTATAAATTCTTTGTCTTAGAGAATCTCAGATAAGGAAAGTGATATGGGAATTTTTCTTATCAGTGGAAATTTCACTAGATAATTTGTGAATATCGAAACTTTATAAAATAAAATACCAAAATTCGCCAACAACTACCTCACTATTAGCTCTGTCCCACCACTGCATAACCTGTCAAATATACCAACACTGTAAAGCTTCATACTCTGCAAGCTAACATCCAACGTTGTTAGCTTCCTGATAAGATTAGGTAACTTTGCATTAACTAACCCCCCCCTCATTTTACTATATTTACACTTCCTACACGCCTCTCGCTCAATCCAGTTGCAGAAATAAAAAACAAACAAAAATTATTTTTTAATACCTATTAAAAAATATAAGTACATACAGTATTTAAAAATATTAAAAGACATGTATATATCAAATTACAGCAAAATAAACCATAAAATCATAAAAATAGTACTTTATATACTAAAAAAGTGAAGAAAAGATCTGCTAGTATACATAAATATACTACATGTAGTAGATAACCACCAAATCCAAAGCCTAGGCTATCCAAAAGAGGTTACATAGTAGAAAAAACATAAATATCCCTACCTTACTTACAGTCATTGCCAGTGTCGGAGCTGGGGATTTAACCCAGTACGCGATAGACAGTGTAACCAAGTGCGCTCGTTACTAAGACATTTCAGCCAGTTGAGCTTCCGTGTTGGTAAGAACCATAGCATCAATAAACAAGACAAGATGCAGCAGTAAACAATGAGCCATGTAATATTTTATTCTATAATTGTTTTAACCAGTCAAATATTATACCCGAAATACAACTAGTTAGCTTAGAAAGCAAGCAGATTAACATAAATGAAACAGAGAAAGCACATATGGCTGGACACCTCGCAGTCATATCAATGAAACGGCGACTTTCCGAAGTATTCCTGCTAACTCTTAACATTTTTGCAAATTTTTGACAACATTGCATTTCGTTGGAAAAAGTAAAAAATGTGTCTTCTCGCTATTTAATCACTTTCGGTGATTTTACAGTTGGAAATCGCTAAGTACCAAACCAATAATCTTTACTGCATCCGAGGTAGTTTCCATGAGCACCAAAAACACTTGAACATTATTACACTATAATATATTACTCGACATTAGTTTCGCTTACCCTGTTGGCGTCACCTGAAGATGATCGACGATCTTCAGATAATCATTTACAGATGATGCTGATCTTGAGATGATGCCAACATGATTAGCGAAAGCGCATTGAGTACTAGTATTCGATTGTAGTACTCAAGTTTTGGTATTTGTAGAAACAGCTTCAGAAGCGGTATGACAATGAAGGTCTCAATTTGTTCATGTATGAGCAACGATTTTTAGCAAGCTCATTCTGTATATTTCAATTTACTCGGAAATTGGCGGCGCTATCGACATTTGACAACGATGCTTTTCGATCGCCATTCCTTAGCAAATCGGATTCTGTAATTTCTTTTTCAAAACAAAGAACATTAAGAAATGTATAAGTTAAAATATAGTACGTATGAATCATAATATGTACGTCACTGGTGAAAGATATAATCTAAAAAAAAGTAAAAAAAGTGTACCTTATTTTAAAAGTAGTATCTATCAAGTTTCTATTTTCATCTTTGACAATTCTCGAATTACATGAGAAAAAAAACAGTTTCTTTACACCACCGTCATTAGCTTCAACGGGCTTGCATTTCCAATCACATATTCTTAGGATTCTTTTTATAGAACTCAAGAAAAATCGCCTCCTTGATTTTTTACATATACTTAGGAAAAAGTAATGCACATATTCAAATGTTTATGAAAAACAGTAAAGTTTGTATTTATTTTCCGAAATATTCATCATTGTTGCAAAATTTAAAACTGAATCAAACTCTAAAGAAAAAATAATTCTGTGGTTCAACTTAAAAGTGGAATATTACCTGAAAATATTGGTTTAACTAAAAAGTTTATATCTGTGTATTTATGTCGTCGAGTAATAAAAAATTAATTTAAAATTTTGATTAGTCGTTACTAGTATCTAAACAATTTTTTTCGCAGAAGATGGATTTATTGCTTTAATGAAATATAGTATCCCCCAGGGGTCAATAAAAGTTGTTGACATTCGAATCAGCCTCATAAATAATTACACAGTATGACACTACAACTAATTACATACCACATATTTTGCTTGATGTGAGGTACCCATATTATTTTTCCACGTTGTGTCAACAGACCGACTAAACATCTGTAGCCTAGAGCCGGATGACATATTATCTAAATTTTTCAGAAGACCAAATAAAGCTTCAGTCCGTCTGTCACAGGCGCTTTTCTCAGAGAGAGAAACAAGTTGTGGCCCAATTCCACCCGTAAAGTACAAATAGTAGAATTTTGATGGGGATTAGTTTGAGGGACATACAAAATATTTTCCAAGTCGTCATGTCGGTTGTCAACAGAAATCTTGTTAAAGCACGAATTCAAAAATATTTTGTTTGTCATTTGATGTATTTTTTTTTTACATTTCTGAAAAAACGCCTAAAAGTTGAGGTCTTCCCAGCCAAAAGTATTGCTAAGAAAAATCTGCAAAAAATCATGAACATTTTTCAAAGGCGGATCAATTAAAAAAAAATCAAAATTTTTAGTGGACTTTCATCTAGTTCCAATACGGTAAATGAAATATCTGTATGTACCAAATTGCATGTAAATCTGCAAAACCTATGCAATTATGGAGTCTCCATATTGAATTGTTAATATCTGAAATCAGATTTGGTATCAGCTACTCCGAAAATACCTAGTTTCCAATTTTAACACAATTTTAGCAGTGGCGCCTCCACCATGTTTTCGCATATTCTCAGAAAGAGAAAATCTCTTCCGATTCTTCCTCACCTTATACTAGACATAGCTTAATAAAACTCATAGGGCACCTCCGAATAGTACATTTCGCAAAGGACTTCCTTAGAAATCGCTTAAACCATTCCAGAGGAATGATTGAACAAACATAAAAAAAACAGGACTTTAAACACTGTAGCTATGGGGCCTATGGCAACTTGTATTGGACAATGCTTCTATTAACTATTAGGCATTGGAACAAAATAGTAATAAATGAACCTAGTATATACAGTCTTCTAATTTGAAATATAACAGAGATGGTTACTGATATCATATATTGCACTCTCGAAGCAGAGGGAAAAATATAGCCCTGTTTTCAGAGACAGAAATTGATAAAAACCGGTCACTAAATGTTATATGGCTGAAATTTTCAGGATTTTTGTTGGTGTAGAATACGATAAAAAAAGTTTACAACTGTAAGGTGCCGGCGACCCTTAAAAAAATAGAAAATATTGGCCGATAACTCGAAAAATAAAAAATATCTATCAAAAATTAATAGCACTATTCGATAGAGAGGGCAACTTCACATCAAAAGCGCATATGAAGTTTTTTTTGTACGATAAAAAATATCAGCTCCAGATTTTTTTGTTTCACGCACGGGAATGGAACGTGACGACACATAAGTACGGCTCGCGAAGCGTGCGCGGTCTCGGACGCGCTACACTAAATTTGTTGTAACTTTTGAACTAATTAATGAAATTGAGCTTAACAAAACATACATTAAACGAGAAAAATGTAACTATAGGATTATCATATTTCCAAATATAAAATGATTGTATGTAGGAATAGTACATATATGAAATCAGAACATAACGAGATTTTCGCCGAAATTGGTAGAAGCTCTACCACTCCTACAATTCTTAAGATAAAAATCTGAAACTTTCACACTTTACTCTTGAAGTAATGTGTGAAAAGATCCGATGGATAGATATGCCAAATTGCATTTCAAATAAAAGGTAATTTTACTCCTAGATTCACGAATTTTGGAGGAAAGAAAAATGTTAGATGTCGCATTCCATTGACAATTCCCTTGTTGATGTTGTTGGGTGTACCATCACAAATCCTAATACATCAATCTCTTTGTCCTCACTTACAATAAATGTTTGATGGTCATCTTGTTGATTGGGTTCGTTTCTTAATTCTTGTTCCACTCTGGCAAACAAGTGTCTGCTTGGATGACGTCTGTTGGGCTATCGACCTTTTCATTTCTACTAAAATTATTCATTTTCTTTAATTTTTACTCAAAGAGATTTCCGCAACGCTTTATTTTGTATCTGTCTGACAGCTGATATTGTTTTATTACATTCAATGGCTACTATGATTTTTCCAATGTTATGTTACCAGATTTACACAGAAATGTGCCATTTTAGTTTCCAAAGCCTACTAATCTATTATCTATTAGCCGCATGTTTCTAAAAGCTTGGTTGCATTGTATTTTGGCGAAATCTCAAATATTTCTGAGCGGATTTTCAAAATTTTGGTATCATTAGATTCGTATGAAAATGAGGTATTTAAAAATGTTGGTGAACGATTAAATTCCCATATAAAAAACCGAGTTAGTAGGTAAAAATCACATTTAAAAATTTTAAACTCCTCTAGAGAATTAAGTAATGCAATCATATTGCTCTTTTTATTTTTATAGTAACGTAGCACACAAACTAAAATATATTTTGGGCACCACAGCACTCTGGATTCAGAAATAGACTTTTTAATAAAATTTTTAATGTTTATCAAAAAGTGACCAAAATGGATGTATTGTATTCAAAATTTCCTCTAGATTCCAAAAATGTAAAATTATATAGGGAGTTCCATTTAAAAATCGAAAGTTGTGGGCATTTCCGGTCAAACCGGATGTGCACCAAACTTAATTTTTTATTGAAAAGATGGCATTTTAGTCGTGTAATAAGGCCTCCAAATTTCAATTTTCTATTCCAAATATTTTAGGAAATATCGGGGCGAGCGCAATTCGTGACTCACCCGGTATATGTTATTTTCTACATAAATTCATTTTTATATTTGAAAATATAGTAATCCAATAGTCACATGGTTCTTCTTTCATTTAAGCTTTTTTATATTCAATTTCATTAATTAATTCAAAATTTACAACAAATTTTAGTGTAGCGCGTTCGATAACGCGCACGCTTCGCGCCCCTTACTTATGCGTCGCCTAATTCCATTTCCCTGAGTTAAACAAAAAAATCTGGAGTCTACATTTTTTATGATACAAAAAAACTTCATATACTGTATTGATGTGAAATTTCCCCCTCTATCGCCTACTGCTACTAGTTTTTTTATACATATTTTTTATTTTTCGAGTTGTTGGCCAAGAACTGAATTTCGGCCAATATTTTCGATTTTTTTTTTAGTGATGCCTTAAAACCCCTGACGACTGGGCTAATACAGGAATCGTCTAAAATGTAATTAAAGAAAATAGTCTAGTTCCAAGCCATAGACATATAAGACTAAGTTATAAACAGATATCTATCTACAATTAGGTAACAAAAGACTACATAATTTATTTAGTCTTTAAAAACTATTTTAAAAAATACGCAATAAAATGGTAAGCGAAACAAAACATGAAATTAAATTCGATTAATGAAATGTATTACAGCATATGAGAAAACAAACTCTGCTAGTTATGCAAATATTTCTGAACCTATACTTTACCTAGTAATACTGGTTGTATATATTTGTGTTTCATCACGTCTGTTATGATTATGTATTAGTCCAGGTGATATGGGCGCATGTGTTTCGAATATATTCCGAACCCAATTTTATATTGCTGGAATTAGTTCAAGAGACCCAACCGATGACGGTAATCCGTGTTGCTAGACGGAAACCTGGCCTGCTATTTTTTACAGCAAAAGAGAATATTACATTTTTTCAAACTAATTTATTAAATGTTTTTTGACCGATTTCCAACATGAATTGTTCGACAACTTTCTCTCGTAAAGTTGATATTTTCTATGTCATTAATTTTCAAGAATTGGGAAATTGCCAATATCTCGTTTTTTGACGCTTTGAAATTGTAATAAAGGATGTATTTTTTACAGTACACAATTTTTTGTGATATCTTGTACAGAATTGAATATAGTCCTACATACACAAGTGTAGTGGTGGCAAGTCTAGAAGGAATATTTTATAATAATTTTTATATCTATTTTTTAAATCTACAACTGCAAATCTACAAATTTGCTCATATCTCGAATCAGATGACCATGTAAACAAAAAACAAAAAAATCTTGTCACGGTTATGCAGCATACAGAAATTATTATTATTTAATTTTTGAAATACAATAACATAAAAAATATCCACTTTAAGAAAAAAGTTATCAAACATTTCTTGTTGGAAATCGGTAAAAAAAATATTTAAAAAAAATCGGTAAAGGTGTTTATACAGAATTTCCCCTTTTATTTGTGCATGGCGGTCACTCTAAAAATTTAATAATTACGAAATGACATTGAAAATAATACTCGGAATATAGTTATCACTATTATTACAAAGAACACATGATAAGATTTGGCCAAAAAAATATACAGAGTGCTTATTCAAGAGCAAAAGTTCGATACTAAATAACAGGTGCCACATATGGAAGACTTGCGCAAATACCTTTACAAATGTCCACCATTCACGTAGTGGAGTGGTGGTCAAAAAATTTCATTTTTTTCTAAATTTTTCAAAAATGTTCATAAAAAATTTTCAAAATGTTTTTCTTCTGAAATAGGTTTAGAATGCCATGAAATGTGGAAATTTTAAATTTTAACAAAGTAAAAAAATTTTTCATATATTTTTAAAAAATGTTGGTGAAAAAACGTTCAAATTTTTTTTTTCTAAAGTAGGTATGAAGCGTGGAAATTTTAAATTTTGAGCAAAAATTTTTTTTTTCATTATTTATAAATAAAACGGTTTTAAACAATATCAGACCTGGTTACACTCTGTTATAGCTTTTTACATATATTTAAGGCACATAGATAAAGCCATAAAAGCCGACAATAAATCACTGTCTTCTTAGAATAAGGGATATCCCACAGAGCCGCACTTAACATTTTTGTGCACAATAGCAGTAGAAATTGAGAGGTATTGTCTTTGGTAAATTAACGCTAATTTCGTATAGTGATAAATTTTAAAAAAATTTCCTCTGGTTTTTGTTTGTGTCAAGATAGAATTAATATCTTGCATAGTTGTGGAGCATTGATGAAATACACTGGCAATATTAAGTTCGACTCTGTCGTGGGTGGGGTGTACATAAGTGCTGTAGACCGCTACAACTTAAAATAATTTCGGTAGGAGGGAGTCCTACCGAATTTTTTAGATTTTTTTGTGTACCGTAAATATACAGGGTGTCCCGCAATAACGTGCAAGAATTTCTTATCCAAAATTAAGGTGGGTTCTTTATATAAAATTTTTCAAAATAAGCCTTTCTTGTCCAACTACATTCTCTTACAGGGGTGTGAAAAAAAAAACAGTTTTTAATTTCTATCTAAAAATAATGTCATCGAAAAATGACGATTCCTAATTACCAGGCATCTAACGAATTTATTTTATCCATCTAGCGTGTGTAAAACTACCCTTCTTATCATTTTGTAAATATCTTTTTGTCTGCTATTTTTTCTTTCAATTAAAAAAAAGAACTAAACATTATGATTCATTTAGAAACTTTTTTGCCTCTTGATAGAATTTCGAAAATCAACCGTTTTTGAGAAAAGAGAACTAAATTACATCTGCCTAAGTGATAAGTTCATAGCGATGAGCACTATCTTATGAGTAAAAACATAAAGTAGGCTGGTGTCAAATCATAATTTGACAGTATTATGTACCGTGACGATCATTTTATGTTTATAAATTATTTTCAGATAAAAAATTAAAAACCGTTTTTTGCACATCCGTCTAAGGGGTACAGCCGGATAGGAGGCTAATTTTGAAAAACTTCGTATGGAGAATCCACCCTCATTTTCGATAAGGAATAGGCAGTTAAATTATTTGCACCTTATTACGGGACACCCTGTATGTAGTGAACTATAACATGGATATTTACAATCGGTATTATCTCTTGAACCCATTCCAGCAAAGAACTGTATTCGAAATGTTTTCAAACTGCATGCGTCCATACCACCAGGTCTATATGTATTTACCGTTTACATACCGCTTCAAGCGTTTCAATTTGATTATTAAAATATTCTGAAACGCGAACATAAACATTTTTCGCAGGCCAGCATTTTAAATTTAATATCTATTTTTGTTATGCAGAAACAAAATGGCCAGGGTGAATACTTCTTCAGGATAGATCGGTCTAAAGTAATAACGGCAAAAATTTAGTGAAAGTAAGTTGTTACATTTTTATTGGCAATTCATTTCAACATCATCTTCATTTAGATCATCTTCTAGGTTTTCCATACTTCATGGCTTTTCTATGTAGAAATAATGGTTATTATGTATTATTAATTTATTGCTTTTACACTGAAAATTACAAAAAGTATTTTGAACATATGTTTCTTTTAAATACTGGGGGCTAACATTCGAACAGCCATCAAAGAGCGCTGTTCAGGGTACACTGTAGTTGAAACAAGTCGAACACCTAGAGCACATACTATTCAGTTTTGTTCTTGGCGTTGCTACTTCACCAAACAATTCGGCACAGAGTCGAAAACGTAGAAATGAAATTGCTGCCTTTTAATTTCTTTTCCAATATTCATTTTATGCAACATTTATCACAATGCTTTCTATGCATGTCGCTAGAAGAAAAATTTGAAATGCATGGAAATGAGCACATCTCTTTTAAAAAATAATTACGATATAGTTTAAAATTCTTTTTGTAATTTTCAGCAGAATTTTTATTTGTATCATTACGAGCGCAGCAAAGCTGACATTTTTCACATAGTAAAGGATAACGTAATAGTATGGCATTTCTTATCCACATAACCAGTTTGAGGTACATATTTTAAATTCTATAATTTTGTTAATTATAAATTAAACACTGGTTTTAGATGAATCAATCTATATATTATAAATACTTAGCAAATGCCAATTAGTTAGGAATTATTTATATTAATAGATAGTATAAAAACATATCTGCAATTTAATAGCAACAAAGATGATAATGCCAGGTATAAGGTATTGCCATATTAAAAGTTTCCCTTTACTCTCTATGATTTGTATCATTAAAACTATTAACGATCTAACTTTCAACCAATTTTCAGATACCGATACAGACTTTACACGCTGTAAATAATTTGGTGCAGAATTCTCGACCGGCCTTTAGAACTTTGAGGGACTATGCAGTAAGGAAGATAACAAAACCAGTGAAGACCACGACAACAACAGAAATCCCGGATTCAAATTTACATAAAAGGTCATATCCTGTGTACATTAGGCCAAAGGAGGACGAAGAAAAATACAAACAGTAGTTATTCCATGGAAGTTCAGTATTTTTAGTTACAATACTATTATTGTGTGAGGATTACACATAATTATAAGACTTTTATATACATGTATTTTTCCTAGGATACGTTGGATAGGTTAAGTCAGCTTTATTGTTTAACAAATGAGTATGTTACAATGTAGCTCAATGGGTGTTTACGTC
Source organism: Stenurella melanura (assembly GCA_963583905.1). Classification (NCBI taxonomy): domain Eukaryota; kingdom Metazoa; phylum Arthropoda; class Insecta; order Coleoptera; family Cerambycidae; genus Stenurella; species Stenurella melanura. The sequence goes on along the minus strand of OY757314.1, from coordinate 30,490,059 downwards.
TGGAGGTACCACCAAAATGGGAAATGATGCATCCCATATACATGTCATTTCATTTCTATGTCAACACGATCTAAGTTTGACATGGAGATTAACAAATTTCGAAGTCACACGATTCTTGAGATCCAGTTTTTGTAATTTTCTACAGAAATTTGTTACGAATCGTTATGGGTAGAGAATGCTAACAATCACAAAGGTTACATCTCAAGATATAAATGTTCTAGAATCGGCTCAGCCTTATGAGAGAAATTATCATCTAATGAGCCTGATACTCCACTTTGTATATGTCATCTGTCAGATGTATATGTTATCTTGCCAGATTATATATTAACATTAGTCATACGATTTTATAATCGCTGGTTAACTGCCATTTAGAGCCAAATTTCAGGTTAACATAGAAATTGTGTCTTATAATTGCTAATATTCTCATGTCGTAATTATCTAGTAGTTAACTTTACTAATAGGTCTGGTATGGGAAACTAGAAGTTTGCGGTTTACTAGCAGTTCCATGACTTATTATAAATGAAAAAATATATATTATATAAACATTTCAAAGTGAAAATGTATAATATATACAGTAGCGATTAAAAATGAGAAGACCAAAAGTAATCAGATATAGGCCAATTTCTTTAAGCAATGTTGTGGAATAGATCGTGTATAGATTTGAACTATTGGTCAGAACAGAAGAAACTGTGTTAGAGAAAACAGAGGAACTAGTTATTCTTTAACTAGATGACGAAGTCTGTTGTCTTTGCTGGAATAATTTTCAAACGGTTGAAAACGAATAAAATTGAACGTGAATATGAAATATATTATGCAGAAAATTATTCTTAAAATCAAATCAGTAAAGTGTCTCTTAAAAAATCAATCTGAACAATTAGTCAACTGATCTAGTTCTCGACGATTGTTTTGGTTCATCCTTCACCTCAACTTAAAAAAATAAAACTATAAACAGGGATCAATTTGTAACTATTTAGTATTTCTATTTGACAAGCAAGTTACATTGACTAAAATTCATATATTGGATGTATTTCATTCATTTTCCTACTGCCAGCGTAATACATTTTACGACCTCTAGTATACAAGTTATAATTTAAATTTATATTGAAACACACACATGATGGGAAAGTGATACTCCTTCTTTGGTGATCTTATAGTTAACTTGCAAGTAAAGGTCAGCACAGAAGGAAGTTAACCTGCGATTATAGAACCAACTAATTTTATTCTTAAGCTAGTGACTGATTGGTTTCATTATGTTTATATTTAAAAAAAATTTAACATGACTTAAAAATTTTGCTCATGTCTTTAAAATATAGTATATATTGAGATATATTTTCGACTGTTAGTTTGTTTACATGAGTATAAATATTTTTGCGTTCGACAATAATGTTAATCATTTATCATTTATTTAGTGTAAGTTCTCTTATTTTATTCTAAATCGATAGGTTAAGTTGACATATTGCTTGTGGATATTATTTTTATGTTATTTAGTGTATAAAAATAAACTTTTATTTTTTTATATATGATTCTTTATCTCTTATTTACAACATCAGTTTCTATCCGAACAACGAATTAAAAGTTACATAGTTGGTATTTCTTGAGGATTATGTAAAAAATTGTATATTTTGAAAAATTATAGAACTATCTACAATTGAATATATTTGTTTACTAATTATAATAAATAATATAATTATGGGCACTTCCTTACCAAATTTATTTTTGTTCTCTGGTACCCTGTAAGGGTATTCGCACAAATTTAAGTTGCCTCGAAAATATAATTTTGAAAAAATATCTAGATACTGTCGTGGACAAAGGATAATATAGATAAGTCCTATAACGTATTTTTGCTAAAGTTTACTTGTGTACATCGAACTATAATATTTGTGACATTGTCATGTATTTGTCAAAATTCATTGCAAGTATATAAACTCGAATATTCCCCATACACGTCAGTTAGTTAAAGCTGGTGTTATTGCTAAAGCAGAAGATGGTTGATCAATTAGACAAATTGCACTGTGTTGCAACATCAACCAAAATTCGGTATTTAACATTAAAAAAAAGTGGAGAATAAACAGTACGATTACGATTAGTAGAAATCCTGGATCAAGCCGCCGAAGAATATCAACTTAACAAGAGGATTTGCAGTTGTGAATACATTGTACTCAGTTATTCAAGCTAGTGAAAAAACTAATTTTCCTAGATCCAGTCGTATTGGTTGCCAAGCCGGCGCGCACACGGAAAAATGCCCCATTTAGCTGGACAAAAATAAAATTTCGAGTTGTTACCAATTGACGGAAAATGCGTTTAAAAACGTTCTTTGATAGATAAGCATTATTTGCGTATAAATAAAATGAAGTTGGCCTATTACTTGTCACAAAACGAGTGCAGTCAGTCATGCGAAATTGTGTAATAAGTAACAACGTGCTTTTTTGTGTTTACAATCTGACTTGCGGAGACGTTTATAGTTGGAGTGTATAACCACCGGTAAGGGCGTTAATATCAACATAGTTTTACAAACCTTTCCTTAAATATATTAATGGTTACGCAACATTTCGATTGTAACATCAAGTAAATCTTACATTGAGTACCATAACAAAAGTACCCACTTAGTACCGCTTTCTTTCTTTACTGATATACAAGCCTTAATACTCGGTAGTGTTTCAGCAAAAAATTAGCTATCACTGTGAATCACATTCTGAAATAGGATCTATTGTTTATAGGTAGCCGTTCCGAAGTGTACCGAAAGACTTCTTGAGTACCTTCTAGACAAATATAGGGTACGTAATCTGGCTATAGAGTGTAGGACTAGCTTCATAGTCCAGACATTTATCCTGTGGAAGTATGAGGACTACTCGTAAGAAATATCTAGTAACGAGTTGTGAGACCACGGAGTGCCCAGAAATTACTGGATTAATAAACATTGCTTGGGAAGACATTACCGATGATTATTGTATGAGTTTATTGAATTTTATGCAAAACATAATAATAAACGCTATAAATAGAGATGAAGTAACCAAATATTAATAGTTAGTTCTTCAATTTTAACATTTCTTATCAATGAATAAAACAGTTTATTCTCCACTTTTTAAAATGTTAAATACCGAATTTTGTTACCGTTATAACGCAGTGCAATTTGTCTCGTTAACTATCCATCTTCCGCTATAGCAACAACTCTAGCCTTACGATATCCGCTTTGATAAAAAAAATAGAATAGGTAGTGATAATATCTGTCTTATTTCGATTACTCATTACGTATTCAAATAAAGATAGATTTACACTGGAGAGAAAAAGTTGTTCCATTAATTACTGTCCACTACAGTATATTATCAGGAATGAGATCTTTCGCTGTGGCTAAGAAAAGAAGGTTTTAGCTTGCCCAAGTTGTTCCAAGTGTGGGCCACCCTCCGAGCGTCATGGTTAGCGTCACTGGTTTCACCTGGCTAGCACAGTAAAGATACGGAGAGCAAAAGGGCATTGAGTTCAAGGCTTGGGCGTCATTGATTACTTAGTATAATCAAGGAGAAATAAAGATAAAGATAAACAAAAGACAAATGTTACATATATACAATAGCACTATATTGCAAAAATATTATATTACAAAAAGTGAAACTATCACAGCATCAACGATACTGTATAGCAAAATATCAAACAGAAATATGTAGAAAAGTAACTATATTACAAGATACACTATATTACAATTTGCTCAACAGCAAAATAAATTTGAGGCGTGTACGAGATACAAAAATATACTACAAAAGATACGTCTCGTAACTTTTACCTCAATACTAAAATCATATATTACAACAAAATTAGGAACTTGAGATCTTTTACGAGAGAGAAAATAACTATATTACAAAAGATAAGTCTCGTAAATTTACCTCGATGTTAAAAATCATATATTACTACAAAATTAGATAAACTTGAGATTCTTTACAAGAGACAGAATAACTATATTACAAAAGATATGTCTCGTAACATTATCTCAAAGTTCATAAACTTTAAACACTCTCGTTACCATAAAAATGAACCACGACTTACTATGTTACCAACAAAAATGCATTACAATACTACGATAAAATGTTTACACTAAGGAATCACGATAAAATTAACCGCGAAATTAATGCTACGATGAAATATGTGCGACCATGAATTTAAGATATAAGTAACTATGAATTAATGCACGACAACCTAACAAAAAATTATAATAGATTTAGCTTGAATCTCATATTTTAAATTTAGACACTTGGCTTTTATGACCCAAAACTACAACCATGTGAAAACAATCTCTTTTACATGTAGCAATCAAAAGTACTTATCCTTTATTTTGTTATCCTGATTAAGGAAATTCCTAAATATGATCCTGTTCTCCGGTAATTATTGATTTAAAAGTTATGTTTCACATGCGGCTGCCTTAATATCCCATTTTTAGGTTATGAAATCGTGGAAACGTTCGTACAGGATTTGTCGCCAAGACAAAATGAAGAAAATCTCATCGCTCAGAATGTTTTCGTATATCCCAATTCAAAATGTAGTATAGAAAGGTTGAATTCATATGAATCTTGCTTGCTTAGTGGAAAACGTAGTAGGTATCGCAATATGTACATAATCTCAAATCTTGCTCAAAGCAATTAATGTAACGTTGAAATACTTCTACGTTAAAATCATTGGACGCGAATAAGTTTGATTATTAAGAAATTAATTCTTAATTTATAAGAATATGAGAAAAACCTAAAACAATATTTCAAATGTTAGATGGTATTTACCGGTATAATAATTAAAACCTTACCTCATGTGATCATCACGAGGTTTTTCAAATTCTAACATCCCCATTACAGGTCAAACAAAGTTATAAATACGTCTAATTAGTTCAATGGTTCAATGAGAAAGAGTTTCACCCGGCTTTATTTAGTTGAAATCTCATCCCTGGTGCGCTATCTAGTATTGGCGACCGTTAACTGCTGACAGATGACGTATGTTCATCATAGTCTAAGGAGTAAGTTCACTCTATTAGTACTAAAGTTTGTGGGAATAATATTTCCGATAACTTATAATTTTTCTAATAAATATTAACAGTGTAACGAAGGATGCTATTGAGCATCCCGCATGTTACATCGCATATAAATATAGAGGTCGCCAGTATCTCTTAGATTGCAAATAAGTGTTAAAATATTCTGTATTTTTATTACTGAGAGTTCCTTAAGATTATGTTTACGCCACATTTACAAGGTAACTTTTATACATTTCCAGAGGATGTCGAAACCAGTAAGAAGCTTATTCCTTCAAAATTTAAATAGTTTCAAATTGTTAATAAATGCTACAGAAACTGTTTAAACAAAGCGTATCTGAAAAGTACAGTGAAAACTTCAACATTGAAGGATTTTTAAAACTATTGAAGGCAGAAGCATCTTATATGATACGGCAGCAAAGAATGGAGTAATTTTTAGTGAAAGAATTATTTGCATTGCTTTATTGTTGTACTATAGTCGAGCAGTGACGTAGACCACAATATATTCACAACATTTGTATGATTATTACTTGTATACAGGGTGTTTAATACAACGAAAGTTTTCACTGCGTGTTAGCTGGGATCTCACCGTTTTTGAAACATCGGTCTTTTTAGATATAGTTGAGTTGTTACTAACACATCTTATTTCTTATGGTAATAAATACTTTCAGCTTTCTTGAATGTTCATTTAGACATTCTTACAATGCAACAGCAGCTAAAGAATTTTATGGGAAGTGATTTCGAAAATGAAGAATTCTAAATGTCCAGGTGTCCAGTAACCCATATGGACGTATACATGTAACAGGTAACCTTCATCACAGAGAACGGAAGCATATTGTGCAACATGGTCCTGAAGTAGATGACCAAATTTTGAAGGGATTTGAAGCAGATCCTACAAGTAATATTGGAAAGTAGCTCATCAACTGAATTTGTCCATACGGAAAGTTTGGGCAGCTCTTAGATTACATTAGATTAGATTAGATTAGGACGGAGGAGCTGGCCAATTGGCCTTGATCACCGTGACCCCCATGGATTTATTGTGGTGCTCCTGTTTGTTTTCCTTAAAGCTCCTTATCCAGTTTTGTCCTTTGTATCAGACTACACAGCCTTGATAAGGGCTCCATAGTGTAGCTATCAGCTCTTAGTTTTTCCTCACCAAGTAGTTGGAATCTCAGTCTAGCAAGGCCTTCACAATGGCGCAATACATGGGCTGAGGTTTCCTCTGCCTCTTGGCAGAATCTGCATGTTGCGCCTTTTGCCAAACCCATTAGACTGAGATGTCTGTTAAGTCGACAGTGACCGGTTAGAAGACCTACTATTATTCTAACGGCCTTTCTATTTTGGCCTAATAGGTCCTCCGTAAATTTTGCCGATCTTTCTATAATGAACTCTTTAGCCTGTCTCTGCCGTGAGAAATTTTTCCACCATTCCCGAGATTTAGTTTGCACCCATTTGCTAATGGATGCCTGTATGCGTGGCCACACCACAAAAGGGTTAGGGCCCTATAAGAGCGCTACCAGCGCCTTCTTTGGCCAGTTCGTCAGACTTTTCATCTCCCTTGTGTGCGTTGCGTCCTGATAATCACGCCACGGTCACTTTGTTCTGATTTCCTAGGTCTGTAAGGACATTTATGCAGTCCCATACAAGTCTCGATTCGACTTGTATGGAACCAATTGCTTTTAAAGCAACTTGACTGTCAGAAAAAATGGCAATCAACTGATTTACAGTTCCTTACCTTATAATTTCCTTTGCGCACCACTGTATTGCGGCCACTTCAGCCTGGAATACTGTGGTGTATTTCCCTAGACTTATTGGGATTTTCGTTTTTGACCTTATCCCATAAATCCCAGTTCCTACTCTCTGTTCTGTCTTAGAGCTGACTGTATACTAGACTGTTTGTGCCGGTATTGGAGGATAGTTTGTCTAGTCTTCCCTGTCTAATATTTTAATTTTGAAATTTTTATCAAAGTTATACTTTGGGACTGTAGTGTTAGTGGCCATTCCTAGAATGGGATCCGCCTTCAGCTCTAAGTATAATTTCTGGTGCTCTGTTCCGTCTGTTGCATTAGCCTGTGCACCACCGAACGAGCTTCTCCTTGGATAAATATATGTAGTGGTGGCAAGTCCAGAAGGACTTCCAATGCAGCTATTGGAGCAGTTTTTATGGCTTCCGGGCAGCTCTTAGGATTGAAGGAAGACGACCATACCACTACATACCTGTTCAGGGACTCGAAGAAGGTGAATTTGACTATTGCCGTTTTATGTTGAACGTCGATCTGGAAGACGAACGTTTTCTTAAAAGTATATTGTGCATTCACGAATCGAAGTTCTCTCGAGAAGGAATAACCAATTTTCATAATCTTTATTACTAAGCTGATGCTGATAAAAACCCGCATATTAAAGGACAAACTAATTTTCAATACAAGTTCAGCGTGAGTGTATGGGCAGCGGTAATTGGCAGAACTTTCATTGGTGTAGAGAAGTTTTTAAAACTATTTGAGTCTCTTGAGGTAGTGCCGTATTTGAGAAAATTTTGCTTAAAATAGAAAAGTAAAATTGAACCTAAGTATTTTAACATATAAATTGTTCTGCATATTTTACTTCTACATCCACGTAGTGGATTGGAAGTATAGTAATTATCGAAATAGGCTTAGAATGTTAGGAAATGTCGAGATTTTAAATTTGAGCGAAAGAAATTTTTTCTGTCTGTCGGTCTGTAACTTTTTTTTGTCCGCACGATATCTCTGGAACGGTTTAAGATATTGGCTTGAAATTTTCTACAGGTATGTACTATGACAAGATCTGGAACTGGATTGTTTCTTGAACTTATCCGGTGAAGGGTTGGGGGTAACTAGGGGTAAATCAGAGATAATAAGTAAATCAAGCTAGTAAGAGTACAGAATTTTGGGACGGTTTTTATGCTGGAAATCAAGGCCTCAGATTTTCTTATAATGTTTCCATCCCCCTGCACCACCCCTACTCCATTATTAAAGGGGTTGATAAAACAAAATTGAGATATTTACTTGAAATTTGGTATACGTATATATCATAAAAATACCTGGAACTGTATTATAATTTGAGGTGATGCCGTTGAAGGGTTGGTGGTTAACTAAGGGTAAATATTGGAAAGTAAGTAAAGCAAGCTGGTATGAGTACAGAAACTTGGAATTTGGAGTATATACTAGAAGCGAAGGCCTCAGATATTTTTATAATATTTTTCAACTCCACTCCATTATTAAAGGGGTTAATAAAATAAAATTGAGATATTCACTTGAAATATTGTAGACGTATATATTATAACGACATATGGAACTAGATTATAGTTTGAGATGATTCTGTTGATGGGTAAATAGAGATAAATAGGGGAAAATGAGTAAGGCAAGCTACTAAGAGTACAGTAACTTGAGATGTGGTGTATATACTAGAAGCCAAGGCTTCAATATTTTTATTTTTTTTGTAATATTTTCCATCCCCCAACCACCCTCACTTCATTATTAAAGTGGTTGATAAAAGGAAATTAAGATATTCGCTTGAAATTTGGTACGTATATACTATAACGATACCTGGATTATAGATTATATTTTAATATGATATCTGCCTCAAGTAGTATTGAAATTCAATGACCAATTATTTCCACATACTATAGTGCAAATTTAGTCAAAATGTTTTCCTTTAAAGAGACGGATGGAAAATCTGGATGTGGAAGTAGTTATTCCTTAGGTAGCGGTTCTTTATACTAGCACTACGGTATTTCTTTTTGTACTGTTTCGACAAAGGATATATAAAAAAATATTTAAAAAAGCTGAAAATATTTATTACAAAAAAAAATTATTAGTTACAAGTCAACTATTTCGCAACAAGATTTAAATGACCGATATCTCAAAAATGGTGAGACATTGCATAAGGGTAAATATGATCAGATAAGTTCCAAATTACCTCAATTATCACCCAGTGAAAGCTTTCTGTCGATGTAGCAAACACCCTGAATATTATAATTTGTTATGAAAATAAAAAATTGTCAGTTTAATTAACTTTCAAGCAAAAATTATTATATTCCTTAATCCTTAATACATGATGAAAACTGTTTTAATAATCTCCCGATGATGATAACGTGGTTAGCGAAACGCGCGTTGATTGTTGGTTCTTGAGTGTTGTGCTCAAGAGCAAGCGTACTACTGGGTTGAAAATCGTTAAGAAATATTTACAAATAGTCCTGTAAATGCAACGTGAAGAAAAAATTAAAAATCGATATTCAGTAATACAGCACAATTATCGGAAAAGAAATTGCACGGTTTTTTGCGATAGCGAGCAGAATATTGCCCTTTACATTTAGATCCGAAGCCGTTCCTAATAATATACAAATTTTTTCAAACTCACATCTTCGAGTGGCAGAGTCAGCATAGATACGTCTGCCTATACTCGTATTTCAATACGAAAATGCAGCAAATTCAAGCGCGATTAGCACTTGGACCTGTGATCCAGTTCAGGAAAATACAGTGTTCTCGCTCTATCTTCTAACGGTTTGTATATCAGCTCATTCGTAGAAGATATGTAACATTAGGCGGGTGTTACATACCGGATATATCATCCTTCGGAAGGATGTAAAGCAGTCGATTCCTTCTATCAAATGTTAGGCAAGTAAGAAATCCCTACTTTTCGATAGAGAAGGGGTTCGACAAAATTTCCAGGTCGGGGGTAGCTCGTCTCCTAGCGTCGGTCATAGATCGTTAGCGGAAATAGACCGACGTTAAATAAATGTGAGAAAGAAAACATCTTCGAGTACACATGCAATGATAAAAGTGGCTCCTTATTCCCCGCTATTATTAGGCAACTCAGCTCCCAAGAAATCGACAATTAGTGAATAAATTATAAACTGTATAAACCGCTCTTCCTCGGACTGAAGCTCCTGAGACTTTTATTTATCTATGGGGTGCTTTCATGCAATGCTTTCATAAGCACAAACAAACTTAACTGACAGAAATGTAAGGTCTTGTTATAATACTATTAAATAAAGCTGACTGAAGTATAGCTGACTGAAGTCATAAGACTGAAGATAAAGCTTCCACTTGTGACATTCATTTTTCGTTAATAAAAATCTACTCTGTGCAAAATAAATATGGTAGAATACTAGTTCTTGAACATTTTTATTTGCGAATGTAGGATGGAGTAGACGTGTACGTTTCGACATTTACTTTTACATTTGCTGACTTCGTAATCAATTAAATTATACTACTGGCTTCAAAATAAATAACATTTACTTGTTCAATTATGACATAAATCGCCACGTTACTTTTTATTGTGAGACAAGAACAGTTGAAACAAACATTTTATATTTTAGAATGACAACCCATAAGAAGTTACGTCAGATGGAACTTGTTACTCACAAAAACTAATCGAATTCCAACGATTTGGTACAAGGATATTTATTTCAATATCAAAATTGGCTAATAAGGTAGCTGTTTTATCAATTATAATTGCATTGAAAATTCAGTATTGATCCTAGTAACGGTCAAGTTTCTATTTATTTCTTGACTTCATTTGACCTATATCCGCTTTAATGGTCCAGTAATTCTCTAAATTCATGTAAACATGTCAACTATTAATAGATGAGAGCTAGTTTTCTCTAAAACTTGTGATCAGGTGTCAATCAATAGTAAGAAAAAATGATTTTAACATTTTGATTGATAAAGCAATTTAATTAAGAATACAATGAAGAAAGCAATATAGTTTGTATTATTGATAAAATATGTATATTTGTAATCTACTTCTATATTCTATGAGTGAGTCTAGCTTGAAAGGGAAACTACCATCGTAGTTTCTGTTCGTTGACTGTTCTTGCATGGTTGTAGTATGTCTCGGGTCAGTGTCTCTCGTAGTCTCCGATTGGTTGGACCGCTGTTGTAAAGTTGTTTAATTAAAAAGTTTTCACAATCTGTTATCCAGTCACTTTATGATGCAAGAAACCTATTGTCTTCGTCCTTGGTGAAGAATATTCCAAGATCTTTGTGTATCGTCTGGTTACTGAGATACTATGGAGCTCCAACTATGGCCCTGATGGTTTTTGTTTGGACTCGTTGTATGCTATTTAATTTCGTTAGCTTGGTACATCCACACAATAGGTTTTAACATCACTTTGTATACTAGGACTTTATTCGATAGTGAAAGTTTAGTTGTTTGACAATATGCCAGTATATTTGGCAATGTTTGATGTCCAGTTGCCTTTGTTTAGCCTGGATGTCAGTTCCAAGTGAGGCGTTGATCGAGGAGCAAGCCAAGGTGTTCTGTTTCTGTTTTGACTGTTATGGGTTCCTCATTAATTGTTACTGGAGGGCAGTGCCGGGTAGTGATTGTAATTTGTACAGATTTATGGATTGGTTTATTTCAGTTTTTCATTGTTTGTGACAGTTGTATAGTAAATCCAGTTGATATTGGAGGTTGGATTATTCCTTATGGTTAGAAGTGCTACATCATCAGCGAAGGACTCAATTGTAGTTTTAGCTGTTTTAGGTCTGTCCACCGTGTGGATTAGGAACAACAGTGGTCCAAGAATGCTACATTGGAGGATGTTAGATTTTATAGAGTAGAAGTTAGGTTGGTAGCCAATATATTTGACAGTAAAATTTCTGTCTCTGCGGTAGGATTTAATCGGAAGGCAATAGCTGGAAGATAACACTTCTTTAAGTTCAAAGAGAATAGCTATATGCCAAACTTTATCAAAAGCCTGTGAATATGTCGAGGAATACTCACTTATAAAAATCGGCTTGCCTGGTTTATGGACATGATAATTTTTGCATATGTCTAGGTGATTGGGAAGTATGACAGATTTAGGTTGCAATTAAATATGGCGGTCAGTAGATACATTTAAAAATTCATTGGTTGGGAACCAGATGGTTCCGATTTTCTATGACTTTTAGTTCTGGAGCACCTCGAATGGAGGATGCAGGGTTGAAACAAAGGCGTGTCAAAATAATTGAATATTTCATAGCTGCAACTGACCATCCTTCGGTAACATATTATTAAAAAATGTTCCCATTTCATTGTCTATAAAATGACTTCGATATGTCGAATAGTTGTGAAGTTATCGATGATTTTTACACCATTTATAAAATCGGTTTTTATTTTCTGTAATTGGGTAATGCATAGAGATGTAGTGTTACGAGTTACTGTTTGTTCCATTTAACTCCCTGATTTTTTATTAAAGGAGGTTTTTTGTTTGTGGAGTGCTTCACCTGAGAGTGGCAGATCTCGATACGCAGTCAATAAAAAATCATCGGTATCGGAAGGCCCAAACTCTCATAACTGGAATATAAATTATCATCTGGAAACAAGCTATAAAAAATGCATTTCCCATTTCACCGACAGTACATAAAAAAAACATGTGTATGAAATAGTTCTAGCGTTGCCGATTATTTGTCTGGATTGTGTCGAAGAAACCATCGATAATATCCCCGTCCTTCTCTTCCAACCATGCATACAATGCAAAAATTGAGCAAATAAAATTGGCATGTCAGGGTTAATTTTGGCGTATTTGATGTAGTTTTTACAATTCTTTCCGTATAAGAAAAATCATTAAATGGTACCCTTTGGTAATGGTAATCTTAGAATAAATATTTTCATGGATTTTGATTTTATATCACCCTCCGAGATTGAAACAAGGTTTGGAAAGAATAGAGTCCTTTTACAAAGATATTGTTTTGTATTCTTCGCCTACTCTTAAAATTAAGGAAATTTATTGATGCGAGTAGTCTGAAAATTTCAGTTCTCTCAAAGACGGTTCCAGCGTTGTTACTCTTTAGTTCATTCATTGTAAATTGCAAACTTAATAATACTCTGTTAAGTAATACGTCAGAAACTATTGGTTCTAAGCGATTGAATAATTTTTTTTGTATATACTCAGAAAAATAAACTTTCATCTTGTGGCCATTTTGTGATTTTGTATAAAATTTTTGTTAATCATTGATTTAGTTACAAAATTTGTTTCACATATAAATCTAGTAATTTTATACATATAAAAAGTTGAACACATAATAATAAGTATAGGCATTAATATATTTACATTAATGGTTTCATGGTTGCTTATACGAATGTTAAGTCGTATGTATTATCTAAGTAATTACATAGTGAGTTGTAAAATGGAATTGGAAAGAATGTGAATGAATATTCAGTACTGAAAATATATTTTTTTTAAATCGCCTATTTTATGATACATGCACTATATGGAAAATGGATACAGTTTATTAAAAATAAATACCCTTAGTTTTAATTTATGTGTCAAAATTAATTTTCGTCCATTGCGAGCTATTTGAAATCAAAGTTTTATAAATTTTAAAATACACGAAAATTACAAAAAATCAACTGATTTTCTATCCAGAAAATTTGAACATTTTGGACTACCATGGTATCGGAATATGACGTCAAGATTCTAAAACCAATTTAACTTGTGACATTAACGAGTATATTTCAAGATGTAGATAATATAATGAAGTAGACTCTAAAACCGAGAAAAAAACATTGCATTTGTTTTTCATAAGAAACACGTGTTATGATTAAAATATATATTAGGTATTATATATTGCTTTTTATAGATTACCTAAGAACATAATACAAACTTGGTGCGATAACAAAGGTTTCACCATATCTACAGAGAAATCAGTGGTATCCGTTTTCACCAGACATAACACACCCAACATAGATCATATAAAACTTGGAAGCCGAACTTTTCAGTTTAGAAATGTAGTTAAGTATTTGGGAATAACTCTTGACAAAAAATTAACCTGGAATCCCTACATTGAACAAATTATTACTAAATGTAATAAAGGCATCAATTACCTAAAAATTTTTACAAAAACGTGGTGGGGTCCTCAGCCTCAAATTGCTATGCTCTTTTATAGTGCTTATATTCGCTCTATTATAGATTACGGCAGTATTTTCTATGGGTCGGCTTGCAAAACTCGTTTAAAAAAAATTGACGTCATACAAAACAGAGCGTTACGCTTATGCATTGGAGCAATGAATAGTACTCCAATTGAACCGCTAAGAGTCGAATCAGGCGAACCACCGTTATCACTCAGGAGACAATTTCTCTCAGAAAAAATGATAATTAACTCTAAAATAAAAAACCCGTCACTAGTTAACAAAATACACGATCTAAATATCGCCGATCTAACAGACAATTACTGGTGTAACAAAAACTCTCCACCCTTGTGCGCTTGATATCGTGAAGTTACAAAAATCTTTAACAAAATAGAAATCTTTAATTTGGATGACTCAAATATTGAATATTTTCAGGTAATGACCCATACGACTATCACAATACCTAGCTATAGTGAGATACCATCGGTCAGCATAAATATCCTTAATAATACTTTAGACAGATTTGGTTAACATATGCGTATTTACACAGATGCTTCCAAAACACATTCTGGTGTTGGCAGTGCCTTCTTAGTACCTAGGCTTAAAAAAGAAGCTAAATATAAACTACATGATGAGACCTCAATCTTTACAGCCGAAGCTTTTGCCATAATGAAATCATTGGAATATGTAAAACACAATAAGTTCAATCGAGTAGTAATTTTAAGTGACTCTCTATCCATACTATTAGCTCTAAAAAAATTGTATGACCCAAATAATCTAAAACGAATACATCCGCATATTTTAATAATAAAACAGCTAATATACAGTCTTAAAACAAATGGTATTGAAATTCAAATAGTATGGGTCAAAGCTCACGTTGGATTAATATATAATGAGCAGGTGGATAAATTAGCTAAAGAAAGTATCCACACAGGAGAAACTGTAGAAGGGATATGTCTCTCTGATTGCATAAGTATGAGACAATCGATCATAAGGAAAAAATGGTCGTCCCTATGGAATGAATTCTGTCTTACCAACCCTACTAGATACACACATATACAACCAGTAATACCAGTGAACCCCTGGTTCAATAGCTATAACATACCTAGGAAATATATCACCATAATATCTAGAATTAAATTTGGACATGGGTGTTATCCAACCCATCTACATAGAATAGGAATACTACCGAGCGATACCTGTGAGCATTGCAACGTTTTAGGGGACCTAGAACATATATTTTTTGGATGTAGCAAATACACCGATGAAAGCAATGAACTGTACAAGAACATGATAAATTTGAAAATTGAAACTCCTTTTAATTTGATGCATTTATTAGTTTTGCAAAGGGACGATATTATCAATTGCATAATACAATTTTTAAGGAAAACAAATATTAAACTTTAGAGTAGGTTAGTTTTGTTACCTTTGTTTTTAACCTTACTTGTGTAAAACCTAACCGTGGTCCACCTGTGTGTCTGATATTTAAAAGCCCTGAATGACCCCTGGGCGAGAAACGAGTGACCCTGTACTTTCCTGTAGATGTTAAAAAAAAAAGGTTGTTTAGTTGGCGTAGGTGGTTTAGAATTTTTTTTTGTTGTTCTTTTTCCCCTTGGATTAGAAATGTAACGTAATAGTAACGTAGTTCCTGGCTGTATGGATACTATCCTAATGCCAAAAAAAAAAAAAATAGATTACCTAAGTAATATTACAAATCTGAATGTGATGTTGTCATTTTATCATGCCGAATTTATGTCAAAAGTAAGGTATGGAATAATTTTTTGGGGTCCTTCGAGATATTTTTACAGAATTTTTATAACCAGCTTGCTTTATTTATTTCCCCCTATTTACCCCTACTTAACTCTCAACCGTTCAATGGAATCATCTTAAAATATAATCTAGTTCCAGATGTCGTACGTATACGTATACCAAATTTCAAGTGAATATCTCAATTTTATTTTATCAACCCCTTTAATAATGGAGTAGGGGTGCTGGGGGGGTTGAAAAATATTACAAAAAAATCTGAGGCCTCGGCTTCTAGTACATACACCGAATTTAAGTGTCTGTACTCTTACCAGCTTGCTTTACTTATTTTTCCATATTTACACCTATTTAATCCCTAACCCTCCAAAGGAATAATCCCAAGATATAATTAGTTCCTGATGTAATTATAATATACACGTATACTAAATTTCAATTAAATGTCTCAATTTTATTTTATCAACCCCTTTAATAACGGTGGGGGTGGGCGATGGGGGGATGAAAAATGTTATAAAAAGTTTTGAGGCCTTAGCTTACATACACCAAATTTAAAGTTTCTGGACTCTTACCAGCTTGCTTTACTTATTTCCCCCTATTTACCCTCCAGCCCTTCACCGGATATGTTCAAAAGACAGTAATATGTACGGGTACAACATTGTTAGTCAATATCTTAAACCATTCCGGAGAAAACGTGCGGACAAAAAAAAAGTTACAGACAGACAGACCGACAGACAGAAAATTTTCTTTCGCTCAAATTTAAAATCTCGACATTTTATGACATTCTAAACCTATTTCAAAAAAAAAAATTGAAATTATTTTTACGATTACTATACTTTCCCTACGTGGACGTGGAAGTAATTTAAAACGGAGATGCGCGAAACTAATTAACCAAATAAATAGTTGTATATATTTGTTATATCTAATGCGAACGAAACCATATAAAACATTTTCTGCTTTTTGTACCGAAACGAAAGAAAGAGACAGTCGTGCGTAGCCTCGTGACACCTTAAGGTTGAATTTTATTTTACACGAGAATGGTTGTAAAGAGATTATCTCTGTAGAATTTTCTGCTGTTCAATTTTCATTTCCACGGTAGTTCTTGTATTTTCTATGTTTTAAAAGTTACATATAATTTTTTTTTATTTTGAAGGTATTTTATATTATGTTTCGCCCACAGTGCCCTTGATAACTTTATAAAATACTTCTCTACTATTAAAAACCTACCAAAAATCAAAAGTTATCGAGAACTATTCTTTCCCAGCTTTTATCGCTCTTCTTCCCCTAGAAACTGGGCCAACAGACGTTCTTGTTTCAAAGATAATTTACCAAATTAATGTGGTAAAACGTTTAGTGTAATATTTGTCGGTACCTAAAATTTCGCTGGTAAATTTTAAGCTCAAGAGGATTTAAGTGCAGTATTTTATACACAATCAGCGAGACATAAAATAAGCACCCCTTGTACGACAATTATTTAACGTATAGAATTTGATCTTCCCTATGGTATTTAAGTTTTACAGATAAGAACAAACGTAGTAATGGACGTTTTAATTTAAATGGAACTATCAAGCATTTGTAGATTACAAATAATAGGAGAGTGTGGGTGAACTCGTCTCGTAGTACAGTTTTACACCAAATAAAAATGGAAGGCTGAGTGGCAAGCCATGAAAAATCAAATGCCTTGAAACGATTACTGAAATTGCTACTTATGATAAGTGGCGGAAATAATCTGAAAAGGGTCGACGCAAAATAGAGGGTAGCGATATTAACAATAAGTGATCCAATGAAAAAGTTTGTAATAGCAATATACGAGAAAAATTTTGCTGGACCCCAGACAGGATCTACATGATATTCAAGTATTGAATTCGACAATCAATTCTTCCCCTTATTTTGCAATTGCGAGTTAAATCATGATAAGAAATTGTTGGAATGTGTGCTATTATTACAACGTTGGAACATGTGGTTTCAAGTCGACAGTGCTCCACCACATTATTCATTGCACGAGTAGCAGGCTCTACAAATTGGCCTGCTCGATTGTCACACTTAAGTCCATTGGACTATTCTCTTTGGAGTGATTTAGAATAGTGTGTTAACTGAGGCGACGTACAGTGGGGGATTTTGCTTCCCTTATTTTCAAAATTCTTTAAGTCGCTCAATATTGAACAGATTTTGATGCGGTTACCATTTTTCATAAAATATCACGTACAACCCCTTATCAACCCCAAAAATAAGGAAAATTTAAAAAAATGTCAAAATCATTTTAAAAGTTAATGCATTTAAGAAAAAGTCAGTGGCAATCTCTGGAGGTAAAATAATCATATATATGCAAATTAATTATACACACCCTCTTTGGAGGGGAGGGGGTATTTAGGAGGTGAATTTCGGATGTAATGGATAAAATGAATATTAGGAGCTCAAAATGGACCCTAAGGTATTTTGGTCTTCTTTCTCCATTTATGAAATTCCCTTTTACGTGCAGCCCCTAGAAAATATAATATCAACCCCTAATATAGGGTAAATTTTAAATAAAATCTCAAGGTTTTTTACAACGTTTTTACAAAATTTACCCCTTCATCTTCTTATTTGCAAATATGTCATTGTTTTGCCTTCAGGAAAGAACTATCTGACAGTATAGGAGACCAGTGTCATTTTTCTTACATGTAGTAAATGTAATGCCACTGGGCTTTTATACTGTCAGATAGGTCTTTCCTGAAGGTAAAACAATGACATATTTGCAAATAAGTGAGTGAAGGAGTATATTTTGCATGCAACATAAACAAACTGAAAAATGTGTACCATAACAATATTTTGAAATTTTTTGTTTCAATTGTATAGGGCAAAATATTGAAAATATCAATTTATTTATAAAAAATTTACCATATTTGATGAAAACCCCAATAACACCATTAATTTACAAAAAAATACTTCCTCCATTACTTATTTATTTTTATCTGAGATATTGGACCTAAGTAAATATAAAAATATCTGTTGCCAAATTTGTTTTATTGTTGTTGATTATTTTAAGAGTTAAAATTTATAGAAAAGCTTGGGCTAGATTGTTTAAATGAGAACTTTTAATTTTCAGCCCTTGTTTTTCTTTTTGTTATATCAGTGGTCAATGTAAACACTACAATACTTAAGCAATTTTTTAAGTACTTTTTATTTCAATGGTATCACAAGTAATAAAATTGCAATGAATAAATTGTATAGCTTTTATTCATTCTTGCTTTAATCTCAGCTTCAACACCTCGGATAAAAATAAATGAGTAATGGAGAAGGCATTTTTTGGAAACTAATTGTCTAAATGGGGTTTTCATTAAAAAAAAAACTGATATTTTCTACCTTTTTTACCACACACAGTTGGATATCTGTTACGAAAATGTTTAAAAAATATTTATGTATCATTATTTTTTTTTTAGATTTTTAGTTAGAGGAGCTGGCGATTGGCCTTGCCTACTGCGACCAGTAGAGGTCTATTGTAGTACTCCTACTTTGTACCTTAGGGCTCCTTATCCAGACATGTCCTTACTAGACTTTCAGTCTGCTTGATAAGGAGCTCCTTGGTGAAGTTATCAGCCCTTCGTTTCTATTTTCTCGCCAATCCGTCTCAGTCCAGTCAAGGCTATTACAGCTCATGACATAGACTGACGTACCTGAACGAGAAGTCACCCTCCATGCGCTGGACCCGACCGACGTAGCTTAACTTCGCCGATCGAGTGCCGGAACCTGACCTGTGACCATACGAGGAACTGTATGTATCATTATGATATAAAGTTAATAAAACCTCAAAAACATATTTTGTTTATATTTTATTGCATTTGTTGTAAAATAATCATATATATTCAAATTAGTAATACACGCCCTCTTTTGTATTCAGGGGTTGTTGGGCAATTTTTGGGAAGCATTGTTATTGGGGGCTCCAAATGACTCTTATATAGTATTTTCGTTCTTCCTTTCCACTTCTGGAGCCCGTTCTTACGTAAGGTTCCTAGAAAAAAAAAGATAAACCCTTGAAATAGGGTAAATATTAAATTAAACTTTTAAATACCTATCATTTTTTAAGATGTACTGCATTTAAGAAAAACTTTAAAATTTACCACATTTAGGAGTTAATATTATATTTTTTAGAGGTGTATAAAAGCGGACTCCAGAAATATGTAAATATTTTACATTCAGGAAAGACCTATCTGACAGTGTAAAAGCCCAGTGTCGTTTTTCTTATGTGCAGTAACATTTTAAATAACTTTGAGATTTTATTTAAATTTATCCTATATTATAGGTAGATTTATATTTTCCAGGGGTTGTACGTAAAAAGTGATTTCAGAAATTGAAAGAGAGACCAAAATACTTTATAGAGTCCATTTTGAGCTCATAATATTCATTTTATCCATTACATCCGAAATTCATCACCTAAATACACCCCACAAAATTGATGTGTATAATCAATTTGCATATATATGATTATTTTACCTTCCAGAAATTGCCCAGTGATCTTTTCCTTAAATGCATTAACTTTTAAAATGATTTTCAAATTTTGTTTAAAAATTTTCCTTATTTTAGGAGTTGATAAGGGTTTGTACGTGATAGTTTATGACATAGTAGCACTTGCACGTCTAGTATAACTTTTCGAATCAATATCCGTTCAGAATTGAGGAGCGTCTTACAGAATTTAAACAAAAATGGGATCAAAATCCCCCACTGCACGACGTTGTTTATACTCTGGACGAGCTAAGCGACAAAATCAAAGCATAAACGACAGTTGCACAAAAAATGGTACAAAGAGCTGTGATGGAGGCCAATTTGAACATTTAACTCACTTTTCAAATCTATTTAAGTTATGCCGAAAATGTAATTTTGTTATAATTCATTTCGTTCACAGCGTCAACCTACTAATTTAATAAATCATTAGTCTCGCAGGGGAACTTTATTTGTCAAATTTTAATAGCGTCAGTTCGAAAACAGTTGGATCCTCGACACGAGTGACATTAATACAAAAATTTGTAGACATTTTGGCTTAAAAATGTATGCTCTTTATGAAAATATTTTTTATTTTCCCATTGCAACCACAACTTTCTCAGCTGGATGCTGAGGAAGCTATGAAAGAGTAGCAACCAGTTAGCTCAGGGCTGGCCGAGGGTCACTCTGTGGCGAGAAGAGTAATATATTTTTTTGAACAATTATTTTATTGTCAAGTTAACCAAACAAAAGTTTAATAAACTACAAAGAATTGGACGCCAGCGTATTCAGTACATAACACTCTTGCAGGGGAAGAAAACAGTCAAAATCAAATATAAAACAAATAATATATTAACATAAGTATAAGCAAAAGTTTTACAACACTTTACAAATTATTAAAAATATTAATGGTGAAAAATTTGATTTAATTAGTTATCTAACAGACAAAAACAGGAATATTATTTAAACAAAGTAAATTTGAAGTTTAATTAAAAAAATTACAATTTAAGAAACGTTCAACTGGTTTACAATATATTTTTTTTCTGACTAATGGAGTATTTTTACGGAGATTTAGGCTTACTCAACTTTGTGGATAACGTAGAATTCCTACGTGGTCGAACCCTGGAGAAGGCCACAGATACCTGGGAATGAGGACTAAATAATGGTCGAGTCCCGGTTTACGATGATTTTCCAAGGAGACGATGCGTTTGGAAAAAGTGTCCAGCCAATGAGTAATAAGTTCTCGCCTATCTAACTTCTCCTCTTGCGGCACTTCGGTTGGTCCAAGGTTTTACATGAAAAAGGGGTAATATAAGAACCAGTTGACTAAAAATTTTAAATCGTGAGAAAAAGAAAACTTTAGATACTAATTCCTGTCTAATAAAAAAATGAATTAGCAAGATATTTTACTTGAGATAAAAGAAATGCAAGAAAAACTACAAAAAAACCTATGGTGACGAAGGTCGCTGCAAAACCAAATTATTAGTAATTTAACCAAAAAAAACCTCAGTATTGGTAAAATAATATTTCTGAAAATATATGAATAAGCTACTGATTAATATAATAATGGAAAGGAAATGAATAAATGAGGAAACTCTTATGAAATTTAGCCGTTCACAAAATGGCTGACACTGGTCATGACAAAACATTTGAATAAAGGTAACAAAATTTAGCACCACTGAATTAGAGAGAAAATATCTGAATTACTATCTGACGAAAACTAATATTGTAACAAATATAGCAAAAAGAAATATGGGCCTAATCTTCCGAAAAATAAACCGTCATTTATAAACAAGAGGAAAATAAGTGGCCCCAGAACAGAGGAACTCCAAGATTAACATCATACTTCTTTGAACTAGGTTTTTAATGCCTTATTTATATTAACGTCCTGGCGGAGTTCAGCTATTGCTGCTCTACCACTCAACCAGGACACATACACATAGACATCAACACAACAACCATTCCCTGCGATATTGCCATCTACCGCAGCTGAGACTCGAACCCAGGAGAAATAACAGCGACTAGACATGTTGTGCCACCCAACAGTGGTCTAGGTCACTGCTACCGTCTCGGTAACACATGAAAAAACGCCACTAACATCCATACCCTAGCCAGGATTCGAACCCGGGACTCCGTGGTCGCAAGCCAAACATCTTCAGCATTGCGCCACCGAGCTGGTGGCGCAATGCTCTTCCAAGTATTTTATTGTATATAATGCGTTCAATTGTTTTACATGTAACGCTAACTATAGTGATAGGCCTATAATTCTTCTCTATTAGATATGGGTCATTATTTTTGTAGATTGGAATTACTTTTCCTAATTTCAATTCTTCCGGGAATTTCCCCAGTTCTACAGACAGGTTAACAATATGAGCTAACGGTTCGGCAATAAACTGAGTAACAGATTTAATAATTTTTGTAGATACACAATCTACTCCTACAGAGTTAGTATTTTTCAATTGACTTATTATGTTTATTATATCCACACTAGTGACTGGCGTAAAGAAAAAGGTACTGTTATTATTAGGCACTTTAGTACATTTTTTTGGTACTTGATCACCAAAGTGATCCTTTATTTTATTTGGACCTCGGTAGAGTAGTGCTCAGCAAATGAATTGACAATTTTATCGGGATCGCTTACAATTTCATTGTTAATTTGAATTTTTATTGACTGTGCGGCTTTAATTTTACTGGTCCTTTTACGCACTAAATGCTGTACTTGTGTTTGTCTATCGTGAATATTAACTATATTACTTAATGAATGTTGATAGTAATTTAACTTGGCTCTGTTAACACTTTTATGTTCGTTTTTCATTTCATTATACCTAATTGCTACATCAGCATCATTTGTATTTTTCACTAACCAGAACATATTCTTCAATTGCCTACCTTTTTCTCTTACATCCCTTGTGATCCACATATTATGTGCTTTTTTATTTTCAGTCGAGATTTTAATTAAAGAACACGTTAAATCTATAGCATACAATAAATTGTTTAAAAACGTATTATATACATTATTAATATCAGACGTACATTCAAAATTTTCAAATTGCAAGTAATTTTTTAACTGCCGCAAGTATCTCTTTTGGTGATAATTTTTGACTGAGCGTGTAGATGCTTAATATTTTGTATTTTCAGTGTAAACACATTGGTTCAATTTTCTCATTTTATAGTTCTTGTGAGATATTTGTTGCGAAGTATCAATATCAATTTTTGAAATAGAGATATAATTATTTTTATCTTCAAACACTCTTGTCGGCTCATTATTTTTAAATGTTAGTTCATAACTTGTGAGATCTACAAAAAGATTTTTTTCTCTTTCCCATTGAGAATTTTTTTCATATTTAGACTATCAATATTCATATCTCCGCATATTATAACATTTTTAAAGCGGCTAAAACGATTATTTAAAATAAGCGTGAGCCTATATATGAATGTGTCAATGTATCTCTGTTATCATTAAATTGTATACTACATTTTGTCTTCAAAATTGTATTTTATATCAGATCTCGTGTTGTTTTTTCTGACCCCCAAAAGAGGTCGCAACGATTCCCAAACAAAGAACCGACATTTTAAACTTTTTAACATTAATTTAAGTAGTCTAAAATTTAAATGATAAAAATCCGCACAGCGAACTAAAATTCCGGGGTAAAAACCTAGACCCCACTAATTTTCAAAGTAAAAAATATTACTTCTTTGTAATAATGTACCAGAGAGTTGCAGATAAAGAGAACATACCTATATAAATAAATATAAACATTTCCAATATACGATTTTGAGACTTCCCCATCGAGTTTTAAGGTGCTTAATAAGACATTTGAGGGTAAAGTACAAGATCACGTTTACGCGTTATGTGTTTAAAAACCTAGTTAGTGGTTTTCATTAGCATTAATTTTCGACCTTCAGACGCTCATCCTTCTGTCCAACCAGATTCACTGAATACTCTGTATATATATGTTACTTGAATATTTACCCCGTAGTTTAGTTGATGCCTTTGACCAATTTGTTTTTATTCGGTGGCGCAATCTTCTAATTTGAATTACGAAAGTAAGTGTGCTTATTAAGTTTTTGTACATAATAATAATAATTACAACAACAATTAGTGTATAGTAATTTAATTCATAAATGCGGTTCAACTTGAAAGTTCAGCATAATAGTTCTTTGTTATTTAACCTCAATTGAGTGCTATTCTAATTCTCATAATTTAAAATTAAATGTTGGAAAATGCGTCGGCCGTAATATATTTTTGTAATAGTAAAAATATCTACTTTGTTAATAGTCCAGTCGATAAAGTAAAAAATACACCAGAAGTTCGCAAAAAATGTTATCTGAGATTTTCCTTCAGTAACTGATAGTGGGAGGATTAAACGTCACAAAACCACAAAAATCAGTTCTGGGGGTGCCGCGCAACCCCCCAAAAAACCACCCCTTCAGTGAAGAGAGCCCTATTTTATATTGATAACTCGTTACCCGTTGAAGATATAAAAACATTGCTCATCGTAGAAAAGAAAACTCAACTATTTACCAAAAAATAGTCTTGTAATAGTCTCTTGTAATATTCTTATATATTCCACGGTGTTTGAGAAAATCGATATTGACGAAAATTGCAAAATTTGTATTTTTAATGCGCGCTAATTTTAGTTCATTTAAAAAAAATTTTGCGCGCGGCCTATAGAAAAAGTTGAGTTTCTCGAAAACCAAACAAACTATGAAGAAAAATCAAAATGGGTTTTAAAGGGGATATAAAATATTCTCTTTTGTTGCCATTTTTGATGGCTATTGAAATCTGTTGGTATATAAAAATAACAATATAATATAGCTACCTCTTGATATTTTGCGCTTTTAACTATTCTCAGGACCATAAAAAATAATTTTAATATAAGTTATAAATGCATTATCTTTTAGTTGGGTAGTACTTCAATGCAGAAAAAGTTAGGAATAAAAATATTGACATTTACAAATTTACCAGCATGTTGAACTTAGCCAAAAAAAGATCCAAGGGAAGGCTACATATTCAAATTTTTTTATAATATTTCTTTATGCAATTTTTTAACTATTAAATTAGTAGAAACAATAGTTATATAATATATAAACTGAAAACATTTGTGAGCTAAATTTTCAAGATGTTTGGGTCTTTTTTTTACTTTTACGAAACAATAAAAATTTGGCTAACTTCAACATGCTGGTAAATTTGTAAATGTAAATATTTTTAATCCTAACTTTTTCTATATTGAAGTACTACCTTGAACTAAACAATAATGGATTTATAAATTAAAGTCAGTTATTTTTTATGGGCCTGAGAAGAGTTAAAATCGCAAAAAATCAAGAAGTAACTATATTATATTGTTATTTTTATATACTAACAGATTTCAATAGCCATCAAAAATGAAATACAAGAGAGAATTTTATATCCCCTTTAGAACTCATTTTGATTTTTCGCTTGTTTGGCTTTCGAGAAATTCAACTTTTTTTATATTCTGAGCTTAAAAAAGTTTAAGTAAACGAAAATTCGTACGCATTAAAAAC
The DNA here is from genome assembly GCA_963583905.1 of Stenurella melanura. Taxonomy (NCBI): domain Eukaryota; kingdom Metazoa; phylum Arthropoda; class Insecta; order Coleoptera; family Cerambycidae; genus Stenurella; species Stenurella melanura. Next base: position 30,464,465 of record OY757314.1, on the reverse strand, counting down.
ACTAATTTTGCAATTTTTTTTAATATCGATTTTCTCGAAGATCATGGCATATACAAGAAAATTACAAGAGGACTTTTTTTTAGGAGATTAGTCCAGCTATCTTTCCTGCGATGAACATTTTTTTATATCTTTAGCGGTTAACGTGTTATCAGTAAAATGAGGCTTTCTTCACCGCAGGGGTGGTGGTGGTGGTTGCACGGCACCTCCAGAACTGATTTATGTGGTTTTGTGATGTATAATCACTAACAGTTACTGAAGAAAAATCTCAGATAACATTTTTTGTTATGGAAATCTTTATAATTATTGGACTATAAGGGAAATATAAAATTAAGAATATCAGATAAAACTTTAACTATTTTTTGAATTTAAGATTTAAAGAACATTCAAAGTTGGTGTATAGCTGTATACATTTTATTTTAAATTAAGAAAAAATTACGTGATTTGGTTGTATTAAATATATTACATTATTACAATGTCATACATTATATGTAGCACCAGCGTACCTCTTAAAAAATAATTGTTCTTGGTTGGTTGCAAGTGGAAAATATTTATAAATGTCCATATTTACTCACCGTATTCTAAGCACCTCCTCGTCATTTTATCCTCCTAAAAAATATTTAGGAACAATAATTTAAAAAGACATGTAAATAAATGATAATTTCAGGTTATCGCCTTACCATGTTTTTGAAACGAAATTCTTTTCACTGTAATAATCTACCTGCTTCTTCCTTATGTAGTTCTTTTACTGCTTGATCCTTCAGTGACCTATTAACTACACATTCATTTCCTTTGTGACTACTATTTATTTTCATAGTATTATTTTATTCGTGGATTTTTTCTTCTCCTATTCACATATAATACAGTGCTATATTCTAATGTTTATTTATGTATACAGTAAATATACAATTCTAGGTATTATACTAGTATATTACTTATTTTAGGTATCTTAGGTTAGAAAAGGTTAATTTGAGTAGCTATGGCTACACATCGCTTTAGCGAAAGGATGTGTTGTATGTACATGCTTTCTTAATATAATATTTTGTTATTATTATTATTATATTTAAGTTTCAAACCGGGAAATTTTAAAATGTTGTTTTATCGTATTTAACAATGTCTAACACCTTTAGAATTTTCGAAAAAAAATAGTAATAGTAGTCAGCAATTAAATATATAATTGAATTAGATGAGCATCATTCAGAAATCATGAATGAGAATATTGTGTGATTGAAAGATTCAGGTTTCTAAATGTGCTACGAGTTAAATTTCGTATACAGTTAGTCTGCGATGAATTCAATAAAATTGTTACAGAGCAAGTTTTAAGAAATCTCCCAGGCATCAGCAGGTCGATTTTGTCATCTTTTTTTCAATTTACTTGCTTGCATTGTATCTAATTGTACTTAGACATTGTCTGAGATAATTATCCCGCTAAGACGCCCACTTTCTTATAGTCATGTTCATTTTTCAGGTTAAGTGACAGAGTAATAATTTTCAGAATGATTGATTGAACTCGGTCTATTCCACTATTTATTTGTTCATTATAAAAGTATTGTTTATCTGTTTGTAATTGTATATTGCTTTGAATGTAAAGATTATTATTATTATTTTTATTAAATAATTAACAATTAATGAGCACATCATTTCCTTGTTTAATATCACTATATTTTCATAATTTCTAGACTACATTTTCAAACACGATGAATATGAAAATTATTTTGTTGGATATTAATATTTTCCAATACATAATATAAATTAGCTATTTAAAAACAAATAGTGCACACAGGCCCATTATTACAACAGGGCGGTAAATAAAGTAGAATATCCTGTACTTAATTGGTCACTAAGCGGGGCAGCATTTAGGTTAATTGCTTACAATTTTATAGTTTTCGTTGATTAATATGAATCCTCGATAAAATGTTATAAGTTTCTACGAAATGGTGTGCAAAATTTAAGGAGGTCCGCCAAAGTGGCCTAAGCGTGATTCTAATTAAACCCTACACCAAATTAAAGTTTATGACGAGTACATTATACTGGGCACAACATAATAGGATGGATATAATTTTAAGATATTATTAAATTGTATACTTATATTTTTTGGCAAATCTCATACGTTGTCGGTACTTTTTTCCTCGTCGGTTTAGGATTAGTTACTGTCTCTAAGTAATAAAATATCAATTGATGCCTTTAGGGATGCCTTTAGACAAACAGTAAAAAGTTAAGCATCAGCAGAAGTCGATTATTTATACTCTTTGTCAGATGACTCAATAACGAAATACTCTTGGTCTAAAAATTCCACTGGTTTCGTTAATGTTGCAAGTGCCGTGCCAAAACATTAAAAGCAATCGTCAGTGTAGTAGGCATTTGTCCTTTCTCTTCAATTGCAAAATTTCGACCAAATATTTTGAGCGACATACGATGAAAGACATGTAAAAAACTTACTACTTTTTTTGGTTAAAATTTCGAACTTCAGAACCCTGAGAATCCTAGAAAGGCCTACACTATGAAGTTGTGTCCAGCAGAACTTTTAATGTACTCTTGGTAAATTTTAATTTGGTATAGGCTTTACTTGGTTGCTTAAGCCATTTGCCATATTTGCTTGGCGGTTTTCCTTTGAATTACTTTTACTATTTTTAAATGATTCTTAATGTTCAGTGCGTCTCACATTGAAAGCCGTTCCTCCTTGTCCAATGTAACAGTTATTTCATTCTCCACAAGCGAGCTTATGTATTCTGATTTCTAGAGTTTGTTGATTATTTTATATTTAAATTACAAATAATTAATTTGCCAAAAACAGGCTTCCCATGTTAAAAGTTTTGTTGTAACACTATTTAACTTCCTTTTCTTCGCCATAACGGTAAGCTAAAAAGGGGAAGAAAGATCATTTTTGTGACACAAAATTAATAACATAAACCCCCACAGAAATGATATTTTGACTCCCTTGATTCATCTCTGCTCAAATATAGAAAATTGTTTAATAGCAGCGAAATCGAATTTTTATCACTTTAAAGATGGCGGACCCAAGATGGCGCTAGAAAATGTAGTTTCATTATCTATATATCAAAAGTTTCAAAATTCCAAATCGCACGGAAAAGCCTCTCTAAATCACAAAAACAGAAGATAAAAGACAATCCAACGAACTCATACCCCAAAGGCTCTCTATAATTCCATGTCGTCAGTCTCGCGAGAGAAATTTATCAGGTACATTAAAGTAACACAAAGAACAATATCTGTTTTGCGTCAATTAACTTTTGTGTAAATTCAATGCGGTTAAATTTTAAATGACGTGTTAAATTTCTTTTCGAATTTTTAAATTTTTTACAGGATTTCGTCTCCTCGGTATATACTTTAATACGAAAGAAATTGTTTATTTTACGTACGGTCCTCAGTTTACGCAACACGTTTAGAAGTTGATTTTGTTTATTAATAAATTAACTTTATTTCTAATAGAATATGATAGTTCAACAACATATGAATATTATTCAACAATACATCCATTACATGCGAAACTTGTCACCTACTTAATAATTAACGATGAAAATGGATAATAACTTAACACATTCAGTGAGTATTATAAAATGACGTTGCGTTGACATTAATTTATTATTGAACATTTCACTTCAAAATAACAATAAATATAAACATTGTAATTCAGCTAATTGAATATTAGCAAAAAGAGAAATTTATAGGAAGTACGCTTCAAATGTTAAGCTAATTACTATCTTCATACACTGAATGAGAAAAAAATATTTTATATGTTATTTGGTGACGGACAGTTCTGTAAATATACATCAATTTTTTGAAGTTAAAACGCGACTGGCCTTCAAAAAATCTCTATTTAAATGTATCAAGCACTAAATTAATTTTACATATATGATTGCTTTGTCAAAGTTTATTTCACAAAAATTGTAACAACTGTGTTTTCAACTTTGTTGTAACTTATATTTAAGGAAGTATAATAATATAATAATATTCTATTGTGATTATTTTCCTGCCCTTGTATATTTGTCTGTCAGTCCATTAATGCGACCCTCTTTCTGTCTGTGTGTACCCAAGATAATTAAAAATAAATGGAGAATTCACATTTCTTATTGATAATCTTTGTGACTGATTCATTGAATTCGGTGGACATAATGAATAATGAATATTGTATTTTGTACACCACTTTAGAAAAACATAATTCTCGTTTTTGGTAGTAGATTTTTACTCTTGGTTGTAGAGGCAGAGAGGAGGTGTATTAATACATTCCAGATATTGGTTTGAAGACACATGTTGCAATTTTCATATGTCCATCACATTAGCGACTCGATTCCCCAAGAAATATGCCACTAAAGCGACCCACCATCATTCTTCTTAACCGGAGAAAGCACAATTGAAACTTCCATAATTCTACAAGACAACAAAATAAGTTTTCATTTACAAAAGAATAAGATACAACGAGCGCTCTCTATGAGCGTTAAACGTTAGCACCAAATATTTATTTGTCAAGTTGATATTATGAAAACTTACTAAATTATTGAGAAATTTCAAAATAAAATTCAAAACTTAAATACCCTTTGTATTAAGTACGTTGAAATCAATTGTCTCTAATTAGTGTTGTATATTTCTGGCTTTATTTTCGGCACTACGTGTAATTCCGTATATTTTCTCTGAATTTAATAACATTCCAACTTTATTCTCGGAATTTAGTAATGCGAATATTTCCACGGAACTTAGTAAAATTCCTGCTTTAATATAATTTCTATCGTTACTTAAGAATTTAACAAAATTCGAGGTATTTTTTCGGAATATAGTAAATTTCCTATCTTGGAACTTTTTCTCTGATTAAATTACTAGTGACCTTTCTGCACTTTCCCAGAAATGCAATGAATCAGCTATTAAAACTAAGACCACCATACTTCTATCAACAAACTATATTTATTTAAATAAAATGCGAAAGATTTAGATTTCTATTTTGCCATCATATTTAGCTAATATTTTGAAGAATTTCTTCTTTAATTTTGATTTTTACAATAACGGCTTTCTAGACATGGTCATCAATTTGCAAAATCGAACGTTTGTCAAGAATTTAAGAAAATGTAAAAGTTCATAACTTAAAATGCTTTGACAGCACAAAAGAGAAGAGAAAATGTATGCGTACAATGACAGACATTTTATGAAGGCATTAAAATATAAATTTGCTATAATATATTATTTAAACAAATATCTACAACAATTTATTGAGAGAATTATTTTTAAATATAGCCCATAAGCTATCTATATATGTTGCTATATTATTAAATAAAAAGATTTGTCTATATCATTAGAGTCATTTCTAAGCTATGTAAGGACAAATGAACAAACAGACAAAACAATGTCTAGCCATTTCCTGACTGTAAGCAACGTCCTCTATTTGCGGAAGTCACTTGAATAATGCTTAAATACGAGTCTGTCTATTAATTCCTCTTTTTGCTGTGTGACTGATTCTCCTATCGTGTTTCCTCCTTATTCCTTGGGGCTTGGTTAATCATCATCCCGATAATTGGTAGTGTATAAGAAACTGATGTGAGCATCCTGGATGTCCTTCTCCTGCCGTTTCACAAAACAGATCAATAATGTTTTACAAGGAAAACACTATCAGAGTATTTCTATTCTTTGACCGATGTCTACATTTATCTTCATAGATAACCTACGTTTAATACTATATACCAGCTGCTCAGATTTCAAAACTGTACCATAATTAAATTAAAATGAAAGAATTGTATACTAATTATTAATCATCTGTAATTAATTGTTTTAATTTTCGAAGAATATTTACCAATAGCTCTTTCTTAAAACTGTAATCTTTCTTATAGTATAGGAGTCAGCATGCATCAGATAGAGACATAATTAATCCTTTGCCTTAGAGCGTGGGAAAGAAAACAGTTATATGAGAATTTTTGTTAGTAATGGAAACTTAATTATTTAAAAAAAATCAGTTTTATATTGCGGGTTCAATATGTCTACCTCTGGACCTCCACTAACCGGTATGTGTGCCTGCTTCTGGATCCTCTCTAACCGAGATGTATACAAATCGTTCTTATGTATTCACTAAGTGGTAAGTAATCGCTAAAAAAATATTTTCTTGGTACAAATACTGTAATTGCCAGATAGGATGAAGCTATGTGGGAAACAACTTCTAGCCTTACTCCTCCAACGCCAATATTCTTGACTAAAGATGACGGTCTCGGATGATTAGGGGTCGAGCTTGAGCTCTTTGCCCCAATCATCGCTGTAGACCTGGACTGGCCTCGTAAGGGGTGGGCCTGCCTTTTCGCCTATCCCCCCGCAAATGCGGACGGTATAGGCGATGTTAGCAAACCTCCCCTGGTCCTGGCTGTTGGACCCTGCCAGCTGGGTCGTTTCTTCTGGCGCTCTTCTGTCTTGGTCTTCTTTCTTCGCTGGCATGTATAGGCTTCCGGGAGCGTTTTTCGTCTGTCGTGAGAGGGAACGGCTGTTACCGAGCCATCTCGGAGTTTAAAAGGGATTTGGGGGTGTTGACTAGTCGGAAGCCCAGGGTGCCAATTGGCATCATATGCTCCGATTTCGTCGGAAGGAAGTGTGAACTGTGTAGTTCAGGATTGTGTTCGGTCAGAGACGCTTTCTTAGCGTCAGAGGCCAGCACGGGATAGGGTAAGGGTACCGAGCTGGTTGTTTGCTTGGTACCCCCAGGATCGGGTAACTGGATGTTTTTGGTCATTGTCTCCTTACGGTGTGGCTTGCAGATCGGGCTGAAACAGATAAAGGGTTAGTTATACTTACCCATTATCCAGGATCTGGAGCTTCGGCACTTGTGCCTCGGAGCGTCGTTGGGGTCATAGTTAGTCGCCTGTCTGACCAGCGGATTCCCATGCTCTACTCCTTCCAAACATTTAGAAACTCCAACTGCAGCAAACTCGAGCGGTTACGCAGATATGTCTTCCTCCAATTACAGCAATCATGTACGGCTGAAGCAGTGTGTTAGAAAGAAATGATGAAACTTCTCTGGGTCAGGCGGCTTCATCATATTTGGAGATTACAGTACTTGCATTAATTGTAAAAGTTATTGCGACTTATTTAGTGAGGTATCTACCACTATGAAAATTTCTCGTATGACTCTCATTGCATCCCATGCTCTGAGGGACGGAATTAAAAATGTCTCTAGCTGTCTCTCAAATGTATTAGGTAATTGCACGCTGGCCCTTGTATTATTAAGTAAGAAAGTTATATATGTCTATGAAGACATTTCACAAACTCCAAAACACTCAAAGATTCCACTTGAAAATTAACGGTCGTCGCGCATTTCGCCAACCATGTTGGCATCATCTAGAATAGTATATAGTCGTCGAGTAATAATATTCGATTTTAGTGTGTAAGTACCCTTGTGTTTGAGGAAACTACTTTCAGTATGACTGACCCAAAATAATAGAACCAAAATAATACTATAGTCTATAGCAATACTAAAACTATCAACACATATTAAATTGTACTTGAATCGAATGATTTTTAGAGAAATTCATTATCGTGGATACAATATGGGGACCAAACTTTCAATTGTCTTCTAATTATTTCGCGATAATCTACTTTCATATAAGGAAAACAATATCGATACCGGTTAATACAAACATTAAAAAATAAAAATTGGTGCAGTGGTCGTTGAGTTACAAATGGTATGAGATACAAACAAACGACCTCACAGACAGTTCAAATACATAACACTCTTCCATCCCCGTATCTTACATAAAGTCAAAGGAGACTTTGAAAAAATATTTTGGTAAAAGATGAGTTAATCTTTACATAATATATCAAAAAATTAAAATAATTCTCTACGTCTTTCTAACTGAAAGTCAAGTTGACATATTTCATGATTTTCTTGTAGAGGGTCGCTCATTTATAAGATATTTTTATGATTTTCATACATAGCGCAGGATAGTAGAACTTTCACTTCCCTCACTTACTCACTTACTTAAGGGAAGAGAATTTCTGCGTTTCAAACCATGCAGATTACAAAAATTTTACTTTCATCAGCCTGTCTGTCTATCGGTCTGTTGTCTGTCTGTTGGAGCAACAACTGAGAAACTGCTTGTTGAAAACAGTCAAATTTGGTAGGTAGTTGACGCTACCGCCAGCGAGAAATAGGTAGACTATCACTAGAAAATATACCTACAGATTGGACCATCTAAAATAGATACTGAAAAACATTTTTCTTCCCTCGAATTTAAAATCTCGTTTCATGACCTAAATTCAATAAAAAATGTTTTGAAATTTTATTTATGATTGTTATAGTTCGTGGAGTTGAACTATAACAATCATAAATACGTGGATGTGGAAGTAAAGATGTGACAGATGGCAATATTTGGCATATAGTTAACACAATTGGCAAGGAAGACACATGTTATAGTTTTATCAAAAAATATACATAGTGGTTATACTGAGAAATAATTTAACTATGATTGAAAGTTGTAAAGGTATTTCCGCAAATATTCAATATTTGGCATCCTTTATTTAATATTTATTTTTTGTTGTCGGATGAACACTCTGTATATTATTAACCGAAATTACATCTCATATGTCGTATCATAATTAATTAAAAATTATAGTTGCCGCCCTGTATAAATAAACAGGGAAGGAACTTCTTTGTAAATATCTTTACCGATTTTTTATTATATTATTGTTACATTAGAAGGTAAAATTCACAGCATACCGGAAACCTAAATTGCTACTAGCTTTTACTCATAAATTGGGCCGTTTCTATGGACAATGTACCTCCTTCTTTTGAGCATGTTGTTCAGGTATGTTATCCGCCTTTTTTTAAAAGAGCACCCGAGAGCCGTAGAGTTCTTGTCGTGTTTAATATCATTTAATTGCTTTTCCAGATGTATGCAACATTACCTGTTCAATGAGATTTAGATCAGAGTATTTAGTTGTCCAAGGCATTACATCAATATCTGTCTCTTACTTTTTAAGAATTCTTAATACAACATAAGACCCAATAGTTTTGCTGACGGAATTTCCGGATTATCCTCCTTGTTAAATGAGTGAGTACTAAGCTCCCTTTCAAATACATACTTTATCGTGTATTCTGAGTGTATGCTTCAAAATTACCACTTAAGGAGGTTGGGGAGTTACAGTCTCAACCAAAAGTAAGTTGAATTGTAAATCGGAACTTTTCCATAATAAATGATTACAAAAGGTTATAAGTCTATCATACCAATAATTACTGTAATAAAGGCATACATAAATCATTTTTTATTATATATGATTATTTAAGTAGATTTCATTATTTTACTTAATGAACTAACTTTTGAATGTTTTGATCAATGTTATTAAAAAACAATAAATTTATGTAAATATCTGTGTATTTTACAAATTTGTTTCAGTACGAAATGAGAAATTTGACAGTTTACAAATGTTCAATCATTTTTTTATTTATTAAAAGTCTCCTAATTAAATTGGAAACAGTATTAAAATATGCTTAAGACATCAATGCTTTACATAGTTAGTTTTCGGAAGTGCTGACATTATTTGGTTATTTGCTATAAATTAAAATGTACCAAAAAATTGATTGAATGAGCCGTTACTCTGTGATAGTTAATCATTTTGCACAAATAATTAAATAAAACACACTACTATGTTTTCTACCACTATGTCGTAGAAAACGTAGTAGTGTTTTATTTAGTTATTTGAGTTAAAATGTACCGTTTGCATGCTGGGTTGACATATCCTCGATAAGACTACATGTAACAGTTTTTACAAATTTTTAACTTTCTGAGTTTTCTAATGACTTTGGATTTTTTACAGAAAATAGAGTTATATAAAAATCTATCAAAAAAACTTAATTTGAATTTTTTTTCATTATTTTCGTCTAACGCAACTTCCTTAAGACTGGTCCTAATTATAAACCTTCTAAGTTTTTAGCATCGTTGAATAGCATCGGTTATGTTTGTACAATTAATACACGAAACGGAAACAATCTATAATTTAATGTTTCATTGGTTTCTTTAGCTTTATGTGCACAACAATTACTATGTAGCCAATATTTTTAAACCAGCACAATACTGAGTAACACAAGAGACTAGCAGTTAGTCTTTTAAATATTTCATCAATAATTTATTCATGGGATAAGCCTTGTAAAAATACTTTAATAAGTACTTATTCATTTACTTGAAATTATAATTTTAAATTGATCTCCAGAAGTAATAATACCAATTTTATGTCACTGACCTGTATAATTACCTGGACAGTGTCTAGAAAGTACCTGCTCGAGAAATAATTATGACCAGGTCAATCCTAAAATACATTATTTGTGAACTGCTATTTATATTATAAACATTGTGGAATATTCGCATAACATAGTGAGTGATATTTTGTTGCAAGTTGTTGAATTTACGATTTTGTGAGTAGTGAGTAGAACGAAGCCTGACGTACATAAAAATTCATATGTGGAGTAAAGAATACAGGTAATTCCAAAGTTATGTTATATAGAGTAATAATAATATGTCCCCACCTACTTTACATTACTGACCACCTAAGAAATTTAATTTGATGATCTATTGCCAAAGCCCTAGAAAATAATCACCAATCATTCAAATAGACATAATTTATAAATTTAGAACATAAATTGTACTAATCATATAATTCTGTATTTAAACTGAAAGGAGAAAGCATAGTTTGTATTTATCAAACATGTTGATAGATCAGTTAATAATCTTTACTAAGGGCAGATGTTGAGTTAGCAGACCTAAGTCCACATACATTAGATAGAAGAATCCATAAAGTATTTGCTAAATATTGAAATTAGAATAGACAACAGACATACGACACACGCTGTAAGTAGACAGAGTACCTAATATTCACACAAATTACTAGAACAAAATACGTATTTTCTATCTGTTTAAGAGATTGTATAAGTATGTACAATGTATATACTTATACTATAATTATATTGATAAATTACGAAGAAAGCTAGTGTGAATACTGTGAGAAAATTGTAGGCTTTAAAATTAATGCAACAGATATTTACTAAACCAAAGTAAATTAATTTTTGCAATAATACCTAATAAAGTATCTATGACAAATTAAGCATAAATTACCTGCATATTTATAGAAAATAGTAAATTATTATTGATAAAGGCTTAACCTCACTAATTATATATATGAAAGTTTCTATGCCACAGAATTATATTATTCAGAATAGAATTTATATTTTTTATAATAACTATGACACTAAAGTTATGAGATCATCAAATGGTACACACGACAGTATACTTTGCATTGTAGTCAATTATATCATTCATGTTCAATAAATAACTTATATCTATTTGTAATTACTACTTCACTTTTATGAATTCTGTATTGATCGGGAATACCAATAAATCATTAACTATTGCCTCATTGCTGCCCTTCCAAAGGGAATACCACTAACTAAATAAGCACTGACCTTCCTCCTGTTAATATTCTGACACAAAGTGGCCTGGAATTAAATGTATTTATGACCGTCTTATAGTGAATGTACACACACACAAATCATGTTCGTGGTTTCAGTGCAAATATCCATATTTACTTATTTCACAAGTTCAGATATTATTTAAAAGTGAATTATTTTTTATTTGCTTATAATTGTAGTGAAACATATTCTTTATAGAATTTTGCAAACGGCAGAAAAGACTATCTATGAGAACTGAAGGAAAAACTATCTTTAAAATTATTGATTTACAATTTTGGCATTCTCTAGATAACCTGAATTCTGATTATGCTAGCAATTAAAATAAAATGAATTTGTCTTTCCTATTTGATAATTCTTGTTCTAACGCCAGTTTCCACATAGTCTCCTACGGCTATGCAGGGTAAACCAGTATCCACAAAACCCCCTACGATCATGAAGATTCAGTTAAAAATGAGAACAAAGGTATAAAGTGGATTTATTTACGTAGCTCCAAAATAAGGGCGAAAAACGTTTCAAAGACTAAGCATTTCCAAGAAACAGAATGATAGATTTCATGAAAATGTAATATGTAAATAAATTACTTTTAAGCATTTGTTCCCATTTTTAACTGAATCTTCATGACCGTAGGGAGGTATGTGGATACTAGTTTACTCTGCATAGTCGTGGTGGACTATGTGGAAGCTAGTGTTATAATATTTTCACCAAGCTCTGAGAGCTGTCACGCGTTGTTCACGTGGGCTTAGTTCACCAGAGCCATTCATGCGTAAAATTATTAAAAATACAAGAAGTTTCCTTATCGATTTTAGAAAGATTGAATATTAATGAAAATGTAGGATATTGTTCTTTTAAACTTGATAATACACTACCATAAACTTTAAATGGATTCACTAAACTGTTTATGAGTTACAATAATTCAAATTTTCGAACAAATGTAAATACACTCTTACACAAGTGACATACAACTGAAGTCGACAAAACCGTTGGCAATCTCCTGAAAAATACAACCAATGAGGATGGAACACGTCGCGATCACGAGGCAATCACGCATATTTATTACTCTCAGCCTTCCGTGAATACTCTTTAGAATGAGAATGTCAAACAAAAAAGACAAATTAACAGTATTTTAATTGCTAGCATAACCAGAGTTCAGGTTATCGAAAGAATGCAAAAATTGTAAATCAATAATTTTACAGACAGTTTTTCTTTTAGTTCTCATAGATAGTTCTTTCTGCTGTTTGCAAAATGCAATAAAGAATATGTTTCATTTAAAATATTATGCTGTATAAACGTTTTCTTTTGGACACAGATAAGTCTAATCTTATTATTATTATTATTACCATTATTACTTTCCCGTTCGAAATATATAGACTATTTTTAATACTTATTTTTGTATTTCTTTGTTCAATTTGAAAAAAATGCATTATTATTTAACTACTTACATGTTTAATAATACACTACAAAAAAGCATTGTAACTATAGGGCGCAAGATCATAAATACTTAGGAATATGTAACAAGGAAATGTAGAAAAATAAGAATATGAAATAAATATTTAATAAAAAATAAAACAAAACTAAACTTTAAAATATGCAGTTAATTTTTCTACGGTAGTTGCTTTGTTGCGGAAGATATTAAGTTGGCCTAGAAGGTTATTGAGACAGAGGTTAGAGACTTTGTAGAGTTGCGGGAATTTATGAACGTTAGCTCTAGAAGTCGGCAATAAAATAGCGAGTAGAACCTGGTTTAGGTGTTCAAAAATTTAATAAACTCTCAAAATCTGTTCTAATATGTATTAGGTACTTTAAAATTAATATTTTTTGGGGATACAGCTTTGCGAGTTTCCAGACTCGAAATCGAAAATCTGTTTAACGGTATAGAAGATAACCAATAGCAGGATAGACAACTATTGACAAAATCAAAAGTGTGCACCCTGCAAGCTGTATTATTTAATACGCTATCCATATAAAATTAATTCATTTCCAAAATATTTTAGCATACGATTTGCTCGGAAACTGCTAAATACTAGAAACAAAGCTTCAAGAAAAGAACGTTGCCACCATTTTCTACCTGTATTTCATCCTAATGCTATTTCGAAAAATACAAAAGTTTCCCTCTTGCTGTATTTATCCATGCCAGTTCCCTTTATCGACAGCAAAACAATTCATATTCTCCTACAATTATTAAAATCTGACTTTCATATTATCAGATTTTATTAACAAATATGTAGTGATCTGTTCTCAGGACCCATATAGTAATCTCTATTTATTTCGACGTGCTGAACACGAATCTTGTTCAGCCAGTTTAGCTCCATCACCCGTCAATTTTTAGTAAATCGCTAATATCACCTAAAAAAATCAAATTTTCTGTTGTTTTCGTGATTTGCAAAAAAATGGTTGGTGATGGAGCTAAACAGACATCGGACTAACGTTCAACCCGTCGAAATACATTGGCATTCTGAGAACAGACCACTTGTTTCTTCTATTGTGAGCCCGTGCACAGGCCCACAAAAAGGAAGTGATCTCTTCCCGAAACACAACATAGTAATCTATATGTATTTCGAAGTGCTAACAGGAATTATTTGTAAATCGCAAAAATAGCTTAAGAAACCCGATCCCTTTAGCTCATTTCGTGATTTACAAAAAATTGGTGAGTGGTGGAGCTAAACGGACACAGGAGTCATGTTCAGAACGTCGAAATACATGTGGATTACTATATATGTGGGGTCCCGAGAACAAATCACTTTTTTTTGTGGTCCTGTGTAATTGATCATTAATCGACCGAATATTTGACAAAAGTTACAGTTTGGATTGAACAAATCAGTGATAGATAGATAGATAGATAGATAGATAGATTCTTTATTAATTCCAAAGCCAATTACAGAAACTGGATAGAATAAGTCAAAATTGTAAATTACACAAACATACAAAGTAATGTATAACAAATATAAACAGCACAGTATAAACCAGTTGGTCGAAATAAATAAATGATAATATGATATTACAATGTATATTATGTATACAAATAAACGAGTTAAAATTACATACAAAAGTATTCATCCAGTCTATAAAAACATTTATCAGCCAAATATGTTTTTAACCGTTTCTTAAATTCAAAAAAGGTACTACTTTCTTTGATGTCAAGAGGTAAATTATTGTAAGCCTTAAGCCCAAGACTATTAGGGGAATTAGATGTTACATTTAATCTTCGAAATGGTATACGAAAAGAATTTTTTTGCCTAGTATTAATAGCGTGCACATTTTTGTTATACAAAAATCTATCCTTATTTTTGAATATATAGTAGTTTTAGCGTGTTAAGGTCGTTAGAATCGCGGGAACATCATATTTTAAATATCAGTGTTTTAACACATTCATTGATGATGGGGTTTATATGATTATTAACGGATAGTTTGATCTCTTAAACGGGCTTGTATTGACTAGAGAATAATAATCGCTATTTATTTAAGGTGCTAAAATTAACAGAATAGTTCTTACAATATTTAGAAGTTCAGTACCTAGCAAGATGTGCAGAAATGTATCAAATTTGTCGATTCCAGTTCATAATTTCAAAGCTGTGCAAGAAATATATTGAATTCGTATTCAAATTATATTTATCTCACTTCAGAACATTAGTTGTATCTCGGAAGAGATACTTTGTGAATTTATCTCGGTGTATTGTAAAATGTCTTTTAATTAGTAATAATCAAACCATTAAATTATTTCGGAAAGTTTTCAAATATGATGAATTATCTACTAGTTGGAACTGTAACTCATAATTTGAAGAAGTCTTGTTAAGTAATAATGGTAGCGAAAGTTAAAAGATCACAACAGATTATTTTGACTAATATTCTTGTTTATATCATAAAATATACAATTATTTTTATATGTTTGTTGTAAATATATGTTAAACCTTGAAAATACTACTCAGGAAATAGTACTACTACCTCTGAATGTCTCATTCTTTGTTGTGAACTTGAAATGCAAGACACTGCTAAAGAAGTGTCTGTTTGATTAGAGTATTCTGTGTTGACGTATCACATTCATTAGCATCACAAAGGTAGGATCTTAAAATTTTATTTCATAAAAATTTCCGTTATTTAATAACAAATTTTGCATTGTGTAAACTTACCTATAGGAATTTTTCTATAGCGCGAAATGTTCGCTACGGAATTTTTATTTTTGTTTATTTAAAAATAGCTACAAAAACTTGTTTTCTTATATGACGTATAAAATAAGCAAATTATGATGCTTTTATATGCTCGTCAATTTTAAAAATTCATATTCGAATTTAAAAATTCGTTAGATTAGTAAGAGTTGGAATAATTAGAACAGAAAATAAAGATTGATTTAAATTTTAAAAAACTTGAAAATTTTAAATACTGTATGCTTTAGTAGTTATTTATTGTTCAACACCTTATTTCATTGGATCAAATATAATGCATGAAAATGATAGTATGTTGACAAAATAAAAGGTACGTTGTCTTGTCTTATGTTTAGTTTACTGATATACAAATCAATGGTATTGACCCCTCACTTTAACCGTCAAGCTCTCTCTTGTACTAATATTTTATGTTGAGCTTAATAACTTTAACCCAAAATCTTTTTAGGAACATTTCTGCGTTTTATGTAATGAATCAATTTTCAAAATATATATTTTATTTTTTTACACTATGAAGTAATCCTCCAATCTTACTCCAAAAAATATATGTTGTTGCATTGAATACGAGCATATCACAGGAAAAAAATAGTGGTGTTCCATCAGTTAGTTCGTAGGGAAAAAATATTTTCTTTACCCCCATTCATTTAATTTATTGAGTATCAATTTTGTCTATAATCGAGGTAACGCCCTGGGTTCATATATTTTAGCACCCGGATTTGGCTCATTCACATTTGAGAAATTCAAATTCTTTCATTTTTCAAAATTTATTTTTCATTTTCTTACGCTATGAAGTAATCCTCTAATCTGATTCAAAAAAATATATGTTGTTACTTAGGATATGACCATATTACCGAAAAAAAGTGGTGTTCTATTCATAAAGAAAAAATTGTCGCAACGTTAAATTTTTTTTTTACCCCCTATTCATTTAATTGATTGAAAATTATTTTTTTTTGTAATCAACATAACACCCCGCACCACATATATTTTAGCTCCCGGATTCGGCTCATTCACATTTGAGAAAATAAAAATATTAAATTTTTCAAAATTCTTCCATAACTTTTGTAAAAATGTTTTTTTCGAGCTGGCATTTAGGGTAAATTATTCTCATATTGGTAGTCACTTATCTCCCAAATATAAACCAGATCCAAGTGGGCTCAGCTAACCCACGCTTATCCGTCTACGCTCTTTCAGCTAGTAATATTTTTGCCTAACAGAACTTACTTCATCGATCATGTGCTAATAAGAACTTTTAAAAATATGATTATTCAAAAACATAGGCTTTCTTAAATTAAAATTTAAAAAATTCAATAAGAAAACAAATTTTCAAAATTGCAAACTTAGCCTATTTACAAATTATTCTACAGGAATGTTAATTTTTAGTATTTTATTTATTCAAGTACTTAATATTGCAATTGCAAATACATTAATATTACTAGTATCAAGAAATTAACGAAGCGGTGGGTGTGTAAATGAAAGGCAAGATACACCGTATAATAAACGCATGCATTATTTCAATTCTTCCCACTTGCCTGTTTTTGAGATATTCGCAGTTAAAGTGAGACTGATTTCTATTTGATGTTTAATTTCCAGATTGTTTAAAAAATATTAATAATTTTTTACTTTTACACCCTTTAAAAAGTAAAAATTTCACGTTTAAGGAAGAACTTTCAATAAATAAGTCAAACCTATTAGAGGAGCGAATTCGAGACTCTATCGTGCCGTTTTTTTTTCTGGCGTAGAACCAGGTCAAACATGGTAGGTTTTGTTAAGCATGTCACTGGGCATATGAAATCGTATTTCACGCCATTTTTTCGTGGTCTGGACCTTTTTAATTAAAAAAAAAGGGAAAATATTGTATTTTAAATAAAATGTGTTTTTTTTTCTTTCCACCGTCATATCTTCAAAACTTATGTTGCTATCGACGTTGTTTTTTTTTTCAATTAAAGTACACACAATAGCGCTTTTAACTGTACTAATGGTTTTTACACAGTTCGCATTTTCATTTCCTTAAGAACTAGGAAAACTAGATATTTGAATGTTACGTATTACAATTTTCACCAATGGATAAACTTTTTTATTTTTGAAAATTTTTATATACATACAGTGAAACAAATGTAGCCCAAACATTAGAAAAGTTTTTGATATAATTATTTTTTTCCCAATATGTATCGTTTGGCAACAGCGATTTTTTTAAAGCGCACTAAATTAGTCATATGTATTATTGCGGCTCACAATCTAGGTACGTACACCGCGTATGGAAGGTAGGATAAGATGCGTCTAACTAATATACTATTCAAATGTATTGCCCCGTCACCTTAACCGCGAATATCTCAAAAACGGAGGAACGGTAAAAATTGAAAAAATTATGTGTCTATTGTAAATCATTCACTGAAATTTGTATAATGTACATTGGACAGTTTTGAAGTGCTGCTAAGTTATATTGAAAAATGTCCCACTTTTTAAGGATATTTTGACAATACCAGTTTTAAATCCATTATATATTTGAAAATATGCCTACTACATAAATAATATTTTAGATGCCGATAAGGCATGGTATTTTTTGTACGAGGAATTTTTTTCATAATTTTTTGTTCTAAAATTTTGCAAGTAGGGCATTTTTCAATATAACTTAATAGAACTTCAAAACCGTCCAATGTACATTATTCAAACTTCAGTGAATAATTTACAATAGACACATAATGAACAAATATTTTTTTCAAATTTTCTCTGGTCCTCCATTTTTAAGATATTCGCTGTTAAAATGAGGGGTCAATACATTTGAATCGTATATTAGTAGTTTGCGGGATTTAGAGTATACGTATAAATACTGTTAAATAAATGCGATGCTGCAGAATATTCGCAATTTAGTTTTCTAAAATAATGGAGTGCATTATTTGTACGAAAATTGCGCGGGATGATGACAAATCTCTGGTACCAAGACCTAGGATACAAGGTTTGTTGTCACTAATATCTAGTGCTGAAAAAATACGACATCGCGGAAATATTGTGTCAGAAAAGATAATATTTTAAATGACGAAATTTAATTAAAATATCATATAGACTGTCGTATAGGTAGACAAGTTTTGAAAACATGAACGTTTTTTGCAATTATACATGCCGCCGCGCCGATTTGCAACAGATTCTGCACAGTACTTAATCGAATACGAAATATTAATAATAGATGGAGGATTTAAATTAACAGAAAAAATAGTTTAACTACATAAACGTCATTCAGAAATGACCAAAAATCTATTTAGCAAACAGGAAGATACCAGGATGGTTTTGCATGCAATGTGCGAAACTAAATTTAGCAAACAAATATTGGTGAAGTCAGTTGATATAGATGTATTAATTTTACTTACTTTGACTTAAATGGAACTAATTTATTTATGCAACTTGGACACGGCACTAGCAGACAATTTTTGTCAATATAGAAGGTAGTGCAAAGTTTATGAAGTACAGTTTGTTCTTGTCTTCATTGTTTTACTGGCTACGACACCACTACTGGTTTTTTAAAAATATTTAAAAAATATGCGTTTGATGTTAAAGAATATTGTTGTTTTTCAAACATTATCGGAACTGCCATTGCTGTCTAAAGACGAAGCTTTAAAAATCTTTACAAAATTGATTCTAGTACTGTACAAAAACAAAAATAAACAAATTCAGATATTAAACGACCTAAGAATCAACTTAGCAACAACAACAAACGGAGCTTCCTTCAACTGAAGGTACCTTTTACCACCCCTTCTTTTAAGGTAAACATATATATTCAAATAATAGATTTCCTATCTTATACATTTAGTTAACTATTGCAGGTTTATGTATCAACTTAGAATATCGTACAGAAGCAATATGCCAACTACACTTATAAATGCACATAGTTCAGGACGGAATTTAAGTGACGATGTTTGGACAATATTTTCATTAAGTATTTATTGTTCAGATAAAAATTGTGAAAATCGAAAATATGATTGTGTTAAAGAAGGCCTAAAATGTTGTAACGAGTGTAAATGTCGTACTTGAAATAGTTATTTAAAGGTTTCTATGAATGTACAGACGAACTAGAATGCTTTTAACGCAGGACCTACGTAATTAAATACTCATTTGTCAATAGAAAAACAGTTGCAAAAAAATAAAGTCGTTTTATTCCTGCGTCTTGGTTTAATTCAATCAAAAATGTGTAATAACCTACTTATTAGGGAGGTACTTACTTTATAACAATGATTTATATTTACCTACTTTTAAACATTTTTTTCCTTAAAACAACAAAAGGTAGGTTCATACCTTCGGTTCGTATGTACTTATTTTGGAGCTGTTAATAAAAGCCCGATTAATACACATGAACCCAACAACCGTAGTCCGCTGGCGGTAAGCAGCATAATGAGAGCCGGGCGCGCAAGAATATGTTTTAGCCCGTTTTAAAAAAATCGCTGACTACATGCTATAACCTGCACATCAAAAATTATGATTCTAAAAACTTTTTTCGTATATTGGCTTCAATTTGTTCACAGCATGTATATACATATTTTCATAAATAAAAATTTTTGTCGATTGCTGAAAAATACATTCACGAAAATAACAACTTTAAGTTTGCTATTATTTTAACGATTAAAAAATATATATTTTATAATCACATTGTACATAGTTAGAAGCTTTATTGTGTCTATTTCAATTAAAAAAAAATCAGTTCTATAGCACAATTATTTTTAAAGATATAACGGTGGGGACGTTAAAAAACATGTTTCATGGAGAAATCATTTTTTTACAGTTCTTTCGAAATAAAAAAGTTCCTGACTACCAGAAAATGTCGTGAAAAGTGGTTTCATGTACATGATCACCTAATTAAAGAATCGAACCAAGTCTGGCTTGGTTCTACGCCAGTTTTTTTTTTCTCAGAAACTAAGCGTCTTTGCTTCCCAATTTTACTCGTCTATATAGATACACTTCATTTAACGATTAACGGAGATGGAGTGTCTGCAAACACCCAACTACTGTTTTGTCTCAATGAAGTCTGTACATAAATAAAAGATATTACAGCTTGTATATTGTTGTTGCATGTATACAAGTAAATTATTACTCATGACGATTTCCAATTAATGCAAGAGTAGAGGTTGACCTGATGCATTTTTTATAAAAAATAATGTCCACTACTTATTCAAAACATGTTCTATGTAGACAAATATCTAGTAAATATACACGAGTAAGATTCCAGTGGCATTAAAATTATCATATGATATCCAGAGTGATAATTTCGTAAGAAGTCGGTAAAGTTGCACTCTTTCACAAACAACTGACTACTGTTTTCATCCCATCGCGAAATTTTAAGTTGTAATAAAAACATATTACGTTACAATCACTATTTGATTATATCGAATGTATTCAATTACTAATCAAATTGTTACAAACTATATTAGTACAATACGTGTAATGTAACTCGTCTTCGAAGGGGGCACAAGAATTTAAAATTTATTTTATTCAATTATTTAACGTGGGACTATTTACAGTACTAAGGACAATCACCGATATCAGAAGGCGAGCTACCCTCAACCTGAAAATTCTTTTCTCTTCTCTTCTGGTAAGGAGAGTAGAGATTTTTACTCGCCTGTTTTTCATCCGAAGGACGGTGGTATCCACCACAAAATTCCCACCTAAAATTGTTGAGCTTCTACGCATGTGTATTTAAGCAGTCAGAAAGTGAGGCAAAATTGTTGCATTTCTTTGGAGGGTCACTTATCCAACTACTAACCAAAATTGGTGTTGCTTAACTTTTTGTATCGGAAAACAAGCATAGTTGAGGGGCAACTACGCTTGTCTCGTAGAATGTCAAATTCTTGAGATAGTATCATTATTTTTACCGAACTGATTAGCTGTTTATTTTCGAGAACATTGCTTATACATATATTCTTCAAGCAGCATAGTTCACTCCATATTTATAAGGCACATATAAAAGTGGACCGAGCTAAAAGAGAGGGAGATCGGGGCTTGCTTTAGGTCTCTATACTTTATTAAGTAATAAATATAACGTATTACTTAACAGATAAAACATCATTACTCTTCTGTAAAGTATGCTTCGACATGATTAAGATAGATAAACGGAAAGACGCCTATTTTACTCATGATTTCTAACTCTTGTGCATAGTTACGCATCTACCCCTAACTAGAATGTCATGCCCAGGGATCAGATATACAGAGCGTACCTTGAATTTATCTGTAAATGTCATGAAGGACGGGCAGTGCGTCCACCAATGCATGAAATATTCCTATCCTGACGCAAAACAGAGTAAGATTTTCCAGTTTACTAGAAACGTCAAGATCTTTAAATCTCTAGTATTGTTTTGTTCATCCTAATACGCAAAAATTTGAAGTACGGCTCTGCAGTACTTTTATCAGCAGTAATTGTACCAACTTTGATGTTTTGATGGACGGTTCTTATGGCCTTTTTCATGTGTACTAAACAAATGGAGACAAGTATATATTTTTTCTTTTTCAGCAAACTCAAAAATGTATAGCTTGGTCATGGGTCTTGTAATAACGTTATTTGCTTCCACGGAAGGAGCTCCTGGGGTAGTAACAGCGACTGGAGGTGCAGAAATAAGCGGATCTGTAAGTATTTCTACTTCCATTTTTATGTTTTACTGTAATTTTTAGCATATTGCAAATACTGCTATGCTTAACTTAAAAGAGGTATTTCCGTTTTTTTTTTGAAAATGTAGACATAATGACATTTCACATTTTTTCTTTGGCTTAAAATCTTGAGAAAAATAAATATTCTTACTAAAAGTATATTTTAAAGTGCGTTATTATTTACTTGCATATAGTTAGAATGAAACTTATTTTTTATAGGACTTTGCAAGCAGCAGAAAATGTAATTTATGAAAAACAATAAATAAAAACGGAAAATCTGTCCATGAGAATCGACTAAGCGGTTCAGTTTCCTACGCGTTAATCTCTAGACTATGAAGTCCCGGAATCGAATCTTAGCTACGGCATGAATGTAGTGGGCTAATCCGCGGTTGAGTGCCAGGACACTGCTCGTGGCCATCATTTCTACTGAGATCGAGTCTCAGCTCCTGTAGACGATAATGTCATGTCGCAGGGACTGGGCGTTGTGTTGTTGTCTTTCTTTTTCTGCATGTCCTGAAATGGCTATGGCTAAACTTCATCAAGATATTAATAAAGAAAGATTATTAAGGAACATAATTAATTTCCAACCTTTGCACTCTTGATGACCTACATTTTGGATATTAGTACAGTCAACGAAGCTTTTACCTTTTCTGGCTCAAAGTTAGATGTTTTCACTTCTGGTGAATTTTTCGAGAAATGCTTATTTTTCGAGATATGGCCATTCAAAATTACTAAAAGTGGGGGAAAGGAAATGTAAAAGTTGAAAGAGCCTGAAAAAATTCAGGTGATTGTATCATCGAAGTGCAAAACTTTCCTCCTTTGAAATTTTAACGCTTTAAAAATACGTAATTTAAACATTTGAAAAAATTCAGACGTATGCATTCAGGCATTCTAAACATTTCTTGTTTCTTGGAGTTCTTTTGTAACTTACTAATTTTTCAAGTTACAGGCAGTTTTTCACCATAAATAATGTACTACATTTTTTGCACACTTTCAATTTAAAAACTGCATTGAACCTTTAAAAATTGTATAACTATATTAGGTTTCATGTTTTCTTATAACAATACACACAAATCACGCTCATTTTTTGAATTTTCATGCATTTTTTAACTGAAAATTTGCAAATAATACAGTATATTATTCATCGTGAAAAATTGCCTGTAACTCGGAAAATTAGCAAGTTACAAAAAATTCCAAGAGACAACAAACGTTTAGAAGGCGCCAATGCACACGTATGAATTTTTTCAAATTTTTAAACTACATATCATTAAAGCGCTACATTTTCAAAAATAGGGGTAGGTTTCATGTTTTCCGGAAAAACTCGGTGAACACGAATTTTGCAGAAAAGTTGCAAGTAATGAAAGTCTTGTATTTTGATAATACATTCGCCTGAATTTTTTCAGATTTTTTTTCAACTTTTACATTTCCCTTCCCCCATTTTTAGGAATTTCCGAATGGCCATGTCTCGAAAAATAATAATTTTTCGAAAAAATTTACAAGATGTTTGTAACATCTTATTTTGGGACAAAAAAGGTAAATATATTGCTTCTTTAAGTTCTATAAGTTACAGAATCCGTGATGGAAGGGGTGTTTTTTACCCCTTCCGATCATTTCCTATCTATCTTTTTTTAATTTTTTATTACCCTAATTACAAATACATTGCACAATGTTTCATTCAACTAAATCCGTTCACTAGAACTTAAGTTAGAGGTGAACATCCCCCCCCCCCCCGTTGACTCAACTATTTCAATGAATTTATTTACAGAATATCTATCTGTTATTATCTATTAATAAAAAATTAAAAACTAATTAAGAAATATTCATTTCCAATCTTTGCATCCTTTGGACATTAATATTTTTGTAGAGATATTTTCGTATTTTATTTTCCGTTTTTCATAGACTTCACGAGTCACGTTAGGAATGTGGTAGAAATGAAAAATTTTTGTCATTTGCTGATGATGACACTTGGTTGGAATGTTTTTATTTCTACTGGTTGGTTTTAAATTATGCTGGTATCAATGAAGTTTTAATTAATATTTAATTCTACTTGTGAATATATTATATGTATATGCGCGCATCACTTTTAGAGGTGTTTCAGAATCTTATGAGTCGCAAAATGCGCAAAAGCCAAAGTTCATTCTGCGTTATAAGTATTTTTTTGAAGACACTGACGGCTGCCTTGTTGTATACATAAACAAAAGCTCGGGATAAATTGTAAACAATAAAAATAATAATTTTAAGAAGTGTAACTGAGTCGACAGGAGGGATTATATCTGTGCGCATATGAAGGTCATAGCTCATGAGATTTTAAAACACCTCTAACTACGTGCGCCATGTGATAACGAGTTGACTGATATCGTACAAAATAAATATTTGTTGAATACGCAAGACATTAAGGAAAAACCATAAGTATGTTTTCCTTGTTGCATATAATGTGTGATTTTTTGCTAAGTAGTTAATGGTATAATTAACAAAATACAAAATGATGATATGCAGCTGTTGACGTGTGTCTATTTTGGAATATATGTTAATTAAAACACAGTTTACAATGTTGGCTTTTCCCAGCAAAATGGAATATACGTCTTAAATTTATCATGTTAAAAAATTTTTTACCTGTGAATAATTGCTGCCAACTGACAAGTAATAATTTCATTAATTAATTAATTATTTTGACTATGAATTGTTTCCATTAAGCTTAAAATTTATTAGTATTATAATAATACTAGATATACAGGATGTGTCATCATTGGGTCGTCTGAACGTACTGGCTCTCTTGTAAAAGATATCGACAATTTTCAAGAACAGGGTGCTAAAGGGCATACAGTTTGAAAATATTTTAAAATGTGTATGGAAATCCATTTACACGTGACGTTATAAGTATATGTTTTTTAAATGGAACATTCGGTATACTATTACATATTTGATTCCTCATTTTAAAAACAATTCGAACGATATGCCATTTGATGGGTCGGGTTTGTGATAGGTAGTCACTAAACGCTAAATTTACTACTACCCATTTTTTTTCATATGGAATTCCCTGTACACAATTACAGTAAATGATAGCTCTTTGATAATATTGATATAAGATATCATGGGCGTGTCTGTCATGGATGCCTGTATGCCCTCTACTACCTAATTTTTGAAAATGTTCGATATCTTTTATAGGAAATCCAGGATATTTCGACGACGCAAGGCTGAAGCACCCTGTATATAATCTGGTGGTAAATATACTGAAAATTAGTTTAAGCGTTGTCATTACTTTTTCTCAACTCGTTTTAGACTACAAATGAGAGTCTTTTGTTGCTGTCTTATATCTTATTGTTTGTACAATTTTTCAGAAAATTATTAGATATTTAGTAGTCAGGAAGATAAAACAAGATGGAAATTAAAATAATTATTGCAAACAAAGATACGTACTATTGTTTTCCTTGCTGAAGCTGATATGTAGAGAGGACTGAAGAGGCAATTATACCAGATGTGTCAGTAACCACGAGTATTTCTGTGCTCGCTGGCTTCTGATATCAAATAATACTATACCAGATAATTCCACAAATATATTTATTACGTAGCTCTAAAGTTCTGTCGAATACTTCTACTAATTCTTATTGTTCTAAAAAATCTGTCCTCGTAAGACTAATTTCTTCCACCTTTTAAAGTGCTTAATGTAGCTTCTCTAAACAATCAATAATTAAAGGAAACTGTTTAAACTGCTTGGTTACAGCTGTAGCGTGAACTATATCTTAAATTTCATTCTTAGTTTAAACTTAATTAAACCAGGCTAAAATTGAATTGTGTTTCTATTACTGAAAATAGATCAATTTGATGTTTACACCGCGTTAACAAGCTTATTTTTTAATATCCCTTAATGACTTTCATAAACTCACTGTTTCTAGATTCAAGAGCTGCCTAATTATTGTCATCAATACTTACAAAAATTGCTTAAACAAACTTTACCTGAATGGTGAAATGTAAATTTAAGTATTGAGGCATTTGTAAATCTATTTCAGATATATTCATACTTTTGTCTACTCTTATTAGATTATTATATATTAATTACTTAACTGCTTTTAAATGTGTAATAGGATCCATAAAAAAGTAGCGTGAGTAATTATTACTTCCTTGTGAATTATTTTTACACCAATCATCTTTCACTTCATGCCTAGCTTGTCCAATAGATGTAGCGCGCAACATAAAATATAATGGTCCATTATTATTGAAGGGAGGACGGTAATTTGACATGTTTGAATAGTTTGGACGTTGTCAAACTATTATATTAACATTTATTGTTATAATTGTAGACAAAGTATAGTACTTACTTGTGGTAATGTTAATAACAAACTTGATGATTTACAGCACTCGCCTTTTGCTCTCGCTGCAAACTCATGTGCATGTGTTATTATTGACATTACCGCTCGTTAAATAACATACTACTATTACGATATGAAATCTGCATAAAAGAATGGATCAGTTTTCAGAGAAAAAATTATCTGTATTGCTTTATTGTTATAAAAAATATGATTATTATTGTACAGAGCTCCGCTGTTCCCTACTATCGTTTTTGGTTTGTTGTGACAAGTCATTGATCTGCCAGAACGCACGAGACGTTGACTTATCAACTCAAAACGATAGCGGGGAACAAGGAAGCGCCGGCGCCATACAAAAGTAATTGTATGTTTTATTATAGTAATGTTTATATACTTCATTCAAAAAAATGCTCGATTTTGTTCTGAAGATTTTATATTATAGAAATATGAATCTATCTGCAATAGTTCTAAAAACAATTTGATGCTGAAACTTACACTGCATTTTTCGGATACGCTTTGTTTAAACAATTTATGTAGTATTTGTTAGCAACAATTTCGATAATAATTTAGCAGCGCCTGAATCTGAAAAGAGTAGGCCTTCGATTGATTAAAAAACTATTAATAAATGTTAAAAAATAAGCGTTTTAACCCTTAAATGCATGATTTTTTATTTTTGAATAAAATATCTTAAATATAATAGTATATGTGGAAACAAATAAACGAAAAATATTTTAAAAAATTCCACAACAATGTTTTCATTTTTTTATTATAAAAAAATGTTTGTTACCAAATGGCTACATCATGCGTTTGGAACAAAAATCAGTTGTTATGAAAACTTTTGAAACAATCATTGTGTTTGTTCAAACACAACTCAACTTCACAATTTTTTCAAATTTATTTACGGACATGACATCAGCTATGGTAGAAAATGTTCCTTACTCCAAAATGATCTAGTATTGGGCATACGGACTAATGATAGGGGTTAGTTTCTTGTTCAATAGAAAAAAAGTAACTAACGAATTCGTAAGGGGTTTCCAACTCACAAATATTGGCAGCAATTTTTGTTTCCCAGCTGAATCGTAATTGGTCCTCGTTTGGTGTCAAGGATTTATCTTATTTCCATACAATGTTGTCATATAGACTTTTATTATTATTTTTTGCATGATATTTTTTCGCAGGACTTTTTTTGCAGCACTTTTTTTATGCAGCATTTTTTTTGGACCACCTTTCTTTGCGGAATTTAATAAAGAACCTACAGGTAAATTATCCTTCTCGTGGCTAGATATCATTTAGGCTATATGTTCTTCCCTTTCTGGCAAGGGTAAATTATCCTCTTCGTCGTTAGACATCAGTTCCCCTTCTACCGGTGCGGCTTCACTGGGACTATTTTCGTCATCGTACATAGGAACAATGGAAGGATCTTCCAAACTGTCTGTTTTACTTATATCCCAGCCACATTCGCTATCAAAGTCAGTGAATTGTTGCCACAAGCCAACCAAGTCATCTTCTAATAATTTTTTATTACGACTTATCCAAAAATACAGAAAAACAACACATTATAAAATTAGACCTAAACGCATGATGATACCGATAATCAACATAAGAAAACTGTAAAATTTGACACTACATGCATGATGTTGCTGATTGGCAACAAAACAAAACACATATTTACAAAAAAAAAGAAGAAAAATGGACAGTTCTAAAATTATAAGGGGATACTACATACCTTATTGGATGGCTAACACAATTTTTAAACTTTTAAAAACGTAATGTAACAATAATAGTAAATACACAAAATGGTAGACTTAACCAGTGTGCAATTGTTCTGACTGGACTACAAATTATGGCCGAATTATTTTTGAAAGCGCCAACTATCTATAATGTATGGATTTACCTACTTAAATAGTATGTAGACAATCGGATACAGTATGCAGTACGCTGAAATTTACATTCCCGTAATTTTTGGGCATGTAAATGTTAGTAAGTTGCCAAAGGGCAACTCGATGCATTTAAGGGTTAATACAATATAGCCACAAAATTGATCTTGACTATCATGAAAATTTTTGGAAATAAGATATTTACGCTCTTTTACAATAGTGGACAGAATGGCGCCCCTCATATTTAGATCCATAAGTTCATTCTAGGTAACGTGAATATTTTTTTAAAATTGTATCTACATATTTGAATACACACCCTATAATTTGAAGTTACTGATTCCTGTGTTTTATTACAATTTTTGGGGAAGAATAGTACCAAGATTTGTGATTAAGTACAAAAAATAGAATAATGCACAAGATATTGTAAGTGTGTCTCAACGAACTTTACATCGGTTAGATGATTTTATCCAACTACTTTGGCTTTCAAGGACTTTATGTAAACAACAAACATACAGTGTGTCCCTGGATGAGAGACCACATTCTTGTAAATTTTATAGTTAGTGAGTTCATTAAACATTTGATGAAGACTGGGATAGAGTAAACGCAAGAGCATGTTTCTTTCTCACTTAAATTATATGTCTGTTTCTTACACAAAGTGCTATTAAAAAAGTAGATGTACTGTAAGTAGAAAATTTAACCAGGTCCTGAGGGAGGAGGACCTCCCACCACTCTTCAGGGCGTGATCTAGGGGCGTTGCCTAGAGCGTCGTCTGAAAGGGGGAAATTAGTATGGAGGGGTGGTAATAAGAGTACTGATGGTAATTACAAAGGCATGGTAGTGGGAGGTAATGCCCCTAGGCCACGCCTACAGGTCACACCCCAAGCCACGCCCAGAGTAGTGGGGTCCTCCTCTCTCAGGACAGGGTTAAATCTACTACTCTTGTATATCGATTTCTCATTCAAATTTTAGAGTTACTTTTATTATGATTATTACGAATCCAATGAAAGCTAATGTTTATTAAACAATAGTTGCTTACTCGGTTAGACTTATAATTCTTCATTTCAAAATACCACAAATAACAGCGTGGTAGAATAGTCCCCATTGAAATTCAGCAATACTTCATATTAACATATATTAACATATTGATATATTAACACTCTAATATAAATACATGTTGCTAATTTATGTTATTAACTTATGCTTGCTTTTGTTCTTTTTTCATCATCTAGAAACGTTCTCCCATCATATACTTCGAAAATGGTACAATTGGAGTAAATTTCCTAGGTTTTAAAGCTTCAGCAGGCCTGGGAGGTTTGCTAACAGGAAATATGGCTGACGGTGGTCTCCATGCTGAAGCTGAAACGCCATTTGGACAAAGTGCCGGGGCTGGTTTGGGTGGGGACGTTGATGAAAATGGAGAAAGTCGAGGATATAAATACCACTATAGCAATAATAGATTTTCTAGATTTAGAGGTCGTCCAAATTCAGACGCAAATAGTACGGGTAGTCAGAATATTACAAGTAACATAAAAATATATCCGTAATACATTTAAGGATTTTAGAAATGTAAACTGATCTCTATTAAAATGCAACTAAAATATGACCGATTTAAAGCTGACGTTAGAAATTATGATATTGATTACAATTTGACACAATATATAGGACGATACGGAAATATTTCTCCTTCGTTTAGGAGTTGGTTCTCATGCAAAAATAAAAAAAGTTCCTCTAAACGGACGTCCAGAAAACGCCAAATGTTTATAGGAATTTTTCTTATTATTTTTTCATCTACAATCAACTCATAAACAATGCCTTCCTTCTAAAACGTGTTTGTTTTTCATTACATCACTGTTTTCTGGGACTAGTCATATAACAGTACGAGAACGTAATACAAAATATGCCTCTTCACAAAACTATTGAAAACAATTTGACGTGAACCACAAAATTTTTATTTTCACCCTGCTCTTCATCAGGAAAAAAAAATTATATCATTCTTGATAAGTTGACCATTAAATAAATATCTCTAAATTATATTAATGAACTTGTAAATTGCATTTTGAAGTTCTTAGCTCTGATTGACTTTCATTTTGTTTTTAAACAAAATTGTTATTACTAACTAAATGCTAAAATATCGCTTGTCATAAATTATTAGGCATATTGAAAAACATCAATATTCTCATATTCTCAATAAAACTTGTTACCTAGGAAGGATACAATTCTATTTTAATATAGAAGCTTTATTTGTTTTGGATTCAAAACTTAGATAATTCATTAGAAGATTATTTCTTTCACTGTCCAGAAAATGCTTTTTACATATTAAATATATAGAATAACATTTTCTAATGTAAATAAAGTATTGTTTGTACTTATCTTGAATATTGTACTCAGCACAGACATTGTAACGCACCAAATACTGTAATCAATAAATGATATTAAATAAAAATAATATTAATTTTCAAAAACATTCTTATAGTATTTAAGAAATTTTAATCTTTGAAAGAAATACTGAGTCACTGTAAAGAGCCAATAATTAACACGTTATTAGTCTCCATCCATTACAATAAAATTCAAATTATGTCCCTGCGCATTCGCCATATTCTTGAATGAAAGAATATTTTCCAATGTTTCCACACTTTATGCCAGACGGCTTGACAAAACTATAACGATACCACCGTTGGGTTATACTCGACAGTCTGCAAAATTTTATAGAAATGGCTTAAGCTATTTCAGAGAAAGATAGAATAAATATATGTAAGAAACATACAAACGTTGGGAACCTCCATCATTTAAAAATATTTTAATCAGTAACAAACAAGGCACCTCACCTTAATTAACTTTCATCTCTTTACTATTACCATTTACCTTCACCTTTTCCTCAGATTTTCATTTTGGGTTGGCATTATACAATATCTTCTGGTACATCTTAATCATAATTCTTTTTTATACAAAATGAGCAATGTCGGTACATACAATGGCGTCTTTAAGCAATAGCAAATGCCCTCTTCATTTATAAGTGTAAGAACCTCAAAAATGATTATAGTCGTATCCAGTGAACGACACAACTATTAAGAATTTTACAGTAGGCAAATAGAGTTTTTGACTCACTTAATATAACGTAGTTTGGCCACTTTCATTAACGTATCTTTTAAACATAATAATAGACAGCACAGGAATTCAACGAAATTATGGGAATTAAAATCTCTAGAAAGACTTCCAAGGATACTTCAGTACCGTTGGAAGAATATTGTTTGTCAGCGTTGCTTTGCACTAACTTCTATAAAGATCTAGGAAATTTGCCCTTTGTCTACAAATAAACAAATTTCTCTCAAATTACTATTTAATCTTATACATTTCTACTCTTTCAGTGACACTCATTCCTAACCTATAAAATTTTATATTTGTCTAACTGGCACCTTCTGACGCCTCATAATCATAAATATGAACCTACCCTGCCTGCCTCTAGTTATGACTCTTCTTCAAATTCCTTTCTGCCTACTAAAGTATCCAAATATGGTCTTATCATCCTCTTGACAAACATTCAAGGCACAAAATAGCTCCGGTTATTTGGGTGCTAAGGGTAATGAAATACTTTGTGAAAAAACTAACTGACCCTGATATCACCTCTTACAGATACGCCTCTATGTATTAGGTCATTTGATTTAATTGGGGCATAATAAGTATATTCATTTATAAGTATATTTGACCGAGTATTCTTTAAACTCATAAGTATAAAATACACAATATGTGATATTTTTAAAAAGAGCAGCTATACAATACCCCAGATACAAATAATGGAGATACCAGCACTGATAAATTTCATTTCAAATTCATGCAAAAGGTCACTTTGGGCATCAACCTTGAAGGTTGAATTTATTCTCCTGGTGAACAACGGTTAGCCCCGTTGGTATCAGTGTGGGTATCTCGCTATCTACAGCCAATAATACGAGAAACGTTAAATATCAGTAATACTTCAACCTAGATAGATAGCCCGCTCTTGATTTTAAAAGCATATTACAGTTAATGCATGTCTCCTTCAATGGTTGAGGTTGTCATGGTGTAACAAGAAAACCATGAAGATGTGATTTTGTGTAACATCTCATCAGTGCAAAATCTATTTAAAATGGTTAAAAACTTTCTGCTACACTTTAGAGTCCTGCACTATACAATATACAGGAAGACAATCCTGGCAAATAATGAAAATCATCGAAATCATGGAAAATAATTCCAGTATAATCATTATTCTCTAAACTAATTATTTAAGTTAATTTGGAAACTGAAAAGATTTAAAATTATTATACGTTGAAGTCTTTACAAGAGAGAGTTTGGACCCACTGCAACAAAAATGTTAGCGGCAAATCGAATAGGGATAATAATTATAGCATAGAAAAATAATTAAATACGGTGTACGAGGTTAGAAAATTTAAAAATGAATTGTATGAACAGCCAGGATGAACTACAGGAAGGAAAGCTTGTCTCCTGTATTTCAAGTTATTCATCGCATGTGTTAAACGTTTAGTAAATTGTAAAGCAACAATTATTTCCGTATAGGATAAAATATTGCAGTCAGAGTTTGAATCACATAACAATCATTATAAGAACAACACAAATGTTTGTCAAGTGTGGACGGAAAGTCACTCAAGGGAAAATTATGAGGTATGTACTATGCGATTTTATATCTGGAACAGTGCACAAGTGAGAAAATGAGAATTCTATGGAAGAGCAATTAAAATTTTACTTTACTGAACTATATAGGTTCAAGAATATGCATGGTAGACTGAATAAGAGGAAATTGTTGAATTATTATGTCGCAGCAGGATAATTATCTCTACGAAATCTATTCATAAGGTTGGGAAAGCATAAAGAAGAGTAAATCTAATTATTTCTGGATATAGATGTAGACTTTACAAAAACTAATAAATTAACAGCACATACAAACTGTTTCGAAAATATACAGGGTGCAATTAGTTTCATATCATGGTAAAAAAAACTGGTAATAGGGACCGACTAGACAAACAGAAAACCTATATGGCCTTTTTCTCTAGGGGCACTTTGAAAAAAAATTAACCTGGGTTTACATTTTTAATGTTATGGTAGGAAAGATTTGAGAACCACTGTTTTTCAGGGTCAATGGATTTTATAGTTCCGAATATTAGAAATAACAAAAAACTGTAATACCCGACTTGTGTTTCCGTCGGCAGAAGTGCGTCACTTTGATGGGATTATTTGTATTGAACTTTTTATACCACTAATTATGAAAATGTAAATAATTCCTTCTCCTTCGGCACAACGCAAGCATAGCATGGCTGCAGTGGTTTAAATAGGATTTGTTTACATGTGTTTTTTCATTTGGAACAAACCTATTGTAGCTTTTATTGTCGTTTATAAGAATTTATAAAATTTAAAAGTGGTTTATTAACATTTGTAACATTGTGTTAAAAACTCAAAAAATTAGTAATTGTTTTATGAAACAGGAAAACGAACAGTTAGACGTCCGAGATACGATAACAGAAAATAGTTGTGTATTTTAACTTAGGAAAAAATCTGATGTTTTTAACGAATTGAGCGCATAATTTTTCCCAATCAGGTATCGAAAACTAAAAATCAAGTCTTTGGTCTTTATGAAAATCAATGTAAACAATAATAAATAGATAAAGACAAGACAACGAATACTAATAATAATAATCATACCTTTAATGCCCAATAGGTAACACCCAATAACTGAACAATTCTTTTGAATTTTTTACAAAAATTGTTCGAAATAACCTCCATCTCCACATATACACATTTCGGTACGTCGAACTAATAACATACTTACTCCGTTCAACACATTTGGTAAATTAGGATCATTTTTATGGTTTCTATGCACATTAAAATACGTCGTTGCAATTGTTCTAAAGCTCTTCCGCACCAGCTGCATTGCCACCACTTTCTCCACGTACCAAGTCTATATCCGCGAGCTCTGATAAGTGTAATCTCCCATAATGTCCAAAATCTGCGTTTTAAAACACCACACTAAACTGTGAATTAACGTTATCAATAAAGAAAACAAAAAGAAAAACTTGGTACAAAATCCAAAAAGTAACACAAAAAGCACGAACGACAAGTAGTGTCTTACGTAACCAAGCACTAACGACTTGAACGATAAGTCAATGAAATAAATCCTAACATAAGTGGCACAAAATTCAAAAAGGAAACAGACAAAACCAAGGAACGGGTACGTCGCGTCATGCGTGCATTCTTTACCAAGTAAGGACAAAACTGAAATTATTACTTGAGAATATTACAAGGGAGAGATAGCACACCTAATAGGATAATTGGCCGCTAAGAAGCAAAAAACATGACGATCTCCTCTGTCGGTCGCTTTTAACTGCTTTGTCGGCATACTTATTTGCAGGAATGTCAGAGTACGCGAGGTAATAAAATCTACCCCAATATGCCAGCAGTTCTCAAACTAGGTTATTAAGTATTTTGGAAATTTTTGTTTATTTTTTTTCTCCAAAATTATGAGCTTTAGACCCCATATTATAAAAGGTTTTTTTGTTTGTCTTGTCATTTCCTACCACCAGTTTTCTTTTAATGACATGAAACTAATTACACCCTGTATAACATGGCGAAAAGCTTAGAAAAAATTATAGAGAAGTATTATATGTACGTTTCATGAGACGAACCATGATTTCAAATCACGAACAACCGGTTGCAATAACCTCTTCCCTACTCCTTCTATAAATAATTACTAAAAGTTATTCGGGAGAATCAATTATATAAGTTGTGTAAAATCAATATCAGGGTGTTTCTTGCCACCCGCAATGATGCATCCTTCACTCCATAAGGAGTAAAAAATCTTTAATAGGATATAGTTCCTCAACCGTTAAAGATAGAATCGACTTTCCATCAAGTTTTAAACCCATTTCAACAAAAATAGAGATTTTCTTATGTATGATTCCACTCCACTACGTGAGTGTGATGGTAAAGTAACTTGCTAGATTTTATCATGTATTTACCACGAAAACCTCTATGCGCTGCCACTATTAGAGAACTAGCAGGGATGCAAATATGGAAAATGTAAATGATTAAGGGTTTCCCGCAATACTTTGCCTCCGTGTGATTTCTCTTGAGAAATCAGCAGTAGTAAGTCAGCATGCTCGAACTGAAATTGGTCATATAGTTAAATTTCATATTGCATTTATTTGTACGTGTATAACTGTATACGAGGTAATCGTTAAACAATTTCAACACTGAAAATTCGAGCTTAAGTAGTTTCAGAAATATACTGCTCTAAACATGAACAGATGCGCCGGAAATTCTGACATCATTTACTCAGAAAATTTGTCTCGAAGATACCTTTAATGTGCGAATTCATTTATTTATGAGCAGGCTCACCTATCAATAAAAATATCTGATCAATAATGACATGCAATGTCAAAATTGTATAACGAATGAGACATAAAAAAGAACATTAATTTTCTATAGAAAATACTAACACCAAAAGAACATTCTACCATTATTAGTCATATGTATAGCAGTTAATATAATTCACACAATTCGTGTTTCTCGATACCTATTTCATTTATTTCGGCTATTAGCAAAAGCATATTTTGAGATATATTAAATTACTATAGAAGTAAATGACGTCACGCAGCTGTTAATATGAGAGTTCGTTCTTGGTTACTATTGACGTCTATAGAGACTGTACACAATTCTAGTATTTTGCGTTTCGCTCTAAAATCAAACGATCCTTCAGAAAGCGTAATAAGAAAAACATGCTAAATGAGCCTACTGTCTTGGTTAAAGCTTCTTCACTTCGTCGGCGTCAGCAATGTACTCATGAAATATAAGACCATGTATGTCTACTACTTACTGCACCAAAATTGTTGGGAAATATCCAGGGGAAAGTAAAAGAAAGTGTTAGTTATCTCCTGATGACGCCAATATGGTTGCTCAAAACGACGTCTTGTAATATTTGAGTTGTCAAGTGTAATGTATAAATATTTTGGAGTTTGTTTGGCAGAGGCAGAGTCACATTAAAGACTTCAGCCCCCATCAGGTCAATGTATCTTGCCGTAAATATTTTTTCTATCAGTTTAGATTTTGTCAGGGTACACCAATTGGTCTATAGGTAACAGCTAATGTATTTTTTTTCACAAGAGCACATCTCCGAATCGTTGACGTTATAATATCTCCACATACTAGGAATTGGTGCATGGGTAGGTTTGCGTTAGCGACATACATAAGTTAAAGCACACTCTCTCGCAGAAGGTTTCCTATTAATTTATTGTCAACTTCATCTTTACCGAGCGCTTTATTGTTGGGAAGTGGTATAAGGGATACATATTGAAACATATTCTTTATAGGATTTTGCAAACAGCAGAAAATAACTGTCTACAACTAAAAGAAAAACTATGTGTAAAAATATTAATGAAATCTTTGCATTCTCTCGATAACCTGAATTCTGGTTATGCTAGCAAACTAAAATCCTAAAATAAATTTGTCTAATTTGTTATTTGACAATTCTCATTCTAACGCTAGTATCCACAGAGTCCCCTACGTTATAGATAGTTATTTTTTCTGCTGTTTACAAAATCCTATAAAGAATATGTTTCAATACATTTATAAGCAAACAAATAATAATTCATTTTTAAACATTCATAGAGTATATAGGCTCCAATTCTAGTTAGCTAATAGATAAGTGGGTTTGTTTTTATCAGTCAATGTCAATTATAAATATTTCACACTTATTCATAGAAATTGTTTTGGTTTTGCATGAAACATCTTTATGAGTGGCTTTATATCTTTCTGAAGAGCTCCAGAATAAGGGCGAAAAGTGTTTCAAAGGCCAAGCAACCGAATGATAGATTTCATGAAAATGTAATCCAATAGAATGAAAAAGACAAGGTAGATAAATAAATTCATTTTAGGCCTTTGTTCTCATATTTAACTGAATCTTCATGATCGTAGGGGCTTATGTAGATACTAGTTTAATCTGCATGGCTGTAGGGGACTGTGTGGATGCTAGTGTTAGAATGAGAATTGTCAAATAAGAAATCAGACAAATTGATTTTAGGATTTTAATTTGCTAGCATAACCAGAATTCAGGTTATCGAAAGAATGCAAAGATTTCATTAATATTTTTAGACAAAGTTTTTCTTTTAGTTATAGATAGTTATTTTTTCTGCTGTTTGCAAAATCCTATAAGGAATATGTTTCAATAGAATTATAAGCAAACAAATAATTCATTTTTAATGGGATACATAATCTCAGAATATTATCTCATATTTTTCGAAAATTCCATTCAAGTAACTTGGTTGTCGTTTCCCATTTATTGGTTGTATCATGCAAATGTTCCAGTCTAAGGAAACATAATTGGTGTGGATTTAGTGACTTGTTCATTCAGATTAAGGGCGGTGATCGTCTGTGACGTGCCATTGTTCATCTTTGGTTAACTCCGTAGCCAGTTTGCCCAAGGACATGTATTGGTTGTATTATGCAAATGTTCCAGTCTAAGGAAACTTAATTGGTGAGGGTTTACTGACTTGTTCATTCAGATTAAGGGCGGTGATCGTCTGTGATATGCTATTGTTCTTCTTTGGTTAACTTCCATAGCCAGTTTGCCTAGGGACTCAGCGCCCGAAGCTTATTATGATACTGTTGGTTTTTAAGGTGCCTGATGTCGGTTCTAATCTTTTGATTTAGAACCTGACTATAGCATTTCGATGACACATTTATTGTCTTCTTTTTCCAGAAATAGAATCATAAAGTATTTAAGGCTAGCGAAAACTCCCCCAGTATACCTAAAGTTACTCCCAGAATACTGCTAGATGAAAGAAATTGCCCAAAGAATTCGACCTGACTCTATGATTATTTCCTATTTTCTCTTACCCTAATTAATACCTTTCATACTCACTTAACTACATGTATATTTGCATGTACAAAATTCTAATTTAATTAGATCTAATTTGACTCGGTCTACTCTTAAATCGATTCCTTGATGGACGTCATGAACGAAATCCTGAACTCATTATTCTACTATGACACTATTAATCATTATTAGCTGGTCTACGACCGAGTACTTCTCATAGTTGGTCCGTAATTGATACAGCACACTGTGTTTGGGAGTGTCCAGCATGTTGTATGCATGGCAAGTGCACTTGAAGCTTTCCATGGGTTACTTGGTGCGTTACAGTTTCCTATTTAGGTTAGGATGGTTTATTTGCCTCTATGTATCACTTCTTGGAAGATTCTTGCACACATATCTCTGTTAGATGAGACACAATCCTCCTGACATTTCTACTTGATGTATTAATGTGGTACGACCGTCATAAAAATAGAGATTTCTATGTTTTTATGGCCGCTCCAAACAGATCCGAGATATCAGTGTTAACGTATGTATTATAGATGATTTCAAATAAATAGGAGTGGTATTAGGAACTATATTTAGATCGAAGGAAAATTATGTATTTCAAACATGTATGAGACGAGTGCAATTTATAGCTCCATATATTCATACATGAGAATTATAATAGCGTCATGGATAGTACAAAGAGAATCTGATGTATGTCCTCAGTTTAATTCATTGCATAGTCATACTGAATCAATAATTTCTTCAGTCTCGTTAGTAATATGTTGTTTTTGTAACTCGCAAAACTAATTATTTTATCTAGTAGAATGCCGAAGTACTTGGACGTATTCGTCCCTATGACGTTTCATTGACAACAACAATGAACACGCGCCTTTCATGTACATTGAAATTATTGACGTTACAGTAACTAATAAAATCTAGTAATATCCTACAGAAATTAAAAATGATAAGGTGAAAATTTGTATGTAAAAACTCTCCTTATTAACTGAAAAGGACATAGCTCTGCAGCCATAAGTCCATTCCGGGGAGGAAAGCGTGGGTGGGTGGTCAAACTGGTTAATTTTTAATCAAAATAAAATCTTTGGGTGCAGCTCTGAAATCATATGTAGTTATAGTTTTTAACTGTAGAAATTGCGTAAAACTATTGCCAGAAGTCTAGGTAGAGGATTAAACGTTGCCAGAAGTCGGTAAAGCTGTAAGAAAATGGTTGAAATTATTAAAATTTGACATTGATCAAGGTACAGTTTTGGAGATTTTGTTTTTATATTTACAGTTTCCCTATTCTTCCGGGTTTTCCGGTTATTAACGTATCGATGACATTAATGGAACAGAAAATAAATAAAATTTGCGAAATGTCAAAAATCCTATTTTTCGTTTACTCCTGTCGACTCGAATGTTCGATTTTGTCCATGCAATTAACGATGCCGTGAAAATGCTAATTTCGATCTTTCGATATCAACATTAGGAAGCCTTCCTGCTGATGCATTTATTTATTTGCGAACATTTAAAAATTTCATGTTTTGCTTTTTCCAACAAGACTAATTGAAATTTCAAGTCCTCCCCGATCGTAGCACATCGCGTTAAGGGACAACATTCACAGCGGGTTTCTCGGTTCGAATCCTGTACGGATGTACCATTTTTTAATTTGTTTTCAACTATTTGGCTGATATTTCTTATTCTAAAATTACATCGCATTTATTTATTTATTTCTACAATTAATAACTATAACTACACAAAATTTCAGAGCTGCACTTAAAGACTTTAATTTAATTAAAAATTAACGCGCTTGATTGCACGTCCACGCTTCCCTCCCCGGGATGGACTTCTGGCTGCAGACCTATGTACTCTTCAGCTAATAGGGAGGGTTCTTACATAAGAGCCGTCACTGCATCTTATCATTTTTAATTTCCGTAGCCAGTTCTCCGTTTATAATATATAAGAGAAAATCTGATGTTATATTTGGATTCATCATATGCAAAGCAAGTATTACCATTCTTGTGGTGATCTAATTATTATCCAGTGCTATTTCTAGTCTTCTTTATTTAATGAAAGTATACATAATACAAGAAACATTGAAGCTTATAGGTCGAGATATTTCGCAATTTAACTAGAACGACTAGCTTAGGAAGGACTAGCAGTAAATTTATTCACAAATAACAAAACACTTGTTAAACAATATACGACGCACAGTAAATAATGACATGGAAATTTAATTCAATTAATTTATAAATTTAATTCTTGAATTTTAAAAACCTGGAAGGTGCCCCTTCATCCGTTTAGAATTATAACTTATAAATGGTTATATTTAATACAATTTACATACACTTATAATTTAAATACGATCAGTTGAAATAAAATGAAATCAATAAAATATTTAGATTTATACGATACTTTAATTACTTACTTTTACTTCCACATCCACGTAGGAATTGGAAGTAGGTATAGTAATCGTAAAAAAAAATTCAAATTTTTTTTTCTTGAAGTAAGTTTAGAATGTAATAAAACGTTGAGATTTTAAATTTGAGCGAAAAAAAATTTCTGTCTGTAGGTCTGTAAATTTTTGTCCCTTTTCTCTGGAACGGTTCAAGATATTGGCTTGAAATTTTGTACACATATATGTTATAACGATATCTGGAACTGGATTGTTTTTCGAACATATACGGTGAAGGGTTGGGGGGTAAATAGGGGTAAATAAGAGGAAATAATAAAGCAAGCCGGTAAGAGTAAAAAAAACTTGGAATTCAGTGTATGTACTAGAAGCCAAGGCGTCGAAATTTTTTGTAATATTTTCCATCCCCCACCACCCCCCACTCCATTATTAAAAGGGTTGATAAAATAAAATTGAGATATTTACTTGAAATTTTTTATACGTATATATTATAATGACATCTGGAACTAGATTATATCATGGAATTATTCCGTTTTAGGGTTAGCGGTTAAATAGATTAAATAGGGAAAATAGGGGAAAATAAGTAAAGTAAGCTGATAAGAGTACAGAAACTTAAGATTCGGTGTATGTACTAGAAGTCAAGGCCGCAAATTTCTTTATAATATTTTTCAACCCGCCCCCCACCACCCCTACTCCATTATTATAGGGGTTAATAAAATAAAATTGAGATCTTTACTTGGAATTTGATACACGTATATATTATAACGAAATCTGGAGCTAGATTATATTTTGAGATGATTACTTTGAGGGGTTGGGGTTTAATAGGGGTGTGTAGGGGAAAATAAGTAAGGCAAACTGGTAAGTACAGAAATTTGGGATTTGGTGTATATACTAGAAGAGAAGGCCTCAGTTCTTTTATATAATATTGATTGTCCATCCCTCCACCACACCCACACCCTTACTAAAAGAGTTGATAAAAGTAAACTGAGATTTTCATTTGAAATTTGGTACACGTATGTATTATAACGATATCTGAAACTAGATTACAATTTGACAAGATTTCGTTGAAGGAGTGGAGGCTAAGTAGAGGTAAATAGAGAAAAATACTAAGCAGAGGTAAATAGAGAAAAATAAATAAAGCAAGCTGATAAGAGTACAGAAACTTAGGATTTGGTGTATATAGTAGAAACCAAGGCCCCAGATTTCTTTCTAATATTTTTCAATCCCCCACCCTCACCACCTTCACTCCATTATTAAAGGGATTGATAACATAAAATTGAGATATTCACTTCAAAGTACATGTATGTATTGTAATTACATCTAATTGAGATGATTTCGTTGAAGGGATGGGAGGTGGGGAGGATTGTCAATAGGGGGAAATAAGTAGAGCAAGCTAGAAACTTGGATGGAAAATATGGATGTGGAAGTAGTGATTCCTTGGGCTTCTGTTTTTATTAATGTCACTCTAGTAATAATATAGAATAGAATACTTATGATTTATATGTTAATGTTTTTAAAATAGTCTTACCGTATTAATCATAGGTTTGTAATTTACGAATTATGAATTTCAACGTTAACACATAATTATAATTTTTTACTATACCTTAATATCTTTTATTATTTAATTGCAGATTCCAAAAGTACTCTCCTTTGAAAATGGCAACGTAGGAGTAAATTTCCTTGGATTTAAAGCTTCTGCTGGATTAGGCGGACTGCTCACAGGAGATTCTGCTCATGGTGGTCTCCAGGCGTCTGCTGAAACCCCATTTGGACAAGCTGCTAGGGCCGGCTTAGGTGGAACTGTCGACGGACAAGGTAAAATTATAAATAGAAAACTTTCATGATTATTGCGTAATTTACATTTAGATCAATTAAATTATCTGAATATAATACTATTACAAAATCTTCTAGTATCTTCATTTTCTCTACAGAAGTCTATTAATATTAATATCAATGAAGAAATTAATAAATATCCTGAACATTATTGGCCATAATATACCCCGTGGCATTCTACTCTGATTTTTTTCTAAATCATTTAATATGCTTTTAAATTAACACACTGAGTTCTGTATGATAGATGTGATTCTAAGACTGTCATTATAACGCTTATAGCTCCAAACCATGTAGGAATATTAAGTATCTATGAGGCATCATATCGAGAGTCTTCACTAAATCTAGAAACACTACTATACATTTCTTATCAAGCTGATACGGTACTTCCATTATTTCTTCATACATATTGTCGTCAGTATTATTATTAGTTGTTAACTTTAATGCTTTAATTAATACAAAGAGAAGCAATGAGGCAAACATTAGTTTCTGTGGGAAGCATCTTGTTACTATGTTGGCTAGGAATTTTGTTTTTTGTAAAAAATATTCTTCGAGAAGTAGTTGTAAAATATTTGAAGTGCATATTTGTTTAGACCAAAACTTTAATTGATTTGCAGATATAAAACTGGTTGTTAATTAAGTATTTAAGTACTGTGCAAAAAAATATTATTTAAATACTGACGTCAATAGAATTCTGTTTACTGTCAAGGTTTGTAATCATAGAAATAAAATTTTGCTGAAGTTAATCGCATAT
The DNA here is from genome assembly GCA_963583905.1 of Stenurella melanura. NCBI lineage: Eukaryota > Metazoa > Arthropoda > Insecta > Coleoptera > Cerambycidae > Stenurella > Stenurella melanura. The sequence continues at coordinate 30,421,240 of OY757314.1, read as the reverse complement.
AAAATGTGTAAACAAACTATTTAAGGCAATTATATTACCTATTTGTTCATTTGAACTAACATATCATTACAACTTTTAGTATGCAATAACTTTTCCTATAATCTATGGTAGGTAAAAGATTGGTGCAATAAGAGTTTTTAAAACTTGGCTTACTTCGTTCACATCTTCCATGTTTTATTTCAGTTAAGATGCTTTCATTTTCTTCGACATTGTAATAGTAATTAAACAAAATGAAATTCCTCTAGTTTTCGAAGTCTTTCTCAAGAGAAAAAATTTGTTTATAAATGCTGCAATATCAAAAATTGATGAGAGGAACTCATGTAACAAGAAATAATATATTGAATCGCACGAAAGAACCTGTCGTATCTGTCAAACCTCAAGTAATTTTTTCATTCATTAAAATGGTACCAAATGCTAATCGTCGCAATTGTCACAATTCTCTCACTATGCTAGGTGTCATTGAGAAATGGATGACCCTCGTTTTGTTTGTATCAACGTTCTTTGCGTCATTAGTTGGAAAATTTCATAATCAATATAATACATAAGATCTAAAAGTGGTTTATGTAATTTTTTTTTAACTTTGAATAATTACAGAAATTCTAACAAAGAAACCGCTGCCTATGCAATCAGTACTTTCAAATCCAGGTTTACCATCCAATTTCCTTTAAAGGAGAATATTTTGATTCGCACTCCAGTGTGTGAGAATAATATAATACTCTGAATCATTTGTAGTAATGAGGGTGGCTGATACAAATAATTACTTCCACATCCACGTAGTAGATTGGAAGTATTAGTAATCGTAAAACAAATGTTAATTTTTTTTTTCTTGAAATAGGTTGAGACTGTCATGAAACGCCTAGACTTTAAAGAAGCGAAAAAAAATTTCTGTTTGTCTGTCAGCTTGTCTGTCTGTCGATCCGCCCGCCCGTCTGTCTGTCTGTCTGTCTGTCAATCTGTCTGTAACTTTTTTTTGTCCGCACGTTTTCTCCGGAACAGTTTAAGATATTGTCTTGAAATCTTGTACACGTACATATTATAACGAGATCTGGAACTGGATTGTTTCTTGAACATATCCGGTTAAGGGTTAAGGGGTAAATAAGTAAGTCAAGCTGGTAAGAGTACAGAAACTTGAAATTTGGTGTGTATACTAGAAGCCAAGGCTTCAAAATTTTTTATAATATTTTTCATCTCCGCCACCATTATTAAAGGGCTTGATAAAATAAAATTGAGATATTCACTAGAAATTTGGTAAGTGTATGTATATGTTATAATGATATCAGGACCTAGATTATATTTTGAGATTATTCCGTTGAAGCGTTGGGGGTTAAATAGGGGAAAATATGGGAAAATAAGTAAAGCAAGTTGGTAAGAGTACATAAACTTGAAATTCGGTGTATGTACTAGAGGCTAAAACCTCAGATTTTTTTATAATATTTTTCAACCCCCGCCACCCCTACTCAATTGTTAAAGAGGTTGATAAAATAAAATTGAGATATTCACTTGAAAGTCAGTCCACGTATATATTATAACGACATCTGGAACTAGATTATATTTTGAGACGATTCCGTTGAAGGATTGGGTGTTAAATAGGCGTAAACAGGGTAAAATAAGTAAAGCAAGCTGGTAAGAGTATAGAAATTTGTGATTTGGTGTATATATTAGAAGCGAAGGCCTCAGGTTTTTTTTTTCATCCCCCACCACCCCTACCCCTACTCTCTTATTAAGAAGTTGATCAAATTAAATTGAGATCTTGTTTCGTATTATATGGTACACGTAGGCATGTATTATAACGACATCTGAAAGTAGATTATATTTTGACATGATTTTGTTGAAGGAGTACAGGGGTAAGTACAGGTAAATAGGGAAAAATAAGTAAAGCAAGCTGGTAAGAGTACAGACACTTAGGATTTGGTGTATATACCAGAAACCAAGGCCTCAGATTTCTTTTTAATATTTTTTAACGTATATGGTAGAAACCAACGCCTCAAGTTATTCTATGACATCTGCCTCAAATATTATTAAAATTCTATGGCAAATATAGTTAAGATGTTCCTTTTAAAGTGACTTGGATGAAAAATCTGGATGCGGAAGTAGTGATTTCTTAGGCAGAGGTTTTTTTGAGAACCCCCGTTAATAATGGAGTAGAAATGGTGGTGGAGGTGTACGATCTCATAAAACAATTGGAGACCTTGGCTTCTAGTATGTTAGAGTACTTTCAGAACCTTATGAACCGCGAGATGCGCAAAAGGCGGAGTTTATTCCGCATATGTACATTTTGAAAACATTGACTCGGCTATCAGAGAAATTAAATAAAATGATTTACTTGCATATTTTTGGGATTAGATGAATAACCGCGCGCAAAATTCGCTAGTTTCTAAATTAATTTCAAAGGGTCGTTGGAAGGGTGGCCTGTAAACAACGACAGCTCGAGATAAGTGCAAATCCTAAATCTGATGTTTTTAGGACTATGTGTAATTGAGACGATCGCCGAAATTATGTCTCTGCGCATACCAAGGTCAAAGCTCATGAGATTTTGAAACACCTCTAACGAAATCTCAAGTTTCTAGACTCTTACTAGCTTGCTTTATTTATATACCCCTATTTACCCCCAACACTTCAACAGAACAAGCTCAAGATATAATTTAGTTCCATATCCCGTTGTGATATATACGTTTACCAAATTTCAAGTCAATATCTTAATTTTATTTTGAAAGTCTACATTTCACAACTTATTTCAACAAAAAATATGTAATTTTTTTACGATCTATATTTTTACTATACCACGTAGATGTGTAATGAGCTCATAAAAATATTACAACTAATTTATAATCAAAAATACATAAAGAAATAATGGAATCTCATTCTGAAAGTATACTTAAAATTTTGAAAATGCAACTGTGACTTTGCATGTGATAGAAAACGCCGATAATAAAGAAAAACAAACATAAACACCCAAGTAATTCATATTGTCGAAATCAAAATTTAATAATCTATCCAAATCCCTAAGAACATATGAGGTGTAATGATTATAATGGAGCATATGACTATTTTGGGCAAGACCGGAAATATATTTTACTTATGTTTTTTTATTGGAGCATTAACAATATATAATTTTACGAAGAGACATACAAATAAAATGGCGTACTGATAAAAGGGAAGTATTCTCAGGGCAAGTGTTAGCTGATTAAGGGTTGCCAGTTCGAATAAGAAAAGTTTATTTGTCAGCAAAGTACAAAAATTAAATAATAAAGATATGCTTTAATGTAACTGTTTTATTTAACCGAAAGGTTTCACTGTAACTTACAGATTTTTTAGTCATTAAATAGTGTAATGCACCTCTTAATAGTTACCCAAATAAAAAGCAAAATTTTAAATCTAAAACACACTTACATAGACAATCCCCCAATCCCCATCGCAAACCTGGTTGCATAAGGTTTGGCCTATTTAAAAACAAAAATGTCACAACTAAAGGTTGAAGCTGAAATATTCAGTTGGTTGAGGTTACTCAATTATTGTTTTGCTGCAAGGGAGTGTGTCAAATCTTAGTGATACTCGACATTTAATAAATTAAAAACAGTAGCCACTAAGGCAGACATCTTGATGGTGTATAACTTGTATCCATAATTAAGGGGTTATTGCGATTGACCACCGTTGGTGGATTTTTCAAACACATGTAATTTCTCGAGAAGAAGAATCGTTGGCTCTCAACCATATAGTAGAACTACTACCGGTCAATTGGACTAAGGCGTTGAATCAAATCTAAAAGTTTGTAGATCGATTAATTCAATATTAGCTGAATAAGAACTCAACGACCTGGCAGACCCTTCCCAGTTAACAACCCTTAAATTTTTGAAAACGTAAATTTTACTTGAAATTTTTATATGTTTAATATGAACCTATTTAAAATTTATAAGAATTCTCACACGATTATATTAGCTGCTGTTATTTGGAGGTAATTCCACAAAACAACTGTGAGATCATCTGGCATGTACAACCAATAAAACCACCTGGTATTTTTTTTATTTTTAAAATTAATCTTCCCTAGCGTACAAAGAGAGTAAGAGGGTAAAACATCAACAGAACTTACAGTGGAACAAAGTGTTCTAAAAAGAAGTGTTCTTTGTCTATTGATTTTTACAATATTTACTATCGAGTTGCCTGGAAGAACATCATATTGTAAAATTCATCCTTATGCCGTAACACTGAACTTGAAATTTCCTGTAACCCCCAACAATACAATGAAGCTATTGGAAAGCTCAACAATGATTCCTTAGTGATTTCACAGTGGTCTAACGATAATGATCTTACCATTAATCCCTAAAAATCATCTGCTTTGTGCATAGGCACTAAAGTGTATTCACGGAAGGCTGAGAGTAATAAATATGCGTGATTGACTTGTGATCGCGGCTTGTTCCATCCTAATTGCTTGCATTTTTCAGGAGATTGCCAACGATTTTGTCGACTTCACTTGTATGTAATTTGCGTAAGAGTGTATTTACATTTGTTTGAAAATTTGAATTATTATAACTCATAAACAGTTTAGTGAATCCATTTGAAGTTTATGGCAGTGTATTATCAAGTTTAAAAGAACAGTATCCTACATTTTCATTAACTTTCAATCGTTCTAGAATCGATCAGGAAACTTTCTGTATTTTTAATAATTTAAATGGCTCTGGTGAACTAAGCCCATGTGAACAGCGCGTGACAGCTCTCAGAGCTCGGTGAATTTACTATAGTGTACAATGCGAAAAAACTAAATCTAATTTAAACAGTGAAATAAGAATAACTGGTAGTGAAATTATGTTTAAAAGTTGTGTTAAAAATCTAGGAATCAAATTTGATGAATATTTAAATTTTGAAAATCACGTTAAAGAATAATGTCAACAATCCTGTGGTAAATTCAGATATTTATATAAATTTAAATATATTTTACTGGCTGATATCAAATGGAACTTAGCAAATTCTGGTATATTAAGCAACTTTGATTACTACAGTAGTGTTTATTATCCGCATCCAACAAAATATTTTCAAAGTAAAATACATATTGTACAAAATTGTTATTTAGGATATTCATATAATATTGACAAAAGTAAACATGTTACACCTTACTACAATGGGCACAACATCCTAAAGATGGAAAATAGATATATTGCACTATTATTATACAAAACTATATCATTTAAAAAGCCAACTTATTTATATGAATTCCTAATACCCAGTTCACAGGTCAGATATCACTCTTAGTGTTGACATTTTGTAATTGTAATCTTTATTGGTCAAAAAAAATGCACCGTAATGCTTTGACATGTCAAAACAGCATGTTACGAGTAAATAAATAAATACAATACATAATACAAGTATATATAATAACAATAGGACCAAGTCCTAAATATTGTCAAATGATATAACAAATAATTAGAAAAATTGGGTCCTAACATAGTCAACCGATAACATGACAAACAAAATAAATGCAATATAAGTATATCACAAAAATCACAATTTAGAACAATAGGTCCTAATATAGTCAAACAATGACGTAACAAACAAAATAATAAAACACATTGATTGAATTGATAAATAGGTAGTTAAGATAATAACTAACGTAATCACAATTGGGAACATGTATATAATATGGACAAACAATGACAAACAGGATCATATTCACAATACAAATATATAAAAACAATATTTTACCATTCCTCAACACAGAACTCCGAAATTTGAATCCTGTTTTTTTGTATTTAAGTCCAAAAATTTTAATCAATTTAATGATATATTTATGTCCAATGAAACACCTTATAGTTTTAAAAAAAAGATTAAGAAAAGAAAAAGAAAATTAACCCTTTAATCAACTAACTCCATATTCAAAAGTGTGTATTTACATTGTTTTTGTTATAATATTTGATGTATATTTATTTTATTATGTTTTAGTAACTTTAAATTGATTGTATTTTAGGAAGGGCTGAAAAATAATTAACAATGCCGTTTCCTTTTGGAAAAATGTGTAAATATCTTTATATGTTTTTTTTCAACAAATATTGTTATTATTATTATTATTAATATTATAAAACTGTTTCATATTAAGCGTATTAAAATTTGATGTTTGTTACGCGTTAATGAAAATAAATTTTATAACATTTAAGAGTTGATATATCAGAATCGACGTAAGCTCAACATGTTATTAATTTCTTATTTAACTAATATTAAATCAATCCACAAATTTTAACTTCAATAAACGACCTCGGGTTGATAGGTAACTTTTAGACTAACAGCTAGTTAGTAATTAGGAATAAACTTATACCAAGCTGGACATTACCACAGCTATAGTAAAATATCAAGGAATAATTTTAGGACTTTTGTATGCATGCCAAGTCTGTGCATCTTGCATAGCAGAATTAGAAGACAAAAATTTTTTACTACTTTATTCGTCAAATTGAGAATTCAAACACTAGCAAATAATTAATTTTTGTATTTTAGGTAGATCACTAGGAGGCCTATATGCCGGTGCCACGGCCGGTGGTGGAGTTTCAGCAGGAGCAGGCTTGGCCGGAGATGCAGGCGCAGAAGGCTCAGTTGGTGGTGGGTATGCCGGCGCATCAGCAGGAGGCTTATACACATCAAAAACTAAAGTGACTCAAGTTAGCACACCTGTCAAAGTAGAAAAGCAAGTGGAAGTAGCGGCACCTTTAGGTAAATTAAGAAACACCATTTTTCCAAAATGTTGTCCAAGTTAGTCAATATCGAAAGATTTCCCATAATTAGCAGCAGTCTGAACTAATAAACCTCAATATTGTAGAAACAGTTCCCTATTTTTCTGGAGGAATTATCCTAGGGGATATGCCTTATTTGCAAAAATAACTTCTCGTGATAGTTTAGTCAGAATAGTAAACGCATAGACTGAAATAGGCTATTATTAAATCACAATATATATTGTTCTAATAGTCTACATAAATAATCGAAAACCCATCCACTCATTCTTCACCGAATATTTCAAATATCTGACGAAAAGGAGCTGAAATTTGCTCTATACGTTGCCTTTCGCTCTAGGTGTGACTTTTTCAAAATTGTCTCGCAAGGGAGTAAAATCCTCTCCCTAAACTTAAACATATTTTCTATTATACAGAGTGTCCCGAAAAAGCTGAGTATGTCAACTGGTGGAACTTTAACAATTCTGTTCCAGCAAAGCCGCGGAAACACTCTAGTGCAATATAATGAACGAGCTGCATTTAGATAATTAGTACATTTTGAGTAGATTAGATTATGATGAGGTCGTTATTGCATTTGTGTCATTCCATAGTAAAAAATACCGATTTCAATGTTGTGGCTTTTAACGTATTAATATTGTATAAACATGATAAGATTTTAGCTCATCTTTTTGGATAAAGTAGTTAACTTTGATGTTATCCGGTTACCAAATCATAACAAAAAGATAAAGGGAGAACACTTGTTCCTCTTCGGTCCAGATTCCTTCACTTCTTTCAGTACATCCTGGCGACCATATCAAAATAGCCTTATTTGTCAATCAGCGTTTTTGCTCATGCTTTATATGAATTTTATATTCAGAGAGAAATTAATTCAGTGTTTTATGCCTTAGTGCAATGCAGGTTTTCACGGCCGTTGTCCAATGAAGTAGTTTCTTCCGGGTTTTGCTGCGGTCGTCGAACTTGACTTCACGTTTCGCTAATTGTGCTGTCAGCTTCTGTCTTTGGAACCCTTCTGAACAAGCTGACAGCATGATCAGCGAAACGTCAAGTCAAGTTCGACGACCGCGGCAAAACCCGGAAGAAACTACTTCATCGTTTTATGCGTTGCCTAAAAGAAATATAAATTTTGGCCAAGCCTTGGCAATGGGCTTGTTCAGCATTTTTTTTTTATTTCATAAGTCGAAAGTACAAGTATTAATTAATGGATCTGCAAAAAATTAGAATCTTATTCGCACGTTTAGTATCTTAAAAACTATTACAAATCTCCATCTCGCGAAAATGGGGCGTTTCCAGGCGCTACGTCACTATACGCATAGACTCGGCAATCTCAATAGACTTGATGCTCCTTATTTGTTATAATTATAAGTGGTTTCAAAGTATTGTTTCTTTTGTTTACTACTTGACAGTAGGGGAGTACAATTTGGTGAAATGTCAAATAATTACAATTTTCTATCGCTCCTGCCGGGACGAATTTTCGATTTTGACCATGCAATTTACGATTAGAATTGATCGCCGACCTTCTCCTTTCCTTAGAGACATAGAACGAACTTTCACTCGACGTATTTATTTAGTTACCAGCGTTTAAAAATTCCATGTTTTTCGACTTTTCAGGTTAAATTTGAAAGGTCCCAGAAAGCTATTTTTCTTACGTCATTTGCTTATAGTGACGTCACAAATGAGCGCTCGGTTTTTGCAACTATTACCAATTTCAAGTCCTTATATCTCGAGAACGGAAAAAGTTAATAATACGAAATTTAAGTGTATAATGAGAATATCGAGTACTATATGAAAAAGTATAAAAACCATATAAAAAGAATATCATGGAACAAGCTCATTCTTGTTGTTGGTCTTGATTTGTGCCTGAGAATTAGTGGACGTATGATTTAATATTTTGTATATTATACAGGTTTAAATTTGACATCTTAAAACCTATGTCGCCATATCTACCTTGTTTTTGTCTTATATCTTTCTGTATACTATAGTCTGTTTTTAAACCAGGAGGAGTAAACATGGAAGTCCCATTCAGACCACAGAAGTAACTAGAAAATATACTATAACTATAACCTATGTGCATTTTAATACATTATATAATGTGTCGACCACTATTTGACCTCTATGTATTTGATACAGCGTCCATACTATTTACGCAATATAAAGGCATCAAGTAATTAGCCACTTTTACCTTCAGATATATACAAAAGCAATTAAAAACTGATAAATAATGTGCAAACGATAAAATAGAAATTAAAATGAAATGATTTATGAGATGAAAATAAAATGTTTACAGTATGTCAAAATTTACAACTATTGCCTTGTGTAAAACTGGCGAAGGCGTATCCAATCCCAGATGTATGATTTAGCACGGCAAATTTGAAACGCTCGTCCGTTTTAAAACAGACTATAGATCACCTTCTTATTAGACCAAGATCCCAGAGCCGCCAGACCTACGTCATATTAGGAAAACTAATATTTTGACAATAAATAATGTGATATGTTGTTAAGAACGTATGCATATTTGCTAGCTTGAAAGCGGGGTCCTTTTATAGATAACAAGTACAAAAGATACAAAAAACAATTTAGCTATCACCTCAAATCAGCCGATGTTGAGCCTACACTCCTGCTACAGCTATCTTAGTGAAAAAACTCTAAGAATACCAATTTTAATGTCGAAATTTTCACTACGATTTTTATTAATTATTTAATCCTTTTACATGGGCTGAATATTTTAAATTTTTACATAATGATGTTACTTTCAGTTGTTCAAAAACACTTTGAAATATCATCTGCTCCAATTGTTGAAAAAGAAGTGGAAGTCGTTCATGAAGCTAAACCCCAAAAAACATATGTTGAGAGGACAGTCATACCAAATTATGTAGAAAAGACTATACAAGTGCCAAGTTATGTAGAGAAGACTATACGAGTACCCACATTCGTCGAGAAAAGAATAAAGGTTCCTGCTGCTCCAACTGTTATTGAAAAAACTGTTTCAGCACCTAAAGACGTTCAATTTGAAAGGTAAATATTAACAAGTACACTTTCTTATTACCATTCGTTAAACTAATACACACAGTATCTGAAATATTAACTAACATACATATTATGTACTTGATATTTTTCTCATCTTACATAAAAACTAAAAAGTTAGGATGTATTTTGAATCATTCCATATAAGCAATGGCTTTTAGATAGTAACAATTTTAGTATCTTGTCTTAAAAATTGCATGAGTACAGAGTAAAGCTATGACAACTCGTACAATGGAATCTTTTACCAGAAATTTGGAAAAATCAGATATTTTACAAGAGCAGATTTTTTATAACAACTGGTTCATAGTTATTAAATGGCTCACATATTTAGAAATATACATGGAATTAAACAGAACAATATCTTTAAACCTATTATAATTATTAATCTCGACAAACTTGAAATCAAAATAAGCCAAGTTGCTTGGTCCTCGAGAAATACAGACTCGAATTAACTAGATGACTCTCTGAGAAACCTGGGAGTAAGAAATGGAGCTATCAAGTACTTAGAAGAGCTTCGAAGTTTTGCCCACAGTGTGCTATATAACAAAAATATTATTGTTGTTTTCCATACACTTTAAAATTATTTCGCGGATTTTCTCGCATGGCCATCTTTCAAATGAGTGAGTTGATATATTCATAGAACGACAAAGTGGGGGTTCCACAAAATACCAAATGTGCATGCTCTTGGCGTCAGTACTTACACGAGCATTATGAGATTCTCATATAGTGACAACAACTGGCATTGATACCGCACACAAGAGAGATAAGAGATTTAAAAAATGTCCTAAAAGTGAATTTTAAATATTCATAGAAAAATCCATTACATTATTAAAATTATTTATCCATATTTCATGATGCTAATACATAAATTAATTTTTCAAGTGCTGTAGAAGAAGAAGTAGTGGCCCCTGCGCCAGTATATCAGACTGTATATCAGAAAACTAAAGTACGCACTCGCCCTGTTCACTTCCGCAAACATTTGTAAGTATTTTCGACTAACATAGTTTTAGGTACTGTTAACCATTATTTAATTTGTAAAACTAACTTTAGGTACTCGTAAATGTTTGAATAATTTGTAAATTATACCTACTTAAAGACATTGCTTTGATTACCACCACTACTGCTGTTCTCTAAAGCATTAATAAGGGCTTTCTTTAGAGTGTGTCAAATGTTATGTGCGTCAACCAGTGATATGTTTCTCCCTCTGTTCTTGTAATTGGATTAGATTAGATTTGGAAAATAGGGGCTGGCCGATTGACCTTGACCAACGCGACCCATGTGAATTCTATTGTTGCGCTCCTGTTTGCGTTCCTTCAGGCTCCCTATTCAGCTTTGCCCTTTGTATCAGACCCTATAGATTTAATAAAGGCCCCTTGGTATAGGTTTCGACTGAGGTTTCCTCCGCCTCTCGGCATAATTTGCATGTTGTATCATCCTCCAAATTCATTAGACTCATGTGTCCGTTAAGTCAGCAGTGTTCGGATATTATTCGAATGGCTTTCCTATTTGGTATAATACGTCCTCCGTAAAAACCGGTCGTTCTCTAATGAACTCTTTGGCCTTTCTCTGTCGTGGGAAATTTACCATTTCAAAAATTTAGTGTGTTCCCATTTATCAATGGCTCGTCCTATACATGACATCCACACCGCGAAAGGGTTTGGGTCCTATTAAGCCTATAGACGCGTCTTCTCTGGCCAGCTCATCAGCCATTTTATTAGCTTTGTATCTCTTGTGTTCTAGTACCCACGCCACGATTACTTTATTCTGACTTCCTAGGTCTATAACGGCATTAATGTAATCCCATGCCAGACTCGATTTAGCCTACTTGAAAAGGATTGTTTTTAGCTTTTAGCAACATATGTAGGTACACAGAAATGGTGTTCTCATTAAGAATCCATAAAACCAAACCACTTTCAACAAAAGATAGATTTATTGTCTTAGTGTAAATTTCTAAAATAAATGCCAAAATGCACGTGTATGTATGCATGTATGTACACGAAAGATATATTTATAAAATCTTTTCTAAGGCTCTTGACAAACTAGGCTACTGCTACAAAAACTTGCTAATAATGGATTTCCTCCAATGCTGTTTCAATTTTTCGATTTTGCCTTTGTGTTAGAAAACAATTTGTACAATGTTCTCGTTAGCAATCTATTGCGATAGCCTCTCCTTTTACAGTTCCACAAAGCTCTAATTCGGGTCGAATGTTATTTAACATATTTATAAATGTTAGTCGATCAGATTTAAATATGCTTTATATCCATTACGCTGCTGGTACAAAAATTTACCTCACTATTAAAAAAACAGATGATTTTGGTATCTTATGAGAAAATTTCCTTTGGATATAGCAGTGATATACAGAAAATAAATTACCTTTAACCCTTTCACTCCCAGATACATATTCTGAGATGACTCTGTGTGGTAATCAAGGGTATGGTTATTCAGTGGTACTCTACAGTACCTTTAGTACCAAAAGGGTTAAATGTTAAAAAAATACCTTACTGTGTCCCTCATAGGCCAATTATATAGAATAAAGGCCTGATAACATTCGTAGCTTGGAAACCTCACATTCAAATGTCAATTTAACATTCTGACACAAGGATATGTTAAAACGTAGACAGGAATCTTTAACTTTACTAAAACTAGTACAACAAAACTAACAACTCTACATACATGGCTATACATAAAATTCCATTTTAACTAAATATGTTTAGTTATATTTCCTGACTATGACCCTTATCTGAATTAAATAAATTGCCAACACAAATTGTAAATGGCAATATAACGACTTCAGTAATTGTTTGGGCTGCTTTCAGACATATTACAAATATTTTACATGCAGGCAGAAACTAACCTCAAACCTGCTAGAAAATTATGAAAATTGGAAAATTCAAATTGGCTGTTTCAATATGGTGGCCCAGATTTGACTCAACTGATGTAATTCTCTTTTTTCTTCTTGAAGGCGATTTATCCTAGACGTTCAACAAAGAAGCATGTTATGAGAAATGTCGAATCTTCGCAAAGGCATAGAAGGAATCTTGAACATTTGCCCAAATAAACATATTTCAATACTTTTTAAGTAATTTCCTGAAATTTGTTAACTAGATAACCTGTATAAGTTATTTCTTCAGTATCTTGAATCCGAACAACTAGGGACAAAATTTCTGTACAATTTATGTTTATCAGAGTATATATAACATAGTTATCTCACATAGCGGTATGACTCGAATTGATCGGTACTTTGCAAACGCACTGTATATTTAAGTGTTATAAAAATAATCCATGAGGAGGTATTAAATATGTTTGTCTATTTTTAGTGGTCTCTTTGGAGGTTTAGGAGGATATGGAGGTGGATACGGAGGTGGATACGGAGGTGGATATGGAGGTGGGTATGGAGACGCTTACACAAGAGGTTCTGGTGGAGGGTATGGAGGCGGTTATGGAGGTGGTTATGGAGGGGGAGGTTCCGTTACAGTATCTAAAACTGCCAATCCTCAATTTTTTAATGATATATTCAATGTAGGTACGATTCGTAAAACATAGATTCAATATATGACGAAGTATTTGGTATCAAAATTACTTTGGTTTTCTCTATGTTCAGTTAACTCAAGATGCTATAGTGTTTAAGAATTGATTGACATGTAATGTCAATATATACACTAATTAGTTACAACATATACGGGGTGCCTGGTGTATACGTAAAATTATTTTGCGTGATAATATATTAGCTCAAAAGAAATAATTAGTCTTATCAAATATTCGCTTTACTCCATGTTGAAGGCCTTTTTGCGATCTACATTTAATATTTTCTATGTTCTTTACATCCATACTAAGCGATACAAACGCAGCAAACGTCTGATAAGTGCTGCCCGACCTATTTAAATATTGCTGTTGCCTGTAGTAAATATGCCACCGTTGTCGGCGCTGGCAGCTCAATGGAACATTTCGTATGTTTTTCGGCCTTGCCTTATTCAGGTGTGGGCTGTCTCCTCTTACAATCATGCAGGATCGGAAATGTCTGATTTGTTTAGTTCTAAGGTGAATTTACAGTAAAAATTAACATAAAGCAATGAGATGGTGAATTAAATATTATTGAAATTAAAGGCAGTGGTTGATCAATTTGCAATATAATAAACGAAGACATGGTAGATCTTATTTTTATCTTTAAAATACATATTTTGCTGTTAGACAGTTTGTTAATGTGGGTGTTACGCAAGGGATTAATTTTATGATATATTTAAAACACGAACAGTACTAACTATGGACCGAGGAGCAAGGGCTGCAAGTCAGCCCATCAAAAACCCACATCGTCCCATTCACCAGAAGAAGTTTGGAACACTTAATTGCCTTATTCCTTCCAGATACACAACTGCAGATATCGGGAGATGTCAAATGTCTTGGAGTTGCTATAGACTCCAAGCTAAGTTGGAGCGAACATCTAGACAGGATAATACATAGATCGGTAGCCACATTGGCAACCTGCGGGCGATCGTATGGTAGGGGCCTAATGTATTGCACTGGCTCTACACTAGCATTGTAATACCTACCATTACGTACGCTCCTCTAGTCTGGTGGTCAAAGGCAACTCAGACTACAGCGGCGTATAAACTGAGCCGTGTACAAAGACTGGCCTGCTTAGGAATTAACGGTGCTATAAAAACACCCCCACGGCAGCCTTGGAGACCCTATTAGACCTCCTCCTACTTAGTATATTGATCCAGGGAGAGGCCAGAATGGGAGCATATAGGCTGTAAAACTCAAATATCCCGAATCTCCTCGGAGCTGGATCGGGAGGACACTTGAGGATAATAAACACTGTAGACGACCCTCTATTGGATATGAGGTCAGACTACATGATACAAAAAATAACCTTCAACAAGCCCTTCAATATCACCATGGGAGATAGGAAGGAATGGTTAAAAGAAGCTCCTGACATACTACGTAATAGCATAACCTGGTATACTGATGGGTCTAGGACAAATACAGGAACTGGAGCTGGAATACATGGTGAAAGACCCAGGGCAAGTATAAATCTTTCCCTTGGGCAACACGCCACTGTATTCCAGTCAGAAATTCTGGCTATACTTGAATGTGTAAAAGAGAATGCAAATAGATAATATGTTAGCCAGCAAATCTCCATTGCAGCAGACAGTCAGACAGCACTTATAGCACTAGCCTCTAACAAAGTGTCGATCGGACTGGTATGAGACTGCCACAAAGAGCTGAAGATTTTGAGTGAGCAGAACAGAGTCAAATTAGTCTGGGTGCCAGGGCATTCCAGAATAGACGGCAATGAAAAAGCCGATGAACTTGCTAGACAAGGGGCAGCTAATATATTCTATGGCCCAGAACCCGTACTGGGCATTTCTAAAAGCTCGGCCAAAAGGGCGATCAAAGACTGGGTCAAGAACAAACACAAACATCACTGGAGGAACATTCCAGGAAATCGACATGGGAAAACACTCATTAGAGGGCCATGTGCAAAACAAACTGAAGAACTGCTCACAATGAACAGGACGGAGTTAAGTCTAATAACAGGACTTCTGACTGGACATTTTCCTGTAAAGCATCTGAATAAAACCGGCAAATTTGATGGCAACCTAGACTGCAGACTATGCAGAAAGGAGCTGGAAACGGTCGATCACATCATATTCAATTGCGAGGCACCGACTCGCAGAAGATATAGTATCTACGGGCAAGCACGAACAGACCCGGAATTCATAAGCACCCGCTCTACCATAGACCTATATCACCTGATTAGAGGTACAGCGGTACTGGAGTGGGTGGAGTGAAGCATAACAGGGAGAGCACAATAAGCCCAGGAGGCTTCAGTGCCCTCGGAGTTTTCATTAACAGACGAGCCCTGAGAGTAAAAAAAAAAGAAAAAAACTATAGCTTCGTAGTGGAAAGAAGTTTCCCGTGAAATTATTTGTTGCGCAAGTAATTATGGAACCTTGTGTCTTATCCATCAATATTTGTACTATGTACGCTGAAAATATTGTCTATTTCTGATTAATTTCCAACTAAAAAATTGATTTGAGATAGAAATAAAAATATACAGGAATTTTTTTACATCTATTGGGCCAACATATCATCGTGCAGGCACCCAGGTATTATTGAACCAGAACATTGTTTAACTATATGTAATATAAACATGGAACACGAATGAAACTAATAAGTTTTCGCTTAAGAATAAGACCACTGATGCTATGAATCTAACACTTTTTGAAATAATGATCAAATAGTATGAACGTACAGAGCTGATATACACCAAATTTTGAAGTAATAGAAGTATAAATATTCTATAACACAATTGCCATTGGATATTAGAAATATTACGATTGTGTAACTAAAATAATGTGCTTAATAGTTTTATCATTGCCTTTGTGTAATAATAACGTCATCCATCATTTCATCAGTAATTAAATTCATTATACTATATCTTAGTTAGAAATTGGTTTACGTGGTTTTAAAAGTGCCTAACAAAAGTTACCTGCTTTGACTATTTCTGAAACTAGTAAATGTTTACTTTACTCCACCATTCAGAATTTTTTTATGTTTATCGTAACAGTTGACATTTTCATTTTAATTATGTTATTTTATGTTACACATTTTCAGATTCCTATCTCGACATTGGGAGCAGTAAGTAAACTAGTTAGTGGAATTGTAGGAGGTACCAGTGGTTCATTTTCAGTATCTAAGTCAGTCGGGGCATCTACTTACTAATATAATTATAAATTGTTTGTGATTGTATTCTCAGAATTATGGATATTATGTATTTTTGTACTTTAATAAAAAGAAAATTGAAAAATATTTCCGTCCATTTTAAATTTTATACACAATAAAAGAAATGCAATAAACATTTAAAATCTGTTTATGAATTTATGGTGTATAATATTTTTTTAATGACCGTTTACAAAAAAAAACGTCACCCAGTCAACCAGTTATTTATGGTACAGGAGCCACAATCACCCACGTCAGGTATTGTATGTGTCTACGTTTAAGCCATGATTGATAAATATCAAGCCGATTTTCTTAAATAATTAATTTAATTTATAAATTAAGTTTTCACCATTAAAGGCCGGATTATCAATACGAGGATAAAAAGTTATTCTATGGTTAAACACAGTTCAATAATACAGTAGGGTCACTTCCCCTGCTTAGTAGGGTGTATTGAAAAAACCTTTTTTGGAAATTCAAAAATTCAAGTTGATAAAAAGTTGTCTGTAAGAGCCCACATACACCACAGAAAAATTAGCTCAACTGAAAAAAAGTTAGGTCTCCAGCAAGAGGTCTAAAGTTTCTTAAAAAAAACTGAATTTTTCATTTTTTTTTATTAAGGATTAAGGACCTGTCTTAGGACAGAATACTTATGATGATAATGATGAATAAAATATTTAACGGCCTAAAGAACACTTTGATCGACATCTGAAAAAAATTAAATTAGAAAGAAAACCTCATTTCTCTAAAAACTCTTTAAGTTTAAATAAAATGCGGGAGACCTAAACGTTTTATAGAGTAATACATTTTTTGTACGTCCATTTCACACCCTGTTGTTAAAATTTTTTCAACTTGAGAAATAAAATCACACAATCTCTCATTCCAAGAAAAAAAAAACATGGAGAAATTCAGTTTCTCGAAGTTTCTTGAATACGTGATTTCCGAAGCTAAAGGCAAATTTTGCTGAATCGCATCATTTCTACGTAATTGGCCAATGGAGAAAATTCAGTGTGAAGTGGTGATATATTAAAAAGTGTACAAATAACCTCATTGAGGCACTTATCTCGAAAGAGGTCGATTGAAGGTTGTACAAAATCAAACACTAGATTTTATTAAATAAAAATTCCCGAATTAGATTTCGAATTCAAGTTCGTCCGCTCATTTCAAATTGTGAAATTAGAGAAAACAAACAGTCATTTTCAAGAAGGGAGAATAACATGGGAATATGTATTTTATATTCATCTCAATATCCCGCATACTATTGGAGATATCCTGAATAACTTTTAACGAAATATTATTTCAACCATATCTTTGTGAGATGTTTCTCTGCATAACATTTACAGAATAAATTTTTAGTTCTTACTTATTTTACAGTCAACAGATAGACAAAACAGATTTGATCCGCTGACTTATCTGTACTCGCTACGGTGGGTATAGATAAGTACAAACTCTATCACCAAAGGGACGGAGGCCTACATGGCACAGGTCAGCGGTAAAAATTCTGGTTATAAACCAAAATCTGCTTTATTTTTAAAGAACTTCTAAATAATGCCTAATTTCTTGTCTTACTTATGTCTATTATTTTACCGAGCAAAGATTTTTTGTATAAACTAAGACCGAGCTAGGCAAAGAATCATTACATCAGCTTTTAATTCAGAAATGTATTACCTCGATTACGCCGAAGCTCTCTGCTAAAATGTCTAGTCGTTGTTTTTTCACAGTATAAATGTGGGCCATAATCTCCAAACCTACAAAAGGCCAAAGGCGCGCACAAGTCAGGGAAATCAAGGGAGTATGAATGCGATAAACTGCATTGATGAGAACAAGATAGAAGGGGAGAGATGTCAACAAACTCGTGATCATTAAGCATTACTACTTAATTACGTAATGTCAGCCAGCGTCACCACTAATTCAAGGAGTACAAACTATTTCCCATATGGATAGGCAGCGTATGTTTTTTAAATCATTATTCACAAATGCACTCCTTGGGTAATACACAGTGGTGCGACAAGTTGTGTGAATATTTTTTTAATTATTTATTTCATTGGTGGGGAGCACCAAACAAACTTTTAACACATTGGACATGAATGTAGTTATCATGAAGAAAATTCACACGTACATATTTCCACCCACCAACTCCCAAATTACCAAACAACTTTGAAAACCATATCCCCCTTATCCACATGTTAATAAACTCGCTATCATCTACAAAGTCATTTTTATATATTCTCCTTTTTCTCGCCGTTGAAAATTATATACTGACTTGCCACCTTTACACATGAAATTACCACTTACCTCAAATGTCTCGGAACACTTAATTTTAAGGGTAAGTTCCCTTACAGTATACTTAAGCTTCAACAGAGTTTTAAAAATAGCCAACCTACACAATGACGCCAAAAACACTCCGATCGGACTACCGCCTGCACCCAGCCGTCGCGGCCGAACATTTGATACACTTGAAATTTTTATACGTGTTTATGTACGAACTCATTAGCATATACCGTATATAGCTTCTATGGTTTCATGGACAACTGACTAATTTATGCATTAAAACTCGAGCTCACAATTTTTCGTATCGATCTGATTGATTGTCTTTTATTAACTGACTGAATAGTACCAAAAAAATGGTACAGTTTTTATGACAAAAACGGTATTATAATTACTCTACAGAGTGTTTCTAGTAAATGTCTATACACAGGATACAAATAATATTCACGGCCTAAACATCCTGCCCCCGCGAGATTGAATGCAAATTCAATGCGAAAAAAAGAGAAAAAAAAAATAGTATATGGATACTGAAAACTACAAAACTATACAAAATTCATATACGAATTCGAGACTTAATTATTACGAAAATTTCACATAATTAAGCGGAAAAATAAAACAATAAATGCTCTAAATAGAGTTAAAAATAAAAAGGAAAAAAAAAACTAACTAGCAACATGGGACTTTAAAGGTTTATTTTCTGAGAGAAGCTTGTATTCTTCAGGAAAATGACGCTGTTGCACAGCTCGAACTAATGCATATTCAGCTTGGTCAATATCAAATTTACTTATTATATTATTACGAGGTAATAGTTTAAGAAATCTTAAGAGATATATGGTAGAATGAAGAAGTTTAGTCCAGGAGGAGAAATATTCTATCAAAATATATAATGGGGAAATGATTGGTTTAACTACGAGGTAAACTAAACTTTCTTCTTCTGTAATAGCGAATTCATTATCACGAAATGACTTAATAGGCCATTGGGAGGAATTTAAAAACAACCATTCGGGACCAGGAAACCAACAGGGATGATTTATCAACGAAGCAGGCGAAAGTCCTCTTGAAGCACAGTCAGAAGCATTCTGTTTACCGGCTACAAAATACCAGTGGGAACAAGGTAAACAATTTTGAATTTTGGCGACTCTATTGGAAATAAAATTTTTCCACCTATTTGGAGAAGAATGGATCCAATTCAGTGTGATCATCGAGTCAGACAGAGCAAATATTTGGTCAATATTTTTTCGAGGGGAATAAGTGTCTATAACAAGCGATATAAGCTTGGATAATTGTACCGCTGCACAAAGTTCAAGACGAGGTAGTGTGACCTTGGACATTGGAGCAACCTTGGACTGTGCACATAGGAAATTTACACTAACTTGACCTGTAATATCAGTGGATCGAATATAAATTACAGCAGCATATGCATTTGGGCTAGCATCAGCAAATCCAATGATATCTATGGAGGAATTTTGGAAAACTAATAAATGTCGGGGAATTTTTAAACTATTCAATAGTTTAAGTTCTTCTTGAAATGTCATCCACAAATGAACCAAATCTTTAGGGGCTTCTTTATCCCAGTCGAATTTTAATTCCCATAATTTTTTAATCAACAATTTTACAAAAAGAGTAATCGGTGCTAAGAAACCTAAAGGATCAAAGATGCGTGCTACTAAAGACAACATATTTCTTTTGGTGCAAGGCAATATCGAGATGGAAATTTTAAAGCTAAAATTGTCAGACAACGGATTCCATTCTAAACCCAAAACCTTTAAGCTTTCTTTGTCAAAGGCCATAGGTTGATTTAATTGTAAGAAATCAGGAATCTGGGATAATAATTCACTAGAATTTGACATCCATTTTACCATTTGAAATCCACCATTTTCAAATAATTTGACTAACTGTGTATGAATGGTAACAACATTTTTTACATCGGGTAAACTACTAATTAAGTCGTCCATATATAAATCTCGATGAACATATGGCACGGCCTGGGGATATCGCGAAGACTCATCTTCTGCTAACTGTTTTATGGTACGTAAACTTAAATATGGTGACGATTTTACACCAAAGGTGACTGTATTTAATTGGTAAATCGAAATAGGATCATTGGTATTAAATCTCCACAAAATTCTTTGGTATTGCCGATGTCCTTCGACAATATTAATCTGACGATACATTTGCTTGATGTCAGAAACCATAGCTATAGGAAATAATCGAAAGTTTAACAATATTGTAGCTACATTATTCTGTAGCTTTGGTCCTGTGTACAAAATGTCATTTAAGGAAAAACCAGAATCGGTTTTCAGGCTAGCATCGAACACTATTCTGCAGGGTGTGGAAATGCTTTGTTTGAAAATACAATGGTGAGGAATATAGTAAGACGAGGGGGCATTAATTTCTGACTTAGGTACTAAAGACATGTGACCTTGATCAAGATAATCTTGGATAATAGAACAATAGGTATTTCGGAGGATCAAATTTTGTTCTAATCGCTTTTCTAAAGAAAACAATCGAGTCTGAGGCAAGGCAAGTGAATCTCCTAAATGAGACGGATCATCCTTAAAGGGGAGAGCCACCGTATATTTTCCAACGGGATCTCGACTAACATTTTCAACAAAGAATTTTTCGCAAATGGAATCTTCAGATGTGGGAACAGGTGGGGTAAAGTTTTCTAGTTCCCACATTTTTTCAACTAGGGATTCTAAATTTAAAAAGGAACAATATGTTTGTTCGGAAAAAGGCACTCGAAGAGGTGAGGCAGGACCTATAATTATGTATCCAAGTGTAGTTTGAATAGCAGCAGGTGTACCAACACCTCCTGTTACTTTATGTGAACCTAAAATTTGTGTGAACAACGAAGCTCCCAAAATTCCATCAATAGGTCCTGGACTATGGAAAGTAGGATCGGCCAACGGCAAGCAATTCAAATGATTCAACAAATTTGTATTTACGGGTACTTCTGGCAAGGAATTGGTAACTTTGTCGACTATTAATACTTCAATTGAATAATTAATATTCGGATCAAAATTGGACTGAATTACAAGATTAGTTCGCCCTTTAAGTGGTTTTATTGTATCACCAATTCCTACAATATTAGAGGATATTTTTTGATAGGGTAAACCCAATTTTTTACAACAATCGTATGTTAAAATATTAGACATAGAACCGCTGTCAATTAAAAATCTAAGATTCTGTTTAGTATTCCACTTATCTAAAACTTTAACTATAGCAGTACCCAATAATACAACTTGAGGTTTCGGAACCTTATTATTGTTTATTTTGGTACACAAGGTATGAGTGACGTCATTTTGACTGGTGGATGGGGTACTATAATCTAGATTATTGTGGTTTGTATTACTGCTAATAGTTGGTTTTATGTCAATATTACGATTGATTTGATCATTTTTATGTAATAGAGTATGATGTTTAGCTTCGCATTTAATACAACTAAATTTGGAAGGGCACAAAGAAACTTTATGTTTATTCGAAAAACAATTGATACACAAATTATTTTCTTTGACTAATTTAAACTTTTGCTCATGAGGACTATCTTTAAAATATTTGCAATCTTTTAATAAATGTACATCTTTATGACAAGCTAAGCATTTACGATACCCATCATTGGTTAGAAAGGCTTTGGAATTGGGATTTTTTAAAGTATTACTACAACTTGGATTATATTGGTTTGAACGCATTTTATCAGGTTTAACCATTACTTTACTTTGTTGACGTATAAATTTAATCAACTCATCATAATTAGGCAACTCGTCACTAGAACGTACTAACTCGAAATTATTGACAATTTCTTGGGGTAACTTTAACATAGCAATGTGGGTTAAAATGTGATCATCGAAACTTTTTAACTGTAATCTTTTTAGGGCCATAACATTTGTATCAAATTTTTCCAGAAAAGTTTGTAAATTGCCAGGGTTATTATTGTTTAAAGTACGAAAAATAAGCAATCGGTTCAAATATAAATTCATCAAAAGTTTCTTATCATGGTATGTGTCCTGCAAAAGTTTCCAAATAATCTCATAATTATCTGGAATTGCTTCAATAATATTGCATGTTTTGAGGGCTTTACCCTCTAAACTACCCAACAAAAAATGTAATTTTTCGGCATCCGAATAATTAGGTTTGTTATGAACTAAGTGTTTAAAATTTTCACAAAATAGGGGCCATAACGTTAAATCTTCGCCATTAAATTTCACTAATTGAATATTAGGCATTTTTAATTTTGGTGTACTAGAATTATCACTATTATTTAGATTGAGGGGAGAAATTGGGTTAATAAATTGCTTAGCGAAATATTCAACATTATCACATAAATCCTCGAAAGCATCAAGAATTCCATAATTAGGGGGTTCGTCGGGTTTAAGTTCTTGTTTAACTTCAACAATTTGTTGAACAATTTCTCGGTAATCTAGCATTGTTCTGGATAAGGTCATATAACGGATATTAAAATCTTCTAATTTGGTAACATTTTGGCTATCATCTTTTAAAGATTGTCCAACATCAAAACAACGCTGAACTCGTCTAAACAAAGTTTCACGTTTTGCTGTTAATCTTTCTAATTTTAATTCGGCAGCTGATTTTGGCATCTTGAAATAATTCAGATTTTTCGACAATAATGAAATACCTGTGTAAATAAATAAATTAAACCGGTAAAGAAATAAGGGTTAATTTTAATAAACAATAGTTATTTAAGTAATCTTCTACAATGTACAAAAAAAGGAATAGGTATGTTTATCTGTAAAGATGGCGTAAATATTTGGATTCGATTCTAGGCAAAATTTCTATTATTTCAACGCATAAATACGGTACTAGGCAAATTGTCAATTCTCCGAGTAAAAACTGACACAAAAACGAAAATCAGCTATCAAATAGATGCATTAAAAAAGCAATTGGTATAAAAACTAAGTCCAATCCGGGTCGCGAGGAACAACAAATGTGATATATTTAACGAAATGAGATTAGCAGACTGTATGGTTGTGGTTTAGAATTTATACAAACTACTTACCACTTTTCTGGATGGTCTTGGCCTCGTCTCATGTGTTGCACTCGCGTGGTTTACAAAGGACAAGAGGGTAATAGGATGGGCGGGAACGAGACAACACACGGTTATTGATAATAATTATTATTACACTATTTGACAACTGACTAATTTATGCATTAAAACTCGAGCTCACAATTTTTCGTATCGATCTGATTGATTGTCTTTTATTAACTGACTGAATAGTACCAAAAAAATGGTACAGTTTTTATGACAAAAACGGTATTATAATTACTCTACAGAGTGTTTCTAGTAAATGTCTATACACAGGATACAAATAATATTCACGGCCTAAACAATGTGATTGTTAGATTCTCCACACTAGAGCTGGCAATAGAATGAAAACTCTAGCATTGGACAGTCGGCTACTGCAAACTAGTCAGCAAATATTTCTGTTAGATTCTTATTAATTTATAATTAATGCAAAACTTATTTTAATTTTTTTAACCAAGGTAATTTACAATCGATTTACATCCATTTTGTAAAAAGACTGTCGTTGTCATGCAGAAAATACGTAATGCACAGTAGCATACGTGAAAGAAATGTTCCATTGATATTTATTAGAAACGGCGAAAAAACTTAATTTTTACCGTTCTTCTATTTAAACACAATGCTCTTCGAAATTCAGGTTTATTCCATAGTCAAAAGATTGCTTTCTGTTGAATAATATGTTTTTAGGGCAATATGAGCTCTGAAGTGGGACACTCCTTGTAATCTTTCATTAATAGTTATCGAGGAGCAGTTCGAAACAGAAATAAACTATCCTATTTTTCTACGATATGGCCAAGTTATATGAATGACATATTCGTAATATTCGATTGCAGATGCGGAAATAATATAGTCGAATTACTTCAGTAATATTTTCATATGAAAAGGAAAGTAAGGGGTAACTACCGTTTTAAATATATTAGTAATTAGGGTTAGTGTAAATGAACTGGTGCGATTCACTTTTGGTACAATACTACTTAATTGGACACGGATTGGTGATAGCGCCGCAAAAAATATTACCCATGCTCAGTAGAGAGTAGGGTCGCCGGTCGGCTAAAAGACATTAGGGGCACTAGTAGCTTCTATCCTCACAGCCCTAAGCGAGAAAAGTCCCTGTGTAAGAGGAACCTGTAAGACATCAACACAAGATATCAACACAAACTTTTACCTTGGTATATAGGCTCCCCAGCGGAAGATTCCATATTATGATATTGCATACCTGATTTAAAAAAAGGAACATTAAAACTTTAAAATTCTTTAGTTACTGAGTAATGACAAAAACAAAGTAAGAGTCTGGTGAATATTAATAATGTGAACGGTATACACTGTTGAATTTTAGACGGGCAGTTTATTGCCTACTATTTTTATAAGCAATGCAGATTAATGTTCTTAAACAAAGTCAAGAAAATTACTGATCGTGCGCACGTAATGTTTACAAATTCTTTTAAACAATATTTTAATATCATACAAAGCTCTCAAGAACAAAGCCTCAAATATGAAACCTATAATACTATACCCCTTTTTTTACCTTGTGAGATATGGGAATAAACTTTAAGTATGCAACCTTAACTGACCTTTTCGTCTCTCCCAAATTATGAATACCTCAACTTCTTTAGACCTACGGGAACAATACGACGATATTGAAGTAGGTCGTCGTGACCATACAAAAATATCCATGTGATATTGTACACCCAAGCGTATGCAACGCTACGATATAAAGAACTCAATACCTGTAGTTTCTAAAACTTACATTAGAACCAGAACCTAAATTACTAGAGATTCTCAAACTTCTATTAAGCTGCGGATAGAAAATTTAAAGAGTTACAGAATTCGGAATAATAGTAATAGGTTTCACAATAATATTCCACAAAAAAAAAGGGTTTCTTAAAAATGCGCAAACATGAATCTAGATATCAAAATTTATCAAATACACAAGTTTTACAAAAACGAACACTATTACTATGGGTATCAAAATTTATCAAATTCAGAAGTTTCACAAAAACAACGCTAGGAGTAGGTCGGCGTCGAGACGAAAAATGGAAGAATGTGAACTAGGCATCAAAATTTATCAAATTCAAAAGTTTTGCAAAAACGATGCTAGTCGTGGGTCGGCGTCTAGATGAAAAAATGCAATATGAATCTAGGTATCAAAATTTATCAAATACACTAGTTTTACAAAAACTACGGTAGACGTCGGTCGGCATCGAGACGTAAAAATGCAAGAGCATAAATTTAGATATCAAAGTTTATCAAATACACAAGTTGTACAAAAACGATGTAGGGCGTCGGTCGGCGTCGAGACGTAAAATGCAAGAATATGAATCTAGGATTAAAAATTTATCATATACACAAATTTTACCAAAAACGACGATAAGACTCGGTCGGCGTCGAGACGTAAAAATGCAAGAACATAAATAAACATATCAAAATATATCAAATACACAAATTTTACAAAAACGACACTAGGCGTTGGTCAACGGCGAGACGTAATCATGCAAGAATATGACTCTGAGTATCAAAATTTATCAAATTCAAAGTAAAAAATATGCGATGTAACAGCACTGAACGTTTTCGTGTCCAAAAAAGAGTCGAATTTCTAAGCGTTATACAAATCGCTACTGGACCCCCGTATTACAGTTATATCTTCGATTTGCTAAACATTTTCAATAAACATTAAAAAAAAAAGTGAGGCCTTCGCTTCTAGTATTTACACCAAATCCCAAATTTCTGTACTCTTACCAGCTTGCTTTATTTATTTTCCCCTATTTACTCCTATTTAACCCCCAACACTTCAACGGAATCATCTCAAAATATAATCAAGTTCCAGATGTCATTGTAATACATACATGAACAAAATTGCAAGTGAATATCTGAAGTTTATTTTATCAACCCCTTTAATAATGGAGTAGGGGTAGTGGGGGTTGAAAAATATTATAGAAAAATCTGAGGCCTTGGCTTCTAGTACATAGACCAAATTTCAAGTTTCTGTACTCTTACCAGATGCTTTCTTGTTTTCATCTATTTACCCCTCTTTAACCCCCAATCCTTCAACGGAATAATCCAAAATTATAATCTAGTTTCAGGTGTCATTTTAATATATACGTATACCAAATATTAAGTGAATATCTCAATTTTATTTTATCAAGCCCTTTAATAATGAAGTATGGGGTGGTGGGGGAACGGAAAACATTATAAAAAATGTTGAGACCTTGGATTCTAGTACATACACCAAATTTCGTTTTTGTACTCTCACCAGATTGCTTTACTTATTTCCCCCTATTTACCACCCAACCCTTCACCGGATATGCTTTTAAGTCATTATCTTAAACGGAGAAAAAGTGCGGACCAAGAAATTTACAGACCGACAGAGAGACAGACCGACCGACAGACAAACAGACAGACCGACAGACAAACAGACAAACCGACAGATAGACAGACAGAAAATTCTTTCGCTCAAATTTAAAATCTCGACGTTTCATAACATTCTAAGCCTATTTCCAAGAAAAAAAAATTGAGATATTTCTTACGATTACTATACTTCTAATCCACTACGTGGATGTGGAAGTAATACATGTTATGTTATACTCTTAGTATAGCCTGTACTTACTGTTTAAATTTTTTTGTTGATTGATTTAGGTCACTAGCCTGACAACATTTGTTACAAGATAACAATGAGAATTCAGTTTTTTCACAATATTCCATTATTTTAGATATTGTATCTGGTATATGCATATCAACATATTTAGTTAAACTGATCATTTAATTATTTCATTACTACATATAATTACATTCCACAGTGCGCAAGTGGAACAGATTTATAAATAGGTGTTTGAGCAAGCACATGAATTTCTTGCTTGATATATTTTTTTTCTTATATTTATCAATCACCGTATTAGTTCCTGATAAAATTAATGCTCCCTTCTAGGGCTAGTTGTTAATGAGTAACTAATTAATTAAGTGGAACGTCAACCGCATTATTATATTATATTTAGTTGCTGAAGTATCAATACGGGGTGTCCCAAAATTGACTGTTTACCTTTGAGAAGTTCGAAAACATTTTCAGGTTGGGGATAGCCCGTCTCCGCCAGCACAATGGAAACAATAGAAGAGACTTTTCAGCTTTAGAAAAGAGTAAGTAAGAATATCGCTAGAAAGCGTAGACTAACTGTTATCAATAATAAAGTCCAGATCAACTCTCAAATGAACTTTGTAAATTTTTAATAAAGACCAACTTCTTTGAAAAGATTTAAAAAAAAAATAGCTGTTATGCAATGAAGAATTTTCTATCTATTTCCTTAGTATTAAAAAAAATCTCTTTACATAAAGCGTGTGCTAATGAATGTTTTTTGGATAGGGTGAATTGAGGGGTGAAAGCATTAAGATAATGAATAAAACGTCTAGCATTTAATTGTAATATCTTTTAGTTCTGTATTCAGTTCATTGAAAACATATTATTTTGGTAGGATAACAATAAATCCAATCAATGACATCACTCTGAAGCTAATCTGTTTCATTTGAAGGATCGGAGTTATTAAAAAATAAATATGAATACCTATATGAAATTCACTCCATGTCTTATCAAACAAAATATTCCTTCGAATTTCGCCTCCGACTGTATGTACCTGTTTGCTCATTCTCATCTGAAATCTTTGGTGCTGTAAACAGACTATTCGAAATCTCACTAATCTGAAAGTTATTTTTATGCATTATTGAAATTTGAATATCTTATTGTACAGACCATACAAGAAACTCTATCGTAGCCCTATAAATACATGAAACTTTCATTCTACACCTAAATTTGCTTTATTCTAGACGTAGTTTACCATGTCATTATTAAATGCTGAGACAAGGTTGCACAAATTTTTGTCATGACTTCTGGAGAATTCAAAATTTAGCGACACCCTGTATGTTACCGTTTACAGAACATCTAGTTTAATAGATACTAGGTCATGTCATTAGGTTGATTTCATAAATATATCGAAACTATAAAACAAATATTGCTATATTTAATAAGAATAGGTACTTTTTTCATTGCCCAACTCTCGTCTACATAGATTTTGCAAAGCAGCACACTGAAGGTGACTCATCTAAAGTCACAAGAATTAATTAGAATTACACCATTATATGATAAGTTTTGCAGACTCGTTACTATCGACTGTAGAAATATTACAGAAATTTTCATTTCTTTTTTCAATGTATATTTCTTATGCACTAATTAGACATATTTTAAACTTTTAACCTTTACCTGACGTAATGTAGAGAAAGTATACTCTAACCACTATGTTAAATGATGCATTTAATAATGTATAATAAAAACCAATATGTTTTTTCCAATTATTATTATTCCATAATTTGTCGAGGAAGAAAGAGAACTTAATTTGCCATGATAAATAGAAGTAATGTCTCCTTGAGACAATTAAATTTACTTGAAACTACCTACCTTCAAGTTCTTTAAACAATACATATACAAGGTGTATCGTAATACAGCGGTTTGAATTAAATACAGAGAAATATTACGCAATGAATATAGTATTCAATATGAAGTTTGGTTTGACACAAAGAGAGGAAAGCGAATTTAGATTAAGCCAGTAGACAGGCCAGTTGAACTCTCCTCTAGCTGGCTACCAGTAACTATTCCTTTGTAAACACTTTATTCCAATAACTGGATAGGCCGGCAGGCCAGCTACTGACCTACCAGCGAATTCAAATATTTTTTTATTTTACTGGCCACTGGTGTTGCCCCACCAGAGTACAGGCCAGCGGAGCCGCGTAAACACGAAACGCACTTACCAGTGTCAACTGGTAGTTCATGTATGCATGTGAAAAGTACAAAATGGCTAGGTGGAGTGAGGAGCTTTGTATTCTTGAGGATCTTGTTTATATAACTCTCTTAAATTTGTTGATGATGCTCCCCCTGACCTAGCATTCATCCAGTTTCTTATCCAAACTTTCTTATTCTACTTTTTTCTTCTAACATATCGACAAGCTCTTCATATAACATCAATGATAACGATCTTACTGCACGACGCCATATTCAAACTTTCCGTTCGTTCATTTTTCTTTACTGGACTGCACTCACTGATGCTTCTCTTCTGCGTATAAACAGCAATGGCCAGTTCAAGTATCTTTCCAGTAGCTGACGGATAGTTCACAAGTCAGCTACTGACCAACTGGCAGAACAGTCACTGGCCCAATCTAAATTCGCCTTTATTCGGGGGTCTACCGCTCCATCCTTCATATTAAGGATAAGGATGGAAACAGGTTTTTATAAATTTCTCGTTTCCGGTTGATCTAAAGAAAAAATGTACGAAAACAAGATTTTTGTATGGAATATAATTTTTTACACTTTTTGATAATAACTTTTTGTCGTGGAATCAATATAGGAGAAATTGTGATCTGCTAAACTTATACAATATTTTTTCATAGAGTAGCGCGATATTTTGTAGAAAGCTAGGATGCCAGTTCAAGGGCCCTATAAAAGACTTAATGTAATATTAAAGGAATTTTAAAGAGTAAATAAGTTGTACAAAATTATAGTTTCACAATTGTACGTATCAACGACAACACTTTTTTGGCAATAACTGTAATATATTATGTATTATAGTTTCCAAAACGGAATGAGTGTATTAGAACCCAAACAAGTCCGCCCAGGAATGAATAGCTTGGGTAAGTTTCGGTCATTATGAACCCGTTTTATTAGTGATGTCAAAAAACGCGGGGTCAATAAATCTAGAATGGGGTAAAAATAATACCGTTTAAGAGAATATTTAAATTAGTGAGGGTGCGATAGACTCGTAGATGTTGTAATTGCTCCGCAGATATCCACTTTGCTGTAAAAAGAACAAACAATCAGGTAAGGTAAAAATCAGTAGGAATTTAAGTAAAAGAAAAAGGGTTTTTTCACTTCGCTGGGAAAATTAGATAGCTACAAATTTAGAATAGGTTAAGTTGTTATTAGAATGTTTCATATTTTTGAAAAGCTATTTTGGCCCATTTTGTACTGTAGATGACGCCAGCTGCCAGGTCGAGACTAAGCACTAAATAGGGATGGGTCAAAAACTCGACTTAAATAATTTCGGGAGAAAATAATTAACTTTTCATTTGGTCATTGGTGTGTTAACATTGTCAAACTGTCAACGTGGTAATTTATTAGTATCAAATGGGTGTCTTTGTGTTTTTCGAGGTTTAGTTCTAAAATTCAATTTATTGTCATTAAATTTCAAGTAAACTTAAATCATTCAAATTGACACTGGTAGCTAACGTTTTCTTCACTAGTTTTCTTAAGTAAATTTATTGAAAATTATTAACTTCACGTTCGTTAAGTGTGTCAATGTCTTTTCTACCCCCTCAGATTTAATCAGTTTGTGTTTCATTGGAAAATAACTAACGAAGTAAAAATTTTCCCTTACGTACTGGACAACGTCCCAATTTTGTTTTGTTTTAATTTAAATATTAATTCTTTCTTCTATTTTTAAACCGATTATTTTCGTATTCTTTTTGTAAACATAGTTTTTAAGTGTGGTTGAAAATAATTCATCGAGATACGTGGCACAGTATCCAGAACGACTATGAACATGGATTTGGAGGAAGACCTGGTGTAGATTGACGACCATTCCTTGGTAGTTTCACATAGGAAAAATTTGACTAATTTATGAAAGGGATAAATATAATCAATAGAAATGTCAACCCCTCAGATTAATGTAAACCCGGTAAGGGGCTGTTACAGTATCATTTAATGGAAAACTTTGAGTAAAATAAAGTTGAAAATTTAACTTATAAACTATACTTATAAACTAAATATTATATGGTGGAGGCAAAAGTATCGTCTAACTGATACTATTGCAATATGGCGTTACATCAAAGAACATTCAAGTTTTTTCAAAAAACCGGATTAACAAAAATCCGTCAAGTAATTACTTCCACATCCACATAGTGGAGTGGAAGTATAGCAATCGTAAAAAAAACGATTTTTTTATTTGTTGAAATAGGTTTAGAATATCCATGAATCGTCGAGATTTTAAAGAGCGAAAGAAAAATTACTGTCTGTCGGTCTGTAACTTTTTTGTGCGTACGATATCTCTGGAAGGGTTTAAGATGTTGACCTTAAATTTTATAAAAATATGTACTATGGCAAAATCTGGAACAGGATTCTTTCTTGAACTTATCCGGTGAAGGGTTGGGGGTAAATAGGGGCAAATAGTAGAAAATAAGTAAAGCAAGCTGGGAAGGTTTGAGATTTGGTGTATCTATTAGAAGCCAAGGCCTCAGATTTTTTTACAATATTTCCATCCCCCCAGTACCACCCCCACTCCATTATAAAGGGGGTTGATAAAATAAAATTGAGACATCCACTTGAAATTTGGTACACGTATATATTATAACGATACCTATTTTGAGATAATTCTATTGAAGGGTTGGGGGTTAAATAGGGACAAATAGGGGAAAATAAGTAAAGCGGGCTGGTAAGAGTACAGAAACTTGGAATTTGGTGTATGTACTAGAAGCCAAGGACTCAGATTTTTTTATATTATTTTTCAACTGTCCCACCATCCCCACTCCATTATTAAAGGGGTTGATAAAATAAAATTGAAATATTCACTTGAAATTTAGTACACGTATGTATTATAACGACACCTGGAACTAGATTATATTTTGAGATGATTTCGTTGAAGGGTTGGTAGTTAAATAGGGGCTAATATGGGGAAGTGAGTAAAACGAGCTGGTAAGAGTACAGAAACTTAGAATTGATGTATATACTAGAAACCAAGGCCTCAGATTTTTTTTTTATTATTTTTTAACTCTCCCACCACCCCCACTCCATTATTAAAGGAGTTAATATAATAAAATTGAAATATTCACTTGAAATTTGGTACAGAGTATTATAACGACATCTGGAACTAGATTATGTATTGAGATGATTCAGTTAAAGGGGGAGGGGTGTATTGGGAAAAATAGGTGGAGGAAGCTAATAAGTGCCCAGAAACTTCAGTTTTGGCGTATATGCTAGAAACCAACATTTCAAATTTTTTTATGACATCTGCCTCAAATATTAGTAAAATTCTATGACCAGTTATTTTCATATACTAGAGTGCAAATATAGTCAAACCATTTTCCTTTAAAGAGACTTGGATGGAAAATTTGGATGTGGAAGTATTGATTCCTTAGGCAGCGGTTTTTTACAACAGAAATATGAGATAATAATGAATTATCTTAGATATTTAAAATAATAAATTAGATACCACATACGAGACCAATGTTTATAGAAAAAAAAAACACGCACAAGCAGATACTTTTTAAATTCAGATCCACAATATTGCTGTTAAAGATGTTGTTAAATGTTTATATGACACCTAAAATAATTTCTTCAAATGATGAAATTTTAAATAATAAGAAACAGTTTATAAAAACTATCCTATTAAATAACCATTATAACCATGAGAGTTGTGTTGACATCAAGTTGACATTTATTGTAAGTAGAGAAAATATTCAACAATTACAACCTAAAAGGTTTTTAGCAGTAATTCCATATAAGCTCATTTTATCTAGTAATTATGAAGAATTGGGAACAGGATTTCTATGAGAACGGTTTTCCAAAGGGTATCACACTAAGATTGGTTTTATTGAAAACCAAACCCCTAAATAATACTAAAAATTATAAAAATTGTATTGATACTTTTCTTTGTGAGTGTGGAAAATATTATGTAGATGGGTCATCTAAATTATTCAGCGTTAAGTCTTAATGGACATAGAAATTAAGAAGAAGAATAACAATCAAATGGGACTAGGCGAAAATTTTAGTAAAAGAAATCAACGGAACTAAAATAGAAGTTAAGTGTTGAATTGTTCCATATAATTTTGCATTCATTATTTGCCTGTTTCCGCAGATCAAGTAGATAAAAATATAATAAACCTAATGTAATGTCTGAGGTCACCATGGAAATATGTTAGCAACTAACAGTGATGCTGATGTCTTGAAATTTCTGATAACGAAAGATAATTTCTTTCCGAAACTTCATTTTTCATTTTCAATTATTATTTACCAATTTTATTTTAGTTTTTACATTTTTATATGTGCCATTTTGCAATAATCAAGAAGTAATCAAAAGCCAACCTCTGATTCATTTGGCGCAAAGAATTTTTAAATTTTTGCTCGGGGAACCTACAAAATATCACAATTAACCAGTATAATAACCTATACGCCTGTGACTTTCACGTCAAAGGATCAGTTAGAGGTTGCTTTTTTTTAACAAATAACACAAATAAGAATAAAAACTTGAAATTAAGTATTTCATCGACGTTTCAGAAATCTAATCTGTTTCCCTTTTCAAGGCTTTTTTTGAAAAATCTTCTTTGCTGTGTGTGATAAATATACAGCTCTAAGAATATTTCTTATCTTCAATATCCATAGATACTTACTATTAATACATAGAACTATTGATAGATTTAACATTTTTAAAATTTTTATGTAATATTAAGTTAGTGAAGTTCTTCTTTTAACATTGGCAACCAGGTTGTACAGATATCTACGGAACAATTCGACATGCATCTATCCTCATTCAATAATAGTATCGCTTATTCTTTAATTTTTCTTGTTTTGCTATCCGCCTCTTTTGTTAAAATTTTTAATTAAAGAATCAGCGATAATGTTATTGAATGAGGATAGATGCGTATCGAATTGTTCCGTAGATGTCTGTACAACCTAGTTGCCAATGTTAAAAGAAGAACTTCACAAACTTAACATTCTATAAAAATTAAGAAACTGTTAACTATATCAACAGTTATATG
Source organism: Stenurella melanura (assembly GCA_963583905.1). Lineage (NCBI taxonomy): Eukaryota > Metazoa > Arthropoda > Insecta > Coleoptera > Cerambycidae > Stenurella > Stenurella melanura. Next base: position 30,386,700 of record OY757314.1, on the reverse strand, counting down.
TAAATAATAAGTATCTATGGATATTGAAGATAACAAACATTCTTAGAGCTGTGTATTTGTCATACACAGCAAAAAATATTTTTCAAAAAGAGCCTTGAAAAAAAAAAGATTAGATTTCCGAAACGTCGGCGAAATATTTAATTCAAGTTTTTATACTTATTCGTGTTATTTTTTAAAAAAGGCAACCTCTAACTGATCTTTTAACGCAGAAGTCAGCGGCGTAGAGGTTATTTCCTAGTAACATACTGGTTAATTGTGATATTTTGTAGATTCCCCGAGCACCGGTTAAAAGAAAAAAATACATGTGGCAGGAAGTCCCGAAGAATTATAAAACATTAAGATAATGCCAAAAATAAAATTTAGACAATGTTTAGGTAACCCAGGTAAATTAGTACGATTATAAAAGAAAGTAATAAGAGTAACGTGTGAATTTCCTCAAGTAGTACCAATGTAAACAATTGGGGACGATGAAGTGAAGTTTTAATATAAAAATGTTATATTCAGACGTCTTTCTCAATCACAAAAGTAACTAAACCTAAAGCGCCTTGGCCGTCGTATGCTCTAGAGACGTTAATGAAAGAAAGAAATAAATTACATTTAAAATGTAATAAAGTCTAATTACTTCTGGGATACAAAGATATAAGGACTATGTGACTTGTCGAGTCAAGAAAGTAAGAAATGTACACAACCACAAGAAATATAGGTTTCATGCTCTTTAAATATTTTAAAGAAAAATCACTAAGGAACCACTACTTCCACACTTAGATTTCCCAAGTTTCTCTAAACGAAAACGTATTTATACTACACTTGCAATCCAATATATGGAATTATGATAATGAAATTTGTATTTAAAATCTCCATTCCCACCTTGGTGCGGACGATTTAAACAAATATTTTATTATCAAATAATTATTTATTTAAGAAAATGATGATTCGCGTACACAGAATTTTTACCAAAAGTATACTGTTATTAAGTCAAAACCAAATAAAACAGATATAGAGAAACCGTGTTTAACTGTTTTTTAAATTATGCATTTTTGGTAGAAAGAGGAAGAAGGTAAAGAGAGGCGCAGACCTTAACAGTTAGAATTTCATTCAACAGTCTAAGACGCATCATCCGATGAATCTTCTGAATCCAAGTCGGTTTCCTCTAAAGCCCCGACATTTGCACAAAAATTTAGATTTCCTTTACATGCTCACATCTCTATACACATCGCATTTAAAGAGGCACATTTGCAGCGTTGGGAGCAATTATTCTTGGAACATGAGCATCTTACTAAATTTAACACTTCGTCAGGGGCGCACGGAAGGCCACATAGTATGGGTTCAAATTCACCATTAACCAGTTTCCACACATATTCCGCTGCTGGTGATAAACGTGGATGGGGAAGTATGCACTAATAATGATATCTCAGTATTGCTGGTTTTAGAGCTGCTTGGGTGGGTAGCATATTATCACTAAAACTTTGTTTTTAGCTAAAGATCCTCCATCTTAGATCGGATAACTTACTAATGCTTTTCTTGGTTGGTGAATTCACACAGCAAATAAAAGATTCGATTTCTTCAAAAACCGATTTATCTAATATTTCATTTTTCCTAAGGGTAGCTAACGCCTGAAGTGTAGATGGGGAGCTGATAGAAACTTCTTCCAAAAGCTAATTTTTGATTTGCCTTTGAATACATCTGTAACGTCAGTTCCTGATAATGCGTGAAGTTCTGGAAGAGCTTCTATCTTTAACTGTGTCATAAATTGGTCGTAAATGTATCTCCTGATTACTCGAACCGATGCTTACAAAGGTCGTGTCTTCTGGCAACAAAGGAACACACTTTACAGCAAGTAATAAAACGACAGCATCTGGTGAAAATATCCTTATCTTATTGACACTTCTCTTTGATGCATATACAGAATGAAGTATTAATTTTGTGTCAGCTTCTTCATGCGAGCTCTGCAAATCCATCATATTGTCATAAGAGATTGTATTTATTACGGATATTTTCAAGGAACTTTCGGATTAGTTCCATTTCCCAGTGATATTAGATGTTTACTTTATAACAATTCATTAAGAAAATGGGGTTGGGGGTAAGAAAACTACAGTCGTATGTTTTTACAATTTATTTAAAAAATTATGTTTAGGGGCAAGAAAACTACCACCTACTTTATTTATGTTTATTTATTAAAACAAAAGATGAAAATTTTTTAATTTTAGGGGCGACATATTATAAGGGGTGAGTTTTACCGCTTTGTTACTCCAGCGAAAATTTTCATTTAGATTTATTTAGAATTTGAAACTTTAAAAGAATATAGTTATTTTCAAATTACACATGGATTAAGAGAAATGTAATCCATTAGACTGAAAAAAATTTTAAGACCAGGTACGTAAATAAATTAATTTTAGGCCTTTGTTCTCATTTTTAACTGAATCTTCGCACCGTAGGGGGTCATGTAGATACTAGTTTAATCTGTTTAGCCGTAGAAGACTATACTGGATGCTAGTGTTATAATGAGAATGCCAAATAAGAAATTGGACAAATTTATTTCAGACGTCAGGTTATCGAAAGAATGCAAAGATTTCATTAATATTTTTTACATATAGTTTTTCTTTTCGTTCTCATTGATAGTTTTTTCCGCTGTTTGCAAAATCCTATAAAGAATGTGTTTCATTACTATAAGCAAACAAATAATAGATAATTCACTTTTAAACATGCATAGAGTATATAGGCTCCAATACTAGTTAGCTAATAGATAGGTGAAGATCTGTTGTTTTTTATCAGTCAATGTCAAATATAAATATTTAATACTTCATGGATATTGCCTTGGTTTTGTATGAAACATCGTTATGAGTGGCTTCGTGCCTTTCTGATGAGCTCAGAATAAGGGAGAAAAACGTTTCAAAGGCTAAGCATTTCCAAGAAAGTGAATGAGAGATTTTATGAAAATGTAATCAATTAGAATGGAAAAAATTTTAAGACAAGGTAGGTAAATAAATTAGGTTTAGGCCCTTGTTCTCATTTCTAACTGAATCTTCATACCGTAGGGGGTCATGTAGAATATTAGTTTAATCTGCTTAACCGTAGGGGACTATGCTGGATGCTACTGTTATAATGAGAATGTCAAATAAGAAATTGGACACATTTATTTTAGGTTTTAATTTGCTAGCACAACCAGAAGTCAGGTTATCGAAAGAATGCAAGGATTTAGGACGGTAGCTCAGTGGTTTAGCGCGTCTAGCTTGCATACTGGCATACCTAGCGAAGCAGGTTCAATCCCTGCTCACCACGAAATAATTTTAATTATAAAATTATCCCCAAGATGTGGTTCGGACTACACTATAAACTGTAGGGCCTCGTTTCTCTTTACCTCACACAAAATCATTCTGGATTTTCAAGGGGTTACCTCGGTGACTTGAGAAGCGGTTAAGAAAACAAAACAAAACACATTTTATTAATATTCTTTACATATAGTTTTTCTTTTAGTTCTTATACAGGGTGATTCACGTAGGCCATTCATTAAAAGTTTTTCAACTTGCAGTTGGATTAGAAACTTGAAATTTGGTATGCAGCCATAATCGATCATGCCCGTTCTATCTAAAATATTTTCAGTCCACCAACTATACAGGGTGTGCCAAATATTGGTACCAACTTTCTTATTTTAAATAGAAACCTATATTTTTCTTTACATGGTTCGATTGGTCTTCTAATTCTGAGTTTAGAGAACCTAAGTTATATTAATTTATCTATTACAATTTTTGACATATGTCCAATTTTTTGAAAAAAATTGCCGCTGTAGTAGTTTACGAACAAATTTGTATCTCGCAAACCTTTTAAAATTATGGAGCCAAATTTGTGAAGCAGTTAGCTGGAAGTCCAGGCTAACTTTTGGTGTTCCATCGGTGGTCCCATTTTGTACCATATGGGCGCAGTCGATTTTCAAATGTCGCAATCAAAAATTGTCAAAAAGTCATTTTTTTCAAATGGCACCTACTATTTTTTTTCACACCATTCGAAAGAAAATTGAATTTTAGGGTGTTACTTAAGCATTCCCTATACCTAACTTCACCCCATATCGAGTTATTCAATAAAAATCAAGAAATACCTTATTTTGCCGAGAGATTCCTTACTTCATTAAGTATGCCATGGAAACAAAAGACAGTTGTAATAATTTTTAAAGAAAAATATGGATTCTTATTTAATTACACACACCACCAACAAATTATTATTAACGAACAAGAACAATGTTGACGAAATTCTGACGTAAATGTTCAATGTGACCATCATATTTTTGTTCAAATATTCTATTATTCTACTTTAAACAGATTGCGTAGCACATCTTTGCGCCTACCATTTCTGACGTCAGAAATTAATGCAAAATTGAATTTTAGGGCCACTTTTATTAACATTGTGTATGTCTATCTACAGTCGTTTTTGAGTTATTGGCATTTTTTGAAAAAAATATTGTTTTTTTTCTCTCAAGGGTAGTAGGCTTTGTAAACAATCATTTCATTTTAATTTTTATTCAAAAATCGTATTGCAATAATAAATAATAACAACAAAATAACAACAAATAAACAGACTAACAAAATAATTATTTTAATACACATGCTCAATGTGTGCACCGTTTTCACTGACAGAATTTCGTCAACGTTGTTCTTGTTCGTTAATAATAATTTGTTGGTGTTGTGTGTAATTAAATAAGAATCCATATTTTTCTTTAAAAATTATTACAACTGTCTTTTGTTTCCATGGCATACTTGATGAAGTAAGGAATCTCTCGGCAAGATAAGGTATTTCTTGATTTTTATTGAATAACTCGATATGGGGTGAAGTTAGGTATAGGGAATGCTTAAGTAACTCACACAAAAATTCAATTTTCTTTCGAATAGTGTGAAAAAAAATAGTAGGTGCTATTGTGGCTAAGAAAAGGAGGTTTTCCTCGTTGTTAAAATATTGCCCAAGTGTTCAAGTGTGGGCCACCCTACGAGCGACGTGGTTAGCGTCACTGGTGTAACCTGGCTAGCACAGTAAAGATACGGAGAGCAAAAGGGCGTCGAGTTCAAGGCTTGGGCGCCATTGATTACTGAGTGTAATCAAGGAAAATTGAAGATAAAGATAAACCAAAGACAAAAATTACATATGTACAATAGAACTATATTACAAAATATTATATTACAAAACAATGAGCTATCACAGCATCAGCGATACTGTATAGCAAAATATCACCAAAATATGTACAAGGTAAACTATATTACAAGATATACTATATTACATATTGCTCAACAGCAACATAAACTTGAGGTGTTTACGAGATAAAAAAACTATATTACAAAAGATACATCTCGTAATTTTACCTCAATACTAAAACTCATATATTACAAAAGACATGAACGTTTACGAGATTTAAACCGAACTATAATACAAGGTATCTCGCAAATAATCCAACAAACAAAATATATTACAGCATTAGACATATTAAAATATTTTACAAAGATAAGATAATAAAACTTAGCTAATAAAAGATATGCTATTTCACTCGAACCTGATATTTATTTGAGCCTACCAGTATATAGCCTCCCCGCTACGTAATGCCAAATACTCAAAAACGGGACACCCCAAGTTATATAACCATAACAAAATAATACTAGAACTCATCTCTAGCAAATAAAATACGGGACACCCCAAGTTATATAACCACAAAAGATAATACACATTTCACCGCGCCCCGAACATCCGAATTCCTTTAAATAAATAATCCACATAAGTGATGCGACTTGACGAGTCAAATCTAGAAAATATCAGATCACACGACGCGTATTATGTGCAAATAACTGACGTGTCTAACCATTGAGACACATCTAAAACAAAAGTACATTGACACAGCGAATTTGCGATACTGGCAAAATTCAAAAAAATATCATGTTATCAAACAACTACGATTACGTTAAACGTTGAATACAAGAAATCGATACTACGAAGAAATACTTGTTACAGCGAATTTAAGATATAAATAACTACGACGAAATATTTGTAACAACGGATTTAAGATATGAGTGACTACGAATTAATGTGTAGCACTAGATATGCGAAAATAATCCCTTTTACAGGTAATAATCAAAGGTACTTATCTTGTATTATAACATCCTGATGAGAGAAATTCCTAAGTATGCCCCTGTCCTCCGATGATAATAGATTATAACCGTTGGGTAGTTAAATGGTTCATGATCTCCATTTTGCTCTAGCGGGATGTCACATGTCGTACCATTCCACTTTGAAGGTTATGAAATCGTAGAGGCGTGCTATGCTCGAATAACATAAATAATTTCTTCGCCCAGGTTTTCGTATGCTTGATAGAAAATCTTAAATAGATGTTGTGTCGAAAATTTCATAATAAAGGTAAACATAGTATTCTTATCCCAAAAAGTTCTCAAGAAAACGTATATAAAAACGTAGTATCAACATAGAACGTAGATAATTTTGCTTAAAGCAAAGGTGTTACATTAAGATCACTTCGACGTTGAAATGAAATTTGTAATTATATAGAAAAACAAAAGAAAGAAAGAACCTAAAACAATATGTTTAAATGTTAGATGGTATTTAACAATATATAATTATTTAACTATTACCTTATACGTCTATAAGGTTCCTCTCTACCAATATCCCCGTTAGGGTCTTACAAAATCTCTATTACGTCCACCTCGAAGGACGGCTCGAGTGAAAAAGAGCGAATTTAGTCTAACGCGTTGTATTGTGACATATGTTTCGGACTGACAGTAACGTGTCTCCGCCCCAAAAAGTAGTTCTCTTTATTTTGGTGAAATATTAATTAGCCAAATGATCTATAATGTTACTGATAGTTCTATGTTTCATGTGACTTTCCGACCTTATTATAAATACTTGACTCAACTTCATTTTTCAGTCAGTTTGATCCATTTATTTAATTTAATTTGGATATTATCGAGCGTGCGCTGTTTATAAGCTACTACCAACCTCCCATCTGTCCGGAAATGTTCGTTATAGTACCAGAGCATAGGAGAATAAAATGTTTGATTATTAAAATTTTTCTAATAATTCTTAGAAAATGTAACGAAGGATGCTATTGCGCATTCCGCACGTTACACTATTTGAAAAAATTGACTTTTTGACAATTTTTGATTGCGATATTTGAAAATCGACTGTGCCCATATGGTACAAAATGGGACCACCCATGGGGCATCAAAAGTTAGCCTGGACTTCCAGCTAACTGCTTCACAAATTTGGTTTCATAATTTTGAAAGGTTTGCGAGATACAAATTTGTTCGTAAACTACTACAGCGGCAATTTTTTTAAAATAATTGGACATATGTCAAAAATTGTAATAGATAAGTTAACATAACTTAGGTTCTCTAAACTAAGAATTAGAAGACCGATCGAACCATGTAAAGAAAAATATAGGTTTCTATTTAAAATAAGAAAGTTGATACCAATATTTGGCACACCCTGTATAGTTGGAGGACTGAAAATATTTTGGATAGAACGGGCATGATTGATTATGGCTGCATACCAAATTTCAAGTTTCTAATCCAACTGCAAGTTAAAAAACTTCTAATGAATGGCCTACGTGAATCACCCTGTATATAGTTTTTTTTCCTCTGTTTGCAAAATCCTATAGAGATGTTTCATTACATTGATTAAGAATTACCCCTTTACGACGCAAGGATTAAAACTTACCCCTATGTCACTTTTTAAACCATATTTTCTATTATCTTAAATAAAATATTTTTTTTATTTATGCAACATGCAATTTATTTACATATTTTATTTTATTTTATTTTTGTTCCTTTAGGGATGTTAAAGGGGTGAATTATACCCATCTGCCATATTTGCTAGAGAGGGCCCCTCAATATACATATTCTACAAGGTTTTCTGAAAATTTTGACATATTGCACAATATTGTATCACAAATATGCACACTGGATCCCATATTTGACAAATTGAAATCGGATTATTATTAATCGAACAATTGTAAAGTCATCAGTAGGTGCTGAAAAATGTAACGGTGAATAACAGCAGATACTATTTCTTTTACTATGTATAGTAAAAAAAGTAAGTGAATTTAGTACATTTAACCTTTCACTGAAACACGTTCAATAAGATGATTTTATATTATTAGCTATGAGTAAAAGCCCGTACATCAATTTCTAGGTAAAGAGGATTAGAAATAAAATGTGTAACTTTCTTTTTTATCAAACGATAAAATTACATAACAAAATAGGGTTATATAATAATTATCCAATTTATTATCACCATATATGTTTGTTTACTCAATATCTGCTAAATTAACTACAAGATTGTGGCATCACTTCTACACAACAATTAAATGAGATTGTTTTCTGTTAGAAGCTTATAGTGAATGAAAATGCTACTCACATCTACAAAACAAAAGTCAGAAACCTTTGACATTTTCATGGTTTAAAGTAAATATAACTTCTTGATCATTTTAGTTTCTGATTCACGTAATGGACTGGAAGTATAGTAACCGTAAAAACATTTTCAGAAATATTCTTTGCTGAAATAGGCTTAAAATGTCATAAAGCGTCGAGATTTTAAATTTGAGAGGAAAATAAAATTCTGTCTCTCTGTCGCTCGGTCTGTAACTTTTCCTGTGCGCACGTCTTTTCAGGAAAAGTTTAAGACATTGACTTGAAATTTGATACACATGTACATGTAATGTACGAGATGTTCCCGTTGAAGGGATGGGGGGGCTGGGTAAATAGTGTAATTGTTTAATTTTTTCAATATATACAATTTATACTTTTCAAATTGAGTTTATTTTTAAGGAATTATTGAAATTTATTGTGGCAGTTTTCTCTAAAACGGTTGGAATTATCAAGTTGTATTAGGTATATCTTTTTACATAGAACTGACTCCTGCATGAGATTTTCTTATCAATAGCGCCACAACGTTTCGTAAAAAAGAGAACAAATATTCATGATCAGATATAGCTAGCTCATGAGGGCCCTCCTCGAGGTACCGTGATGTGATACATGAGTTATTGTTTCTGAGCTTAAAAAATGTTTCCTTACCAAATTTGGAGAAGATCGGTCAGGAGGTAGTTGTGATGTTGAAAAGAAAAAGAATTCAACTTTGACACCTCGTAACTTTTTTCACAGCAACAATTTACCAAAGCATGTTTGGTTATATCCTCACATTCTGGTCCAAAGAATGTACCCTTAAACTATTGCCTATTGGCCTATCTATTTATTACTATTAATATTATTCGCAATGGTCCTCCCTACATATCAAAGAAATCTATACATATATAATAAATGTTGGCACTGCTATTTCGCATATCTAACTGTTGTTTTGATAAAAATTTGTTTAAAAAGAGCACACCTGTGCAATATGCATGACCAGATTACAACTTCATAATTCCGCATATTGGAAAATACAGCAAGGTGTTTCATATTGCAAACGTAATAATAAAAACAAACAGGTTACTAGCCTCATTAAACGATTCAACTGATGCCATGCGGCTCAGGCCATACCGCTAGAATTTCGACGTAAGATAAGTCTGAGTGCTCCTTAATTGCCAATGCATTAACGTAGTGCGGCAGATTAACACACAGTGTTATATGATTTCTCCACTTAAGGGTGTCAACGTGGTCAAGCATACATTTGAAGTTAATTCATTGAGTTAGATTTAACAGCAGTATTTCCTGATAATCCGTTATTTTAAATGGAGTTTATTTGTTATTTTTTTATTATTAGAAATACAGATATGCTGAAAGTTTAATATACAAAAATAAACAGTTTTTTGTACTGTTTGACAGTATCTAACCATACTAAATTTTAGAGCGGTAGTTTATTTCTTATTTGTGCAAAGGGTATACAGCGTGAAATCGACCTCAACTTAGGTTTCGTTAATTTCTTTTGGGGATGTTGCTCTATATGTGAAGGATCCCATGCTTAACTATTAACCTCAAGAATCTTACAAATTTTGGAAAATGAGTTTTCCAATTTTCCAAAAATATGTTTTTCTAATAAAAATTACCTTGGATTAGTCTCGGCGTAAATAGAAATGTTCGCTTATGACAACTGCCTTAATTTGTCCTTAATCATATTTAAAGGGGTTCTTTATTGTTAACTGCTTCTGAAGCGAAATTTCATTTAATTTACTTTAATTTACATGTAATGTAAACAATCAAGGAGCACTAATTATCATCAATCATCAACTGAATTGCTGTGCGTAAATAATGTGTACCTACCTATAAATAAGTTGTTTTTAATGTGTCCATTGAAATAACACAAAATATGCTGTATTTTATTGGATATAAACTAAACTGGGAAGAAACATTAACAGCATGAACTATGGTCTTGTACCCGTGGCCAAATACAGTAGGTTTCCAATTTTTGGCTGATACTGGGTTATGTCAGTTCTAGTTTTTTGTTGAGCTCTTTCGGCTTAAGAATCATAATTCATGGGTGTTGCAAGTACGCATGCATCTGCACATGTCTTTTCAGACTAAGTTGCAGAAGTACAGACACTAGTTCTTGATATTGCGGAGTTTGCTTGAGGCCATAAATACTCTCCCGCTTTGAAATCCAAACAATCTGAAACACTCATTTCTCTATTTTAATATTCATTTAAAAATGCAGCTTTATATCAAACTGTAACGTAATCATATTACAGTGAATTGCAAGAGCATGAAGTATTCTTATAGTCTCGTAGTGCACTACAGGTAAAGACGTTTCTTCAAAATTAATTGCCGATAATTGACTAAAACCTTGTGACTGGTATTTGCTAATTTGACTTTTACTGGACAATTTCTATTTAAACTCCCATTTGTATTCAAGTACTCTGCTTCCTTTTGGTATATCGACATTTCGAATACAATTTTCCGCATCGGGTCTAGCTTTTTCTTAACAGTTTCTTTCTTTCTCTCTTTATCAGATTCAGGACACAATACAGATTGAGAATAAGAAGTAGGCTTATCCAAAGCCAGATATCAATGTTCGTCGCAACGTGGTGGTAGTACATGCAGTAGGCGACTACACTTTAGAGGAGAGATTAATGCATTTATAGATATATTAGTAAGCATATCGGTGAATATTTATCTTTCTTCCTGCTATATCTCGTTTACAGAACTTACATTATTATTTTGTTTCTTTCTTTCTAGTGACGAAATTAAAACGGCATAATTTAAAACGCATAAGTTACCTAAATATAATATGTTAGCACTACTGCATTTTAGCATATTATGCTTTAAATTGAGGCTTAGGAACTTCCACATACGGAAGAATAAAATAAAAATAACGATGTTTTCCTGTAGACTATGATTAGTATATTTGTATCAGTTTTCATGCAAAACATAAATTATTTAAATTACAATTTAAATTTCTTGAAAATTCAAGAGTAGGATTGCTAACATATACATGAAGATTAGCACAATATTCATTAAAGTACCTATATAATAGGTATGAATAAAACAACGTGTTACGGATAAGTCAGAAGTAAAAGATAAAACAATAGCCAAAATACCTACACTAAATATTAATTAATGTTGTCTTTAGTTATAATAAATTCACCTACTTGCAGTAGTGAAACAAAAGTATACCAAAAATAACTTGATTTGGTGTTCTACAGGGTGTTTTATAAGTAAAGTTGTAAAAATCACCACTAATAAAGTACCTTTATTTTTCAAAATATGAAAAAATTCCACTAAGAAAAGTTATTTAAAATGCAGTTTTATACCTCTATACCAAATTTCAGGAATATAAAATAATTTTTTTGAAACTTCCCATTTTTTGAGAATTAAGAGTTGAATTCATATTTAAAGTTGTGTAGGAGCAAATGTTAATCATCTCAAAAAGTAGGCCATTGGTAAATAAAAAATTGAATATACGAGATGTAAGAAGGTATAACGTTAATCGAACTAATTGCAAAACAAGAAACAATTACTTACAGAAGGTTAATGAGGTTTAAAAATTATAACAAGTAATAAATGTCAAAAACATAACAGATTCACAAACAAATTAATTATTGACCAATACTGCTTACAATTTTCTTATTATTCGACGTAGCTACCACCTACATCCACACACATTTCGATCCTTCGCCTGAAGTCCTTAAAACCGTTTCGAATATGATCTAACGGTATGGAGTTTACGGCATTTTTAATTCTCTGCTTCAATACTGCTACATCGTTAGGAAGTGATTCAGCGTAAACCTACTGCTTGAGACGGCCCCATAAAAAGAAATCCAATATTGATAGGTCTGGGGATCTCGCCGGCCACTTGATCGGTCCATTCCTGGCAATCCAATTTTCTCCAATATTTAAATTAAACCGCCGATTAACCATTTCTGTGGAGTGGCCAGGGCAACCATCATGTTGAAAATGAACTAAAGGCATATCTCTTAAAATATTTAAATATTGTTCAGAAAATCTTTCAAGAAGCTGTAAATAAGTGTGCTGGTTTAACCTTCCCTCAATGAAATAAGGTCCAATATCTCCAACGTGATAAGAAACCGCACACCACACATTCACTTTTTTATAATATTGTCTTCTACAATGAATTCTAAACTTTGGATTTTCGGAAGCCCAAAACTGACAATTCTGAGATGAAACAAGCCCATTGGTTGTGAATGTGGATTCATATGAGAAAATTATGAAATGATAAAAAAATCTCTCTTCCATGATTTCTTCTACAATGGTGAAACAAAAATCCAACCTACGGCCGTCATCTCCCTCTTCAAGCGTATGTTTATAATTTGCTTTATATGCCCTAATTTTCTTTGCCTTGTAAATTCGTTGGAGTTCAGACTTGCTAATATTAATAAGAGCTGACCTCTCTCTTAGTGGCATCCTAGGATTTTCTATAACAGAGGCATGAGCTATAATAGCCCCAACATTGTCTTTATCATGTTCTTTTATTTTTCTTTTCATGTTAAGAACACTACCAGTAGCCAGAAACTTTTAAATTATTCTCCTAGCCTGAGTACGTGACAAAGCAGTGTTTGGAAATTTCAAATTAAATTGGCTTACCACTTCTCTTAGCGAGTTCTCACCGCAAAGTCCGTAGCATTGCACAATACAAATTTTTTCACGCACTGTGAGTACCATTTTCAGTCGATTTTCACATTTTCGTTAATTTGAAGCAGAAATTAAAGATAATATTGACTACGTTTGACAGATATGTCAATAATGAATGATAAATGTGTATCCACTGCTTTTCTCATAGCCTACTTTTAGCTTCTACATAACTTTAAATACTAATTAACAAAAAATAATTTCTATGCAGTTTTAATTGAATGGTTCAAAATTAAATACTAATTTACTGAAAAAATGGGAAGTTTCAACAAAATAATTTTATATTCCGGAAATTTGGTATAGAGGTGTAAAATTGTCTTACAAATTTTCTTAGTGGAATTTTTTCATAATTTGAAAAATAAAACTACTTTATGAGTGATGACTTTTACAACTTTGCTTATAAAACACCCTGTAGAATACCAAATCAAGTCATTTTTGGTATACTTTAGTTTTATAATAAGTAGGACTCAATCCCGCAATACCATTCCAAAATTCCAAAATTTTGATCCATTACACCTCTTGTTACATCTATCCTGGGCCACACTGTATAATTAGTTATAATAAATGTACACAATATTTAGGTATTTTGTAGACTGGTAATAAATTCTTCTATTGAATTAAATATATTTTGATACAGAAATTCTTTTAACAACAATTTAAATATATTCAGGCTGGTTACGCTTTCTATTTGAGGGGGTAACATGTTGAAAAAGTAGCGCCCCGTAAATTGGGGAAATTGTCTATAACTGGTGTAAGTAAATATACCTATTCTGACGTTCTCGTTTCTTCTAGTGGAGTAATTATGAGTTTTTTAAATTGATCTTTGTTGGAGTATATGTAACTCAAAAGTTTAAATAGATAAGTCCCAGCAAACGTTAAAATTATCTCTACTTTGAATGTTTGCCTGCATGATTCTCTATTTTCTAAATTAAATATGAGCTAAATTATTCTTTTCTGGGCTAAGAATATCTTATTATTCTCTACTGCCAGACCATATACTATAACATTGTAGCTAATTACGGAATAGATTAGGGCATAATAGGTCGATAGAAGTTCTCCTTTATCTAGAGCAGTTCTTAAATTCAAGATGCATAGTATTGTACAACTTTAGAGCAAACTGAGTGAATATAATCTTTCCAGTTTAGATATTCGTCAACAATTGTACCTAAAAACTTACAGTGGCTGCTTAAATCAAATAAATTTTTGTTTATTTAGAAATTACAGTTAGTTATTTTGGATCTCGAGTATTTATGAAATACAATTGCCACTGTCTTTGAGTAATTTTTTATCAGTCTGTTCTTATGACACTAGTTGTCAAACTGGGTAAGCACGTTGTTGATTTCTTGATTTAACTCTTGAACATCAGGGCTTGAGATTATAATGGAAGAATTATCAGCAAATATAAATGCTTCACTGTCGAGTATATAGTCAGAGAGATCATATATAAACATTAAAAAAAACAGGGGACCCAAGACACCACCCTGTGATATCGAACTCTTCAGATATATTGTTATTTTATCTCACTCTTAATTTTCGATTTTTTAAAAATGAGTGGTTCCATTGCTGAAGTTGTCCTTATCGACTTTATTTTGTAATATAAAATCAAAATTTAGGCTAGTCAGCTCGAAAAATAGTCCAACTATGAATTCTCTTTTTTTCATTTTATCATCGATGTATTGAATAAAGTTCATAGTTGCTGTTTTCGTCGAGCGGTCCTCTATGAAACCATATTTGATTGCAGGATTTATTAAATATCTATTTTCTAGATAACATTAACTTACTTGTCTAGTTAACTTTTTTCAAAATTTCTAAGATAATCAACCATGCAATAATTTATAAACTAGTAATAATACAAGCAACCTGCCGCACTATTTGACTGCACCTATATTACCATGCTGGATACAGTTAGGTAGGAGACTTCAACGCTTGGGCAGACTGGAAACTCTCTATATGAGTCAATTTTAGTGCAAGAACTGTCGTGGTTTAAATAACTAGACTCGTGTGTTGTTAATTTATTAAAAGTGTTACACACAAAACTGGTAAGTAATATTTTTGAATTACAAATGTATTTCATAAGATACAACCTCATATTCTCACATGTAAATTATAGATGTTACTAATATTTAAAATATGATCAACTGCCTAAAATACAGGGAAATATCTGATGTGTGTATGATTGTTTTTTAAACAACAATGCCTCCCAAAGGAAGACGTATTTTTTCACATGTCGATCATCTGGTTGATATAGCGTTTTGAGTATAATTTTATAGCAATAAACATATTTGGCTTTTTATCTCATATTGCTGTCTATAAATTGCAGAAGTAACGAACGTTGCCTAATACTAAAACTTTCATATTATTCGTTTTATTACAATAATTACATAGGCTCTGAATGTTTCTAATTTAAGTGGAAACATTTAAAAATGACATACTCGGTATCACCAATACTTCTTTAAATGTTAAAGCTTTTTCTCCTAGGAAACTGATGCAGCCGCGTCTAGTTATTGAAAGGGAAACATTATTCTTTTGCATATACATGCAGAGTAGTAGTAATTATTTTGAATAGTAATTTATAGCTTTTATAGAGGCCAAATAAACCTCATCATACAAATAATTTCAAATGCAAATGTACCTTTGAAATTATACTTTCTTATACTGTTTATGCATGTAAAATTTGTTGCTGTTCGTTTGAGCTAAATAATAAAGAATAATTCATTTGAAGGTAATGAGTCTCATTAATAATAAGATATATTCATTGCTTAGAATAATTATTTGTGTTTCCTGTACAGTAATTAGGTTATTAATATGTTAGGAAGGTTATAGATTGTGAAAAATATAATATTATACATATACATAAAGATGAAGCTCTCCAGATATCTCGACGCTGCCCTACATAGAACATAATTTTAATTAGTTTTCTAAATATTTATTTGAGTGTACCTTTTATCTATTCATTACATTTGCGCAAACCACAATCGCAAGTACATGGCAAAACACTTATTTATCGAATTATATAAGGTTTACTTTCCTAAAGTGGCAAAATACAAATCTGGAACTGTCTACAGTTCAAATAATAGTTTTTAATTGTTAGCAAATGATTCATATAATTTTATTTAGAAATAAATTTAAATTTTATTGACGGAGGAGCTTTTGTACCAAAAATGTTGTTAATGACATAGAGAGTGTAAAAGAATGAATTTATTAAAATACTGTATATTTTTTCGAATTATATTTAAGTTACATATTTATATAATTTAATGGTCAGTTAATAGTGTCACTTATCGTAAAACTGTGAATTCCGTGGGATGTGCTCAAGTCAAAGATCCTAACCTACCATAATAAAAATTAGGTAATATTTCTAATATTTACATAAGTTTCGATGATTAATTTCCCGACATTATTGGCTTTAAATATAAAAATGGAGCACCGGAAGGTTTAAAAATAAGATTGCATATTGAATTTCATTACATAATTGTACTTTATTTTAATATTTGAAAAAAGTGGGGGAGGAAAACAGATCTACTTTAACCAGCTAAGTTGCTATTTATTTTTTAAATATACTACTATTACTGTTTTCTGCAGGAAATACAAAAAAATCCAAATCTTAAATCACTTTTACTGTAAGAATACCTAAATTTAGGAACCATGTGGCTGTAAAATTGGGGGTGGAGTTACATTGATCTGTTTTCAACTAATATGCGTGACTTTCAGTTATATTGTAAGGTGCTATGAATATATTGGAAAAAACTTGTTTTCACTAAAAAATGCCTGTTATGAAACTCTGATCAAAAAAAGGAGAAGCGTAATTCTATTGCATTTGGGATGACTAGTTTAAAGGAAATTACAAAATGCTATTTCTTACATTCATATCAAGTACATGGTCATACAGTCATCTAAATTTTGGCTATATTAGGTAAATGATCATCTTAATCCTAGAATTAGAAACTGTCAGTTAGAAGTTCCGAAAATATGATTATTTGACAAATATTTCCACACCTCATTTAATTTTTTAAAATTCGTAGGCAGTATTAATATTAAAATAATTTGCTTATTACAGTGAACACTATTATATCAGACAATGAAGACAAAAATTATTATCAACCTGAATATTATAACGCTGGCCTATATTTCATAATATTCAATAAAAAGCTTCTTTAGTCCTGAAATCATGACTATACCCTTTCTCCTCGCATGTAGTACTTGAAGATCATTCGTGGAATAGAAAATTTCAAGCAAGAAATTCATAGACCTGAATAATTATAAATTTTCGATCTGATCTGTAAACTCTGTGTCATAAGAGTAAATTCGTGTTTTTTAAAAATCAAAACTAGTCATATCTTTTTGGTAAAGTATCAAATTGCATTCATATTGATATCTAATATTCTCCATGCAGTCCTATAAAAATTAAGAGTATATGGCATTTCATTATTCTCAATACTTGCTTATCAGCGTTCATTGTGCTCAAGCTATAAATTGCCAATGATATTTTTGTAAATATTACCAAAATTATAAAAGATATGAAAACCTATGTAATTGATATTAGTTTTTCATTTAAAGAATTCAAGTATCACCATGTAACTCGTTTGATGTGGAGGTGATTATTCTTTTGAAATGGCTTCTGAAATCTTTTACGAAAGTGATTTCATATGGTTTTTTAATTAGATACAGAAATAGTTAATATATAGAAGGCTTTCTGATAAATCACTATATACCCACTAATTGTTTTTTTTATTACAAAGATTATCTCTTTGGTGGATAACAAAATTTTCAGCATTACGCTGTCCATAAAAGTAGACATTTCTCTGGTGACTAAGTTCACTGACATGGAATCTATTTTCGGGATTTATTCGATAAATCCATATGTATCACGAAATTTAACATATTAAACACCTTCAGTTACAACGGTACATGCTTGTCTTTGTTATTACAAGAGAAGTATACAACTAGAACTAGATTTCTAAAAATTGTTGAGTGACCACTTCGCGAACGAGTAGTGAATATTTGCGAAATAGTTTGTAATAACTGTAAAAAAATTCTAGAACAAAAAATGTCCTTAATGTGACGTTAAATATATAATTTATAATTATTAATTAATTTTACAGATTTTTTAGAATTTGTTAAAGAAATTTTCTTTAGAAACCTGTACTTGGAATATGACAATAATATTTAATAATGCAATCCTGTCTTAATAGAATTTGTAAACTTTGTATGACTTATAAGATATACATCATCAACCTTGAGGATTAATTCATGTGTAAAATGTTAAGATACTTAGAAACAATTTTAAGACTACTAATTGCAACCCTTAATAGGTGACATCAACATAATCTTTGTTTGGAAATATTCATTAATTAAATATTCTATTGTTAGATGAAAATAAAATATATGAAATCAACAGCAATAGACGAACCTATATAAAAAACTATTTAAGACAAGCTCCTCAAAAAGTGCACTAAATATAAAAACCATTTATTTCAAATTACAAAGACAACATTTCTCAAATATGCTCCTCCTATAGATCAATATAGTCCGGGGAAGTTAGCTCTAGAATTTACGAATCCTAGGAAAGTTTAGGCTAGGTTTAAACGAGCTAAAATAGGTCTATCCCCTACAGAGTTTCATCAAGAATCTGGAAAAAATAGTGTTGAGTACTCAAAGTGGCTTCAATTGTTATTCAACTTAAAAAAGAAAACTTCATTTTGCAACTTACTTTTTTTATTATATCTTCGCTCTTCGCTCGCAGAAATACGTTTGACCCGCCAATTTTTTCTTTTTGAACTCTCCTATAAGGTACGCCTACGCAATTTTTTATGGCAAAAATCTGAAAAAATATAATTTTTCGATTCTCGAACTTTGAAGTAAAGTAGAAGCAAATGTAAAATTCGTATGTTAACGATATTATTAAGGCATATTTCATATTTTCACCGTTAAAAAAATGCGCATTGTTCCGTTGCAAAATATTAATTACTTTTTGCAATTAACTAAAAAAATTTTTAACTGTTATAACAGAAGATCAAATTAGTTCATTATTCATAATAAAAAAGAATATTGCAAAAAATTAAAATTTTTAACTTTCTTACGCAAAAAAAAATTTCTTGGTGGATTTTGCATAAAATTTATTGCAACCAACGGAATTATAATAGTCATAAAAAACACGAATTTGAAAAAAAAAGTGTTCTACGACGCTCTGAAGCCGAGATATGAAAAATTTGTGTTTTTCTAAAACTCAAGTGAATATTCTTCAGAGTGTGTGTTATCACTTACAAAATCTATACCTATTATCGGATCATGAAAAAAAAAATCGGAGAGTTTCTCCTTGTATGAACGCACCAGTAGACTACAACACTGCACGTGTATGTGACTATAAGCCCCCTTATACCACCTATTGTACAAGTTATTGCTGGCAAGTGCATGAAAAGTTGTACAGATATCTGTAGCTGTAAAAAGCATGGTGTATTTTGCACTAACTTGTGTCAAAATTGCTTGGGAGTCAATTGAGCCAATATCAAAGATATTCCATTGCTTTTAGATGACGATGACAAAACAGCTGAAGATGATGATTTCGACACACCTATTAGTGTACATTTAATAATAGATGAAATGCAAGAAAATGAGGAAAAGATTGGGAATGTTCATATAACTAATGACGATGTTGACAATGATTGTCTGTACGTAGAAGTGCGAGACGAAGCAGGCAACAAATCCGACACAGGAAATCAACCTAAAAGAAAAAAAATAAGGACTGAAAAATAAACTGTGTTTTACATATTCAATAAATTGATTTTTAAATAAGGAACGCATATATTTTATAAGAGTAAATAATATTGACTCATCAACGTATTAACAAATAAATTGTATGTAATCTTTAAATATTCATTGTATAAAGCCACTTAATTAAATAATTGAATAATAATCGAAGAATCCTATCGAGGAAAAAGCATGGTGAATTAGAAATAAAAAAATCAATCTAGCTGCTCCTGAAGTTGAGAAAAAGAGAGCTACAGCTGCCGCCCCGGAGAAACTCTCCAAATATGCTGCTTTCAGAGGAGGGAGGATCTGGCTACTGGCGTCAGCACGAGCGCAATAAATGCAATTACCTCGATTCTTTTCCATGATCCGTTTATAGGTATAGATAATATGGCACTTTTTTAAAGTGATATCATACACTCCGAAGCATATTCAGTTAAATTTTCAAGTCAAAATATTTTCAATTTTCGGCGTAATTGCGAAAAACGTTGTTCATGCCTCGGCTTCAGACCATCGTAGAATAAACTCTTTTTTTTTAATTCGTGGTTTTTTATGACGATTAAAAGCCGTTGTTTGCAATAAATTGTAAGCAAAATCCACCGAGATATTTACATTTCTTTAAGTTGAAAATTGTTTTCTTGCATTATGTTATGAAAATATAAGTCAAATAGAATGTATGAGTCCAAGCATAATTGTAAAATATGAATTTGGTCTTCTGTTATAACAGTTTTAATTTTCTTTTCTTAAATTAATTGCAAAAAAAGTAATTAATATTTTGCAACGGAACAAAGCGCATTTTTTAAGAGTAAAAAGATGTACTATTTCTTACAATATTGTTAACATACGGATTTTACATTTGCTTCTACATTACTTCGAAGATCGAAAAATTAAATATTTCGCCATATAACATTAACAATTAAAATTTCGTTCATTGCGTAGACTTACCTTATAGGGGAGTTCAAGACGAAGAAATTGCGGTTAAAAGTCTCCACAACCTTTACAAGCGAAGATATAAGCAAAAAACAAAGTTGCAAAATGAATGAAAAAAAAAGTTAAATAACAATTAAAGCAGCTACTTCGAGTGAGCAACACTATTCTTTTCACATTCACATTCCTGAGGAAATTCTTTAGGGGATAGACCAATTTCTACCTAGTCCCAAAACTTTCCGTAATATTTTCCTAATTTCCCTGGAGTAATAGTTAAACCACATAATTCAGCAAAATAGAGAAAATTAAATATTAGAAGAAACTTTAAAGTAGACTGTAAAGCAGTAAATAAATTTAAAAAAATTAAAATTAGAAGCAACTGTAATCTATTAACATCGGAATAACTAAATACCACCATTTTCAATGACGAATAGGAAACTCTACTAGATTTACGGTTCCTTGCGTAACAATGGCCTCACCTGCATTGTTTATTAATCATAGCTTCTTCATATGATCCCCTGCGATGTATTAATACCTGATAATTTCATTTTTCTACGACACCTTCGAAAGCTGTCCATTTAACGAGCGTAAAGTCAATCATAAAAACTATGTTGGTCATTCATTTCGCATCATTGCTAGGCAACAAATGTGATATGAAATATTTTGTGCTCAGACTACTGTAAATTGAAATGCCTCTTCCCATATTCTTTGCGGATTTGCAACAACTCATTCGCCGACGTTTTCCCGCTCCGAACCAGCACCGATTCAATAGGTAGAAAATTCCGCGTCGCTAGATATATATTTGGTAGAGGTATTCTGCAGGGTTTTCCGGTTATAGACGTACAAAAGTCGGCTATCTCTCTTGTCTGGAATGATGAAGTATTTAATGTTTTGGCTTCTCCGACGAAATTATTTAAAAAACCACCGCCTAAGAAATCACTTCTTCCACATTCAGATTCCCCATCCACGTCTCTTTAAAGGAAAACGTCTTGACTATATTTGCCCTCTAGTATGTGAAAATAATTGGCTATAGAATTTTAATAAAAAAAGCGTTGCCAAAGGCCAAATAAGCCTCCAGAGCTTCCGGGTGCTGCCGAATATCAATGAATATCATTTACTCTTTTAGTTACAGGAAAATACATAATTTTCCAACGGAATATTTCATTTGGGTTCATTTGTTTTCATGACCACATCTAGGTAATTAAATATGTATAGTTTCTTACGCCAGAATATTAAGTTCTTGGCAATTTTTCTTTTAATTTTATTTGTTATTCAAAACCATTTAAAGACGTAATTGTTATTCGAAGAAAGTGAAGTCATTTTTGTGGATTTGCCTATAAACAAATATAAAGAAATCTTACGTATCCATTTGGAAATAATTGCCACAGGTCTGCGAGGTAACCAAGCAAAAAATGTTAAGAAAATCCCAGAGAAGAGTTGTCGCTGTAATTAGGCTGGTAATATATTTTTTTAATGTTACATACGATATTACATAAGTGTTGTTTTTAAGTTATTTTTCAGTAGCAAATCAATTAGCTCCTTACTTTACTGTAATTCAAAGAAAGGTAATATTAGGCGTACCTTTAATTCTCTAACAGATGTTACAAGTATAAGTGAAATATATACAATATATATGCCAGATTACTATGTGTACGTTTTGTTAATTATTCAATTTTCTCAAAGTTAAGATCTTACTGGTGGCAAACAAGTAGTTATTTAAAAAAACATACCAGTTGCAGTCTATTTCTTTTAAATGTTTTGAAGCCGCATTCAAAACATTTAAGGTGCATTTTTTTTAAAGCAGACCAGTATATGATTTTTTTCCGATTACAATACCTTCCTCCGGTAAGCAGGGGACTTAAAAATGACTCAGAATTTACCATTAGTTCTTTTAATGCGTCAAGTAATTTACATGAAAAAACCTGAACCAATGCAGTACCACACCCCGTCTATAAATGCATTGATAGTCTCTAATCTAATTTGTTAAGGGGGCTATTCCACAACTACTAAGTACATACCCACTCCGTTGTAGAGGAATTTCATTATCCTAGCCTAATTATATTTTCCTCATATTGAATACTATCAGAGGTGACAGTTTTTCTTTTACTTCCCATAGATGGTTATTTTTTTTGCTGTTTGCAAAATCCTATAAAGAACATGTATTAATACAATTAAGCAAACAAATAATGATTCACTTTTAAACAGGACAACCCCTTTATACGGCCAAAAACCACCTCTTATATCGATTTTCGTACACGGACGCGCGAAAGCAAGGGTTTTAATGTGAATTTCTGCAGATTTGACCTAGACATGATAAAGCGTGAAGATTGCCGTGTCCACCTACCATCCCAGGGATAGAAAAATGATAAAATATATCTCTTCCCGTTGAAGCGTTTACCCCTCGATTTCAGGGATGCTAATGACGAACAATACACTTTTAGGCGCCTTCCACTTCTCCTACCCCCTCAAATGACCAAAACCCACCCCTATTGCATGCACAGGTTCATTAGTGCTCGACAATACTTAGATAGAAAGGAACATCACTCTTCCATCCTCTGGGAGGGTAGAATCCACCCTTAAGAGTTGCCCCAAACTTTCCTGGCCGTCAGCCTACCCATATACTTCGACTACTATTAAATTTCCATCAATTCCCTTCTAACTAAGCATTGCCGACTACTAATGAAAGTATACATGCGAGCGGGGTGGGTTTTGGATATCTAAGGGGGTAGGTAGTGTCGAAGTCGCCTAAAAATATTTTATTCGTCATTAGCATCCTAGAAAATGAGGGGTAAAAGTTTCAACGAGAAGAGATATATTTTATTTTCCCACCCCCTGGGAGCATGGATTCAACTCACGGCCATGTCTCTGATATTAATCTTCCCGTTTTATCATGGTTCGGTCAAATCTGTAGAAATTCGCATCGAAACCCTTGCTCTCGCGCAACCGACAAATGAGGTTGCTTTTTGGCCTCTTTAAGGGATTGTCCTGAATAAAAACTTTTTTTACCCTCATATCGGTATTCAGCATCCTCGAAATCATGAGAGGGAGGTGGTCTGGTTGCGTTCCTCATCTGCAACATATTCGTCCAACTTTTGGACTCCACTACAAAATAAAATTGAATTATTATTTGTTTGCTTATAATTGTATTTTTATAGTATTTGGTAAACAGCAGAAAGAACTATCTATGAGAACTAAAAAATATTAATGTAATCTTCGCATTCTTTCGATAACCAGCATTCTGGTTATGCTAGCAATAAAGATCCTGAAATGAATTTGTCTATTTCTTATTAGGCAATTCTCATTGTAACACTAGTTTCCACATAGTCTCCTATGGCCATGTAGAGTAAACGAGTACATAACCCCTTACTGTCATGAAGATTTAGTTAAAAATGAGAACAAGGGCCTAAACTGAATATATTTACATACCTACCTTATCTTTAAAAAAAATATGTTCTAATGGATTACATTGTTATGAAGGATTGGTTTTCTATCATTCTGTTTCTTGGAAATGCTTAACCTTTTAAACGATTTTCGCCCTTATTCCGGAGAATAAACTCGAAGATTAAATTCGGATAATAGTGTTGGTTATCTAAGAAACTAGTAGACGTTTCCACCACTACGAAAACTAATTCCAGTTTTTGAAGTATAGGAGGCCTCAAAGCCTCCAAGGATGGATATCGTTACAGATATTGACAATAGTCATAGAAGTCATAAGGATTATTACCGTAACTCTTTTTAAAATTGAATTATTTATTATTTGTTTGCTTATAGTAATGAAAAATATTCTTTATAGGATTTTGCAAACAGTGGAAAGAAGAACCTCAAAGGATTTTAAATTGAAGATAATTCTTTGCCTTAAAGCAGATGTTGCGACATCTATAAAAACCTACACAGATACACGAACACATGGATATAATCGGTAACATCGTAGACTTGATTCAATCCGAATATGAAATAAGTCGAAATATAAACAATGATATTATAAGAGTAACTCGAGGGGTGTAGTTGTTTTATCCACCCTGTGCTTATAGGGATTCATATATAAAATTTATTCTTGATCGTAAGGCGATGCCATAGTTTCCCAAATATAAGCGTGACATGTGGTAATGTAAGAGTAGTCCCACGCTGCTGTTGTTAAATTTGTCGCATTATGCATTATGTCCCTCCAAAATCACAATACGTATAATGGATTGCAAAGTGTATTTCCTTTGCATATTTCGTTGTTTTACTTCCAAGAATAGTTTAATGATGCACTTACAAAAAAAAGACAAATCAAATTTTAATTATTAAAGAGATTTTGATAAAACGCCTTTAAGAAGTACTGGTCTTTAAGAATTACTTTAGTTATGAAATGGTAATATCTATAATATATTTTAAATAAAAATTAATTGATTGGACAAACTACTTACTACGAAATAAATGGACACAATTTGCAAATATAACACTTTCCAATAAAGAATTTATTTCATTTAACTATTAAATATTGAAAGTTTATACCAAGGATAAAACTGTACAGCATATATACACATATATTTCATGTCAAATTGGGTTTTAAATGGTAAAAACAAATTATACATTTAATTGCTTATTTTCATTCAATACATTTACAAATTAGTTATTACAAATGTGTTTTATGAAACTGAAATTATCAAAAACAGGGTATAATGTAGTGAGGATGATGGTGGGGATGGCCAATGTCATAAAAATAAATGAGGCTTTCACTTCTAGTATAAACAAAAAATTCCAAATTTCTGGAGTCTTACTATATTGCTCCTATTTACCCCTATTTATCCATCCATCCATCCACCCTTCAACGGAATAAGCTTAACATGTAATCTAACGCCGGATCTCGTTACTAACCCCTTTAATAATGGAGTGGGTTTAGGAGTGGGTTTAGATATTGGGGTAGCAGATGTCAAAAAAAGATTTGAGACTTTGTTCTCTAATATACCGAGTGCTCACAAGATCAGGTACACCCCCATTTTTTAATTACTTTTCAAGATAAAAATTTTAAATTAGGGTACAAGCTAGTTGACAAAAAATACATTTTTGACATAATCAGACTGAAAAAGACACTTTCGGTTTAACCGGAAGTAGTAATAACTTTTTCATTTTAAATGGCATTCTGTATATTTTTTAGTCTTATCTGATAGAGGTTTGAATTATCATTACAACATGTTTTTCAAAAATAAAAATTTAATCAAAAATGACCTTGATAATGAAATTTCATGTAATTATTTAATTGTCATTAAAGTCATGTTTAAATTTAGAATACCTAGTAAATACACACAACACTTAAGTGAAAGGTATTTTTGCACATTCTTCATCTCAAGCAAGTGACTTTTGACAATTTAATTAATTTATGGCGATTTTTAAAAATAAGTATTTTATAAAAAAAATTGAATAGGGTTGTGTTAAAGACTATATTTATGTGTCAAATATCCTGCATTGTAATTTCAAATTCTTATCTTGGAAAATAAAGAAGAAATTGGGGGTTTACCAGAACTCATGGTGTACAACAAATCCAAAGTTTCTGGCCCTTTACTAGCTTACTTTATCAAATACAAAAAAGACCTTCAATCTCATACCAAAAGAAGGAAACTGTGCTTGAACGGAAAGCATGATGACTAGATATGCTTTTGTACAGTGCAAGTCTTACAAATATACGCCATTTGTTAGCTCATAATTTTATATCATTTTTTCATTTATTTTACATTTTAATTTTAAATAAACAGTTGAGAACATTATGCATCCATCACGTTATTACATACTAATGTGTTATCATCCTAAATGGCAACATATATACGTTTGCCTAACTTAACCGAAACCTTTTAAAGAGCAGACCACCCTTGTCGTGACTAGGGATTATGTTTGTTGCTGACCCAATTTGGCATCGCCCCATGACTACTATTTTTAAATAATTCACCTCTCTGTTGAGACCAATCTATGGTGTTTTATTATACCTAGTCTAATATTATTAATGTTGTTTGTCTCCTGGTTTAATGTCTCCTGGGAAGTCATGAAACTGGGGTGCGGAAATACTGAAATTTTACAGGAGTCGAGAATTATGCAAACTGTGTTTTTTAAAGAATATGTCGACCCTATCTTTTCGTTACGCCCAACAAAAAAACTACAAATTATTACTGGCATACCCAAATAAATCTTATTTTCTTTTAACATGACCTAAATATAACGATGCAAAACACATTACTCGCTTTTGTATTATATTTGGCGAAAAAATTTAAATTATTTAGATTTCTTAAAATCGCTTGATTGCTTTTATTTATATATCTCATTAGTAAAATGGTTGAGTTTTAATCAATATTAGTAGTAAACAAACTTTTTGAAAATCGACGTTTTGTCTTTAATTTACCACATCCTCAGGTTAACTTCCATTAAATCGCCTTGAGGATATCTTAAAATGAAGACAAAACGTTTTTTACTAATATTTACTACTAACCAACCATTTTACTAGTAAAATGTTTAAATGTTCTTGATATATATTTTGACAGTGGCAAGTAATTATTTTATGGAATAGATTCCTTATTAGGTGCTTTTTTATACAATTTTTTGAATGAAATTGCTGCTATGGCATATAATACGTAATCAATCGGTACTCAAAAATTCTTCTATCGAATATTGACAGTCTTTAAGAAAAAAGTTCTTTAAGATTGGATTTGATCGACTGTCAGTAAGATAGTACATCATTGTCATTGATATATTGTGGCAGAATAGTGCGATCCCCATAATTATGTCTTCCGAAATATAATTGAATCGTACGCCGATAAAATTAATAATTATTCGGTTAAATAATTTATATTAGAGAGAATAAAATTAAAGGAAATCGTGCTACTCACATTGTGGTGAAAAAAGAAATAGTTTCTATGGAAATAAAAATGAGTAATGAAAGCTCGTTATAAACGCAAATTCTTAAAAAACATAGTCAGTCAGCTATCTTTCTATTCTGCATTTTATATTGGTGACCTGTACTTTTATAATTGCCTATGTTTTTGCGGATGTGCATTTAAAATTAACTTTTAATACTCCAATTCACTCCTACATAGAGCATAATTTTGGTTGAAATTTAATAATTTGATTTTAGTAAGTATTATTAAAATGTTCCAATTGGTCAACAAATACATTAACATTATTAATAGTGAAGAAGTGTCGTGAGAAAGTAAATCCTCTTATTTCAAATAGTGTTACAAAATTAGAGCAACCTGCTCCTGGAACTTTCATCTTTTTTCGTATTTCAAACAAAACGTGTATTCCCGATCATTTGTTGTTTGTAAAGCAGACAATAATAATTGGACGGCATTAAGCAGAATGGAGCCAACCCACAAAATTTTAAAAATTTGTTTCTTAATTTAATTAAATGTAGAATGTCGTAATCTGTGTTCAGCTGAAAAAGTCCAACTCATTTTCCTTATAAGAATTTAATGGTGTAGTTACAATATTGTAATTAAGATGCAAAACCTTTCTTTGCAAGCTTGTTTCTTGATTTTAGCTGAGGGTGTTTGTTAATTTCTGTTTAATGTTATCCAATTATGGTAAATAAGTGCCAAGAATTTGTAAAAAACAAATAAATCACGTAAACACTATGTATGAAAGACTGAATTCTGAAAATTTTCTTTGATCTAGTTAGCCTATACTTTTTATATTCACAGGATGAATCAACTTTTAGTCTAAATAGATGTCTGTACATCAAATCGTGAAAAAGTTAATGTTAGTTAGGCACTGTTGATAATATATTAAGTATTGGACATTTTTCTATTGAGGACAAAATCGTTATTAAATATTTAGATCTGTTAAACTTTGCCAGTAAGTAAGGGTTAAGTGAACTGTTCCCAAACCACAAAAATCCAAAGTTACCCTATCTGGTTTTAGCATCACAAGTACCGTGCCTTAGTGAAACAGTTCCAGGTTGCATAAAAAACAGAGGAGATGTAGGATGGCCATTTAGATTCCGACTAAAAGCTACTAGACTACTTTTTGTGGGGTTGCATTAAAGATAAAGTTTAAGAATCGTATTGATGAAAATATTGGGTGATTTTATGCAAATGATTCAATAATAATTTCAATAACAATTATCATCTCTTTGTATTAATTGATTTGTACAATTGGAGTATTTTTCAAAACAGTCGTCAATAATATAAGTAGTTATTTAGGGAAAAACGTAACCAATCGCCTAGAGTAACATATTTTGAAGGGAGACGTCAAAATACGGCCGATCATTAGTCAAACAAGTTGGATTAGGAACAGTTTTCGAAAAATTAAAGATAACTACTGTAGGGTGGGAATTTCCAAAATTTGGTAGTATACTATATTAATAAATATATTATTAATAATACCTTTATTTTCATACGACCTGCTTTACATGTATAGAATAATGTCAACAGAAGAAGAACAATACATTAAACATATGTCAAATAGTGTAGTATTAATGCAATAAATAGTAATGGATACATATTTGTAAGAATATAATACTACATTGCTGATATTATAAGAGAGATACCGTAAACTATGCTAGTAAATAATCATTTAGCTACAGTAGGTTAGAACAGACAATGTGACAAAAAACATAAATTATACAACTAATGTAATAAGACTAACTTCATTCTAATACTTCAAAGTTACATCTAAAGTACTCGTCAGCAGAAAAGTTGTTTTCCAGCAAATAATTTTTTATAACTTTTTCGAATTTAATTAAATTGCATGTTTGCTTGATGTTGTCTGGCAAATGATTATAAATTTTGTATAAGTATTATTGTTGGCCCATTTGCTGTGAGTGACAAGTGATGATTTGGCAATACCAAATTATTTTTTAAACGTGAATTAAAATTTATTTTTCTCTCTGAATAATTTGTCACTCGGCAGGTATTCTTTTTCATATAAATAACACAAGCTAATATATAAAGAGAAAGAACTATTAGTATGTTTAAGTCGATAAACAACTGTCTGCAGGAATGACCCATTGTTTTGAATAATATTGTTCTTATAATCCTTTTTTGTCATACAAGCAGATCACTAGCAGCCCCACTTGAGTTATCCCAGCATATGATGCAGTAGTTTAGATGTGAGTCCTCATGCGCGAAATAAAACATTTTAAGGGTATCTAGGCTTATGCTTTTCCCTTCATGAATGTGACCGATACACAAAATACTAAGTAATTTTATCTTTTTACAGAGATGGCTAAACTCGCATTAGTTCTCTTTTGCTGTATAGCGGTAGCGTCAGTTATTGCCGCTCCTGCTAGTAATGAACAACTGGATAAGGTGAGTGAAAACAAGTAAATAATATTTCCAATATCGTCAACTGAAGAGAGCGTTCTGTAATGTTTCAACCACAATGTAATCGAAGAAATTGTGGTTAAATAGGCTAAATTTCATTACCTGCGTGAGAATATGCTACAGATTTTACTCTTTTGTTTAAGTACATAACAAAAGTTTGTGATTAAATACCTGTCTGGGTGAAAAGAAAAAGAAAAAATGTAGTTTGTTGACTATTAGAAAATGTCTTACAGTAAAAATATAATCCTCAGTGGTTAAACAAAGCATTTTAGATTTAAAGAAGAAATGGAATTATGTCGATGACTGTAGAAAAATATCGATTCAGGGCTTGTCATGAATATGAAAATGTTTTCAAATATGTTCAGTGCCAAACTTGGTATTATCGTACGGCCTTTAATGCCAGACGATAAGGGATTCATCTCCAAAATCACTTCATACCTCTCAACCGTACATTAAGCTTTGAACACTTCTCAGACAAAAATTGATCCTCTGTGAAACAATGTACCTGTCTTTCCATACCGTCTCACTGCCTACTACCCACTGTCTTATGGCATATTACACATAACAAGGTAAAAAAATAAAATTGTGTAACAGAAATAGTTAGTTACAACCCCCCCCGGCCTCGCCTTTAAGTTACATATTATTATATAGTGTATTGATTCATCAGTTGTAAAGAAGTCGCTAGAATTTCCCTCATAGACACTCGATAATTATAATCAATCTCATATGATATATGTTTCCTCTTACCTCATTTGTGAAGAGTGTCAGCACACCTGTGAAGTTCTCTTTGGACACTCAATGAGGTTCTACCAGGCAGCTCAATTCTGAAAGGCTTGTTCGTAAAATATGGCGTTTGTTCACGAGGCATTATCAGAACAATAACTATTTTCTAGAAGCGTTTTAATAATCCTATTGGAGGTTTCCTGCAAGAGAGTTTGCTGATAATAAGATTTTCTAGATCAGAGCTGATCATAACTTGTCGATTACACGTGATCTGCTTGCATTCATGGAGGATAGCGCTTCATAACTGTAGATTTGGAGATATTATGTGGCTCAGAGTTGCGACCGAGTGGCTGGGAGTTGATTTAATTGTACCTGATAGGCGATGTTTTGGGTTATTTAGTTACAGGTCAATCAATTTCGCAGGAGAATTTATTCGTTAACTTTGAATAGCATAAGTACTATAAGTAGTAGTATATTTTAATTATAGAATAATACTTCGTAATATTTTGTTTCTTATTCGCAATAATCCAACAAACGAGTTGTGACTCATGTAGATTTCAGTTATCTTCCAACAATCTCAGGTCATCTGTTATGGTTGTCTAATAGGTCTAAAGCCTTACCAAACTTCTTGTTCATCATCTTCTTGGTGACATCACTTCATCGTTTTAGAGATCATGCTTTTCACTCATGTCGTCTGGTTTTATTTGTACTATCGATAGTTCTATATTCTCCTTTCTCCGATTGATGTGCGTAATAAACGAGGTAATTAGGGAGAATATAATGCTGAAGAAATGTTGTCCAGACCTATCTCTCGAAAGCATCCATACGTCTCTTTTATCCGTGACCTCAACAGGCAGTATCTGAGAGGCACGAAGAAAAGTAGAAATAATAAGTTGTGCATATTTATAGACCATAATTATTATTTGAAATTGTGATCGTTCAGCAGATGCCCGTGGAGTTCTCCGCACCTGTAATGTCATATAAAATTTTGCTGAACTGGTTGCTGATTTTGCCATCTGAATTCTGCATCTAATCTCATATTTGGAGTTACTGGTATTGCCCAGAAAAGCTCCAAAGTACTCCATATTGTTCACTACTTCACAATCATCTATTCTCAAAGTATTTGGGTGATTTTGCTTTGCTCGGTCTATAGTGATAATTTTAGTTGCTGTAATTTCTATTTAAAGCATACGCAAACTTGGTGTTTGGCATTTGCCCAAAAGGTGAAAAGGTCAGCTTGCTACATCTAAGGTAACATCTGTAAATCCTAAATTCAAAATCTTGCTTTTGCCAATGACTTTTTCACCCTGCGAGTACACACACATCGCATCACATGTTCAACTTTGCCAACTTTACTGTTGTCAATTTTCACCACAGCAGAGTTTTCTTCATATAGTTGACCACATGTCTGGGTGTTCCTAATTCTCGTAATGTCTAGCAAAATGAAACTAATTACATAATTTATAACATTTTTCCACCTCATTCACAGAAATTAGCTATTTTGCACACCTATTATAGAGCTAAATGCACGCAGACATATGACATTTATAATACGTATTGTGCACTAATTATTACTTAAATTACTTTCAAACTAATGTTTCGAAATAAATTAGGTACCATCTTTTGACTGCTTTAACACCAATTTTGAGCACCAATAGTTTCGTTGATTTTCACACTTTCCAATTTAAATACTTACGTGATTATTTAAAACTATAGATAGTACATTAAAGTTTATTATATTCAAATTAGACAAATATGATCTGGATTAGAATTACTCTTATGCACATTCTAGTCGTACAAGGTTATAACGTGTTTTCTGAGAACGAGAGGGTGATTGATGAAAGATAACAAGCTTTAGCTTACATTGTGCCTTTAATATTTCCTTCTATATTATTAAATAACAAAATTCATCTTTTTTCTATATTTATTAATCTTTGCTTTCTGGCTTAGTAAATTAGACAACATTTTTCTTTTTAGATATAACTTTCCAATAGATAAATTGATAAAACTGGTGTTAACCTGATTTTAGGTATTAAATAATATAGGAGCTCCTTCATCAATCACCCGAGAACAATTCAAAATTTATAGGAATGAGAGATATTATATTGATAAGGTACCTATTTCGTTTTATTTGTTTTGTTTTATGAACTTGGTAACTATGTATTATCCGAGAAGAATCTTATCTAGTTTGCTATTTTTAATAATAATAATAAGTTTTATTCATTTCCTTGCTATATAAACTTCATGGATAAGACAATACTCTTGCGTGGTCTTACAAATATAATACATATATAGTAAAAAAGATACAAATATAATGTAGTAAAATATAAAATATATACAGGGTGTTCCTTAATGACGTGCTAATATTTCAGGGTGTGACTCCTTATGTTATTTTAGAAGAAGAGTTCATATGAGCATATGTACGCAACAGCTTAAATTTTTTGCTACGAGTTGTTGAATTTCTCTTCTTTAAATCGTTAGTTTTTAATATCTCAGAGAGTGCTTTATATATTAAATA
Organism: Stenurella melanura; assembly: GCA_963583905.1. NCBI lineage: Eukaryota > Metazoa > Arthropoda > Insecta > Coleoptera > Cerambycidae > Stenurella > Stenurella melanura. The sequence goes on along the minus strand of OY757314.1, from coordinate 30,353,434 downwards.
ATTTTGATATGTGTTAATAGGATATAAAACCACATATTTTAGTTAGAAAAGTCGTTTTATCGTTTCACCAGTGGCGTGCCTGTAAACATGTTCTCTGATATTTTTTACTAAAAAAGTGGTACGCCACTGACATTTGTCCACATGGATGTCCTTTCTAATTAGCCTGGTCAATTCTACATGAAAACTGCCTCTTCCGTTTCTCTCATAAGGCGCACAGTTCTTGACTAAAACTATTACATTCAAATTTTATAGAAATATCAAATGGCCTGGCCAGATAAGTATGTGCAAAATATCCCTAAACAAAATTATGTTAATGTATTCCTTTAAAACTAAAGAAAATATTTGTTACAATATTATTTTAAATATCATTGAGAAGTTGGACTTTTGCAAAAAAAAAATGGTTATTAAAAAATGGTTGCACGTTACATAATGAATGAATAATTCTGAAAAAATGTCTATTAACTGAAGGTGGCCATTTCCAACAATTTTACTAATACAAAATCTATCACTATCAATGTTAATAATAGTTAGTTTCATAATTTGAATTTAATTGTTTTAATCACGAACTGTGCGTCTGACGAGAAACGCGCAAGAGACCGTTTCCATGTAGAAGTGACTAGACTAACCAGAAGAAATATCAGAAAAATGTCAGTGGCGCACCACTTTTCTTGTAAAAAATATCAAAGAACATGTTTGCAGGGACGCCACTGGTAGAGCGATAAAACAACTTTTCTAACTAAGGTATGTGGTTTAATTTATATCCTCTTAACACGAACCAAAATTGAAAATAATATCTAAAGTACTTCCTGGAATATTAAAGAATATCGATTTAAAAAGAAAAGTTCAACATCCTGTAGCAAAAAATTTAAGCCGTTGCGCGTTTTCTTCATAAAATGAGTTATGGAATCACGCCCTGAAATATTAGCACGTCATTAAGGAACATTCTGTATATGCCTACCTATTTAAATTTAATCAAGAAATGAATCAAATTAAAAGTAAAGAAAACAAACAAGCAGGCAAGAAAACGCAATGAATATCAAACCACACGAATAGAATCACATAATTCATTTATTATATAAAAAGTTTGACACAGTAAAAGTTTCTTAAGTTTATTTTTTAAAATAACTTAATATTATTTCCACATCCACGTAGTGGATTGGGACGTTTTAAGATATTGACTTGAAATTTTGTACATGTATATATTGTAACAAAATCTGGAACTGGATTTGATGTATATGTACTAGAAGTCAAGGCCACAATTTTTCTTATGATATATTCCATCCCCCCACCACCCCCACTCCATTATTAGGGGTTGATAAAATAAAATTGTGATATTTACTTGAAATTTGGTACAAGCATACGTTATAATGACATCTGGAACTAGATAATATTTTGGGATTATCCTGATAAAGGGTTGGGGATTAAAATAGGGGTAAATAGGAGAGAATAAGTAAAGCAAGCTGGTAAGAGTACAGAAACTTGAATCGGTGTAAGTACTAGAAGCCATGTCCTCAGATTTTTTTATAATATTTTTTAACCCCACACAACCCCTACTCCATTATTGAAGAGGTTGGGCAAATAAAATTGAAATATTCACTTGAAATTCGGTACACGTATGTTATAACGACATCTGGAACTAGATTATATTTTGAGATGGTTCCGTTGAAGGGTTGGGGATAAAAAATGGGTAAGTAGGGGAAAATAAGTAAAACAGGTTGGTAAGAGTACAGTAACTTGAAATTCGGTGTATGTACTAGAAGCCAAAGCCTCACATTTTTTAATAATATTTTTCAACCCCTCCCCCTACTCCATTATTAAAGGGATTGATAAAATAAAATTGAGATATTCATTTAAAATTTGGTACAGGTGTGTACCATAACGACATTGGTAACTATATTATATTTTGAGATGATTCCGTTGAAGGATTGGGGGTTACATGGGGGTCTATAGGGCAAAATAGGTAAAGCAAACTGGTAAGAGTACAGAAAGTTGAAATTCGGTGTATATTCTAAAAGTGAAGGTCTCAGATTTTTTTTATAATATTTTTCATGTACATATAATGTAAGTCTGTCGTAACATTTGTTTATTTAATTTTCATTGACTGCGGAACTTAATAATGTCACTTACATTGTTAGGAAAATCGAAAGTGATGAGATTAAATAAATTGATCGATCGATAAGCAAGCTTCGCAGTATACGAAAAGATGTATAGTCGCCACAGTTAGTATATTAAGTTTTTAAACGTGTCACATCAAGATTCTTTGTAATTGAGATTAAAATGAAGTCGAATAATTCCATTTTGTTGAATAAATATTCTAGAGACCTCGCTTGCTTCCTCATACTGCAATATTGTATGTAATGGCAGAATGTACAAAAGCATTAATGAACTCTTAAATGAGCCTTCGTGTTTAAATTATTTTTTTATGGGCTAAGAACACAAGAACTTCTGTTTAATTTAGGTGATGTTTTATCTACATGTTGTTCTCGGTGAAGATTACTGTCCAGTATTATTCCCAAGAAGGAAGCCGTACTTTCAGTTCTAAATTCATGATCGTTATTATTTTTTGTCTTCTCATAATTGATAATGAGGCGGTTCTGATAACACCAGTTATTGGACACATCTAGCATTATTTTTACCTTATTTAGAACAATGTCAGGTTTAGAATCGGACACAACGATGTTTGTATCGTAAACATACATACAGTCTTTACTTTATGTAATATAATTTGGCAAGTCATTTAAGAATGAAAGGAATAAAGATAGACCTAGTATACTTCCCCGAGGGGTACTAATGCTTGTATCAAAAGTGTCTGACGTAGCTTCATCAATGTTCGTTATTTTCTGTCTGATAGTTAGAAAATATATATCTAATTCTGTTAATTTGGGCCACGCAGTTCCAAATTAATAACCTTTGCAAATAAAAAATCGGTCACATATTTGTTCTGAATACACATGTTGTATAAAGTCGGTAGTACCTAATTCAGTGGAGTGGCCTTGCCTGAATCCATGTTGACAATCTATACACTTTTACCACAATAAATGAAATTTATTTAAAATTTTTAGAAGAAGCATTATTCTCATTAATGAAAAAAATGATTAACTCAGTTAGGCTGTGATTTATAAATGATTGTGTCCTGTACTTTAGCCACCTGGCAAGAAACTTTTTGAAAAAATAATATTGAAAGCGATAGCTGGCTTGATGATGATTCATAGTACAGCCCACTCGCTCACCTGAGCTAGATTCAACATATCTCATATGTGGAGATACTAAGGAAGTTAGTCTACATTATTCAGTGTACAAATTCTTAGATATGGAATAGAAAATTATTCGCAAAATACTGGGTACTTTCCAATGCATTATGGATTCAATCACAAGACGTCCACAAGTAAATTTCCGTGAAGGGAAAGAACACTTTAAACACCTATTGAAAATTTAAATTTGTAAGATTCTCTGTGTTATTGTATGATACATTTATTGAGTACTAGTTTTGATAATCTTCCTGGAACTTTTTTAATACCTAAGTAATTTCTGTTAAAATTCACTACATAATGGTTGCTATTATCTGAAGGTAATGATACTTTAGTACGTAGTTGAAGGAATACTTTGACTAGGTCTTAAAAATTGAGCAATAGATTTGACAATTTGAAGCTAATATCCTAAGATTCTCTTTATTGAAAATGTAACATTTTATAAAGTTATGAACATTTCCTTTCAGGTTGACCCGGAAATACTAGGAAAAGTGACTTTCAGACTTATATTACTTCAACTGTCAAAGATAGATATAGGGTGTACTACATATTTTGTACTTAGAATCTCTTAGGCAATATAAATATTTATTGATATACAGGGTGTTACGTTAAAAATAACAAGATTCGTATAGTTTCCGGTTAAGGCGTAAATGAAAATCAGAAGCTAGAGCAATCAAAATGTGATTCTATCATACAAGAGTTCCAGAATTAGAAATCGATATTTCTTTTTGCAAGAAAGTTATAGGCTGGCTGCGTCAGCATTATCGCATTAAACAATTTTTTAGGTTGTCTATCTTGTATACTAAAAATATATCCCATTTCTCAGTTGGCAATAGCGTCAACTACCCACCGAATATTATTTTTCCCGTCGAATAATTTTCGGATAAAACCATACCAGACAGACATTGAGCGGAATTATAATATTTTTAAATGCAATGTAACTCAGTGGGGATACACTTACGTACCAATATATACAGTGTGTTTTATTTTGATCACAGAAATTCGTATTCAGGATGATACCTAACAATTAGTTGAAGCCGTATATAGCTTTATTTTTCTAATTTCAGCTCGATATGTATCGCAGTACGTACATTCTAGCAAATATTTAATAGACCATTTACTATGTCGAAAAAACAGGGGTAAAAGGAACTAATTTGTTAAACGTATTTTATTGTTTCATATGTTCACTTGTACACTAATCATCATATATCCAAAAGTGTTATTAAATTTAGGTTTGCATTTTTGATATACAGATAATACGATGTTTTGTGGAGAATCAAATTTCCCATTGGAATGGCATTTTGTAAAGTAAACATTTTTTTCAACAATAACTATAAGCTAAAATCGCTGTTTAAAAAAATGAAAAAATTCATTTCTTTATTTTTTTTATTTTTATGTATAACTTTTTTCTGAGTGGATTTAGGTAGAGGCATCGGTTCATAAAAAAGAAAGCTGACGTAGTTCCTGTTAAAATGGTGACCAATAAAAGTATTTTTGATAAGAATTGGCTGAGATACAGTCGTTCAAAGTTACCTACTTTTTTTACAATTTTACCACTTTTTACCTTTATTCTATGTTATTTTTAATTTTTGCATGCAAAAACTATTTTTATTCTATCTAAAAATTGTTTTCGTCTTATCAATGATAATGATAAAGATACCTGTTTAAAGTTTTGATATTCATATAACCTTAGAATTAAAAAAAACTTTAATGTTGTACTAATTTTTAACTGTATTAAAGATTATTTTTTTCAAAATTACATATCTATTATATTTATTCCATAATGTTTTGGAATCGAATATCAATATCTTCATCAACACCATTTTGGACATCTTCTTCCGCAACTTCTAGATCATCAGCGTTTTCACAATTTAAGCCCATATATTCTTTGCAGAACATGGAGCAGCTAATTCCTATTTTTCTGCAGCTATCATTTCCATGACAACCTTTTATGCACCCACAAGCTATTTGCTTGCAGTGCAGGAGGTTTAGTTGCGCTAATTGTCATTAGTCCATTTTTAGATTTCTTCCAACCCCACTCAAAAGGATTTAAAATATTTCCTTTTTACTGTTGAATTTGGTGGTCCTTAAGCCGTGCTGTTTAGTAGCATCAGAAGTTGGTGGCAAATGTGCTAGAGAAAATTTTGTGCTCTTTGATAATCTTTGAAAAACTTGTAAGCGACAGCTACTTAAACTGTTGGTCTTAATGCCATACAGAGAAAGTAGGATGTGATCAGATGCGAAACTGATATCTTCAGGACTTACATTATCATTTAAAAACGCTTCCAACTGTTTTTCCAAAGATAAAATATTTTTATTGATGAATTTTATGAATTAGTTCCTTATTCAAGTACATAGCCAATAGCTTATAATTTCAATAGAACTGTTTGCTTTTTTACTGATGCATTTGTTTTCTCACTTTATTTTTATAATGAGGTAAACAAACCAGTGCATACTTTTAAAAACAGAAAATTTAATATTACTCGCTTTGGAACACGCATGAAATGTCGATCAACCATCGTTAGCCACTAGTTTCTGTTTCATCTGAGCCATATTACTAAAAAGTATCATGTCCATTTATTTGCCTATTGAAGAATTATAAATATTTTCCTCGTAAAACAGAATTATTTACACAACTTTGATAAACATGAATAATTTGTAGTTGTAGGTATGTGCAAAGTTAGGTATGGTTGTATACTACTGTATTTGTAATGTGTATGTTTGTACACAATAACAAATTAGCATACATAATTATACAAGTATACCTATCAGTACACATATTAAAACTGATTATTCATTATAACAACGGTGTTTTCACCGCTAAATTATCTCGCGCTAGTGTAATTTTCAAATAATACCACGATACACATTTATTTTTCACACAAAATGCATCTATTTGTTTTGATATCTCCAAAAAGAGCTATGCCGATTTCATCACACACTGTGCACAAGCAGGAAGCCACTAAATTTTTATATAAATATTTTTATATATAAATTAAATATAGCCTATATAATATAGTAGTCTTTTCATGACTCCCAGATCACAGCATTTTATTAACAATGCGATTTTTGAAAAATTTGGGTGGAACGTACTTACCCATCAGGAAAATATTTTAAGATCCTCCAGTGGCGTCCATCACTATTAAGCAAGATGTACCTAATTTTCCAAAAAAAGATATTAGGCAAAGTTTTAACTGCAAAATAGTCTCATAATCTTATTCGCTGTAAAGAACTAACTAAAACCGAATTTTAATAACATAGTGTACTTGGTGTTCACATAATAGGAACATAAAACTTCATTCAGTTTATTTAAGTCAAAAATCAAATAATAATTGACTTGGAAATAAAAAAAGTTCAGTTTTCATAAGTATGGCACTTAAAAACAATTCCATTTTTTATTATGTGAACTTGTAATGACTTGGTTTCGTAAATACTGTTTGGATTCAGTTAATATTCTAAGGCTAAAATACGAAAACGAACAGTAAATTGCATTAATTAGTACATTTCTCCAAATCTTACATATCGCTCAAAGAGAAAAAATTGTATCATTTTGTTAGTAATTTAATTCTGAATAACTTCTAAAATGTCTTTTTGTCCGTCCGTCTGTTCTGCCGCCCGTCACTTTACTTGTAAGTACGATAATTAGATTAGATTAGATTAGATTAGATTGTGTTGAAAACTGGAAAGTAAGCTACTATTATCTGAAGGAAAAACATTATTGAACAATATCGATCAGCGAATAAAAAAGTTATTAACTATTTAAATTTTTGGAATATTGTCTCTCTATTTTTTTTGTTTTCTAATCTTGTGAAATATTCTTACCTGGCGTTACTTATTTGTATATTTTAATACTCAATTGTCGAAATATGATTTTCATCAAGATAGATTATACGATAAATATTAACTGAAATTATAGAAGGGAATGATGGCCTAGTTGTCAACTTCTGATGCGTAGTCAAAAGGACGTAGCATCAGGAAATTAAAAATATCCGAAAACTAACATAATTTCCAAAATAACGGCGAACGTGCAACAATTACCACCCTTTGATATTATCAAATGCAAAATAACATACAACATAATGGCTTAAAATACATTCACAATGGAATTTAAGATTATTCACGAGTTTTAGAGGTTATATAATGTTGAAATATTGTCGTAGAATATTTGAAATAAACAATGTATTAGAAAAAGTAAGTCAAAAACTACACTTCTTTCTTAATTAGAGAAGAATGTGATGATGTCCCAAACACATCTAGTAATTCTCTCGTTTCTTTTAAATAGCACCTAACGAAACTTATTATTGAAAGTATATGCATTTCAATACATTATGAAAATTTTACATAGATCCTGAGTTATAAAACGAACAGATGTTAATTTTTGAAGAAAAGTGCTTTGGAGGACACTGTTTAGATTTTCACTTGTATGGCGCTCAGTGAAAGTGGAATCTAATGTACGCAATCAAAAATTATCTTCTGTATAATTTTTTTCTGTAGTACAATGTTGACACTAATTATACTACTTTCATGTACACCAGTTTGTCAGTTTTACATGCTACAAAATTTTCTGATTAGAAAATCGTTAGTGTCATCAAAAAGGAAGTTACTTTCTTTTGGTGTTAAGTTGCCTATTCCTTTATTTAAATAAAATATGTTTTTGAGTTCTTTGCATTTCGGGTCCATTTCGCAAAAATGTTACTTACTATTATCCCATTTTTTAAACTTTCCTTTATAATACCCGATCTATGCAACTTCTATAGAAATAATTATGTGATTTATAATTAATGAGAGTCCTAAATGCAAATCATTATTTTGGACGCTTGATAATCGTCAAATTTTAAAATCAAAAACAAGTAAAATATTATCAATAAACATATTTAATTAAATAATAATAATAATAAATAATTCGTTACGTGCAGATATTTTAATGGATTTTTACTTGAAATTCTATTTTCAATTATGCGAAAGAAGAGTAAGTTAAAAACCAATATATTTCCATTTTTAAAACACTTTTAGTAAGTATGGTAAATCTACATATTACTTATATTTAGAGTAACATTGAATACAGTTCGTAAAAATGCTAATGCTTATATTTGTTTGCTTACAATGACAATAATCGTTAAATAGATACCTAGCTAAAATTGCAGCTACCACTATCTATATATTTTTTAAACAACATTTTATTATCGATGCAAACATATTTCAAGATATTTTCGCATTCCCAATAATATGGAGGTATATAATTTTTATGGTATATTTAAGATCCTTCTCGGAAAATAAATAATTATCAAAAATTAAAATTGTTTCTGCATAACTTATATCAAACATAATTTGCAAATGTTTGCAAAATTAATAAACACTTTATGAATTTTAGGCTACAGTAAATGACGTGGCAGTTAACACAGTATCAGAAGAAAAGAAGTTAGAATCAGTTGTTCAACCGGCGAACGCTTCTGCGTCGATTGTAGAAATCACTGGAATAACGACAGGTGCTGATGCATCCTCATCCTCAGCTCCTGCTATTGAAAACCCACCTTTCAAACCTCAGAGAGCAGGATCTATGTTTGCCAGATTCATAGATGACATATTCCAGGTAAACTATAGTATTATTAGTACTTTTAAGAGCAACTATTCAGGTGACTTGATAAAAATAACGCTGATTAACATTGCAAACAATTTCTGCTAAGGTGAAGTTTTATAAACTGAACAAATCTAGTATTTCTTTTATCTCGCCAGCTTATGTCCACGGCTACGCCCTGCTGGATCACCGCCTTTGCCTTACCATCTCCCATATTAATCTTTCATACTCCCAATGTTTCTACCTTCTAAACCTCTCTCCCAATTCTCCGACCACCTCCTTCTACTTTCCTGTTTCATCTTCTTACCTTTCCGCCATCTTCGCCCGCCTTCACAAATATTCCGCGCTATTTTCTTCCACTTGCACATCATCCATCAAATATTAAGGTTTAATTTGTTGTCAAGACTATCCAAATTATGTATAATTATAGTGGAACTAACGCGACGAACAATATGTGGAGAATAAAACCATATTGAAATTTAGTTATATTGAACAAGGGTAAAATATGATTTAAATCTTCATTGTTGTTCCACATTATATTGGGTACCTACTAGTATAGTCAATGAAATCGTAAAAACTTCAGAACTTCGGAATTGACGTTCAGTAAGTGAATAGACCTGTAACCTTCTATAATGGCTTTTAAACAATACGCAGAATAATATTTTAAAAAACTGAGAATGTTGGCCCTTGCCTCAACGCAACGGGTTGAAGCTATTTTTAAAAACCCGCTACCTAAGGAATCCCCACTTCCACCCAGATTTCGCATCAAGTCTCTTTAAAGTCTCTTTAAAGGAAAATATTTTGATTATGTTTGCACTCTAGTATGTGGAAATAATTGGTCATAAAATTTTAATGTTTGGTACAGATGTCACAAGAAAATTTGAAATGTTGGTTTCTAGCATATACGCCAAAAATGAAGTTCTTGGACTGGTATTAGCTTCCTCCACCTATTGTCCCCAATACACCTCCCAACCCCTTTAACGGAATCATCTGAATATATAATATAGTTCCAGATGTCGTTATAATACATGCGCGTACCAAATTTCAAGTGAATATGCCAATCATATTTTATCAACCCCTTTAATCATGGCGTGGGGGTAGTAGAAGGGTTGAAAGATTTGACAAAAAATCTGAGGCATTGGCTTCTTGTACATACATCAAATCCCAAGTTTATGTACTCTTATCAGCTTGTTTTAATTATTTCCCCATATTCACCCCTATTTAACCTCCAACCCTTCAATGGAATCATGTCAAAATATAATCAAGTTCCAGGCGTCGTTATAATATGTACGTGTACCAAATTTCAAGTGAAATCTCAATTTTATTTTATCAACTCCTTTTTTAATGGAGTGTGGGTGGTACGGCAGGATGGAAATATTATAATAAAAAAATCTGAGGCCTTGTCTAGACTATATTTTGAGAAGCTTCCGTTGAAGGGTTGGGGGGTTAAATAGGGTTAAATAAGGGAAAATAAGTAAAGCCAGCTGGTATGAGTACGGAAACTTGAAATTCGGTGCATGTTCTAGAATCCAAGGCCTCATATTTTTTATAATATTTTTCAATCCCCACCACCCCTACTCCATTATTAAAGGGGTTGATAAAATAAAATTGAATTATTCACTTGAAATTTGATACACGTATGCATTATAACGACAACTGGAACTAGATTATATTTTGAGATGATTCCGTTGAAGGGTTGGGGGTTAATTAGTGGTAGATAAGGGAAAATAAGTAAAGTAAGCTGGTAAGAGTATAGAAATTTGGGATTTGGTGTACGTACTAGAAGCGATGACCTCAGGTTTTTTATAATATTTTCCATCTCCCAACCACCCCACCTTATTAAAAGAGTTGATAAAATTGAATTTAGATTTTCACTTGAAATTTGTTACACGTATAACGATGTCTTAAACTAGATTATATTTTGACATGATTTTGTTGAAGGAGTGAGGGTAATTGGTGGTAAATAGGAAAAAATAAGTAAAGGCCTCAGATTTTTTAGTAATATTTTTCAACCCCCATCACCCTTAGTCCATTATTAAAGAGGTTGATAAAACGAAATTGAGATATTCACTTGAAATTTGGGACACGTATGTATTATAACGACATCTGGTAATGGATTATATTTTGAGATGATTCCGTTGAAGAGTTGAGTGTTAAATAGGAGTAAATAGGGGAAATAAGTAAATCAAGCTAGTAAGAGTACAGAAATGTGGGATTTGGTACATATACTAGAAAGCAAGTCCTCAGATTTCTTTCTAATATTTTTCAAACACCACCATCTATTATTATTAATAGGTTTGATAACATAAAATTGAGATATTTACTTGAAAGTCAGTACATATATTGTAATGACATCTGACTGAGATGATTCCATTGTAGGGGTGGGTCGTAGTACGTTGTGAATAGGGAAAATAAGTAAGGTGAACTAAAAACTTCATTTTTAACGTATATGGTAGAAACCAACGCCTCAAACTTTTCTATGACCTCTGCTCCAAATATTATTAAAATTCTAAGACCAATAATTTCCACATACTAGAGTGCAAATCTAGTCAAGATGTTTCCTTTAAAGTAACTTAGATGAAAATGTGGAAGTAGTGATTCCTTAGGCAGCGGTTTTTTTAAGGTAGTTTAGATAATTTACGAACACATTTATTTAATAACTGCAAAATGGATTTGAGAACATTGCGACCCACCCAAGATACCTTCATTCAGCATATAAAGCGAAATGCCTACACACTGTATGTGTAGAAAGATGCTAGTGATCCATCCCCTAAATTACTGAATATTCACGAATATGGTTGGAAAATAGAGCATAACATTTTCACTCCAAACGTAATCACGAAACCATCAAAACTGGAACAAATAAATATGACAACTTGCAAGTGTGAAAATAATAAGTGTAGCAATATGTGTTATTGTAGGAAGCCTGGAGTTGATTGCATAATTAGCTGCTTTTAAACAATGCTAATATATATGCCCAACTTATATTATGCAGTTGACATATTTGTGACGGTGCATAATATTTATTATGTACTGAAAACATGTCTTCATACATCTTGCAATTATGGTTTTGATATTTTTGGACACAACACATGAAGCTAATTTCATGTACAGTTTTGAACTTTGCCGAATTTGAAGAAAGTGGCTCATATTCAACTCGTGCTGTCTATAATAGTTCCCCGAAATAAATCGATATCTTTCGCTACAATAATCCGATTGTAATAATTATTTCAGCGAAATTAAATTAGGACCTTTTATTACAATATCGCTCGACAATCGATATAATATTTCTAGAAATAGTAAAAGTACTTCCATTCTTCCATTTTCCATACAATATTTCAGCATCCTCTCGTTCTTTATTTTTTCTTGGAGGATCAATAACCAATATGCTACTTCAACGCTGCTATCGTAATCGCCATACGTAATTTAACATCCATCTAAAATGTTATCCTTACAGCTTTTGTAGTTTTCGAGATAGCAAGAGTTATATTCTAAAAATTTGTAAGTCAGTAAACGCCAGCTTAAAATTCAATATTGACCCAAAATAACTACGTTATTATAATAATGCAATAGTAATCCAACAAGAAAAATAAAAATTTCAGCAAAGTATTATAGGTTAGCTCTAAAAATTCCAAATCTCTTTAGTAAAAATTAGAAAAGTCTCACCTCAACGACCACGAAACTTAGTAAAGCCGTTCTGTCTATCTAATTCGCGAGTCCCTCCTTCCGGATGCCAGTTTTATCGCACTCGCGCCGTGTATATCCGAGCGATATTTTATCTGAATCACAGAACACGAAAAGGGAGTATGAACACTGTGTTGATAAATTTCAACACAACAGAACGTTTTGTTAAACGTTCTCCGAAATAAATCGATATTTTTCGCTACAATAAGCCGATTGTAATAATTATTTCAGCGAAATTAAATTTGGACTTTTTACTACAATATCGTCCATCTAAAATGTTATCCTCCGGAAATGGATCGGGCTGACAATTTTAGATATAAAGACCTAATTTTAAGAATATGTTCAAGAGATGCGTAGGACTGAAAGTAACGGTCTCTGAATCCCCTACTATTACTTTTGACTCAACTACTCTTGTAAGTTTTGCTATTTTGATAGCAATCATTAGACAGTTATTTCTTACTCTTTATTTTCTGGCTTTTTTCTTACATATGAATATGCAACTAATAAATGTGTCCGCTAACATGATATCTTATTTTTTGTCATGTGCTTTTCATTTTTAGTTTTTATGAACTATTTTGTGTATGTACTAACTTAATGTTTTAATGTAATGCGAATACTATGTGTAAGGTTGCCTACCTGTACTGGTTTACTCCTACCACTTGTATCATTCAACTATATGCTCGACGCGACGTGCCACATGTGCATACAATTTTTTTTTGTAATTTAATAAAATAAATGATGTTGATGTTGATTTTGATTTTAATTAGAAGGAAGCTCGTTAGCAATGAGAACTGAAGTTGTGATGCGGGATTATTTTTTTATTAAAATGGCTAGTTACAAAACCTGCCCCATGTTTGAAACGTACCCTTTGTTGTTGAAAATATAATTGGCTTAAATTCTTTTCAAGCACCAGATGTAAAAAATGGATTTTCTTCATTATAATAGGACAGTAAAAAAAACTAATTTTATTCCAAAAGAGAAATTATTAATGCATTATTTAATAATTTTGCTACACAAATGGATACAATCACGGATATGGTCACGGACATTTTAAAATTAACTTCTCAATCATTACAAACAATATTTTTGAAATAGTCGAGGTTAATAATGTAATAAGCAGTTAGTGGACTTCTAGAACAATGATACAAAAAGGAAATTGCTTAATGAATTTCATCTCATTTAATAATTGGTATTCATGTATGCAATAAACAGAAAACTGAATTCGATATTTAATTATTTAAATGTTGTAGCGGAACGTCTTTATGAGAATAAGTGGAAATACTAATTATTATAAATTGACAATGACAATCCTCCTTATATTCACATTACTCCTATGATAGAATTAGGAAGAATACGAATATATTTTTCATTTGTTTGGTCTTTTACAAAAATGTTCGTTTTGTTGTAATTTACTAGTACAGGAAAAATAATTTTTAATCGCATGAAATACACAGCTGACTAAACCAACTCAAAAACATTGCATAATATTTTAGTGAATATTTCGCCAATCAAGATGGTATCATCCAGATATGATTAAAATTACAAGCAATAGACTAAAATATTAATTTATCAATGGTTACAACAATCTTCTAGTGCATTTTTTTTATAAAATTGTTCACGGACCCCGTATTTATCGATCGTTTTTTAAAAAAATCTTCCACTATTCAATTGTGATTTACTGCGGAAGTTTCAATAAAATCGGACTTTTCGTTCTTAAGTTATTGTTCTTATAAAATATGGAGAGACGGACAGACAGATGGACAAACCGACAGACAGATCATAGACATTTGTAAAATTATTCATAATGGCATGACTAATACAATGATATGAAAAATTTTTAGCTACCAATATTTACGATTTTTAAAATGTGTAGTAAAATTCTGGTTTTTGTATTTTCGAAGAGTACAACAATAGACACGAGAATAGTGTATACGACATTTTCTGTAGAGAATTTTATAAGCTTTATTTTATATAAGGAAGATAATTTCGATGTGACTACTGATTAGCGAGATATAAGCAAGAAATTTAATTTCAGGATCATTTCCTCAAGTTGGCAGCTCGAGCGCGACAGATAGAGATGAGCACTTTTAGTATGTTTATTAGTACGCTCTAATGAACATTTACCGCCAAGGTTCAAAACTTCATCAATTGTTTTCCCTTAATTTGCCCTATTTACTGAAGTAGTGTTTCCTTGAAAAAAAGTTTTTCTGAAGAAAGAGAAATCAAGAACTGCCAACTTCTGGATGCTAATAATTGAACAAGAGAACACTAACATAAAGAGCAATATCTAGCTAATTCTATGCCGGTTATCCAGCTATAGCCTTTACGAGAGCTATTGAAAGAACGTAAGTTTCGATATTCTTAGATAACACGATGTGTACACGGATAATATCAAAATAAAAAAATGTGTTGCATCCCAAATAGTCACCCATCATTGATTGATTGATTGATTGATTTGCCAGCGTAAGGTGGGCATTGCTGCCAATTTCGGTGCAGGGAGATTTGTTCCACCACGCAGCCCGATCGCCCACCGATCATCCCACCGTGTGCCAGAACAAACCCCCATTGCTTTTGTATACCGCCGGACCAGCTGCATACGCTGGATTGGACATTGGACATGCTTGTTGTCAGCAGCGAGAGCCGCATGACGCATGGGGTAGGAGTATAGGATGGAGCGTGTAGGTGTTTGTGAGATGTTTCTTCTTGTTTTCCTTCTGTCTTCATCGGATGGAAAGTGTAGGCGCTCGTGAGATGCTTCTTTTAGGTTTTCGTGCTTCTTTTTACTTTCAGGTTTTTGTGATATGTTTCTTCTTAGTTTCTGTCTGTGATCATCTTCTCTCCTATTCTACTTCTGAGTTTTCTGTTTCTTCTGTTTCTGAGTCTGGCAGTGTGTATATCCTTGATATTTCTTTATTGTATTCCATTTTTTGTTGTGCAAACTTTTCCCAGTGTGTATAATCCTTTCCTAGCTTATTCATAATTCTCTCGATTGTTGTAATCCATGTGTAGCATGGCCTCCCTATTTTCAGTTTGTTGCTGTTCATTCGCAGCGCTTTCTTCAGTAGGTGTGTCGTGTCCCGTCTTTGGACATGTCTCCAGTATTTCATCGCGTATGATTCTATTCTTTTGATTATTGTTCTTCCCTCTAGTAATGTTGGCGTTTTCTGCCGTTTTTGTGGTTTTCCTGTTTTTGCTAGCAGTTGGATAATGTCCCTTTCAGCTCTTCTCAGGCTTCTTCGGTTGGCCTTTATCGTTGCTGCGTTTTTGACTCCATATATCATCGTAGTAGGCATTATGATGGTCGTGTATACCTTTTTGGTTAGGCACCATGGTGGTTTGTTGTCCTCAATGAAGGGCAGTAGAGCTCTTGTGACTCTGTAGGCTGTTTTGACTTGGTCCAGGACTGTGGTGAATAGTCGGGGGGATAGGGGACATCCTTGTTTGACCTCCTATATTCTTCATTTTTGATTCCGTCGTCTGTCCAAACCATTGTATTGCAGTGTTTTCGTGTAGGCATGCTTTTATTATTCTGTTTATTAAGTATTGCGGTACTCCCGTGCTGAGCAAAGTGTTGACTATAGCCAAATGCCTTTTGGAGGTCAATTGAGACTATATATAGTTTTGTTCCTTCTTTCCACTTTTCTTCCAGGATCCGTCTGGTGGTGTACATGTGGTCGTCTGTCGATCTACCCTTGATAAATGCCGTTTGATAATCTGGTAGTTCGCCGATGTATTTTTCCATTTCTCTAAGGAGGAATTGTGCGTAGTATTTATACCCTACACTGCTGAGTGTTATTCTTCTGTAATCGTCCACGTTTTGTGGTGATTTGATTTTAGGGAGCGGTATCTGTATGGTTGTATTCCATTCCTCAGGCAGGGGTGTGGTTTCCGTCCATGCGTTGGTGATGATTTCTAGGATTAGCTGTTTTATGTTGTCCGGTCCATAGTATACTAGTTCGTTATTTATTTTATCTATTCCCGGGGCCGTGTTTCTTTTAGTTCTGGCCATTATTTCTAGTAGTTCGTCTTTTGACGGTGGCTTTCCCAGAGGCCAGTGGTCCATTTCTTGTATTGGTTCTATTTGATTTCTCTCTGCGTTTCCTTCTTCTAGTTTCCTGACCCAATGCTGCAGTGGTATGTATTTTCTTGACTGCGTATTGTTGTTTCTCCTGTATGTTTTGGGGTGTCTAAAGGTTTGGTTTAATCTCTGTCCTGCTGGAGTGGATTCTATGTTTTCGAAGAATTCCCTGCATTTTTTTTTTCTGTTCGTGCCTCCTCTCTGTGTCTCTTCTTTCTTTCCTCGCTTCTATTATCTTTTTGTCTATGTTTGGTGTATATTGTTTTCCTGTGGCCTTTATTTTCTTTAGTTTTTCGTAATTTCTTTTCGTGTCTTTTCTTTTTGGGCTCATAGGGGATTTGTTCCTTTTCAACGTTTTCCTCGCCGCTATTTTGATTTTTAAACCCATTGTTGACCAATTTAGTTCCTTTCCTGTTAACTGTTTTTCTATCTCCTCCTGGTATTTCTTTTTTATTCCTTTGTTTTGTAGCAGTGAGATGTTCCATGTGTCATTTGCTGTTTTGTTGTTTCTTTTTTTTTCTTTTTTTCTTCTTGTTTCTTTATTGTGTTCCATATAATATTTTGTGATCTGTTTTGACGTTTGTTGTTTGTTTTGCCTTCATATTTTTGACCCTGTCCCTTATTTTTCTATCCACTAGGATATGGTCTATTTGAGGGTTGATGTTTCCTTTATTCCAGGTATTAAGGCAGGTTAGGTTCTTGCTCCATGTGTTTCTAACTGTTAGATCTAACAGATGTGTCAAGTTTTTTAGCAAGCTTCCATTATCGTTTGTCCATGTGTGAAGTAAGGTTTTTCTTATGATATTCTTGTCTTCATGTGTTTGGTCGTCCTTTCCTATATGCGCGTTGAAGTCTCCTAGTATTATTGTGTTCATTTTTCTATTCCTATTTCTTCTAGTCTCTTGGGTAATCTGCCTTAATACTCGTCCTGCCCGTTTGTCGGTGGGCACATGTACTCCTAGTATGCATGTGTTTTCCTTTCCAATTTGTAAGTCTGCCATGGACCTAGAAAATCATGTATTTTAATAATATTAATGTCATCATTTGTATCACTAGTAAGCAACATGGATTCTTTCAAGGCAGATCTATAACAACAAATTTGTTAATATATGAAGACTTTATCGTCAAATCTTTGGAGAAGGGATATTCTGTGGATTCAGTTTACGCGGACTTCTCCAGGGCATTCGATAAAGTAGATCATACATTGCTTCTAAATGAATTATCACGATATATTCACGGCAATCTTTTGAAGTGGTTAAAATCATATTTAAGTTATCGAGTTCAAGTTGTAAAAATTAATAACTATTATTCTCATGAAATTCAAGTTAGGTCAGGTGTTCCCCAAGGAGCACACTTAGCACCCTTGTTGTTCAATCTGTTTATTAATGATGTTGTAGAATGCTTCTTACATAGTCAAGTACTAATGTATGCAGATGACCTTAAAATATTTAAAGAAATTAAAGATCCCAACTCCATGGTTGAACTGCAACAAGATATTAACAGATTTCAGAATTGGTGTGAGCGGAAAAAGCTAACACTGAATATCTCAAAATGCAAATATATCCAGTTCAGTAAAGAGATATCCCCATCTATAAATAAATACGTAATTAAGGATACATCAATTAAAAATGTAGATGTAATACGTGATTTAGGTATATATTTTGATTCTAAACTGACATTTGTGTATCACATTGACCTAATATGCAATAAATCTCTAAAAATTCTAGGTTTTATTAAAAGACATACTAAAGACTTTAAAAACATAGCTGCAATAAAATCATTATATATTTCATTGGTAAGAACTCATTTAGAAAATTGTTCAGTTATATGGTCCCCATATTTTCAAACACATATAGATAAAATAGAAAGAGTGCAAAAAAGATTCTTACGCTATGCTGCATATAAGACCAACATTGCTACTGAAGATATTGATTATAAACAAATCTTACATAACTTATATCTTTGTACCTTGAAGTAACGTAGAATCAACGCAGAAATTATCTTGGCATTCAAGATTAGTAGTGGCATTATTGACTCTCCAGAATTACTTTCCACAATAGACTTCTATGTTCCACAGAGACATTTAAGAGAAACATATATGTTCACTATACAGAATCACCGAACCTTATATGGTACCAATCTAGGCATAAGTAGAATTGTAAAAAATGCTAACAATATTCAAGTAGACTTCTTCAATATCTCAGTCGATAATTTAAAAAGGCACTTGAGATGTAATTATTATGGATAGCTTACGGATAACTTGTTCGCTTATAATAATTAAGGATATATACTTTTATGATCTGTTCCGTTATTTGTGTTGTTCTATATACTCTCATTGTCGTATTTAAAGTGTATTTCTATTTGTTGTTTTGTTCTATTTTTGTAATTTATTTATTAATAGTCATTTAAGCAAGTCAATTGTAATGTGTAATTGGGCTAACCCGTGAATTAAATAAATAAATAAATTTGGGTCTTGAAGTGAAAATGAGGTTTACAAAACTCTCGAGCATAAAATGATAAACAAACACATTTAAATCCGGTTTAGAAACTTCTCTAGAAAATACAGAAATCCCATTAAATTCAAAATTTAATAATCAGAGTTGTATAGCGAGGTTAAAGAAGCTAGCAACTTGTTTAAGGCAAAGAATTTCCTGAATATCGACCTATCTAACGTTAAAATCTACTCTGCTCTTAACTATTTTGCTTACTGTTTAATAAAGGAAACTTTTCTAGCGTATACACCTGGGAAGGAAATTTAATAACCGCTATTGAGATTTAGTTTATGTACTGATGCTAGAATTTTTATACCCTCTAGAGGAATAAAATTTCTATAATTCCATGAATCATCGGCATATCTTATAAACCACTGGAGCTTTAACCATTTGTTTAAACTATTTCTAAGCAAAATTTCCACTTTGAAAAAAATTATAGTGTGATTTTAAACCTTACTTAAAATAAAAGTGTTTTCTTCACCACTCTCAAGTCACTAATGTAACTCCTTATAACGGTGTCCGAACAACTTCTTAGGGATAATTTCATAACAAAAATTATTTCGCAGAAAGCAGGTTGCGAACCTGCTTTACTAGGTATCACAACGTGTAAGTTAAACGCAAATCAGATCAATTCAAAACTAATTTAATTAACATTAAACGTATCCAATTTTACCCTCTCCAGATACTTGTGTCGAAACCAGTCAAATATCCACGACGCTAGGTGTCACAAGATGCAACATAAATATTGATTACAATTAAAAAAATAGTACATGTATAAATAAATATCGGGGACACATATGACCGATCCACACGGAAAAATCATTATCCAAAAATCTAATTCAAGCAATTGCGACACTGAATGAAAAATTTTGAAACGAACGTAATGCAACAAACAGAAACAAATAAGAGAATATGAAAAAGTTAACGATCGAAAATTGTAGTTTGGCAGATTTTGTAAGCAAGGGAATGATGTTAAATAGACTGCCGAAAAACGGCAACTCCCGATATGGTAATTTGAGTCTTATTCAAATAGGGTACAATATGCTCTCTGATTTGTGTAATGTTGTTTGTAAGCGGACTATCACCAAGTCTAAAGTGGTATGGTACTATCTATCAATTTGTAGCCTACGTAAATATTTCGAATGTCTAAAATACGCCTCACTCATTGACATTTTAATTTTGTTGCAGATTCCTATCGCTGTTCTTCAAAATGTTGCAAAGCTCATCACCAGTCCATTTACACAATCGAAGCAAACTCCTGAAGTACTAGCTGCAGTGTCATAAATATGTTGACTTTTTGTTGTTTTTATATTCATAATTGTGTGATTTTTTATTGTAAATAGGTAATTATTTGTATTTTAAATTAAATATATATTTTTTAAATTATTTCGGATGCGTTAGTTGTATTACGACATGGATTCCTAGTAAGCAATATCAATAGTGCTTAAAATTTCGAAAATAGTTGTCTGGTGTTTGGGAAGAACAAATTAATGAAATACACATAACTTAAGTTTTGCTGCTGTTAATTGCTTCCAGATGTTTGGAATTTGTTACATTTTAATTGTAATTGTGAAATGAAATAGTACCTTGGAACCATAGACACACAGACTGACCTAAAGCTGCGGAGGAGTCTACTGCAAGGAGTTGTCACACATGCTTCGACAAAATACATAATGAGTAAAGACAAAACAGACAACACTAAGAAATAGTTTACTTATCAGAAATAAAATAGTAGCACTAACTAGCACTAGTATTAGAACCATATTCCAGACAGATGTAGTATTTTAATCATTGCATCATTTACTGACAGCAAATGATGCAATGATTAAAAAGTTTATTGACATATATTTATATATTTTATCTTTATTTTTAGTTTGTGGAATTTAAACATAAAGTAAAAGGTTTTTATTTGACCAGATAATGTTTCTCCGAAAGAATGAGTATGAATATGAATAACTATATTGTTCACTATGTAGTTCTTGTTACACTTCGATCGGTTACAGTAAGTAGGTATATTTTCAGCTTATATCTTCTCAGAGCGAATGTATTTATGCAACTATCTGTCGTTTCTGGTTATACATGTAATAATTAGTTTACCTGTTTGAGGGAAGTGTCTATTTAACTTTAGCAGTCGCAGTGGCACTTATGTTTTAATTATCTTTCTGAGCCATTGCAGTCTATGTTTAATTTGTAATATAGCATGCCAGCTTTATGACAACCTTTACATGTCAGTTTTGTCTCAATTTTCCTTTCAGATTAAATTCTAAGGTCTTTTATGAATTAGAATTACAGAACTAGTAAAATATTTACAGTTTGATAAGTGTCACTATATAATATTACAATTTACACAAGTTATATTGACTTTGGGCAACAAACAAGAGAATAAAATTATTCGTATTTAAAATCACAGGAGGTATTTGAGGAAAATATTTCACGAAATAAAACATGACATATGTCAATGGCTGCAACGCGTATTACAGCGATAAAACTGTACATTGTGTATACATATAGAGTTTTAAAGCCATAAACCTATCTAGTTGTTTCACTACCAATAATGGTATTTTAGTGGTATAATCCAGAAATTGATCTTCCATAGGTTACCCTTAATTAGTGAAATAATCATTACTAATTAATAATCTGTAGGAATTTAAAAAAATATTTTTATTTATTAAATTCGTTAAAGATTTACCATATTAATATTTGAAAACAATTTTAACTTTTTCAAAACATATTTCTTCGCCGCGATTGCTATTTTTCAGAAACGCTGACTTATCTTTTAGTGTTCCATAGTGTATATAGTAAATTATTTTAAAAACCGTAATCTAATTGTATTTCATAAAAAAAATGAAATTAACATTAATTAACATGATGTCACAAATATATTTCGAAAACTGCAAAACTTTTTTTCTGCAAAGGTTCTTGTGATACTAATTAATTTATACGTGAAAGACTTTGTATTTACAGAGCACTAAAGATTTTTGTAAAAAGTGACGATGCAAAATTTAAATTATGTGTTTGTGGCTTAAACACAATCTCCCGCATATTTTTTAAATAAATCTCTTTCGTGATATTCATTTTTTATTAATTCCCAGATATAGCAACTTTCACTTAATTACTTCTGGTATCTCATGCATCAGATTGAATAACATTGTATTTTCTATATTATACAGCATTATATAATGCCAACGAACACTTATTATACGTATTTTTATATTATTTTATTTGACATCAATATAATTAACATCAAAAATTAAACCGCTTGCCCCTGCGCTATGTTTTCAATAAAATCGTTTGGAGAAGAAAGTGACAATTTTATTTACACTGGCGGTCTGCAAACCAATTTATGTTTTTGTCATAGTTGGTACTTTCTGGGTATAATGCATGAATTGGCCAGAGATATGGCTTATGATTCATAGATACCGAATCCACGTGCAAAAAAATTGCAATATACAGGGCATTTCGAATCTTCTCTAATTCTCTTAATTAACTCTTCTTTGGTTTTTACAGGGATTGCCTTTACGCTTTAGCCTAAGACAAAAAGCAAACTAACCATTATACTCTTCGCCAGCTTACTGCACTTTTGTATAATTGTTGCACATTCTATAGGATACTCTTCGCAGTTTTTATACTTTTCACAAATACAAAACGAACAGTATACTGCATTCGATCAGTTGCACATTCTATAGGATACTCTTCGCAGTTTTTATACTCTTAGCAAATACAAAACGAACAGTATACTGTATTCGATCAGCACATTTCTAAAACCGGTAATATTGCTCGCAGAGAAAAAAATTTCATATCGCTGTGTTGATGGTCGAATTCTGAACAACTTTCGAAATGTCCGTTCGTCTGTCTGTCTGTCTGTTTGCCTGCCTGTCTGTCCGTCTGCCTGTCTGTCCGTCCGTCAAGTTTCTTATAAGCACGATAACTTAAGAACGAAAAGTCCGATTGTATTGAAATTTGAACAGTAAGTTAGTGTTAGCTAGAGGAAGAACCTTATTACTTCCACATCCACGTAGTGGATTGGAAGTATAGTAATCGCAAAAAAATTTTCAAAATTTTTTATTCGTGAAATAGGTTTAGAATGTCATGAAACGTCGAGATTTTAAATTTGAGCGAAAACAATTTTTCTGTCTGTCGGTCTGTCTGTCTGTCTGTAACTTTTTTTTTTGTCCGCACGTTTTCTCTGGAACGGTTTAAGATATTGACTTGAAATTTTGTACACGTATATGTTATAATGAGATCTGGAACTGGATTGTTTTTTGAGGATATACGGTGAAGGGTGGGGGGTTAAATAGGGGTAAATATGGGAAAATAAATAAAGCAAGCTTGTAAGAGTACAGAAACTTGAAATTCGGTGTATGTACTAGAAGTTAAGGACTCAGATTTTTTATAATATTTTTCAACCCCCCACCACCCCTACCCCATTAATGGGGTTGATAAAATAAAGTTGAGATATTCATTTGAAATTTCATACACGTATGTATTATAACGACGTCTGGAATTAGATTATATTTTGAGATGATTCCGTTGAAGGGTTGGGGGTTAACTTGGGGTAAATAGGGGAATATAAGTAAAACAAGTTGGTAAGCGTACAGAAACATGAAATTCGGTGTATGTACTGGAAGCCAAAGCGTCAGATTTTTTTATAATATTTTTCAACCCCCACCACTCCACTCCTACTCCAATATGAAAAGGGTTGATAAAATAAAATTGAGATATTCATTTGAAATTTGGTACACGTATGTATTATAACGACACCTGGAACTAGATTATAATTTGAGATGATTCCGTTGAAGGGTTGGGGGTTAAATAGGGGTAAATAAGGGAAAATAAGTAAAGCAAGCTGGTAAGACTACAGAAACTTGAAATTCGGTGTATGTACTAGAAGCCAAGGTCTCAGATTATTTATAATATTTTTCAACCCCCACCACAACCCCCCCACACCTTACTTCATTATTAAAAGGGTTGATAAAATAAAATTGAGATATTCATTTAAAATTTGGTACACGTATGAATTAAAACGACATCTGGACCTAGATTGTATTTTGAGATGATTCCGTTGAAGGGTTGGAGGTTATTTAGGGGTAAATAGGGGGAAATAAGTAAAACAAGCTGGTATGAGTACCGAAACTTGACATTCGGTGTATGTACTAGAAGCCAAGGCCTCAGATTTTTTAATAATATATTTCAGCCCCCCACCACCCCTACTCCAATATGAAAAGGGTTGATAAATTAAAATTGAGATATTCATTTGAAATTTAGTACGCATATGTATTATAACGACATCTGGAACTAAATTATATTTTGAGGTGATTCCGTTGAAGGGTTGGGGGTTAAATAGGGGTAAATAGGGGAAAATAAGTAAAGCACGCTGGTAAGACTACAGAAACTCGAAGTTCGGTGTATGTACTAGAAGCCAAGGTCTCAGAATATTTATAATATTTTTCAACCCCCACCACCTCTACTTCATTATTGAAAGGGTTGATAAAATAAAATTGAGATATTCATTTGAAATTTGGTACACGTATGAATTGTAACGACATCTGGAACTAGATTATATTTTGAGATGATTCCATTGAAGGGTTGGGGGTTAAATAGGGGTATATAGAGGAAAATAAGTAAAGCAAGCTGGTAAAAGTACAGAAATTTGGAATTTGGTGTATATACTAGTAGCGAAGGTCTCAGGTTTTTTAATTAGTATTTTCCATCTCCCCACCACCCCCACTCCCTTATTAAAAGAGTTTATAAAATTAAATTTAAATTTTCACTTGAAATTTGGTACATTTATGTATTATAGCTATATCTGAAACTAGATTATATTTTGACATGATTGCGTTGAAGGAGTGGGAGTAAGTAGAGGTAAATAGGGAAAAATAAGTAAAGCAAGCTGGTAAGAGTACTGCAACTTGAAATTAGGTGTATGTCCTAGATGCCAAGGCCTCAGATTTTTTCATACTATTTTTCAACACTTCCACCACCCTTACTACATTATTAAAGGGGTTGATAAAATAAAATTGAGATATTCACTTGTAATTTGGTAGACGTATGTATTATAACGACATCTGGAACTAGATTATATTTTGGGATGATTCCTTAGAAGGGTTGGAGTTAGTAGGAGTAGGGAAAAATAAGTAAATCAAGCTGGTAAGAGTACAGAAATTTGGGATTCGGTGTATATACTAGAAACCAAGTCAGAAACCATTTCTTTATAATATTTTTCAAACTCCACCACTTTCGCTTCATTATTAATGGTATTGATAACATCAAATTGAGATATTCACTTGAAAGTTAGTACACGTATGTATTGTAGTGACATCCGATTGAGATGACTCCATTGAAGGGGTGGGAGGTGGTAGATTGCGAATAGTGGAAAATAAGTAGGGTAAACTAGAAACTTCATTTTTAACGAATATGGTAGAAACCAACCCCTCAAACTTTTCTATGACATCTGTCCCAAATACTATTAAAATTCTATGACCAATAATTTCCACATACTAGAGTGCAAATATAGTCAAGATATTTCCTTTAAAGTGACTTGGATGAAGAATCTGGATGTGGAAGTAGTGATTCCTTAGGCAGCGGTTTTTTTTAACAATATCGATCAATACATAAAGAAGTTATTCATTATTTAAATTCAATTTTTTTTTATGTTTTGTAATTTAAGAAAATGTCTGAAACTAATATTTACAAAAGAAACTGCGAAGAGTATCATATAGAATGTGCAACAATTATATAAAAACTGCAGTAAATCGGCGAAGAGTGTAATGGTTAGCTTGTTTTGTAAATAACATTAGTTTCAGACATTCTTTTTTTTTCATTACAAAATGTAATATCCTTTTTATTTAAATAATTAATAACGTTCTTATTTATTGATCAATATTGTTCAAATAGGGTTGGATGAGTGCGGCGCCGATGAAACTTAAAATAACTAAACTAACTTCTATCTCTAAAGTAAAAGATTTACAAAAGCTGATGGCAAAGTTGAATATATAAAATTGTATATTTAAATTAATTTATAAAAATGTATAGATATATGGTAAATAGACAAGCCTAGTCGTTGGTGGTGAACATATACAGGTGAGTGCTAAAATGTCTCACCTGCTTTATGCAATTTGCTTAAGACTTATAACAGTCGCCGATGCCTCGGAGTATTTGGTTTAAAATAATCTATGATTCGAATTGAGAAAGGTTTGGTTAATTTAGAATTTTCTGAAGAAAATTTTGAAAAATAAATTAATTTACAACAAGAATGTACAAAACAAAGGAAGAGAAGATAGAATAATAAAATTTTGTTATGCAGGAATGTCAAGAACATGTGGCTAAGGTGGCTGCTGAAAGATTGGCAGTGTCTGAAGTGGTAATACGTGTTTAATTCTAAAAGGTAAATTTTGCTGTCTTACTCGCGTTTTGTTGTTTGTTAGCAAACCATCCTTAAGCTTAAAAGCATAAAACGTTCATGAAATTTCAGAACCGTAGTCCCCTATAGGAGTAATGTCGTGACATAAGGCTTATAGATCCCTGTGGGGCATGTATCGCGTTGTGTTAGTAATGAACCGTATAAACTTGTGTTCAAGGACTTTTAACTTACTCATTGTCGTGCTCGGTATGCTGCACCGTGCCGGAACCGGAGCTCTGTTCCTTTGTAAAGGGACAAGGTCATAACTATGAAGGCTTCGACATCAAAGGCATTCCGACGGCTGTCTTCTCTATATATTACTAGTCTATGTCTGAAGTGTGGGAAAGCCAGACCGAGTACAGTAACTGATCTAATAGCATATCTATTAAACGCCAGTAATACATTTTATGTACGGTGTCGTAATTTGGAATCAATCAGTTCGTCTTATTATTTCGATACCGAGAAAATGATATCGTGGAAACCATAAAAATAGGTTGATTTGTGAATATGTTACAGATTTTCATCAGAATTGTGTCGAGTTACAATCTCTACTCATTTTTGGTACCAAGAGGATGATGTAACCATTCAAAGCAAGAGTCTACGGACATTTAGAGCAACTTACTTCATAATGGAGATTTGCTAATGGCCTACCTGTAACTTAAAAGTTTCTTCTGGGTTTCTAAGGAAGGCTGAAAAATATCTACATGCAAACTATTTTCTTCAATAAAAGGCATATATTTACATTTCTATAAATAAATATTATATTATATCATTGGTAAGAGATGTGAGCTGTCATACCCATCCGATGATTGTGATTCTATAACTTTAAAAAGATTAAGCCGACTGTGAGAGATTTCTTAAATAATCATAAAAGAAAAAATCGGCAGCTACTGGAAGCAGCTGGAACCTCCCCACACGGTTGAAATTAGTGATGGGCTGCTAAACAGCAGTCTGCTACTTTTTAACTGTAATTTGATTCTTACCTTTAGCAAATGCTACGAGCTCTGATAGTCAATTCAAATCAGCCGTCATGACATGCCTTTAAATCAAATATATTATTGTAATATGACCCACCTATATTAATCTAATTTACGACGTCGTATGTGATCACCTCCAAAACAGCAATAGAATTATTTATATTTCATTTAAAACTAGTAACCAATCCTCAAACTCTGAATAATTATAAACACCTAATATATGATGATATTTAATCATGTAACATTTTCCGCAATTATTAATAAAGTTTATAATGAAAAAAGAAAAAAAAAACAGCACTGTGTTGGGATCGAACCAATAAAATTAATTAAAATAGACAAGACTCCTGCCGCCTGTGGCAGATCAAAATCGTCATTAAAATTTTACATATTTAAAACTTAAATTTAAGAACACAAACTAAGAAAACACTGCAAAATTTGGATAAAAACACTGATTTAATTTTGGTTGCTGAGACGGGAATAAACTCAATGGAAAAGACACGTTCGAGACTTGTGCCCCAACAGTCTATTCGCAGTTGGGAAGTTGTGATTAGTAGAAAGGAAAATTGAGTTTTAAAAGTAGTTTGAATTTTCATAAAGTTTCTTGATTTAAATATCTTTAAAATTGAGCCGGCGAACGACTTTTGTCCATGTTTATATGTTTTTATCCAACTGTGCGGCCTTGCCTAACTGCGAGATGAATGAAAACCGCCAAAGCTTGATCCACAATCTCATCGCATTTGTGGCAGATTTACTACTGTTAAGTTGATAATCATTAGGGACCATTGTCTAATTAGCCGTTTTTGCAATGTGGCAATATTATATAATATAATTATTTGAATTTAGCAAATTTTAATAATTAATAACTTCTTTATTTTTTTATCGATATTGTTCAAAAACATTGGGGTTCTTCCTCTAGCTAACACTAACTTACCGTTCACTGTGACTTTTCGCTCTTAAGTTATCGTGCTTACAAGAAACGTGACAAACGGATAGACAGACAGACAGACAAATAGACAGACGAACGGACAGACAGATAGAGAGCCAGACGGACGGACATGTTGAAAGTTGTTCAAAATCGATATTTCCGGCTTTACAAACTCTTCGTTTTGTATTTGGGAAGGGTATAATAACTAAAAATGAAATGGTATCATTATAATGAAACATATTCTTTATAGGATTTTGCAAACAGCAGAAAAAACTATCTATGAGAACTAAAATAAAAACTGTTTGTAAAATTATTGATTTACAATATTTGCATTATTTCTATAACCTGAATTCTGGTTATGCTAGCAACTAAAATCCTAAAATCAATTTGTCTTTCTCATTGGACAATTCTCATTCTAACACTAGTTTCTACAAAGTCCCCTACGGCTATGCAGAATAAACCAGTACCTATCTACATAACCCCCTACGGCTATGAAGATTCAGTTAAAATGAGAACAAAAACCTAAAATGAATTTATTTACATACCTCGTCTTTTGGAAAATTTTTCATTATCTTTTGGAGAAAGATGCAACGTATTTGTGAGTGCTTTGAATTTTGTAACAAAATCCCAGAAACATTGCTCTTTAACCAAATCAGGATAATGAAATATTTGTTATTATAATGGACAATTTTCATATTCTGTATATTCTGCACTAGTTATGACACACATGATACCCCTCTGTATTTATGAAGTATTGAAATTTCACTCCAATTTGAATAACTGAATATTATATCAACAAGTTGTTCTATTGTCTTGCGTCGACTCAGCAACGTTGGACATTAGTTTAAGTGGTGAAAACTGTGCATTCAGTTTCAGTTTGCTCGCGACGCTGACTTTGTTGTGGGCATCTAGTATCGAGCTTTGAACCATATTTTCGTCGAAACGGAATTTTGGGTAGAGAACGCGAAACTTTTTTGTGTGTCGCTAAATTTAGAAAAAATGCACGACATGATAATGTATTTAAACTTTAATGGTAAATAATTAAAACAAACGCGAAATATATATTTTTTGATTTTACTTACATTTTTCACAAGACATTGCAATTAGAATTTAAAAAATCTGCAAAATTAGTTTGAACAATTTGTGACTTTAAAAATGTTGTGATATTAATAAGTGGGGTAAATAAAATTTTATATACATAATTTTTAAAATAATCTTTGTTTTTTCTGGTGTCGAAAATTATGTAAATTTTATTAAAATATTTCTAAGTTAAAATGGAAACAACTAGTTTGTTTCGTTCAATAATGGAAAATCTAATGATATGTTTTAATTTAGTGCCTCTGTACGAAGCTTACTTTTTATGTTAATACGGAAAGTAAAATTACGAGATTTGCCTTTCTTTTTTGCTTATTATCTTCAATAAAAACTATACAAGATTGGATACTTTAGGAAAGGGCAAGCTAAAAAACTTAGGAGAATACAAGTAATGATTCCTTTATTGATCGGTGCTCTGTGCTTTCATTCTGATGGTACTAGCTTACGGGTATGAACCACATAGGTGTAAAAAAACAACTTTCTTAAATGGGTAGTCAACGGTTATCCAGAATTTATTCGGATCATTAGGATCCTATAATTGCATATATTAATATACCTATTTATTTTCTAAATATATACATCATTAATAAAAATATATACATCATTAATAAGAACATATACATCATTAATAAAATTAATTTATCTTCAAATTAAAATGTTGAACACAGAGAGAAATTAGTTGGGTTAATGTCGTAATTGCAAGTATAACTTGTGTATGAAATTTATTTGATTTGAGAAAAATTAAGATATGGGATACAAAATAAACAAAATAATTTAAAGAAACCGGCCAAGAGCACGTTGGGTACGTTCATGATAGGGTTTCGTAGCCATACTCACAAACATTTTCTTCAACTTTATAATATATGTCTACATATAAGAGATATTTCACCTCGACAAAGCTTATTCTCTGAAAACAGTGATTTCATAATTTCTCACAAAACAGTTTTGATAAGGCGGCCTCTGTAATTAAAAGCTTTTATTTAACTCGCAATGTTACAGCCAGTATCATAGAAAATGCCAAAAGGATCCTTTAGAAAAGGATACTTCATGCTAAAAGTTGACTTTAAGCATAAAGTATCCTTTACTTATAAGATCCTGGACCATAAACAATGCCAAAGGGATCCTGTAAGTAAATGACACTTTATCCTTAAAGTCAATTTTTAGCATAAAGCATCTTTTTCTAAAAGGATCCTTTTGGCGTTGCTTATGGTACTGGCTGTTAGTGTGTTAGTTTGTTTAGGTCAGATCTTGCAATCAAAATTTCGACTATTTCTGATTAAACTAAAGCTTTGAAATCTTGCATACGCATGTAGTTTCGGTGACAATGCAATATTGTATATCTAATATCGTTCTAAATCCAATATGGCGGACGTCCCAAGATGGCGTATTACCTCTTACTTCACAACACCCTTGATATGGGTATCAAATGAAATAGTTTGATGAGTAAAACACGACAAACTATGTAAAGTCATTCTAAATCCAATATGGCGAACGCACCAGGATGGCGGATTATCTTTTTCCTGACAACCCCCTTGATCGAATGAAAGTGTTTGACTAGTAAAATACGATAAACCATGCAATGTCATTATATATCCTGTTATGTAATCGCCCCCAAATCTTTTAGCTTCCAAATGTATGAATTTAAAAATTATTTTTTACTTTTTAGTACATTTTTCTAAATAAATGCTTCGCTTTAAAAATATTTTTTTATTGGAAGTACTAATGATTATGAAAGCGAATATCTCGTGACTGAGAGGTTAAAATTGTAAAGTCCCAAAACATTTTTTCTTTCATTTTATGAGTCCTATCCAACCACATCCCACTCGATGGGGTAAGTATTTATTTCTATTCTTGGATCTTCAATTTACGTCTGTATCAGGTCACATGACCGCTTTCACTGCCCGGACATATTAAGGGTTGTTCACCCCCTCCCCCCCATGCACCTACTGATAAAGAGCAAGCAAAAAGTCCAGACCGGTCATTTTTTGCAGCGAACGGAAAGTGGATATCCATTAAAAAATTTAAAGCAAGTAAGCAAAGGAAAAATAACATGCCCCAATAATATTACATTATTAGAAAGCAATGAGCTAAATTTATCTAATAAATTAAAATTTTATAATTTTGTATATCTCTCGTGAATCAATGTGTGAAAATAAAATAAATTAAATCATTTTTGAGACTCTACTAAATAAAATAATCTCTGTACTCTGCAGCATATCCCAAAGGCGCTCGATATGATTAAAACCTGATTAAAATAAGAGTTAGGTAAGCCATTTCTTGTTGTTAAATAATGTTATGTATATACTTCTTTACCAAAGCAAAGGTGCAACGTCACCAAAACATCTGAAATATTTCCTAAATTGAGCTATACACTATTAGTATGGCCATAAGTTTTGTAAACTTTAGGAGATGCTCATTACTTAGAAAGGCCCTGCCCAGAAGATACATTTTTAGCTCCTCCCTTACGATTTTCATAGCTGACCTGTTCAAACCAGGAGTCACCAGAAAGAGGACATTGATTTTCATGTATCTCGGTTCCAGAGTTCACGTTGTCTTCTTTACTCTAAAGGTGAACGCATCTGGAAGAAAAAGGAATTTGGTGGATGCATCATAGTTACCTAAGACAAACGCGGAAACGAGAATATTTTTCATTCAGAGAAACTCTTTTCCGGATTCCCTTTCGCCTGTTG
This sequence comes from Stenurella melanura, assembly GCA_963583905.1. Lineage (NCBI taxonomy): Eukaryota > Metazoa > Arthropoda > Insecta > Coleoptera > Cerambycidae > Stenurella > Stenurella melanura. Next base: position 30,321,271 of record OY757314.1, on the reverse strand, counting down.
GTAAAATTGCTCCTATAATTACCGATTTTGATGTTAAGTATTATGAATTTTTTGACATTGCCCTGCTTATTTTATGTCTTAAATTCCTAGGCACAGCAACTATAAATCTACTGCAATATTTGCAATCTGTTCCAATTGTCCAAAGCTAGCTAGACTAAGAAGTGTTGTATCAATTGAGAAGTTGAAGGGAGTGGGGCTGGGTAGGATTACCAAAAAAAATTGTTAACAAATGACCAACTCGGTTTAGAAAAAAGTGAATTAAAAGGCCATTAAAATAAAAACATATCTAACGACGTAAATATAAAACAATTTATATAAATATAAATAAGTGGTATAATTAATTGGCATAAAATGTAGTTAGAAATTAGTTCTACGGGAAAATTATTACCCAAGAACCCCTTCCAGGAAATTCAGAGATAGTAGATGTAAAGCAAAATTATGTAAAACAAGCTAACCGTTATACCCTTTGCCGATTTACTGCACTTTTTATATAATTGTTGCACATTTTATAGGACACTCTTCGCAGTTTTTTGTAAATAATATTAGTTTTAAACATTTTTAGTTTAATTACAAAACACAAAGAAAATAATGTAAAAAGAATTTTTTTTATATAAAAAAATTTATAGCTTTTTTATTTATCGATCTATTTTGCTCAAAAACAATAGCAATCTTCCTCTAGCTAACACTAACTTACTGTCCAAATTTTAATGCAATCGGACTTTTCGTTCTTAAGTTATCGTGCTTACAAGAAACGTGACGGACGGACGAACAGACGGACAGACAGACGGACAGACAGACAGACGGGCAGATAGACGGACAGACAGACAGACAGACAGACAGACGGACGGACAGACAGACGGACCGACGGACCGATGGACATTTTGAAAGTTGTTCAGAATTCGATCACCAACACAGTGATATGAAAATTTTTTCTCTACGTGCATTATTACCGGTTTTAGAAATGTGCCGATCGAATGCAATATACTCTTCGTTTTGTATTTGCGAAGAGTATAATAATCGGAGTTAATAATCCAAATACGCAATATAATGCTGATGCCTATACAAGAAATATACAAATGTCTATATAAGAAATATACAGATCTATGATATACTCTTACTAATTATACAATTTTTGTGCTTACCAATAATTGAAATATCAAAGACCGTTCCATATTTCTTTATTCTAAAGAAGGAGATGGTTTTGTTGATAAGGATATAATGACGTAATCAGAATATGGGAATTATGAGACGAGAGGTTTTCATATTTACCGTGATTTCAGTGAGTTACTCAGTTACAATGTGCATGCCTGTAACACGTTTAAGAAAAATCAGAAATCAAAAGAAAACAAACAATTGCAGCAGGTAGTGATTTAGATGTTCTACCTATCAACGTTATTCTTTTAACTCGTTACAATTGATTTCAACCGATAAAAAAGAGAAAAGGAATACTTTCCTCTCCTTTGCCGGTATAATATTAGATTTTCTTCCGAAGTTTCATACCCAAACTGAAAACATGACTTAGTGGGAGTATTTGCATATATTTAATGGATGTACCTTGTTCATCAAGTTCACCAAGTTTTATAACAACACTATTTATATGTAGATTTTTGGCTGATATTACAATCAGCTTTCTTATTCCTCCAACATCGTGTTAAATTTTCCATATTATTTTTGCCAGAATTGTTATTTTTCTGTAAGCCATAGAATAATATTAGTCCCAGAGCCAACTAAGGAAAAAAGCTTGGAACTTGAATGACGGTGCAACTTTTATTTAATGATTGATTCTAGTCTTGTTTGATATACTGAACCATAATCCGTGGGGTGCCAGAGTGGCACCCTTGGGCAATTTAAACTATTGAAGGTCAAAGGTCACGAGGGTAAAAAAAGCTGAACCACCCATTTTATTGCGAATTAAGAGAAATAGGTCCACCCAAATCAAATATTTGTAGTAAGATATAATAATATATATTGTATTGTGGAATTAATATTAAAAATAACATAATATACAAGATCACATAAAATGGTAGAATTTTGGTAATTACTAATTTTAATTCCACCGATGCAGAAAAATAGTCGAAGTATATCTGGAAATGTATGATTAGGTGTTTCTATAATAATATATAAATACATATAAAATACAAATGAAAGACAAATAAGTTTTAAATATTCATTTATTTGATAAAACTACAATAGTTAGATAGATGTTTTAATAGAACTTTGTAACGTTATTCAGAGTTAGAAGTGGATATTCCACTCTCACTGTCATTAAATTGAGTTTCCTGAGTCTTCACATTGCAACACAAATCGCCACCTTCACATGCGCAAAATTCTTTACAAGGAAGACCTACATGAGCACAACTGCACCTTGCTGTTGAACATGACTTCTCACTTGAACAGCTACATCTTAAACTCTTCAGCAATTCAGGTGGTGTCAATCCTTTGTTACTTGGAAGTAAAATGGGTACCAAAGAGTGTGTTTGTTCATCCTTTTTCCCTCCATAATCAGTTGGATTGAAGGGTGGAGGAAACGAAGATGCTGCTGCGCTCCATGTGCATGCTTGCAAATGGCATCGTTTTACGTGAAGTTCAAATACCTCTGTTGTCGACGGGAGATTCTTAATTTTAGAAGGGATTTTCTTAGACAACCACACTCTGTATCGAACATCTGTCATGTTGTGAACTTCCTTCTTGTAACCGTAGCAATGTGCAATGAATTTTGTGCATTCTGTTGTACATTGAAGATTCTGCACAACCTAAATGCTTAAGTTCAACACCAGATCTTAAAACTTGTATGGCTTTATTCTTTCCGATGCCAAAAAGTTGTGAAGCAGTATCACAGCCAGTGAGACAATGTACTCCTAATAGTGAGTCTGCTTGGGTTCCTAGATTACTAACTGTTGCCGCTATATCTGAGAGCTTGTCTTTGTCAACAGACTCCATCCACATAGCGCATTCAAGTTTCAGCTTTCGGTAAAAGTCTACAAGTAGAACAAAAACGTCGGTGTCGTCTGATAAAATCTTTATATTGTTTGTTCCATATCTTGGCAAAAAAATGGCCTGTTGTACAATTATAACGTCTGCTTCTTCACGGTGAGTTTGTAAATCAGGGCGTGGAATCACAATTCCAGAATTTTGCAATTCAGTTGGGATTGTATTAATACCAGTAATGACCAACTTGTGTGGAAGAAAACTACTATGTTTTAACAGTTGCTTGCAAATCATGACTGTTAGTTGAATTTTATTGCTTGATTGAGTCAATATACTGTTGAGACTTGCGATAGGTGCGTCTGCTTAGTTCTATGGAAGAACTGTTAACTTCTCTTTTAGATCGAGTTGCACTCTATGGACTGTACTCATAGTACCTATCAACTACAAGGAATGTGTCCTGTTCTACAACATGCTTTATAATCACTGCAATTACATTATCAATGCAAGTTTGTATTGTACCAATCTTTGGGAAATGAACATGCCACATGTCACAATAGAGCACTGAGTTGACCGATTGCCCTTAGATCGCAATAAAATGGGTGGTTCAACTTTTTTGACCTCCGTGACCTTTGACCTTCGATATTTTAAGTTGCCCAAGGGTGCCACTCTGGCACCACACGGATTATGGTTCAGTATATCAAACAATGCTAGAATCAATCATAAAATAAAAATTGTACCCTCATTCAAGGTTACATGGCTCGGCGACGTGACTATATATATTAGTTCTCTCAGCAATATCCAGCATGTATTTTAATTTAAAATTATTTTATTCAATTTATTAAAGATATGATCTATCTGGCTGTATTGGGACGATCGAGTTGTGAAAAATTTCAAGTAATAATTGATTCTGGAAACATTTTCACTAATATTATATTTTTCGATGAATACTTATAATACTTTTTCATCAGAGTTTTAAACTTTATAGTACACAAATCTATCAAGTATTTTAGAAAAAATTCTCGCTAGATACCTTTGCCGATAGTTTTCAGGACCGGTCGTGTAACTTTTGTGCAGAAGGGAATGGCGCTTGATAATTTTAGGCTATCAGAAATATTTCGGTTCCAATAGAAATGGAATCAAATAAACAAGAGATATTAGTTGCTCCGATTGAAATGAGAATATCAAACAACATAACTACCACTGAAATGACCAAAGTGCTGTATAGTAACATGATTCAAACAAGAGATCCCATTGTTCTATTAACTGCTTGTCGCTGTTATGCAAGACTTATGACCTCAGTTATTCGAAGCTATCATTATGAAGTGCCAAATAATTTTTTGCGTCAAAATAAAGCAGAAGGTTGCTTTTATTAATTGTCAAATATAGTGATTCTAAGCATGTGTATAGATTAGTGAATAACAATCATTCACTTTATTTCTTTACAGACAAAAAAAATAGTAAAAGCTTTTTTACGGTAACTTTTTTCTTTTCGAAAATATTCATTGAATTGTTTGAGATGAAAATTAGAGAGAATAAAATTAGCCTTCGTTTTGCATAAATCCGATATTGTTAAAATGAAATCTAACCGTACAATATAAGAAAATAATTTACATTTAAAATAATTCAAAAACATTGCCATTAAGCCAAGTGTAGCTAATAGTTTCCTAAAGTGGATGATTTCGAAAATATTAGCTTATGTGCATTCTTTCGATAGCCTGAATTCTGGTTATGTTAGCAATTAAAATCCTAAAATAAATTTGTCTTTCTTATTGGACAATTCTCATTCTAACATTAGTTTCTACACAGCCCCCTACGGCTATGCAGAATAAACCAGTATCCACATAATCCCTTACGGCTATGAAGATTCAGTTAAAATGAGAACAAAAACCTAAAATGAATTTATTTACATACCTTGTCTGTTGGAAAATTTTTCATTCAAATGGATTACATTTTCATGAAATCTATAATTCTGTTTTTTTGGCAAGGCTTATCCTTTCAAACGTTTTTCTCCCTTATTCTGAGCTCATCAGAAAGGCACAAAGCCACTCACACGATGGTTTATTCTGCATAGCCGTAGGGGCTGTGTAGAGACTAGTGTTAGAATGATAATTGTCCAGTAAGCAAAAAACAAATTGGTTAAAGATTGTAAATTAATAATTTTACAAATAATTTCTATTTTAGTTCTCATAGATAGTTTTTTTTCTGCTGTTTGCAAAATCCTATAAGGAATATTAGTTTATGTGATGTAAGCTCAAAACAGTGAATATCCGAAAACTTTTGGGATTGGACACCAATATAGACATTAATTTACTGAAGTTGTAAGATTTTATTTCTGCTTTCATAATCGATGTAAGTCGCAATGCCAAAAAAAAATACTTTCATAATTTGAGGAGAAAATAACTATTAATTCGATTGTTTACTCTTCTTTCCTACATTGAAAATTGCTGTCCCCATTAGTTGGTCTGTATGTACGGGAACACTTTATAGGTCCCACTCCTTAGCGGCTCATTTTAACTTCTGTTTAATTTGTTCATCTACGATCAGACAAGAACCTTGTGAATTTCATAATGATCACCAAATAGTTTAATTATTAATAAAAATTACTTAACACCGCACAGCCTTTCGAATTTTCGCGAACCATTACTCTCGTCCTTGGTCTCTGAGTCATCTACTGGATAAATAATAATTAATAATATAGTAAGTAAATAAATAATTTTGTCCACGACTATTAAATAATATACTCATTATGTACGTGTTTCCTCAGTGTTAATGCTATCCATTAATCCCTACAGTGAATAATGATTTCATTATTCACTGATTGCAGTGAATAATGAGGACAGTCAGTTGTTTATAAGAAATGACATTAGTGACTTTTTACTAAAAATTTAAAATATCATAATTGCAGCAAGCAAAATACAAGTGTTGTCTCTCTAAGGTTTCTGGGAAGCACTCAAATGGTACATTCCGAAGAGGTACTTTAATGAACACTCCAAAACTACATTAGTATTTTTTTTTCAAAGCATTATCTATTAGCAACACGCGGCAATCCCCAACATTGTTTTTGAAATCATTTAGCTACGTGCCTACAAACTGTATTATTTTATTAGTAAGCCATGACAATGTGTCAAAGCGTAATTCTGTAATTGATTTGAAATGTCAAAATTTATGTCATTTCAACGCCAACGTTACTCACAATAATTTTGCGTATTAGGTACTCAAAAGGAGTAGTATAATTAAATAAATGGATACTGACAGTGAAAACGAGATTTCTTTGACACCGCCAGAGATAAAGGAAGCTGCAGAAATCGCCTCTTTGAACTTGTTGCCCGAAATATCAAGAAAATTGTATATTATGACATATGAGTCTTTCCTAAATAGGAGAAATCAAATGAATATGAATGAAATAAATATTAAATATTTAATAGTCGTGGACAAAGTATAGTATTCTACTCGCATATAATGACTATTATTCACTCTAGTGATTTACGACACGCCTGCGGCTCGTATCGTAAACTTCACCATCGTGAATAATAGCCAACATTATATGCTCGTTGAATAATATACTATTACAAAATGAAAAGATACGCTTTTAAACATAAACTGAATCTGTTGAAAAATGTACTAAAAGGAAGAAATAGAGAGAAACAACCACCTTTTACCTGAAATACATGCACTCTGCCTTCCATTCATCTCTGGCGATTAGTTACTACGTTTTCATACCAACATTGCCAACAACTTAAAGAGGATTCTAAAAAAAAATGTAACATTTTAAAGGAGGGTCAATAAGGCCTGATCTCATGCTCCTTTTAATTTGAAAAAGAATCATTGGAAACTCAATTGTAAACATAAATATACCTTTTTAAAAAGATACCAGCCTAAACGGAGATATTTCACCCTCTCCAAGTGATTTTCATGAAATCAGGCCTTATCGACTATTCTCCTTTCGCAGTGAATTTCCAAAACAGACAATAAAATATGGAAAATTTACAAATTCCATATCCCTTAGGCTATGTAATAAAAGTTGACGTTCAAAGTTTAAATATTCCAATAACTTAACCCTTTATTCCTATTTTGCAGATTCGGAAAAATGATTTCACTGTCAAGAGGGAAGGAAATGTTCCTCGAAATGTAACAAATAATAGCAGAAAGGACTGGGTAGTAGTCAATAATCCTTAGTGAACATTGATATTTTTAAACTGTAGGATATAAATAATGTATTATGTGGCAAATATGACAAGGAGTGAACTGGAACATGAAGTGTGTGGAGAAATGCTCATGTCTGCTGGAGGATACATAGCAGCAGCCATTACATTGTTCTTTATTGGATTTTTTGGATTTTCCTTGAATCTGTGTGTGATAATTCTGATGTGGAAAGATAAACAGGTAATTATTTCGTACCACTTTTTCCAGCGGCTCTTATAACGGGTTATTTAGTAAATTGTATCGTTATAATAGTACCATTTTTAATTACTCTTTGCCTATATGGTTTCTATACATGGATTAATATAATAAGTAATATAACTATAGTAGAGCCAATAAGTCTAGTCAATAGAGGCCAGGGGCGTGAGGATTTACCAATTTCGTAGAACGAATTTTTTTTCACAAAAAAAAATTGAGCGCAAAACCAGTAGGGTCAGACGGCGAAAAAAATGAGGCCAAGAAATCCGAGGCCCACATGTGGCTGTAAAGCATCTAATCACTGTTACTCTGCGGAAAAAATCCTTGCTATTATTGTGGTCAGCATGGGAGTCCAGTTTTTTACGGTGATCTTGTATATAAATATTTTGATATCTCTGGCAGAGTATGAAATTTCCGGGTCAGTCTGTTATACTATTCCAATTCCAAATCCAATTCCAAAGCAGTGTTGATACCTCTAGAATATTTTATTGTTTAATTTTTGTTCAGTCTGTGCAGTGAGCGAGGGAAAATTTTTATTGTTAACAATTATACTTGTGTCGTCGGCAAACAATGCGAAGTACAATTTTGAAAAATTAAAGACCAGGTCGTTTATATATACAGCGACCCATTTTGAATGGAAATACCCCTGTGAAAAATGTGTCTATTATCTAGTTTTAACGGCCATCGAAAACTCTACTACATGATAAAAATTTAGAGATTTTCAATTTTCAAGACCTACTATTTTTATGAAATCTAACTATGCCACTGGATTCAGAAACATCTTAAATGAGCAAATCCAAAATTTCGTGAAAGAATATTAAATAATGACAGATTTATGACAAAATTAATGTAGGTTATATTTTATAATAACTTATACATGATTTTTTCTAAAAATCTCAGTTCCCATGAAAAATAAACAATAGAAAGATAAATTAAGTGGATACTTTTAATAAATATTGTCTTTTAAAGAAACTTAATCATGTTTGACTTAAGAACATGTATGAATAATTGAAAGTAATAATAATTAGGTATTTAATAAACAAAATAATAACACATTACAGCATTACACTAAAACTAAAACACGATAATACAATTCATCTTAAATTTTTGTAGCCTCTACCCGGTCGCCGATTATTTCGATGCCCTTGGCGAATCGTTTTTAATATTCTTTACGACATTCTCTAAATGTTGCCGGATAACTTCTACATAAGCTTATCTTATTCTTGCACACAAACCTTTTCTATTACTCCACTTAAGTCCAGAGATCGGAGTGGCCATCCAATTAACGGGCTACCTCGACCTATCCATCGATTAGGAAAGTTAGCATTAAGCCATCTGGTAACCACTCTGGCATTATGGCTAGGGCTGCCATCTAACTGAAAGTGTGGATTTGCTCTTTCCTGTATTGAAAGTTCATGTAGCATATTCCAAAATTCGTTTATTAGGAACGGTAAAAACTGCATGTTATTCATATTACCTACAAAAAAGAAAGGACCAATGATTGTTTCATTGAGTAGCCCACACCAAACATTAACTTTTTGGGAATATTGTCTTTTACAATTAATGACACTCTGGGTTTTGTGTAGCCCAAAACCTACAATTTTGTGACGATACCACCCAATTTGTGGTGAAAGATGCCTCATCGCTGAATTAAGTAGTTTTCAAAAAATTTCTGTTATTAAGATACTCTCCTTGAGCCCACAAGCAAAATTCCATCCGTGTTTCATCATCACCAGGTTCCAACGTATGTAAAATCTTGATTTTGAATGGGTTTACCTTATTCTTTTTAACGCATCGGCGAATAATTTCTCTAGGTAAATTCAAATCTAAGCTAGCTACTCTTACTCTGCGGTTTGGATTGTTGTTAAAATAATTTAAAACGGTACATGATTCTCGTACATTATTCGTTCTTATAATACGCCTTGTCACAGAGCCACACTCATTAAAAATTTTGTTTATTTTAGAAAATATTATTGATCGATATTATAATTTCAATAACAATATACTCTGAGTATATGCGTATTTTAAAGATTTGACGTTTGACTTTAAAATTTGTTTTCCATGGCACCCTATTATTATCTATCATTACTAAATAAAAATATAATATTTATTAAAACTATCCACTTAATTTATCTTTCTATTGTTCATTTTTCATGGGCTACTTCGATTTTTAGAAAAAATCTTGTAAAAGATATCATAAAATATTACCTACATTAATTTTGGCATAAATCTGTCATTATTTAATATTTTTTTACGATGGCTATATCTTTCAAAAGAAGCCCGTTAAAATCAGATAATAGAGACATTTTCTACAGATGTGTTTCCATTCCAAATGGGTCAGACTGTATATGTCAAGAGAATTAGATCCAATATTGTTCCTTGCGGGACACCACAATTTGTCTAAGCATATTGTTAGTATGATCAGTTATTTCTACGTACATTTTGCGATCTGTCAAATATGACGCAAACCATCGAAGAGGGAAGACCCCTTATAGAATAAAATTGAAATTTTCACTTAAATCAAAAACTAAAAATCAGTTCCAAACCACTTAATTAATTTCTTCGAACATCAATATTCTTCGACTATTTATAAAGATTTTGACTGGGTATTACTCAAATTAATTTTCGGTCTCCAAATATTTGATTATTGATATGAAAGTCATATTAAATCTTGTTTTCCTCGTTATAACTGATTATTATGCTCTCTAGAATATATTGTAAGGATGTTATTTTGTATACTATTCACAGCTTGATTCAAATCAGTTTACATTTGCAAGGCTGACATAATAAAATAAATTAGTATTTAAATCATGCCAACTTCTATACCATTATATGTTGATGCTCAGCAATTAAATCTTATCTTATAATCTCTTTAATGTCTACTTTCGAAGGTACAAGAGGCAACTAAACATTTTACGTAAAATATTTAGAGAATGCCTTCCTAGTGTGCAGAATTATATTCTGATTTTCTGCCAAGCTACGGAAAAAAACATGATTATACATTTCCTTTTTACTTTTGCTGAATATTTGAGTGTTCCAATACATTTTTAAAAAACCCAGGTTTCCAAAAAAAAGAGGTTGTGAAATGGCGACCTAGACCATGACTCCTTATGTATTTTTGGGTGCCGAAACTGAATTTTCAATTGAAAAAAATTTCTACCGCGATGTTTCGAGTAAATCCCAGTTTTTACTGTCAAAACTATACTTTGGCAATAAAAACCTGAATTTACTCGAAATATACGAGGTAGAAAATTTTTTAAATTGAGGCTTCGGTTTCAGCACCTTTTTAGGTGATGTATTTTTATACATAAGGAGTCAGGGTCTAGGTCGCCATTTTACAACCTCTTACTTCCCTCGCATACCAAAGGGAAACTACTTGACGGAGAACAGTCAAATTTGGTAGATAGCTCACACTACTGTCAGCGATCAAATGGTTAAACTTTCAGTGGAAAATATACAGGGTGGACCAGCTAATGGGACTAAATGATGCAACAAATTTTTCTTTGCTCAAATTTTAAATTTCCACGTTTCATGACATTCTACGCCTATTTCAGAAAAACAAAATTTTGAAAATTTGTTTTACCAACATTTTTGAAAAAATTTTTACCACTAAAACACATGGAATTTTTTTCTCTTTGTTCAAATTACACGTTCCAAGTTTCATGGTATCTTAAACCTATTTAAAAAAAAAAAATTACAAAATTCTTTTGAAAAATTTTTTAATCTTTTTCTATCACTACTATAGAATAGATGAAACAATGTTTTTGCTCGAATTTAAAATTTTCACATTTAATGGCATTCTAAACCAATTTCATGGAACATTTCTTTTCCAGTTTGGAAAAATTTTTTACCACTAGAATAGATGGAAAAAGAGTTTTTTGCTAAAATTTAATATTTTCACGTTTCGTGGCATTCTAAACATATTAAAAAAAAATAGAGGAAATCTGTAATCTTTAACCTCTACTATAGAACAGATGATTTTTTTTTGCTCAAATTTAAAATTTCCATGTTTCATGACATTTTAAATCTATTTTAGAAATAATAATAATTTAGGAAAAATGTTTACCACTAGAATAGGCGGAAAAAAATGTTTTGCTCAAATTTAAAATTTCCGCGTTTCATGGCATTCTAAATCTATTTAAAAATAAGTTTTGAAAATTTTTTTTTACCACTACTATAGAATAGATGGAAATTTTTCTTTGCTCCAATTTAAAATTTCCACGTTTCGTGACATTGTAAGCCTATTTCAGAAGAAAAACATTTTGAAAATTTTTTTACCAACATTTTTGAAACACTTTTTACCACTAGAATAGATGGAAAAACATTTTTTGTCAAAATTTAAAATTTCCACGTTTCATCACATTCTAAGACTATTCCAAAAATTTTTGAAAATAAAAAAAAAATTGTAAATTTTTGAACACCGCAAAATACAAAATAGATGACGGCAAAAAATTGTTTTTGCTCAAATTTAAGATATTCTCGTTTCATGGCATTCTAAACCTATTCAAGAAAAATGAAAAAAAAAATTTAATACAAAACAAAATTGTTGGAAATATTTTTGTAACTACTATAGAATAGATGATGAAAAAAATGTTTACCACTAGATACATGAAAGAAAATTTTGTTTACTCAAAAAAATTTTCACGTTTCATAACATTCTAAATCTATTTGAGAAAGAAAAATTGATTTTTTTACTACTACCATGTTTCTACTAAACTAGGTGAATGTGGAACTGAAAATGTGACAGATGGCAATAACATCTGGCATATGCACCTATTACAGTTTTATTGAAAAATGTACAGGGTGGTCATCCCAAGAAATAATTCAACCATGGTGGACATTTGTAAAGGTATTTGCGCAAGCCTTAAATATTTGGCGCTTGTTATTTACTATTAAATTTTTACTGTCGGATGACCACTCTGTATATTCTTTTGACCAAAAGTTATTAGGTTTTCTTTGTATTAATAGTGATAACTATATTCCGATTATTGTTCTCTATGTTGTTTCGTAATTAATAATTTTTTGGAGTGACCGCCATGCACAAATAAACAGGGAAGTTCTGTGTAAACACCTTTACCAATTTTTTTTTGTAAACCTGCGTAATCTTTAAAATAAATTATTTAATTACCACGTATTATTTATTCTTTTGCCTCTCAGTAAATTGTTCAGAAAAATACTTTTAGATTCGGTGTTCTACAGTTAACACCTTAACCTTTGCTGAAAAGTTTTATTTCTTAAAAATGTCAGCTCAATGCAACTTTCATTTAGAATGAAGACAAAAGTCATTGAGCCAAAGCTCCTGGACTTTATATCAGACTTTAGATGAAAATCTAATGTTAGGAAATCATATTTTCCACAGCCTTTTACAACTGTTCAATTTCACCTCTGCAGATTGCAATGATCCCATTTCTCACACCAATTGTAATGTTTCTAGTTCTTTTGAAATCAAAGGTAAACTGCATAAAAAGATTTATTAAAAAAATGACAACAACATTAACTCAAAAACTGTCATAATAATCCCCCACTGACATTCCCTCTTTTCTTCTCTATCTCTGCTCTACATTCTAACTTGAATACTCCGGACTTATTCTGATTGCCACGTAACAATACGATCCACAAATAGGCTAATTCTTATGATAGAATTATTGAACAAAATCAAATCCTTATAAGGGTTAGTTTGTAAGGGGAGAAAACAAGTATGTCTATAAAAAATCACGAAATTTTGCATATTTATTCATTTTGTAAAGATAACACAGGCACGCACACACACATAAAAATGTTTTTCCAATGGATTGATGGATTTTGATCTCAGTCTGAATTATGCAAGAAAAATATAAGTTTCATGTTTCAGTTTTTCGCTAGATACCCAAAAACCACTCTTGAGGCCACCCAAAAATGTTTTTGGGTAGCTAGCGAAAATCTGAACCATTAAACTTATATTCTTGATGCAAAACTCTTTTTTAGGAGGTCAAAATTCGTGCAAAATTCACAATCTATAACAGTTTGCCCAAGTCGGTGCAGACCATCAAAGTTATGTATAACGACTTGTGGTAAACATCAAAGCAGTGGAAGCTCCTTCTGCTCTTGGCTCCACTGTGCGCCTACTTCTAGAAAATAATTGAAATTATATTCAAATTAACTCATTAATGTTAAGTGTGGTCAATCGTTTCAGTTATGGACCCCCTTGAATATCATCCTTTTCAATCTGGTGTGCAGTGACTTTGCTGTATCAATTTTTGGTAATCCATGGACATTCATATCCGCCCTCTCCCATAGATGGGTCTTCGGAAAGACGGTGTGCAAGATGTATGGATTTTTTATGGCACTCTTAGGTGAGTAAACATACTTTTAAACAACTAAATCAGTACGGCTATATAAGAATATTTATTTTACTTTCATATCCACATGGGGTGGAAGTATAATAATTGTAAATAAAAAATTTAAAAAATCATGTTATTGAAATATGTTTAGAATGTAACTTTGGTAGTGCTCACGTTAACTCCGGAATGCTATAAGATATTAACTTAAAATTTGGTAAACGTTTGTACTATAACGAGACATGGAACTAGATTGTTTTGAACTTATGGGAGAATATGTAAAGCAAACTAGTAAGAGCTCAAAAACTTGGGATTTGGTATATATACTCTAAGCCAAGGTCTCAAATTAATTCATGACATGTGTCACCACCTCCACTCCATTATAAAAGGCGTTAAGAAAATGAAATTGAAGTTGACTGTGCGGATGTATTATAATGACATCTGGAACTAGAATATATTTTGAGCTGACTTCGGAAAAGAGTTGGGGGTTAGTAGGGGTAAATAAGTAAAGAAGCCAGTAAGATGCCAGAAACTTGAGATTTTGTTCATACACTAGAAGCCAAGGTTCCAAGTTCTTTCATGACATGCGCCACACCCACCACTACCTCCAACATGCCCACTTCATTTATTAAAGAACTTAGCAAAATAAAATTGTGTACTAGTACGTGTATGAGAACGAAAGGTCTCAAAAAATTTCTTCGTCTCCCCCCTCCCCCCATTACCACTTTGGGGCAAACCGTTTCAAATATCGTATTATTAAAATTTTATGAGCAAGGTTTTCGATTCAAGAGACTTTGATGGAAAATGTGGATGTGAAAGTAGAGATTCCTTAGGCAACGGTTTGTTCCCAATTGCGATTCTGCTTACGTAGCTGCTCCTCTAATATTCAATAATGCTCCCTACTTATTAATCTGAAGTTTTATGGTAACTAACTATTTACATCTATAAAGAAGCTCATTGAAAATATTGTAAGGTTCTTTACATAAAAGAGTTTAAAGGAAACAATATGACCTAAATAAAGGAACACTCTTGCAATATAATAGCCCTAATATTATAAGTCGATCAAATTACATTTCATTTTTAACAAAAGACAGTGACTAAAAGAGCCAAGCAAGTACAAGGCGAGCCATCTGTGAATAATGCAGTGCACTGTGAATAATGCTTTACATAACATATTATACATAACTGTAAAACTACACTTCTATCGAGGACATTTCGCTTAATATAAATAGCACAAAAAAAACTATTTATGCAAAAATTGTGCCACTTTGAGAGCTATGGCGGAAAATCTCCAAAAAGCGGAATGTATCTAATATAGTGCAATGTTTTTTGCAAAATGGACTCTTTTAACGAGGCATTATCTAATTTTTTTGAAAATTGCTGGATTTAGAGATTTACACTTCATGGTGTTAAAGAAATGAATGAAATAGATAGGAAATAGTGATATTAAATACAATATTTTTCCCGTTTTTCAATGATCACATGACATGCGTATTGAACAAACATTAGCACTAAGCAAGTAATTATAAAAACATTTTTATAAATTAATTAATTTTTTTCTTTAAATAACATCATGTTTGCCATAAATAAGCACGATGAAACAAACTACAAAAAATTCCAATAAGTTATTTCAATTTTTGCTATAAAATACAATAATTAAGAGAAATTTGGTAAATTCGTATTACAAAACCAGTCGTTCTTTGCCATCATAATACTCAGTAATCTATTACTTCCACATCCACGTAGTGAATTTGAAGTATAGTAATCGTAGAAAGAAATTCAATTTTGTTTTTCTTAAAATAAGTTTAGAATGTCATGAAACGTCCAGATTTTAAATTTGAGGGAAAAAAAATTTTGTCTGTTTGCCGGTCCGTCTATAACTTTTTTTGTTCGTACTGTTTCTCCGGAACGGTTTAAGATATTGACTTAAAATTTTGTACACCTATATACCATAATGAGGTCTGGAACTGGATTGTTTTTGAAGATATCAGGTGAAGGGTTGGGGGGTAAATAGGGGTAAATGGGGGAAAATATGTAAAGCAAGCTGGTAAGAGTACAGAAACTTGAAGCCTAGGCCTCAAATTTTTTTGTAATATTTTCATCCCCTCACCGCCTCCCCAGTCCATTATTAAAGGGGTTGATAAAACAAAATTGAGATAATCACTTGAAATTTGGTACACGTATATATTATAATGACATGAGAAACTAGATTATATTTTGGGATTATTTTCATGAAGGGTTGCGGGTTAAAGCAAGCTGATAAGAGTACAGAAACTTGAAATTCGGTGTAGGTATGCAGTAGAAGCCAAGTTCTCAGAATTTTTTATAATATTTTTCAACCCCCACCACCCCTACTCCATTATTGAAGGGGTTGGTAAAATAAAATTTAGATATTCACTTGAAATCTATTACGACATCTGGAACTAGGTTATATTTCCAGATGATTTCGTTGAAGTGTTGAGGGTTAAATAGGAGTAGATAGGGGAAAATAAGTAAAGCAAGCTAATAAGAGTACAGAAATTTGGGATTTGGTGTACACACTAGAAGCGGAGGCTTCAGGTTTTTAAAAATATTTTCCATCCCCCCACCACCCCCACCCAAATTAAATTTAAATTTCACTTGAAATTTGGTACACGTATGTATTTTAACGACATCTGAAACTAGATTGTATTTTGACATGATTGCGTTAAAGGAGTGGGGGGTAAATAGGGAAAAATAAGTAAAGCAAGCTGGCAAGAGTACAAAAACTTGAAGTTCGTTGTATGTCCGAGAAGTCAAGGCCTCAGATTTTTAATAACATTTTTCAACCCCCCACCGCCCTTACTCCATTATTAAAGGGGTTGATAAAATTGAGATATTGTATGTATTATAACGAAATCTGAAACTGAATTGTATTTTGAGATGATTCCGTTGAAAGGTTGGGGGTTAAATAGGAGAAAATAGGTAAATCAAGTTGGAAAGAGTACAGAAAATTGGAAGTTGGTGTATATACTAGAAACCCAGGCCTCAGATATCTTTCTAATATTTTTCCAACCCCACCACCTCCACTCCATTATTAATGGGATTGATAACATAAAACTGAGATATTCACTTGAAAGTACACGCTTATGCATTGTAATGACATCTGATTGAGGTGATTCCATTAAAGGGGTGGGAGAACATCTGCCCCAAATATTATTAAAATTATATGACCAATAATTTTCACATACTACTACTATTTTGAGAAATAGAAACAACGTTATTTTGTGTGCTTTATTCATTTTTGGGTATTATTTTGTTTTTGTTGTCTGGATTTATTTTATTTTCTTTAATTGTGTTAAGTTTTATTATAGTAAAGATTGAAACAGCGTTTTGATTTTTTTTCTTATTCATTTATTTTGTTGTTTCTCCATACGATTCTTAATAAACATTTTATAATTAATTTATAAAATTATTTTTATAATAACTTGCTTGATTCTAATGGATAAATAATGTCATGTTGTATATCATTGAAACGGAAGAAAAATACTGTATTTAATGCCCGCCTGTTTAATTTTTTTAACACCCTGAAGAGTAAACCTTTAAAAAAATTTAGATAATTTCTCGTTAAAAAACGATTTTTTTGGAGAAAGAATTTCTTTGCATGTTTTGATCAATGAACCAATGTTGTTGTACTTATATCACTTTCTGGATAAAATAACTTGAGGAGTGTACACATTTGGATTAACCAATGCATTTTTGTATTCATTTCCTTAGTTTACTCGAGAATTAATACAGCACGCATCCAATTATGTATGCTCTGGAAATATCCGGTATCATACCAACTTTAGATTTGTTGAAGTTAGGTATGATATCGGATATTTCCAGAGAAATTTATTGATAGAGAAATTAATATATAGAAGATGGCGGTATCAAGTTAACTCATTAAAATTAAATTGGATTTTAGTAATAGCTATGGGGGTTATTAATTCTAGTGTGTGAGTTTCATACGGAGGAAAAGCTTTATGCGTTTATTGAAGGAAAACTTTACCGATATTAATTATATCAGAGAGAGAGAGCAGGTGGAATACATAAAAATACTTGTTCCTAAATCACCAAAATGAATAATTGACATTTTAAAGTAGTCAAGTTACCAAACAGTTTAATCTCGGAAAAGAAGAACGGCTGAACTTCGGCAGATGATATTGTCAAGGTATATAATTTCTGCAAAAATATTTGCATTTCTATAGGGAGCATCATTGAAAATCTGAGTGTTTAATACTGAAAATTTGGCTTTTTTCTAATAGTTTGGGAAATATTTAGCGAACAAAGAAAAAGTTGCTTAAACTCTTTATTAAATAGGATAGATAATATTAGAATAAAAATAAAGATTACCCTATAAGATTTTTTGAACAGTTTTTGGATAAAATTTATCTTGCGCAAGAAGTCCCATCTTTGGTGGAAAACTCAATATTTACAATTATCGATGAACTGCAGATTTAATTGTTTTAGGGATTTCATCCATAACAACGTTAACAGTACTGGCTTTTGAAAGGTACATGATAGTATCACGACCATTTAGAAATCGCGGCCTGACCCGCACAGGAGCTGTTTACCTCGTAATAGGGATTTGGGTATACTCATTGGCATTAACTATTCCTCCTTTGGTGGGATGGGGTAAATATGTACACGAAGCTGCAAATATCAGGTATGTTATATATACATCTTATCTTAAAACCGTCAACTCTGTGTAAGAAACAGCATATAGCAGAAGGAAATGAATGAATGCAGAGTATTCACTTTTTATTACACACATTCTTATTTAGAATTAACTGAAAATTTTTATTTATTAAGGTTATGTTTTTCTAGCATTACAATAAAATTTCGAACAGATAATCATACATGAGACGTCTATTCCATATCTACTTAACCCAATGACAAAAGTCACATAGTTTTTAAAACAATTTAACATAGTTTTAATAATAATGTATAGATATAATTCTATACAAATGTGCTATTTATAGATGTTAAGAACTGTATAATGTTTCCAGGCTAAATATTTATTTAGACGACCAAAAAAACAACAAATTGTTTAATATTTAACGACCACATTAAAATATGCCATCAAGTCGTAGAGAAATATATTTTTTTAAAGTACTTTTTAAAGATACTTTTTATTGAATTTAACAATGCATTTTTTATTCGTTTATTTTATCCATTTTTGCAACGACTGTTCTGCTTCTCAGACAGATTTCTTAGATACTATTGAAACAGGACTAAGTGATTTTCCTGAAAAAGAGAAAGGCATTCAATTTGAATTCGATAACGATGAAATCAGCGACACCAAAAAGTAGTATGATGTGATTTAATCTCGGATTTAAATAATGTAAATTGTGCTTATTTCTTTTAATATTAACATTGAAAATGTTAATGTACGTATAGCGTATAGGACAATAGTTACGAGCTTTTTTTAAGGCCATCGGTATGAAAGTATCAAGGTCAGATGATGGAAAACTGAGCGAGAGCTTGTTATTATGTGGAAAGCGATGTCGGTAGTCGGTCAGCGTCGATCAATATTGCAGCGCCTGTTCAAGAATAGGCGATACGGAGAGAGCAAATTTTGTAGCATCGAGCCGGGGTGCATTAGTGCTGCTGCGGGGGATGAATAAAGATGCGTAATACCATTTGTCTCACTATTTATTTCTTGCCTTAATCAGGCGTACGGTTGGCGCATAGGTAATGTTCTCACTTACGGTGCGAAAGGTCCCGGGTTCAAACTCCTATGCCTACTGAATTTTCTTTCTTTAATTTTGTGACGATTAATATATTTTTCACAAATTCTTTTCTATGATTTCTTTAGGTTAGGTTAGTAGGTTTTTATTCTGATAACTAACTGTTAATAATTATTAGCGCCGCAGGCAGTATTAGACGTAATACTGAGTAAGTGTTCGCGGGGAACATGAACAAGTTATAATGCAGTTCTGATCAGCGCTAATCGTAGTTGCTATGGATTCACAAAGTTTGACAAATAGCGAATATTTATTTATGTAAAAAGTACCTAAAATCATGTTTCTTGGGACGGATCGTAGCTGTTTCCGGACTCGGCTTAGCCTCGTCAGGAATAAGTTTATGTTTTATGTATGGTGTTATCATTTCCAATGTCCAGATGGTTGCAAAATCTGTGAATTATTCTTTATTCTCTAACATTGGTCTACTTCCTCTACTAAGACCAATCACCGACACCAGGAGACTAGTTACATAGCAGATATACCATCCTTCGGAGGGGATGTAAAGCAGTAGGTAGTAGTCTTGTCTATTAAATGTTAGGCCAGTAAAAATTCCTAATCCTCTATAGAGAAAAGGGTCAGCAAAATTGGGGGTAGCTCCGTCTCCCAACATTGGTGCTAGGCCTCAGTAGCGGAAATAGCCCGTCGTTAAATAAGTAAAAAAATCCTACATAATTACTACCACATCCACGTAGTGGAGTGGAAGTATACTGCCGTCCTAAGACAAAAAGACGTATCTCAAGTTTTGGCCGAAATGCATGTTTTATACCTTAGGATAGCTGGAGCTATTTTCTATATATTTCCATAGCGAAATAAACGTATTTCAATTGTTAAGTATTTTTAAAGTGCTAACAAATTTTGACGTATTTCAAAAAATATGAGAATACCTAATCGATTATATATCAATTCCTTGACCAATTAGACGTATCTCATTGTAAAAAAAACTAGTAACCTAATTAATATAAATTCATAACTACACCATTATTAACCTCTACATTAGTACTATTGCAAAAAAATGTTAGTAAATATTTGTTAGTAAAATCTTTCGAAAATTCGAAACATGCCTATATCTCAAAACAGTGAAACCTTGAGATACGTGTTTTTGGCTTAGGAGGGCAGTATAGTAATCGTAAAATGGTTTCCAATTTTTTTTTTTTTGTTGAAATAGGGTTAAAATGTCACAGAACAGTGAGATTTTAAATTTGAGCGAGAAGAATTTTCTGTTAGTCGGTCTGTCTGTCTGTCGGTCGGTCGTAAGGTCTGTAACTTCACATGCAAGTTTTCTCAGGAACGATTAAAAATATTGACTTGAAATTTGGCACATATATGTACTATGATGAGATCTGGAACTATATTATATTTTGCACTAGTTCCGGCAAAGGGTTGGGGGTTATCTAAAGGTAAATAAGGGAAAATAAGTAAAACAAGGTGGTAGCAGTGCAGCAACTTGGGATTTGGTGTACATACTCTAGTATGTACACCAAATCCCAAGTTGCTGCACTGTTGCCACCTTGTTTTACTTATTTTCCCTTATTTACCTCTAGATAACCCCCAACCCTTTGCCGGAATTAGTGCAAAATATAATATAGTTCCAGATTAATCTTTCTAATAATAGAGTAGGGGTAGTTGGGGGTGTGGAAAATATTATAAAAAATTCTGAGGCCTTGGCTTAGAAGCTAAGGCCTCAGAATTTTTTGTAATATTTTCCACACCCCCCAACTACCCCTACTCTATTATTAGAAGGATTAATAAAATAAAATTGAGACGATCACTTGAAATTTGATATACGTATGTGTTATAACGACAATTAAAATTATAGATGATTCAGTTAAAGGGTTGGGGGTTAAATAGGGATAAATAGGGAAAAATAAGTAAAGCAAGCTGATAAATGAACTTAGGATTTGTTGTATCTACTGGCAGTCAGGGCCTCAGATTTTTTTATAACATTTTCAACCCATCCACCATGTTTAAAGGAGCTCATGAAATAAAATTGCGATATTGACTTGAAATTTGGTGCACGTATGTGTTATAAAGACATTTCAAACTAGGTTATATTATGATATGTTTCCGTTGAGAGGGTGGAGGTAAGTAAAGGTAAATAGGAGAAAATAACTAAAGCATCCTGGTGTACAGAACCTTGGAATTTGGCATACATACTAGAAGCCAAGGCCTTGGACCTCTTTATAAAATTTTCAGTTTCCCACCACCTCCACTCCATTATTAAGGGGGTTGATAAAATAAAATTGAGATATTCGCTTGAAATTTGGTACATGTATCTATTTTAATGGCATCTGAGTGAGATGATTCCATGGAAGGGGTGGGGGAGGTAATTAGAGAAGAATAAGTAAAGCAAGCTAATAATAGTTCAAAAACTTCATTGGCGTATATTCTAGAAGCCAACGCCTTAAATTTTCTTATGACGTCTGTGTGAAATGTTGCATTATTAAAATTCTATAACCAATGATTTCCACACAATAGAGTGCAAATATTGGGAAGATGTTTTCCTTTAAAGAGACTTGAGTGGGAAATCTTGATGTGGAAGTAGTGATTCCTCAGGCAGCGTTTTTTTACTGAATATTAACTGCACCATTAAAAATGATAATAAAATCTTTTAATGTTGAACTTACATGCTAACGTATATATATATAAGTTATAATAAAATAAATTACACGTGAAATAATTCAAAAAGTGACAAATACACTAAAATACCTGAAAAATTATTTCTCTTAGTATTTTTCGTCAATGTTATGGTTATATTACCGACGAAATAATTTAAAGAGTCTAAATCTGTAGGGAGAAATGAATAATTTAAAACAGAAATTTTCGACACGTTAAAAAAAAGAACAGTATCAAATACATAAACCATTCGGGTGCACGAAATTCTCGAAGGGCAGGAGTGGCAGTAATTAGTGTCTATTGTTTATAATGTTGTATATATATGATATTATTAATTAGCTCCCAATAATTGATGGTCATAAAGAATTCACCTATATAAGTTTCGTGTCTAAAAATTTAACAGCTAATATATAAATAAC
Source organism: Stenurella melanura (assembly GCA_963583905.1). Taxonomy (NCBI): domain Eukaryota; kingdom Metazoa; phylum Arthropoda; class Insecta; order Coleoptera; family Cerambycidae; genus Stenurella; species Stenurella melanura. The sequence goes on along the minus strand of OY757314.1, from coordinate 30,298,849 downwards.
ATAAATGCAAGAAAAAACGATATTTTAACTTCCAATTAACATAAGAGAATATTTCTTATTATGAATTATTTTCTTATGTAGCTACTTTTCTATTATGTTCAAACTTTTCACTTTTGAACAAAAACGCAAAATACAAGTATTTGAAGAAATTTATGTAAAAATAATTAAATTATAAAAAAAGTTGAATTGAACAAAAAATAAAGCGTCATTAAGAACAATGAAAAAACCTTTAATAATGAAGAGTTTTACCATAAAACATTTTGTGGTTTTTTGGGCGTTCAAATAAATACTCATGAATATTCTCAACATCTAGATAAAGCACATTTTGGCTCTATACGTAACATCACATCACGTCATCACATCTAATTCGAAAACAATCGATTGTCCCATTAAAAAATGACAAGCGTATGCTATGGGCTGGGCCACCAGACATTTTAGTTGCTCTGGTCACAAATTACTCGAAAATAACTATATATTTCTGGTTTCCTTTTAACATAATAACTTATATTACTATAGTAATGAAAAAGAATTTGCTATGGGATTTAAAAACAGAACAGTGGAAATGCAAAGTAGAAAATCTATTTTTGACAATTAAAAACTCCAATCCTTGCATTCTACAGAGAGAAATAGATTCATTTGTAGGATTAATTTTATAAAAATTTCAGATAGGTATGTTTAATTTTACAGTAGTTCCTTGTTCTCTAGGGTTGTCAATAATACAAGTATTAAAAATTGATATTTTATCTAGGTTCCAATTTTTTTATTGTTTTGTAAATACTTCATTTTAGATCCTTTCATTTTCTGGTCGTATGGGAATATATAGGTTATTGAATAATGGAAATACTGAAAATTATTATTTACAGATACAGGTTTTCTATTTTGATCTTTCATAGATTACTTTTGGTTGACAAAATCCTAGAAAAAATTTTTATTAAAGAAACAAACAAAATAAGCAAACAAAAAATAATTATGTCATTGTTATTTCGATTACTTAACGTAACCTTACTTTCCTTTTAAACACTTACACTCTCAAAATTCGCCAGCAGGCCCTGAGGCTGACTTTCTCCACTAAAACCAGATACCTCATCTATACGACTTTAATGATCTTGAATTTCAAACAAGTCATTAAATTAGAAAAACCTTGGGTGTTAAAGTGGATTTAGTGTACGGAGCTGGAGTAAAGTTCCTATAAAAATGTGTTTATCAATGTCTACGAGGCTATGGTTCTCTAAAGATTACGAGTACAACAATAATATCGGTTTTTCATCAAAATGTATAAACGAAAAAGCTACAAGAGGATATGACAATAAAAAAATTAGAAACTAATAAATATGTATACTCCTACGAAAGCGAAAAGAAGACAAACTATTAGGCCTTATTACTACCAAATAATAATTTTCAATGTATGCCTTCAAATAGCGTTTATTAGCGTTTTTCAATTATCATACCCTGGTATTAAATCAACTGTCTTTGCTTGAGTAGGTCTTAAAGTAAATAGAAACGATGATTCTCGTAAAATATGTTATTAGATAGATCAGAAATATCTACGAGGGGACAACTGCACTAAAGGTTTTTGTGCAGTAAATTTGCTTTTGATGAAAATTTCCACAGATCTCTTTCAGGTTTTCTCGGATTTCCTCTAGATTTCCTTGGATTTCCTAGAAGTTTCTATAAGATTTTTTCGTATCTCCATCTGTATGTACACCAGATTGTCCCTCGGAACTCCATAGAGAACATGAATAAAAAAGTACCAATTTTCTTATGTGCCATTGTCAACTGTAGATTTTGTAGGCTATCAAATTGCCTATCCAATAGTTTATTCGTTGATCATATGACTGAGAAAATAGCTACTTATGATGAAAGGTGCTAAATATCCGATATGCTTTTTTACCTTATCAAATTGGTAGTGGATTTATGGAACAATTTAATAATTTTATGAAAGGTTACAAACCAGTTTGAATATAAATGAATTTGAAAAACTACGGCTATTATTCCAAATTTTATTTTGCACCACCTGTATAAAAAATGACACAAATGAATCAGATTTTACATTTTTACCATATTTAACAAACACAATTTTTTGCAGCTGCTCCGTAAACTGGGAAGAGCAATCGACAAATGCGATGACCTACATCGTTTACTTATTTACTTTTGGGCTTGCCATTCCTGTGGTAGTTATCGTATTCAGCTACGTTCATATAATTGCTACCATGAAAAAGGTAGGTATGTGTACAATGAAGCTATACGTATTATATCTGAAACTTAATTATATACCAAATTCGAAATATTTAAGTATGTTGAGCATTATTTTAAATTATAGTTTATGTATATTATTACCTCATTTTAACTATTTTATACCAAAGTTATGCAAAGTTGATAAACAAATCTGTATTTTGCAATTTTGGTTGTTCTTAGGATTTCCCATATTTTAAAGTTAATTTAATGAAAACAAAGCTAGAAATGCATTTTCATAATTGACCAAATCTTGACAACGTCTCAACATTTTTAATAAAGTGAATACCTACACATATAAATATCTTTCCAGTATAAAAAAGGGGCTGCATCATATTCTGTGTGGGAATAGAATGGTGAGAGATTGTGGGACTGTGCGTGGGGAAATCGAAAACAATTAGGTTCTTATCGTCTATTTTATTTCAATACTTTAAGATGGTCATTGTAGGTTCTTTGCGTTTATTATATAAGCTCACTTAACAACAAAGTAACCTTTCCAGAATGATTACGATTATTAATAAAAATATGACAACCTTAAATGTATAAGAAATTAGCATTTTCACTAGAGTGTCTATCTACCAAATATTAGATGTGTTGTATCATTATTAAACGTCATTTCCATGCTAATAATTTATTATAGGTTTCTTAAGGAGGTTGAGGTGTTACACCCCCAACCAAAAGTAAGTCGAATTCTAAAACAGAACTTTTCCATAATAAATTATTACAAAAGGTTATAAGTCGATGATACCAATAATTATTGTCACAAAGGCATAAATAAATAATTTTTTATTATTAATTAATTATTTAAGTAGATTTAACTATATTACTTAATGAACTAACTTTTGGATGTTTTGTCCAAACTTATTAAAAAATAAATAAATGTATGTACCTAAATATCTGTGTATTTTACAAATTTGTTTCAGTAAGTAATTTAAAAAAAAATGAGAAGCAGCAAAATATTAAAATTAAATCTACATAATTGAAAAATAAATTAAAAATCATTAAATCAAACAGAAATTTGAGTGTACGCAAATGTTTAATCATCTTTTTTATTTATTAAAAGTCTCCTAATTGAATTGGAAACGGTATTACAATATGCGTAATACGTCAATGCTTTACATAGTATATTTCCAAACTGCTGACATTATTTGGTTATTTGCTATAAATTAAAATGTACCAAAAGTTGATTGAAGGAGCCGTTACTCTGTGGTAGTTAATCATTTTGCACAAATAACTAAATAAAATACACTACTATGTTTTCTACCACATAGTGTGTTTTATTGAGTTATTTGTGTTCAAATGTACCTACCGTCTGCATGCTGGGTTGACATATTTTCCATAAGACTACATGTAAAAGGTTCTAAAAAATTTTAACTCTTCGAGTTTCCTAATGACTTTGGATTTTTACACAAAATTGAGTCATATAAAAATATATTTAAAAAACATTATTTCAAATTTTTTTCATTATTTTCGTCTAACGCCTCAACCTCCTCAAACATTCTAGGATCGAATTTCTGTAAAACAGATTTCAACATATACATAATAACGTTTAGTCGTAACTTGGAGGTTATAAATATATGTTAGAAGTTCTATATCTTTTTCGTTATCTTTATGTAAACCAATATCAAAGTGGTGGAATTAGCTTCGAGGTGGGTTAAATTGGCAGCCGAGGATCGTGGTTGGAAGTCCATGCTTAACTGTAGGCTGCTAGTAACAAGGAGTCAATTGTGGCCTATCGGCCTAGTAAATAGTTATAGTATCCACTAGATAGATACATTTATCTGTAAAATTCGTTAACTGTGGGAGTTTTGGTATATTGCGGTAGTTGTTTAAACAACTACCTCTTTCAGTTCTTATTTTCCCTCTAATATTTTACTTTTATTTAAGTAAACTAAACTAAAGTAATTGATTGTGTGATTCATTATTTATTAAGTCCAAAGAATGAATATTAAAGCGTTTATTAAATTTTGATGAGAATAGAGTTTCGTTCGTACGTCTTACAATACAAAGCTTATATTTTATTAAATTCATAAGTGCAAACTTGTTTCACTGCATAAAATATATTTTCATTATCCATTCTTTATACGCCTTGTGATTTTGGTATTGTATTACTTCATTTATATCGTTAGTAACTTTAAACTAATACATTGTAAGAAATGATTTTTATACAAATACTCATGCGAACATTATTATTTGTAAAGTAAATTAGTCCAAACGGATTTCATCATAATTTCATTGCTTTGTAGAGAGGTAATCATCTCGAAATTTTCTATGTCTTTTATATTTTATCGTTCCCTATGATCGTAGAGTTTTAACGAACCGATTTAAAGTCTCACATAGACTGAATTTCTGAGTTTTTTATACAATTGAGCTAATCTTAACAATTCCAATAATTTTATAAGAAAATAAATCACACAGAAACAATTCTTTATTAGAGTTTCTACATTATTTTCCGATTCCTGAGATAGTACGGGACAATTCAATCATTTAGAACATATTAAAACTGTTCAAGCAGATGACCCAATTCATGATTTGTTTGCTAGTCAGACTCGTTGCTCTGAGCTTGAGGAGAGATGAAGATAATCATCGGTCAATGTTAAAAGATTTTATTTAACTTGTAATGTTAGCGTATTAGTTTGTTTAGGTCAAATCTTGCAAGCTGAATTAGAACAACTTCCTCTTATCCTACAGAGTTGAAATTTTACACGTTGATTCAGTTTCGATGACAATGCATTTTTATGATAGGCGTATGCTGACTCTACACCAAGGATGTACAATGTAGTCGATTAAGTGCGCAACAAATGGACATTTTTATATAGTTGCACAACAAAAGTTTAAATACCGCCAAAAGTTATTGCATGTCCAATGACCATTTAAGGTGTACTTAGAATGGCTTCAAGTTAAATAGTATACAGGGTAGGTATGAAAATCGTTCAAGAGTAAAGTGCGCTTATGTCGAAAAAAAAAATTATATAAAGAATATTTTTATTTACAAAAATTGTACTACTTGAAAGGTAAAAAATATATTTTTTTAAATTCATACACCTAGAAACCAAAAGCTTTCGGGGTGATCAATTGAGCAATTGTCCCCAAAGCTCTTGGTTTCCAGATGTATGAATTAAAAAAAATATATGTTTTACTCTTTAGTACAGTGTTTCTAAATAAAAGCTTTCTCTTAAAAATATTCTATTATATAATTTTTTTTGCTGGAAAATTTCATATTTGGTTTCGATTAAATGAAAACACAGCCCCACAAAATAAAAATTTCTGTACATACCAGAGATATGAGCACAGAGATTTTGTGTATTTCTTTATACTGAATCCGAATCGGTAGCCCAAAAGCCAATTTTTTAGTAAAACGTGAAAACATCCCCTAAAATAGACTGAAATCATGAGGATAAGGTAAAGCTTTATGATGAAATGCAACAATTTGTGAATACTTTAAGAACAAATTTTAAAATAATATTTTGAGCTTAATAAAGAATATTCAAATTAAATCCACACCCACCCCTAGGAGGAGGTTAAAAAAATGTTTTGTACTAGAGAGTGGGGAACATTAAGCACCCTCTTATAAATATATTTGTAAGAATTACACCTTACAGGATTTTATATTTTTTATTCACACTAATATTTAACTTAAATTTCTAGTAATATGAGAATAACTTGGTTAACAGTTTTCTGGAAAATAGGTATTATTTGAAAAGAAGGAAAAATGTCCAAGCCTCTCTGTGTGTGGGAAGACTGGACATACCTGTAGGGAGACTTGGACAGGCTATGTAATTAGTCTATAAGATAAGTAATCTTAAAGAAAAGTAACATTTTGTTCAATATTCATAATACAGAAAATAAATTATTCATTTTAAGTTTGGTATTGTCCAAAGGGGTATATTAAAACAATATGGTTTACTTCTTCCTTTTGAATGTGCTGAAACAGAAGGTGAGGGTAATTTTGTTTTTATGTCCTCTCTTAATCCATATCTTGTATGTCGGGAACAGAAAAGTATTTTTTATTTTTGAACGCGTATCAATTTTACAATTATATATTCACCATTAACATCTTGAATTTTCTCGACATAGTGAAAAGCTGTTTTTTTTTGTTTCAAATTTCACCAAAACAAAATCGTCAATTTTAAAATTTCTGTCTAAGCAAAGAATGCCGTCCTCGTCTACTTCCTCTACTTCATTTTCTTCACATATTGGGTTGATCTCAGAATTACTGGAATGTTTTGAAATATCAATTTCACTTTCGCTTGAACTTTCTTTTGCACTTAGTTTAAATCTCCTTTTCTTGTTTTTATTGACAGTCATGTCTGCTGGAAATTGTATTCTTTTACGTTTCTTCAAGTCAAGGTGAAGAAAGGCAGAGAAAGTTGAGGAAAAAGCTCAACTTTCTCTGCCTCTCTTCACCTTCCTGCCTAATTAGATTTTTTTTCAGGTGTATCTGTGAGAATTCTTGTTTTGCAAGTCCTTCTACAAGTTTTTGCCTTCCTAGGAGAAGCGTTGGGATAGGGTCTTACCATTTCGGGGATTTTGATAACATTTGATGCACTATGACCAAGTTCTGCAGAAACCTGTTCATTTGAAGCTGAAATAAAATTTGTAGGATCGTCAATTTCTTCAGTAGCGGGTTTATTTGGAGTTGTAGTGGAATTAGTTGGAATTATCGAGTTCGTTCTCTCTAGATTTGTCATGTTCTTGTCGCCTTCATTGTCTGTGTTTTCTTGCATAGGTCTATCAGTTACCGCCGAACAAAGTTTGGCGAATTCGGATTCAGCATAAAAAAATACACAAAATGTATGTGCTCATTTCCCGGAACAGAACTTTTATTTATATTTATAGGGTTGTGAAATTATTACCGATTGATATTCTTTTGTCTTATTATAGTAACTGGAAAACTTTTATGATATATATGATAATACTTAACATAAAGAAGATAAAATAGAGAAGTTTTCAATTTAATTATAAGATTTAGTGGAGTTTCCTTAAAGTTTTTGTAACACCTTGAAAATCGACTTTAAATTAATTATCATTAAAAAAATTTTCCTATAAATGTATTTTTCTTCAAGCATATAACAATACTTATATTATATTTTGCAACACGTCCTGGAGAAAAAGTCACACAATATCTTTCATTTTTTCCCTAGGAGAAGAATGAAACAGTGTACACTACCGTGCAAAAGTAAGTAGGACAGTGACAGCAGTGGTGTAATAAATGTGTAATATAAATGTATCTGCTTTTCCACGCAGATAATTTACTTTAATTGCTGATCGTATTCAATCATCATTTATCCTTCGTCTCCTAGTTAAAGGCCTTCTTTTAATACTCCTTTAATCTTAAATCACTTTTTAACTCTTATAGGTACAGTAACAAGTGCTGCCATACTTAGTTTTGCACAACAGTGTACTTATCGTGCAAGGAATTAAAAATCCAAGTCATAACTGTCCTTTTTAAATATCACGTCGGGTCGTTTTTTAAATTGAAAAGCAAAAATGTCTCAAGAAATGCAATACACACCATTTGAATTACTTGAAATTGCAAATTCGTCAGTGGCAACTTTAATTCCCGTGAAATCCAAAAAAAGTTTATGATAGTGCTTTAAACGTAAAGAACTGTGCTATGCAGAATTGCACATTTAATATTCATGTTAATTTGGAAATACCTATAAGTAATGTAGATTTTGATGTCTAAGAACTAAAAATGTTATTTTTAATTTTAATTCTAGTTAAAAAAATGTTACTTATGTTTAATTTATAAATAAAGTGGTTAGTACTATGTTATGCTTAATTAATAAATAAAATGGTTAGTACCTATATTTTATTTCTTTGCAAGATTGAACATATTTGATGTCATTTCTCGAAATTAAAGTCGCAAATTTCTATTTTTGACACTCGAAGAAAAAATAGTAAATGTCACTCGGAGTATAAGGCACATTATATATTTCCCACAGTTGCTCAACCTCAGCTTGCACCTCGGCTGAGCAAACTTCTGGGCTCAACATGTAATGTTCGCCTTCTCCTGCTAGTAACATAATATACTATTTTATTCCTCTTCTTGCCAACAGAAATATTAAATTTCTTTTAGTTGAAAGTATAGTTCCTTCTGACAACGGAAAAAACCATTTTATATTATCTAACATTTACACAAATCACGCAAAACAGAAATTTTTAAAAAGCACAAAGTCGGCGCAGTATTTTTCATATAAATATGTTTGGTCATATAAATGCCAAATAAGCTCCTATAACTCCTTACTTAGGGTTGAGATCACTTTACCAAACACCCTACATACAACATTTTCTCTTCCCAATGGACAACGATTCAACATGGTTGTGGTTGTAAAATATTCGCGTTTGAAGAACAGACATATTACTCCTTATAAAGGCTTTGCCAGCAACCAGATTTGCACAGACATATGTGACTATGGAATAGATGATGAACTAGTGGACAATAGTATATTATTTAATTGGCGGTAATGTAGGTAATAGCTCACGTAGATGAACCTTGCAGCGCGAGTCGTAGGCAAGTGCTGTAAATCATCAAGTATGTTTTTACCATTATCGCAAGTTGAATACTATAGGTTATCTACGATTATAACAATAAATATTAACATAATAGTTAACCTTCACTGTACTGACGAGTTCATCATTTTTCACACAATTATTACTTATCTTAATTTGATAACGTCCAAATTACTCAAACATGTCAAATTACCTTCCACCCCTCAATATTAATGAACCATTCTATTTTATTTTGCGCGTTACATGGACAGGCTAGGCATGAAGATAAAGATGACTGGTTGGCAGTGAGTTATAACAAAACACTTGTGTATTATTATAAATAACGCTATTTGTTTATGGATGCTATTACTTGTTCAAAAGCAGTTGAGATAGCCATTATTCACGAAGATGATGTTTCATCTCACGAGCTGTAGGCGAGTGGCGCAAATTTTCTTAGTGAATAATGGTCATAATCGCGAATGTAATACTAGCTTTCTCTACACCTATTAAACAAATAAATTAAACTGAAATTTGATAACATTAATCGGTATCTACTCGAATGACGTGCATACGTTGGAAAACGTAAAGAAGCAATATGGCGATACACTTGTTGCCACTGTCATTGTCAGCCGCAGCAAGAATTGATCGCGGTCGATTAAAATATTATTGAATCAGGGAAACTGTGATTTTTTAATTTGTATTTGTGATTGGCCGAATGCGGTGAATTATAATTAAATTACGATTCTTCACAGAAAAAAATGCTAATAATTATTGTCATATAATTAAATAGGTGTAGAAAAAGATTCTTACACCATACCAAAAATGAAATTGATTTAATTAAGTAAAAAGATCAGTTATGAGTGGAGGTTATCTATTGAAATAAACAAAATACTCTTCAACTGAGTTTAATAACTTTAGTAATATGATCTTCTAAACAGTCTAAACCAACGCTATTTTAGAATTAGAAGTACCGTTTAGTTTATATTTCTGTTTTGATATGTATCTTTAAATATGGTCTGGATTAAGAAACATGCATTTCTTTTTCAGAACAAAATTCACATGGGACAAACATCGAAGGCAGAAGGCAGGGTTGCCTACATGATTCTTCTAATGATAGTAGCATTTATTATTGCCTGGTCACCCTACGCCGTATGTGCATTATTAGTACAATTCGGCGACCCTTCTCTTGTGTCGCCCGCAGCTGGGGTTGTTCCCGCTTTGCTAGCCAAAAGCAGCATATGTTATAATCCAGTTATATATGTGGGTCTCAACAGCCAGGTCAGTATTTAACATAATTTTTAAGATTGTATCGAAGTCCACGTAATATGCCAAAGAAACATTCCGTGTTTTTTCTTCTATTAATATGTTACTTTAATCGCAACCGAATATATTATAGACAAGGCGAAAACCTCGCCTTCGTATGAAGTAAATGTCCCATACGATTTTCTTGCATATTCACGTTCGGGACCTGCCCCTGAATAAGGATCAAGAGTTCGCTGGACAAAAACCTGGTCCCAATTTGTTTAAAATAATTCTTTTTAAACAAATTGCAAAAATCGCTTCTTTTACCTCACTGTTCTTTTATGTTTTTTTGGTCATTCTATACAAAAAAGGTTCCTTGTCATACTTTCATAAAGTTGACTGTTTCCGACTTGTAAACAATTTAATGTTTGGAAAAACGCAAGAACGGCCATTTTCAAGGTTGAAATTCAGTATTAAAAAATGAATTTTTCGTCAAAATTATTATGCAATATTAACAATAATTAGTTTATTACAAGAAACCCTTTTTGTTTAAAATGTCCAAGAAAACCTACGACCCATTCGGGTCAGAAAAAAGCGATTTTTGTAATTTGTTCAATGAAAATTAGTTTAAATAAATTGGGACCAAATTTTCGTTCAGCAAACTCTTGGTCCTTATTGAGGGGCATGTTCAAAACGTGAATATACAAAAAAATTGCAAAAAAAGAATCAAGATTTGCCAGACGAAGATCTGGTCCCAATTATTTTTTAGAAAATTACAAAAATCGTGCATTTTGGCCTGATTGAATTTTTTAAATTTTTTTGATCATTTTAAACAAAAAAGGTCTCTTGTCATATTTTCGTAAAGTTGACCGTTTTCAACTTATAAGCAATTGAAGGAGCGCGCGCCCGGCTAAAAACATCTATTTAACAATTAGACATTGAAGCTTTAGAATGAAAAATCTGCACTTACTCTTCAGAATATTGTTTCTGTATAGACAGAGATTGTATGATTGAATTCTAGTGAACTCAATAATTCATTTTACTTCCACATCCAGTAGTGGACTGGAAGTATAGTAATCGGAAAAAAATTATCAATTTTTTTTCTTGAAATAGGTTTCGAATGACATGAAACGTCGAGATTTTAAATTCGAGAGAAACAATTTTTTCTGTCTGTCGCTCTGGTCGGTCTGCCGGTCTGTTTGTAACTTTTTTTGTCCGCATGTTTTCTCCCGAACGGTTTAAGATATTGACTTGAAATTTTGTACACGTATATATCATAACGAGATCTGGAACAGGATTGTTTTTTGAGCATATCCGGTGAAGGGTTGGGGGTTAAATAGGGGTAAAGAGGGGAAAATAAGTAAAGCAAGCTAGTAAGAGTACAGAAACTTGAAATTTGGTGTATGCACTAGAAGCCAGGGCCTCGAATTTTTTTATAATATTTTACATCCAACCTTGAAAATGGATGTTTTTACATTTTTTAAACATTAAATTGTTTATGTGTCGGAAACGGTCAACTTTATGAAAAATGACAAAAGGCTTTTTTCTTTCAAATGATCAAAAAAACCTAAAATAATAAATACTGCCTGCTTTAGGACAAGCAACATCTAAATAATAAAGAAACGCTCTCAAATATGGAAGGTTTTCGTAAATATCTTTACAAATTTCCATACTATTTGTTAGCATGGCCACCCTGCATATTTCTCATTGGTGTCTTCCTTGCCAATTATGTTAACTGTGTGCAAATATAGCCATCTGACATATTTTTATCATTATGCATTCTCATTAGACAATAGACAGTCCATCCTGTATATTTTCCAGTGAAAGTCTACTCACTTATTCGCTAACAGTAGTGTCAACTACCGACAAATTTGGCTATTCTCAGTCATATAGTTTTTTAGACATAACGCCAACAAACATAGACCGTAAAAATTACAAGGAATCTCGGAGTGCGATTTTTTCAAGATTACTTCTCTTCCGTAAGCGAGGGAAGTAATAAATATTAATGACAGCTGTCAATGGTGAACTATTATCTTTAGCTTAATAGTGCATTCTTTGCTTTTTTTATATAAAGTACTCGATTTATCGGATCCCGAAGTTGCGTAGGCAAGTAGTACAGCTTTCTTTAGGCATCAATTTCGTGATGGTTCTTAAAGACAACAAAATAATTTTGACAAAAACTTTACTGGCATCCCGATGTAGCTCTTTCATGAGTTAGAGTGTTCGTTCGATCAGCATCGTCAGTACATATGTATGTGTACCTTTAATTACAAGTTTTTCTGCTTTCAAAGCTAATTTCAATTTCAGCCTCGTACTTAGGTTGACGAATGTCCACAGTGGCATTTTCTATTTTCTTTTTAGTAATTGGCAGGTAACACTGGGGAAAACTCTGGGAAAACTCTCCATGCTGATAGTACCAAGAACCACCACCGAACATTTCCACGCGCCATAGATTAAATCGTCCACTCCTAATTTAAACATATAACTGATAATATAAAATAACTAAGCAGAACGATGTTGTATGTATAAGGGTTAAATTAAGCATGAACCCTTATTTTTCGTCGCACCCCATTTCCTGCATGGTGAGTTTGATAGCATAACATTATCTGCCATGGTTGACCGTTAATGTTACAATTTCAGTAGTTTTATATTTTTTTTGCTGTTAGCACCTCAATAAACCAACTATATTTAATCATCATTAGACATACATTAATATATTTCCTTTTCGTACAAATTATTCCTTTCGTTTAATAAAATTCAAATTTCCTTTCATTGCCCATATTTAAGTAGGTCTATTTATATAATTTGTTATGATAATGATGTGGGTCAGTTTACGAGCAGCATAGAAATAATACAATACACGCTTGTCTTCTTGCTGATATGATTATTCTCATTTCATATCTACTGTTTATTTGTTATTTTTCTGCTATGATTGTCATGCATTGTTAATTAGTATAAATAGATTTTTTATTTTCTAGTTAAAACTAATACTAGTTGTCCTCACTTAGTACTGCTTTTTCAAGCCTAATTATCAGTAGGACGTAAGGCTGCGTCCATTGGAGTGCTGGCCTCCCACAATCACTTAAAATTTCTACTGGCTCGTTGTAGCATTTGAAAAATCTACATTAATAATTTCAGTTTGAATATAGTAGATTAACCCATTAGTTCATTTGTTTGATAGGCAACCACTCGTACTTCAAAGGGGCATAGCAGGTTGCATATCTGAAATTCTCAACAAGGAAAGAAAGCGTGTTTTCTTTTATGTATTATTTTTGAGTCGGAGGTGTTACTCACGTATTCTTGTTGTTGGGATATTACACAATGGTGTAATTCAGTCTTTAAATTACAAGCCCTTTTTGTTGGCGCATTTTTGTTGGCTAGAGAAAGTGTTCTCTAGATGTTCAAGTTGGCAACGCGGAGAACTGTCAAGCGGATTTCCGTCGAGGATTCGTTCTTGAGACAGCCACGAGTGAACAGCGGCGGTTCCGATTTTGTGTGGAATTTTTGGGTTTTACATCGTTTACACTGAAAAGGGATTTGATTGATGTACCCAATGATCCTCACCGTCTTGCTGTGAAGATTTTGTGAATTTCCAAGAAGGAGTTCTGTCGGTTGCCATAAATCTGATCGCCACGTGTTTCGTCAGGTTATACCATACTCTCTACATGAGGTGAGCTTTTATTTTACTTAGTTTGGGATTTTATTTGGTTCTTATTTATTGTAATTATTACAGAGTGTTTTGGAGAGGCTTATGTTTGGTATAAGCACATGTTTTGGAGAGGCTTATGTTTGGTATAAGTATATGTTTGGAGAGGCTTACAATTGGGATGAGCACATGTTTGATGCTGAAATTTTGGTTATGTAAGGGGGCCCAGTAGTTAGAGGAGTAATAGGAGGAAGTCTATTACTCAGATGTTTGGTTTCATGTGGGTTCCGCTGACACTTTGAGAAGTTAGGACTGGCAGAGTCGTTCGTAGCAGTCTCCCGGAGATTCAGGTAGCAATTTGAGCCACACGGAACTGCAGTTGCAGCCAACGTCGAGAACGGCTATGAAATGGTGACAAGTCACACTGCAGTCGTCACAGGAAATGCCAAGGCCTTAACCAGGTTCTTTTGTTCATTTTAGTCAAATATTTTAAAGAAAATATTATAGTTTAATTCAGTGGTTTTAGTTCATATGTTGAAGTAAGTTATAACACAATCTTGCAACTATAAATCAAGCTCTAAGTTATGTGTATAGAATGATAATATACTTGAGAGTTTTACTGTAAAACACCCATGGTACCGTGAGATGTTAGTTTGCCCCCTATTACGGCACACATATAAAATAGAATTCATGGTAAATTTTTAATTCATGGTTGTAAGTTATAACTCATAGTTGTATATTGGCAAACTCGTAGTTGCAAGAAAGTCTCAGTCAAAGATCTAAGCTTGAATTCAAATCAAATTTTTTATCAACTGTATAGAATTTCTTTAATACGCATAAACCGCAATTAGGTGAAGTTTTGTTTATTTATTCTTTTTATTGTTGTATATCTCACGTGTGTTGTAATAAATGTCTAATGTCTACATGTTCTTATTATTTGCACTGGTACACCTGATATTTGTTTAAATTTTGAGATTTCATAGAGTGAAGTAGGAGTTTTGATATCACAGATATATTTTGAGTATTCCATCGCATGGTTGCTAGTAACTTAATTTTGTTCCGTGCTGGAAAAATTATTTAAATCATATTACGTAACATACAGCCGGTGGCGCCCTTTTGAGTGTCCACACACAATCCTAACCCACGGCCTATGCTCTCCACCAAAAATCGGCTGCCGTTCGCATCGGAATAACATGTTTTAATATTTAGGTATCAAAATATGTTACATCGTACTAGTAGAAATTTTCGTTTCGACCATTCATCCTATTAGAAATCTCGAATTAACTGGTCCTCAAGCCACAAATATATATTAAAAAAAATCCGACTCTTTTTAAACCATTTTATTAAAATTGAATTTACGTCAAACACACAGATATATACACATTTCAAAACCAAGTTTGTTTTCCTCAAACGCATTAGGTATAGTCTCTTAAAGTATTCATTTATGGAGTGATGGATGGTGAATAGATGTTGAAGTACATTGTCAACGAAATCACGAAAGTTTATTTACGTGAACGCTTTACGTTTTAGTCCTGTCTGACACGTATTACTGATGTTCCAGTCAGCATTCATTGTATGCAAAAGTCCTTAAGCCCTTCCAGCGCCTACTTCAAATGTGAACAGATTCCTCTCTATTTGATGTTAGAGAGTTGATAAATAATCTAATAGTATAATTGTTTAATAAACTGATCTTCCTTGTTCATATCTGAAGGATAAAGAAAGTTTTTGTGAAATTACATAACGATAAATTTATAAAGTAAATCGAGAAGTAACATCAATAGACTGAGACGTGATATATCATTAAATTTATCAATAATAAGTCAAGGGAAGTAGTTCGATCGAAATTGTAAATCTTTAGAGGCAGAAGTGATTTAACAACGGAAAATTAGGTTGATGCGTTGTGAATTATTGTCACTTCAATTATTACTTTATGTATCTTTTATTTCATAGTGTTTTCCTTTAAATTCATTTTAGATAGTATGAGTTTAACCTGTACTTTGTTAAGATTAGGGCAGTCATACATGATGTTTAATAAATTATATGTATTTACTTCAGCTAGGGGTGAAAATATGAGGACTGACTCAATATACATTTATTACGCTCATTTTAAAATAGCACTAACTACTGCTACTACTGAAGAAGAGAAAACATACTATTTGTAATAATAATTTTTTAGTTAAATCCTGTGAATGTAATAAAAAAAATTGTAGAGAAATTTTTTGCTTAAGGTGTACTTATGCTCTTTATGAAAATATTTTTTATTTTCCCATACATCGACTCATGTTAAAAATTTTGGAAAATATCGAAAAAACAAGTTTTTAATTTCGTTCTTTAATGTCGCCCTTCTGGAAATCATGCATATATTATTTTATTAATTACACTTCAAGGAACGCATAAAAAAATAAATCATTTACCTCTGATCATGTTTGAGATTTATACACAAAATTAGCTACACCACCTGGGCTAATAATACGTTACCTGTGTGACAACAGCAGCCCAAGATAGCAGCTCAAATTTACGGAAACGTCCGAGTGTTCATAGGCGTTCGTGTATTAAGGAGTTGTATATAAAATTAAATAATCGGAGTAGCTTTCAATCTGCTGGAGAAAACTGAAATATTTATTATGTCAAGAGATATGAGGAACGTCATAACAATATCTATATAATTATTATAGTGTTTCTCACTCCCAAAAATGGGAACACACGAAAAAGCTGCCAAAAATAATTTTAAAAGTTGGACCCCAGTACGAGCATCCTAGTACAGAGATCTAAAGTAGTGATAAAAATAATAATATAAATTTTCGTCGAGTTCCAAAGGGGTTGAAGTAACCCTCTAAACAACAACAAAAATTATAACTCTGAAACCAAAATTGACCGCTCATTGTCACTCTCAGAAGAGATCGAATGTGATGAAAGAAACAACACTGTAAAATTTCATTGACTTCCAAAGGGATCCTAGGGTTGAAACAACCCCCGAAATAATAAAAAAATCATAACACCGAAACCATAAAAGATCGCACATTTTCAGTCTCAGAAGAGATCGAGAGTAATAATGAAAACCACAGTATAAATTTCCGTCGACTTCCAAAGGGATCCTGGGGTTGAAACAACCCTCGAAATAATAAAAAAATCATAACTCCGAAACCAAAATTGATCGCACATTGCCACTCTCAGAAGAGATCCACTGTGATGATAGAAACAGCACTGTAAAATTTCATTGGCTTCCAAAGGGATCCTCGGGTTGAAAAAACCCCCGATATAATAAAAAAAATCATAACTCCGAAACCATAAAAGATCGCACATTTTCAGTCTCAGAGGAGATCTAGAGTAATGATGAAAACCTCAATATAAATTTTCGTTGACTTCCAAAGGGATCCTGGGGTTGAAACAACCCTCGAAATAATTAAAAAAATCATTACTCCAATACCATAAAAGATCGCACATTTCCGTAAATTTGAGCTGCTATCTTGGGCTGCTGTTGTCACATAGGTTAATACGTTAAAGTTGCTTATATTTATCCTATTATAGTAGTATAAAGCTTTATTGAAAATTTCAATTAGTTAGCAACAGAGGTCTTCCAGCCTATGTACAATACCTTATTTTACAATCATTATACTTTTCGCAAATACAAAACGAAGAGTATATCGTATTTGATCGGCACATTTCTAAAACCGGTAATATTGCTCGTAGAGAAAAATTTTTCATATCACGTAAATAACTATTATGTGTATTAATATCCTATTATATATTTATTAAAAGTTGAAATTATATTCAATAGTTTCTGCTACTAGAGTTTCCGCTTGTTTTAAATGCCGAGAGAGTTATTAACTAACCCTGTAGTAATCAGTTTATGTAGTCAAGTTTCAGAATCCTTGGAACATTCCCAACGCTAGAAAATCCAGTGAAATCAACCGCCATAGATTAATAATAGGAAATCAAGAATCGAATCAATATTCACATTTAGGCAAGAATTTGGTGTGTTGGCGAACACAACTTTAGCTAATGAAGTTTTTTACGTTTCTGCTAGAAACGTGATTGAACATGAAACAAGATTGGAATGTAAAACTCACTTCTAATTTAGTTATTGACTTTTATTTCCTTGCACTAACTGTTAAAAGGCTGACTTGTTTGATAAATCTCTACTTAGAGACTTCCAATTTTATATGCAGGTTGTGAACAATGTGTGGAGCGAAATGTTTTACTGTCTTCATGATTAAATATAAACTTTCTTACAGTTAGGTAGCAGACACTCCATTAAGTAAACTATCTATGAGTTCTGTATTATTCCTTAGCGGTAACTCTATTAAACTTTCAATATTAATATGATTGGTTAATATAACGCAGTGCAATTGGTAACATACTTACATTAATTTCCAGGTACTTGAAAACATTAAATCTTGATGCCACAATGTTGAAAGGACCCCGCAGGGAACATATGGAAATTGGCCATCGGTTAAAGTGTTTGATACTCGGGGATATTATCCAAATATCGATGTTGATCAAAAGTCTCTATGGGCTCAAGATCGGAAATTGGACGGTTTTCCAGATATCGGGGGTGTAAAGGGGGATGCTCATTTCTTGTGGGAAGTGGCCCCCGCTCCAGTAAAATTCGCTGGAATCGATATATGTCACTCCTCTCGACCTCCTGATCAAAAATTCTCTACTACTTTCTATCTAGTTCTATTAATTTTAAATCCCCTACACCGTAGTAATAAAACTAAGTGAATAATGTAAATTATTAATTGTTTAGGTTTTCTCTTGTGTTCATTCATTTACTTGAGTCGCTTTGAAGATGATACATTGAAGTATCGAAACTATAGTAGCGTTAAGTTACAATAAAATACAGTGGTAGAAAAATAAGTGTTTTAATAATACAAATATGTAAATACATCATTTAAATATTTAAAGTTGTATAAAACATTATGTATAGAAATTACACATGTATTATTCCTTTTTTTTTTCTAAATAAATATTATTATTGTTATTATTGTTATGTAAATGCAAAATTTGAATGTTTCCATACAAATGTAAATTGGTGTAAATACGTAAATAAATTATACTAATTATTATTGTATTGTTTTGCAGTTTCGGCAAGTATTGAGAGATCTTCTAGGTGACAAAAAAGAGCGCAACGGAAGCACTGGTGAAACGTATGCTTTGGCTGTATCAAGGTTTATATCGCAAACAGTTCCAAATATTGGAGAAAATAATCGCAAACTTTTAAGCCGAACTGGTGTCATCCAAACCGACCGAACGAAACAACAGGCTACTCTTCCGGAGGAAGAATAATTAAAACACGACGAAAAATCACAATCAACTCAGATAGATATAAAAATATTATAACAGATATATTTTGTAAATAATGAAGTAAATACATTTAAAGCTGCTTGTAGTCGTTTTATTACTCCACAGAAACCTATGTAAAGTGGAAAAAAATGTTATAGGAGATGGATTGTATCTGAACGGATTTGCCCGAAAACTTTTTAATAACTTTCTATGATCGTACACGAAGAATTCTACCACTCTTCTTTGAAGGGATTTAATTTTTTTCAGGCCTTTAAAAAGACCCGTTTTGTTATGAAAAATTATTTAGAAAATTTTTTGACAGAGCTACAATTGCAACCAATTAAATTTCGCTATTTCTTGTCATGTGACATAAATCACTCAATAATTTTAACATTACACTGATAACACCATCCAGTGAAATTTTCAGTCACTACGACAACAAAATTATTTAACTTTGACAACTTCATAATAACCAATCTAATGCTTCATTAAATTTTAGTAACTGTACCTTTAACAACTGTACTTTTAATAAATAAATAATTGTTTTGTTATGTTGCGACTATTTGATTTTATTTTTTTTTTAATTTTCTGACAGAATATTTTTCTGACATTGACAAACGCCTCATAATTTTATCACAATCTCAAGCACGTTGCTTGGTAATAGCGCTCCGCCATCGGCATCGGGCTATTACCAAGCAACGTGCTTTCGATTTTCATAAAATTAGCTCGTACATTATCAATGTCCTAGGGATATTATAGCTGAAAACGTTATAACTCGAAAACTTTCGATTATTTTGGTCTGAAAACATTCCCCTTGAAGTTCTTCAGGATGCACAAATTTGGTACTTAAAAAATAAAAAAATGAATTTCTGACACTAAATGGAGTCTAGTTTAAAAGTGCGCTGGCATGTTTAAAAGTGAATTATTTATTATTTGTGTACTTAGAGTAATGATACATATTCTCTTTAGGATTTTGCAAACAGCGGAAAAAAACTATCTATGAGAACTAAAAGACAAACTATATGTAAAAAATATTAATGAAATCTTTGCATCCTTTCGATAACCTGACTTCTGGTTATGGTAGCAAATCAAAATTCTAAAATAAATTTGTCCAATTTCTTATTTGACATTCTCGTTATAACACTAGCATCCAACATAGTGACCGTGGCGTGGATACCAGGATATAAGGGACATAAGGGAAATGAAAAGGCCGATGAACTGGCCAGAGAAGGCGCAGGTAACGCCCTTATAGGACCCGAAACCTTTTGCGGTGTGGCCAAGCCATGCATACGAGCATCCATCAACAAATGGGTGCAAATTAAATCTCTGGAATGGTGTAAAAATTTCCCACGGTAGAGATAGGCTAAAAAGTTCATTAAAGAACGATCAGACACATTTAGGGATGATCTATTAGGCCAAAATAGAAAGGCCATTAGAATAATGGTACGTCTTCTAACCGGTCACTGTCGACTTAATAGACATCTCAGTCTAATGGGTTTGGCAGAGGACGCAATATGTAGATTCTGCCAAGAGGCAGAGGAAACCTCAGTCCATGTATTGTGCCATTGTGAAGGCCTTTCTAAACTGAGATTCCAGCTACTTGGTGAGGAAAACCAAGAGCTGATAGCTACACTAAGGAGCCCATATCAAGGCTGTGGGGTGTGACACAAGGGCCAAAGCTGGATAAGGACCTCTAAGGAAAACAAACAGGAGCAGCACAATAGATCCATGGGGGTCGCGTTGGTCAGGGCCAATTATCCACCTTCTCCTTCCTAATGTAATCTAATCTAATGTAACAACCAACATGGCTTTGTCTTCTAACGATCAACAACAATAAACCTACTTTGCATAACACAATATTTAGCTGAAGTCATGGACAAAGGCGGACAAGTCGATGTCATCTATATGGATTTCTCCAAGGCTTTTGGTAGACTGGAACCACGGTGTTTTGCTAACAAAATTAGTTACCTTTGGACGTAACCCTCAGTTGATATTTTTTTTTTAATCCTGTCTCCGTAATAGAAGCTAGTTCGTACAATACCAGGATCACAAGTCTATCGAGTTTATGTCTCAATCAGGAGTCCCACAAAAGTCTGTATGAGGCCCATCATTGTTTATTACTTTCATTAACGATATCGCAATCGATCTCAGTTGTACATCCCTTTTATTTGCTGACGACCTGAAGATGATGAGCAACGAATCAGACTGCACGATGCCGTAGACGGACTTAAACAAAATTCGCGAGTGGTGTAACAAATTCAGATTGTCTATGAGCATCAGTAAATGCAATGTACTCTCATTTTCAAGGAAATCAGATAAAATACAATATGAGTATAATATTAATGGGGTTAATCTGACACGTCGTGATAGTTTTAACCATCTAGGTGTAACATTTGACTCGCATCCTTCATTTAAAGAACATATAAGTAACATAGTTACATCATGTTACAAAATGTTAGGTTTTCTCATACGAAATGCTCGCTACCTTCAAAATACAATTACTGTAAAAACCTTATATGACACCTTGGTCCGACCTAGATTAGAATACGATATACATTTTAACAATACTTAAGGCATTCAAAGACGATTCTTAACATTTCTGACATTTACAATCAATTATCAATATTCCCCCAGAGCATACGACCACTCATTACTATTGATTTGTTTTACATACGGTTCTATGAAGCAGCGAAATATTTTTATAAAAACATCTAAACAACATGATAGACTGTCCACAATTACTTGAACAAATCAGCTTTAGAGAACCTACCATGTCAACCAGATCTAAATCATTATTTTACTTCCCTAATGCTCACACAAATGTTTTAGCTTTTTCCTCTCTATATTCTATCTGTCATAACTACGAAGTTATTGAAAATAATATCGACATTTTTAACACCAGATTAAGTTAAATTAAGTCAAGTTTCTTTTAGTTCTCTATTTTCCTTATGTTTTTTCTTTCTTCCTATTTTGTTACTTGTTTTTAATGTCTTTAATCTATTTTCTTTATTATGTATGTATGTATGAATATGTGTCTATATATGGTATATGTATATGGTTGTAGTTGTAGAATTCCGCTTAGTATTAGTATATAGCAACATGTGGTGTATTCATACACTATATTTTTATTAATTTTTACACGATATCACGTTTATCATCTATCTGTCTGTAACTCTCCGGCCCTGTAAATGGAACGTAAATTCTGTCGGGTTCGTGTATGTAAATAAATTAATTAATTAATAGGGATGTTCACTATTTTTTAATTGTAATAAAAAATGATAGTTCTAAGGCTACAGAAACACGTAATAACCATTAAAATGCCTAAAAACTTTTTTTCTTGAAAATAAACTTAAAATAAAAACTCCGAAATTAACGAGGCTAGTAAACGATCCTTGCAGTGAGAGTAGCGCGCGTGATGTCATAATGCTCATAACGGAACTCGTATATCAACGTGATATGGATTGTTTTTTCAGTATTGTGTTATCTCTGTTTTTGTAATGATAGGAGACTCAAAAATTGTGAAAGTTAATAGAAACAAGTGTTGTTGTATTCTTAGATATAAAAATACGTCAGTAAATAACCCAGAAAAGGTTTTTATGTCTGTGTCACAAAATATAACAAGAAAGAAGCTTTGGTCTTCTTTTAAACCAATGACATTTTTAAAAAACTTTTCCGATTGTACAATGTTTTCGCGTACCCGTTTCCAACGTAGCAATGCCCGTTTAATATAGAACACACTATAGGTTTGGTACTATATAGTACTTATTACTTATT
This sequence comes from Stenurella melanura, assembly GCA_963583905.1. Taxonomy (NCBI): domain Eukaryota; kingdom Metazoa; phylum Arthropoda; class Insecta; order Coleoptera; family Cerambycidae; genus Stenurella; species Stenurella melanura. Next base: position 30,276,174 of record OY757314.1, on the reverse strand, counting down.
TATATAAAACCATACTTACTTTTACACCACTAGATTGAGGCTGATTGAAGTCTATCACCATGGCCAAAAATTCTGAAACCATGGTAACGTCCACAGTTAGCAGATTATGCGAGGCCGCCTTTCGAAAACCTCCCTCCATTTTAGAAGTATGCCTTAATTAAAATTTGAAGTCTCAAAACAAAGAACTACACGGACACAACAGTTCGCAGAAGTCAGTAAATGCAGACTAATTCTTATTAGGGATGGCAACGATGTATCGATATAAAATAAATATCGATATATTTGTCCTAAACCATGAATATATTCATATCGTTTTTTGTTGCTTGCATATTACCCCTCCGCTCTTCAAAAAATATATCGATAATTTTTTGTTGATATATCGAATATATTGATCTGAGTCTTGTGATGTATCAAATGATTCATATATCGATATATTATATTTTTTCCGTCTCTAATTCTCATATGAAACGTGCATGAAAGCCTAGCCACTATATTCGCGCGCGTTTAACTATGAGCAACATGACGTCACACCAATCAACGAGCGTTTCGTGCATTCAAATGAATATTCATATTTCTTTAGGGGTTTTCCCATAGAACGGATTTGTTGATTTTTGTAAAACTTTGTAGATATTATTATAAGACTATTTTTAACCATTTTACGATGTTTAAACATGATTTTTTTTTAACATCCCTATTAATTAATTTGATCGGCACATTTCTAAAATCGGTAATATCGTTCTTAGAAGAAAAATTGCTATATGAGTGTTGGTGATATGATTCTAAACAATGTTCTGTCTATTCGTCTGTCTATCTAAAAAGTTATATATTGTAAAAATAAATTTTAATTGTACTTTTAGAGCGTCAGAAAACGAGTAATTGGTGAATTATCAACTTTTGAAAATTAAGAATACTGAAAACATCAACTTTACACACATTGTTGGAAATCGGTGAAAAAATATTGAAAAAATTTGCTTGATTAAAAAATGTAATATTTGCTTTTGTCGTAAACAAAATTGTTTTAAACAATATCAGACCAAATTACCGTATGGCAACATGGATTTTCATAATCCATACAGTCTCCTGAACTGATTCCAACAAACAAACTGCGTCTGAAATGTATTCGAAACTCATGAGCCCATACCACCAGCTCTAATATTGAATTATTTCGACTGATCCCACACTATTTGGGCACTTAATGGCAAAAAATGTTTATAATATTTAATTGCCAACTTAAAATTTAAAGAAACTCCTTTTTCGTTTTAAGGTCATTTGAAGGACACCATCTAGGTGAAATAATCCTCACGTAAAACGTATGAATTATTTATCATGGTAAATAAAGATATTAATATTACTATTAAATGTTTATTTTAATGCGTAATGACATAAATAAAATATTGTCTCTAGAGAATGATGCAGTAAGATACAAAATGTGTCCCTCATATTTACAAGTATTTTCTCTTGAATAATCTCGTAAATACTTGAAATTAAGTAACACGCCCATTAAAATCCGTGTAGCAGCATCGAAGGAAGATAAGTAAGTGTTCTCGATGACATAAGAAAGCAAAGAATCGAGAAATTCCACGTTGTGAAACAATCTTGCTAGTTTATAACGCGTGCCAACAAAATGGTTGAAACGTTAAAATTGTGCAATATAACTTCTCTTGAACCGCAATCAATGGAATCTCCAAGTTGTTTATAATTTTCGCCTTTCTCAATTATATCATTTGAATTACAAATATTGACATACAATATGTTAATTGGTGTTATGATCATGACTAAAAATTAATATTCATGTATATTAAGGGATCAGATTGATAATAAATTGTCAATTATTTGAAAGTTGTGTTGTAGTGTAGTAAAATAAGACAAAAAACGGGCTTAACTTCGGAATCCTTTGTAACAGGGCGGACTTTTTCCATTCTCTTCTAAATTGTATCCATAATATTTGATAGTCTTGTCCTAGAAGGTGCCGCTGTAATAGTTATTAAACAAAGTAGGTGTAATATTTCGGTTTTTCGCCAATAACTTTTAAAATTAAATTTTTTCAAAAGAAAACTGCTTACGCCAATCGAAAGTGCAGGAAATTTCACATCAACAACATATATAAAGTTCTTTTGTGCGATCAAAAATGTAGGCTCCAGAACACACGAAAATGGAACGCAGTGGCACGTAAGTACGACGCGTGAAGCCTGCGCGATCTCGGACTCGCTACACTAAATTTATTATAACTTTTGAAATAATTAATGAAATTGAGCTCAACAAACCTTAAATGAAAGAAGAAACATGTGGCTATTGGATATCATATTTTAAAATGTAAAAATCAATTTATGTAGGAATAGTACTTATATGAAGTCTAAACATAAAAAGATTTCCGAATAAATCGGTAAAAGCTCTAACATTTCTACAATTTTTAAGATAAAAACATGTAATTTTCACATATTGCTCTTGAAGTAATGAGATCCGATGGATAGGTAAGCCAAATGTTCTTTTATTTTACCCCTAGTTTCAGGAATTTTGCAGCAAAGAAAAATGTTTATTTTAATATCGTAAAATAAAGACGGCTAATTTAATTTTTAAGGTAAATCCCCTTGAAGCATCTTAAGGTACAAAATTTAAGCTTTAAAAGTCGAACCTACAGAACTCTAATAGTGCAATTTAAACTCGAGTAATACGTGGTTGAAGTTATTTATACATATCAAATATTATCACTTTCTCAAGATTTTGAAATTTTGGAAGTGTACATCTTCAAAAATAAATTTTTGAGATTTTTTTCATTCATCGTATCTTTTTATACCTTACTTCAAAAGTAATATATGAAAGTTCCAGGTTTCTATCTCAAAAATTGTAGAAATGGTATAGCCTTTGTTTACCGATTACATCGGAAATCTTAGGTTTCAACTTCATATACAGGGTGAAACTTCACTAAGCAAATGTTTGTTTATGAATATTTTCGAAACGTCTAAAGATAAACGAATTATAATTTACCGAGGAATTTGCATTTTTATGCTTTTTAAGAAAAAATGAAACTTTTTCATTCAGATGGATTACATTCTCATGAAATGTATCATTCTCTTTTTGAAACGTTTACAACTACCTCGTGCCAAAAGCGAACATATATTAGACAGAAAAAATGGACTACTTTTCTTATTCCTTTCAACTCTCTATTAGAAATATCCAATTGTTTATTGATTAGGACAACTTTGACTGTATGTATAGTTTTGCCATCCATCTTGCTTGATGAAGAGCTCCTGGAACCCTGAATTTGAAATAGTTTTCAGACCAACCTCCAAGGTATACGAGTGATAGTTGTAATAGCTCTTTGTAATTTTCTCTTGGATGACTTCTGTCTTTTAAGGCGCTGTCCACCATTTTCACGCGTTGCTTTTCTAGAAAACCTTGAAATACATTTTCTTCATCAAACATCATCGTATACGACTTCTTATCAAGTGAATTTCGCTGATTTAGGATCTATCAAAAAAACTACACACTTGTTCTTTGGAGGGGAGCCGAGCTCCTAAAAATTCAAAAAAAAAATGTTTTCGTTGAAACACCCGTGCTACAAAAATTTCAATTACCCGTGGTAAATGCCAACTTGAAGTCAACAAGTGCACATACGCTGTATAAACATCACTGAGGCCATTTTAAATATCCATGCCATTTCACTTTCGCTTTCGACGCTGGTGAGTTAAGATAGTTTACTTATTCTTTAACGGATTTTCATGTTTATTTCTTTAATCCTTTGGTATTTTGAATATATTTGATTATTAAATGATGTCATATTATTGAGTTAACGTTGGTGTATAGTTATTTTTGGGAATTAGAGGATATTCCGTGTAATCATTAATTTTTATTGACGCACGTGTTTGTTCGATTTCCGTGTCTATTGGACACATGTATCTTGCGTGCCAATTTTATATTTTGTGCTCGTTTGATACACAATGTGTGGTGTTTTGTCATTATTTAGATTATTGTGGACGAGGATTAAACTCGGAAATTATTCAAGGGATAAATTAGAATATTTGTTTCTTAATCGTGTGTAGACAATCTCATCTCATTAAAAGTCAAAATCTAAAGTCGTTTTGTCTCATTTAGTTAACTTCGCGTTAGTACAAAAGGTTAAGAGATAATTTTTTATTAGTTTATAGTTTGGGAGATTAAGCCCATAATTTTTTTGCTATATTTTTTACAGTATTATTAGTTTTTTTCAGATAGTAATTCCGATATTTTCTTTATAATTCAGTTGTACTAAATTTTGTTACCATTCAAATTTTTGGTCATAACCAGTATCAGCCATTTTTTGAACGGCTAAAATTTCATAAGAGTGAAGTTTTCTCATTTATTTATTTCATTTATTATATTAATCAGTAGCTTATTCATATATTTTCAGAAGTAAAATTTTATCAATACTCAGGTTTTTTGTTAAATTGCTAATAGTTTGGTTTTGCAGTGACCTTCGTCACCATAGTTTTTTGTAGTTTTCTTGTATTTCTGTTTTGTTACAATTTTAATTTTTTTTTTATTATCAACTGGTTCTTTACATTACCCCTTTTTTATGTAAAATCCTGGACCAAACCACCAGTGAAGCAAGGCACAAGGCATAGATTTAATATTTAGAGCTATCCTCAAAGTATTCGATATCATTCCGACGCAGCGTCTCCTGGAAATCAGCGTTGTCAAGACCTGAATATTACGTCCTCCTTCTCGGGTACCCGTGGCCATCTTCAGGACCAGACCTCGTCGGGATTCTACGTCTCCGCTAAGCTAAGTAGCCCAAATTTATATGCAAAATTCAACTTTTAGTCAGAAGAAAAATTGTAAACCAGTTGATCGTTTCATAAATTATAATTTTTTTGTTAATCTTCAAATTTTATTTTTTTTAACTAAATTTTTGTCTGTTAGCTAATTAAATCAAATTTCACCATAAATACTTTTAATCACTTGTAATGTGTTGTAAAATTTTTGCTTATACTTATATTAATATATTATTTGTTTTATATTTGATTTTGATTGTTTTCTCCCCCTGATACTAAATACGCTGGCGTCCAAATTCTTTGTAGTTTAACTATTAAAGTTTTGTTTGGTTAATTTGGTTGATTTGACTCTTCTCGCCACAGAGTGACCCTCGACCAGCCCTGAGCTAACCGGTTGCTATTCTTTCATAGCTTCCTGAGCGCCCAGCTGAGAAGTTGTGGTTGCAAAGTAGCCAAATTTCTAATACTCATTTTTAAGTTTAATTACTGCAAAAGATAAAAGAAACATATTAGAAGCATATTAGTACGATGCAATAGAATTCTAGGAATTTGAGTAATTTGAGATAAAAATAATCAAAGTGTGCAACCCCTAAATATTATTCAATTTGGCTAAGATTTTGTATACAAATATTTTCGATACATAGAACCCAGGATTCAAGCAAAATCATTTGAAAATCTCAGCTTTGGAAAAATGCAACACCCTAGTATATAGGCTAAGATTGCAATTCTATCATTTTTTCCTTGACGAAATTTAAAAAAAATTCGTTTTGTAAATTACATAACCGACGACAAAAATTTCAAGCAGAACTAAAAAAACTGAGAAATATTTATCAAAGCGAGGGTGTCTCAACTCTCGCGATCTAGGCGATCTATGAGACACACTGTATGTGACACTGACAGTGTTGATCCTTAAGGATAATGAATCATTGGACTAGGGGTGCAGACTAAAATGATGGAAAAATCGATAAACTAAAAGAAATATTAATTACGTCGATGATTGAAGGGTCGTTCACTACATCCCTTTGCCATTCATAATAGGGGAGGGTGGCTGTGGGAACTAAGGGAATTAAAAAGTGTGTCCGAATATTATAATGATTCATTCCTCATTTCAATGCGACTGTGTCTCGATTGACAAACAATCTATAGCATACAATGGCATGTAGTCAAAGTGTACTGTGTTAGTATGTTAGATGGAATACTGTACAGGGTGAGCCATTGAAAACGAAACACGCCTGTTTTGGGACACTTAGACTAGTTTCTTGAAAACAGGCTCGTACAGATCGATTCCTGATTTTTGGGGGACAATTGTTGATGTCAAACTTGACAGAGACACATCAACCCCCTACCCCCAGCAACCACTAACTTAAGAATTTAAATAGAGAAAGGGGGTCAAGCGACCCCTCATTTGAAGCGTCTTTCAATTTTCTATGCGACAGCATGGTCGAAATTAGTTTTTAGATTAACTAAGGTGGGGGTGTTGTTTGGGAAAAATCTTGAAACACGTCACCTTTTATCTCTTGAATGGCACATTTTGATGTCAAATTTGACTTTTTCAGGTCAACCCCTACCCCCAACAATCCCCAACAAAAACAAAAATTACGGTAAAGTGGTCGAGTGACCCCTCATTTTAAAAGTCTTTGATTCTCTATGCGAGTGATTGTTTTTAAGTTTGTTCGTGTTTTGTTTTAAGCAACTTATAATATGCTTATTAATTTAAATTTAAAAAAAGTATGCAATATACCGTTATTTACTTTCGGTGTTTATAAAGACGTCCAGAGACTCAGACACAGTGAATTGAAAGCCATTTCTGCCCTGAATAATAAAGTACTAATAAATTTGAAAAATTATTTTAACCGTTAGTATTCAGGGCATAAAGGGCAGAAAGGGCTTTCAAATCACTGTATCTGTGTCTCAGGATGTCTTTATGAACACCGAAGGTAAATAAAAATGTATTGTATACTTTTTTTAAATTTAAATTAATAAACATATTATCAGTTGTTTAAAACAAAACACGAGCAAAGCTAAAAACAATCATGCATTCGTATAGAAAATCAAAAGACCTTTAAAATGAGGGGTCACTCGATCAGCTTACAGTAATTTTTGTTTCTGTTAGGGGTTGTTGGAGGTAGGGGATTGACCGGACAAAGTCAAATTTGACATCAAAATGTGGCGTTCGAAAGACAAAAGGTGACGTGTTTCAGGATTTTTCCCAAACAACACCCCCACCTTAATTAATCTAGAGAATTGTTTTCGGGACGTTAAAAAAATTTTGCTGTCGCATAGAGACTTGAAAGTCGCTTCAAATGAGGAGTTGCTCGATCCCCTTTCCCCATTTAAATTCTAGAGTTAGGGGTTGCTGGGACTAGGGGGTTGTTGTGTTAAGTTTGACATAAGCAGTTGTCCCCAAAAATCAAGAATCAACCTGTCCGAGCGTTTTTTCAAGAAACTAGTCTAAGCATCCCAAAACAGGCTTGTTTCGTTTTTAATGGCCTACCCTGTATAAATTCTATTAAGTACAATTAATTTTGCAATATTTCAATCTAGAAGTCCACTTTTGTTTATAAATGCTGCTCCTGAATAGAGAATTAATATAATCAAATACAAATATAACAAATTCTGGATGTTCCCTGACTCCCTGCATATTAAAGGATAACTTTTGTAATAAAAATTATTCCTTTTTAAAAGTTGTCTTTACATGCGTAGCAAATTCATATCTTATTAGTATGTCTGATTAATGAACGCAAAAATTTTCAAGATTCATATTTATCTGTACACTGTACACGTTACTAGAATTTTTATATATACAGACTGTCTATTTTACGAGGGCCACACCAAATATCTCGCTTAATATCTATTGTAGAAGAATAAAGTTTTAGAAACAGTTATCCCATTTTTTGTGAGCTATATTTCAGTAAAAAGAAATTTGAAGTCCATAGCCTACTTTATGAGATATATTACAAAAACCTGAAAAATAGGAAAAGCACAAACGGTTATAGCTTCCTTATTTGAGGAGATACGAAAAAAGTTAAAGGAATGAAAGTTGACGGCAAAGGCAATAAGAATAATAACGTGTAACAAAAAAATCGAAAAATGCAGTTGGCTTTGACATACGCTATTGTGCAAAAATGAAAAATACATATCTCAAAGTAGGCCATGACGCCATTAATTCCGTTATTTTTTTCTCATTCCAACGAACATCCAAAGAAAAAAACGAAAAACTATGTATAACAGTACTACCTACTACTATATTGAAAAGAAATTGTGTGTATTTATTTTTCTAACTACAAATGCTCAAATTGTGCACCATGCATTCTGACACATTAACGTGCTCTACGAGACACGTCACGCATTACATTTTGGAGCATTTCAGGAGTAATTGCCTCACATGCGTTTCGAATTCTGGTTTTGATGTCCTCAATATTTTCAGGGGCAGTTTGAAATACCTTGCCTTTAATGTAACCCCAGACGAAAAAATCCAAGGGAGTAATATTTGGTGATCGAGCTGGCCATAGAATGGGTCCATAGGCGCCTATCCAGCTATCTGGCATAACTTGATTTAAATAATTTGTACATATTACAGCAGTGTGCGGCGGAGCCCCATCTTGTTGAAAATATGAATAATTTAATCTTTCTGCCACTGTTAATTCATAAAGAAAATCTTGAAATTCGTTTTGCACGAAATTAAGGTATCTACGAGCGGTTAATTTGCCATCATAAAAATAAGGTCCAATTACTTTAGTCCCTAAAAGACCCAACCAAACATTCGTAGAAAATCTTTCTTGGAAAGCAGTCTCTCTGCACCAATGTGTATTTTCTCGTGTCCACTTATAATGCATATTTCTATTGAAAAATCCATTATTAGAAAAATTTGATTCGTCCGACCAAAGAATTTTGCTACATATCAGCGCGTCATTCCTTTTCTTATTTAATAACCATCTACAAAATCTTACTCTCCTTGGCTTATCTCCCTCATTTAAATGTTGAACTTTCGTCATTTTGTAGCATCGAAATCCGTTTTTTTTCAATATTTTTCTTGCACTGTCTTTTTTTATGCGACAGTTTCTCTGAATTTGTCTCAAAGAGGTTTCCTCATTTTGGTTAACATAATTCATTACTCTATTCACTTTTCTTACATTATCCGTAACATGCGCTCGCCTTACTACTTTTTTTGAAAATGAACCGTGCGTTTTTAGATTTTGAACTAACTTCCTAAACATAGTTCGATTTGGCTGCGGAGCATCTGGAAATCTATCTCCGTAAACCGTGACTGCCATCTCAGCGTCAAAATTGCACTGACAATAAATGCTAATCATATCGAATTTGTTATTATTGGTGTACACCATAATTACTGATATAAAATTTGTCTTAGAATTCGACAACGCAACATACAACATACAACAGTGACAATCTGTCAAATTTATTAATAACTGTATACATTGTTTTTCACTAATTATGGCACAGCTGATTGTTACGATTCAATTATATGAATTGTGGTATTCGTAAAATATTAAATATTGACACTATCGGTTAAAATTTCTGTGACATGTTTTATACCGTTGGAATGAGAAAAAAATAACGGAATTAATGGCGTCATGGCCTACTTTGAGATATGTATTTTTCATTTTTGCACAATAGCGTATGTCAAAGCCAACTGCATTTTTCGATTTTTTTGTTACGCGTTATTATTCTTATTGTCTTTGCCGTCAACTTTCATTCCTTTAACTTTTTTCGTATCTCCTCAAATAAGGAAGCTATAACCGTTTGTGGTTTTCCTATTTTTCAGGTTTTTGTAATATATCTCATAAAGTAGGCTATGGATTTCAAATTTATTTTTACTGAAATATAGCTCACAAAAAATGGGATAACTGTTTCTAAAACTTTATTCTTCTACAATAGATATTAAGCGAGATATTTGGTGTGGCCCTCGTAAAATAGACAGTCTGTATATGTACATATTGCTACTGCTATGATTTGTATATTTTACCTTACTAATATGTAGCACGATAATGTCTTTGACCGTCAGCTGTAATTTTATATTTGGCGCATGTACATGACATGTACAACAATTGGCAAGTCAAATATCGGTCTATTTATGTATCTATGTATCTATATATAACTTGGAGGTCTACCAAAATCTAACTGGGGTAATTAAACGTTCAGTTTTAATATACTTAAAGTCTTATTTTTCCATGCAAATAACTCTATATTTATATTTCTGCTTATTGTTTACATTTTGGCCAGAGTATAAACTGCTAAATATTTCACCTTCTAGCACCATATGCGGCATTAAATAATAAGAATCTAATGTCGCCCATACTTATAAAATTTTATTGCAATCATAAAATCGCCCTTAAGCAGTATTAAATTATATTTTTATTTATTAATGCAAATGGCAATAAAATTTAATGGGATTTTAATTATAATATACAGCAGAGATTGGCAGAATATCGTGTTAAAAACATGTTTGTCATGAAAGAATTTTTGGATGAACACTTGAGGAGAGGAAGTGCGAAGACATGGGATTCTGGTAAGAGGTCCTGTTCTATCCATCTCGGACAACATGGAAACACTCTGTATATTTTAGATCTTATCTGATAGGAACTTGAATTATCTTCACAATATTTTTTTCGAAAATGAAGTCGTATTGTAATCGTCGCACAAATAATATTAAATTATATTCACAAAATAAAATTATTACAGAGCCAAATAAACTTGTGAATATTTTTGGTACACATTTTTCCCCTATAGTTGATATAAAATTGAATACACATTTTGGACAAAATCTGTCACTGTCATGTACACTTCCTGATATTAATCCGCAGTCATTCTTTTTTAATCCGTTTCCTGAACTACAAAAAATAAATACAGGGTGTCCCAATAAAAATTCCCAGGCCGGATATATTGTAAACGAATAGAGATATTTTAATTCTGTAAAGGCCAATTTGTAGAGCATAAAGAGAGATTCATTTTTTAATATAATTGTTTTTTTAATATATCAGTATATAGATGGCGCTGTGCTCTAAAGACATATTTCGATGGGAGAAGCTTTGAAATGGGGTTTATGTGGAAGAAAATGCATTTCTAAGCAGATTATGTTCTAAAAAAAAAATACTATAAAACTAACCATTTTCGAAATATTTGAGTCCAAATGTTGGCATTTGCCAATATTGAATAATTGTAATCTCTTCAACATTTCAGTCCTTTAAGTGGGACAATCTTTATTTATTTATTTGCAAATTTTAGAAGAAAATATTTAAAGAATTTTTCATATCTTATGAGATAAATATATTTGAAGTAACCCATTTAAGCAATAAAACAAAACAATTACGAACATAAAACAATTTTTACAAACTAATGAAATTAAAATAATTATTTTAACAGGTGTTCAAAATTATTGCCATTTTCATTAACACGCATCGTAAACCTATTAATTAGTTCAGATCTACAAACTTCTAATAATGTATGCCGATTAATGGCGGCAACACTAGCATAAATTTTATTATAAAGATCTGCCATGTCTTCTATTGGTTTTTTGTACACTTTACTTTTTAAAAATCCTCATAAATAAAAGTCTAATGGAGCAATGTTAGGAGATCGAGCGGGCCATCTAAGTACTCCATTGGTACCAATCCATCTTCCTGGGTATGTTTGATTTAAATAACAACGTTGTGATGATTATGTGGAGCTGCTCCATCCTGTTAAATTCTCATGGTAGAGGTATGGGCCAACAATGTAACCATTAACGATACCACACCAAACATTTACTCCAAAACGATTCTGGGATCTGGTATGTCTCATTCACCTAAGATTCTCTTGAGGCCAGTAACGACAATTATGTGTTGTAATTACTCCATTGTTGTTGATTCGACTTTCATCGCTCCACATAATTGTATCTAAACGATTTGGATTTTCTTCTAAGTGAATTGAAAATTGCGCCAAAAAATCTAATCTCCGCCCATTGCCTCCTGGAATCAAATGATGAACTAAATGAACTTTATATGGAAATAAATTGTTTGTTTTAAGAATTCTCTGGCAGGTGGAACGTGCAATATTTATTTCTCCGTCAACTTGCGTACTGACATGTTTGGGTTATTTTCTACTTGATGTAATACCAATGCAATATTTTCATCAGTTGCAGTTCTTTTTCTTCTTGTTGTTTTTGGTTTCCTAAAACCTCCATAATTTTTCAAATTAGAACACAAACTTTTTACGACATTCCCCATAGGTAAATTAAAATCGTGTTTACTTTATCTTCATTTGTATGAGAAATCATATTTAATAATAAATAAAGAAAACAATAATTAGGTACAATAATACAGTTTTATTGACACACCAATAAACAAAATGTGATTGAAATTGAGAAAATTCAAAACTATTGTTCCAAAGGTAACTTTAATTGTATTTGATTTATAAGGTATAAGTGTTATTATAATCACTAGACATCAAATATTAACCTCCCTACAATAAAATTGTGGGAGGTTACTAAAATTGGTCCAAAATCGAAAATTGAGATAACATCAAATCTTTACGTTTTGAGGTCCCAGGAATCCAAAAAAGTGGTTTTTGAAAAATGTCTGTGTGTGTGTGTATGTGTGTATGTGTGTTAGCACGATAGCGGCGAAACTACTGGCCGGATTTGGATGAAACTTTGCACGAGGGCTTCTTTAGTGCTCTAGAAGATCTGAAAAGGTTTTGGTTGAGATCGGATTACGTTTAGTGCCATTTTGGCACAACAACTTGTTTATTTTATTATTACTTACAATTTGTAATCTAACCACTGGAAAGCAGTTAAAATTACGATTTCAACGATATATCACACTTGCACCTTTTTTTATATACCTACATTTTTTATACAAATTATTGTATAGAGAACAAACAAAATTCACTGTCTCTATAATACTAACATATGTAAAATTGCGTCACAAGTTGTCGGTGGTCCAGTGAGCTAAAGCGTCGACTTACAAATCAAGAGATCGACGGTTCGATCCCAACACAGCGCTGTTTTTTTTTCTTTCTTTTTTCATTATAAACTTATTAATAATTGCGGAAAATGTTACATGATTAAATATCATCATATATTAGGTGTTTATAATTATTCAGAGTTTGAGGATTGGTCACTAGTTTTAAATGAAATATAAATAATTCTATTGTTGTTTTGGCGGTGAACACATGCGACGTCGTAAATTAAATAAATATAGGTGGGTCATATTACAATAATATATTTGATTTAAAGGCATGTCATGACGGCTGATTTGAATTGACTATCAGAGCTCGTCACCGGGTAGGGAGGTTCCAACCGCTTCCAATAGCTGCCGATTTTTTTTGATTATAATCTAACCTAATAACAAAGCAATTATATGAAAAATCTTTAAATATTTTCTACCAAAATTTGTAAATTAAATACAGATTGTCCCACTTAAAGGACTGAAATGTTGAAGAGATTACAATTATTCAATATTTGCAAATGCCAACATTTGGACTCAAATATCTCGAAACCGGTTAGTTTTATGGTATTTTTTTTACAACATAATCTGCTTAGAAATGCATTTTCTTTCAAAGTTTCTCCCATCGAAATATTTCTTTAGAGCATAGCGCCATCTATATACTGATATATTACAGAAACAATCATATTCAGAAATGAAGCTCTCTTTATGCTCTACAAATTGGCTATTACAGAATTAAAATATCTCTATTGGTTTAGAACATATCCGGCCTGGTAGTTTTTATTGGGACACCCTGTATAGTTAATAAAATGAAAAACAAAAGTCCTTTGGTAATGATGGGTTGAGTTTTCAATTGTTGAAAAAAATATAAAGATTTCACCATATTATCCCTAAAGCATTTGATAAATGGCTCAATTGAAAAAGGGTCAATTCCAAATATTTTAAAAATGGCCGTATTAAAATCAGGTGATCCTCTAGAAATCGATAATTATATACTAATAACATTATTTAGTTCTGGGTCTAAAATAATGGAAAGGGTAATATACGATCAACTATCAATATTTATTGAAAAATATCATATTCTCATACCATGTCTATATAACTTACAAATGTAAATAGGCTACAATTTGACTTATCCATAGCATTTGATACCTTGGATGTGGGCTATATTACATTCAAACTCTTTAACCTTGGTATAAGGGGCAATACTCTGGAATGGATTCATTCGTACTTAGTAAATAGTAAAATAATTGTGAACATTGGTAGCCACATTTCTGAGAAATTTATTGTATCTCGGGGGGTGCCCCAGGAGTCAGTACTAGGGCCTTTATTTTTATTTTGTATGTCAACGATCTGCCAGACTACAAAAAAAGTATATCAGTGACGATGTTTGCTGACGATAATACCACAACTGTGACTAACTTGGACATTGATGCATTGGAGTCATTTAATATTTAATAAAAATCTTATGATATTTTCTATATTGTGTCAATAGTAAGAATTATCACGGCAGGTCTGGATGACTGACCTTGATATTCCTATGTATTTTTCGACGGTGAATCCAAATCCGAGGTTAAAGGAATTCCTATAGCCCAACTAGCACATTTAGTCGTGGGAACGTAGCAATGACTATTGTAGGCACTTTAAAGTGTTTTGGTACTAGTCAACGGCACGTAATAGGAACGTTCCTAATACGTGTTTATGACCAAAATGGGGAATATCTTTTGGTGACGATAACGTCCCAGCCACGTTCCTGGAACTTGTCCAGCTACGTTCCAATGACGTTGTTGCTCCGGAGCGGCGACGTGGCGGCGTAGACGCTGCAACTTTCAGAAAACTTTACCACTCCCTACTCTTTCAAATCGATGTTGCCCCTTCTTTGTCTTGCAACCGATCTTATTATATTTATGTTTCATTCTTACATATGATTCTTGTTCTTGTTCATTTCCCTAACTCAGAAATTTAATAGAATATCAGAAGGTAATATTAGACAACAAATCTTGTGCTATTTTTCGGTGGTCTAAGGGTCACAATTAAAACGAATGCAATTTTACTGACAAACATAATGATAAAACGTCCGAATCCAACCACGCGCCTTTAAAATATTCAATTTTTAATGAAAATATTGTTTTTAAAATATGTAATGTCATGCGAGAATATGACACACTAGATGTCCAAACCTATTTTTGATTGTTCTTCGGAACTGAACACTACTTTTTATGTATTCATTTGTTGTATTTGGTGAAGAAATTGCGATAAATTAGATTTATTAGTCAATTGTGGAATTATGGTTCATGTGTTATAATAATGGCGTCGATAATTTTGGCCATCAACATGGCGTATTTCAGAAAATATGACTTTAAGGTCGTTTTGACCAAGAAATGCTACTTGAAAGTAATTGCTACTTGGCGATAGTGACGAAAACTGCAAATACGTAACTTTAAAGTTATATTTACCACAAATCTGCGAATGGAACTGCAGCATTGCTTTAAAGTCGTAGCAAAGTTGTGACTACCACAAATTACCTCTTCAAAGTTGCCGCTGCTACTTCATGGTTACATTTCTCCCGCTATTGATTCGGAATGTACGTTGAGGTCTAGACTGAACGCGTTCTTAGCTTTTGCTGTTTATCATTTACCTAACTTCACATTGAAAAACCTATCAGCTGTCGCAATTTACTTGTATGCAGCCATATATCAGCGACTTAATAAACATAAACCTTGTTGGTATAATATACTATTACAGTGATAGATAACATAGAAGAAAATGTAGGTGTAATAAAACTGTGCTGAAATATTAAATTTTGTTGCCTTATTTTGAACATAAAATGTTGTATAGCATGATTATAGCAGCATATAATTCTAGTCTAGGTTAGGCAAACATATTATATAGGTTAGGTTCGTTGCATTAACTTTATCTATGGTCAACATTGGGAACTAGACGGTGAAATTTACTTTATGGTAAATTTCATAGGTGATGTGCACTTTGTAGTAGCCGTACACAGTTCTGTAGGTAGCAGTAACGTCATTAACACCTATGAATATTACTTACAAGTTCCACTACTTTAAAGAAATAGTGAAGGTTCCCAGAACGTCGCGGCAACTATTAAAGCTACTTGAAGGTGATTGCAACTTTGAAGTCACATTTCAGTGATGCGAGTTAGTCGCTGCAACTATAGTTTACCACCTTCAAGTTCTGAAAACCCGAAAGTCGTCCCACTGGTAACTACCACGTTCCCATGTACCACGAAAGCTACGTAGAAGTTGCATAACTATAAAGTAATCATTAGTGGTAGAAACTACGAGGCAGGCAAGTTATTTTTACACCAAAGTCGTAAATTTAGTCGCAATTACGTAATGGTTACTCATACGAAGTTCCTATCTCAGTTACTGTCACTTTGGTGCTAGTTGGGAGGTACCCTTTAATTTTTGTGTATAGACAAAAACGTCCCTTCAATGGGGTAAATTTATGAATATAAGTACCCATCATTAATGAATGGGGACTATTTATCTCTCGTACTCTTCTTCAGCGAGGGGGTAGCAATTCTCCGGAAGGGGTTGATATACCCTCTGCAACCGTTCCATACCCTTCTGGGCATAGAACTGCATCATAAACACTTCTGGCTTACAAACTCTTGAGAATGCAAAAGAAATATAGTAGAGGGTTAATGCCCCTCCAGAACCAAGCCTCCACAAGGGTATAAACTACGTCCTTGCTGGATGAGAAACACAGGGGTGGAGGAAGATCTGAGAGAGAAGTGTTCCTTGTCTCTTCTGCAGAATGGTCGCAGTGCATTTAACGAGAATCTCCTTAAATTGCCTTGACCGCATCCTGCAAGAGGCGGAAACTACCCCCCAAACCACCAAAAAGCGTTAGGAAAACTTTTAGAATGCGAAAGTTGCATTTGTGGGTTATCCATTCTGAAAGAGTAGACAAACGGATCTCCCTCCACCCTGTGTCCCTCATCTATCATGGGGGTAGTTTATAACCTTTTGGAGGCATGGTTCCGGAGCGGCATTCACTATCTACCATATTTCCTTTGCATTCTCAAGAGCTTGTGAGCTAGAAGCTTTTATGGTCCAGTTCTATGTCCAGAAGGGTATAGAAGGGAGGCAGATGGTGTATCAACCCCTTCGGGAGAACTGTTACCCCCTTACTGAAGCCTTTGGCATTGAAAAAGTGTGTGATAAAAAGTCCCCAATCACTACTTAATGATAGGCACTTAGATTCATAAATGTACCTTATTCAAGGGATGCTTTTGCCTCTACACAAAAATTGAAGTCTATAGGAATTTTTTTGACTTCGGATTCGAATTCGAATTCATCGTCGAAAAATACATAGGAATACCCGGGTTAGTCACCAGATCAAAAACTTTTTTTTCTTGTCGGGCTGTGTTATGTTTTCACTAGTATCATTATGGCCCTCATATTATTATTAAATATAGGACTTCTTACATACAGAAGTCTCCTTAACATGCATTTACGTTATACAAAAGCATTATTATAATAAGTTTAATTTCCATGGCTACTTTTTCGTTTTCTCCTAGCTATTCAATTTGGTTTATTTCATATCTAATCATAAAATAATGCATCATTATAATTATGACTAATAGTGATTACAATCTATAACATAATCTCCACCGTTGAATACATTGTAACAAAGCGCCGGAAGGGTACAATAATTGGATACACAGAGGCGGTTGTTCTCAAAATACACATAATAATATGTACAGGGTGTTTCTGAATGAATTACCGAGAAGAAATGAATTTTATTTTGAATTGTACGCAAATAATGCGTTTTTTGTGGTACACTCTGCTTGACAAAACCTCCAAAACGCTAAATATTTAGCTTTCATATTTTCAAGGCGGATACAAACAAAGAATGTCCACTATCACTAACACAAGTAACGTTGCAGTTTCTGGTAGCTTGATAATTCATTATATCGATTCGTCAAATAGATGTTACTTGTTGCCTCATCAGGAAACAACATCTGTGTTATAAGTTATAGTACTTGAGCTAGTGAGCAATTACTTGACAGACTTTTAGCAGCTAGATATATGATTAATCATGTTCCCTGGAGCATGGGAGGCAATGATATGGGAAGTTTTCTTGTCAGTGTAAATTGCAACTAAATTAAAAGCACATGAGCACAAAAGTTGACTAACCTCGTGTAAGATGTACTGTAGGACGCTTCCGAAAAAAACGCTAAAAAAGCAGTAAAAACCCCGTTAAACTCTAAAAAATTTAAGCCAGCGGTAGATCAAGAAATTCTATGTGAATGGAAGCGCCCATGTGGAATTAATAATTCAGTACATTGCTTTTTAATAGTTAGTCCCTTGAAATTAGGTAAAAATTAAAGCAATTTTCCCACAGCTACGAGATCTTTAAAAAGTGAAACATGTGGGTTGTCAAAAAAATGACGCCCTCGTCAGATTTTCTGGTTAGAGGTACCACAACGTTTCATTAAAAAAATGTATGAAAAAATTCATCATCAGATACAGGTCCCGCGGCGTGATGTAATATATAAATTATTGTTTCCTAGAATAAAAAAAGTTCCACTAGCAAATTTGGCGAAGATCAGTCAAGAGGCTGTTGAGTTGTTGCAAAAAAAAAACGAAAAAATAATTTTGACACCCTTTTTCCAACATTTTGCTAAAGCATATTCGGTTATATCCTCATATTTTGGCCCAAAGAATCTACCCCTGCACTATGGCCTATTATTAATGATCCATCCTGTATACTAGAAGCCAAGTTGTCAATTTTTTTTTATGATATCTGCCACTTACACCACCACCTCCACTAAATTTTTAACACAATAAAGTTGCGACTTAGTGTATGTACGAGAACAGAAGTTCCCATAACATTTTGGCATCAGTCACCACCGTATTACCGCCTTGGGGTATAGATGATTGGAAATATCAATAAAATTCTATGAGCGGTTATCTACACATTCTGTGCAAATGTAGTATCAAGATGTTTTCAATTAAAGAGCTTTGGATGAAAAATTTCAATGCGGAAATATTGATTACATAGGCAGCGGTTCTTTTAGAATGATTCCTTTCCAGTATTTTTCGAATCCCTGGTGTCTATTACTGGACACACTCAATGGACATCTTTCTCATTGCACTCAAACGTGGTAATTAAATATGAAAAAAGATAATCACCGAAAGTGTTACTGTTTGAAAAATTGTTTTTTATATTTGCTCAAATATAAATTTATTTGTTATTTTGTGGTCTATGTAGAATACGCTGTAGTAAGTAATTTTATAGCTCATTTAGTTCATTATACTTAAAAGAATCTGCATCGCTAAATGATTGCAATTGAAAATAAATCTAAGGTGTTCATTTGATTGTAGCCTATTTACAAAGAGACTGTATGAATTTAGTGTAACAGATTGTTTCAAGCAGCTTAGAAAACACGCTATTTATGTAAAGTACATAGCATAAATTCATATTTTGCGATTTAATTAACAGCTAAATACTAGTATGGTTATATTAATTAGTTTTTAATAATGAGTAGTTACAATATAGGTATTAGTACAGTAACTTGATCATCTCACTTCGGACTAATTCTATGCCCATTTTAAATTAAAATATTTTTGTATGTTTGATTCAGAATGGGCCAAATATGAAATATTAAAAATGAATGAGGATGCTCTTGCGTTGGTGCTGAATTTAACTTCAGATCAGGGATTTTGAAAAATATTGACCATTGAAATTTGTAGATTGTCGAATTCTACCCCACGCGCCAATATTCTTGACTAAAGATGACGGTCTCGGATGATTAGGGGTCGAGCTTGAGCTCTTTGCCCCAATCATCGCTATAGATCTGGACCGGCCTCGTAAGGGTTGGGCCTGCTTTTTCGCCTATACCCCCCGCAAATGCGGACGGTATTGGAGATGTTAGCAAACCTCCCCTGGTTCTGACTGTTGGAGCCTGCCAGCTGGGCCGTTTCTTCTGGCGCTCTTCTTCAGTTACTGGGGTGTATTTCAGGTCTCCGAAGATGTCGGCGTTTCTGACAACCATGGTGCATTCACGGCGCACCGAAGTGCGACGTTTTCCACGGCTTGTATCCTCTTCAGATGGGTGGCTGCTTGGTATCCCCAGGCAACGGAGGCGTAGGTGAGAATAGGTGCAATGAGGGTCCTGATAAGCGTGAGCTTGTTCCCCAGGTTGAGTGGGCTCTGTATACCTATCGTAGGGTAAAGTAGAGTCCTCCTCGTCCTCGCTTTCTGTATTATCGCTTCCGTGGTCTGTCTCCACGTCAGGCTTCGATCCATGATAACGCCAAGGTAATTGACGGTATCGTGCCATTGAATGTTCTCGCCGTTCAAGGAGACGTGTCCTATGGGAGTTTGCTTCCTGACTCTCTTGAAGAGGATATCTTTGCTCTTCTCCGCGTTGATTTTGACTTTCCACTTGTTGCACCACTCTTCCAGAGCGGGTGCTGCTTCCTGGAGTTTGCGGGTGGCAAGTCTTACAGTCCATAATCTTGCGATTATGGCCGTGTCGTCTGCGTAGAGCGCCAAAGAAGTCCTTGCTGTTCTTGGCATGTCGGAGGTGTAGATGGTGAACAGGTGGGGAGAGAGTACCGATCCCTGCGGTACACCTGCTTCCATGGGCCTGTAGTTTGACAGCTTGTCGGCAATCTTCACGCGGAGTTGCCTCCGATGAAGGTAGGATCTCACAAGCTTGACTATGCCGACAGGGTAACCCATCGACATCTTCACCAGGAGACCTTCATGCCAAACGCTGCCATGCCAAGGGAACCATAGTATGGTTCATAGAGCATACATATTTTTTTTTGTGGGCCTGTCATTATTTGTTTGCTTATAATTACAATGAAACATATTTATAGGATTTTGCAAACAGTAGAAAAAACCATCTATGAGAACTAAAAAGAAAACCTATCTGTAAAAATGTGAATGAAATCTTTGCATTCTTTCGATAACCTGAATTCTGGTTATGCTTGCAATTAAAATCCTGAAATGAATTTGTCTATTTCTTATTTGCCGATTCTTATTATAACATTAATAGCCACATTGTCCTCTACGGTCATGCAGATTAAACTAGTGTCTATACATAGCTCTTTATGGCCATCAAGTTTCAGTTATAAATAAGGACAAAGACCTTTACCTTAAAATGAGGACTAAAAAGAAAAACTATCTGTAGAAATATTAATAAAATCTTTACAATCTGTCGATAATCTGAATTCTGGTTAAGCTGGCAATTAAAATCCTATAATGAACTTATCTATTCCTTATTTGAAAATTCTGATTGTAACACTAGTATCCACATAGTCTTCTACGCCCATGCAAATTCAACTAGTATCTACATAACCCCTTACGGTCATGACGATTCAGTTAAAAAGGAAACAAAGGCCTAAACTGAATTTATAAACCTACCTTGGCTTAAAATTTTCATGAAGGATTGCTTATCTATCAGTCTGTTTCTTTGAAACATTTTTCGTCCTTATTTTTACAGATAATTTTACATTTTAGTTCTCATAGTTTCTTTTGCTGTTTGTAAAATTCTATAAAGAATATGTTTCATTACAATTATACAATAATTTACTTTTTAATTATTAATATTTGAGTCAACACTAAATTTTCAAATTTAGGGATTGTATTCGCCCTCTACGAGGTACTGGCACATCTGTCCCATTTTAATATTTAAAGTTGATTCCCTAACGTTTAAAAGTTCACAAAAGGAAAAAATTGTAAGCCGCTATATGATTAGCCCGAAATTTGAGTACTTTGTGACACCAAACGACTTTAGTATATGTATGTGCTGGATTATGTTAATTTTTACACTTAATGTGATTATTGCTGTGATGAGAATTTTGCATCAAGAGCATCGGTAGCATTTATTATCTTTCTTAAAACTTCTCAGCTAAAACATTAAAGTTTCCGGATAAAATCACCAACTGATATTCTGAACAATGGTAAATGCACGATATGACTAAAACAAAGGAAATATTATGTAGAACGAGACAACTCTGGCAAACTGTTGTATATGATTTATATGTCAAGACACTCAGAACTTTGCTACCTCACGAGGCTATTGCTTTGTTGAAAACTGCTGTGGGACGTAATTGCCTGGTATTCAACTTAGATAACTTTGAAACTTGTTGGTTGTCTGACTGTACTTAACTACAGAGCTTGCTTATTTTACGTATTATGTATTCTTTATAAAATCAGTGCTTTGAACATATCACTATCAGTAGAATGAATAGAGTGTGGAAAGTATACAAGAATAAATTGCATAACTTCAATAGACTGTACTTCTGACAAAAATGGATGTTTGCTTTATTTCAACATCTATTTCAATATCTTTTATTTTTAACAGCATTGAAAAAACGTATTAGCAAATTTTTTTAAAAGTCGAATTCAATTTAATATCGTCTCCAATAATGAACTGTCATTGTTTAGTCACATTTCTCTGAGCAGAAGATAGAAAAGATGTCTGTTAAAAAAATTCCGGGTGCGTGGTTCGAACCCGGATTTCCTGTTTGAAAATCCTAACTTCTAACCAAATTCCAATTTAACAATTTCTATTTTTTAAGTATATAAAATCAGGCAAATGATCTCCTTCTTTAGATATAACAATGTACAATATAAAATTATAAATATAAATATAAAATGCAGAATATAAAATACAGAATATAAATAAAATTATGACGTCGGGCTGCCTAGTTTACCAGTGTAAAAACAAGCAGCCCGAAATGCCGTTGGTATGGCAAGGAACTCTTCAGCAGTCTGTTACAGATTCCATTCGTTCATCTGACACTTGTTGCAATCTATGCCTATTTTTTGTACGGGACGTTTTCCCGGAGAAAATCAAAATAATTCACTACACTCGAAATTGTATGTGGGTTGGTTAATACTCGTGATGGAAAACTTTTAACCACTACGCTACCATGTGCACTTAATGATAGAAAATAAACTAGTAATATTATTTCCTTATGTATCGGCAAAAAATGATAAAGAATGATAAAAATATATAATTTCAACAGGTTAGTCATATAGAATTAAGCGAAGAGCAATTATAGAATAAAAAATAACTGCTAAGAAGAAAAAAAAATGAAAAAGTCGGGAATCCACTTAAAAGCAGTCGCCGCTTAGCATGATGACGACGGATCCTAAGCTTAAAATTGACCGCTGTCAAGTTATTGAGTAAACCGCCGCTCACCACTAAACGCACCACTTCCAGCCCGGCTGACTGATGGGCGGGTATTCATTGGACTATCGACAACCTATTAAGGTACATCTTGTTCATTTGTAAGTAGTACAAACTTTTGTGACGCTAGCTCTCGGGATATATGTTTTCTTCCTAGCAATAGTGACAAATTTAATACATTCTAAATATTATTTTCTGTCGTTCCTTAATTATTTATTTACAGTTACCACCCTATATATTTTCCACTATTTTCTACTTTTTTGGCCGTTATGTTAACTACATGCCAAATATTATTGCCCTTCGTCGCATTTTTTTCGTCGATTGTTTCTTTAGAGTACTACCCCCCAATACATATTTTGTACTTCCCATTTCTTATTTACGTACTCTATCAACTGTCAAAGAGAATGGAAATTGTTTTACTCTCGACAAAATACTATTAAGAAATTCTAAACAGGCCATTTGGCAACAACAGTTGTCACTGTGAGGATTTAAAACATTCATTAATCTAAGCCCTGTTTTCATGGTCTACTTGACATAGTTCTTTGCGTGTATAATTAACTTCTAAATATACTAGAGTTATTTCTCTGAAACCCGGTATATATTACCTAAACTCTCAACACTTAAAGCAGTTTAACTTATTTTTATGCCTAGAACTTTTTAGAATGCAATAAGCTACCACTGATACAAGTACTCAATTTCAATAAAGTTTCCATCATATATCACCACTTGAACATCTTTTTGTTGTCTCGTTACTCCGACATTGGAAAACCTGTCTGAAGCTTCTGATTTTGCAAATATTTGGAGCGAACTTAGCAACTTGATATTCAAGTATCACTGTCCTGTAAAATTCTGACTTTTACTGTATTTCTTGTGTACTGTTTACTTGGAAACACTATGCATTTAATGTGGAAATAAATGATTATTACTATAATTTTTATTTATTTATTTTCTTTTTTTTCGGATAACCGTTGCCGAACAGGGCTTACGTGATTTCCAACCGATACCACACGGTGATAATTACAGCCACTCCCCACGACCTGTGGGGTTAGCGACTATAAATTCTAGATTCGTTTTTTTTATAATATTCTTCAACTCTTCCACCACCCCCACTACATTATTAAATGGTTTGATAAAATAAAATTGAGATATTTACTTGAAATTTAGTACACGTATGTATTATAAGGACACCTGAACTAGATTCCATTTTGAGATAATTCCGTTGATGAGTTGAGGGTTAAATAAGGGTGAATATGGCAAAATAAGTAAAACAAGCTGGTAGGAGTACAGGAACTTGGAATTTGGTGTATACACTAGAAGCCAAGGCCTCTGATTTTTTTAAATTATTTCCAGTTCCTCCCACTACCCCCACCCACTCCATTATTAAAAGGGTTGATAAAATAAAATTGAGATCTTCTTAAAATTTGGTACATGTATGTATTATTACGTCACCCATAATTAGATTATTTTATGAGATGATTCCGTTGAAAGGTTAGGGGTTAATAGGGGTAAATAGGGGAAAATAAGTAAAGCAAACTAGTAAGTGTGCAGTAACTTGAAATTTGGTGTATATACTAGAAGTCAAGGCTTCTAATTTTTGTATAATATTTTTCAACTCTCCCACGACCCCCACTCCATTATTAAAATGGTTGATGAAATAAAATTGAGATATTCAATTGAAATTTGGCACACGTATATATTATAACGATACCTGGAACTGGATTATGTTTTGAGATGATTCCGTTGAAAAGTTGGGGGAGTTGGAATATGGGGAAATAAGTAAGACAAGCTGGTAAGAGTAGAGAAACTTGGAATTTGATGTATATGCTAGAAGCTAAGGCCTCAGATTCTTTTATAACATTTTTCAACCCCTCCACTACCCCCAAACCATTATTAAAGGAGTTGATAAAATATAGTTGACATATTCACTTGAAATTTGGTACGCGTATGTAGGTATTATAACGACATCTGGAAGTAGATTATATATTGAGATGATTCCGTTAAAGGGAGGGGGGTGTGTTGAGGACAATAGGTGGAAGAAGTTAATAAGAGTCCAGAAATTTCATTTTCGACGTATATGCTAAAAACCAACATTTCAAAATTTTTTATGACATCTGCTTCAAATATTACGTATTAAAATTTTATGAAGAATTATTATTTCCACATACTAGAGTGCAGATATAGTCAAAATATTTTCAATTAAAAAGACTTGGATGGAAAATCTGGATGTGGAAGTAGTGATTCCATAGGCAGCGGTTTTTAGTTGAGAAGACGAAAGTTAATAATATCAATATAACGAGAATTCGTTGACTTATTTATACAGAAGTAGTAACTGAATCATTTCAAGGTTTACAAGCTGCAATACATAATTTTACATTTTAAAAGCTACTTTCGAAGGCAAATTTGATTAATGTAATTACAATATGCAATTAGAGCACGTCGTACTTTTTGTTTTCTTACCGTGTAGGTAACATTAAATTTAAAACCATATTCGATATGTGGTTATTGCTCAAACATTACTTGAGTGAGGTATTTCATAATAATAAAATAAATCATGCGATTTTCATATTACGGTATAAATAAAAAGTATAAAAAAATACTTGTGTTTACTTTAAATCCATATATACAGAGTCTGCCACTTAAAATAATTTGGTTATGTATAAATAAATACTGGGCAACCAAAATTACGCTATTTTGCATATTTTCCTGAATTATAAAGGAATTGACCCCTTTTTAATCTGATGAGCACTCCATACAATACATTTCTGGTTACAGGCCCGGAGATGACCCTGATTCGAAATGTAAAAATTATGAGCAATTTTTAGATAAGTATCCGTAAACTATATAAAAAAGTTACTTGTTTTTAAGACTGTTACTAGACTTTCTAAAAGGAATATTAAATAACTGAATTGAAAAAAAATTAATTATATCATTCCTTATCATTCCAGAGACCACACACTTGATATAGGAGAAGCCAATAAATATCAAATCAAGCTAAAAATCATGCTCTTCACTGACACTAAACTTTTTATATAGCTTTTGTGCGTTCTGTGGGATACTCTTCCAAGTTTTATCTTAAATAATGTTAGTGTGAAATATTCTCTGTTAAAACATTTAAAAAATTTTTATTACGATTATTATAAATCCACTCCATTATAAATCCACTGGATGTGAACATGTGGAGGTAAAATAGATTTAAAAAAAGTTAAAGTAATTAATGACTTTTTTATTTACTGTTAGATATTGTTCAAAATTAATAGAGCTCCACCTCTAGCAAACGCTAATTTGCAGTCCAGATTTCAGTACAATCGGACTTTTCATTATTAAGTTATCGTTCTTACAGGAAACGTGACAAACGGACAGACGGAGGGACAGACGAGCAGACATGCGGACGGATGGACAGACAGACGGACGTATATGTTTAATGTCGTTTAGAATTCGATCATCAACATAGTGATATGAATTTTTTTCTCTACGAGCGATTTCATCGGTTTTAGAGGGCCACCGATCAAATGTAATATACTCTTCGTTTTGTATTTGCCAAGAATATAATAAATAATGAATTTAAAATGAGTAGAAGCTGCATTGATGGTCGTCTATGTTTTTTATTTTTATAATTTATATAAATCATTTCATTAAATAATGTTATTTTGGGCATTTAGCAGATAACACATGGAAATATTATTATCATGCACACATGGAAATATTAAATCTTAAAAATCGGCCTTGCATCATTTTGCTTCGGACTTCGGAATTTACACTAGGTGTATTACTTCCACAGCCACGTAGTGGATTGGAAGTATAGCAATCGTAAAAAAAAATTGAATTTTTTTTTTCTTGAAATAGGTTTAGAATGTCATGAAACGTCGAGATTTTAAATTTGAGAGAAAAAAAAAATTCTGCCTGTGTGTCTGTCTGTCGGTCTGTCTGTCTGTCTGTAACTTTTTCTTGTCCACACGTTTTCTCCGGAACGGTTTAAGATATTGACTTGAAATTTTGTACATGTAAATATTATAACAAGATCTGGAAGCGGATTTTTTTCTGAAGATATCCGATGAAGGGTTGGGGGGTAAATAGGGGGGAATATGTAAAGCAAGCTGGTAAGAGTACAGAAACTTGAAATTAGATGTATGTACTACAAGCCAAGATCTAAAAAAGTTTTATAATATTTTTCATCCCCCCACCACCACGATAAAATAAAATCGAGATATTTACTTTAAATTTGGTACACGTATATGTTATGACATCAGGAACTACATTATATTTTGGGATTATTCTGATGAAGGGTTGGGGGTTAAATAGGGGTAAATAGGGGATATAAGTAAAGCAAGCTAGTAAGAGTACAGAAACTTGAAATGTACTTATTTTCCTATATATTTTCGACCTTTCGAGATGACAATAAAATTCTGAGTTCAGGCATCTAGCACATCCTATATCTAAACCCAGTAGTTTCGAAGATATTTGACATTTGGTAAAAAATTTGACACGTGCAACGGTTTGCAAGAACCGTTCTAACTTTTCTGTGTAGGACATCCTCATTTGCTCTTTGGCTCGGAGAAAGAATTGAAATAATTGAAATTATCGGCTTTAACCATTACATAGTATGTTAAATATAAAACTTTCACAACAGTGTATTTTAATGTCCAAAATAAAAAATAGTGATTTTTTTGTGAAAAATAAACATGTTTTATTCGTGCAAGGAGATTATCACACATGGAAATATTAAATCTTAAAAATCGGCTTGCGTCATTTTGCTTCGGACTTCTGAATTTACACTAGGTGTATTACTTCCATAGCCACGTAGTGGATTGGAAGTATAGCAATCGTAAAAAAAAATTGATTTTTTTTTTTCTTGAAATAGGTTTAGAATGTCATGAAAGGTCGAAATTTTAAATTTGAGCGAAAAAAAAAATTCTGTCTGTGTGTCGGATTTTTTTCTGAAGATATCTGATGTAGGGTTGGGGGGTAAATAGGGGGAATATGTAAAGCAAGCTGGTAAGAGTACAGAAACTTGAAATTAGATGTATGTACTACAAGCCAAGATCTAAAAAAGTCTTATAATATTTTTCATCCCCCCACCACCGCCAATCCATTATTAAAGAGGTTGATAAAATAAAATTGAGATATTTACTTTAAATTTGGTACACGTATATGTTATGACATCAGGAACTACATTATATTTTGGGATTATTCTGATGAAGGGTTGGGGGTTAAATAGGGGATATAAGTAAAGCAAGCTAGTAAGAGTACAGAAACTTGAAATTCGGTGTATGTACTAGAAGCCAAGGCCTCAGATTTTTTTATAATATTTTCAACCCCCACCCACCCCTACTCAATTATTGAAGGGGTTGGTAAAATAAAATTGAGACGTATGTATTATAACCACATCTGGAACTAGAATCTATTTTGAGATGATTCCGTTGAAGGGTTGGTGGTTAAATAGTATTGAATATGGTAAAATAAGTAAATCAAGCTGATAAGAGTACAGAAATTTGGGATTTGGTGTATATACTAGAAACCAAGGCCTCAGATTTCTTTCTAATATTTTTCAAACCCCACCAATACCGCTCCATTTTTAATGGGATTGATAACATAAAATTAAGATATTCACTTGAAACTTAGTACACGTATGTATTGTAATGATATCTGATTGAGATGATTCCATTGAAGGGGTGGGAGGTGATAGGTTGTGAATAGGGGAAAATATGTAGAGTAAACTAGAAACTTCATTTTTAACGTATATGGTAGAAACTAACGCCTCAAACTTTTCTATGAGATCTGCCCCAAATATTATTAAAATTCTATGACTTATAATTTTCGCATACTAGAGTGCAAATCTAGTCAAGATGTTTCCTTTAAAGTGACTTGGATGAAAAATCTGGATGTGAAAGTAGTGATTCCTTAGGCAGCGGCTTGTGTTGGTTTTTAACAGGGCTAGGAAGAAACGGTCGAAAAGTACAACTTTTGTTGTAGGCATGGAATTATTACAACTTTTATCATCAGAACCTAAATTTGCCCCAATTATAGATACCGAAGTCCTTGAAATACCCGTGCGAAGAACAAATATTTTTTCTACTACACATATGTACTAATACACATGCATGGCCAATTTTAACTGTAATTACTTATCCGAAGAGCCGACAGCAAGTCGCAAATTACCATTTGGACACTTTAAACGGTCTCTAATGAAACTCTAGTGAATAATGTTATAGGTACTTAAGTTTCAACACTTTCTCGTGAACATTTGGGTTTGAAATTAAACTTCAGCATAGTTTATTAGAGCTGTTTTAACTTGATGTAAGATTAGAAATTTTTCATGCTAATAAGTGCGTTTTGATAATTTTGTGGAACAGAATATCTGAATAAGTAAACTAATAAGAGAAAGTTTATTTATTAACAGTTTAGAATCAGTATTCATACAACACAAAAACATTAGATTACCTAAACTTATTAAAAAAAATTAGAATATCGAGTACTAGTAGAAAAAGTATAAAAACCATATAAAAAGAATATCATGGAACAAGCCCATTGATGGCATCAAACGCTTTGGAGTAGTCTAAAAGAATTAAAACTGTTAGTTTATTTAAGTCACATGCCCCTGTAATATCATCTGTGATGCTCATCAATGCAGTACTGCATTGGCTAAACCCGGACTGATTTGATGGTATTATTTGATTATCTTTTAGATGCCCCTGTATTTGTATTTTCATGTGTTTTTCTAATAATTTTGAAAACCTTGGCAAGATGCTAATTGGTCTTAAATTATTTGGAACATGTAGGACTTGTAATTTCTGGTATAGGTATTACTTGGGCTTGCTTCCATGTGTTGGAAAAGATAAATTTTTGACAATAACAATAGTTAATTATATGTGCAATATGTGGAAGCGAAAAAGGTAAACAAACCTGTATAGTTAAAATATTTATACCATCTAAGCCACAAGATTTACTCTTAATTTTCGAAAGTATCATTATATCATCAATTTCTGTGACTGTGTGAAAGTTAATGATGAAATAACAGTGCGTTTTATATTATTATTATAAAATTGAATTAGCGATGCATCAGGAGTAATTTGTGGTATAGAATTAACAAAATTATTGTTTATCTGATTAACATTGGTAGGTAAATCAATTCCCGTATTTCTTGACTACTTTATTTCTTTTAATATTAACCATTTTAGTTTTGATTTTTGCTAGTAAATTTTGTAGCGTAATATGATTTTTCTCCTTCCCGATAGTTGTAGCAACTACATTTCTTAGTTGCTTAATCGCTTATAATTATTCCAATCCGTTATATTTTTCGATATTTTGTATTTGCGTAATATTTTATCCCTGTCATTAATCATTACTCGTATAGTATCAGAGAGCCAAGGAGCAAATGGTTTAGTGATTCTCATTGTTCCAACTGGGGCATGAATATTTAACAAAGTAGTGAGGGTGTCATTAAGGAATTTTACTTATATTAGTGTCATCAAAATCGTAAGTATTATGCCACGGTATAGATCTAAGATCAGAGTTAATTTGATCATAGTTAATATTTTTATAATCCGGTAGGTTTTATAAATAGTATTAGGTGCATTAATTTTTATATTTATTAAGCAATGGATTAGCTCATGATCACTAATTTCAGGAACACTTTGAGTTCCAACCTCCCTAACCGGCTCCACAGCAGTAGTTAATATATAATCGATCATTGTGGTTGTAGTGCTCGTGGGTCTAGTCGGTTGATTTAATATTTGTTTAACACCAAAACTGTCCAAAATATTATTTACAAAGTTAGCCTCAATATAATCGAATTTAAGTAAATCAATATTAAAATCATCAACACAAAGTATTATGTCAGCTTTAGGTACAATACTTGGGAGAGTTGTTTTAAAGGAATTAAAAAAATTGACATAATTATAATTTGGAGGCCCATATGCAACCCCAAACATTATATTTTGATCCTGTATGCGAATTTCAACCCATAATTGCTCAATATCTCTACCACATTGTATTGCAATTTTAAAATTCAAAAATGATTTAAGGTATAACCCCACTCCACTGCCCCTACCATCCCTATCTAAACGTATGAGATTGTAACCAGGAAGTTTAGTTAAAACATCAGAAATCGCAGCATATAATCATGTTTCACTTATACCTATTATACCAGTTATGTTCTAAAACAATATTTTTGGAGTTATTAAAATGAGCAGTCAGTGATCTCACATTTAAATGTGCACATTTAATACAATCCATTTATTAAAATGTTTGACATTAATTATTATCTCCTGTTGCACTTCTAAATAAAATTAATGCTAGTGTCAGTCATTTATGCAGCTGGTTTAAAAATTATTTGTTGTATTTTAATGTCTCTGAAACAAATCATATGACATTTCGTATCCGTCAAAAAAAATAATGATGCTTCCACCCTAGACATAAAAATCAATAATGTTCATACTGAAGAGAATAACTGTACAACATTTCTTGGTGTAATTTTTGATAATACACTTACATTTAGCAGTCACTGTAGTATACTAATTAATACCTTGAACGCTAAATGTTTTCAAATCAGAACCCTAAAAAGTGTTTTGGATAGGTCTGGTCTACTAGTATTTTATTTTGGACAAGTTCAGTCCTGAATAACTTATGGTATTACTATATGGGGAGGCTCATCTAGTGTTCATAATGTTTTTATTGCTCAGAAATGCATTATAAGATGTATAGCAGGCGTACCGCCAATTCATTCATGCCGAAGTCTTTATAAAAAATTTAACATTCTTCCTCTACCAAGTTTATATGTCCTGGAATTCCTAGTATATGTATGTAAAAATCAGGATAAATTTAAGAAAAATGAAATGATCCATTTTCATAATACACGTCATAGAAATAATTTTCACATACCAACTAAACGCTTAAATATGTCCACAAAATCGCACAATATCCTCGGTCTCAAGTTATATAATAATTTACCAATATCATATAAAAATTTGAAGAATGTATATGTTTTTAAGAACCGTGTTAAGAAATACCTTTTAAATACGTGTGCATATTCTGTTCAGGAATATTTTGATTACAGGAATAATTGCTAGATGTGTCTATAGTTTATTTCATTATTTTAATACAACATTAACATTTTAATGTGTATGTGTATGTATATATACAATTTCTTAACTGTCATATTTATTATTTACTTTATGTACATATGTGTGCAATGTGCATATATGCGGCTACATGTTTTTTGTATGCACGTGTATATATGCATATTTAGACTATAAAATCTTGACTTGTCCTATAGCACTTTCTGTATTGCTCTTATTGGATGAATAAATTTATTATTATTATTATTATAAAAGAGTCACTGTATAATATTATAGTATTGAGACCATCAAAATGAACAAAATAAATCAAGATTGTATAATGATCAATTGACTAAACACAGTTGCATTTTTGTACTTTTGTAACCACTGACATCGATAAGGCAAGGCTTTAGACGTGTGCTCTGAGTATGTTCTTAATTTCACTTATATATATTTATTCGTTTAGCCCAGAGGCAGACATGATATAGTATGCCAATTTTTCGGACTACTTTAAAGCGCTGACAATTGACGTCACAATGACAGGGGGCTTATCACATGGACTTTCTAGACAAGAATAGCATATAGGGCGATGCATATACTGGGTGTCCACCAGGTAAGGTACACCCCCACTTTTTTCTTAATTTTTGTAAGATCGAAATTTGAAATTGGGGTACAGTTTATTTGGCATTAAAATACATTTTCAGATATAACCAGATCCACATTTCTCACCTAAGACAAATAGTTATCTTGCCAATGTAATTAATTTATGGCGTTTTCTAATATTAAGTATTTCATAAAAAATAAAAGGCACAAACCCTACTTTTTCAAATGACAACCTGTACATATTGTTCAAAGAATTTGGGTAGAGCTTTAAATTAACTTTCCAATGCAATTTTCTGTTATATACTGCCGAGCGGTACTTATGAATTTACTTTGAAATAAAATATATTTAATTAACTAAACAGCTTATCTGTTAATACATTTAATCACAGTAGTGGCGTGTGTGTGAGTCGGGAAAAACGCGAAAATGGTAAATATTTTGAGCCGGAATGAAATTACCTCCCCCCCCCCGTTTTCGAGGATGCTGAACACGATGGCGGTGTCAGAATTTCTCTTTGGGGTTGCACAACCTCTCAAACAGGCCAAAAACCACCCCCTAGAGGGATTAAACGCAATTTAATAGGTTTCCCTTCAGAAAATAGTACTTTCCTCCCGTTTTCAAGGATGCTGAGCACGGTGGTGGTGTTCGTAATTGCGTCCGACCCCTACCAACCCCTCCACCGGCCAATACTCGCCCCCGAAAGGGGTGAATTTTTTTTCTCGGATTATCAGCGGCAAATATATATTCCCCCCGTTTTCAAGGATGCTGAGCACGGTAGTGGTGTTCCCCATCGCGTCCGACCCATACCAACCCCTCCACCGGCCAATACTCGCCCCCGAAAGGGGTGAATTTTTTTTTCGGTTTATGAGCGGCAAATATATATTCCCCCGTTTTCAAGGATGCACGGTGGTGGTGTTCGTAATCGCGTCCGACCCGTACCGACCCCTCCACCTGCTAATACTCGCCCCCGGAAAGGGTGATTTTTTTTTTTAAATACTTATAACATATATAATATATATAATACATACATACTCTACATATATATAAATATATATTCCGGAAAAAAAAATTACCTCTTTCGGGGGCGAGTGTTGGCCGGTGGAGGAGTTGGTACGGGTCGGAGTCAATTACGAATACCACCACCGTGCTCAGCATCCTTGAAAACAGGGAGGAATATATATTTGCCGCTGATAATCCGAGAAAAAAATTTCCCCCTTTCGGGGGCGAGTATTGGCCGGTGGAGGGGTTGGTAGGGGTCGGACGCGATGGGGAACACCACCACCGTGCTCAGCATCCTTGAAGACGGGAGGAAAGTACTATTTTCTGAAGGGAAACCTATTAAATCGCGTTTAACTCCACTAGGGGGTGGTTTTTGGCCTGTTTGAGGGGTTGTGCAACCCCAAAGAGAAATTCTGACACCGCCATCGTGTTCAGCATCCTCGAAAACGGGGGGGGGAGGTCATTTCATTCCGGCTCAAAATATTTACCATTCGTCCGACTCGCACACGCCACTACAGGTACAGACTATACCATTCTAATTCATATGTCCTGTTTATCACATTACACACTTTTTATAAAGTAGGTATACAAAAAAGTCTATACTTATAATAATTCATAAATATAAAAATGGTAAAAACTTAAATATGTTACATTTTCAAATTTAAAATCGATCCACAAATGGATGAAAAACTCCAGTCTGTAGTTGTAGATGACAGAATGAGGATTTTGATTTGATTCTGATTTTGAAACAGCCATTTTAATGGGAATTCAAACTTCTATCGGATAAGAAAAAAAACATAAAGAATGCTCTTTAAAATAAGAAAAATCGTAGTACTTCCAGTTAAACCGGAAGTGAATTTTTCGGTTCAGTGATGTCAAAAATGTATTTTAGTATCAAATATCCTGTACCCTAAATTAAAATTTTTAAGTGGAAGCATAAAAAAATGGGAATGTGCCGTATTTCCTGAGCTCCCTTTATAGTGAAATGTGATCAGATCATATAGCAGAAACATCCCGAGCTCGCAGACTATTGTATTTACTCGATGTTTCGTATATTAAAAATGTATTATATTAGTTTAGTTTTGTTTGGTATACTTTCATTATGTAGATAATTTGCATACTTTGGCTATTTTTTTTTAATTTTCAGTCGTGATTAAATTTATTAGCATTTCCTGTTCTGTCATTAGGCTTCACCGGTTAAATATTGTACAAAATATATGAACAAAATGAATATAAACAATTAAACCATGGATCACCAGAGGAGTTGTGCCATTTATTTTTTTTTTTGATTCACTAAAAGCGTATCAGGATTTTCCAAAAAACAATTGACTTTCTTTCAAACAACTATATTGCTTTGGGTCTTAAAATATACTTTAAAAAAAGCACCGAACAAATCTTTGTCTCAGTAATTTTCTCTTTATCCTTCCTGGCGTAATGCCAGACGAGAATCAATATATTATTATCTAACAACACCTAATAATTATAGTTATTTGACCAAATGCATTCGCTAAAGATGATAAACTTACGAAACCCATCTAGGTACCACCAGTACCATTACATTTCTCCTACTTTCAACGTATTCACTGATACTTCCAGTACCACCTTAACTCTCTGCCAGAGTACTACTTTATTATTAACGTTGTTTATTTACCCGACTTACTTATTATTACATAAAATTTCTTTAAACATGGTTGCGAGAAGAGTTTGTGTCGTGAATTAGTGCTAATTTTATGTAATATAAAATAAAAAAAGTACAATTTTCTTCACCTCTTAAAGAAGCAGTATAATTAGTAGTGATTACTAAAGTAATTAGTTAATTATAATTATGATTAATTTCTTGAATAACATAGTTTTTCTTAGTGAGTTCTGAAGCAAATTACAACTTGTTAGTTTTAGTTGGATTATAGTAAACCTAAACCGGTAAGTAAAAGTAAGTTTGTATATCTGACCTTAATATTTCAGCTATACTTTCCTTAATCATAACCATATACTCATTTTTAATTGAGATTATTCCCCTGTGTCTTTGCTTTGTATTAGTGTTATGCTTGAGGGAACTTAGTTTAATTATTTCTATTTTTCTAGATAGAGGTTATTTATTATTTACCCTTTATAATAAATATTTTGCAATGGAAATACCAAACAAGACGTATTCCCATTTTCACAATGATACAACAAATGAATTATGTAATTTTACAATTTCTTCCTTATGTAGCATTCTTGTACTCGTTATTAACCATCATTAATTTTATGTTGTGTGTTCAGAAGATATCTAATTTGGTGTTTGCATAGAAATTAAAATAAATATAGGAACAATACTTTCATATACTTAAAACCTAGTGGAAGGTAATTATGGTTCAAATAAGCTAACAATTGTTCCAGCACTACCCTTAAATTAATCTGCAGTTAATGATGACACGTTCTCATTATATAACTGTAGAAAGTCATATTTCTCTGAAGATAATACGTTACCGTTGCTGTTGTTTACAGAATGCTTCTCCCAAAATGGCTTTGGGCTTAGCAAACACAGCTCACATTAATCAATACATTAATTAAGTTAATCCGTGTACTGCTCAACAGGTTCTAGACCCAAATATAGGGCAGGAGAGTTCTGATAGAAGAAAAATATGAGTACAAAAGAAATTAAATCGGTAGATAGCAACTAGACTTAGTGAGAACGCATGTATATAAACAGAATTCACAATACATGAAAAGAAAAATAAAGTAATGAAGCAATATTGTTTCATTAGTTAGAAACTAAACATAATCTAGTTCCTTATAAAGTTGATATCTTAAATCATTTAAGAGAAAAGGTACGCACAAAAAAAAGTTACAAATAGACAGACAGATAGGCCAACACGTGAACGTGGCAGTAATTATGTTTCATAAAAATGTGGTTATTGATCTTGCTGGGAATTGGAAAATTTGTCATATTAAATATATGAATTAGTGCAGTAAACGAGTCGAGATTTTGCCGTGTTTTGCTAATTTTTGCTGCAGTTATGAAACCTGCCTTTCCCCGCTTTCAAGGGTGTGAAACACGAAAAAAAGCCAAGAAAGTTTTCACTATCCGCAACCCCCGCAAAGGGGCAAAAATAATCCCTTTTGATTGTTTTCTCGTGGTAATGTATGTTTGAACGGAAATAATTTGGAATTTTATCGGAATTTTAGTGACAATGGAAGGATTACGACAGGTGGAGGGCTTTATCAACCTTGGGGGTTGAAATAACCCTCCCAAGATTTTTTTTCAACCGGGACATACGACGGAAGGCTAGTACAGTGATAGTTATCTGTCTTCCACCCCCAAAGACCCGCACAAAATGTTGAAAAATCGATTCTTCCGGAGCTTTTTAAGTGAGATATCGGCCGCCAAAGTGAGAGTTCCGAAGATTTCTCTTCTCGAGCGGTACGGCCCAGCTCGAGGGCCATTTCTGCCAAACAAAAGTTTGCAAAAATCTTTAAAAAATCAGGGGTGCGTAGAAAGATGTAAGAAATCGTTTGGCGTAAATCTGAGGTCGATGCATGCCTTCGTTTTCGAGGTATGGCCGCTCGAAGTCACCGAAAGGTGAAAATCGAATTTTTTACCGCTTCCCTAGACTATATCTCGAAAACAAAACGAGATATAGCGCTGCGGTTTACTATATTCGATACCTCTGATTTTTTTCAGATTTTTGCTGGCAGTTTCATTTCTTTGCAAAATTTATATGGTCTAAGATCTAAAAAATTCAGAGCTATGTAGGATGGCGAGAGAAATCGAATAGAGTAAATAGCAGCTTTACGGCTCGTTTCGTTTTCGAGATATAGCCTCGGGAAGCGGTGAAAAAATTCAATTTTCACCTTCCAGTAACTTCGAGCACCCATATTTCAGAAACCAAGGCACACATTGACTACAGATTTACGCCAAATGATTTCTTACATTTAAGTACGTACCCCTGATTTTTTAAAGATTTTTGCTAACTTTCGTTTGGTAGAAATGGCCCTGGAAGCTGGGCCGTACCGCTCGAGAAGCGAAATCCTCGTACCTCTCACTTTTGTGGCCGATATCTTACTTATAAAACGCCGGAAGAATATCGTGCCTCACGTCATCGAATTGGAAATTTAATTTGCAATCGACATAGTACAAAAAAAGGGGCTCATTTTTGTCTAGAAAAATGTACAGAGATTTATGTGAAGAGATGTTGAAGTCGTTTAAATTATGGGTTTTATGAAGTTGCGGCAAAATTCTAACGTGATGGAGTTAAATCGGATTCGGATTCAGCGACCCCAAAAACATATAGTGAGCATGGAGATCCCCAGATCAGAATGAATTTTTTTTGTATGGCTGTGTTATTTATTAAGCTAAGAAAAATTTCAGTAGAAAATATCAAATTACTTCCCTATACTTCTCTGTCATGACAAAAAAATTGTTTGAGCTCCTTGAGAACTCTCCTCAGGGTCTGAAAACGTTTTGAATCTACACAGGTTCACCCTCTTTGGAAGTTAAAAATCAATTAACTATGATTCTACTCACCTGCCGACCTACATCTCGATTAAACAAAAATTGCTTTTTCCATCCTTGGGAAGGTAGGTTCCCCCCTCTGAGGGTGACAGATCGATCAACTGTACCTCCTCTCATCCTATATCCCTATTGAAAACTACAACAATTTTGTATCCCTTGAGAGGGTTGTTGAAACCTCCAAGGGTTCTACCCTCTTGCTGTCATAACCCTTCCCTTGTCACTAAACCCCCATAAAATTCAAAACACGAATCACCCAACATTATCACGAAAAAGGATCACAAATATGATATTCACCCATTTCGGGAGGCTGCGGGGTGTAAGAACATTTCGAGTTCCCCATCGTTGAAAACGGGCGAGGAAGTAGGTTTCGTAACTGCAGCAAGAAATTAGCACGTTCTTCCGACTCATTCACTGTACTAAAATTAAACTCTATTTAGGAAGCGTTCTAACCCCTCGATAAGGGAGATATTAATTCTGTAGGTTAATCAGTAATATTCAACAAGATTGATGGGCCTCTGGCCAGTCAAACCTACCTTGCGTACACAAAAAAGCAGTGCTCAGTTTTGTTGCTCCTCGACATAGAGAAGACCTACAATACCGTCTGGCATAACGGGTTGCTGTACAAGTTAGACAGCATCCTGAAGTTACCCGAATACGTAGTCTCTCTAATAAAATCATACATTAGGGGGAGATACATTTCTGTATGTGTTAATAACACCCACCTATTCTTCTTACAAACGTTTATCGGTGGGTGTCCCTCAGGGGGCAATCCTCTCTCCTCTCCCGTACAACCTTTATACATCTGATGTCCCATCCTATCCAAACTCCAATATCCTCCTATACGCAGATGATACCGTGCTATATGCGCAGTCGTTTTATGCGCAGACTGCGACGCAGAAGGTACGGTATCATCTGCAAACCCTCCAAACTTTTTTCAAAAAATGGAGAATAAATACAAATAACGACAAGACGCACACCATAAATTTCAACAGAAAATATACCAACATTACAACATTTAACAAACTAAAGATAGACGGACGGGCAGTTGAGAAGCGAAAGACAGTCAAATACCTGGGTGCTTCTTTGGATAAACGGCGGTCTTTCGCCCCTCACGTGACACAGACAATAAATCGTACCTACGCAGCCCTAAATAAACTATATCCTCTTGTTAACCGGCGAAACAAATTGTCTATTAATAATAAGTTAACTCTATATAAGTCGTTTTTAGGCCACTAATAACGTACGCATGTCCCGCTTGGAACAATATCTCCGCCAGACAATACAAGAGGATACAGTTTACGCAAAACAAATTACTAAGACTATTGACAAACGCTGATCGGTACACGCCAATAGCTGAACTTCACAGGACAACGAATTGTCTTATGATTCGTGATTAATTAGACGAGACCTCTCACGAGTTCTGCGCCAATAAGATTCAGCTGTCGGCTCTGACAACAGACATGACAAACATACGAGCAGACCAAAACCCTACATACAGACATACCCTCATACACCAGAGACAACTGACGCCAAACATGACACCATACTCACAAAACGCACAAAACCCTCCAAATTCCTACCCAAAACCATCCCATGCCTCCTACCTGAAGATGCCCAAAATTATTATTATTTCTAACAATAAATTTTTAATCTCGCAAATGCTCGTCTTTTACATCGTGAGAAAATTTTTAGTAGGTTTTTTTTTACATTGTTTTCCTATTTTCGTTCTGCTTCTCCACTCCATAACTTTAACCATGAATTATAACCTATAACCTTGCGGTAAAAATACATAAAATAAACATAAATGATAAAGAGATGTTTGATAGCAGTTTTTCAACTTTTGTAAGCTTTTTAAAGGTCCTCAGTCATACCATCGACCCATTGTTTTTATATTTAGTGATAAATTACAAACGATGTTTTATATATATTTTCATATATCGAATTCAGTAGTACCTTTAGCTTAATATTAGAAATGTATTAATAAGCAATAAAAACATTTAAATGGAGAATGGCCAGTCAAACGCTTATTGAGTTTCTTAAAGACTACGTAGCGACTTTACACATTATGTATCTCCTTAAGAGTCAACACTACCTAAAGTCAGTGGGGAGGTGGGTAAAGCGCCAAATGAGGAGATATAAAAAAGGTCTAGCCAAAAATAGTTTTCAACAATCCTGTACAACTTACAGTTATTTTCAGTTAAATGACATCATCAAATTTGTAAAAAACAGCTTATTGCTAATCATGATTTCAATGGTTAACTATAAACTATTTTTGGCAAATTGGGTGATGTTATTTAACTGAAAATAAGTGTAAGTTGTATATAAATAAATACTACGGGATTTTTGAAGACTGCTTTTGGCTAAAATTTGATTATTAGGGAGATATCTTTTCATTTGGTGCTTTATCTCCCTCCCCACTGGCCTTAGGTAGTGTTCATTCTTAATGGAACTATAGAGTGTAGGTAACTGTAACTCACAGATAAAAGGTAAAATTTGATACAAATCATTGTTGATAAAAAAATACGATTTTAATGTTTCTATTCAGAGGCGTTTTACGGCAATATTTGTACAATATAATATAAAAGGAAGATATCAATTAGGCTACTAATTTTAATTCAATCGTTTCAATGTTCCGCTATGCCCAACACAGATAGAAATTATCCTTTTTATAGTTTAATCTTGTGCACATAATGAAAATTTAACCTCATGATAGTTTAATTAGTGTGATGTTTTTGTAAAAATGAAGTACCGTTATTTCAGGTATTTGATGATGCAATGTGTTGAGATGCAAGTCTTTACACATTGTGCTTTCATCTACCTATGTATCTGTCTTGAGACAAAGGAAATGTTGGACTATTATTAACGATCGGCATATAGCAAGTTAACGCTAAGCTTGATTAGTTTCCCTGTAAAGCAGGAAGGGAAAGGATGTTGCTACCGCTACTTTTTTTTTCTTAAACATGTGTTATGCTCGGAATTGCAGAAATATTCATTTTTCTAGCTTGATCTGTATCCTATAAAAAACACTTCTAAAATATTTGTAAATAATCTATTAACACTTTAAAACGTTCCCGACGGTTTTAACCTTATAAAAACTAAATACCATATAAAAAGCCGCTGCCTAAGGAATCACTATTTCCACATCCAGATTCTTCATCCAAGTCACTTTAAAGGAAATATCTTGACTATATTTGCACTCTAGTATGTGCAAATTATTGGTCATAGAATTTTAATAATATTTGGGGCAGATGTCATAGAAAAATTTGAGGCCTTGGTTTCTACCATATACGTTAAAAATTAAGTTTTAATCTTGCTCTACTTATTTTCTCTTATTCACAACCTACCACCTCCCATCCCTTCAACCGAATCTTCTCAACCAAATGTCATTACAATACATACGTATAGTAACTTTCAAGTGAATATGTCAATTTTATGTTATCAATCCCATTAATAATTGAGCGGGGGGGGGGGGATGAGAAATATTAGAAGGAAATCTATAGTCTTGGTTTCTAGCATATACACCAAATCCTAAATTTCTGTACTCTTATAGCTTACTTTACTTATTTTTCCCTATTTACCTCTACTCACCCCCCACTCCTTCAACAGGATCAAGTCAAAATATATACTAGTTTCAGACGTCGTTATGATACATACGTGTACCAAATTTCAAGTGAAAATCTCAATTTATTTTATCAACTCATTTAATAAGGGAGTTGGCGTGTGGGGATGGAAATATTATAAAAAAACCTGAGGTCTTCGCTTCTAGTATGTACACCGTATCCCAAATTTGTGTACTTTTACTTACTTTACTTATTTTTGCCTATTTACCCCCATTTAACCCCCAACCCTTCAACGGAATCATCTCAGAATATAATCTAATTGCAGATGTCGTTATAATATATACGTGTACCAAATTACAGGTAAATATTTCAATTTTATTATCAATCCCCTTAATAATGGAGAAGGGTTGGTGGGGGGTTGAAAACTATTATAAAGAAATCTGAGGCCTTGGCTTCTAGTACATACACCGGATGTCAAGTTCCCGTACTCTTGCCAGCCTGCTTTGTTTATTTTTCCATATTTACCCCTATTTAACCCCCAACTCAATTTTATTTTATCAACCTCTAATAAAAGAGTGGGGTGGTGGGGGATGGAGAATATTATAAAAAAAATTGAGGCCTTGGCTTCTAGTATATATACACACACCAAATATTAACTCTCTCTACTCTTACCAGCTTGCTTTACATGTTTCCCCTTATATAACCCTATTTACCCCCCAACCCTTGACCGGATATGTTCAAAAAACAGTTCAGTTCCAGATCTCGTTATAATATATAAGTGTACAAAATTGCAATATCTTAAACAGTTCCGGAGAGAACGTGCGGGCAAAAAAAAAGTTACAGACAGACCAACAGACAGACAGAAAATTTTTTCGGTCAAATTTAAAATCTCGGCGTTTCATGACATTATAAACCTATTTCAAGAACAGAAAATATTT
The DNA here is from genome assembly GCA_963583905.1 of Stenurella melanura. Classification (NCBI taxonomy): domain Eukaryota; kingdom Metazoa; phylum Arthropoda; class Insecta; order Coleoptera; family Cerambycidae; genus Stenurella; species Stenurella melanura. The sequence goes on along the minus strand of OY757314.1, from coordinate 30,233,654 downwards.
GCAAATTATTTTACGATTACTATACTTCCAATTCACTATGTGGACGTGGAAGCAATACGCACTGAATCGAAAACTAATAATTCACTGAAACAATTTATTTAATCTAAATTAAAAATCAAAACTATATAGGTACTGTGTGAATTAGTCACAGCGGTAATACCTGGTTTCCATTATTCTTCGAAGGAACGTTTATATTATAATAGCAAGGTTGTAGAAGTACTTTTCTTTATTTAAATCAGTAGTATTTGTTGAAGAAACCACATAAAACAGAATGGCCGCAATTTGTGCAGATAAATTATTATTTATATAACACAGTTGCAGAAAAGCTGTTTTGCATAATAGCTGGATCTCTTGAGGCGAGATATAAATGTGGAACAGAGCTACCGAGTTAGCAGTAGTTACTTTTTCTCTACGCTAAACTGTTTAGTTATGCAGATATTCGCTCAAGTGTTTAACTAACCAAGTTTAGATCAAATTAATTACTTCCTACATATTCGTCTTGATTGTTTATATATAGAATGGGCACAGTTGTGACATATATGATCGTTTATCAAATAAACAAAATTTTCTTCGAAAACAATGCCTTATGAATACTTACAGCTATCATTAATTATATTTTAAATTAATTTAAGCCAGATTGGAATGTACGGCACTAGAGTGATTTAAACACTAATTCTTATCTAATGTCTTTTAAAGCGAAAAATTACACAAATTGTATCTAGAAATCGACATAAAATAGTCAATGAATCTTACCATTTACTGAACGCAGGTATTTAATTATTTTAACATGAATTATTTTTTACAGTAAAAACTATTTTTTTAGAATTTTACAAACAACAGAAACAGTTATGTACCAATGAAAAATGCAAATAATCTATCTATCTATGAAAATATTAATTTTCGGTCTTTGCAGTCTTTTGATAAATAACCTTCATTCTGGTTATACCAAAGATGCAAAAACTCTAATACTAATTTACAAAAACACTTATCTGTTCAAATATTAACATCTAATCAAAATATCAATTTTTAATGTTTGCATTACACTTAGAGGACAAGGAGAACTAAAATTAATTTAAATATGGGAACCTATTTGAAACTTTCATATTCAAAAGAATTCGTCCTTAAGCCGATCTGTCATTCCCTTTTTAAAAATCGCTTATCCCTTGAAATATTATCGCCCTTAATATGAGGTCACATAAAGCTCTCTCAAACATTTCAATCTTGAAGCAACAAAAAACATTGTTTTAAATGTGTAAAAGTTAATTATTTTTTGTTCGCATATAGTAAGAAAATTGGAAAATTTTATAATTATTACTATTATCTACCCCTTTTCTCGTACTGACGGTCACTATAATATTTTCGACCTTCCAGCAAGTAATTTTTTTTCTGACAGTGTTTCACGTGTTCAGAATCACAGATTTTTAAATGATATTTTGCAGCTCTTCTGGTAAATTAGTGAGTTTTTAAAAAGTAGCGGCGTTACTCCAGTCGCGGACTACAGTTACTTTTTCATGTTTCCAAATTCTTTTTATTTCTATTGCCAACTCTGTACATTTATTAATTTTATCTGCAATGGTTTTTTAAATGTTATTAGAATTTGGGATTGTTACATCAATTAAATATGTTATTTTAGTGGCTTTATTAGTGAGTATTATATCTGGTCTGTTGGTCAGCTCTACGATCAGATAGTTGATCTATCCCAGTAGAGTTTGGAGGCGGCATTTTTTAATACACTACTCGGCTCATATTTGTAGTAGGGCACCTCTGTATTGATAATATTATGATTCTGAGCCAAGCTTTGAATTATGCGAGCAACTTGATTGTGCCTACGCAAATAATATGTGTTGGCTAAGACTTGGCAACCAGCAACAACATGTTGGATTGTCTCTGATGCTATCTCATATCTACATAAATCTGATCGTATATGAGGATCTTTAACGATGTACCTAAGGTAGGTTCTTATAGGTATTACTTCGTCCTGGATGGCAACCATGAATCCCTCAGTGTCAGCGAACAGGTAGCCACCTCTCAGCTAGTTATGCGACGTATTTTGGTAAACATGAGGCTGTTCCAATTGGTAGAAATGTCCACCATGTAGTTCTTTCCGAGTCAGTTAGTATACTGGTATTGGGGAGCGCTACATCTTTCTATAGAAATACTGTCCCGGTCCTTTTATTTGTTGCCACATTAAGTTATCGAGGTCAGCTAGTCCCCTACCCCCTACTGTTCTCAGCATCATTGTTCTCTCTATTGCACTCTTGGTATGATGGATTCGGAATTAGGTAAATAGTTTACGCGTTCTTGTACCTAGCCTTTCAATGTCTGTTGTGCTTCATCTAGGAACTCCAATAGTGTGAGTAAGTACCGAAGTATTAAGTGCTATAAATTTGTTTCAGCTGTTAAGTTGAGATTTCCGTATTTCCTTAACTCTGTACATACTTTTATAACATCTTTCATAAGTTTCTCCTGAATGCCCACAATCTACTGGAAACCAAGTTATTTGTACCGATCGCTATTTTCCATACTCTCTATGGTTTCTTGTGCCTTAGTTAAAAATGGTTCTTCTCCAATAGTCACTCCTTTCTCGATATGCATTTATGGCTACCAAACTGCATACATATGTATTTACTAAATCTTGCTGTTTTTACCAGGAGGCCTTTAAGCCAGGAAGATTTTATGACTATTATTGTTAACATGGAATTTCACACTCATCTTTGGGGAGGAAATTTCACTAATTCCCTAGCATTACACCAAGGAATTCAGTTCTGTTGGAGCCTGCTCCAGGTTATTGGGCCCTTATAGCGACGTTGGCCGAGTCTCATTCAACGAATCAGAGTGTAGGTCTTAACAAGGGATCACAAAGACTTCTACTCCAGGATTTTCCTTTGTATCTGGAGAGGAAAAATAAAAATGTTAGAACTTTGCAATTCTTTTATTGGAAAAGGAGCGGTTTGAACAAAAATTGCAGGAGACAAAAAGAGTTTGCAATCATCCCAGAAATGTATTCAAATTTTTTCAGAATAATCGAATGCCCTTTTTGATGCACTTGATCCGTTTGCGGCGTCCTAACACTTCTCCAAAGTAGAGAAATTGAAAAAATGAGTAGAGAAAACTGTTCGCATTAAAATGGTGTACCAGAAACATCTAATGTGTATTTTCAATAAAATCTCTAGAAAAAAAGTTCTGATGTTTAGATGACATTTCTCTTGAAAATTTTAGTCTATTTTTAATTATAACTTTTTCATTTTCAATTTTACGGCAAAAAGTATCTAGACCAAGATTGTAGATAATTTAATTCTCCATAAGAAAAGTCTTAAATCATTTTTATATCGCGGAAAGAAAAACATCTTGTCGTACCCAAAATGAAAGGTCAATGTAACATTTCAATGGACTATACATAATCTTTTAATTTTAAGGGGAGCTTATTTTCTCTTCTTGGACTATCTGTTTGATTAACATTTTACTCGAATACGGTAAAATTTGTTTTATGTGGTATCACTGAAATTAGGTATGTTAATTATTTCATTTTTATTGTTTAAATAGGTACTCGCAGTTGACGACGTCTGAATGCAACTTTAACTCATTTTGAAATAGTCTCATAATTAATTAAACTGATATATCATGCAATGTACGAAAAATGCATTAGAGCCTGAGAGACACACTGTGTTGAAATTTCGGCTGCTGTACATCTTCACAGATTTGTGTAATTTTTATGATGTAAAAAATATTAAGGTCAGTTGGGATATCTGGGCCCAGGGGGTAACTGGGCCATGGTTTTTTTCCGTAAAACTTGTGGGGGTAATTTCACTTCAAGCAGTTGGCAGAACTGAAGGACAATGTCATCTCACTATAACAATTAGTCTCATGTTTCTGAGTGTTGTTGCTTTCATGTAGCAATTTTTTAAATTTTGTAGTGCAAAATTTTCATAGCAACGAATCTGATGTCGGTTTAGCTCCATCACCCACCATTTTTTTGTAAATCGCGCAAATAGCCTAAGCAACCTCATTTCTTTAGAATATTTTCGCGATTTACAAAAAGTTGGTGGGTAACGGAGCTAAACGGACATTGGATTCGTATTCAGCACGTCGAAATACATAGGATTACTTTGTCAGGTCCCTGGTGCAGATCACGTTTTTTTGTGGGCTTGTGTTATTTATTCTTACTTGAAATTGGATGTTTTCTAGATTTAATTTTGCTTTTTTACTTTAACAGAAGTTGTGTTATTCCTGAATTTGAATAAATTTCACACCTAATTGGTATGTAGTAGTTCTCTTACATCGTCGACAACTCGACTATGGTGCGGTTTAAATGACTTGTGGTAATTTTTGTACGAAGTTTACATGTTTACCAACACGCCCACTTACCCCAGTTCAAATAACAATCATTTGAAACCAATACTCGTATGGTCCAGTTGCTGCAATTTTTAGGGGTAACTGGGCCCATCAGACTTTTTATTATTTAATTATAATTATACAGAAAATTTAATTCGACTCGGGATTTGAATATTATATATTTAAAGACTGTATATTGTATTACATATAAAAAAATATTCTAGATATTAATATAACTTATTAGTGGTTCTCAGGCAAGTTCAAAGTACAATCTACTCGCTTAGGTTGTAAAATCATGGACAAATATCCCAAGTGACCTTAATAACAATTTGATCTAAAATTATATTAAAACATAGTGTACACAAAACATAAAATCTCCACTCTTCTGATGATCACCTTGCTATTATGCTATAATTTTAAATAAAAATGTTGAGTTTGACAGAAGTTATCGTATTTAGTAGAACTTCGTAGTTAGCGATGCCCAATTGTAACTTTAAAGGGTTTCATAATTATCTTAATAAAAACAGCTTAATAATATTTTGAAACATAATTCAAATTTCACCTTATCTACATAAAGTTCTTTCGAACCTAAGAGACACTATACTACTATAGTTTCTGTGTCTTTGTAGACCTAATAATATTTTGAAACATAATTCAAATTTCACCTTATCTACATAAAGTTCTCTCGAACCTAAGAGACACTACTATAGTTTCTGTGTCTTTGTAGACCTTCTTATTTTTGTGTGTGCCTAATCAAAAACTTCAATAATATTTGATTTTAAAATTATGATAAACCTTGGTTTATATAAAATACAACAATTTACACACCGATAGCAGTCACCATATACGACGGATATGGCCCAATTCTATTAGGGATTATTGTATAATACTATTTTACATATATTTCATATGTGAAATAACAATTTGTGAAGCAGATTTCCATTCATACATTCTTTTCTCCGATAACACAGCCACACAAGAAAATCTTCTGTACCAGAGACATGTGTGTTTCTTTATGTAGAATCCGAATTGCACACTGGTTCACCCATATTTTCTCAAAATTAGGTTCGAAATTGAGAAAACTTTATAATAATTGGAATTATTAGAAAGTTTTTCAATTTTGAACCAAATTTTGAGCCAATCTGAGAAAACCGGTGTGAAAATCGGATTCAGCATAAAAAAATACACGAAATCTATGTACTCATGCCTTTGGTGCAGATTTTTTTTGTGTGGCTGTGTTACTATTAAGACATTTTATCTTTTTATTATATACCTATTTTATTAAATCAAATGGTAAGAAAAATGTCTCATTATAATATACCCTATTAGCTTAAATAAGGTAGATGTAATAATAATTCCTTGTCATTAAGACTGCTTCTTCCACTTCAAACGAACTTGAAATCCTATACAGACTTAACGCTACAGTTGCTTCATATTGTTTGTAGACTCGAGCGTTTATAATTATATCTCGGAGATCATCCAACATAAGTTGCGACGGCAATATCACCGGTCTACTTCCAGATTATCATTTTATGACAAAAAAAAAACTGTACATAAGGAATCGTTAAGGTGGTAACGAGGGCGGCTAATGCCAAACAAATTTTTAAAACTGTTGTTCTCATCCACAGTCTAAATTAAAATTTTATTTCGTTAACCCCCGTAATCATTGAGTGGGGGCAGTGATCGAAATGGTAGATGCAATAAAAAAATGAGAGCTTGGCTTCCAAATCACCAAGTTTATGGGCTCTTACTGGCTTACTTCATTTAGTCGACAACCCTTCAATAACAGCTCAAAATATAACCTAGTTCCAGATCTCTTAGTACGTGAACCAAATTTCAAGTCAATATTTTGATTTTAATTTGTTAACTCGTTTAATTAAAGGGACGGCATGGCAGAGCTAACAACGATTGTGACTCACTGGAGGGCAGCCGCATATTATCATACTACCATATTATCATACTACCGACTCGTCCGACTCGAGTCGTCTCTCGTCGACTACAATAGTGTCTCGTCACGAAGAGGTTAATAACGAAGTGGTGACAGGGTTGTGCTGGCCCACTGGACTACTGGGCACTTCTCGGTAGGCCCCTGGCCAGCGGGCCCCTCTGCGGCCTCCGCACATGAAAATATGGTGCCTCGACTCTACCCTCTGAAATTAATTATTTTAAGATTATGCGTTTTTACCTAAAATTCTCTTCGTTCATTTAAGATCGTTTGACCCTAAAAAATTCAAAATTTTCGCCTGTGGTGCATTTTCATTCGAGGGTGCCCGAGATCCTATATGCCTGGGCTGCCTATAGGTTCCTAGCACGAGCCTGAGTGGTGATGGTGGTGTGCGAGGGTGGTGTATGTCATAAATAAAACTGAAACTTTGGCTTCATTTCCCAAATGTCTAGATTCTTAACAGCTTACACATTTACTCATATTAGTAGGTATAGCGTCACTTGAGACCACCCCCACTCCTCCACCTGTTAGCCACGCCCTCAAGCTGGTGTGAAATTCATAAAATTTGCAACCAGCACCATCTAGCAATCGGATCACGTGGTACAACTTTTCTACAGGTCTGCAACAACTTTTTACAGGTCTGGCACACCTTTTTACAGGTCAGGCACAGCATTTTACAGGTCTGCATGACCCGATTGCTCAAATCTGTAAAAAGCTGTTACAGACCTGTAGAAAAGTTGTACCACGTGATCCGATTACTGGATGGTGCTGGCTGCAAATTTTATGAATTTCACACCAGTATGGGGGCGTGGCTAAAAGGTGAGGGAATGGGGGTGGTTTCAGGTGACGCTATACCTACCCATTTATTCTCCAACCCTTCGATGGAACAAGTTCAAAGTATAATCTAACTCCCGATTTTGACATAATCCATACGTGCACCAAATTTCAAATCAATATCTTTATTTTGGTAACCCCTTTGACAATGGAGCCGGGGTGGTAGATGCAGATACAAAACTGGACTCTTACTAGCCTGTTTTACTAATTTACCCCTCGTTACCTCCAACCCTTCAGTGAAGTATGTTCAAAATATAAACTATTTCCAGATCTCGTTATGATGTATACGTGTACCAAATTTCAGATCAATATCTTGAACCGTTCCAGAGAAAACATGCTCACAAAAAGGATATAGGCTGATCGACCGACCGACAGACAGGCAGATCGATAGACCCCTCAAATTTATAATCTCGAAATGTTCTGGCATTCTTAACCTATTTCAACAAAATGGAAAAAACGGAATTAACCTTTACGATTACCATATTTCCACAGAAATAAATTCCAAGTCAAATTAATTGCATATAATAAATAAGAAACCAACATTGAACTGAACGACAAATGTACTAAACGAATAGAAAGCAATGCGGGTCGATGCTCAGTTGAGTTCTAATTTGATGCAATTTGGAGATCCCATCAATCACTTGTTTGACATATTGTGACATTCTGCACAATGCACAGGCCCATAATAGTATAACTTTTTGTCACTTAGTTGGTCGTTCTTCATAGCTAATAAACTAAGTTTGCAGAATCTGTGGCAGTCATAAAGAACTTTTTAATGAAAACAATTACCGTTACCTTCATTTTGAAAGTAGTAAGTAATGATATCGATCTGTACACTTTTTCATCTTCTCATAATTTAGATGATGGCAATGGTAAATTTGCAGAAAATATATTATTTCTTAAATGTATCTATTTGTTAGATAGTAATCAATAAAAAAAATTGCACGGAGTAATCCAAATCAAATAATCTCGGAGATTAAAATGAAGGGTTTGAAATATTTCACAATTGAATAATTGCAAGACTATTGATAATAAACAATAATTACAAACTAACTACATAGTATTAATTTCATAGGTTACACCTATTTATTTATAGGAAAACAATTAACTTGGTAAAAAACTGCGATGTATAGTCAGATCTATAAGTATTTAAATTATATAAACATCATTCAATCAAACGTATTAATTGCAAAAAAATATATTTTGCAGCGGTACAGATTGGCTTCTGTAGAAGTCATAGCATTACAACTGCACTGCTTCTCTGTTATCTGTAAGCATAGCCAACAAGATGTTTCCATGGTGAGCGAAATATAAATTTCTTTGAAGCACACTGTCAACACTTAAGAGTTTCAGAAAGGCACCTGCTGAAACAAGTGATTTTCCACAAGTTTAGTGTCATGGTCCATTCCATCATTCTGGTTGTGTTTTTATCTGAAACCACAGTGGCGCATATAACTTTACTACGCAAGTAGTTAACGTAACAAGATTTTTCGATGGGTTAGAGGTACTAATATATAAGCGAAGTATGCGACTCGCAGCTGTCGTCTACCTTGAATGTACCATTCGGCCCAGTTAACGGCCTGCTAAATATTGGGCGCACTTGCAAGATGTAACAGCTTCGATAATTTTATAAAGATTCGTTTGATCGTTACTTAAGTACTTTAAGTCAATAAGAGGCAACGGTTTTTCTTCTAATTATCTGTAATCGACAGCAGGCAGGACACAATCTTTACCAATGGTTCTGGAGAAACAAGATCCATGTGTTAGGCCATCTACGTGGATTATCAGATGTCTTAGAGGAAGTTCATTCGTATGAAGAAGACATACAAACTAATAAAGAGCATTGATATAATGAACTTCTAATTTGCATATAATACCGTTTTCGGAACCAGTATTTACATTAGTACGATCACATCCTATTAATACCAATTTTTCGAATCGATATCCTTGTCCAGACAAATAATAAGTAATAGCAGAAAAATATTAAGAGAACTTCATGATATAGGGTAACGTGACTCAAACTAATAAAGAGCATTGATATGATGAACTTCTAATTTGCATATAATACCGTTTTCGGAACCAGTATTTACATTAGTACGATCACATCCTATTAAGATCAATTTTTCGAATCGATATCCTCGTCCAGACAAATAATAAGTAATAGCAGAAAAATATTAAGAGAACCGGTAATACCGCTCGTAGAGAAAAACATTTCATATCACTATGTTGGTGATCAAATTCTTAACAACTTTTAAAATGTCTGTCCGTCTTTCTGTCCGTCTATTTGTCTGTCCATCTGTCCATCCATCTGCCTATCTGTTTGTCCGTCCGTCACGTTTCTTGCAAGTACGATAACTTAAGTACGAAAAGTTCGATTGTATTAAAACTTCCACGGTAAGTTAGAGTTAGCTAGAGGAAGAATCCTATTATTTTTGAATAAAACCGATCAATAAATAAAGAAGTTGTTAATTATTTAAATTTATTAAATTCGTGTATTGCTACATTGCAAAACTGGATAATTATTATATAGTCCCTAATATTTTCAACTTAACAGCAGTAAATCTGTCACAAACCCGATACGATTATGGAAAATATTTTGATGGCTTCATCATCTCGTAGTTAGACAAGGCCGTCGCCAATATAAACAAATATTATTTTTTATTTACGATAATATGCGGAGAGTATGCTATAGAATGTTCAACAATTATATAAAAAGTGCAGTAAATCGGCGAAGAGTAAAATGGTTACCTTGTTATTATATGCTTTTATAATGGGTTACACAGAAGCAGAAAGTTTGATATATTATGAGAATAAAATAAAATCCTGAGATGAACAATGTTCTATAACGTAACACAACAACGAAAATTTTACACCAGCGTCAGTGTGAGGTTTATCAACCATAATAATTGTTCAAGAGGGCCACCATTATTTAAAATACAAAGCTCAAAGAAACAGAGCTATTATTGTAACTGTTTAATTGGTAAATTGTTTCCCTCATCCTAGTTTTAATTATTTCACCATTCTGATTAAAATGATAATTCACTTTGTTCTTCAAATACCTCCACAGAAATGCATCCAAAGGTGTTAAATCAGGGCTGTTTGGTGGCCGAGAAATTGGTCCGCTATTACCAATCCAAATGTGAAATTGACCATCTACATGCTACATAACTTCCAAAACACTGTGTGGCGTCGCTTTGTTCTGCTGCAAAATTGCTTCATTAAGTTTCTCATCAGAAATGTGTTCTTCTAAAAGCTCTGTCACCTCTAGTAGAATAAATCTATATGTTTCACGTGTTGGAATAAAATTGAAAAAAATTGGCCGTACAATTTTATGTCTAAAAATTCCACACCTTTTAACAGATTTTAACAAATTTTTTGATTTCAGCGACTTCTCTTTGTCGTTGATTTCTTTAAAGCCCTTTGAATTTTTGAGTAACTTTTTTCAAATTCACATGATGCTTTCCATAAGCTAGTTTCATACATAAACATCTGTCTTATTTTTTATTGCATGATTTGTAATAAATGACATTTTGACTAGGGATTGATAATTGCTGGTAAAAGAGGTGCTTGCGTGGAAGAGCAACAATGTCGAAGATCATATTCTAGCACACTTGTATGCACTAATTCAGTTCGTGATGGCAATCCTCTAATTTAATTCCATGCAGTTGAATACTTTCGTGTAGCCTTCAGCACGATCTGACTTTATATTTAAAGAAAATATCTGTTACCTACCTATCTTCCGCTGTTCTTGTGCAATCTCAATAGAAACGTACTCGTATTGATACACCGCGCTACATGTAAATAAATCTAGTATCTCTTAAATACTTTCGTTTCCTAATTTATTTACCAGTCATCATGACGCCCATAAGCAAATAATTGATTACATGTTAGGTTACTGTTGATGTAGTCACTAGAAATATGCTAATGAGAATTAAGAGCGAAAGTGATAAAATATAGCAAGCACAGCATAATAGAACTGTTACTTTTCCATATATGATTGATTCACAATTGCTTTTCAAAATTAAAATTACGTAACAACTCAAACAACTCATCAAGCCTCCGACAATTGTTGTCACATAAGAGTTAGAGGACGTTAATGGGAAAGTTACGTCTTTAAACGATTGCCTGCGGCACCTTTTGTATACCTAGTCCGTTATACCTATAGAAACATATGAAGTCCGATAAGAGTGTCGCTATGGTAATTAAACAAATTAATCCATTCAAGAGCATGAAGCGTTAAGAAAATACAGGAGATATCAAATATAGACAAATTAGGATAAGTATGATAAAACTGTGTATCTTTACCATTTTTTTAGATACAAATTTAAAAAATGTAAAAATTTAAATTTCCATTACATTAATATACATAAAATAAGTACGAAATGAATTTAAATCGTAAATTCAGCTAAGTTACAAAATCTAATCCAAATATTTTTTTCTTAATTTTATACTAAACAGTACTAGTAAGGAAAATGAATATTGTTGCGTATTTGCACCCCTGAAGCTACCTTTTAGGATCCGTGGGTTCTAAATAATTTTAACAAGAGGTAACGATTAACACTTTATTTAATAATTTACTGATTACGCAATACTTCTTAATTAACCAAAATAACCTTTACATTTTGTTTACTTGATATTTAACCTCACTTTTTCACTTTTTCACTTTTCAACTTCATTTTAATAAAACTTCTTCCCGCCATGGAATCTCGCCTTATATACTCTGAAATTGCCTCTAGAGTTTTCTAGAACATAATCGAGAATCAACCTTTCAGTGGTCGCGCGAATTTTCTTTACTTTAGTGGTTGCACACGGTCTCAGACAATAGCTTAAAAAAATACGTTTAAAAGCAAAAATTCAGAAATAGTTTTGAAGGAACCTTAAAGCTATATATATGTAATTAATAAATGTTAAGTATTTTCGAAATATTTATTTAACTAAACCTTAATTTTTCAATGTACAAAAAAAATAAACAAAATACTGGCTCACCCAATATGTACTTGAATAACAGAAATAAAAATTCTCATAAAACCTTTGTTAAAATAAACTTGTCTTCTAGAAACATAAGGGAATCTATGTTTGTACATAAAAGTCTTTGGGTTCGTTCTAAAAATAAGCATGCAGGTTATAAAAGTCATAAAAATATTTTTAATTTTCTTTCCTTGTTCTTACATTTTTGGGTGGACAATGTTTACTCCATTTCGTTTTTTTATCTCTTCCCATAAATGATGGTGCATTTCCATTCATTTCTTCACCTTCATTTTCATCAAATTCCTGTTCTGTATCGCTATCTTCTGATCTTTCATAAATATTGTCTTCCTCCACGTTTCTTCTTCGTCGTCATTCTTCTCCACTTGGTACTTCTTCGAACAGCCTCAATATCCTTTCTTGATCTTTGTTATAGTCAACATGTAGATAAAGTTAGGAAAATAGGAGGTAAATACTTACCGAAATATATAGTTTTCAATTAATAACCCAAAACAAATGATAGAAATTTTATCTCACTAGTAGTCGCACCCGGTCTAAGACACCGTGTGTGCGTTTGCAGCAGTTATATGGACACGTGGCATAATAATAACTACAGAAATGTATAGACGAGAAACTTTATGAAAGGTACACCAACGGAAACGGATGAGTTTATCCGATTATTTGAAATATCACAAATTAATCGTTGCGCCGGTCTCCTACACCGTGCGCGACCACTGAAAGGTTAATAAAACTTCTTCCCGCCATGGAATCTCGCCTTATATACTCGGAAATTGCCTCTAGAGTTATCTAGAACATAATCGAGAATCTTCTTCCACCACACTCCAGGAAACTATCTTTTGCTACAACTTTCCAGGACGTCACTATTAGTCATGGGCGTATCATAGGGGTGTAATGCATACCAATATCTTCTTTCACACTTTCCAGGTTTTCAACAGACATTAAAATACCGCTGCCTAAGAAATCACTACTTCCACATCCAGATTTTGTATCCAAGTCACTTTAAAGGAAACACCTTGAGTATATTTGCACTCTAATATGTGGAAATTATTGTTCATAGAATTTTAATAATATTTGGGGCAGATACCTATAATAGAAAAATTTGAGGCGCTGGTATCTACTATATACGTTAAATATTGAGTTTCTAGACTCTTATTAGCTTGTTCTACTTATTTTCCCCTATTCACAACTTCCCACTTCATCAACGGAACCATCTCAATCATCTCAGTGCAGACTTATTGTCGGTATAGAAAATGTCTTTGATCTTTACCGCACGGTCAAAGGCGCCAACACTATTTATACCGCCTAGATAGACGAGTATACGTGTACTAACTTTCAAGTAAATGTCTCATTTTTATGTTATCAACCCATTTAATAATGGAGTGGTTGGGGTGGGGGGTTAAAAAATATTAGAAAGAAATCTGAGGCCTTGGTTTCTAATACATACACCAAATCTCAAGTTTCTGTACTCTTACCAGTTTGCTTTACTTATTTTTCCCTATTTACCTCTACTTACCCCCCCCCCCACTCCTTCAACGGAATAATCTCAAAATATAATCTAGTTTCAGATGTCGTTATAATACATACGTGTACCAAATTTCCAGTGAAGATCCCTATTTTATTTTATCAACCATTTAATAAGGAAGTGGTGGGGGGATATGGAGACTATTATAAAAATTCTGAGGCCTTTGTTTCTAGTACATACACCAAACCGCAAAATGTACTCTTACCAGCTTGCTTTACTTTACCCCTAATTAACCCCCAACGCTTCAACGGAATCATCTCAAAATATAATCTTGTTCCAGATGTCGTTACAATACGTACGTGTACCAAATTTCAAGCGAATATCCCAATTTTATTTTATCAACTACTGTAATAATGGAGTGGGGGTGGTAGGAGGTTGAAAAATATTACAAAAAAATCTGAGGCTTTGGCTTCTAGCATATACCGAATCCCAATTTCCTGTGATTTCACCAGCTTGCTTAACTCAGTTTTTCCTATTTACCCTTATTTAACCCCAACTCTTTAACGGAATCATTTCCAAAATAATCTAGTTCCAGATACTATTAAAGTATTTTAATGGTATCTGGAAATAGATTATTCGTCTGTATAGACGTATAGCAAATTTCAAATGAATATCTCAATTTTATTTTAGCAAACCCTTGGAGAAGGGATGGTGGGGGGGAGGGGTTGAAAATATTATAAAAAATATGAGATCTTGGCTTCTAGTGTATACCCCAAATTCCTAGTTACTGTACTCTTACCAACTTGCTTCACTTACTTTCGCTTACTTACCCCTATTTAACCCCATCTCCATCGGAATTAATGGAAAATATAATCTAGTTCCAGATGTCGTCATGATGGAAAAAACTGTTCATAATAATAAAAGGTCGACCAATAAATGGTTTACACAGAATCTACATAAAATGAGAGAACATCTGGCATTACTGTCCGAATTTCATCAAAATTTCCCTGACCCTGCTCTTAAATCTCATATAAGAGTATTTAAAAGAACATATCGGTATGAATTAACTAAGGCAAAAAGCAAATACTACAATGACCATATAAATAATAAAGGTAATACACCAAAAACATACTGGGATTTAATTAATAGGCACAGACACGTAAAAAGGCAACCATTTATTGAGATTGATCCAGAGTCTCTAAATAATAATTTTACTGACACAGCTGAGAACATTATTAACACCTTACCTATGGTAAATTCAACCTTTAACGACTACTTTGATAATAACTCAAGTTTCCCTGACTTCGAATTCGTACATGTCAGTTTCAATGAAGTCCGAGATATAATTGACAAAATTAAGGTTAAAAATAGCACTGATCACTTTGGCATGTCAGTTAACATACTAAAACACATTAAATATATTATAATAATACTATTAACTAAACTGATTAACCAATGTATCACCAACGGAATTTTCCCAGATGTCTTAAAAATCTCCAAGGTCATACCCATACATAAAGGTGGTCCAATAACTTTGAGTAATTTTAGACCTATTTCATTAACTCCAATCATATCTAAAATATTGGAAACAGCTCTAAAAATTCAAATTACTAAACATTTTGAAAACAATGTACTTTTTTATCCCAATCAATTTGGTTTTAGATCTAATAAATCCACTAACGATGCTATAGTTCTCTTAAATAACAAGATAATTGAAATACAGGAACAAGAGGAATATGCCGGAGTAACCTTTTGTGACTTACAAAAAGCTTTCGACTGTGTGTCTCACCATGTGCTTGTTGACAAACTTAGGTACTATAAATTTAACGATCTTAGCTGTAATCTAGTATCCTCTTACCTTACCAGTAGAAAACAGTATACTTCTGTGAACAGTAACTGTTCTAAACCACGATATGTCAAACATGGTGTCCCTCAAGGGTCGGTGCTGGGTCCTACTCTCTTCTTGATATATGTAAACGATTTAAAAATGGGTGTTCCAAACACTGAGCTTGTAATGTTTGCGGACGACACAACATTAATAACCCGTCACAAGTGCCCAAGTACTGTTAGGGAGCACATGACCGACTCACAGGTCGCCGCCAATGAATGGTTCATAGCAAATAAGTTAAGTCTAAATCAAAATAAGACTACTAATGTACTATTCTCTCATAGAGCAATTGAAGACTCTGAGAATCCGGGTAATGTTAAATTTTTAGGTGTTATCTTAGACCCAAAGCTCAGTTGGTGTCAACATATTGAACAATTGTCAAATAAATTGTCAAAAAACATATTTTTAATTAGATCTCTCAAAAAATTGGTACCTCTTCAGGTTGTAAAGACTGCTTATTATAGTCTTAGAGTGTCCCAGATGTCCTATGGTCTGATAAGCTGGGGCCATGCTCCTTCTACTTGTAGAATTTTTGGACTGCAGAGAAAAGTGATCCGTATTATAAGGAATCTGGAGTACTGGGCAGATGTTAAACAAGAATTTATTAATCTGCAAATACTAACTTTCCCTAGTTTATATATCTATGTATGTCTGTTATATATTAAAAATAATCTGCAAGAGTACACATTCCAGAAATCTGTACATAATCACGATAACCGAAATGGAGATAACATAAGACCCAACTACTTAAGATTAAGATCTAGCAGAAATGGCCTCAATTACTATGGACCTACATTTTTTAATAAATTGCCTCTCTGGATCAGAGTACTACCGGTCAAAAATTCTAAACGACTTATTAAAATTTTTTTAATAAACCAAGCTTTTTACACCATCAATGAATTTTTAGACTGTGATGTGTCAGTAATTACTGAAAATTAAAATTTTATCTTGAGCTTAAGGTGTTTTAATGTGCTTTTAATATCAATAGATAATTTATTGAATGTATACATTTTACTTTGACAATTTGTTTCTTACTGTGTTTTATCAATGTATTTGACTTGTGTATAACATTTCTTGTTTTAGCACCAATAAATATTATTATTATATTATTATTATTATGAATATGTGTACCAAATTTCAAGTCAATATCTTCAGCGGTTCTGAGAAAACGTGCGCACAAAAAAAGTTACAGATCGACATCGGCAGACAGACCTACATACAGATCGACCCACAGACAGACAGAAAAATTTTTTTCGCTCAAATTTAAAATCTCCACGTTGAATATTTTTTTACTTCCACTTCGCCATGTGGATGTGGAAGTAATAATCTAAAAACGGTTTTAATTTTTGAAGTATTGTTGATGACACTATATTTTAAATTTTTAAAAACTAGTGGCGTAGGCGAAATTAATGCGTATAGTCAAACGAGGGCTCAACCACCATCGGAAGTCACGGTACAAATTTTATGCAGCCTCTCTGCATTTGTACTGTAGTAATTTTTATATTACGCTAGATACTTAAATTGGAAAAATCCTAATATAACGCATGTTTTTCTCTATATTTTTTAAGTGATACCCAAAGTGTATTATTCACTTTGTAATACTCTCCATAAAGACCTAACAAGCCGAAACATATGTGGAGTATTTATAATATATGGTTTGATCCATCTAAAAGTAGTCTTTAATTAATAATTAACAATTATTGGTATCTATCACTAAAGTGATAATTTTTCCTAAGACTGAAATTAAACTTAATACATGAATTTCACATTCCTTTATCTATGTCTTTAACAAGAAGTGCTCACTAGTATAGAGTATGATAATAATTAAGTCCCGATAATTACAGATTTTTGCTATAAATCGAGAATGTCAAGATCTGATTTAATCACAATTTTAACATTTACATTTTAACTATTACAACCAGCTTGTTATATCTAAATATTAACATCTTTATCTTAGTTTCAAAACTAGATCATATCTGAAATAAGTTGAGAGTCTAAATTTCTCTTGTTGACTGCAGAATGCAGTTCATTTCGATGAACAGATAAACACTGTTGCGAGTCATCAGAACACTTGATGCGTTTCACAAAATTTTAGATTATGATTCAAATCTGCTACATAAATAGATACCAGTTGTGGCTCCAATACGGTACCTTGAGGAACCCCTCGGTTAATAAAATTATTGACTGAGAAATTTCTATTTAAGTTACCCGTTGATATCTATTAATTAAATATGATGGGCAATCGTGCCGGCGCTGTAATCCAATCAGCAGTCAGAGAAGTCTCTTTAGTAGCGGGGAGTGTTTTCCATATTTGAGTAGTATCGTCAGTCCTTGTACAAATTCTTACAGAAAATTGATCGCTCGTTAAACCTCTTCCAGAAAACACTGAGTTGAAAGTATACAAGGACTTGATACCTGTTTAAGTATTTACTCTCGATCGTGAAATTTAAAAACTGAGCAATTGAGCAAATACCATTAATACAGCAGACATTTTAAGTTAAATATTTATGTGATATGTTAATAACAGTCTGTGGATATAAGGTGAAATATTTATGAGTAAGCTGATGAATACATGATTTTATAATACTCGTGTATTTATAATATGCTGATATAAATAAATATAATATTAGTGCCCCTTTCATTTTGTTACTAACATATAAAAACGCTTAAGTTATTGTAGTCATTTCAACTGAACTAAATATGAAAGTGTACGCTGTACATAAAAAACTTTACTTTAAAAATTACATGCTTCATTCGAATAATAAATTCCTATTGCAAAATATGGGAAATGAAGTTGAAACAAATAATGCAATTATTTTACGTTCTACTACTTTTACCGACTGCATATAAGGAGTGTCAGACATACTGCATAGTACGTCTGATATGACCAGTTAAACCTATACATAATTGTTCAAGTATTACTTGTATAAAGGATATAACACTAATATAAAATTAAATGATCTAATGTTATTTAAAAATGTCAACATGACGTAAAGGAATGGAGCCATAAAACCACAAAATGTTATGAAATAGAACCATGCTTATTAAACCGTTTAATATTTATGAATATGTTTAATTATAAATATTGTTTTCGCCTTTTATATTTCCTAGATCCGTAGATTTAGGTCACGTACCATCTTACACAGATTACCTTTATCAACCTACATTATAAACTATATCACATTTCTCGGGAACCGCCCTATTACATCATAGGGGTATTTCGTATAACAGACGGTTTTTCTTCTTCACATTAGATTTCAGGTTTTAGTAAAAAATCAACATAACTATTAGTATTAAAAAATACTTTCTAAAAATCTGCCTAATAAAATCAACTGACAGGAATTAACAAGAAAATTAAACTAATTTCGTTGTATATTATAAATTGCAACAATCATTCTTGTCAAATCAGAGAAGAATACTTTAACATCTAGTAGATAGTTCTACGTCTAATTATAATATTTCACAGATATCATCACCATTATATTTTCTAAGCTGTAAATTAATGCTTGCTCAGTTAAAATATCCCATCAGTTCAGCATCCGCTTCCCAGACATCACATGATAACCTGAGGACATTCTATTATAGTCCCATTGTCCCAAAGTTGGGATTATCCCATAGACATAGCCCTAGGTCATCCCAGGGTTGACCTGACTAGATATTAATGTCCTGCAAAGATCTTATTCTGGATATCCGTAGGATATCCGCAACTGATTGCCTACGGATATCCTGATGAAACGTCGGTATCCTATATTTTATGGTCGTCCGGTTGTCGGTCTCGTTATCAAAATCGTTACCAAGGCTTTTTTGTCATTGTCACTCTATTATATCTTCCAATCCGAGGGAAACTGTTGGCATTTTATACCAAAATAATATTCTTGCTACATATTTTTAAACTTAAATGCCCCAGTAGTTCCAACATAAGCTTACAAGCAGCAAAAATATTATTTCGGATTGAAATTCTGACAGTTTCCTATGTAACAGTGAAAGGAGAACTTAGTAGCGTAGCAAAGTGTTAACATTGTTTGAAAGCAGTTTGGCTATTTAGGTAAACTACGGCCCTGAAAGCCTACAATGTTATCCTATGAATAGCATAAAACATATCCTGTAAGGGTCCCAGGTTAATCCTACGGATATATAAAAATTCATTTGTGGGATATCCTGAGGATATGGAAAATAGTGTAAATTCTGGATCCCAGGGATGCTCCTGTACGTATTTTGGGATATCTTCAGGATATTGCTAATTCTAACATCTGTATCCCTAGGATGGCCGTATGACAACTTTGTGCTGTCTGGGTTAGAGGTTACTTTATTTGATGGAGGAGCCCTCAGGCCTTCTGGTTGCCGCTGATGTTTAAAAATATGATTACGAAAATTTTCGCCTGCGCACCGTAAGATGGCATTACCTCTGCTTAGAGTCTTCTATTCAGCCGCTATGACTTAAAATGTCATTTATCGCATTATAGGCATTCCTATTAGGGAACACGAATGAATGTGGAATAATGAACCGTAGATCGGGAGACACCAGTCTTCCTATGATTGAGTGGTGACCTGGTTCCTTACCGGTAGATGCTGGGCCTCTGTGCGTCCAAGTATACGTCACAGCCAGGGAAAATTTGAGTACCCCATTACTTGTAAAGCAGAGGAAAAAGTCAATTGGTCGTGATACAAATATATATATCGTCCTGCCCGAAAATCCCACGAACATTCCTACAGTTTCTTCCTGACAGGAGATAGGAAATGGTGTTCACTTGACATGTCATCAATGCGGGCTTTACAGAGTTGCTACTCTGTAATTTTACAGTTTTACTTTTACCTTGTTGAATCGGTTTTACATTGAAAACAGTTTGTCACAAACATCACGATCCCAATTTGAAGACGACTTCGTCATTCCAAATTTTTTATTACTTGCACAGCCAAGAATTTTCCAAGAACTTTAACCTTCGAAGCAATAGTACCACTGCAAGACGTTCATATTAACAAACTATCTAACTGCAAAACATTTATTGTTTTTGTTTAACCACTGGCAGTCATTAAATTCATATCGAATAATTTAATTTCAATAATATTTAATTCACCTTAATTCATCTTCTCATTGATCAAACCCAGTTATGTTAATTTTCATTACAAATTTACCCAAAAACTAGCCAAATTAAATACATTGACAATACTGTATACCTAATTAGTAAGCAGTGGTATTTAGAGCCTACAAGTAAATGACGCAAGGCCAAAAAACACGTGGAAAGTCTCTTTCAGTTGCCGACGCGGACAAAGGCATGCATTCTTTTTAAAAGACAGCAACGTTTATATATTTCTATTTCTTATATATGTAATGAACATAATAAAGCTGGAGATGTATTTCGCAAAACGATTTTGAACTTGGCTGATTTAGCCAACGTTACGGACCTAGTCAATATTATAGGTGTTACTGTTTAGTCTGAAAATATCGTATTTTAAAAAAAATATGTTTAATTTTAGAAAATCCGTTGGAGTTAAGCAAACGTTTTTTCAGACTTGTTTACTCCTTTTGGGCTATTTTATTATCATGCTTAATATTTGTATATACACATACACCCGACACCATGCATCTTTTATAACTATTGTTCTATAAACAGCACTTCTAAATTTAACATTTCTTTCAAGAATTATCTTACTAAAAGTTTAGTGTTAGCTGAATGTTGAGCTAAATAATTATTAGTGTCATTTTTAATTATCTTGTCTAGTTTCACACGACTAATTTCCCCTGCACCATCTCATCAATGTATTTTACAGCATTATTGTCACGTCAATGTACTTAAGACGTACGTCCTTAGTTCATTACATTACTATTGTCTGAGGACGAGTGGTGGTAATGTCATCTATCCAATTTTACAATAACTAACACGTACGTTCTATGATCAATTAAACGCCCTATAGGTCTAAATAGAGAATAATGGGATATTTAATTAAGTATTTTAACAAAGGAATTAATGTAATTGTATTAGCAGACGAAGGTAAACTTAAATATTTATTGTCATTCTCATACTATACCTTGCAAAAATAATGACGTGGTTTTACAAAGTGTGCAAAGAACTGCATTTCTTAATGTATATTAAATTAGAATATTGATTAAATTTAAAAAGAAATTATATTCCCCATTTTAAATTTTAGCATGTAATTTCATACATAGTTATTAAGTAAATGCCTACATATTAGCAAATTTCTAATATACAGAGTATTTCAAAATTAAGCAGGTGATTTCTTGGATTATTTCAGGCAGAATAGTTCAGAAAAGCAAACTTAATATGCTACATACGTTTTAATTTTCGATAAATACTGTTGAACATTTTAATGCATTTAATGTATTTCAATTTGTGTATGTCCTAACACGGGCAAGAAGAAAGTGTCCTTGCTTTATCCCAGAGACTATTCTTGATCGGTCGTATAGGTTCGGTTAGAATTAGGGTATAATTAGTGAATTAATAGGTGCATACCAACTTTGTATCTAGTTTCATCGATATGAGTCGCTGTGCCAAAAAATGTATTTCAACAGCCTTCAGCGTGCTTTTTTAAAATCAAGTGTTAACTTAAAGTGGACATAATTCTATTACAATTAAAGTGTTGCTGCATCTTTAAAGGTGTACATATGAGTCAAAAAAATGTAACCTCCTTTGAAAAACGGTCTCTAAAAATTTTGAAATAAAATTCTACCGCAGCATAGTGGGCCATTTGCAACTTTTTGGAGAACAAAATTCTACAAATTTCTAAATAATTTCAAAATATTAAAAAAATATGTCTAATTATAGAGGGCAAGAGTATTTACAAGAGTAATATTTATAACTAAATCTTCTATAATTTCCTTATTTGCATATAATCCAGTCGGTAAAGTAAAAAATACACCAAAAGCTCTAAAAAAAAAATGTTATCTGAGATTTTCCTTCCGTAACTGTTAATGCGAGGATTAAACATCACAAAACCACAAAAATCAGTTTTGGGGGTGCCGCGCAACCCCCCCAAAAAACCACCCCTTCGGTGAAAAAGGCCTTATTCTAATGATAACTCGTTAAGCGTTGAATATAAATAAAAAATTGCTCATTATAAAGAAGAAAGCTTGACTAATCGCCTAAGAGAAAGTCCTCTTGTAATTTTCTTGTATATGCCATGGTTTCCATGAAAATCGGTATTGACAAAAATTACAAAATTTGTATTTTTAATGCGCGCGAATTTTCGTTTATTTGAATTTTTTTGCGCGGGGCCTGTAGAAAAAATAGAATTACTTGAAAACCAAACAAGCTAGGAAGCAAAATCAAAATGGGTTTTAAAGGGGAATATAAAATACTCTTGTGTTATCATTTTTGAGCGCTGTTGATATTTATTAGTATATAAAAATAACAATATAATACATCTCTTGATTTTTGTGCATCTAACTATTTGGACTCCCATAAAAAATAACTGACTATAATATAAGTTATAAATGCATTATATTTTAGTTCAAGGTAGTACTTCAATACAGAAAAAGTTAAAAATTAAAATATTTACATTTACAAATTTAGCAGCATGTTAAAGTTAGCTAAAGAAAATCCAAAAAGGCTGCATATTCAATTTTTTATGATATTTTTTAATACAATTTCTTAACTATTAAATGATTAGAAACAATAGTTATATGATATATAAACTCAAAAAAAAATGTTGACCTTAATTTTCAAGATGTTTGGTTCTTTTATTTATTTTTAGGAAACAATAAAAAATTGGCCAAAATTTGGCTAATTTCAACATGCTAGTAAATTTGTAAATGTGAATATCTTTATTCCTAACTTTTTTTACATTGGAGAACTACCTTGAACTAAAAGATAATGATGAATTTATAACTTATATTAAAGGCAGTTATTTTTTATGGGCCTGTGAATAGTTAAATGTGCAAAAAATCAAGAAGTAACTATATCATATTGTTATCTTTATGTACTAATAAATATCAATAGCCATCAAAAATGGAAACACAAAAGAGTATTTTATATCCCCTTTAAAACCCATTTTGAGTTTTTTTCCTAGCATTTTTTGTGTTCGAGCAGTTCAATTTTTTCTATAGGCTGCGCACAAAAAAATTCAAACAATCGAAAATTCGTGCGCATTAAAAATACAAATTTTACAAATTTTTTCAGTATCGCATATACAAGATAATTTCAAGATGACTTTTTTTTATGCAATTAATCAAGCTTTCAAGCTTTCTTTTTTTATGATGAGTAATTTTTTTATATCCTCAACGGTTAACGAATTGTCAGTAAAATAAGGCCTTTTTCACCGAAGAGGTGTTTTTTGGGGGGGGGGGGGTTGCACGGCACCCCCAGAACTGATTTTTGTAGTTTAGTGATACAATCTCTCCACTAATTATTTTGGAGGATATTATTCTTAGAATAGGTTAATTACATATAACATGTGGTAAAATATGTAAAAAAGTATTTTGATCAATTCTAAGCATTCTTGATTCTTAATATTTTTTACCTAACCTCACCCTTCTCAAGATCCCAGACAGAACAAAATTAACCCATGGCCATCTTAGGGATATAGAAGTTAGGATTAGCAATATCCTGAGGATATCCCAAAATACGCCCAGAAACATCCCTGGGATCCAGAATTTACACTATTTTTCATATCCTCAGGAGATCCCACAAACATATTTTTATATATCCGTAGGATTAACCTGGGACCCTTGAAGGATCTCTCTATGCTATCCTTAGGATATCATTGTAGGCTTTCAGAGCCATACTTTACCTAAATAGCCAGACTGCAAGTTGCTTTCAAACAATGTTAAAAACTTGGTACGCTACTATCTCCTGCATTCACTATTGCATAGGAAACTATTAGCATTTCACTCCTATTTTATTTTGAAATTACCAAAATATCACAGATTATTTAAAAAAATCTACGTGTTCACAAAGTCTAACAATTGAACAAAAAATAAATGAAATTGTAAATTTTTTTATTATATTCTTATCTAATATGAAATAAATTGGGATTATTAATAATCATGATTGATAAACTGGATATATTGTGATTATATTATTTCATAGATATTCGTATTTTTAATTCATGTATCTACTAGCAAAATTCATTTATACGATACGACCTGTGGTAGGTATTTCGTTAGTATGCTTACACTAGATCTCCTTCGAAATAAACATTCATTATGCAAATGGTTCTCCTATGTGATTTGCTTACAAAATGAAAGCAACAATCAGTAATAATGCCATATTCGTATCTAATAAATAAATTAGCAGTAAATATATCAGTTTATTTATACACATACTAGAATAATATCGAACCTATAGATTACCTAATTACTATGGTAAATTCAGATTTAATCAATTCAATATAATATGACTCACAACATGTAAAATCCACTTTGAGGATGAATTTCTAAGCCTGAAAGGAATGAAGCAATGTTTAAAACACTGTGCCTTTAATTTTTCAGTTCATAACTAGAATTAAATTACATGTTAATGGAACATATTAAATAAAATAGGTACTATACACCGTTGATTTTCTGTTTAATTAATTTTATTCAGTTTCCACCACACGACAATTATCAGATTTAATAACGCTGCTAAGGGCCGGTTTTTCAATGTCCAGTTAAATAGATTAACTGTCAGATAAAATATATCTGGCAGATAAACTGTTTTTCAATGTGCAGGTAAAATTTACCGGAGGGTTAAACTCACTATCTGAAAGTAACTTTAGCAGAAAGTTGAAAGTGCCAGTTAAGGATTTATTCTATTGTTAGTGGATTTGCACATGCGCATTTGGTTCAATTTCTGACAATTCTAAAACATCCTAATCTAAAAACCAACGTGATTGATTGATATGTTCGTTTCTAATTTGTGATTTATATTAAATATATTATTGCCAATAATGAATAATAATAATAATATTCTGGATATGAGTAATTATGACGATGATATTATACAATTTATGAAGTATGAAAGGAGACCCTATACCATAAGGGAACGAGAAAGATTTTGACTGCGTAAAGAAACTGTTTTACATATCGTTGAGATGATAGAGGAAGTTGCAGGAATAATTCTGTTTCTCCAATCACTTAAAGTGTAGTTAGCACCTTTTTTCCTTTTTACGCCCTCTATTGCAATTGTTGCTGATATACAAACGCACAAAATTAAGAACAGAACATCAACCAACACGCTAGACAACGCAATGAATTTTGAGGTTAAATTAGCGCGTGTTTTAGTGACAGTTTACTATCAGTAAAACACGCCCGCAATTTGAATTAAACCTATTGAAAGAAACTTCAGGTAGAATCAGTAGTGCCAACATAGGTAAGAAATGATTCAACTCATGAATACTTAGCTGGCAGTTAAATTACTGTTGATAAACACTACCATAGATATAACTGCCAGCTAAGCATAACTAGGAGCTACCTATCTAGCACTTTTAACTAGACATTGAAAAACCGGCCCTAAGGGCCGTTACTTTCGGTCCCGATTAAGTTAATTTAGCTTCTGGCTAAATATTAATCAGTTGATTTGGTCAAGCTCAGTTAGGGTTTAATCACAGTTCAATGTAGGCGTGGCTGTAGTTACATTTCATCTTATATCGAGATGCGATTACCGTAGTTGATTGAAATTAAACATAACCATATTTTTTGTGAAGTAAGGTTAGTAGTGATGCTTTAACTGCAATTCGTAAATTTTGAAAATGGATTTACGTAAATTGGCTGAAGTGTTTCACGATAATGATGAGAAAGATTTGGAGGACATAAATAACTTACGAGCATATGTCAAAGAACGACCTAATCACTTCATGCACAGATGATGAATTTTTTCAAAGGTTAAGCTTCACCAAAGACACTGTGGCAACTACAATTCTGTCGTAAATTGAACATGTTTTAACCAACGATATCCCACAGTGTGTATTGATTTGCAGTAGATTAAAGATCTTTTAACTACTTTTCAATGAATCACAGTTAAAATAACCATAACCTCAATCTACATAAATTTAATAAAAAATGAACATGTTTTAACCAACGATATCCCACAGTGTGTATTGATTTGCAGTAGATTAAAGATCTTTCAACTACTTTTCAATGAATCACAGTTAAAATAACCATAACCTCAATCTACATAAATTCAATAAAAAATGCTTTTATTTTTCATCTCTTTTCAATATATGAACTAGAAATATAAGGTGTATTGAGCGTATGTCTACTCTAGATTATCGGAATCTACAGTAATACAGAAGAAGAAGAAGAACCGATAAATTAATAATGCCAACTAAAGAAAAACTGGATCTACTAACTAAGCTGCTAAATATGTCGCAAAGTACGCAACCGACTTTAATCCTTGTCTATTTATTTCGATTAAATTAGCAGGCAGATTAGTTAACCTTGTGTTTAACGGCCCTTAGACATTCTGGAGGCGCCGTAAGTTATAAAGGAAAATCTATCGAAACACCAAACTTAAACAAAATATAGCCATCAGATGTCACTTTTAAAATGATGAAACTTTTGTCTGAAACATTTCTCTCGAAAATTCTTTATTTTCAAGTTATTCGCGTTTGCTAACTCAAGTGCCCCACCCGGTATCTGTTGTAATTGCCTGTAGGTATACGGCCTCATTAACGGTACTTCCTGTAACAATATCAAAAAAGGGTTTAGGAGGATATCTTGTTTCTTCCCTCTGGTTTTCTCTGATCAACCAACTATTCTATATTGTTTTCTCTCCTACTGATGTGGACTAAAAATTATAGAATGGCCAACTTTCAATTGGTGCATATAATGGCAACTTCGACCCCTTACATTTTGTCAAAGGAAGGTACACTCAGTTGGAAACTTGCAGAAAGGATTAATGTCTCTTCATAAACTGTTATTTATCATCGAATTCAAGTCCAGATTCTGTGGCCATCCTTGGGGTCACTCGTTTGGCCGTAATACCGACAGTTTATTTGAACTCTCCCTGATAACACTAAACGTCCCCAGGACGTTCCATTAGGTCCTCGTTAGGTCTGAACGTCCCGGGTTTATGTGGTACGTCCCAAGGACGTCCGTTTGCTATCGTCCCTAAAACGTCCTGAATAAAACGTTTTAAGGACATCCTGCTAGAGTCTAGTCAAGACAAACCTAAACACATTTGTGTAATACTAATAACCTCTAGGAGTGATGTTTCTTTTGAGCAGATGAGGATATGATTAAAAAAAGAAATTAAAAACTGCAAGAATTAAATTAAAATCCTTAAAAAGTTTTACTAACAAAATTTCTTTTGATAACAAAATATTTTCATATTTCATATGGTCCATTTAAATTTTATCAGTTTGATTTTTCTGATTTCAGAAATCTTATATTCGTTTCAACTATTTCTTTCATCTTGCGAAATCACATTAATTTGTACTTTTTGACAGTACAGTGTAGTTATTATACTACTATCCTCTATATTAGTGTGCTACTATCATTTAGTACGAAAATATCGCAATGAGAATAAATGGAAATACCTGCTGGAATGAATAACAATTAAAAATATGTTAATAAGTTCCTATAAAGCTCTTTTATTTTAAAATTCCGGCCAAACGGGAGTTTCGGTTAGTTTAGTTGCTCAGTTGCTGACGTTGCTGTCAAACTATGGGGAATTCAATTTGGCAGCCTTATGGTGATTGCATTGCATCATTTTTATTTTTTCCGCACACTGCCACTAGTCACTTTTAACGGCTACAAAAGAAAGTACCAAAAATAGGTAAGTCTTATTTAATTGATTTATTAATATATAAGTATATTTAGATCGACATTTTATTCTAGACAAATTTGGTGCTGCTTATTTGTAGGTTATAACCTGCTACCACCCCCGCTCTGTTAAAATTCTATGGGAGATCACCTGTGAACCTGGGTATGTAGTTTTTAGTTGTTTATCATGGAGCGAACTTATTCACGTAAAAGAAGATTGTTGGTGAAACATTATAAATACAATACTTCCCTTCGGTATGCGAGGGAAGTAAAAATTGAAAAGAAGTACCTACTCACTGTGTTAAACGAAGTGTTATATATGGTTCGACATCTCTGATGAACAAGTGGAGGTGATGAAACTTTTAATAGGTAAGGTTTGATACATCGAGTAATAAGAACATTTGCCAGAAAACATCAACAAACTTGTAAAGTACCTATATTTAGGGATTTCAGTAAATTAATATAAGGAAAACACTAACAAAGGTACTTTTTGAGGAAAATTTACAAATTTGTAACTTATATGCCCTATTTGTTATATTTTTTCTGAAATTATGCTGTACGTACATACGTAGGTACAAAAACTTTTATACATCATCAATGTTCAACCTAATAAACCTCTGCTTCTAACCGTAAATCCTAATGCATCTTAACTCATGGCCATTTTCTTTACTTGAATTCTGTAATAATATTGGCAAAAAATATAACGTTAAACTTATAATAATGTTATTAATCTGGTAGCATTAGTCACAACATATATTTCTGCTTCTCTCGGTCTTTGGTATTATTTGCAGAATCGATCATTCATATAAAGAGGTGTTCTTAAAATTTTTAAATGAACAAGGGAACCTTTCAAGTGCAAAAGTCAGTTAAATAAAAAAATGTTCACAATTAAACTGATTTTTTTTTTAAATAGGACACCAAGAAAATTATAACAATTTTTTTTTAATATAACCTTGCCATCAGGTGGCATATATTAGTCTTAATGTTTTTTGCCAAGATTTCATCTGAAATGTTAATTTTTCTTTTATTTGCACAGGGGCTGCTGAAGTCGCTAACGCTTCAAAGTCTTGGAAGGACACCGAAATAGCTATTACATTGTGATTGAAGAGGGCAAAAGAAAGAACAGAGATGGTGTCTAAAAAGAGAGAATATTAGAAAATAATATAAACTAAGATAATTATAAAAAGACGAAGTGTGCAAAACGTTAAGAGAAGGTGAGATATACATTTATCTTACGTTTTATTGCACACTTGGCTTATTTCTTATAATATTCAATATGACAATGTATATATAACTATATTTTACTGTACTAGGTATTATAATATATAACTTTTAAATCCCATAAAAATTGCGTTCTTGACACTTGAATTTGTAGAGTAAGAAGTTAATTTAAAAAAAATACAAATGCCATAACTTATTTTTCAATAGCACAATAGAAATAAAATGTTCTCATAAATTTGTCATTTGGTGTTGATAAATAAAAATACCAAGTATTAAAATCAATCTATTTGAATAATTTTTCTACATGGTAATTATATATTGTCATTTTTTTATCTTTTTGGCTTTTCTAACCACATTTATTCCCTTCGAAATAGAATCCAATCACTGGATTCTATTTCGAAAGAAATGCATGTGGTTAGAAAACCCAAAAAGGAACATATAAATACCCTCTGCTATGAATACACCTTAAAAGTGGTGGAGGGGGAGGTACCTATATGTTTTGCATAGTATGTCCCAACAACGTTTTCAGGACGTCCTCTCTAGACCTACTTTCGTCCCACAACGTCCTGGGTGGGACGTCCTCGGGACACCCCGTTTTGCTGACACGGAACGTCCCTCAAACGTCCTCGGTACGTCTTACGTCGGTAGAGTACGTCCTCGGGACGTTTTCATGTCCTGTGAGTACGTTCTTGGGACGTTTTCGGGACGTCCATGTGCTATTAGGGCTTAGTTTGATATTAAAAACAGTTCTTAAAACATTTTAGAATGAATTATTATTTAACAAACTTTAATGTCCTATGTTTTGAAAAGTGAACATTTCCAGGCATATTATTGTCTATGTAACTTTTTTTCTTGCAATGTCATGGGAAATCACCTCGTAAATTTAATGTACAAACATCGGTTACGCGTTGATGAAGTATGATCCTAAATATTAATATAATAAAGTGCCAAGATAATATTGAATTATTGGTACCTAAGTGTAAAAAGAGAAGAAACGAGGGTTAATTCTCAATGACATAACCACCTGGACCACTTAAAGTAGGGGTTAAGTAAAACAACGTTTAATTTTTTAAAATTTATTCAATGGCCAGATTCGAAAATTATAGCGTTACGATTTCGTGGTTTGAAGCGAAAGTAAATTCGCAGTATATTTACAGGAAAATAAATTTCTTCGTTATTAAGTGATTCCTTGAACCATTGAGAAACTTGGAGTCCGCAATTTAAAACAAATAAAGAAGAAAGCAAATAATATGTTAACGTCATTTTATATCTACCTATAATACTCTATCATTTATGGATGACAACTCTGCATGTACCTACATAGGCAAACAGTAAGCGGGATATCGTTTTCGCTTTTGTTTGACTTACTTACGTAAGCTGTCTACAATTCCATATTGTGTTATAATACTACAACTTTCATTTGTTTATTTATTATTAAGTATACTTAACTTTTCAATGCCTCCAGCTATGTAATATAATATTAAAAGAACTGAACACCTACTATTATTTATTTTAATAGCTATGATGAAAAACTAGATTAGATTTAGAAATGAATATCTGGCTGATTAGCCTTGAATATGGCAACTCTATATGAATCTGTTATAATGACACTCTTATGGTGGTTTTCCTTGGAATGTGTTATCCCGCGTTGATTATTTATCAGACTCCGCAGCTCCAATACGGGTCATTTAGTATAACTATCAGCGCTCCTCTCCAAGTAGTCGCAATCTCATTCGCGTGAGATATGTATGGTGGCATAGCACATAGGTTTAGGTTGCCTCTTTCTACTAATAGAATCTGGTTCATTAGACTCATACGTCTATTAAGCCGATAGTATCCGGTTAAATATTCTACCATTTCTATTTTAACATATTAGGTCTTTAGCTTTAGTCGATCTTTATTTAATATAATCTTTGGCCTGTCTCTTTCTTAAGAAACTTCCTAGATTTACGAATATATGTTTGTATACGCAGTTTAGCTGCAAGATGCGTGTCCTACTAGAATCTTGAGGCGCCTTTCTTAGTCAACTCGTCATCCATTTGATTTTCCTTGTGTAACTAACGTTCTGGTACCGACACTACAGTCATTTTATTCAAAGGGCATTCAAGCTTTTCCATACCAGTCCATACTAGTGCTTTTAGTGCGCTTCTTGGCTATTGAAGAAAATGGCAAAGATTCCTTGCCTACTTATTTCTTTTTCACACCGTTGCGTTGTATTGCAAAAAATTCTTAATTTATTTGATAGAAAACCAGAAGAGTTTAGTGTCTATACTTACAGCTAGTCAAACGCGAAGTAAATTAAATTTGGATTCAAGATCCTAATGATTTGAATATTTGTAATTAAAAGCCCTTGTTAGTATAGTAAACGATAGTGCAAAATCAGCGGCGGTGTCCTTTGTCGGTCGGTTTGTCGGCTTCAACTGCTTTATCGGCGTGTTTTTCGATAGCCTCACTATATGTCTTACTTTTACTATACTTGTATCATTTGCCTCCTATACAGAGTGTCCCATAAGTAATTGTACGCAGAGCAACGGCAGATTCCTTACGTCAAAATATTACGACTTAACCAAACAAGTTGATAATAACAGAGATACAGGGTGCCAAGTTATTTTTTTTGTTTTTTGGGGTTTCTTGAGGCGAGGGATTCAAATCTGTTCAAAGTTTTGCTGTTGGGCGCCATCTACGGTAGTTTGCGTGTCGTTTATACGTCACATTTTTTTTGGCGATTTTTTCTATTCCCTTTTTTCTATTCCCTTGCACTCCGCAATTATTTAAATTTGCAGTTTCCTCATAGGTGGATTGGAAGGGGAAGTGAATTTCGATGGCCATCTCGTAGCCCTGATTTCAATCCTATGGATTTTTACTTTTGGGGACATATGAAGACATTGGTTTATTCCCAAACAATTAATAATCGATACGAATTATGGCAACAGATACAAACTGCCGCACAGTATATTAGAAATCAACCTGCCATATTTCTTAAAGTTAGACAATCGTTAACAAAAAGAATAAGGAAAAATATCGATGGTGGTGGAGCGCATTTTGAAAATTTATTAAAGGAATTGTGTAATATTCTTATGTAATAAAAATTATTTTGTTGCTGTAATGACTGATTATTGTAATTAATCAAGTACTGAGTTTTTACTTCTTTAATGGTTAATATTTCGACAATTATCTACTTTATGGGTTCTTAACAAGAGTGTATATTTTAGGTATGTCATTTCAAAATATGAATTAATTGGTTGAAATTGATATTCGCACAGTTGCGTAATTATGTAATTTAGAAGGGGTGAGGGGGGTTTATCCTTTATGTTGTATGCCACTGGCAAAAGTGATTTAACATATTGTTTTTGTTTTAATCAAAGCCTACTTTGAAAAATCGTACATCCCTAAATCATAATTTGAATTGGTTGCATTGCATAATTTAAAACCAAATATCTCGAAAACGGTTACTCGTAGCGACATTTAGAAGGTATGCCTTTTTTACGTAAAAATGACGGGAAAACAGGAATTTTTATCACATTTTTTTTTTAAATCGGCAAAAAAATATGACGTATAAACAACACGCAAACTAGCGAAGGTGGCGCCCTCTACAAACAACAGCAAAACTATGAATAGATTTGAATCGTCAAATTTTGTTAAACTATTTAACTTTTTAAAGAAATTATTAAAAAAAAAAACAAAACAAAAATTTTACTTTGACACCCTGTATCTCTGTTATTATCAACTTTTGGATTAAGGTAAGTTTGGTTAAATCGTAATATTTTGACGTAAGGAATCTGCCATTGCTCTGTGTATAATTACTTATGGGACACCCTGTATAGTTTTCGTATTAAAACTCTAACTAAAATATCCGCTCCCTGACATGTCATGAATTAGAATAAGTATTTAAAAGTTACAAACAATGAAATCATTTTAGTTTTGATAGAGATGGGTTTGGTAAAATGAAGAGCGAATTTTCCAACCCACCAAAGTTTAGTATATTTTGAGCTAATCTGTACAGTGTTAACTTATTTCACTGAGTGAACGAGACAAATGGGTCGGTCTTGCCGGTAAAGCACTTAAAAATATTAACGGATTAATGCAGGTCTAGAGAATCATTTTCTAGACCTCGAGGGTTTTGAACCTTGCAGTTATTCTGTCAGTATCAAATATCTTTGAGACTCATTGAGAGTGGCTAGGAATAAAACAAGACAATAATGTCCGGAAGACTAAGGGTTCAAAGGAATCTTATTTCAAAATCTTGATTTTTCTCTTTTGACCTTAATTTGCATCTTAAATTTTTATTATCCGTACTCTCTCCCTCACTTAAACTGCGCAAACAACAATAAAGTAGTATATCTCTTATAGCAGTCATTGTAAAATTGAATACAATAATTTTATGTTTCGCTGAAATGAGAGTCAGGATCTTGAGATGAAACTCATGATCTTCAGACAACAGTCAAAACACTGAGATGAAAATCAAAATCTCGAGATAAAAGTCAAGATCTTGATATATTTGACCCCTTCAGCCCTTCCATAATAATGGAGTGACATTAGATCCTCAGAGGAATAGAAATTCATTTTATAATGGACTCACAAGAGTTATGAAGAATAGTATCAAGTATTATTCCAATAAATATGGTTGAAAATTGTTGTAGACGAACTAGTTGACAAAGTGACTGGTAGAGTACCAATGTGCAATTCTCTAGTTGCTTCGGCCGATCGTTGTTTTGTAAAATCTTACGTATGCAATTCATCGTTACTTTCTATATCTGGTTATTTGACTAAAACAAAATACACAGACTCATGTATTTAGTGATATATTAGAATATGTTAGTAAAACTGTACAAATCATTCCATTCGTTATAATTATCCCGAAATAAGTTCAAATAGAAAATAACTGGGAGACGATTAAAACGTTGAAGTGTAGTACCTACAAAAATAAAAATCTAGGATATTATTTTTTAGCAACACTGTTAAAATCATTTGATTTGATACTTTAATTATCATTCAATAAGAAAAATCTATGGCTTATTAAATTCAGAACCATTTGAAATAGTTTATTAAACCATGCCTTTTAATTTATAAATACTAGATCACTGACTTAAAAATAAGTTTAAAATCCGAGAAAATTCACGGTCCCATGGTGTAATGGTTAGCACTCTGGACTTTGAATCCAGCGATCCGAGTTCAAATCTCGGTGGGACCTTGCTTTTTTTTCATTCTTTGATGGGAATAATGTTTACCACATGATGTTTTCTCTTGAATAATATCAAATTTTAAAAAGTTAAAAACATCTAATGCTTATAGCATAATAAAGAAAATGACCAAGAGAGGACAACCTATGTATTTTGTAATTTGACTAAAAAATACGCTCAAGAATTTATTTGTGGAGCATTTGAGGGATACATTTGTAGATAACTACGGATTTTTAAAAAGTTGCTAAAATTAAATCAAAACCAAAAATATTTAAATTTTAAAAGTATGTTTCGACTTGACAATTCTGTTCGTTAAAATTCACTAGATCTACCGAAAATACCTACTTTTTAAATATTTCCTAATTTACAAAGATCTCGTGTTTTCTACAAATATTAAAAGTGATATAATTTTTCAGAATATGAATTATCTACGACTATTTTTTGCAATTTAAAAAAATCTTTCCTGTAAATTGAATTGGTAGATAATTGAATAACTGTGTGACCTCAGTATACCAAATAAAAGAAATATTTTACAAGGTTATCCGTTTTATTAAAATAGCCGTAACTAATATATTTACCGCGATACTAGGAAGCGACCAAATTTTAAAAAGAGAAGTAAATCACATAAACACAACTCAGGAAAGAAATAGATAAATTCGCTGCCTAAGGAATCACTATTTCCAAACCCAGACTTTTCATTCAAGTCTTTCTAAAGGAAACATCTTGACTGTATTTGCATTCTAGTATCTGGAAATAATTGGTCATAGACTTTTAATAATATAATATTTCAGGCAAATTGAGAAAAATTTGAGACGTTCTTTTAACGAATTTTCTGGATTCTTCTCAGCTTGCTTTACTTATTTTCCCCTATTTACCAGCGGAAAAAAAAAGTTACAGACCGACAGACAGACTCTACTACGTGGATTCGGAAATAAAAAACTAATAAATAATCAAAGCGAATCATATGTTCTAAGCAGCAATTACAAGAATTCTTTAATATAATTATTACGTCCTATGTGATAAAACTAAACAATTTGTTGTCGCAATATTGCAAATAAATATTTTACTGCTTCTCGCTTCTAACCTAGCGATAAAAAATGATAAGATATTTAAAGACAAGCTGCAATCGATTATAATTATGGACTAGATTAAATAAAAAATTAATACTACGTCTTTATTCTAATGGTAATATAGCTTGAATATCTTTAGCCAAAGTCTGTAGTCAATTCCTTAATAAGGATATATTCCTATTTTTAAAATGCCAAATCTTTCAAAAATGTTTTTGTATATTTTCTACACTATGTACATGACATTGTTAAATAAGAACCAAACAAGCATTCCATATGAAAGCGTTTGTATTACCTACGTAAAAATATAAAAGCTTGTATGCTGAATCGTTCAAAAATTTTTACAATTTCTTAAGAGTAAATCTGACTACCTGAAAGCTGTAGAAGTACATACATCATGCTCAATATAGGACACAAAATATAATATTGTATGAGACAAATATATACCTAAGTCTTTAATGTCTTTATGACGAGTAATAGGAGTTAAGTTAATATTGCCATTGAAATTAATGTTGTCTTTCCTGAGATAAATATTATTTCATTTAAAGATATTTAACCTAAAACGATTTAAATAGCACAAATAAATAGCATTGTCAACTTATAGACTGTAAAAGTATACCGTCCGTATCCAAACGTGTTTTTAAGATACTTCAACATCGATAGAGGTTAAATTTTGTTACAAGATATTTTTTTAGATTACATTCGTCATCAAAACTCTATTTCAATTTGCTAGATTTAATTACAACACAAAATATATTGTTTGTAAAATAAAAGTGAAAATTCGAAGTCAGTGGAGTCTACTTTCCTTATCCATGAGTAAACGACATTGTGTGTATATTTAACGGGAAACTGTAGAACGTATACGTTTCGTTAACCTAAAGCAGGTTCCAAGTTGAGGTAAGACTGCGTAATTCTTAGCAAAGAACATTGTAGAAGGTTAATTGGTATTAGAAGACACCAACCAGCCAGTGCATTGAGAAGCAATGATAAACACCATAATATAGCACATTCTAGCATATACTTGTTTGATTTTCATATATATTCTCTCGTCGTATATCCATCTCTTAGTTGTATACAGTATGTCTCACTTTTCAGGACTCCCATATTACAGCTCCCTTATGATTTTTTTTAAAATTTGGTTGGAAGGTACTTACCCAACAGGAGATGGTGTCACGGTAAAGTATTTCAAAATCCACGGCGTTCATCGTTATGAAGAAACATAAACCTAATTTTTCAAAGGAGATATAGGCAAAGTTTTGACTGTAAAACAATTTCATAATCTTATTCGTTGTTATCAAAAGCTCACCAATACCGAATTTCAATAAGATAAAATATAAAGTTTTCCTATTCAACGTACCAATTATTAAGCATAACTTTATTTTTCTAACTCACAATCGAAATGTTGTACTTTCCAACTGTCATTTTTGTATGAAAAACGTCACTTTAACGCACCAATGGACCAGTGCGAAAACAACTGTCACTTTTCGCACTGGTATAAAGAGAAACTTATAACATAAAAAATCAAATCAAAATTTATTATAATTTTGTATAAATTTATTGGAATTTTACATTAAGAACATTAACATTAAGAATTTATTTGTTATATATATTTAGGACGCATTTCATGCGGTTGTTGACAGTTATCCCCGACGACAGTTGATGGGACGAAATTGTGCTTTCCATCAGAATTGCATCTCCAACTTCCTCTGGTGGCTGTTCGGCTATACTATCTCGAACTTGGAGACCAAGTACTTCTTTTCTCAGCAATATTTTAACAGCTGTCCTCCGCTTATTTTTCGCAAAGTTTTCTATGTATCCTTCTGCAACGTTGGACAATTTCCAAGCTCCGTGATGCTTCAGCGTTAAAATATCGGCTCCGGAATCTGCCAACACTGATGCAGAAGATCTTCTGAAACAGTGTCCGAGATAAAGATATTTTCTTGAGCATAGCACCAAACCTGTTAATCCCAATGGGTTGCTTTGACATTTACCATTTCTGTAACCAATAAAAAATCGAGCATGGTGAGTTTGTGAAGAACGTAAATGTGCATATTTGCGGATTATTTCAACCAAGTTCACTGCTTGAATATTTTCACAAGTAATTATGAACTCCCGAGGACATTTCGTCTTAGTAATGGGGATGATAATTTGGTAAATATCTCTTTGATCTTCGATGTCCTCAACTTGCATGCGGCTTAGCTCGCCTCTCCTGCTTCCCCCTGCGATTCCAATAATTAACGTAACCTTAAAAGAAATCACTTTACAAATAAACTATATTTGTTATATAAGATTAGACCCTTCATCATCAAGAAATCTTGATCATCAGATCTCGTTAAAAATTTTTGGATATTTTCTTTACTCAAAACTTTAGATTTCTTCAGTTTATAGCCCTCAGATTGCCTTTTTATAAATGATATTAAGTTATTATGTCAATATTTTTATTTTAGGATATCATCATCCTCAATATTGAGTAATGGCTCCAAAGTGACGATGGCTTTTTATTTTTTATTTTTGCTGAAAATATGCTAACAATACACTTTCCGTGGAGTGCCTCGTTCTCTTCTCATTGCACCATTTTTCAAGGCATATATACACCGTCTCATATTGAGATTTGGACTTAGCAGGTAATACATCAAATTACATCAATTGCCATTCTTGCAGACTCCTCTGCGTCGGACCCAACACTGTCACTATTCTCGGTATCTAAATCACTCATAGTTGCTTAATGGTAATAATAAAATCACAATATATAAAGATTGTTTAATCTTTGCGAGGTTTGAGCGTCGCTTGTAAACAACAATTAATAAAAACAAACGTTTATTACCTTAAAAACGGTAGTACGGTAATTTTTTAGATGATGTGATTACGAATTCAAATATCGTACTGTGACATTTGATAGAATTGATTATTCAAAGAAACTTCAAGATGCAAATTAAAAATATATTGACATTTTGAACGTAAAGATATTTAATATTTTTCAATAACTTTTTCTTAATATATGTACGTTCCTAGAGAAAAAATCTTGTATGGTACTCGTCTGAAAATGCGTTTAAGGCACTTGTATACGCGTGCCTTAAACATGCATTTTTCACACTCGTATCATAAATAGCTATTTCGGACGCAATTAATAGTTAATTAAGCTGAAGGAATTTTATTATTTATAGAATTGTTTATGAATTGAATTTGCCTAAAATTGAACTTTTTTGTTTCCATGTCAATTATTGTTTGATTTTGACTGTTAAGTAAACTGACCCATGAACTCTATGGGTACGTAGTATAGAGTTCACTGAAACTGACTGACGTCGCGTGATTAATTCTAAATGGAAAGCCTGTCTTCATCCTGCTTAATTAACTCTTAATTACGTCCGAAAATAAAGTTATGACTAATAATTGGTACTATAAAAAGGGAAGTTTTATTTTCCTCTTACGTGAACACACTATCTTATTAAAATTCGATTTTAGTGAGTTTTTGATAACAACGAATAAGACTATGACATTGTCTTACAGTTAAAACTTTGCCTTTTTTTGGGTACATTTTTCTTCATAACGACTGACTCCACCAAGGGATCTTAAATATTTTACCGTGACACAATCTTCTGATGTTCTGAATCTTCCACCCAAATTTTAATTAATCGCATTATTAATAAGAGAGCTGTGATATATGAGTCATTAAAAGTGAGGCACACTGTATAAATAGCCTACAGGTTTACTAGCTCTCTTATGAATAAATTGTAAATATAAACTACCTACAGGTTGACTATTCATATTTTATCAGTTAATCCTTAGTATAACCTCAATTAAGAAAATAAAGTTATGACTAATAATTGGTACTATAAAAATTGACAAAGTGAAAAAATTCGGACCAAGTCAAAATTGGTCCAAAACTGCAAACAGGCCCTCTGCGAACTTGGCTCATCAAACTGGGTCAGACTTCTCTGGGTGCCTGGACACAGCAACATTGAGGGTAACGAGCGGGCGAACGCTCTGGCCAGGAGGCGCTCTCGGAGACCTCTGCTTGGTCCAGAGCCGGCTCTCGGCTACCCCAGATCCCAAGCCAAGAGGTTAATAGATAACTGGACTCGCTCCCAGTTCATTGACCTCTGGGATTCTTATCCAGGACTCCGGCAAGCGAAGCTCTTAGTCTCAGGGCCCTTGCCGGAGAGAACAAACCAAATTCTGCGTCTAAGCAGAAAGCAAATTAGAGCCGCGACAGGCCTCTTGACCGGACATGGCTCTTTTAGGAAACACCTGCACACAATGGGGGTGGTTAACCACCCCGATTGCAGGTTCTGCGAGGACGAGGAGTAAACTTCCATCCACGTCCTCACCTCTTGCCCAGGACTGATGAACCTGAGACACAAACACTTCGGTACTGGTTTTCCAGTGCTGGAGGAAATTAGGAGTTCTCCCGTGGCAAGGATTTCGGTCTTTGGGCTGGAGTCCGGTCTGTACGGGGGAGCTCCTTAACTTGTTAGCGGTAGCACAATGGGCCACAAGGCCTGAGTGCGGCGACCTTTGGGCGCCCCGCTAAAAGAAGAAGAAGAAGAAGAAGAAGGTACTATAAAAAGGTAAGTTTTATTTTCCTCTTACGTGAACACACTATCTTATTAAAATTCGATTTTAGTGAGTTTTTGATAACAACGAATAAGACTATGACATTGCCTTACAGTTAAAACTTTGCTTTTTTTGGGTACATTTTTCTTCATAACGAGACTCCACTAAGGGATCTTAAATATTTCACCGTAACACAATCTTCTGATCTTTTGAATCTTCCACCCAAATTTAAAAAAAATCGCATTATTAATAAGAGAGCTGTGATATATGAGTCATTAAAAGTGAGACACACTGTATAAATAGCCTACGGACTTACTAGCTCTCTTATGAATAAATCGTAAATATAAACTACCTACAGGTTTACTATTCATATTTTATCAGTTAATCCTTAATATAACCACAATTAAGCTTATTTGCATTTGCATTTCCACATGCAAAGTGCTTCTATTTCAAACTGATTGAATACATACGAACTGTAAAGTGGTTGCAATAAACACTGAAATAATGGATTGCTTCTACTGACAGCACATTTTGCTAATCATGTTGGCATTATGTGGAAATGATAGTCAGGGATCAAGTACTCAAAATTCCGCGTATTTCTTCAATGTTATGCATCTTTTGGTCATACTTTTACAATCAGGTCTATATTATGCAAAATTGTCTGCCGAATCCATTTCCGGAGGGCAATTTGCGAAAAAGGCTTGCGTTTATCCCCTATGTTAATTTATATCTCTTCTTAGCAAAACACGATATTTAAAACGTTTCGAATATAACTCTGCTATTTGGAAAATTATAAAAGCTGTAAAGATAAAATTTTAGACGGAGTTTAAATAATGTATGGCGATTACGATGGCAACGTTGCATTGGAATTTAATTAATTTTCATCCAAGAGAAAATCATGAACGCGAGAGTGCTGGAATATTGTAGAGAAAAATGTGCATCGCATACTTTTTCTATTTCTAGAAATATTATATCGATTGTATGAGTGGTATTGTAGTAAAAGGTAGAAATTTAATTTCAATGAAAGAACTTTTACAATGGGATTATTCTAGTGAATCTAAACATAAAGAATGTGTAATATGTTTACACAATCTAATGTTATTGGTGAACGAGTTCAACTAATCAAGTTATCCCAGACCTCTATCACTACTTCTTCATAAGCTTTGTCTAGGCCTGATACATCTTAAGTTACCAACCTAAGGACTGTTAGGGATAGGCCTTTTGTCATTTTCATATTATTTTTACAATTACCTGTTTCTAAGCATTAAAAAATATCCAACTGTCTGTTATATATTATATTTTTCATTAATTTTATATAGTTGATTATTCTGTGATTATCACCAGCTGGATATCACTAGATTCTTCAGTTCCTCATATTTTTTAGATTGTCCGTATGTTCCTTGTACCTATTTATAATTAGACACTTCGTTTGTCCAACATACTTCAAATTACAATGTTTCAATCGATTGCGTAAATCCATGTCATTTCATTTGATTCACTTTTATCCTTTGAGTTGCTGAAAAGTTATTGTAATTTATAAGGTTTTTAAAATCCTACATAGACCATGGGTAAACCGACTTTCTAATGAAACTGAAGTCAGATAAGTTTAGAATAACTATACGAATTCTTTGACACAGTTGCTGTAGAATAACTAATTGCTCATTAATCCATGTAATAATAATAATAGTAATAATAATATTAATAATAATAATAATAAACGTCTTTATTTAC
This sequence comes from Stenurella melanura, assembly GCA_963583905.1. Classification (NCBI taxonomy): domain Eukaryota; kingdom Metazoa; phylum Arthropoda; class Insecta; order Coleoptera; family Cerambycidae; genus Stenurella; species Stenurella melanura. The sequence goes on along the minus strand of OY757314.1, from coordinate 30,191,757 downwards.
AACCACAATCTTTGAAACAGTACAAATAGATAATTTAGTTTTAATTAAAAAAACTGTGACATAAAAGGGCGAAGTTCAGTTTCTGCAATGAGGGTATTGCAGAACCTGTTCGAAGATGACAGGGGCGAGGGGTGTTTTAGGGTGAATCTACTAGATTTAGGCCACATACTGGTAAACACAATATAATCATTTAAATAACACTCACAAAAATAACATAGTGACATTTATCTAAACAGGTAAATGTAGGGGTGCAGAAATGCCGACATCTTCCTCGCGGTGCACCCTGGACAGAGAGGGGAAACCCTCTCTGGCGAATGTCGGACGTGGGTTCCCAGGACTAACCATCCTGGTGACTCAAGTCTCTGGTTTTCGACCAAAACAGAGATCAGGCTCCTCACAATCGACCCAAATCGGATAGGGGTCGGAGACAAGTGGGAGGTGCCTTACCGGACGGTCTCATCGATGACGACCTGGCTATGTTACAAGGACGCTTTAGGTGGACACGGGAACTACGGGATGATTTGCTAGACTGCTATGAGAGCAGCGAACCTGAGCGCAGGGGGTACATGGCGCGACTACACCGGTTGTGGTGCGATATGCACCCGGAGTATCGCGCCTTCTCTCAACAACGCCTGAGAGATCAAGTATCCTTCCTGCGCAGAACAGGTGATCAAAGGGCACCCCGTCAGCAGGAAGAACTGCCAGCCGCATTACCACCGCGGCAACCAGCTGCTTACGTAGAACATCCCCTGGATGACGATGTCACCCTCAGGACGAGGGTTAGCCTTAAGACCAGGGTTAACCCAAAGCCACAAGACCTGGCAAGAATGGATTCGTTAATCAATGAGGAACTTCCAGAAGATGCCAACATATGGCAGATCAACAGTGGTGTGTACGCTGCCGCCAGACAACTCGTCCCCCAGCAACGCCTGGCAAGCGTGTTGGACAAGGTCGAGAAGACTAAGCGGCGAGTACAAAAAATCGAGGCGAAAATTAAATCGGTGAGACAACACGCGTCTCGAATCCAGAGTGTGGTGGAGTATATAACGGCAGCTAAGGCTTTCACGCCGAAAATCCGGCGTATAGTTGCCGGGGTAAGACGACAACACCACACTCTCAATCGGACAGTGCTGCAGACGATCAAGCAGCACTGTCTAGATAGGATTCGAGCACTTAAGGTCATTAAAAAATCTTTGGTCAGACGAACGCGGAGCATGGAACAAAACCATCTGTTCCAAACAAGCCCCTCTCGTCTGTTCCAAGAGCCACAGCGTGTTGTCGAAAATCCGCCGTCTGTTGAGAATGTCGAAGCCTTCTGGAAAGGAATCTACGAGACTACGAGTCCATTTGACAATGACACTCCAGCGATAGCACACTTCGAGGCCCTCCGTCACAGACTTTTAGAAGGGCAAGGCGAAGTGTACCCGGCGATCAGTACGGAAGAAGTCCAACAGGCGCTTGTTGGCACCAAGAACTTCGCTGCCCCGGATCCAGACGGCATAAACAACTGGTGGTGGAAGAAATTTCCTTCCACCCACCGCCGTCTGGCTCGAGTTTTCAACTCGTGGGTAAACGAGGGGCAGCAGATTCCGGACTGGTTTGCCGAAGGGCGAACTGTACTGATCCCCAAAAAGTGGGACCTGTCCAACCCGAAAAACTACAGACCGATCACTTGCCTCAATTCCTGCTACAAGTTATTTACACGTATCTTGTACGCCAGGACATTGAGGTCAGTTGAGCCTGTATTCCAAGAGATACGCGAGCAGCGAGGCAGTAAAAAAGGTGTGGCAGGCTGCAAAGAGAACCTATTGATAGACCGCTGTATTGCTCAGGATTCTGTGCAATACAAGCGTAATCTATCAATGGCGTGGATCGATTACCCTAAGGCATTCGATACAACATCACATGCATTATTGTTACACCTGCTCCAATGCCTTGCGGTACCTGCCCCAATAGTGAGATGCATTAAACAACTGATGTCAATCTAGAGAACCCGCTTCACCGTAACATCTGGTGCTCAGCGGATTTCAACAGAGCCGGTATCATTTAGGAGAGGAGTTTTCCAGGGCGACTCTCTCAGCCCTCTCCTATTCTGCATCTCGCTGCTGCCGGTGTCTGTAGAACTACGTCAAACCTGCGGATACCAATGTGGATCACCCAGCAACCGGAGGCACAAGGTCACCCATTTATTCTATATGGATGACCTAAAACTGTATGCCTCCGGAGAGGGCGAACTCCAAAACTCTCTTAGGGTGGTCCAAGAGTACACGCGGGCTATTGGCATGGAATTTGGGTTGGACAAATGTGCAGTCGTCCCCTCAAGAGAGGACGATGCGGGCTATTCCCTGAAGATGCGCAGCTGGCAGACGGAAGCATCCTAAGACATCTGGATGCCGGAGAGACCTACACGTACTTGGGTGTGCAACATCACATCCAGGACGTAAAACAAATTAAGGACACTCTCCTCGGCAAGTACAGACACCGACTGCGAAAGATTTGGTCTTCCGAACTTTCGGGAAAGAACAAGGTGTCTGCGACTAATATACTTGCCTTCCGATTCTGCTCTACTCCTTTGGAGTAGTCAAGTGGACAGTAGATGAGCTGCGTCAATTGGATAGGGATACCCGCAAGATGATGCATATTCACAGAAGCATTCATCCTAGATCGTCCGTTCCTCGAGTGTACCTCCCACGTCAACGGGGGGGCAGAGGACTCTTGAGTCTGGAGTGCATGCATGGCAGAGTAGCGCTAAGTATGGCATGTAACATCTTGAGGAGCTCAGATCCACTCCTGTGGTTAGTGAGAGATCATGAAACCGTAGGAGTGGGCGGATTTTTATTTAAGGCAGCAGGCAGGGCCGCAGATGATCTCAGTCTCGTTTTCGACTTCAGGCGAAGAGGCAGGCGAGGTGCTGATGCACAGTCAGTAACTGAGCTTCCGCCAAATCGCCTGACAACCCAAATTAAATCTGTTCAGGCAGCACGTCGATAAACCCATGCATGGAGTGTTCTACAACAACATAGAGACACTGGGTTTATCGACAAAGCTGACCTTCGCATTCCTGAGGTCAGCAGGGCTAAAGTCGGAGACCGAGGGATTCATTGTGGCCTGCCAAGATGGTGTTATTAACACCTTGGTCTACCGCAGTCGTGTTATGGGTGTAGAGGTCCTCGACCTAAATTGTAGGACCTGCCATCAGGCTCCGGAGTCGCTCATGCATTTACTATCTGCATGTCCGATTTACGCGACTTCGGCCTACATCCACAGACATAACGCGGCTTTACGAGTGCTGTATTACTATCTTCGGCACTCGTACGAGGTAGACCGAACACCAGTGCTGCCTTATGTTCCCGGAGAGATCGAGTCCGTTGTCGAGAACGAGAAGTGCCGAATTTATTGGAACTACTCGTTCCCGACCGTCAGGTTGATTCAAGCCAACAAGCCTGACATAGTCCTCCTCGACCACCAGACCAAGGTGATGTATGTCATCGAGTTCTCGGCACCTGCCGAGACAAACATCACCTTGAAGGACGAGGAGAAACGGACTAAATACCGAGATCTCCGATATGAGCTCCGAGCGCTATACCCAGACTACTCGATCAAGATGGTCGTCCTGATAATCGGCGTTCTCGGTGGGATGAGGCCTACGCTGCTCTCAGCATTGAAGACCATACCGGCCTGCCAAAAATCAGCCGAATGGTTGGCAGGTCAAATGCAGAAGGCAGTAGTCTTGGGATCCCTGCGTCTACTTAGGGCACACGATTCTGGAATTTACAACCACTAACCCTGCGGGATGTGGGGAGTGGTTGTAGATAATTTGCTGGCGCTTCCGCCGTGAGGATATCGGAGACACGGGAGAACTGTCCAGCATCGCTAACGCGAAAAAAAAAAAAATAAACGTCTTTATTTACAACCACAATCTTTGAAACAGTACAAATACATAATTTAGTTTTAATTAAAAAAACTGACATAAAAGGGCGAAGTTCAGTTTCTGCAATGAGGGTATTGCAGAACCTGTTCGAAGATGACAGGGGCGAGGGGTGTTTTAGGGTGAATCTACTAGATTTAGGCCACATACTGGTAAACACAATATAATCATTTAAATAACACTCACAAAAATAACATAGTGACATTTATCTAAACAGGTAAATGTCAAATAATAACGTCTTGTTGTTGAAAATGCAAAAAAAACTACATAAAACTTTTTTGAGGAGCTAGCAGTCCACAACCACTAGTTCCGCAATTTATCTGAAAAATTAATACTTAGAATAATAATCATTCACGGAACTCTCTAGTGGTTTTGTTCTGCTCACCGGGGAGAGGATTTCTCCCAGAGTACTCCAGGCGTCATCTGTTTCCATGGCCAAATATGGAGTTGTTTACTCTTCTCATTCCGCAACACACTCGGTACTTGCTGACAACGCTGATTTCAGTGAATTATGTACTCATAGGGCGCCTATAGGGGTCTCGTCTGCGACATCCATTACTTTTAATATGTTGTGTTTAGATTATATAATTATTCTACAGCAATGAAGGGGATCTTCGTCTTCTTGAACAAATATTTCAGTTACCTATGGATTACAAAGACTTGTCTTTTACTCTTTAAAAAAATGAAGTATTGAAAATGTTATAATGTGTCTGACTTTTTTAATTATAAATTTTAAGTTTTATTGAGATCATGGTATTACGTTCTTTTAATGAGATGAGTTAAATTTATACATATTTATTGTCCCCTTTATTTATTGGTATTATACACTATTTTGTAATCTGCTTCGTCTTTCACGTTTGTTCTGGTACTATGGAAGTCATTATTATTATTATTTGTGAATGAGTTGAGTGTTATGTCATCACTTTGACTAGGAAATGTTTATATTTTTCAGATATGCATGGAAAAAGCTTGTCAGTAGCGACGGCATCATTGGCTGTGATAAACTTATGTACCTGTGCTAATATTCTCATGATAACAATGGGAGGGACGAAATCACATAAAATTCCGTTTTGGGAATTGGCAAGAGGACTAATACCTCGAGGACACAACATCACCTTTATTAACGCATTTCCTGCGGATTTTCTTCTGTCGGGATTAGAAGAAATCACCCCCGCGGGACTTGTTTTCTACGTTAGAAATTTTACCAATTGGGATCTCGTTGGCAGCCGGATGCGAGGAGAGGAGCCGGTACCGCCACTTGAAATGGTTCGGTTTGGCTACGAGGTAAAGAAACATATGTTACTTTCATTTTTCTTTTAATAAGCAGCATTCATTTATTATTTGAATATTATGAACAATAATCGATGAAAATCACTTCAGCCGTTTCAGCAAAATTAGTAAATACTTAAATTGTGCGTAGTGGCGTACCTTCAGATATTTTTAAATTATCAAAAGCTGAGACACTTGTCATTGCAATAGGTGAACCATGTTGCAGTAATGATAATTATCATCAAATCAAATCAAGTAAATTCATAACATAGTAAAAACGTAGAATGTAGAAATTTTGATAAGGGATGCCACGTTAGACCATGCTGCATTAAAGAACACACTAGGCCAGAGTTGTAATCACCCCTTTTCAAAGACCTATCATAGCACCAGAGGAATATAAGAAAAACACAGGGGAAAGTCATCATGTTACAATAAGAATGAGAATGTGACTATGTTATCTATATAAAGGGGAAATATATATAATAATTGTTCTATAGAATTTTATTACTCGATCGTGGAGTACTTTGTAAAAATCGCAAGAATTTTTCATAACATACATTTCAGTTTTTTTTAAATGTTGTGAGGTTTATCGATAATTAACTTAATTTTAGGTGGTAACACATTAAAAAAATTAGGAGCAAAATGAGTAAAATATCATTGATTGTGAGTTTTTGTGCAAAAAGAAAGTGTTAATATTTCAGTAGATGTCGCCCTAGTTTCATAGTTGTGGAAAGTTATTGGGAATAAATGTTTGATTTTTAGTAAATAATTTAAACAGTAAACATAGAGTGATCTAATATTTAATGACTCTGTATATTTTTAAAGTAATGCTGTAGAATATCTACGTTCTTTTTTATAAATAATATTTAGAACAGAATTTTGGCATCTAGAAAAATTATGTTGAGCATTGTTATATGCCCCACCCCAGACAACTATGCAGTATCGTAAGATAGACTCAACCCAAGCATTATGCAAAATATGAAGTGGTTTTTTTCTTAAAATGTCTCTTATTCGGTAAAATTTGTAAAATAATTTATGATTTTTTTTTCGTTACATAATCACAGTGGTCAGTCCACCTCAGATGCTATTACTACTAAATTACACCTAAATATTTATTCCCGCACATAAAGAATTTATTGATTCGTCTGCCAAAATGTCTATATCAGGTTGGTCAACAGCTGAGGTGGAGAATGTTACGTAATTGGTTTTTGTCATGTTAAGACTCAAGATACTGGAGTTTAGCCAAAGTTGTACTTTGCCGAGTCCAGCCTCTGCCTGTAGACATCCGGTCAGTTCAAACCTGTAAATAATATAGCTGTATCATTAGCATATGAAACGATACTACCATTTGTCAATAAATTTCCAATATCGTTAATGTATATAAGAAATAGGACAGGACCCAACACAGCACCCTGTGGTATCCCCAAGGAGATTACCCGGGATTCACTCAATGCTTCACCAATTTTTACTTTTTGTATTCTGTTGAACAAATAATTTGATAAAAGTTTTAATGAATAACCTCTCACTTCAACCTCGTCAAGTCTGGCTAATAAGGTTTTTTGACTTACTGTGTCAAATGCTCTGGCCAGGTCTAAAAATACGTGTGTTAAGTGATTTTTTATTTTTATTTAAGTTATTCATTATTAAGTTTGTAAATTCAAGAACTGCATCTTCTGTATTTTTCTTTGATCTAAATCCAAATTGCTTCGCATAAAGAATATTGTGACTATCTAAAAATTCTATTAAAATTTATTTTAGGCACTTCTCAAATATTTTACCAAAGTTGTTAATAAGGGATATGCTTAGGTCTATAATTTGTCTTTGAGCGATCCCCTGACTTGTAAACGGGGGTTGCTATTGATACTTTCCAGTCATTATTTTAACGGTATTGAGGGCTAAATTTATTGTGCAAATGGTTTTATTACATACATATGCATGGTTTTAATGAGTTGAACAGAAATACCATCTGGACCAGGAGAGTTATTTCTCAGTGTAGAAATATCCAAGATTATCTCTTGCTCAGATACTGGTTTTAGGAATAATGATTCTCTCGGCATATTTTTTGCTAAATTTTGTTCTTTAGTTGATACAATTTTTTGTGCCATTTCCTGACCAATGTTAATAAAAAATTATTTAAAACTTCTCTTTCCTTATCGTTGGTAAAAATATTTCCATGCGCGTCCCCTAAGTTAATATTATGTGAATTTTTGTTTGTTATCTCATTCATTATACCCCAAATTTGTTAATAATTTTTTTGTTTATGGTAGTTGTTCTTCTCGTCATTAATAATTTTTTTAAGTTTATTTATATATAGTTTATATTGCTTCTCCGCCTCAAGAGAGAAGTTTTCGCTTAATTGCTTTTTCATTTTATCTCTACGTATTATTGACTTTATAATACCATTAGTAATCCAGGCTTTAATTTTGTGATCTTTATTTGCAATATAACAATTTCTCGAGGAATCCTGCATATAGGAAGACAGTTTTGACATGTATACAGAATTTGCCTTTTCGACTTCCTCACATTTTATAACGTCCAATTTTCTTTTTAATAATATTTTTAATTTTTCAAGTATATATTGTTTCTTTGTAAGACCATAAAAATTTCAAGACATACAATTATCAGGAGATTTTATCAACTCAACTCTTATATAATTTATGCTTTGCTTTGGGAGAAAGCGTTCCGTCACGCAAAGTGTGTTTAAGCTAACGAGTAAGTAAGCAAATAATCTATTCTCATATTGCCCAAAAATTGGTGATCGTTGTGCTAAGATTGAACAACTAATAGGGCTTGATGAAAGAAGTAATTTGTATGAAAATAATATAACATATTAAACATGCTGGAATATCAAACTTTACTTCTAAATCGTTGCTAATAATAAAAAAGAGAGTGCCTCTATAAGCTATTGTTTAATTAAAAAGTAGTGTGGTAGCTTAAAACCATTTTCTTTTAAATATTTCAGTAAGAAAAAAATGCTTCTTTAAATGGTTTGTCATTTATGGAAAATAATTTCTGTCTTGTACATACTTTTGGAGTATTATCTTAAGGAGCCTTGGGCAGTTAAAAGGTCTGTCATCAGCTTTAAGTCAAACAAAATATAATTTTTTCGCTTGTCTTTGAACTGAAGTATTTCTCATGTAGGGCTTCTTCTGTTTTTTTTTCCCATTTCATGACCTCTTCCATTAGGTGAGCCTTAGATATTCCAGGAAACGACTCGGATCTGAAAAATGGAACTCAGCATCTTTTGCCGCAAGGCTGTAAGCTGATTCGTCACCTTCTATTCTTTCGTGTATTGATACCTTGTTGCTTTTTTTACTTACGTTACTTCAGATATTGTCTGCATTCCCAAGTAATGTTAGATTTAATGTTGCAAAACTCGAGAGCCTACAATACTGCCTAACAATATAAAAGTGTATATACCTTTGTCTATGTACTTCTGGGCATAGAGCTATATGATAAATTTCTGAGTAGAAGATGGTTGGTATTCCGCCTGGTGCTTCAGATAGCCTGCAAGGCTCAGTTATGCTCCTGTTTAACTCCACCAGTCATCTTCGATCCATCTATGCATCAAATGAGTGATCTTTTCTCTAATCATAGTGCTTTGATCCTGCTCATTGGATTGCACTCAATTGTCAAAGCTCAAAATGTATTTCCTTTCTTTATTTTCCATTCATATAGCTTGCAAACATGGCTTAACATCCATACCTTTAAAATTAATCCAAGAAATTCCTGAGAATAGCACAGAGTTAAATTAGTATACTTAAGTATACAGGGTGTCCCAGATTTAAACGGACATACTCTAGTGGAGCACACTCAGCTGAGTTCAAAACACCCCTATACTTACCGTTGAATGTGAAGAAGAAGAAGAGGTTGTTATTTGTTTTTGTTTTGACATTCAGTGTTTCTAAGCTATTTTTAGTTTAAATTTCATCCAAAATAATACACATTCTATTTCTTTCATGAAAGAAAAATAATGTTAGTGAAGAGGCTTGAATTAACAAGCACAATTTAAAAAAATATTAAACACCTTCTGAGAATAACTTGAAAATATTAAAGACAAAAGTTTGTAATTTCATTTTGACAAAATTAATTAATTTAGAACTTTAAATGGAAGAAAAATTAAAAACGGTCAAATAATTAAAACTATAACAGGTTTTCAAAATCAATGCCCCCAGCGTTCTATCAATCACTTTCGGGTTATTTCTAATGTTATCACATACAGTAATATTTTTTTCTAGAAACTGTTCTCGCGTATTGAACTCTTCATTGTATACCTCTAACTTGAGGTAACCCCATAAAAAATAATCTAGAGGTGTAAGATCGGGAGACCTCGGTGGCCAGTTTACTCGACCTCCGTGACCAATTCATCTGTTGGTGTAATTAATGCTTGTTCAGATGATCCCGGTTCGATACAGGAAAATGGAGTCCAGCACCATCGTGCTGAAATCACAAATCCCTAGTATTAATGCCTTCTAATAAATCTGCAAGAGAGTTTAAATAAACTTTATCAATTAGCCTTTCTCCAGAAATGTGGGGCCCTATTAGATGATTATTGTAAACACCACACCACACATTAATATTAAATCTGGTTTGAAAATGTTTCCGAATCACTGCATATTGATTTTCGGTTGCCCAAATGTGCTGATTTCTATAGTTGTTAATTCCGTCACGTATGAATTGGGCTTCATCCGTGAATAGAACTCTCGATATTGTTCTTCTGTGAACCAGAATCCACCTACAAGATGTTAAGCGGAGAACGTCGTCGCCGTGTTATAGACGTTGAACTGTTTCAACATGAAATTTATACAGATTTTCTTTCTTAAATGTTCGCCATAGTCTTGTGTTAGGTACTGCTAACTCATTACTTATCTTCTAACACTTACGGATGGATTATTTTCCACAACCTGTAATATTTGCTCTTCTTGTGGAAAAGCTCTGGGAACATGTTCATGCATTGTCATTAACGGAAGTTGTCTATGTTCCCTACTAAATTGGTATACCTCTGAAAACGTTTTATGATCTGGTACACAGCGATTTGGAAAACCACTTTGATACTCTCTTTTTGCAGCTCTTCCATTTCCGTCGCAAAAGCCATACACAAAAATAATATCCGCATAATCTTTAGTACTGAATTGAAACGGCATCTTAAAATTTTTAGCTTTAATAACGGTTTTTTATCACCTATTCTAATAATTACTAAGAGCGAATAGCAATTCCTATTTGTAAAATTACACATTTGACATTTGCTTACTTGGGATTTTTAATACAACAATGTCATGTGTTAATCGCATCGTTTTATTACTTATATTTTATTCGTGAAATAAATGGAATATGCTTTATTTTGGACGGAAAAAACACTGAACGTCAAAACAAAAACAAATAACAACCTCTTCCACGGGGTGTTTATCTAAAATTAATAAAAAATAATAAAATGTTAGCAACTGGATTGTGTTATTTGTAGAAGGTCAAATTTGTCTTTCAATACTTTTGAAGATTTATTGAAGAATGGCCATAAACGCGCCATCAAATATTATGACATTATTTTATAAACTGATCCATGGACTTTTTAAACGTTTACTAACATTTACCAAAAAATAATATACAGTGTGATATTAACGATGCTAAGAGCCATATTAAAAAAATGGAGGTCTGTCCTGGAATTCTTCCAAAATCACCTAAGTTATTCATTAACCAAAAAGAGTATAATACTTATACCAAATTTGAGCTAAATATGTGCAGTCATTTCAAAAATAAGGCGGACTCAAGTTCTGGTCAAAAACCATAAAACGGTTCACATTTAACCGTAAGTATAGAGGTGCTTTGAACTCAGCTGAGTGTGCTTTACCTTCCACTAGAGTATATCCGTTTAAATCTGGGACACCCTGTATAATATGTCATATTCATGCGCATCAAGTGTAGCTGTCAAATTTTCTCCCTACTTTCCTTTTATAGAAGAAAATTGGTCGTGATTCGCTATTTCTCATATTCTTTTCGGCGGGGTTTGCCAGAGTACCTTCAACCTCAAAAAGATTATTAACTACATTAATGCCTCTAAGTCTTAAAAGTATTCCAGTTCTAACAGGAGTTCCAAGTAAATGCCAATATGAGAATGGATTACTAATAATTCAATAGATTATTATTAACTTAAATAGAATGATACACGTTTGATTACTATTCATGTATGTAATATGTAGAGACATTGGCATACTATTGCTTGTTTTTATTTCCGTAAACTGGCTTATCCATTACCTATATGTGTACATTATGAAATATGCATACACTGTTTGTGTTTATTGCATTTACGTATTTATATTTTATTCTGTTATATTGTTGGTTTTAAATATTAGTATAGTATCTATCAATATGTAAATTATTGCTGCAACTGGGTGTTTTACCCGTTGGAAATAAATAACTAAATGAATGTAGGTGTCAGGGCGCTAGAGAATAGAAAGTAATGATTTAACGCACAGTTCTGATAGAAAACATTCTAAAACCCCATGTTTTGAACCAGATTTGTGGCTTATCTAAGGGACACATAACGGAAGAAAACCTAAAATGGGAAAAGAAACACAAGAAATCCTACTTGAGGAATACTCTAGGCCAATGACGAGTCAAAAAGTCACCACAGAGCTTCTAAAACTCGAACAGTCTAACTTAAGGCTGTTGACAGATCTCTTAATAGACCATTGCCCCTAAGATATCATTTTTGCAACGTACACGTCATACACTTTACGAAAGCAAAACGTTAATTGGCATTAGGACAAAGTAATTGAAAAAGGCGGAATTAACGCCTGAAGCCAGGGAAAATCAAGCTTTATAAAAAGCTTAGAAGGCTTGGGCAAGAACTGATTTTAACGTAATTCTCAAAAAAATCTCTGAAACCAAGATGAAGAGAATCTGAAGATACTAGAAACCTCTTAAATCATTTTAAATATACAGTCACTTTTTGTTACTTTCCCTATTAGTCCTCAATGCCACCTTACGATTATCAATTTTTATATAGAATTTCTTCTATTTTATACTTTTAAGTAATTTAATTTACTATAATAACGTTGACATTATAATTAAATAATCAATTAAATCTATAATTTATCGGTTGTCAAAAATAAACGTTACTAGTTGCATTATAAATTATCATACGTTATGGTTTTACATAAGACTTAAACGAAACATTCATATTATTACAATCATAAAATGTAGCATAAATCTTTTGAAAATAGCAGTAATAGTAACTGTTTAAATTTACTGGTACATGTGATAAAGAATTTAACGTGCAACTGATTTGAAAGGACCTGAATGGCTTCCACTGTTCATTATTAATTTTACGACATATTACTGCTAGAGCATGAACAGAGAAAGTACACAAGGAATAAAATAGACAATGTATTATCTGGGACGTACTAAAGGATAAGTAAAAATTGATGAAAAATTTAATTTGTGGTGTATATCCTAAAATCTGCATGGCCTAAATCGAAACAATTTTTAACAAAATAGTTTCGAGGATCAGTAAAGTTTCAAATATTGATGCGAGGATTTTGCCAAACCTTTGCAATAGTAGACTTGAAATGTCAAGAGCAATTAGCAATACATATCAATGTATGCATGTTACCAACTTAGAAATATTTTGAGGGAAAGAAATGTGCCTAGTAGATGTAACTACTTCCTTATAGATATTTAATAATAATTAATCTATTACTAAATTTTAATGTTAGCAAATAAGTTTTAAATTTTAACTGGGGTGCTCCAAATATTTAGAAAAATAAATAATTTGAGTCAACGGGTGCACCGAACTTTCACGATTGTTAATTAGAACCAACCACTTAATGAATTCATTTGATAGCACAAGCATTGAAAGACTGTAATCGTATACACTTAATAGCTTTTATAATAACAATAATAATAATAGATTTAGTGCCCAACAGAATAATCCAATTATAGAACAATGTCCGTCACACATGTTAATGCCATGCTAAGAACTGTGCTAGGAACGAGTACGGTCTATGCAGTAACTAATGCATACTAAAGAATAATTATAATACTATTATAGCAAAGTCTGTAGAGTATAATCAAAGTATTATTAAAGACATAGTAATAGATTCAAAATATTACTGATAACTACAATATACTGTTGTAATTGTCTTGATATACTGACTTAAACGTCTGCTAAATATGTGACATTGGCTACTAAGTTAGTTATATAGTTCCATCACAGAGTCAATAGGAGACTTTTTGAGAATAATTGGACGGCTATAATTGGGGCAATAAAATTGAATATCTTGACGTACTCCTAATCCCGGGATACTGAAATAAATTTTTGATAATAGTGTGCGACAGTCAATTAAATCGTTAAGTAGTTTATATTAAAATACTAATGTAACTAGTATTTATTCTATTTTTTAATAATTTCGTGTGTAACTTGACAGTAACAGAGTGTTTGGATATCCCTGCTCTGGATAGTTCGCATTAATTATGAAAACTAAGCACTTCATAAATTCGCGTTGAATTTTCTCTACTGCTTGTGAGTGAACGTTATAAATTTGGTTTCAAATTATCACACCATACTCAAGTTTTAATCGTACCATTGAGAAAAGCAACGTTATAAGTGCATCTACAGTAGAGAATTGATTAAAATTTCTTGTTCTAAAGCCTAGTAATTTTAGTTCAGAATTTGTGGATGAGTTTATATGTTCTGTAAAGTTCAGTTTAGAGCCCAATAATACACACTGGTACTTCGTTGATTGAGCTCTTTATATAATTAAAACATAAATATGAACAATCTTCACATTTATCTCTTAATCGTCATAAAGGAGCTAGGACAACATACAAACTTATTTTCCTCTTTTTAGTGTATTCCCTAACAGTTTCAGTTGTTCTTTTAAAGCAATTTTTTAAACTTTTCTTAACATGTATTTTTAAAGAATCTGGGCAGATTCTTTACACAGAACTTTCCTTTTTGTTTTTTTGAAGTAACCCTTTTGTATGATTTTCATTAAAAGTATATCAAGTGTCTTTATCGGCAATAGCATCAACTATATGACACATTATTTTCTTCCGTCACTATTTTTATTAATTAATATTAATTTTAAGGGTGACCACTCTGTATATTCTTTTAGCATATCAAGTGTTGTTCCTTGTCAATAGTATCAGCCACATGTCAAACATATTTTTACTAATTACTTTTTAAGATTACCCACCATGTACATTTTTACAGAAAGTCTGCAAATTTCATTTTGACTGATTGTTTTTCATCTAAGGTATATCATTTTAAAATTTTAGACATCCTAGCTCTGTGTTGACAAGTCAATGGGTTAGTTAACTGTAAGTACACTCATTGTCAAATTTTGTTAATTTTGAGGCTGTAGTATTGTAGTATTGCTGTAAACCGTTTGTCCAATTACTTCTACATCTACGTAGTGGATTGGAAGTATAGTAATCGTAAAAAAAGTTCCCATTTTTTTTTCTTGAAATAGGTTTAGAATGTCATAGAACGTCGAGATTTTAAATTTGAGCGAAAGAAAATGTTCTGTCGGTCTGTCTGTAACTTTTTTGTCCGCACGTTTTGTCCGGAACGGTTTAAGTTATTGACTTAAAATTTTGTATACATATACATTATAATGAGATCTGGAAACGGATTGTTTTTTAACATATTCGGTGAAGGGTTGGGGGTAAATAGGGGTAAGTAGGGGGAAATAAGTAAAGCAAGCTGGTAAGAGTACAGAAACTTTGGATTTTGTGTATATACTAGAAACCTAAATCTCAGATTTGTTCCTAATATTTGTGTAAAAACTGTATTTTTGTGTAGTTTTATAAAAAAATCAGAACACTCTTTGAAAACCACCAGCCGCAAAATTGGATACCACTTCTATAATTATAACCATAGTCGCATCTTTTCTTAAAATCCTCGTCTTTGATGCACTTTTTTATTTATTGCTAGGAAAAGATTTTCAAATTAATTGTTTTTTGAATGTCAGTTTTTGTTACTTAATCGATCCCAAATGAACATGAGCATAAAACTAATGACATTAGGTTTTAAATTTTTTTCATAGCTACCTACTCAATAATTTTCAATACATGCTTTCAATTAGCATTCAGTAGTATTTTTTAATTGGCTATATGTTCTTAATTTCGCAATTTAGATCTATACAGTGTCTTAAAATAACGGAAAAAGGATCATTCTCATTACAAATAACGCGGATGGAAAATTCTCAATCTTTAACTATGTTCACCGTTTTACTTCTTCTCGTGTCTGCCATATTCAACAAGAGGTTGTATGGCTTACTAAATTGCCTACGAAATGGAGTCAAATTTATTCTAATAGAATAAGAAGTAAGAAAAGGATATCCAAAAATGAAACTTCTGAATTATTTTTTCCACTTAATATATCTCTCATGATGATACAGATAGGAAAGTGTACTGAAAACAAGTATGTTAAGAAAATGCGAGTCTATAATTGGGTACAACTTAAATTTAAATATTGCTATTGGTATTTGCCACAGGATGCTTTAAATGTTTTAAAAACCAGAATAGCTTACCATTTGAGAAGAGCAAAGAAAAGTAAAGAAAAAGTGATTGAAATCGGACAGAAGATTTATAAAAATCAATTTCAAAATCACGGCAAATGATAGATCGGGTGATAGTTTGTCTATGGGTGTATATATTGTTACACATACGGGTATGTAAGTATTATAAATATATAAGTTGGATGATGAAATTAATTTCGCAGTAAAATAAGCTCATACCTGTACAGAAATTTGTTTTATCTGGAATCGGTCAAGAATAGCTACTTTCTCGGAGCAATTTCAGATTCCAAAATACCCTATTCTAGTATTTTATTCCGTTGCTAAGCAACCATCACAAGACAGTTCAGGAAAGTCTTTTTTAGTCCGTTGCTAAGCAACCATCAAAAAACAGTCCGGAAAGTTTTTTCCGTCCTAGGCCGGGAGAGTAGGCCACTTTCCCGTAAAAGTTTTGATGTTATGCATTTATAAAAATTCCTTAATTTATAATAATATTGATTGCGATTTCAGAAAAAATAGTATGTGTACCTCGTAGTAAAAGCACATTCCCGGACTTCGATGCCCGATCATCGTACGGGAATGTATTGCTTTTACTACTAGGTACACAATATACTATTCTTTGCTGAATTATAAAAATGTTCTTTCTTGGTACAGATATTTTATAAAACTTTATTCTACTGTATATACTTTTTTAATACTATTTTACTTCAATAAGCATGTTAGAAAACCATATTTGTTTAAATTTTACATAACTTGAAACATTGCTTTTCGTGTATTGAAAGAAACTATTAGATTTCTTTTATTTTCAGGCATGCGAGGTTCTTCTCTCTGATACAGAAACGAAAGATTTCCTGTACTCTGGCCATAAATTCGATCTGCTAATTTTGGATGGAGCTTACCCCGAATGTGCCCTGGGTTTCGTTCATCATTATAATGCACCATTTATGTACATAAATACAGTAGGTTTTTATACAGGATCCATCTCCTTAGCCGGAAATCCTACACCTTACTCTATAACACCTTTTATGGTTCTATCTTTAACAGACAATATGAACTTCTATCAGAGAACGAAAAACACCATTTGGAATTTGGCTGCTAATACGATGCACTCTGTTATGGTAAGTAAGACAACTTACTTATTCAACAGTTACTTATAAAACAAGTAATAAATGTGGCATTTATTTTGTGACGAGGAAAGACCGGTACCCTTGTTCTTCAATCTTACGCACAAAATAAAATCACTTTTAGGACTTATAACATACAATATTTTTTCTACGACTTTATTTTGTTGTATTTCAATAAAAATAATTAATTAAGAAAATTTAAATTTAACAACTGAAGAAAATCTACCAGGTACTTTAGAGTCTATAATATTTTAATGAAAATAAGTTTTTCTGATATCCATTATTAAACTTATAAAAAATCTTATCCATCATAGGCTTAGAATATGGCTAGTACTATGTTGATTTTACATAGAGAATGTGACGTATTACACACTAGTGAGAGAATAATCGAAAAGTCATTATTAGTGAGAGAATGTAAAAAATTAGTTACAAAGCAAAACATTCATTCTAATAGTAGCATTAATCATTCGTGCTAATAATTAAGGATTGCCACTCAAAAAGTGGTAAATACATTTAATTAGGAACATCGGATGTATGGAAGCTTCAGTTGCTTTTCTTATAATTTCTATCGGGACATACAAATTTTCATCCAGTTCCCTCAACTAATTATGTTTTATCCATGTTTGTTATTTATGTGTATAAACTAGTAATCAATAAATAACAAGCAACCATTCCGTGACCTTCCCAATTACAATGATTTTAATAAACATAAAAATTAATGTATAAAATGAATTGTCAAATTTATAAAAATTTTATTCAAATAGAATTTCATTAAAAGAAAGTGTTTTATAAAATTTTGTATTGCGTACGTGTGTAATTAGTAATTACACACTAGTACAATAAACAACTACTATTTCTAACACAGTCATCCATAACATTCAATTCTTAATTTGGCAGTAATTAATAACTTCACTTTTAAACCCATTAAAAAAAAAGAGTATGACATTTTTTTCTAATATTTTTCAACAACCAATCCCCCACCCTCACCCCCTCTGCTCCATTATTAATGGGATTGATGACATAAAATTAAAATATTCACTTGAAAGTTAGTAGACGTAAGTATTGTAATGTTATTTCACTGGGATGATTACGTTGAAGGGGTGGAAGGTGGTAGGTTGTGAATAGGGGAAAATAAGTAGAGAGTAGAAACTTAATTTTTAACCTATATGGTAGAAACCAACGCCTCAAATTTTTCTATGACATCTGCCCCAAATATTATTAAAATTTTATGACCAGTAATCTCCACATACTGGAGTGCAAATATAGTCAAGACGTTTCCTTTAAAGTAACTTTGATGAAAAATCTGGATGTGGAAGTAGTGATTTCTTGTGCAGCGGTTTTTACCTTTCGTACTAGTGATTGTATACCACAGTCACGTTGTAAAACTGATATTATTCTTTGTATTTTACCTAGCGCAAAAGCTCATTGGCAACATATTTTCTGGAATATTTTGGTATGGTGTTCGCTATTTTTTTTCTTGTTACTATTTATTTATACCTAAGACGGAGTTCTCAATTTTTTTCACAGGAAAACGATATAAAAAATTGGTGGCGCCCCAAACATTATTATTTGGCAGTTTCTTTCAGTTTTTACTGCGAATTACTTTATCCTTTTTTCTCGATTGGATAATAAGGCCAAAACAATAATTATCAGCTCTTATTTTCTGAAAGTCTCTTACTGGACTAAATTAAAATTAAAATAGATTGTATGGATTTTAATCTGAAGGCCTCTGCGTTTTAATTGAATTTGACACTGAAAAACACTAGTTATAATAATATGCATTAGAAAATCTCATATTTATACTAGTGATAAAAAACTTTGAATTCCTTTTTATCTGCCACTCGATAGAATTTTTTTAAAAAGTACGTCTTTAGAGCAAATACGTTTAATGCCCGTGAGTTTTCAAGACCATAATGTTTCGCAAATATTTCTGTTGAGAGAAAACTCTTTATCGTAAATTTGCGATAGGTTCGTAAAAATTATATGAAATTGAAATTGCAGGCTAGTTCCTTCCTTGAAATTATCTAATGAACAAGAATTAATAATTACTTATTAAATTAAACCCCCATAAGGCACTTTCACAGGTTCCCAAGAATGACTTCGTAATGGCAAAAGAAGATTACGTCGAAAGTTATTGTTTATTTGGCATTTCTTTGCGTACACTATTATTAATTAGTCAGTTATGTTAATATTTTGTGTTTCAAATTAGTAGAACAATTATAATTTATTTAAATAATAATATATTGGTGTTTTGCAATATTTTCACCTTTTTCTTAGTTTTATGTTACTTATTAAATTTTATTTATTAAAAGCTTCCTAATGGAACCTGCAAATTGTGTAAATAATATAATTAATATTTATTACCATCCTACTGCCGAATAAGGTTAAAGACTTGTAGTTTCTTTACTTTTTAAATTTTTTCTTGATTCTCTGCTCATAATTATAAAACACCATTTTTTTAAACATTCGATAATTTTCTAAGTAATTTGTTATTGTTTATTGTCAACTTTTTCAGGATAAAGCTAAAGAATTGTGGTTTAAAAAAATATCAACTTTTCTTCCAACTCCTTTTCATATTATCAAGAAATACAGAATATTTTAAATAATCGATTTTTTTTAATCAATTTTTCTACTGTTTATTGCCATGGGTTTCCAGGTGAGACAGAAATCTTTTTAAGTTTTAACAACTTCTCTTCTCTGTTTTTATTTGGAGAATACAGAACATTTTTTAAACAATCGATAATTAATTAAACGATTTAAAAATATAAAATCTGATCAGATACTGGAATATAACAAATTACCATTAATTATTACAAAAACAAGATCGCAAATAAATAATAATGTACATCGAAAATAGGCTATGCTCCATTTTTGCAATTGAAGGATCAGTTTTGGAACCCTATTAAGAGGGTTTAACTTGGAAAAATATAGTTATTTTATATTCTCTGAACAATTCTAAAATTTTTAATTCACTACGTTGTCACGATTCCGTCACAAATTTACAAGTAAATTTCTTTTTCCCACAATAAATACATTTAAACTCTATGATCTCAGATGTCGGTGATATTTCTTAAATTTGGAGGTCATCATTTTCATGAGATTTCAAACAAACCTCAGTTTTTGAGTGGCTATAATATGCATACGCTTGAGAAAGTAGTAAACAATAAAACTTATGTACATCGTCCATACACTATGTATATAATAACGAATCTAAATTATGTTCTAAAGTATGAGAGTTCTAAACTAATCCATATGAGCCGACGAGGTTGCACTGCTGATTATGTGGGTATAGAGAGGGCTGTTGACATTGGGGCTCTGGGAATTATGATATGGGAGAATAAATGAGGGTGGAAAGATTTTATTTAGTAAGTAAAATATTCTCAATACGATCTATTTTATATATCATCGGCAATATTAAGTTAGGGTGAAAGAGATTATTTACGAGTAGTAAATATAGACTGAATCTTAGCTCTACTTTTCGAGATGGGCACATGTGAGTATTGCTACATTGCGTTCTACAGCTAATAAATTATAGTTTATTTTATTTGGAATTGAAAGAGAGTTTTAAAGGCTCATTATGAAGGTAAATTCTATAAAATATCGTTAGAGAGCTTATTGATTAATTGACTAATTAGCTAGGTGGGAATTGCCCCCCAGATGTCTAATATTTTTATATGCCGCCGGACCGGCTGCAGAGATGCTTCTTTTAAGTTCCCAGAGTTTTTGTTACGTTGAAATATTGTGCCTGGGATGTTATATTTTCTCCCTCCAGTTGGTGGCTTAGTGCTCCGTATAGGCAGTTCCCGTCGCCGTCGATTCTTTGCGGCAGTAATTGGTGCACTCTCGTTTCAACGTCCTGTATTATTGTGTCCATTTTATTTGTTTTCCAAGGCCTATGTTAACTTGCTGTAAGAGATTTTTTTAAATTATTGTCATCTGTATCACGATAAATGAGCTTTTCACAGCGAGTTGCAAATGAGAAAGGGATCTGAGGGAATGTTTTGTGTACCCTGTATATTGATTTGTTGATGTTTTTGTAGTAATTCATTTCGGTTGCTATTTTACAATTCCAGGTATTTTTCTACTTTATTCCCTGCCTTCTGTTTAACACAGGTTTATTTTTGATTATTAACAGCCATATGCACCGTATTACTTTTTCAGGGGATTAACACTAAACCTTTGCACCGCTCGTTAATATTGGATTAAATCGGCTTAAACCAGGTTTAATTTAAACTACCAAAGTTGGTCGCTTAAAGTACGTTTAAAACTAATCATAGTTTCATAACCTTTTTAGTTTGTTTTCATTATTTTGATACTTTATCAAACGGAGTTGTTTTATATGTGTTGTGTTATTTAAAAATGTGAGATGAATTCCGACTCCGACATTAATATCTTCAATGACGACTTAGATCTAATACAAAATATCTGAAAGAAATGATCATTTTCATAATTTAGATAATCTAATTTTCTTCAGGAGGTTCAGCCTAAAGAAGAATACTGTTCTTCATTTACTTACTCTCATTGAGGATGAGCTCGAATATTCAAGCGTCATCTAAATATAATTGATTAATTTAACCTAGCGGACATCTGTAAAAGGAATATTTTTCTTTTGTTGCAATAACAGTGTGTCTCCAATTCGGCAGTTGTTGACTACATTAAGATCTTATGCCAGCGCTGAACATTTGGCCACTATAGCTGACTTTACTGAAATGGATTTATCAGCAACGATTTTACTTCCAGCGAAAAATTTGCGGATCTTCCTCTTTCACCATTATTTTTGTCTTCCATGTGCGCAAAAATTTTATTAAAAGTAAATATTTGACAATGTTCAAGAATGAAACATATTCTTTATAGGATTTTGCGAACAGCAAAGTAGGTAAATACATTTATTTCAGGCCTTTGTCTCGTTTTTAACTGAAGCTTCATACCGTAGGGGTTCATGTAGATACTAGTTTCATCTGCATAGCCGTAGGGGGCTATGTTGGATGCTACTAATATAATAAGATTGTCAAATAAGAAATTCAACAAATTTATTTTAGGATCTTAACTTGCTAGCATAACCAGAAGTCAGGTTATCGAAAGAATACAAAGATTTCATTAATATTTTTACATTTAGTTCTCATAGATAGTTTTTTTCCGCTGTTTGCAAAATCCTATAAAGAATATGTTTCATTACTATAAGCAAACAAATAATAAATAATTCACTTTTCAATATTCAAGAGTGATAAGGTTATAAGATTATAAAGAGAAGTTAATCGAATAACAAATTCCCCTAAATACATACGATAACTGTCAATTTAAGTAATCCGAAAAGAATAGAATATGGTGTTACAAGATGAGAGGTGATCTTGGTTTAAAAATTAAACCTGGATTACCTATTCATAGCTTAAAATGAAAAGGGTGCAAGTGGCCGTAAAAAACTTGTTTTTAAATTAGATTTGGAATTAATAAATTAAGTTAATAGAAAATTTAAAAATTAAGAAAAATAATAAAGTTAATAAAGTGAATAACATAAATAAGTATAGCTTAGCTTTCTGTAGTGTCTGGTCTTGTGGTTACTGGTGTGTTTTCTTTTCTTGGGCTGGTTTCGTACGCCTAAATTTGTCTACTGCACCCAAAAGTTTATTGTTTATTGACACTGCCCAAGGATAGTTCAATAAATGCTTGAAAGGTTCTTGGGTATAGGTCGGTCCCGTTTTGACAACGGCCAAACTAAGGCCCACTGCACATTTTTGGTACTATTAAAAAGCAGTTTACCAGCAATTTTCAATTATCAATTCGGTATGCAATTTGTTTTTCTATTATGACACTTCACTTTACGTAGGATTTTTTGGCCTACCGATGACTCAAATTTATCGAGTTTAACGGAGTTTTAACCAATTCTTTTTTCATTTTCTTCGGGAGCATCCTACGGCATGTCTACCCTTGACCTTGGTCATATCGAGACCCCATAAAACGTTAAGGAATTTCTCAGTAATTTGTCTCTATTGTGTATTATATTACATTGATGAGCTGTACTTTCAGAGAAAGTTTATTCGAAATAGCCATAATACGACATATCCAACTGCTTCTCTGGCGATCTGTCCTTGTTGGTCAATCACTCTCGTCAGTAGTAATCATCAGCAAGTTCAAAAACTTGAGCCAGGTCTAGGGAGATTCTAGTAACTTAATAAAATTATTAGGTAATTATTATTGTTATTATGGAAATATTTTGATAATTAAACAACAAACGTTTATTTAGTAGAAAAATATTTTGAAACAAATTTATTTTGAAAGTTTTTAGTGCGCAAAGTAGGTACGAGCAAACTGAATTTTTCTGTTAAATAAGGACTATTTAATTTATGCAAATGTGTTTATTTTGTGAAAATATTGATAACGTTTTGGTGCTATCACTCTCATGTCACTTTTATTGTCTACCATGTTCTAAGTCAAAGGATTAATCGTGTCTGTAGCAGATATCATTCAGGTAATTGCATGCTAGGTCCTACACAAAAATATGACCCATTTAATTACTACCACATCCACGTAGTGGAGTGGAAGTATAGTAATCGTAAACAAATTCATTGTTCTTGTTGAAATAGGTTTAGAATGTCAGAATGTCAGCAAAAAAAAATTCTATAGGTATGTAACTTTTTTTGTGTGCACGTTTCCTCTAGAATTTACATCTGTAATTAGGGTTGGCCTAATATAGGCTACAATAGTATAAATATTTACAGCAAATTTAAAAAGAAAACAATTCAAAATAACAAATCGTAATAACTAAGAACTACAAAATTTAAAATAATTAAGGTTGGTCCAGTGCAGTGAAATGATGACTGTGAATTTTAAAAATCCGAACTTCGATAGCTCTCATGGTATACAAGATATGCCATCACATAATACTCAGAAGCAGAATATTATTTCGCACATTTAAGGACTATCGTAACTATTGTGTAAGAAAGTTCTGTGTTGACGATAGATAATTTTTGCGAAACTGCCAGACTTGATAATTAAAGGTTAAAGTGTTGTTTCATAATTAATAAACAGATAAATAATGAAGGAAATACCAGAACTGAAAGTTTTGCATTTTTGCAAGTTATGTAAATTGCAATGAGGAGAAAATATTTTTCCACTAAATAATAAACTTTGATATATTAAATAATGAACTTTAAGAACCAAGATTTCTGTTCTACTTCTGACGTAAGTTTTCTCTTCATTAGGTGCATTAATTGCTTAAATTTCAAGAAAAATAACGACATGCTAATTTTATTATGTAGGTAATTAATAGTTCTTCCTGGATATCATGACACGCTGGGACATGTTTAGGTACAAATCAACAGAATTATTTATATAACCTATATCGTTATTGCTCTTTACTTTTCAGATATTTACACCATGATTAGTGATTAAGAAAGATTTAGAAAACGGCCAAATAAATTGATATGTAGTAAGAATGATAGTGTGTACTATATTTTCTACAATTATTGTTTATGAGTGTAGTAGGCGTTAAATCACATTTTATGTTTATTTTAATTATGATGAAATTTATAAGCATTTGTAGAAGTTCAACTACTTTCATTTGGAAAGAAAACAGATTAATGTATATGCTCGATCAATACTCAAAACTCTAATGAATTTATTATTACTATACGAGTACACTTTTATCACAACTAGGAAGGATGCATATAATAGTTATTTGTGCACACGTGTGCAATACAAAATTTTATCCAACACCTTCTTTTATTGAAATTTTATTTAAATATTTTTATAAATATGACATTTCATTTGACAAGTTAATTTTTATGTTTATAAAAATCATTGTAATTGGGAAGGTCATTGAATGGAAAATAATCATTAGGTCAGGGAATGGAAAAATGGATGAAAATCTGTACGTTCCAGAAGAAAATAGAAAAGAAGCAATACCTAAATGAAGTTTCCATACTTTCAATGTTCCTAATCAAAGGTATTTTATTATTTTTATTTATTATTATTATTCTTCAATTTTCCTAATTAATTGTAGCTTCCACTTTTTGAACGTCAATCCTTAATTATTAGTATAAATAATTAGTGCTACTCCTAGAATGAATGTTTTGCTTTATAAATAATTTTTTACGTTCACCCACTAGTGACTTTTTTAATATTCTCTCACTAGTGTGTAATACGTCACATTTTATATTTAAAATAGTAGTAGTAATAGCCATATTATATGCCTGTGTTGAATAAATGATGTTATTATAGGTACTGAAAACGGACGATTATTTTTCTGTGTTAAGAATTTAGTTTGGTGTAATATTCTTAAACCTAAATTTGTATTATTTTATTATTTTATTCGTCATATTTTTGCCTGAAAAACTGATTTTTAATATTTTTGTCTCTTCTAATGGATGCATACCATGCACTATTCATGAATTTGATATGTTCCCTTAACTACAGGAATTCATAAAAAAATTTCATGTACATCAAATGTTTAGTTTCGCGAAATTTAGAAAACTAAAAAATTTCATTGCTCCTGTGCCGTTACAAGGGGCAGACACCTCTAAATAAAAAATAATATCTGAAAAATCTGATTTATGTTTAAAACAGGAAAACGTTATATTTCTAAATGTTATTTGTGGCATTATTTTAATTTTTTCTAATTCTTTGGCACTTCCTACCACACGTGTTTTTTTCTTTTTAAGGAAAACGTTTTAAACTTTCGTATAATATGTTTGTTTTATGCTAAAGAAGTAGAAATAGAGACACAATAATTAGAGATATAATATTTAATTTTAGTCATTAGCATTTTTTATGTAATTGCCATAATTATATATATACATAGTACTAGTATTTAATAATGCTTTTTCTTATAAGCATTCGGACGCCATCTATAAGGTTCCATATCTTTGAAATTATTAACCTTAGTAAAAAAAGATAGAAATCAAATACATTTTCAGTGTATAAAGTTTCTTATTAGTCTCTAGCATTTCTTCACTAATTGTGATACTTTTCAGGCTATTCGACGAAAATCGAATTGAAGATACATACCCATTGTCAAAGCTGAAATTGCACTTTTCAAATCATTGTAACTTAAATAAGACTCAATTTATATAAGGGATCTTTCCTTCTCTAAATTCGTTTTCAATACTTATGTTTCTTGTTGCTTCTTCATGGAAACATCAATGAGCAAGTCCCCGCATGATATAGAAATGGTACATTGATGCATTTACGATGAAATTATTAAAATGAAAATCGTCTAATAATCTTTCGAAACTAAAATATCTTGTAGTAATGAGCTGCTTCCGCAAGGAACAATTTTATAACAAGACATTCAATTTTAAGAGTCCCATCAGAAATAATTATATTTTCTTGGTATTAACCGTTTATTATAAATAAATAAATAAAAAGAGAATATCGTAATGAATTTGAAACACCTGTTAATTTAAGTTTAATGGTTAATGTTTATGTCCCGACTTTTTTGAAAAATTGAAACGTGAAAGTAATTGTTTACTTTAAGTCGATTTACGTGCATTCAGAAGCAATTTGTTTAAATATTTCTATTATTATTTCTTTAGTTTTCACTTTCAACTGAGAATTAGATCAATGTTGAAAAAGAGTACAACCGATAAAGACATCAGAAAATCGGAAAAGCAATGATGTTTTATAATTGAAATATATTTTCTAAATCTACATAATAGTGCCAGCAGCGGTTCTTTACGAAATTAGGGGTTACAAAAAGAAGATGGCCTAGAAAAATTGCTCTGAAAATTAGTGAATCGTGATACACTTTTTACTGATACATGTTATGTGATATTAACTGCTTAATAAAATATGTTATTCTCGTTATGTTTTAACTATGGGCTCAACATTAATGCACTTTTATATTTACATATTTTATGACAGTTAATAACATACACCAGCCATAAATAAATCTAATTAAATTGTATCAAAGTTGCATTTGAAATTAATATGATAGTATTAAGTAAATTGAGAAATATTTTTCAAGCGATTCTGAAAATACTAAAAAAATAATTGTTGTTGTTCTGTTACTTTTATTATTAATAAGAGAATGGCTCATATTGCTAGGATAAGTAAGGAATTACAAATATTTTCCATATTTACATATTCCTCACAGAATTATAAACGATTGTTGTGCTTAAACATCGTATGTAACTATTATGCAATTTTGTCTACAGATATTTCCTCTACATACGCAAACTTCAAATAACCATAAATTTTAATTGTTTGAACGGAAAGTGAAAATATGAAAATAATAAAGCAGTAATTTTCATTATTTATTTATAAATAAATTGTTTGTCCTCATTTAATTATTTATGGTTATGTAAGCAATGACAAGCGTAATTATTTTGGTTTACTTTTGTAACGATTCGGAGATAAAGTTCCCAACAATCACTGTAAACCGCACAATTTTTTTTGCGGAAATTGAAATTAAAGTTCTTAGAATCAGAGTGGTAACTGTTATAATTGTAATATAAATATTCGTGCTTAAAGTAATCAAGGGTTCTTCATTTATTCATTAATATGACGAAGTTAGATATGCAATTGATATATCGTCATGTTTATTGTTTTCCTCGTATAAAGAAGCTGAAACTAGTTTGTAAATTATATAGTCAATTTCATCACTGTCCTAATTTTTTTTAAATACAGGTTGGTAGGAATAGGATGATCATTATTTTAACAGCTGTTTTACTGAATTAAAGAGAACAGAAACTTTTAATATTTTTCCATGTCTTATACCCCTACTGAGCAATTAAATAAAAAAGTGTGCCATTACAACATAAAAGAACAAAATGGCTGCATGATGAAAGGAAAATAACAGCCAACATGCACGCTATGATATCATGGGAAATAGCGTATGAAGAAGTGGAAAGGGCTATCAACAGAACCTTAAATTGGAAAGCACCGGGGCAAGACAAACTGCAAAATTTCTGGTGTAAACAGTTTAAATCGATACCCAAGCAGCTCGCAAATGTTATACCTGTTTACTTCAACACCCCGAGATGATGCCTGACTTCATGACCAGCGGCATCACATATCTTCTACCGAAAACGGAACAATATATTGACAACCCAGCTAAATACATGCCGATTACGTGCCTCCCCACAATATATATAACACTGACCGCCATACTCACAGAGAAGTAATACAATCATCTTGAGTGGAATAAGTTACTGAATGAGGAGCAAAAGGGATGCTGCAAGGGTTCAAGGGAAATGCAAGGAGCAGCTAATCATTGACGCCACAATAGTGTTCAACGCAAAAAAAAAAACAAAAAGCTATTTGTATACAGCATATATTGCTATCAGAAAGCATTTGAGAGCATTCCTCACTCATGGTTGTCTGAAATATTAGAGCTTCATGGCATAAACCACCATATATGTAATTTCTTAAAACACCGCCTTGACCCAATGGAAGACAAGGCTCTTGATTAACTTGCCTGAAGATACAATGGACGCAGGAACCAAAAGAGGTATATTTCAAGGAATCGCCCTTGGCCCTCTCAGGTTTTGTTTAGCCCTCCGCCCATTAACAACAATACTAAATCACCAAAGAAAAGGATATATCTTACCGCAGTCTACCAGGCATATAAGTCACCTGTGGTACATGGATGACAAAGGCCCAAACCAAGAACCATCTTTATGATCTATTAGCAAGCATGGGTCGGTTCAGCACGGCTATCCAGAAATTTGGTCTAGATAAGTGCAAAATTAGTAGCATGGGGAAATATAAATGGATACAGCACAACAGATCCGAAGTAAGTGAGGATCAAGGCACAATAGAAGGAATGGGTGAGGAGGTGAAATATAAGTATCTAGAATATTCATAAGCCAGAGACATCGACCACCACGCAGCAAAACAAGCATCGGTAGATACTTACCTAAAAAGAGTCCGCTCAATCCTACGGACCAAACTATCAGCCAGAAATATGGCAAAAACAATAAACACATACGCGACGTCGGCCATCTCCAATAGCTTCGAAACCGTCAAGTGGACTACCACTGAGTTAAATAGAAAAACAAGGAAAGGATTCCGAAAGCACCGGGCTCATCACCCCAAATCAGCCATAGAGAGATTCCACTTGGCATGCAGACTGGGAGGTAGAGCAATTCCAGACGTAAAAATAAGGCATCATAAACAGATGGATAACCTAAGGCAATATTTCTATTTCTTCAATGTACGATTGATCCATCTTCCCGGAAAATAGCCGTGCAACCATCGGTCAACTGGCAGAATGTAATGGGCTGGATATACATATAATTGGAACCATAAAAAATGAGAGCAGGCATTTTATGCAAAAATTTTCGGTCCATGAAAGGATTATTCAAGCAGCCCCGAAGATCACGTCATTAATAATTCATAATTTCACAAACTTTAACTTCGCTTTGACTTATTAAATACACTTGAAATTCCCACAACCAGTTCATTAATGTCTTGAAACAAACACTTCTAAATCCGAGAGAAATTTTTCAGCTTAAAACACTACATCACTAAATATAGACAGGTGCGCGTGCCGATGATGTCAACTGATGTATTGCTGCAATCGTGGAGTGAGTACACAGTCGGTACACTTAAATAAGCAGCTTTTACAAATCCAGTATTGGTAATTCCTTATACAATCACATGTAATCAAATCCAATGAAATGTTGTGTTTGCACAGGACTTCACTCAATAATACTACATCTGATGTCACTGTCAATCCTCAGTGCGTTTTCCGAACCCATTAAATAATCGAATATATTTGTTGAATAATTTAAAATTAAGTTAAATGTATTTAGTAGTCAATAAAACATTATTTAATCTAGGAAAGGTTTAAATATAACAAGTAGTTTACTTTAACACTTTGAAAGCAGAGACGCGTTTAGGCCTAGGCGCACTAGGCTCGCGCCTAGGGCCCCACTTTTCCAGGGGCCCCCATTTCCCGATTTATTGAGGTAAAAAGGCGATGTAAAAATTTTCTTTCTTTCTTGTGTCGTTATTTATTTTCGGTTTACCGATAGCAATAATGATAATTACAACTATCGTGAAAAACATTTCTTCCCTTTTCCAGGTCTTCCTCATCAGATCTCAATTGCAACAACAATAACAAAATAAGAATGGTTCATGCGAGTATGTGTTCACGAACATTTGCCGTTTATTTACATTTTATATCATTTGAATTTGAAATCATTTTATAGTTCTTCCTCTCGATTTCAATTTTTTTCATATTTCAATGTAGAAATCTATAGGAATTTATTGTTTGTGTTTATCGTGTTTGAATATTCTTGAATATTCATTTTTTTAATCTTTATTCATTGCATCACACTGAAAAAAATATGTTCGTAATATTAATGAATCAGTTCATCGACTGAAAAGTGTTGAATCCGTTTATTAATATAATGTACGTTTCACAAATTCTCAATGAACTTGCATTCATTGATTTCTCTAACAATTTTTTCCGGGTATTAAAAAAAGATGCAATCAATTAACAGACCAATTTGGCAATTCCTCAGACGTTACTATTTAAGTTTCGGCAGTCGGCACGTGCCAGATGACGAATCAGCTTTTCGGTATATTTCACATTAATGAAAATAAATCTACTAATAATGATGATGCGAAAATTCAAGAACCTGAGACAGAACAATCTAGAAAACCCGAGAAAATAACTCAGAAAATTTTGATTTTGAAACCAGTGATGAGGACTGCGCAAAGGAAGAACCATTAGGAAACGATTCTAGTGAATCTGGCGATGATGAACAAATAGAAAAAGAATCTGAAAAGTTGGAAAAAGAGTATGGCGATGCAAAACAAGCTAATATCAGTACACTGCAATGATCAATGCATTAGTATCAACCTATAGAGGCGACATAGATTCCGAGCTATTTCCAGATAAATTGCATCAATTTTTGATATATGCCGGCTTAAGTCGCCTGCTGAAATGTATAAAGGACCCCGCAGTTTTTTATAGTAAAAATGTGTTTCAGTCGATAGTTCTGAAACTTGGGGAAAATGTTGTCCTGGGCCCCCTGATTAAAATTCATTTTGACCACCAGTTCCATCGAATTCGATTTTTTGATCTAGAGACGATTGAAACTGTGAACATCTGCGAAGGTCTGCTTAAATGTCCCATAAAAATTCTGAAAATATTCAGACTCATTTTTGGAGAAAGATAAACATCTTTTGTTTCTTGGCGTTTTTTTTTCAAAGTGCTTCCTTCTCCCGGAAAAAAATAACAGAGAAAAAAATTTGTTTGGAATTTTTTTACGGGAAAAGGAAGCACTTTGAGGAAAAAGTTGAAGGAGCATGAGCTGACTATTTTTACCTAAAGAACATGCCTGAATATTTTGGGATCTTTCTGAAGTAGAAAAAAATAAAATTTTAGGGAAATTCTTGGTCGAAATTATTGTAGTCTAAGAAATTCTGAAAAGCGGTAGGCGTGTTCTTTGAACAAAAATAAGCACCTTTTGTCTCTTGGTGTTTATCTTCAAAGTGCTTCCTTTTCCCGTAAAAAAATTTAAAAAAATATTTTTGTTGGTTTATCATTTTTTTCCGGGAGAAGGAAGCACTTTAAAAAAAATGCCAAGAGACAAAAGATGTTTATTTTTCTTCAAGAAATGAGTATGAATATTTTCAGAATTTTTGTGGAACATTTGCGCAGACCTTCGAAGATGTTCACAGGTTCAGTCGCCTCTAGATCAAAAATCGAATTCGGTCGGACTGGTGGTCAGTGAGAATTTTAATTAGGGGTTCCAGGAGAATATCTTCCGCAAGTTTCAGAACAATCGACTGAAACCTATTCTTACTATAAAAAATTGCGGAGTCCTTTATTCTCAATGTGTTGCAGGCGACATTTTTAAATGTTGAAACCCTTTTGTGTATTTACTTGACCATTCCAGTCAGTAATCTCTCATGTAAACGCACTTTTTCGGCGCTCAAAAGAATTAATAACTACCTACGAAGTACTTCGGAGCAACAGCGACTTCAAAATTTGTCTCTTATGGATACTGTATCAGAGGAAACACAAAACTGTAATATCAAATTGACAAGTTTGCTAACATGTAAAGCCGGAAAAAATAATATGATGATACGTATTTGTAAAAATATACTTGCCATCAAATCTTTAGATCTAATATTTTTTTAATCGGAGGGCCCTCAAATCTCACAGCGCCTAGGGGCCCAATTTATCTTAACGCGCCCCTGTTTGAAAGAATTACATTTTCATATTATATACGGAAAATATTGAATTATTAACATGCTAGTTTAGTAAGTGTATCATAACATAAGCTATTTACATGTTTAGTGCAACTTCTCGATGGCTCTGAAATGTTTGAAACAAAAATCAAGAGACTGCAACACAACTCGTCTCTTGTTTCACAAGCACGCTTGCGTCATCGTAAGATGATTAAAATTAAAGTACAACTAATAATGTGATCCACTTTTTGTTGAAAATTTCCTGACAGTTAAGTTTCTATTGAATAAAAAATTATTACCTTTTGCCCTTTTTTGTTAACTGGAAACCTTAATGATAAGTATTATTATACCACAATAAGAGAATAAAAGAGAAAAGTTTTCCAAATTATTATAACACCTAGAGAATATTTTTAATTTTTTTAATAGGACTTTGATACTCGACGCCTTAAATTACTATTACAACTATTTGACTGATTTATTAATTGATTTGTCGGGGTAAGGTGAGCTCCAACACGCAGCTGGATCGCCTGCTGAACAGCCAAATGCAGTTGCTCAGTCTTCTGTTACATATTCATGCCATGACTCCAGCTCCACCCGACCCACCCGACGGACGATCAAACCGCGTGACAGAATGCTTTTATATACCGTCGAACCGGCTGCATACGCTGAATTGTACATTGGATATGCTTGTTGCTAGCACTGAGAGCTATATGACGCATGGGGTAGGAATATACGATGGGATGTGTAGGTGTTTGTGAGATGCTTCGAAGTTTTTAAATCATGCTTCTTTTAAATTTTCATCTATCAACACCTCCTTATTTATTCTTTTTTGAGTTTTATGTTTCTTCTGTTTCCGAATCTAGTAGTATGCACCACCTCCTGCCCGCTTGCGTCCACATATAGTTTCATATTTCCCAGAAATCTGCGTTTTAGCTCGCCGCAATGAGGCTTATTTCTATTTTTTTATTAACCGTTCCACAGGTAAATATCCATTTACGGTGGGAGTCTCGCGACTTTTGCCCATAAATTAATTTTGTTCGTAGCCAACAGAAATTTTGAATTTTTTTAATTTGTTGAGAGCTTATTTATTTCGGATAAAAAATATTTGTAATATAAAAAGTTACTAAGCAAGTAAGTTATAATTACAAAAATGTTGAAAAATGTAAATTTTTAAGACAAGTACAAAATTAGCATTATAAAGAAAATCGTAGCGTTTTTTATATGGGCTTATATGGGTTTGATCATAGAGATGCCAAAAGACTTCTTATACCTCCCTGTACAGCGTCAGCGTCGCTTCACTAAACACTCTGTATAGAATAATGATGTGTAGTAGAGGCATTACTAGTTTTTAAGTTAACAACTTCATTTTGACCAAATATTTTATATGCTACTTGGGGTTATAAATATCAAAAAAATTAATACGGAAATGTAAAATTTAAAAACTGGAAATACCCAAAATTAGTCATTTTCCAAACACTTCTAGAAAAATCACGTGTGCACACAACAAAAATTCGATTGTTTTTAAGGCGTTTAAAGTTCAAATTTCCAACTTGAATTTTGAATGGTTTGAAGACAAACCAACAGAATTTGAAAATTTGTATGTGTGTTGTTATTCATACGAGGAGAACCTTTAAAGTGAGATGTAATGGCATGATGCCTTTTAAAATTTTAGGGGTTGTAGTTACAGCAAGAGTATGAAACGATTTGCAGATAAATTATAATGCAAAAGGTGTCTCCCTTAAAAGTGAAGTTGACAAGACAGAGTGTTTTTTTAAAGAATAATTTAAGCTACCCGATAACTCGTCTGCTTTGTTTTCAATAACCCACCAATACATAATTTTATCTTATTAAATCTAGTCATTTAAATGAAAAGAATATAGTGCACCCCTATGAAGGGGCTGAACATTTTTAAATTATATACACTGTTTGTAATGTTGTCTCAGAGAATACGCTCGCTAAATGTTTGTACTTATTTTCTGAACACTCTCTAAACTGAATGAGTAAAATTTTGTATTTAAGTAACATAGGTAATAAAAGACTCGTTGCTATGTTTTAATGGCCGTGTATTATTTGTTATTGTTCGACTTGGTAAAGAAAAGTATGAGAGAAGAAATGCAATCAGTTCTGGAGCCCGGTTTTATCCATGTTCTTACTTAAAATTCAGTAAAAACTATAAATCATTTTAACGTTTAAAAATATTACACAGGTCGATGACACAAATATGATTGGCCAACCATGACTCTTTAGATCTAAATGAATAATTACGTAGAAATCGTAAAGGTTAGGTGGAAGAAATCCAGCGGTCAAGTAAAAAATATGAAACGCAACGCAGTCGCTCCCCGAGACCATATTTTGAACACCTTGTTCAACATAAAGATACACATTGTTGTATAGTTTGCAACTGAAAATTAAAACAAAAATTTTAGATTTAATAAGTAAAATTAGAAGTCAAATAGGTAGGCCAACTTTCTGTAAAGTTCAAATATAAGTTTCCTAATAATAAACTATTGAATATGTCCAAAAAGGGGTAGAAAGGAACAATTGCGTTAAAGAGTTTTTATTATTTAATATATTAGTTCAACACCTAAAAACGATAAAATCACAAAGTGCTCCTAAATTCTGTGATGCGTTTTTGAGATACATCCGAAAATGCCAATTTTTTAGTTTAGTTCACAACTCAAACACAATGCAGATTTGGAGATTTTTACAAAAATGTTTTTTTGTAGAAAATTTAAATTTCGTATTTTTAGTATTAAAAACAATTAAAGAACAAAGTTAAATATTTACGAAAATTCACTTTTTTCTTTTTTTCCAGTAATTCGTCCATTACTTTTTGTTATGGCATCCTTGGTAAGTGTTCGGAGAAAAATAGTTCTTGAAGAAACAAAGAAATTGCTGCTTTTTCTGCTCCGTGCGACTTACGGTGACCGAGATATCGCCACTCAAAGTTCACCATTCTTTGCAAATTCACCGCATTTGCTCTCATACACGTGAAAGTTTTTTTAACAGATAATGCAAGAGGAAAAAAAAAGTGAATCCATTTTAGCTTTCAGGCGGCTATATGCGTCCATGGATTTAGTGGCGTTAGCTCATTTTGCGCGCAGTATAGGTTTACACACAATTTTAAATTATATCTCGCCGGCCTCATTTTTTGAATTCAGAGTGCAGGTGATTGTTGAAGCAAATTGTCATGTTATAAAGTAAAGAATATAATAATTCGTATAGGTGCTGCATGGTTCTATGAAGGATTGTTCAGCAGATGATTATCGATGTTGAAAAGAAATTAAATGAAGAGGTCGTATGTGGTTAAAAAATGGAATGCAAGTAGAGACTTCTTAGGTGCCTCAGTGAAGCTGTTAACAGAACTTTCAATAGAAGATCCTATATTCTACAGAAATCATTTACGGATGTCAAAGGAACATTTTGACATACATATAACACCATACATTAAAAAAATGAATGCGTCAATGTGAAATGCTCCATCTGAAAAATTGAAATTACAAGTAACTTTGAGATATTTAGCACCTGGAAACTCTTTTGCATCTTTACAATACTTGTACCGTGTTCCAAAATGTACAATATCAAAATTCCTACCAAAACATCCCACAAACACGCCTCATCTTCATATACTTCAAGAAATTTTATAATTTTATCAGAAATCCACTTATTTTTGCTAGTTGTTGACTTCTTATTACTCATTTTTATGTTCTATTAATCACACACAGCGCAAGTAAAGGTTTACACGTGCAATTTTAATTTACAGTTGCATGCAAATTGACACTGGTGTGCTACAAATTTGGAAGTTCTTAACTTTCTTGCATCAGTGCATGCAAGGTCGAGACTTGCTCGCCAGTTCTCGCCAGTTACTGTTTATGCGTGCAATATATTTTTACTAGTATGCCAGCATCTACTGGCGCCACTAAATTCATGCACGTATAAAAACGCCTTTACTATATGATTCAAAAGCGAACAATAAGTGCCTAGCTAAATGTCGCTTACAACTATTTAAACGATTATTGAAGAATGCGACGTTTACGCTACCAACAGCTGTCACTGCTAGATTGCATGGACACCGAACATATTTACAGATCCAATAATGGAAGGGAAATGTGTAAATCCCCTCCAATGGGGTTGGTGGAAAACAAAAATGATGGATTGATGCCAATTGCCACGACTTTGTCTCCTGCGCTGAAATCTTTGCATGAAAAAATATCATGTGGCTGTTTAAAAGGCTGTCATGGAAATTGTGGTTGCAGAAAGTTTAGCATCAAATGCTCCATATTTTGCAAGGAATGTGCAGGTATTAATTTCGAAAATGCAAATGTGCCAGAAATATCACAATAAGATGTCGATAAAGATGTCGACAACGAAGTTGATCGACTTCTTAAAATTAATAATGTAGGTACAATTTTTCTGCCTTCACGAATAAAATGTTATTTTTGGAAATGCGTTTATTGTTCATAATATTTTCCTACAATATTTAATCAGATTATTTTAAATAATTAATAAAATTGAATTTGAATATAATAAAGCTCAATCACAAACATAAATTTTTTGTAATGTTACTTTTTCGTAAAAACGTAATATTTATTTTAGAACGTTAAAGAAATGTTTGTATTATTATTAATTTATCTTAAAATTGTTGCTTTATTGCACAAAAATGAATTGATTTACTGAAAATTAAAAGAAAAAGCGTAAATGTAGCAAAACGTGGCAAAAAATGGTCAACTTTGAATGGCGATATCTCGGTCACTGTTGGTCGTACGGAGCAAATAAAAAAAGCATATTTTTAATACTAAAAATAGGAAAAAAATTCAACAACGTAATTGGATGGGAAGTTTAACTTTCTATAAAAAAGCGTTCTTGCATAAATCTTCAAATTTGCAATGCTTTTTAGTTATTTTGAAAAAACGAAAAAATGGGCTTCTTCGGATGGCTCTCAAAAACGCACCACGGAATGTAGTAGCACTTTGTGATTTTATCGTTTTTAGGTGTCAATCTAACACACTAAACAATAAAAAGGGTTTTAGGCAATTATTCCGTACTAAAAGACATATATTCAATAGCATATAAGAAAATAAAAAAAATCACCAAAATCTGAGGAAGCAATTTGACACCACGACGAAAAAAAAAGTTTAACTATTAACTTCACATATTTCAACAAACTAAATTGAAATGTCAACCTTTGACTTGTAATTTTAGTAAACACTGAATGTTTAATTTGAATTTGATTTGTTATAAACAATACGCTTTAATTTCCATTTATCAATTATACAAAAATTTGTGGAGCGCTTTATAATTTTATGTTGAATTTCTGTTTAATATGTCGTCTTAAGTTAATCCTATTTCTATTTTGTTAATTGCATTCGTGTTTTATTAACCAAACAACTAAGTTTATAGCAAATAAGTTTACATAAATGTTAAACATTTTCTGTACTCGATAATACCACTTGGTGCGTTATGTTGTCGTTTATATTTGATATGCCATCATTAGCCTATATAACTGTAGAAAGATTTAAATCGATTTACTGAAGTTTAAGAAACTAAATTCAATATAAGATAGAAAATTAATTAACTCTATTATAATATGTGGAAACAACATTTTCAAACGAGTGTCTGGAAATATAATGAAATATTTCTATAAATTATGATTGCTCTATGAATATTTTTAATACAAAAAGTTTTCTATAATTAAAAGTTTTTATCACTATGGCGTAAACTATTTAATTACAAGAAACAAATCAATCTAATTTTGGTAAAAATTTGCAAAAATACTGATTTAACAACAAAGCCGAAAATGCAGATACATTCAAATTATTCAGAATGAATTAGAAAGTTGTTAGCTTCAATTCAAAGCAAAATGGAACATATGCTATAATCTATAGGGTCTCCCAAATAACATACAAATGTCTTTTGTTTAGTAAAGCCGAGAACAGTTCTTTTTCCAGACTTACTACCTTTGATATCAAAATATACATTTTATTATTTTTAGGTTAGGTGGATAATTCAAGATGTGGTTAGAAAACACTTTGGAAAAGATGTCCCTCCGATTTATGAAATGTCAAAAAATGTTAGTTTTATTTTACAAAATGGACATGCGACCGTGACATATCCGAGGCCGTATCTGCCAAATGTTGCAGAAATTGCTTGCATCCACTGCAAGAGGGCAAAGCCTTTGCCAGATGTAAGTAGAGTTTATTTTATGTAACTCTCCATATTAAGCACATTTTTTTTGTGACCCCATATTTTTTTATTTTTTTTACGTAATCCTCTTATTTATATTAACATCCTGGCGGAGTTTAGCTATTGCTATTCCACTAGCGGCGTAGCTAGGAACTGACGAGACGGGCTGCTGCCAGGGGCGTAACCCTCACTTCGACTTACTTTGCAGACCCTCAAAGTTTTTGAGTTGTTTCTCTGCTTAGAAAATAAGTCTTGAAGGGCGCGAAATTCAAATCTTGCCAGGGACGTTCAGGACCAGCTAGCTACGACGCTGTATTCGAAAACTCACGCACCACATGCACACATAGATATCAACACAATGATTCCCAGTGATATTGTCATCTAACGCAGCTGAAACTCTAACTCAGAAGAGATAACAGTGACTAGGTATGCTGTGCCACGCAACAGCGGCCTAGCCCACTACCAGCGTCTCGATAACATATTAAAGACGCCATTAAACGTCCATACCCTGGACAGGATTCGAACCTTAGACTTCCTAGTTGCAAGCCAAACAGCTTAGGATGATGCTAGAAGATAAAATTTACTGTGTTATTTGAAGTTACTACAGTACGGTAGCTCAGACGGCTAAGGCGTGTTACTGGCAAGCATGCTTAGGCAGACTGCCTATTTTGTACTGTGTTCGATCTTATCACCCATACTAGTAATGTATGATGTTTTTAGATGTGTATATCCCTTCCGGATAGCCCTGTCTTTGGATTTAGAGGTTGCCTGCTATGTGTGGTGTGTTTATATTTAAGAAGAGTTAAAATCTCAATCTTGATAGAAACATATCGAGCGGCATTAGACATGATAAGATGGAAGTAGCTGGGGTAAAATTTAAGAAATGAGTGAACTGACTATGGGTCTGATATACTGCATACCAACAATGGGAACATCCCACTTACTTTTCTATTTTCTCATTCTGTATTTTTTAACGTAATGATATAATTATATGGTCTTTGTGCACTCCTCGTGACGTAGCTGGTCTCCAACAAAGATTACTAAAGAAACAGGTTTCCTGGTAACTTACGTCATATAAAGCCACAAGAATGTTTACGTTCATAGATTAGGTATCTATTTAATTAGTAGAATTATTCATTGACAGAAAGTAAATCAGCATTTTTGAAACTTTTTTTTAATGCAAACTTCAAACGTTAAAATAAAAAGCTAATAGACAATCAACTAAAGCCAAAAATTAGAGAATTAATAAGAAGAGATGACCGGTGATAAATTTTTGGGCCTGTTAGTAAAGGCGCCATTGACTCATCCCTTTGCATTGGAGCTATCGAGCAGTTGCCACATTGTGTCAATCAGATGGAGAAGATAAAATTAGGCAGAGAGGTTAACTGTAAAATATACATCACATACTCCTAATGAAACGACCGAACTCAACTGATTATTAAAACGCAAGGTTACTAAATAGTCTAGTGTTTCACGGTTTTTCGGTCAGAATAATTCTTTCAGAAAAAATCGATTGATGCGAAATTTGGACAGTCTGCAGGGAATGGCTCAAGGAACAAGAGTTAGGGGGTGAATGCCACCCATTCTCGGGTGAGGAAATTAGTAAACTCAAAATCGCAGAAATCTATAGAGGGATGAATTCTAAGCAAAAAATTTTTTTCGGTGAATTAATATTTTTCAACAATAATGTTTTTGAGCGATTTTTCACGAATAACTCGAAAACCTTCCATTTTATCAAAAAAATCATCACAAGCAAAAATGAAGCTTATAAAATAGTTGTTTATATTTTAATTTCTGTAGGTGCAATACGAACCGAGTTATTATTCGTTGAAGGTGACAACGGCCTGTTCGCCGAAAACTTAATTCGAACCTTTCAACTTTAAATAACAACGAATTCTTGGAGAAAACTTGTCAGAACTTTCTTAAAGTACTTGAAAATACCTTTAAAATGAGCTTTCGTAAATTTGGTTAGCATGAAAACTTACGGAGACATGATGAAAATAACGTGGTTGTTTCGTTTTTTCGAAGAAGAAATCAGCTATGAAGCCAACGGCTTAACCTCAAAAATTGGAATTAAACATAACCCATTTATAGCTTACTTTATTTGGGTACTAAGAATATGTTCTAGAAGTTTGAACAGTTTAGAATGCCTAGATTTGAAAAAAGTTTGATTCAATTTTGAAATGATTTTTGAAATTTTTGAAAACATTGTCTTTTTTTCGCAATAACTCCAAAACTAAAGAGGATAGGTAACAAATGCAAAAGTATAAAAATACAGTTTTTTTGTAGAAAATTTTGGGTTTCTCTTATTTATCTAGGATGAAAATGAATTGATATATCATATTTTAAGTTCGTATTTAAGTGCGAAGACCACCTTCCCCAAGCCCTTGAAACTCAAAAATCTCAGGGAGTTCAGGAAGTTTACAGGCCTTGTAGCCCTTGAAACTCCTCGTAAATTGATTTTTGGCGCGATTGGATATCTAAAAAATTAAAGAAGTTATCTTAAAAATCCCAATCGCGTTTTCGGTGAAATTTTCAGAGCATGTAAATCGTTCTATTCTCGACAATTTTGGAGCATTTATAAATACATCTAATTATTTCTTTCTGCATAATACTATTATTGTAACAACTTTTTTTTGTACAATCAGTGCAAACAATTTTTCACTCTTTCTTAAATAATTTTTTGATTGATTTTTGTCCAAGTAAAAATTTGTCCATTTTTGTTGCTAATTTGTAGTTAAATAGTTGCTGATTTGTTGCTAAATTGCTTATAACAATTATATATGAATTTTCAACTTCATATATGAAATCTCTGATTTCGAGAACCCCCTAAAAGCCATTTCCAATTGGAATTCAAAATTTTATCTTATTTATTCATTTTGGTTGCTGATTCGTTGCTAGTTTATTACTTTTAAAATCAAGAACACACCTTCGACCATGTAGACTCTGCAATACTCTCAGTTACGAATCGAATGCGATTTATTTCATGAAAATCGAATTTTCTTAACCGGAGTTCCGGGTTTTGCACTTTTTGTCTTTACTAACTGGACTAACAGAAATAGATTGGCTGGTAACAAACGTCACATGAGATCTGAAGAATTTTTACGTTCAAATATTAGGTATCTATTTAATTAATATAAAATTAGTCATTGACAGAAAGTAAACTAATAATTTTGAAACTTCTTTTCAATAATTGATTGTACAAGAAGCAAAAACTGCTACACGCGTCTGTCACCGTCGGCTGACGATTCTTACAAGGCAGTCTGACTCCTAGTAATCTTGGTAGAAACTATATTGATGTACACTACAAATCCCGTTTCCGCTGGATATCTAATCCCTTTAGTTTGGAGTTAACAACTGTCTTCGTCTACTCTTATAAAACTTTGTCGCCGTATTTATTAACGAAAAACGACTATAACTTGTTCATCACATAAATTAGAATATCATGACATAGTTATGACGAGATGATACCCCTCCCCCCCATATCACACCAGCACTTCACTATTATTTGTATCCTTTAGGAAACTGTTTATTTTTTAAGGTTTACCTTAATTAGACTCTCAGTGTAATTAACTTCTAATAGCCTGGTCATTGGACGAATACCTAATCCATAACCATATTTGAGTTTTATATAGTAACATAATGCGTGATGTGTTTGTACTATTAATTGTTTACGTATACAGTCCATGGCACTAAAGTTATAATCTAAAACCTGCGTTTAAAGTTCAGTAAAATGTAACTTTCTTAGGATCTAGAAGACTTCATTAGAGGTTCAGGAGACGCTGGATTTATTTACTTCAGCATGGGATCTTCTGTTAAAGCAGCTAATATGCCCAATTATTTACGAAGAATGCTCATGATTGTCTTCAAAAATCTACCGCAGAGAGTCCTCTGGAAGTACGAAGATGAAGATGACATGCCGGACTTACCAGTAAATGTCAAACTAGGGAGATGGCTGCCGCAGCAAGATATATTAGGTAACTTATATGTGAATGCGTTTAGAATGTCAGTAATGAAGGATAGAATAGCTTTAGGATTATTCGCAATATTGACTAATTTTCATTAATTTCATTACACATTGAATAACTAAATTACAAATCAGTCAACTTACGAG
Organism: Stenurella melanura; assembly: GCA_963583905.1. Lineage (NCBI taxonomy): Eukaryota > Metazoa > Arthropoda > Insecta > Coleoptera > Cerambycidae > Stenurella > Stenurella melanura. The sequence goes on along the minus strand of OY757314.1, from coordinate 30,149,478 downwards.
TACAATGCCATAAAAATTAGTAATTTTGTCCCTCTGTCTGAATTAAGTTTTTTAATTCAGTCAAAATTATCTCGACCAGTCATGCTGGTGTTGTTATTCGTTTGTTACTGAGCATTGATTGCTTGAGAATTGTTGATAAATTTTTTATCATTTGATATTTTAAGCGCATCAAAGATGTGAAGTACGTAGAGTTAATTTGCTTGATTTCTATTTTTTAGAATTGACTTACACAATACTTCTAAATTAACTGTATATACAGGGTTATAGAAAACTAGACCTATTTCTCTGTACAGTTACTTATACAACAAATATTAGAAGAACCAAGTCTATGATGTACAGTAACTATGTTCCAAATTGGTGATTAATATTTCTTCTTTTCTGTGTCAACAACAATCGTGCTTTACATTTAAGATATTTCTCAAAAATGTTACACATTTACACTGAATGATAGTCCTACCAAACAATTTAACTCAGATCAGATAACATATATGTTTCACATTGTCACGGATAAAATCCCATTTAGGGTTATTTGACTCATTTATTCACTAAAAGCTCGACGTCCACAGGTATCCCCCATATTACTCTGTTGCCCAGACCAATAACGGCGATACCCACGGCCAAAGTCACTTTAACTCGCTTGGCGTACGAGAGGGTTTAACTTAATTATGGAATGAATACTTTATAAAATAAACTATAGTGGTAGAAAACAAAGGTACAAGTTTACTAACAAAACAAATATAAACCAAGGCGTACTTACATTTTTAATCATCACATTCATCACCTTTATCATCCTTGGGGCTAACCTCCAGGAAAGGAGTTGGGACCATGCAGTCCTCGCACTTGATGTTTTCGAACGCCAAAACCCAACTGACTTTTTTACTGTTCCCGGCATCGTTACTCTTTTCGCGATTCGGCATTTCCGCCCTGGCTACAAAGTAACTTCTGTGAACCATACTTGGTTTTCTGTTGACTGAGGCTTTTTTGATATAAAGTAAAACGTGCCTCGTTCAACGAAGTTAAACAACTTCAAGTAATAAATCATATACATTACTAAAAAATGATGTATAAGGTATTTAAAATAACTCTCAGGGACTAAGTGACAATATCAAATAAAACACATTTTGCCATATCACTGGCTGCCCATTTTCAAGCAACCCTTGTAGCCACACCCTCTGTCCCTCCACTAATCTCAATGAAGAATAATATTTATATACATTTTTTATCTTGCTTTCCTTCTTTTTGCGATTTTTTGTATTCTTAGATGATTTCTTCTCAATTATCAAATTTATTTCATTTCATCTTTTATTAGGATACAATTTTTATTATTCCTTTTAGAAATTCAACTGTTACAAATTTTTTAATCTGTACTCCGATGGAAGGAGTCTTGGTTTTATATATCTAGTTTCCTTGAGTTGGTCCGATTCCGCTCCATTCAGCTCTTCAACTATCATAAGCGTTGTGGATGTTTGGCTAGCTCCGGGGCTGTTGTAGGAAATACTCTGAACTACATTAAAATATTAATAAATCTATGTAAAACTGAATTGTTGAACAACGGCTCCGAAACCACAATTTAAAAATTGTTTCAATGTTGCAAATATTTCTAAAAAGTTTCAACAAAATTCTAACCGTTTAAAATTAAATTAGGTTCAAGATTAGCTAAGGCGCCTAGATCAGTGAAGAGCGGAGATTCGTGAAATAAAGAGAGATTTCTAATAAGCAAATTTTAGCTAAACATTCTATTCGACAATCCTCCGATCATCCAATTTATTTCCTAGAAAATATTCTTTTCAATTTAATAACATCTGGTACTAATAATAATGTTAGTATAATGCCCTTTTAGTAGATGGAGCTACCGTCTCTATAGACTTCAAGCATACTAGCCTTATCCGCAAACAAGGAACATCATAGGTAACACAACCCCTCTATCCCTGAAGGCTCTGAAATATTCTTGTACGGTAGGGGCTATAGATTTAGAGACATCGGATACCCATGCAATATCCGAATATATTTAATAGATTAATTTCTTCTTTTGAAAAAGTCCCATTGCCTCAACTGGTAATCGAACACGGGACACATCGTGAGAGTCAAACGCACGTGCTCCTTAACCAACCAGCCATATTGTTAAACGTGGTAAAATTTTTAGAAATTGTTATAAGCACTTTACAGTAAACATACGCATAATTTGCGGAGAGCTCTCATATCGCCTATTAATCTCGCGAATCTCGTTTCTACGTGATAATGTATTTTGACTTTTCGGACGTGTACCGTAGTGCCAAGAAAGTACGGGCTACAAATAAGACATATAGCTTCAGCAGTCACTGGTGTCGTATATGTGGAGAATTTATCTGATCTCATTAGATAGGTTTGTTCACTTTTAGAGTAGCTATTCAACAGAATATAAATAAACAGGGGTGCACTTCCTGGGAAATGAGCAAAAGTTGTGTCTCTACGAGAGTAATGCAAAGGATATTAGATTCTTACAAGGGAACTTTTCTAATAGAATTAAGTCACATTTTCCACCTGACGCTAGTGACTACTGGATTGAAAATATTATTTCCTCAGTCGCTTCCTTATTTATTATTATTTTTTAGAGTGTCCGCCCTCTATACTTTCACTAAGAGTCTATCAGATCTACTCATTTGTAATAATGTCGACTATACTCCGTTATTGTCTAAATGTTATTTGTGGCATTATCTTAATTTTTTTCCTTCTTCAATTCTTTGGGACTTCCTGCCACATGTATGTTTTCTTTCTAAGCGGTGCTAGGGGAATCTACAAAATATATCACAATTAACCAGTATTTAACTGGTAAAAAACCTCTACGCCTGTGACGTTTACGTCAAAGGATCAGTTAAAGGTTGGTTTTTATAAATAAACAACACAAATAAGTATAAAAACTTGAAATTAAATATTTCGCCGACGTTTCGGAAATCTAATCTGTTTCCTTTTTCAAGGCTTTTTTGAAAAATCTTTTTTGCTGTGTATGACAAATACACAGCTCTAAGAATGTTTGTTATATTCAATATCCATAGATACTTACTATTTACATAGAACTGTTGATATAGTTAACAGTTTTTTAGTTTCTATACAATGTTAAGTTTGTGAAGTTCTTCTTTTAACATTGGTAGCCAAGTTGTACAGACATCTACGGAACAATTCGACACGCAATTATCCTCATTCAATAATATTATTGCGGATTCTTTAATTTTTCTTTTTTTGCTATCCGCCTCTTTTGTTAAAATTTTTGCCGAGTCCCAGTTTATTCTATGTCCATTCTCCCACGCGTGTTCGCAGATCTTGGACCTCTGAATTTCATTGTTTCTGATATAATTTTGATGTTCACCCAATCTTACACTGAAAGGTCTGGATGACTCACCCACGTATTGTTTGTTGCACTCACACGGAATACTATAAATGCAGTTTTTTGAATTTTGCTCGTGGTTTGTTGGTTTCGTCTTTATCAGAATAGATCTTAAAGTGTTGCTTGTTTGAAATACCGTCCTAATATCAAATCTATCACCGATGCGGCGCAACTTTTCGGATAATCCGCATACATAAGGAATTAACGCTGTGTAACGTTTTTCAGGTTTTTGTCGTACCGGATTATTTTCAATATTTATGAAGGTTTTATCGACAAAACCCCCAGGGTATTGGTTATTAATAAGAACTTCCTTTATAAACCACTTCTCATTGTTTAGTATTTCATCATTAGAAGAAATGATTTTGGCCCTATCATACAAACATTTTACAGCACCCCTCTTACTCCGTTCATTATTATACTCTTCGCAAATACAAAACGAAGAGTATATAGCATTCGATCGGTACATTTCTAAAACCGGCCATATCACTGTGTTGGTGATCGAATTCTAGACAACTTTCAAAATGTTCGTCTGTCTGTCTGTCTGTCCGTCTGTCCGCTCGTCACGTTTCTTGTTAGCACGCTAACTTAAGAACGAAACGTCCGATTGTATTGAAACTTGGACAGTAAGTTGGGGTTAGCTAGAGGAAGAAGCATATTGCTTTTGAATAAAATCGATCAACAAATAAAGATGTTGCTAATTATTTAAATCAAATACATTTTTTTAAATGTTTTGTAATTAAACAAAACATCATGTCTAAAACTAATATTATTTACCAAAACAACTGAGAAGAGTATCCTATAGACTGTTCAACAATGATATAAAAAGTGCAGTAAATCGACGAAGAGTATAATGGTTAGCTTGTTTCCACCATAGTTTCTTAATTATTTTTTAAGTGATGAATCTGTATAATTTTGATTAAAAGTATAGAAGGTTTCCTTCTTCACAGTTGAGTTAGTTACATTCGAAATGTTATTGTTCTCCATCAGAATTTCTCTTAATACTCAAGACAGCGGCTATTTTCGAAAATGGTATCCTGAGGGCAAAAATACCCACAAATTTGTAAGTCATATCGTATTTGGTATCGTTCACATATGTTTTTGATTCGAGTAACACGTATTTAAGACGAAAGTCAAGGGGGCAACTTCAGTTTCAGTGGAATTGGCCTGAATAAACTCATCTGTTATTCTCTTTACAACATTTCATGTGGAACAGACATTTCTGTGTGTCATCGGACAATTGATAAACTCCTACGAAAACTCAGGAATAGCAATAGCTAAATCTGCAGAGCCTATTTCTATTTGAAAGTCACATTAGTTACGAGATCCAAAGCCGTAGTACAAGAAAACAGCATCAGTATTATGCAATATACGTATTGCTTCACAAGTTATGCACAGAATATAACGCTCTGCAAAATACCTATCAAATTTTGACTTCTGATGCATACATTGATTACTTTTCTGCAGCGTTCTTTGCTTTATGATGGAAGGAAACTATTAGTCGTTCAAACAGTATATCGACATACAGTCCTTTGTGTCTGATCATATACGTTACTCAGCTAAAGTAGCTGTCTGTTTTTCCTTTATTCTAAAACCCTTGGAACTGACTTAGCTCTGGATCCTGTATCGCTCTACTGGAAATCAATGATACCCGTAAATCTATCAAATAGCATTAATAGTGGGAGAAAAAAAATACATTGCCTACCTCGGTTTCAATGCATTGACTGGTTGCGACACAGTCTTGACTTTCAGTTGTAATATTAAACACTCTGCCTGGAAGACGTGAAAGGCTTATAACAAAGTAATCAGAGTGTTCATAAAAGCTTCCAGAGCCCACTACCTACACTGCAATCCAACGTTGTAACAGCTTGGGGCCTATTTATATGGTGGTGCAGAACTTAAAATTGTTAACGCGGTATGCCAAAACCTTTTCTCGACCAAAGCTAAACCATGGTCAAGTCTTCCTTCTATATCTGCAGCGTTAGTCCTACACATTCTTCGAGCCATGTAGCAAGATTGGCATAAATGGAAGCAAACGCATCATCACCGATGTACTATCTCCAGTCTGTTGGTTCTGGATCCAGTGAGGATGAGTAGTCCAGACAGCCAGCAGTTTGATAGACTCATAGAGGACTATTGAAATATAGGGGCACAGAAGAATGTATGTCGGGCAAATGCTCTTGTAAATCTGCTGTCCCATGCACCCTAATGTGCTTCAAGTGTAGTGACAGATTCCAAAATCTTGAGCGAAGACAGAGAAGTATTTGTCGGTTTCTTGTTAAAGATGCGGAAACAACGGCAAACACGATACGACTCGACAATTTGTGGAAATTTTTGACTATAGGTTGTCATTTTGGAAAGTAGTTTCCATCATGAATACGGGGGGAAATTTTGATTGTTTCCCCTTCCTATGATGTTTTCTTAGGTTCCAACTACAATTTTGCAAAGCGGAAATCTATTTTCAAATATTGCAGTGTACTAATCAATTTTGCATCACACCGCTTCAACTAAAAATAAAAAATTACTATAACGAGTGTGAAATTGTAATGTAGACAGAGATGGAGATGCAAGTGTTTTAAATCATATAACCATAAGAGCGTTTTCGTTAAATTAATCCAACAAGCAGTTGAAACTAATTAAAACTAACCGTAACGGAAACACTCATTCACATCTTCCTCTAGAAGAACCTGCGCCAATTTGTGAAAATTGTTGTGAAATATTATCAGTAAAATCATAACAGTAGAATCATGACCTAAATCATACACTAATAATATATTAATAAATAATAATAAATAATTCCCCTAAATATACAAGAATCTGCAAAGATATAGCTGACTAATTATATGCCTAAAAATAAAAGTATTATGTGACTGATCATTATTAACTCCTGTCCAAATGGATGAATAACCTTAGGCTTTGAATGCGTTACATGAAATAAAACACCCGATATATGTTTAAATTAAAGATTATTAAATATAAATTATGGAATGTCAATAAAAACAAATTTTAATTGAAATAGACATAACTGCATATTTTACGAGCCCAATTTATCACAATGTATTGTTGTTTAACTTTCTTTTATTAACAGGATTTTTTACTGAAAGTGAAAGTAAATTATATAATTTGTTGCAGGTCATCCAAAATTACGAGCTTTCGTAACACACGGAGGTCTTCTAAGTATGTTTGAAACTGTTTACCACGGGGTACCTATAGTTTCACTACCAGTATTCTGCGACCATGATTCTAATGCTGCTAAAGCTGAAAAGGATGGCTACGCTTTAAAACTGGACTTGTCGGATTTAACAGCGGAGAAACTGTTATGGGCTATAAAAAAAGTAATATACGATCCGAAATATAGGAGAGAAGTAAAGAAACGTCAGATTCTGCTGATGGATCAGCTAGAAACACCATTACAACGTGCAATATTTTGGACAGAGTATGTCTTGAGACACAGGGGTGCCACTCATCTTCAGTCACCTTCCAGAAATTTGGGTGTTTTGCAATATTACTTGATAGATGTGACACTAGTGTTGTTGCTTATTGTGATACTGTCTTGCTTTCTTGTTAAATTCACTTGGAACTTGCTTATTCATTACTTTGTGTCCGGTAACGTTACGACAGTAAGGAGATTTCGAAAAAATGTTAAGGTGGATTAATAATACAAGAACTATGAACTTTAATATAACTTTTGTACAGCGTACCGTTTTTTGTTGATTTTTGTGTAAAATTAAATGCGTGAGTGATTCTGATTTTTCGTTTTTCCCATTAAATAATAATAATAAAAATAAACGTCTTTACTGATCAATGTATAATAAAGAACTAATACAAACTTCGAGGCGAAGTGTAGCCTAGGTTATTCTAACATTTAATCCCATAAGAGGTTGTAACCGTATCACCTTCGGGAAGTATAAAAGCTGCTATAAAATTAAACGGGATAAGCCCGAATTGACATTATCACTTGCAAATTAATTTATAATACTACTCAGACAAGTCAACATTCCCCTATGATACAAAAACGAATATGGCTCGCAGCTTCACAGGTTCAAATAAAACAAAGGTTATAACCTATTACCAACACAATTAGACTCGGCTAGTCAATTTCACAGGAGGCAGAGGGCCATGGGTGAGCGTCAACAATAGCCTAGATAATAAAGCTAAGAGTAATCTAAGTTATTAAAGAATTAAAAAAAAATTAAGTTAGAAAAGTTCATTTAGGTGTTTAAAATTTAAGTTTTCTATGCAAGAAAAAATATCCAAAGGCCGCCAGAGCGTAAAAGAGAATCAGGAAAAGGATAAAAACGTCACAGATAACACACAAAAAAAGACGGACAAAATTGAAATCGATTTAATATCGATTTAAAGAATATAAATCATGAATAGTAAATAACCAGGTTAGTAAAAGACAATATCATCAATTTATACAGATTGAGACACGTAGTGTAAATTTACAATTTAGAAAAATATATTCAAGGTTAGTGACGACAATATTGATAATTTAGTACAAATCCGAAACACATGATACAATTTTATAATAAGAAATATGCAAACAAAGTTAGTAAGCGACACTATCGATAATTTAGTACAATTAATATATATAAATATATATTAATATAAATTTACAATAAAAGAATAACAGTACGTTTAACAAACGGTTATATCACTAAATTAGAGACGATACGGCTCCAGCTATAAACAAAACGAGGTAACTTTTAAGAATTGAAATTTGACTGTCAAAAATTTGTTCACCAAGATGTATCCTACTCGCAGTTAGGTAACATTAATACTAACACTCGAGAACTCTAGGTTCATTCTTAATGCACGTTAAGGTTGAACAGTGCAAAGTGTTGTTACAACGATAAAATAATCTTCTTTCCACAGTATAACAGTTTAATTTAATGTGACAATATTGATAATAAATACTATCTAAATGAAACTATATACTAAGCAAACCCATAATTATTGTCTTTCACTAAACTATTAATAAACCTACATTGTATATACTTACATACACATATCCACACATACAAAAAATTCTATATTAAGACAAAACATTATAGAATGCTCATAATAATTTCTCATTTAAAAGTAAAGTTTTTAACTGCTTTTTGAAAGTAGAGACAGCATTTTAAAATTTGGTAATTTATTAAAGTAATACGCGGAACAGTAGGTAAAACAATTTTTATATATTTCTGTGGTTTGAGATGGCATATTATACAAACGAGATGTTGAAACTAATGAAATTGGTTCTTTTAATAAGACTGATGTTTCACATAAAACCTTCTTCGGGTTAGGTTCCTAAATATGTCTACTGGTATATGAAAGTTTTAGAGCACAACAGGAATTACTCAATACAGAGTTTATATGATCTGTATACTTAAGGCGACTATCAAATATAATTCCAAGGTTCTTTGTCATAATTACGACTTATAGAGGTGCATTATTAATGGAAACATTCATACCTGCTGGCGTGTTCTGTAGTTGCATTCGAAATGCGAAAATTATTTGTTTACACTTAGATGGAATAAGATCTAAATTATGGTTGTGACAATTTCCCAATATTTTCTAAGTCTAAGTTTATAAGATGTAGGATATGTTGCACTTACATTACGATACTTAGTAGATCTTAATATAACTGTTCTATATATAGAAAGTAGTAGTGGCCCAATTACCGATCCTTGAGGTAAACCTGATAACACCGGAAGCAAATTAGACCACTCATTATTACATAAAACCATTTGCTCCCTATTAGTTAAATATGATATAATTAAAGACGAAGATTTTAATTTAAGACACCTGGGTAGCTATTCTGTATTGATGTGATGTGATATGATGTGAGCACATGCTTTCATGAGAGAGTGGGCGGAGTTCTCTCGAAAACCAAAATAGCGTAATCTGTAACTGTGTGAGCGGTCACATCACGCCAAAAATTGGAGAATTTGCTTCTCTTGGTAAATTGTGAGGCAACGGAACCGTTCACGCATGAGAGGATGAAAGTATAACCTCACTTTTGGCAAACTGTCGTTTTATTTGGATATTGGTGACATGATATTTGCTACCTTGATTAAACGAGGAATTTTGTGTTATTTAAAGCGTAGAAATAATTAAAAAACGATGAATATTTGTTCTTCTGATTGCTGAAGATGCTCAAAAGGAACATTAACTTTATTACATGACCAGTCCCTTCAGCGTCGCGGATATGGCTTTTATAATTGATAATAAAGAACGTGCTTGCTAATATACAATATATTAAACAAAGGTTGTGTACGATCAAATTATTGTATTACAAATTAAATTTACTTTTGGCTATCTCCAGGGACAGCAATTAAAGCTCCCACGTTTTTTGGCATCTTTCTGTGAACTGATTTGTACCACAGCGTGGCAACGCTGGAAAGATCACATCACCTCCCCGCGTGGTCACTGTATTTAAAGAGTAGTGATTTTGTTCCCCCGGGGAAGGGACATTGATGTGAGCACTCTCCTCTCACGACAAATGCTCACGTTCACTGAAATTACATAATAGCTACCCTGAGGTCGTGGTGGATAATATCGAATGCCTTAGAAAAGTCAAGCAACGTCACAGCTGTAATTTTCTTGTTATCGATTCCTCAAACCCAGTAATTCTAGTTATGGCTGTGGTGCTACTATGTCCCTTTCTAAAACTGGACTGATACTGGTTAATTATATAATTACTATTGTCAAGGTGGAATAACTGTTTATACAATACCTTCTCAAATACCCTCGATAATGTTGACAAGATACTAAGAGGTCTTAGCTCTTTTACAGAAGATAAATCCGTGCCTATTGGAAGAGGTATTATTAATGCATTTTCCAATTGCTAGGAAAAACACCAATTTCTGGGCAGCTATTAAATATACCTATATGATCATTTTAGGAGACATACTTTTTATTTTAGGAACTCTCAAAATTATTACAAGATTTGTACTGTAATATTTACATTAACAGAGAAAATTTTAAACTTAACATTAGTTTAACATTTTTATGCATCAAGCTTCATCGAGAATTGATTAGAAAGGTGAATGCATAAAATTATCTTCGTTACGTAATATACTTAAACTATCACTAATAATGAAGATGTGTAATAAAGAAATTAGTATCTATCAAATTCATGACCACTCATCACTGTGTTTGCTCCTTTGCCATATCCTTCATTTCCAATCATATTGAAACCACTCGCAACTCTTTCTCTTCCAAGTCCTTCCGTGGTTGTTTCGGGAACATGTACAGGCGTTATTTTCATACTCTTTTTATTTTTGAAGTAAAGATGAGCTCCATAAAAAATTATTGTGAGTCCCATTGCAACTCCTAACCATCTTGAAAATTTTACTAGTTCAATCAACAAAAAGACATTTGTAACTTTCTTCAACCACTCTCCTTCCAGTTCTGCACCCTGCAATATAGAAATTCGTTGGGATAAATTTTACTGACACGTATTGTGAAATGTGGTGTCATAGTGTGGTTGAACACCATTGAACACCATTGAAATATTACGTAATTGTAAGTAAGTAAGTAAGTAAGTAAGTAAGTAAGTAAGTAAGTAAGTAAGTAAGTAAGTACTTTGTTGATCCTGTTATGCCTTTTGGCACTTACACAGGTCACATGGAGAAATCGTCATTGTAATACACAATAATGAATATCACAAACATTAAAGTGGAACTTTAAAATAAAAACTTACAAATTAATTAAAATTAAAATATTACAAATAAAACTTAAAGTAATAGTAATTAAAATCTAAGACTGATCAGAAATATCACAGTCTAGAAATTCAATGAAATTATAAAAGGCTTTGGAGATTAAAAATTTTTTGATCCTGAGCTTAAAATGCTGCAAAGGCAAGTCTTTAATTTTTTGTGGCAATTTATTAAAAAATTTTATGGCTCAGTAGTTTGGCCCATTTTGGCACCTCTTCAAACGGCAATACTTAACAATTAGATTAGATTTATTTCTCGTGCAATGATTATGTACAGAATCATATGCATCATATAAGACTGAGTTTCTTTTAATGTATAAGTTTTCTAAAATATATGTAGAAGGAAAAGTTAAAATTTCGTGATTTATGAATGAGTTCTTGCAGTCATCTCTATACTTGAGAGCATCCAGAATCCTTATTGCTTTTCTTTGCAGGTTGAAAACTCTGTGACAATCTGCAGCATGTCCCCAAGCGAGAACAGTATATGAAATATTCGAATGACAGAGTGCAAAGTAAGCAGTTCTTAGTGTGTCAGTTGAGACACAGTTTGCTAGGTTGCGTAAAATAAATATGTTGCTACTTATTTTTTTTGAGAGATAATTCATATGCTCTTCTCATTTTAGTTTTGGGTCAAGATGAATGCCTAAAAATTTCACACTATTCTGCGGGATAACAGCAGTCTCAACATCTCTCAAAGTAAATATCATGTTCTGAGTTTTCGACTTGTTCAGAAATAGCTCGTTAGAGTTAAACCATTTTTTTTGCTTTTGATTGTGCCTCACATGACCTTGCTACAACGTCATTGAGGTTATTAGCTGTTGAACATATTGTTGTGTCATCTGCAAATAGGATATAATTCTCCAAGTTTTCACAAAGAGGGAGGTCGTTGATAAATATTAAAAATAGCAGAGGTCCTAATACAGACCCCTGCGGGACTCCCACAGTAAGCTGCCTCTTTGCAGATAGCGCATTACCTACCCTAACCCTCTAATACCTATCATCAAGGTAAGATTTCAATAATTGAATGCTACAATCTCCAAAATTATAGTATTTCAGTTTTTTTTATAAGAAGTTCATGTGAGACACAATCAAATGCTTTACTTAAATCACAGAAAGTTATTGATGTGTAATTGAGATTTTCAAAGCCTTCCAATATTTTTGTAGATAGTTCTAATATTCCCGAAACAGTGTTGCGGTTTTTTTTTTAATTGAAAAATATACTACATATACAAGGTGCATCAATAGTACCGTACTGTAAATTAAAATCACATTTAATTTATATGTCTTATCACAAGTTAACCAACATAGGATATAACAATTACAGAACAGTTGACAGTTGAAATTGAACCGAAACCGCCAAATGTCAAAGAATTCCAATGGCACCTGCGATTATTAGATTTTGATTCTCAACTAGGTACTAGCGTATTTTCATTAATATTTTTTCATTACTTAGTTTACCGTAATCATTATAAATATATGAAATAATTCTTAGAATGTAATTTTCTTCAATATTTTGTGATAAAATACATACATAGAGAAGTCCAAGGTGAAGGTCATTTTCCGTTAAACTGGAAGTTACAAGTTTTGTTTTATTGTAGCATGATTCGCATTAGCTTTCCATGAAGAGAGAATTACAGTGAACTATAGTCTAAAATTTATTTCAAATAGTTATACAAACTTTCTGTGTAACTATTTGAAATAAATTTTAGACTATAGTTCACTGTAATTCTCTGTTAAAAAAATTATAACATTTAAAAGCGAATATCTCGAAAACGGTTAGATTTTCGAAAATATTTTATATAACGAAATTTTATTGAAAATTAAAGCTTTTCTAAATGATACCCGTAAATCTATCAAATAGCATTAATAGTGGGAGAAAAAAAATACATTGCCTACCTCGGTTTCAATGCATTGACTGGTTGCGACACAGTCTTGACTTTCAGTTGTAATATTAAACACTCTGCCTGGAAGACGTGAAAGGCTTATAACAAAGTAATCAGAGTGTTCATAAAAGCTTCCAGAGCCCACTACCTACACTGCAATCCAACGTTGTAACAGCTTGGGGCCTATTTATATGGTGGTGCAGAACTTAAAATTGTTAACGCGGTATGCCAAAACCTTTTCTCGACCAAAGCTAAACCATGGTCAAGTCTTCCTTCTATATCTGCAGCGTTAGTCCTACACATTCTTCGAGCCATGTAGCAAGATTGGCATAAATGGAAGCAAACGCATCATCACCGATGTACTATCTCCAGTCTGTTGGTTCTGGATCCAGTGAGGATGAGTAGTCCAGACAGCCAGCAGTTTGATAGACTCATAGAGGACTATTGAAATATAGGGGCACAGAAGAATGTATGTCGGGCAAATGCTCTTGTAAATCTGCTGTCCCATGCACACTAATGTGCTTCAAGTGTAGTGACAGATTCCAAAATCTTGAGCGAAGACAGAGAAGTATTTGTCGGTTTCTTGTTAAAGATGCGGAAACAACGGCAAACACGATACGACTCGACAATTTGTGGAAATTTTTGACTATAGGTTGTCATTTTGGAAAGTAGTTTCCATCATGAATACGGGGGGAAATTTTGATTGTTTCCCCTTCCTATGATGTTTTCTTAGGTTCCAACTACAATTTTGCAAAGCGGAAATCTATTTTCAAATATTGCAGTGTACTAATCAATTTTGCATCACACCGCTTCAACTAAAAATAAAAAATTACTATAACGAGTGTGAAATTGTAATGTAGACAGAGATGGAGATGCAAGTGTTTTAAATCATATAACCATAAGAGCGTTTTCGTTAAATTAATCCAACAAGCAGTTGAAACTAATTAAAACTAACCGTAACGGAAACACTCATTCACATCTTCCTCTAGAAGAACCTGCGCCAATTTGTGAAAATTGTTGTGAAATATTATCAGTAAAATCATAACAGTAGAATCATGACCTAAATCATACACTAATAATATATTAATAAATAATAATAAATAATTCCCCTAAATATACAAGAATCTGCAAAGATATAGCTGACTAATTATATGCCTAAAAATAAAAGTATTATGTGACTGATCATTATTAACTCCTGTCCAAATGGATGAATAACCTTAGGCTTTGAATGCGTTACATGAAATAAAACACCCGATATATGTTTAAATTAAAGATTATTAAATATAAATTATGGAATGTCAATAAAAACAAATTTTAATTGAAATAGACATAACTGCATATTTTACGAGCCCAATTTATCACAATGTATTGTTGTTTAACTTTCTTTTATTAACAGGATTTTTTACTGAAAGTGAAAGTAAATTATATAATTTGTTGCAGGTCATCCAAAATTACGAGCTTTCGTAACACACGGAGGTCTTCTAAGTATGTTTGAAACTGTTTACCACGGGGTACCTATAGTTTCACTACCAGTATTCTGCGACCATGATTCTAATGCTGCTAAAGCTGAAAAGGATGGCTACGCTTTAAAACTGGACTTGTCGGATTTAACAGCGGAGAAACTGTTATGGGCTATAAAAAAAGTAATATACGATCCGAAATATAGGAGAGAAGTAAAGAAACGTCAGATTCTGCTGATGGATCAGCTAGAAACACCATTACAACGTGCAATATTTTGGACAGAGTATGTCTTGAGACACAGGGGTGCCACTCATCTTCAGTCACCTTCCAGAAATTTGGGTGTTTTGCAATATTACTTGATAGATGTGACACTAGTGTTGTTGCTTATTGTGATACTGTCTTGCTTTCTTGTTAAATTCACTTGGAACTTGCTTATTCATTACTTTGTGTCCGGTAACGTTACGACAGTAAGGAGATTTCGAAAAAATGTTAAGGTGGATTAATAATACAAGAACTATGAACTTTAATATAACTTTTGTACAGCGTACCGTTTTTTGTTGATTTTTGTGTAAAATTAAATGCGTGAGTGATTCTGATTTTTCGTTTTTCCCATTAAATAATAATAATAAAAATAAACGTCTTTACTGATCAATGTATAATAAAGAACTAATACAAACTTCGAGGCGAAGTGTAGCCTAGGTTATTCTAACATTTAATCCCATAAGAGGTTGTAACCGTATCACCTTCGGGAAGTATAAAAGCTGCTATAAAATTAAACGGGATAAGCCCGAATTGACATTATCACTTGCAAATTAATTTATAATACTACTCAGACAAGTCAACATTCCCCTATGATACAAAAACTAATATGGCTCGCAGCTTCACAGGTTCAAATAAAACAAAGGTTATAACCTATTACCAACACAATTAGACTCGGCTAGTCAATTTCACAGGAGGCAGAGGGCCATGGGTGAGCGTCAACAATAGCCTAGATAATAAAGCTAAGAGTAATCTAAGTTATTAAAGAATTAAAAAAAAATTAAGTTAGAAAAGTTCATTTAGGTGTTTAAAATTTAAGTTTTCTATGCAAGAAAAAATATCCAAAGGCCGCCAGAGCGTAAAAGAGAATCAGGAAAAGGATAAAAACGTCACAGATAACACACAAAAAAAGACGGACAAAATTGAAATCGATTTAATATCGATTTAAAGAATATAAATCATGAATAGTAAATAACCAGGTTAGTAAAAGACAATATCATCAATTTATACAGATTGAGACACGTAGTGTAAATTTACAATTTAGAAAAATATATTCAAGGTTAGTGACGACAATATTGATAATTTAGTACAAATCCGAAACACATGATACAATTTTATAATAAGAAATATGCAAACAAAGTTAGTAAGCGACACTATCGATAATTTAGTACAATTAATATATATAAATATATATTAATATAAATTTACAATAAAAGAATAACAGTACGTTTAACAAACGGTTATATCACTAAATTAGAGACGATACGGCTCCAGCTATAAACAAAACGAGGTAACTTTTAAGAATTGAAATTTGACTGTCAAAAATTTGTTCACCAAGATGTATCCTACTCGCAGTTAGGTAACATTAATACTAACACTCGAGAACTCTAGGTTCATTCTTAATGCACGTTAAGGTTGAACAGTGCAAAGTGTTGTTACAACGATAAAATAATCTTCTTTCCACAGTATAACAGTTTAATTTAATGTGACAATATTGATAATAAATACTATCTAAATGAAACTATATACTAAGCAAACCCATAATTATTGTCTTTCACTAAACTATTAATAAACCTACATTGTATATACTTACATACACATATCCACACATACAAAAAATTCTATATTAAGACAAAACATTATAGAATGCTCATAATAATTTCTCATTTAAAAGTAAAGTTTTTAACTGCTTTTTGAAAGTAGAGACAGCATTTTAAAATTTGGTAATTTATTAAAGTAATACGCGGAACAGTAGGTAAAACAATTTTTATATATTTCTGTGGTTTGAGATGGCATATTATACAAACGAGATGTTGAAACTAATGAAATTGGTTCTTTTAATAAGACTGATGTTTCACATAAAACCTTCTTCGGGTTAGGTTCCTAAATGTGTCTACTGGTATATGAAAGTTTTAGAGCACAACAGGAATTACTCAATACAGAGTTTATATGATCTGTATACTTAAGACGATTATCAAATATAATTCCAAGGTTCTTTGTCATAATTACGACTTATAGAGGTGCATTATTAATGGAAACATTCATACCTGCTGGCGTGTTCTCTAGTTGCATTCGAGATGCGAGAATTATTTGTTTACACTTATATGGTATAACGCATGAGAGGATGAAAGTATAAACTCACTTTTCTGCAAACTGTCGTTTTATTTGAATATTGGTGACATGATATTTGCTACCTTGATTAAACGAGGAATTTTGTGTTATTTAAAGCGTAGAAATAATTAAAAAACGATGAATATTTGTTCTTCTGATTGCTGAAGATGCTCAAAAGGAACATTCACTTTATTACATGACCAATCACTTCAGCGTCGCGGATATGGCTTTTATAATTGATAATAAAGAACGTGCTTGCTAATATACAATATATTAAACAAAGGTTGTGTACGATCAAATTATTGTATTACAAATTAAATTTACTTTTGGCTATCTCCAAGGACAGCAATTAAACTTCCCACGTTTTTTGGCATCTTTCTGTGAACTGATTTGTACCACAGCGTGGTAACGCTGGAAAGATCACATCACCTCCGCGCATGGTCACTGTATTTAGAGAGTAGTGTTTTTGTTCCCCCGGGGAAGGGACATTGATGTGAGCACTCTCCTGTCACGACAAATGTTCACGTTCACTGAAATTACATAATAGCTACCCTAAGGTAGTGGTGGATAATATCGAATGTCTTAGCAAAGTCAAGCAACGTCACAGCTGTAATTTTTTTGTTATCGATTCCTCAAACTCAGTAATTCTAGTTATGGCTGTGGTGCTACTATGTCCCTTTCTAAAACCCGACTGATACTGGTTAATTATATAATTGCCATTGTCAAGGTGGAATAACTGTTTATACAATACCTTCTCAAATACCCTCGATAATGTTGACAAGAAACTAAGAGGTCTTAGCTCTTTTACAGAAGATAAATCCGTGCCTATTGGAAGAGGTATTATTAATGCATTTTTCCAATTGCTAGGAAAAACACCGATTTCTGGGCAGCTATTAAATATACCTATATGATCACTTTAGGAGATATACTTTTTATTTTAGGAACTTTCAAAATTATTACAAGATTTGTATTGTAATATTTACATTAACAGAGAAAATTTTAAACTTATAGTTTAACATTTTTATACATCAAGCTTCATCGAGAATTGATTAGAAAGGTGAATGCATAAAATTATCTTCGTTACGTAATATACTTAAACTATCACTAATAATGAAGATGTGTAATAAAGAAATTAGTATCTATCAAATTCGTGACCACTCATCACTGTGTTTGCTCCTTTACCATATCCTTCATTTCCAATCATATTGAAACCACTCGCAACTCTTTCTCTTCCAAGTCCTTCCGTGGTTGCTTCGGGAACATGTACAGGCGTTATTTTCATACTCTTTTTATTTTTGAAGTAAAGATGAGCTCCATAAAAAATTATTGTGAGTCCCATTGCAACTCCTAACCATCTTGAAAATTTTACTAGTTCAATCAACAAAAAGACATTTGTAACTTTCTTCAACCACTCTCCTTCCAGTTCTGCACCCTGCGATATAGAAATTCGTTGGGATAAATTTTACTGACATATATTGTAAAATGTGGTGTTGTAGTGTGGTTGAACACCATTGAACACCATTAAAATATTACATAATTGAAAAATATACTACATATACAAGGTGTATCAATAGTACCGAACCGTAAATTAAAATCACATTTAATTTATATGTAAACCTATGTCTTATCACAATTTAACCAACATAGGACATAACAATTACAGAACAGTTGACAGTTGAAATTGAACCGAAACCGCCAAATGTTAAAGAATTCCAATGGTACCTGCGATTATTAGATTTTGATTCTCAACTAGGTACTAGCGTATTTTCATTAATATTTTTTGATTACTTGGTTTACCGTAATCATTATAAATATATAAAATAATTCTTAGAATGTAATTTTCTTCAATATTTTGTGATAAAATACATACATAGAGAAGTCCAAGGTCAATGCCATTTTCCGTTAAACTGAAAGTTGTAAATTTTGTTTTATTGTAGCATGATTTGCATTAACCTTCCACGAAGAGAGAATTGCAGTGAACTATCGTCTAAAATTAATTTCGAATAGTTACACAGAAAGTTTTCAAAAAATTATAACATTTAAAAGCGAATATCTTGAAGACGGTTAGATTTTCGAAAATATTTTATATAACGAAATTTTATTGAAAATTAAAGCTTTTCTAAATGTCCTCCATTTCAAAGTGCCTGTCATCGAAAAACTTCTTTGCAGCATAGCCCCATCTATATCTACATCTACGCCTGAGAGTCTTTATTGTTGCGCCCTGTATACTAAGTAACAAAATTAGAATAGGCTCATTTTGCGTTTTTTTTAAATTACATATTCTGAAAGTGTTTACTTAATATAATACCCATGCAAATTTTTTACATTTTCTGATGTCAGTTTCATAGGTAAAAAAATTACCAAAGTCGGTGCTCTGTGAAACAGCCGGCGCTCTCGACAGGCTGGTGTGACGTCATCAGATCTCACGACTGCAGGCAGACAGCAGTTGTAACGCGGTGAAGCGAAGGCTAGTTAGAGTATACTTTTAATCATTGCCGTCGTCGGTTCAGTTAGGTTTCGTAAAGTATATTTTAACATAATGGATGACAAAAAGAAAAATTATAAATACTGTATAGTTCCCGAATGTAAAAACACTACTGTGACTACACCCGATAAAGTATTTATTAGTTTGCCTAAAAATATAAAAGTAAGGAACCTGTGGCAGAAAGCTATGCGAAGAATAGATTTGTTAAGTAATAAATCCACAAAATATTGCTGTGAGGATCATTTTAATGTAAGTTATTTTTTCAATTAATTGCCTTAATAAATTTAATAGTGATATACAGGCAGAAAGTGCGCTCTATATGAGCACTTTTTAATTATTGCTTTATGATTTCTTAGAAAATTCTATTCTTTATAGAAATGTTTGCGTAAAGAAAGATGACGTTATCAAAATTCAGACTGAATATACAGGGAGAGAAAAAATTATATAAATGTAACGGCAATATTGATATTTTTTTAAATTTAAAAATGTTAGGACTGCAGAAGTAGTGTACAAAAATTATGGAAAAATTTATTTTAAACATTTTGTATAAGGTTTAGTTTTTGGATAAATACCGTTTAAAATTTAAAAAACGGAAATGATGCGATATTTTTAATTTTTGAGACTAATTTTCTCCGTAACTTTTTTTGTCCTTACCTGCCTTCTGGTATGCATTTTTATGATTTTTATTTCTACAGTACACTAGAGCACTAATACAAATTATATGTAGACTTTGCATATTTTTTTATTATATTTCTAAACCAATAACAAAATTTGAAATTTTTAAGTTTTCGATGTAACTTCTTAATCCACTCAGGTCTTCAATTTATTAATATATCTACTTATCTGCGTATTTCCTTTTAGTTGAGAGAGGATATGGAAAACTACATATATTTTAAATTAATGAAAAACGTACCAATTAAAATGAAGCCTGGCGTGGTTCCACATATTTTTGATTGCCAGAAAATGCGAAAACCTATGCACACCGTAAGTCCTCGAAATGCTTTTCTAAAAAGACAACGACAGCGTGATTTAAGTGAACCTTCGACAAGCACTAACAGAAGCCGTCTGTCACCAGATAATGACATAAATATTCAGGAGTTACAAGCTACACAAGAAATTTTTGAAAATACCCAGGAAAGTGCAGCTGCGTCTATAGATATTAATAAGTCGCATAAGTATGTTCAAGTCAACATAAAAGCTAAAATGAGATCAAAATCTACTGAGTGTAATATACTAAGACCACCAAAGAGAGGAAAACAAATTCAAAAACCATCGAGAAAAACACTGAAAACCTACTATCCCTCTGACACGAGCGATACTTCGAATACTTCTACATTCAAGCCGATGTTTAGTGAGTTTAGTTCAACCGAAGAGCTTGACCAAATTTGGAATTTAAAGAAAAATATAGAAATGCGAACAATTTATGTTATTGAAAAAAATCCTAAACTTTATATTGGTGTACCGAGTCACTCACTTTTTATAGTAGACTTGCTCTCTACAAGGTGCCAGCTAAAGAAAATTGAAATTTTTATAACTTTAAAAAAAATTAAACTTAATCTTCCATATAGCATATTAGCAGATGATTTTGGTACGTCAGCTTCAACACTGTGCTCGATAATTAAAAAATCATTGCCAAAATTAGTAGCCCATTTAAAATCATTTATTCAGTGGAAATCGCGCTCTGACTCTCAAAAGTGTCTACCAATACCCTTTAGAAAGAGATTCAAAAACGTTCAGTGCATAATAGACTGCTTTGAAATTTCCATTCAAAAGTCAAAAAATCCTATACTGCAATCTTTTTCTTGGTCGGAATATAAAAAAACTAATACTATAAAATATTTAGTGGCTCGCACTCCTGATGGTTTAATTTCTTACATATCCAGTGGTTATGGAGGAAGAACTACCGATAAAATGATAGTTGAAGAATCCGGATTTTTAAATATGCTAGAAAATGGAGCACATATTATGGCTGACCGTGGTTTTAAGCATATTGATGAACTTCTGATCGCTAGAAATAATGTTTTAATTAGACCGCCATCTGTATTGGCAACAGTGAAAAACTCTAAGGAAGAAGTGAAACAATCTAAAAGAATAGCCAGCCTACGAATTCATGTTGAAAGAGTTATATCAAGAATAAGAGAATATTCCATTTTAGAACCTCATGCCTGTGTTCACACCAGCTTGATAAAATATTTGGATCATATTGTAATAATAGCGTGTGCTTTAATAAATGTGCAAGATTATTTATTAAAATAAAACTGCAAAAATATGTAAATAATTAAATTTTATTATAAATTGCTTTGAACCAAAATTCCGTTACTTCATTTAACATCGTATTAACAAAATCCTTGTCGTAATCGTAATACTTATATGTTATTTCTTTGTTATTCTCAAAGTTATAGCTTGCCACTACAAAAATACATTTTTGTTTCTTTGTAAGATGCATTTGCATCTGAATCTGGTAAAAATATTTTATTTTAATATTTCCATTAGAATCAGTAAAGTTATGAAATGTTTTATCTGAATATGGGCATTTTATTTCGACAACAACCTCTTCATTTAAAGCATCTGGACTGGCACCTACTATAGGACACTCATTTGAAAGAAAAAGTCCAGCCTTGTGGAATACTTTTGAAGTTTTCTCTGAAAGTACATTTAAAACAGTTTCCTCTAAATCTAGTCCTCGTTTCATGGCTTCTGTTTGAAAAACTTTTGCACCTAAAATATTTTCCACCAACATCCCATCGAAAGTAGTGCATTTCGTTTTTTTACAATAAATGTTGGTTTCAGATATTTTTAATTTTACGACGGTGAAGTAATTGTGTGTATAAAATAAACTAAAAACCAAAATAATATCCTGCCTACTAGGTTATTGAATGTATCCAAAATTAAAGCGTAGAAAGGAACAATTGCGTTAAATGGTTTTTATTGTTTAATATGTTTTTGAGTTTTAGAGAGAAAAACTGAAAAAGCCCATTTTCAGTTTTTCAAAATAACTCAAAAATATTTGGAAATAGTCGCGTCATTTTAGCATGAAAAATCTGAAAACCTCTAAAAAAAAAGGTACAGGGTCAATTGACTTCATTTTTGCAAAGAGTTCCGAAAGGCATTTAGAAAAAAGCAGTATATTTTATTTTTTGGCGGAAATGTTTGGTTTCATTTTTTTCCAATAATTGGCCAATATTAATGGCCAATTTAATTAAATTAATTGGAAAAATTGTTATTATCCACAATATGCCATAAAATTAGATGAAAATGGTTACTTTGGGGTTTTTGGGGTCGCTGTTGACGAATCTGATGTTCAATTTGAAAAATTCAAAATGGCGGACCGGAAATCGGGCCATTTTCCATAAGAAATACGAATGGATATCATGGCCTTGAAAATCTGTGCTTGGGGGTTGTCGAGGTCACTGATTACGAATTCGAGGTCTGATTTGGTAAATTCAAAATTGCTGACCGGAAGCAGAGTCAATTTTTTAGGAAAAATTCGTGTTTTTTTCGTTTTTGGGCTGAAAAAGAGTACACGGGGGTTTCTGAGGTCCAGTTTAAGAAATTCAAAACAGCAGACCGGAAGAACAGTCAATTTCTTCAGAAAATCTCGTATTTTTTACTTTTTTGGCTGAAAGTATGAAAAATACGAGTATTTCCTGAAAAACATAATACTTCCGGTCTGCCATTTTCAATTCTCCCTAATTCGACATCAGATTCGTTATCAGCGATAACTAAAACCCCCCGAGTTCCCATTTTCAGTAAAGTACTGCCTGCTACGAATAATAATAATTTATTATTGAAATATTCTTCATAAATATCACCCGCGCTTTTAAATTTTAGCTATAAATTTTTCTCTCAAGCCAAGTAGTCTAATAGTAATATAACTCGTACAAACTGACAGTTTGTTGTCAAATATTAAAACCCTCGCGCTGAAGCCCTCGGAATTTAATAAGATAATAAACTGTCAATTTACACTTTACAACTACGCCTTCGAACAAATTTTGTCTCTAAAATTCAAAGCACTGATGATATTACAATACCTCACCGAACGCTAGATTTACCACTAATAATCATGTTTGATTGGTGCAATGATCCCAAAAGAATGACATTACATTGGTTTCCATATTAACAAATGAAATAGTAAAATGACTAAAGCAAGAAGTAATTATTACAACTTACCTCTTCTAGCCAAAACATTGGATGTAGTGCTTCTGATATGTTTTTCATTAGGGTGATTCTATTACTAGGACCTATTTGCATATTAAACTGTATCCGTTTTTTAGCTTCGATTGGCGATCCGGTCATCTTAAATAAATATATTTCATTTTCATTAACAGAATTAAATGTGAGTATCGTTAGGGAATAACGTTCTGCAATACCTACTATATTATACATTAAAATAAAGTTGTATTCTCAAAAAGTGTGTTTAGTATTGTTTTGGAACATTAAAATATTATTACTTCTACCCGAAGTAATAGGAATGTTTAATATCAAAATGTATTTTATTTAATACAATTAAAAAATACAACCATTGTACAGGGTCTTCCATAAATAATGGATAATCCTGAAACTGGAAATGGGCCACGCCATGGCTTATCAGAACATCACAACTTGAACTTATTGAAAACCCTACGATTTTCGAGATATGGACAGTTTTTTGAAACTGAAATTTCGAGTCTAGGATAGTGTTTTACATGCCAGTGCCACAAAGTAAAGATGTGTTCATTCTGTTTTTAGGTGAGTATTCTAGAATAGTTGTGCTATCAAATGTGTATAGGATTTTTTAGATAATGACTACAGTATTTTCAAAAAAGAAGTATTTCGTAAATTTCTGTTCCACCAAGATTCCGTCTGTCGACTTTGACCTTTGATGGTGTAAAGAAAAGTGTCAAGCAGAGCTTGCCACTTATCTTAAAAACTTGCCCATTATTGTTATATTATAAAATGTTTAAAAATTATAAGTTTTCCTGTTAGGAAAAAACACATAACTGTTTGAATGGAGGAGGGGCTAAATTTATCCAATTAAAATTTTCAACAGATAAGCCTATCTTTTAAGTGTACTGCTTAGCCAAAGCATTCGCGGATATTCTTTTATGTGACACATGTCATTTTGTACGTTTGATATTAGTAGCGACCTGACATTCCTTTGAAATTATTTTAATTTTTTGAGACTCGCATTTCTGTAGTCTTCTTGAGAACCACAATGCCTCGTATACAGTACATACAACGTAAGTATGCTAATATGCATTCTATTTACGGCGAATGTCGAGGCAATGCCAATGCATCCCCTGTACGTTATCGGGAAAGGTACCCGAATGCACGCCATCCGGACTATCGTGTATTTATTAGAGTACATAACGCATACTGCCAGGGAAGGATTTCTAGTCTTGGTGGTATTGGTGGTGCCAGTGAAGGAAGACCTCGTCAAGATTTCGACGACGAAGTGCTTGATGAAATTAACAACGATTCGTCTACTTCTGTGCGTACCATATCACGACAAACTGGTGTATCTAAAACAACGGTACATAGGATTTTAAGACGGTACCAACTCCAACCTTTCCATGTACAACGTATGCAAACTCTACTACCCAGAAATTATCCCTTGAGGGTGGTATGTTGCCGGCGAATTCTGCGGATGATAGGAGAGGATCCAGATTTTTTATATAAAATTTTGTGGTCTGATGAATCATCGTACAGAAGAGATGGCTTTGTAAATTTACATAATCTGCATAGCTGGCAATTGGAAAATCCCCATTTGATGAGAGAAATCGATCACAATACCAATTTAAAGTAAATTTATGGACAGGCATTCTAAACGGTCAAATGGTAGACCCATTCGAACTGCCACCAACATTAACGTCAGAGAATTATTTGGAAATGGACGTATGAAGGAATAGGTCTTCCTATCCGTTTAATCCTTAAATGAATTGCATGAGCGTATCGTAGTAGTCGCCGAAGAAATCAGCCGATCTGGATATTCACGCCATATAAAACGTTCCTTTGTTAAAAGGTGCAGAGCCCGCATCAGGGCTGGAGGAGAGCAATTGGAACATTTATTATAGTGACTTTCTTTTTAATAATAATGATGTTTAATAAATTCAGCAGAAATTTCATTTTATTTCATTTCGTTCTTTCTTCGTCCTCCTACCTCATAATTTTTAAACATTTTATAATATAGCAATAAGTAGACAAGCTTTTAAGATAAGTGGCAAGTTTCGCTTGGCACTTTTCTTTACACCATCAAATATCAAAGTCAGAAGACGGAATCTTGGTGGAACAGAAATTTACTAAATATTTCTTTTTTGAAAATACTGTAGTCTTTATCTAAGAACTCCTATACACGTTCTAGAATACTCACCTAAAAACAGAATCAACAAATCTTTACTTTGTGTCACTGGCATGTAAAACACTATCCTAGAGTCGAAATTTCAAAAAAGTGTCCATATCTCGAAAACTGTAGAGTTTTCTATAAGGTCAACTTGTGATATTCTGATGGGTCATAGCCTGGCCTATTTCCAGTTTCAGGATTATCCATTATTTACGGGACACCCTGTATAAAAAAAATTTAAGTAGTTTAGTGGTACTTCAAATTCTTCAGTTTATTTTCAGGTATTTTGTGTCACATTTTACCTTCGATTCTAAAAATAATGTCTGTCTGTGGAGTCTACGTAATAATACTGCTGCCTAAGGGATCACTACTTTCAGTTCCAGATTTTCTATCCAAGTTTCTTTAAAGAAATACATGTTCAGACTATACATTTACACCCCAGAATGTGAAATCGACTGAGCCAAGGTAACAATGGGGATGGGGGTAGCAGATGCCAAAAATCATTCTGAGAAATTTTGTTCCCGTACGCTCACTAAATCATAATGTTATTTTGTTAACCCCTCTTATAATCGAGTGGGAATCATGGTGGTGGTAGAAGTCTTAATAGCTTACTTTATTTATTTAGCACTATTTACCCTCCAAGTGTTTAACGGAATAAGCTCAAAATATGATCTGGTTCCAGATATCGTTTTAGCACATATGTGTACCAAATTTCAAGTGAACATCTTAAACCGTTCCAGGGAAAACGTGCTCCCGGCCAATCGACATGCGACAGATCGACAGAAATAGTTATTGCTCAAATTCATAAGTTCCACGTTCTATGGCAGTTTAGACCTATTTCAACAAGAAAAAAAACTTAATATTCTTTTATGATTACATTTGTACTCGACTAAGTGGACGTAGACGTAAATATAACTCCCCCGGTATATCCCAAGTTTAACAAGCATTGTACGGGCTAGTCATTCACATCTTTTGGTGTAAAATTGGGTGAACGCAAGAATTATATAGACGAGGTGCTCCAAGTATTTTCGTTTGCAAAATATGAGTCACGCATTTTGTCTTTTCTATTGTGTACCTTGGGGTTTAACCTTCATACTCTATACATACTCGATGCAACCCCAGCCCATGCTGATATGTTGGACAAGGTAAAAATCGCATTTTTTGACCCGAATGATTTTTTTTAAGTTCTTTTGGTTTGATGTTTTGTCATTTTTTCGTAAAGTTGGCCGTTTCCGACTTTAAACAATTTTATATTTGAGCAAACGCAAGACGGTCATTTTCAAGGTTGAATTACTGTATTAAAAAACGATTTTCTTGAGTTCGCCAAAATTTGTATACAATCTCTGAACATTCATTAACAAAATCCTGTAGAGTAAGTGCAAATTTTTTCATTCTAAAGCTTACATTTTTAAATTTTAAATAGACGTTTTTAGCCGGACGTGAGCTCTTTCAATTGTTTATAAGTCGGAAACGGACAACTTTACGAAAAAACGACAGGTGACCTCTTTTGTTTAAAATGATCAAGAAAACCTAATTCATTCGTTTCAAAAAAAGCAATTCTTGTAATTTGTTTAAACCAATTTTTCTAAACAAATTACAAAAATCGCTTATTTTGACCCGAATGCATTTTTTTAGATTGTCTTGGTTATTTTAAACAAAAAAGGCCAATTTTCGTATTTTCGTAAAGTTAACAGTTTCCAATTTATAAACAATTAAAGGAACGCACGCCCGGCTAAAAACATCTATTAAGTAATTAAAAATATTAGCTTTAAATTAAAAATAATCTGCGCTCACTTTTCAGCATTTTGTTAATGGATGTTCAAAGACTGCTTAAGGATTTTGGAGAACTGATAAAATTCATTTGTTAATCCTGTATTTCAACCTCGAAAATGACGGTTTTAGCATTTTTTGAAACATTAAATTGTTTATAAGTCAGAAACGATCAACTTTACGAAAAAATTACAGGAGATCTTTTTTGTTGTTGAAACAGTCAAGTACTCAAGAACCAACCTCTGTCTGATTCGTTTGGCGCAGAGGTTTTTTCATTAAAATTTTTAAATATTTTTCAGTGGCAAAATACCCAATAAAAAGTAAGAAGACCAAAATAACTTTTAGAAAAATCATTCGGGTCAAAGAAAGTGATTTTTACCTTGTTTAACATACCAGCATGGACTGGGGTTGTACAGAGTAACTGGACCACGACGGTCAAGGACAACATCGTTTTTTATGAAGGTTAAACCCTCAGGTGGACAATAGAAAAGACAGAATGCGTCACTCATTTTTTGCAAATGGAAATACTTTGAGCACCTGCACTAACAGTAGGAATAATGAAATACAGAAATCCAAGCTTCGAAGAACGGGCATAGAATAAACTGTGACTATAGAAAAGATAAAAATATACATTATGCTAAGAAAGGAGTAACTCCTCCAGTAACCTGACAGGTATCTGTGTCGGAAATCTTTTACAAAAATATTTTGAAAAATCCTTATTGTTAGATAATACTACTTAATTTATACTTATTTTGAAAAGTGGATAAATCTACTTACAGGTTCAAAATGTAATCTTACGATATGCTCCTCATGCACGGGATTCATCCCTTTAACCTGTTGCAAATAAATTTCATCTGTTTCTAGGAAATGAGGAAGAGTGACGTAAATCGGAACCCCCAAACATTTAGATATGTCGAATACTCCTCTTTTCATGCAAGTTTTCGGGGTGTCGCAATAACATTTCTCATCTTCGTTGTGCTCCATATCGCCTAAAGTTGCCTCGTAACGACGAACATTCACACCACTGAATACTGTATCTTGTATAAACTTCGCTTCAACATTTCTACAAGTCAAATAGTTCTTTAAATATATTTTAGAGAGAAAAAGTAAATAATGCACAGATTATTTATTAATTACAGTTTCAATTTATCTGTTCATTTATTCATGAAGGAATTAGATCATATATTATATCCATCTAAAACCAAAACAGGTGGGGCTAAGGTAGCGTAACCATCCGCACAGTACCATATTGAAATATGGTTATTATTGGTTATAGTCCTAGCTTCCACAATACGAAAATCGACGTCACAACATTACTGCAATTTTCTTTGTGAACTTAACAGAAAACATAATAAAAAAAATATCAGACCGATGGCGAAGTATTTAAGCAGTCAGAATTTTTCGATAAATTGGTAGGCGCAATGTTTTTGTAGAATTGCTTTGGAAAAGGTAATGGCTTCTCATTTCGTCAGTCAAGAAATTTCATTTGCATCATCGTTTTTTATCAACATTTATAGTGGAATATCAGTTTTCTTAAAATGCTTGAAGAATTATCGGTCGTAGAGAAAGGCGAACAATAGGTGATTTGTGTGCAATTAAAATCTCTATATTATGAGTCTTTCCAAATTAAAATTTCTCCAGCGGTGAAAAAGCTATTGGAAAAAAAACCCTGATATAGTTATTTTTTAATTATGAATGTAACTTTTTAATTTATGTTGAAGATTTTATAAAACTTTCGTAAATAAGTTGTTCCAGGGCTCCCAGATAAAAGGAGAGTAGCATAAAAATTTAACTTTAGAGGCTGAGGCTGATGTATCCAGCTATACTGCAGGGTATTGTGGTCATCCTGTGCCTTGAACAAAATTTTAGTGTTTTACGTGCAGTGGAGATACGTAGACGATATCTTTGCAATCTGGCCTCACGGTATTGAGTTACTAGATAGTTTTTTAGAACAATTAAATAATAAAGAACCTTCTATGAAATTCACTTTAGAAAAGGAAACTAGAAATGATTTACCATTTTTAGATATTTTAATTAAAAGAGTAAATGGTACAATTGAAACAAGTGTTTATAGGAAACCAACACACACCAACAGATATTTAAATTTCAACTCAAATCAGTCGGCGCACATTAAGAGGGGTGTTGTAAAATGTTTGTATGATAGGGCCAAAATCATTTCGTCTAATGATGAAATACTAAACAATGAGAAGCTGTTTATACCAGAAGTTCTTAAAAATAACCCATACCCTGGGGGTTTTATCGATAAAACCTTCATAAATATTGAAAATAACAATCAGGTAGGACAAAAACCTGAAAAAGGTTACACAGCGTTAATTCCTTATGTATGCGGATTATCCGAAAAGTTGCGCCGCATCGGTGATAGATTTGATATTAGGACGGTATTTCAAACAAACAACACTTTAAGATCTATTCTGACAAAGACGAAACCGAAGAACCACAGGCAAAATTCAAAAAACTGCATTAATAGTATTCCGTGTGAGTGCAACAAACAATACATGGGTTAGTCATCCAGACCTTTTAGTGTAAGATTGGACGAACATTAAAATTATATTAGAAAAAATGAAATACAGAGGTACAGGGTCTGGGGACACGCTTGGGAGAACGAACATAGAATAAACTGGAACTCGGCAAAAATTTTAACAAAAGAGGCAGATAGCAAAAAAGAAAAATTAAAGAATCCGCGATAATATTATTGAATGAGGATAGATGCGTGTCGAATTGTTCTGTACAACTTGTTTTACAATGTTAAAAGAAGAACTTCACAAACTTAACATTGTATGAAAACTAAGAAAACTGTTAACTATATCACAGTTCTATGTAAATAGTAAGTATCTATGGATATTGAATATAACAAATATTCTTAGATCTGTGTATTTATCATACACAGCAAAAAAGATTTTTCAAAAAAGCTTTGAAGAAGAAAAGAGATTAGATTCTCGAAACGTCGGCGAAATATTTAATTTCAAGTTTTTATACTTATTTGTGTTGTTTGTTTAAAAAAAAACCCAACCTCTAACTGATCCTTTGACGTAAAAGTCACAGGCGCAGAGGCTATTTACCAGTAACATACTGGTTAATTTTGATATTTTGTAGATTCCCCGAGCACCGCTTAAAACGAGAAAAACTACATGTGGCAAGAAGTCCCAAAGAATTGAAGAAGAAAAACTTAAGATAATGCCACAAATAACATTTAGAAAATATCTTCTTTCCTTTTCTAATTACTGATTTATTATTTTTTTAAGTAACAAATGTGAATATCATTCTTTTCAAAATTAAAAGGTCTAATTAAATAACAGGTTATCCCATAGGGGTTCTGTTTAAAGAAAAACTAATATCAAAGTGTCGAATTCTAAATCGGATTGTAAATCGGAACTGTAAATTAATACAAAAGGTTATAAGTGGGTGATACCAATAAATATTGTCATAAAGGCATAAATAAATAATTTTTTATTATTAATTGATTATTTAAGTAGATTTCATTATTTTACTTAATGAACTAACTTTTAGATGTTTTGTCCAAACTTAAAAAAAAAAAATGTAAATATCTGTGCATTTTACAAATTTGTTTCAGTAATTATTTAAAAAAAAGATGTGAAGCAGTAAAGATCAAAATTACATCATTAAATAATTGAAAAATCAGTAAAAAATCATTAGCGAAAAGAGAAATTTGGCAGTTTACAAATATTTAATAATTATTTTATTTATTAAAAGTCTCCTAATTAAATTGTAAACAATATTAAAATATACGTAAAACATCATTAGTTAGTTTTCGGAACTGCTGACATTATTTGGTTATTCGCTATAAATTAAAATATACCAAAAAATGTATTAAAGGAGCCGTTACTCTGTGGTAGTTAATCATTTTGCATAAACAACTAAGTAAAACACACCAATATGTTTTCTACCACTTTGTGGTAGAAAACATAGTAGTGTGCTTTATTTAGTTATTTGTGTTAAAATGCACCGTTTATAAGCTGGGTTGACATATTTTCCATAAGACTACATTTAAATTTTTAACTTTATGAGTTTCCTAATGACTTTGGATTTTTTACACAAAATCGTGTCATATAAAAATGTATTAAAAAAAGTTTATTTCAGATTTTTTTCATTATTTTCGTCTAACATCTCAAAGCGTTTGCAGGCAGGCTGGTTTTTGAAAATTTTGATAAAGTCGGGACCTTCAACGATTCAAGCTAGATATTCAAAAAAAGAAAATGTTTAATGAATATGGTCTGAAGATTGGATCATATGTATTTTGGCTATCAGATATTGATGTAAATTGCATCGAAATCGGAAGTTGACTATTTAGGTTCTTTACATCACATAACTGGAAATTTTATTCAACTTTGAATATAATCAATTGTCCGGTTCAGAATTTACAACAGTCTCCCTGTAGGCTGAGCTACCTGGTATACATCTCAACTCAATTTGATGAAATTTATAGAGAAATATTTTGTTGCAAAGGACAGTTTCAATTTTGAATCGAAAACAAGTGTGTTTGATGACATAGATTAAATTTTTTTGGGAAGCGATCTGATATGTCGCAGAAATGAGGCAAGTTAATTATAAATAATTGATACTTTTCTACAGTTTGTATAAATTTCAGTAAAAAGCGTTGACATGTGTACGAAATATACATTTTCTTACAAATCAATTTAATTAATAAACGAATTGGTCCGCCATCGATCTGATATTTTCTATCAAATTTTCTGTTAAAAATTGCATTATTTTTCATTATAAAATTAAAGAAACAAAACAATAATGAATTAATAACGAACTAAAAACTATTAACGTTTTATTAACGAGAAGTGCATCAAAGAAATTGTTGAATTTGTCCCCCCTATATTCAATGAACAGGATTATGCACCTTCTTAACCTAAATTAATATTCTCTGTGTCAATAAAATGATTATTTTCAATGCAATGTGTTGACATTCCTGTGTTTTTGGTGTTGTTTAAA
This sequence comes from Stenurella melanura, assembly GCA_963583905.1. NCBI lineage: Eukaryota > Metazoa > Arthropoda > Insecta > Coleoptera > Cerambycidae > Stenurella > Stenurella melanura. The sequence goes on along the minus strand of OY757314.1, from coordinate 30,117,144 downwards.
ATATATTGTTTATGTTCTTTTACCCTATTAGCTATACTTCTACCACTCTGGCCAATATATACCACGTTACAGTCCTTACATTTAATTTCATAAACCCCCGATTTGTTGATTTTACTTATTTTTTCTTTATTGTTAACCTTTCAGTGGTCGCGCGAATTTTTTTTACTTTAGTGGTCGCACACGCTATCAGACACCGGGTTAAAAAAATACGTTTAAAAGTAAAAATTCAGAAATAATTTTGAAGGGATCTCGAAGCTATACATATGTAATTAATAAATGTTAAGTATTTTCGAAATATTTATTTAAGTAAACCTTAATTTTTCAATGTACAAAAAAAATTAACAAAATACTGGCTCACCCTATAAATACTTGAATAACAGAAATAAAAATTCTCATAAAACCTTTGTTAAGGTAAACTTGTCTTCTAGAAACATAAGGGAATCTATTTTAGTACATAAAACTCTTTGGGTTCCTTCCAAAAAAAAGCATGCAGGTTATAAAAATCATAAAAGTATTTATAATTTTCTTTCCTTGTTCTTACATTTTTGGGTGGACAATGTTTGCTCCATTTCGTTTTTTTATCTCTTCCCATAAAATATGGTGCACTTCCATTCATTTCCCCACCTCCATTTTCATCAAATTCCTGTTCTGTGTCGCTATCTTCTGATCTTTCATAAATGTTGTCTTCCTCCCCGTTTCTTCTTCGTCATCATTCTTCTCTACTGGGTACTTCTTCGAACAGCCTCAATATCCTTTCTTGCTCTTTGTTAGAGTCAATATTTATATAAAGTTAGGGAAATAGAAGGTAAATACTTACCGAAATATATATTTTTCAATGAATAACCCAAAACAAATGACAAAAATTTTATCTCACTAGTGGTCGCACCCGGTCTAAGACACCGTGTGTGCGATTACAGCAGTTATATAGACACATGGCATAATAATAACTACAGAAATGTATAGACGAGAAACTTTATGAAAGGTACACCAACGGAAACGGATGGGTTTATTCGATTATTTGAAATATCACAAATTAACCGTTGCGCCGGTCTCCTACACCGTGCGCGACCACTGAAAGGTTAACTAAAATACTTCCTAAATTTGTTTTGTTTACACTTATTGTGGAGATGCCTAACTTATTTCATTTTCTACAGATTTTATCACTAAACCTAGGAACATAATTAATAAAATTGTACTTTGTTGTTTTTAGAACAACCGCCCTCATAGCTTTAGTATTCATCTGCAATGCTCTTAAGAAGGGCCTAACAAACCGAAACATATGTAGAGTGTATAAAAATACAGTTTTTATTTGAAACATCAAAAAGCATTGTTTTCCCTTTTCTAATAAAAAAAATAAAAAAAATAATAGAAGGGCATAAGCTGATTACAATTACTGAAGAACATGGGTTCATGTCCATGCTTGTAGCAAATATCACGTTATTAATATGCTAATATTCATATTTTTATTATTATTTGTCTAAAATTCTAACCTGCACAAATCTGCTGAAAAAGACCAAATTCCCTCCTCTGGAGTTAAGAAAGGCGGGAAAATCCATCCGTCTGTGCCTTTGTAATAATTGCATTGGTTTTCTCCCCAAAGGGTTAATTGCTGTTTACCTTCTACCTCCAGAACCCTTCCTACATCCTTTGAATTAGAGATGCCTCGTGAAACTTTGCACCTCTTACCCAGTGTAGCATTCCTCTGAATACAAAAATAAGTAACACATAATTATTAATATTTAAGAATGTTCAGGTTGTTACTGACAGAGAAGTCATGATTTCCGGAGTAGGATATATAAATAAATCAAAACCAAAACCCTTGAACGATGCACCTGAATAATAACACTTGAGCACGTTTGTCCAACTACATTGACATCATCGGGAAATGATGAATCATTCCCCGATGATGCCAATATGATCGGCGAACCGCGGGTCGATGGTAGTATTCGAGAGTATTGCTCAAGCGTTTTGGTGTTTGAGAAAGCTACATCACGGGCAATTTCACACCGATGCTTGTATCTTCCTGTTCTAATATAAACTTTTGTTACATACAATGTAACCTAAAGAAACACACAAAATTCATATCTTTCGTATGTGTCATTTTTCAAGAAAATCTTCGAACAGATTGATTAGAGTTTTGTAAATGCTACATTTTGTCACTATACTAAAATTTATGACGTCATTGATTTTTGACTTATGATGCCATCATACATTTTTTTAAATGAAAACAGACATTTTTGTTTACTGTTTTTAGTGGTATATTCCTTTAGATTTCTGGCGATATAAAAAAAATGATATTACCTGATCCATTCTTTTGGAAAAATGACATTTTAAGTTAAAATAGCTTACCTTTCGCAAATTCACGAGAAATGGTCCACTTTCTTATGGACTGATAAATCTTATTGCCTACATTTTTGTTTTATCTAGCATGAACACATTTGACATAAAAACAAAACAAAGAAAATAATAAAAAAACAGTCACCTTAACAACAGAGAGATACAGGCCTTTTGTGTAAAGTATCGATAACTTTTTATTCCTGGCACGTGTGGAACTTCAGCTTTGTGACACTTTTGAGACAGTATAAAATTAGTGAATGCAATGTCACGTTTAAGTGAAAGAGAACGCGTAGAACTTTTGATGATGGTTGGATATGGTGATAGGCTGAGAACTCATCAGGAAGCATGGGATGTTTTCAATTCCAAGTATCCCGAAAAGCAAATTTCTAGATTCACTGTAAGTAGATTGGTAGCTGACCTCCCTCGATCTGGTCGCCCTAGCACAAGCAACAAAACCAAATTAAATATTCTTCTAGAAAGTGAAAAAGCCACCATCTTTCGACAGGGCAGCTGGCTTTAAATCATAACGTGAGTCAAACTTCTGCTGTACGTCTATTAAAAAAAGAAAAATACCATCCATGCAAAGTGCAATTAATCCACGAATTGAATCCAGATCGGCGCTTACAGTTTTGTGAACAGTTGATGACCTTGTGCGATAAAAACCCTAGTTTTTTAAAGAATATTGTTTTTTCTGATGAAGCTACATTTTCTTTAAAGGGGACTGTACATCGGCATAACTGTAGGTATTGGTCACGCGAAAATCCTTATTGGACTCAAAAAGCCCATACACAGCGACGAGACATAATAAACGTGTGGGCAGGTATGATGGATGATCGTTTATTGGGACCTTTTTTATAAGAAAATCTTGCGGCCGCAAGATGTTTACAGTTTTTGCGAGTTGAGTTGCTAAGGCTGGCATTAGCAGTTATGTTTCCTAACAATGAAGATGAAGATATTCCTGCTGAAAACGTCTGGTTTCAGCAAGACGGGGCCCCACCACATTTTGGGATCGGAGTGCTTCAGTTTTTAGATGACACATTTACTGGAAGGTGGATGGGTGGTCGAGGTCCAATTGAATGGCCCCCGCGTTCACCGGACTTAACCCCCTTAGACTTTTTCTTTGGGGTTACTTAAAGTCAAGGGTGTATTTTAACAGACCGGATACCATATAAGTATTAAAGACAGATTTGGCTTGGAGATGAGACTAATTGCCCATGAGACGATTCAGAAGAGCGTGCAAAGTGTCTACATCCGTCTTGGTCAATGCCAAATGGTTGGAGGGTCGCAGTTTAAGAAATGGAGATGATTTTTTTCTCACAAATGCTTAGGTAAGGTATTGATAATATTTTTTACAAAAGAATGGCTTAGGTAATATCATGTTACCACCAAAAACAGTAAACAAAAATGTCTATTTCCATTAAAAAAAATATATGATGACGTCATAACTGATAAACCAATGACGTCATTTTTGGTATAGTGACAAAATGTAGCATTTACAAAAATAAAATCGACCTCTTCGAGGATTTTTTTGACAAATGACACATACCGTTTCTTTAGGTTCACACTGTATAATACAATCAGTAGGAATTCTTGCCCTATAAAAGGTGGGGTAGAAATGATTTTGCTATACTGTGATATCAAAAATTATTTTCCCGTTTTTCTAAGGAATATTTTCTGTTTATTTGCAAATTTGTAGAATTTTTTCCACCTAAAACTTGTAAATTGACCACTGTGGGCGGAAATTTGGTTTTTCTACCAGCTTAATTAACCCAGTACAATGGACGTTTTCTTAATGTATTCAGCAAATCTTGGTGTTCTATTAATCGTGCCATTTTATTCTCCACTTTTTTTAAATGTTTACTTTGAGTTTACAAAATTATTATAGTTATGTAATAAATTGCTAAAAATAATAAAAAGCAATAACAAAAAATTAGTGATGGGTTGCTAAGCAGTCTGCTACTTTTTAACTGTAATTTGATTCGTAGTAGTAGCAAATGCCGCGAGTTCTGATAGTCAATTCAAATCAGCCGATATGACATGCCATTAAATCAAATATATTATTGTAATATGACCCACCTATATTTATCTAATTTACGACGTCCTATGTGTTCACCGCCAAAACAGCAATAGAATTATTTATATTTCATTTAAAACTAGTGACCAATCCTCAAGCTCTGAATAATTACAAACACCTAATATATGATAATATTTAATCATGTAACATTTTCCGCAATTATTATTAATAAAGTTTATAATGAAAAAAAGAAAGAAAAAAAAAACAGCACTGTGTTGGGATCGAACCGTCGATCTCTTAATTTGTAAGTCGACCTTTAGCGCACTGAACCACTGACTACTTATGACGTACTTTTACATATGTTAATATTATAGAGACTTTGAATTTTGTTTATTCTCTACACAATAATTTGTATAAAAAACTGTAGGTATATAAAAAAAGGTGCAAGTGTGATATATCGTTGAAATCGGAATTTTAACTGCTTTCCAATGGTTAGATTACAAATTGTAAGTAATAATAAAATAAACAAGTTGTTGTGCCAAAATGGCACTAAACGTAATCCGATCTCAACCAAAACCTTTTCAGATCTTCTAAAGCACTAAAGAAACCCTCATGCAAAGTTTTATCCAAATCCGTACAGTAGTTTCGCCGCTATCGTGCTAACACACACACACACATACACACATACACACACACACACATACACACACACAGCATTTTTCAAAAACCACTTTTTTGGATTCCTGGGACCTCAAAACGTAAAGATTTGATGTTATCTCAATTTTCGATTTTGGACCAATTTTAGTAACCTCCCACAATTTTATTGTGGGGAGGTTAAAATGGGAAGTTACGATTTTTTCGTAAACTGTAACTTGTTACATATTAGATTCTCAGCAAAACATATATAAAAAAAATGGAGAGATATTTTCCTCAATAACTTTCTCATTTTTGACGTTGGATCAAGCATTGAGGAATTATTTTGAAATAAACTATTTTTTTTACACATTTCGTTCGAGGTGGCCGATCGCGCCTCACCCCTCCAAGGTTGACAACTTGGATTTTCGATCAGAGCCCATACCTAAACAACAGATTTCAAAATGATTTCTATAGCACCCTTTGTAAGGCAAAATCCTTTTAACATTGGAGACCGTCAACATGGAAGTATCAATGTCAGATAATGTAATACTGAGCGAGAGACTGTTACTATGTGGGAAGCGATAATGCGGTGTTGTCGGTCAGCGCCAAAGAGGTTTTAATAGACGTCAGCGCCGATATTGTACCATCTGCGTCTGTTCAACAAAAGGCGGTACGGAGAGAGCCTTAGTGCTGCTGCTGCGAACGAAGGAAGAAGCGTGCTATCGTTTATCTCACTATTTGTTCCTTGCCCTTGTGTTCATCATCAGCCATACTGTTGGCGCATAGGTAATGTTTCTCGCTTACGGTTCAAACTCTTATACCTGCTGAATTTCCTTTCTTTAATTGTGTGACGATTAATATATGTTTTTACAAATTATTTTCTATGATTTCTTTAGGTTAGGTTAGTGGTTTTTATTCTGATTAAAATAAATTCATTCCTTCGTGTGATTTCATTAGGTTAGCTTAGTAGGTTTTTATTCTGATATCTAATTGTTAATAATAATTATTAGCGCGAGTCGAGATCAGATGACGTAATACTGAGTAAGTGAAACATATTCGTTATAGGATTTTGCAAACAGCGGAAAGAAACACGGTCTATGAGAACTAAAAGAAAACTGCATGTAAAAATATTAATGAAATCTTTGCATTCTTTCGATAACCTGACTTCTGGTTATGCTAACAAGTAAATATTTTTATTTGCCATTCTCATAATAACACTAACATCCGATGAGTCCAGAATAAGGACGAAAAACGTTTCAAAAGCTAAACATTTCCAAGAAACTGAATGAGATTTTATGAAAATGTAATTCATTAGAATGAAAAAAAATTTAAAGACAAGGTAGGTAAATAAATTAATTTCAGGCCTTTGTTCTCATTTCTAACTGAATTTATATATCGTTGGGGATCATGTAGATACTAGTTTAATCTGCCTAGTCGTAGGGGATTATGTTGGATGTTAGTGTTATTATGAGAATGGCAAATAAAAATTTTTACTTCTTAGCATAACCAGAAATCAAGTTATCGAGAGAATGCAAAGATTTCATTTATATTTTTACATACAGTTTTTTATTGGTTCCCATAGGTAGTGTTCCTATCCGCTGTTTGCAAAATCCTATAAAGAATATGTTTCATTACTATAAGCAAACAAATAATAAATAATTCACTTTTAAACTGAGCAAGTGTGCACAGTATGAGTATGCGCGGAGAACATGAAGTTATAATGCGGTTGTGGTCAACGTCAATCGTAGTCGCCATGGGTTCACAAACTTTGACAAATAGCGAATAGTTATTTTTGTAACAAGTACCTAAAATCCCGTTTTTTTGAATAAATTTATATTTAATGTATGGTGTTATCATTTTCAATATCCTGATGGTTGCAAGGATTGCAAAATCTGTGAATTTTTGTTCCTATTGACTGAATTAATATACCACAGACATTTATTTTCATAAAAATCTTTGAAATAAGCAGTATCGTCTTATTCCAAAATAACTTAATATTTTTTATATATTTTGTATAGTCTTTAAAGAAATTACATTATAATATTAACGAAATAGCTTCTTACCGGTCCTAGGAGGGAAAAGAGAAACACATTCTTGTTCCTTTCAGTTGATTTTAAGTCCGGGATTTGGGACTTAAGCTGCGTACAAACGGCTTTCGCTGGAAACTCAGTGGCTCTGCAGTCAATTTCAACCCCATCAAAGAGTATGTCTTTTACTTTTCCCGTTAGATATATCGATTTAATGTTTGGAAATATATAAGGGAAGGCTTGATTTATAATTGATAACAGTGCAGGGGATTCCTTTGTGATCTTATTCACCATACCCTACAAATTAATATTTGAATATTAGTTACCCGAATAAAACAATAAATATGAGTTTTATTCTACTGCTATTCAATTTTAACTTTAGTAGAAATCCTCAATCGCGGAAAATTCAATAAAATATTTGCTGAACTCTGTAGAAGTGATAGTCTAAAAATTTTCCATCATGTTTAACCGCCTGGTACTTTTTTCTTAGTTAAGAGGGAACAACACGTACGGCTAGTGGGGAGGGGGATAAAGCACCAAATCAGGAGATATCTCTCTTATAATCCAGTTTTATCCAAAAACAGTCTTCAACAATCCTGTAGTATTTATTTATGTACAACTTTCACATATTTTCAGTTCAATAACATCACCCAATTTACAAAAAACAGCTTATTGTTAATCATTAAAATTATGATTAACAATAAGCTGTTTTCTGCAAATTGGGTGATGTTATTTAACTGAAAATATGCGTAAGTTGTACATAAATAAATACTATAGGATTGTTGAAGAGTATTTTTGGATAAAATTTGATTATAAGGGAGATATCTCCTAATTTGGTGCTTTCTCCCCCTCCCCACTAGCCTTACGTGTTGTTCCCTCTTAATAAAAGAAGAGTGAAATATGGGCAAGGCAAATTAGGTTTTGAATCGGACGTCATTATCCTAAAACTAATTTTGTTAGGTGGGATATAGTCCTTTTTGGAAAATATTTTTTTTTAAACTGAATATGTTATTTTAAATTTGAAGACTTTGTTCGAAATACAATTTTAAAAACACTGTCAGTAACCAAAATACCTACTTTTTCTGAAATGTGTGGCTGTTTAATAATTCTTAATATGCACCTCTATGGTAAATTTGCATATAACTATTATTTCAGCAAAATTCGTGCATTTTGTATTTAATATTTGAATTAATGCCATTCCGCAGCTTAGCTCCGCATTATTTACTGTAATCAGTGGCACTAATTAAATGTTTATCATTTATCTGGACCCCATTTTCACAAATCCCACACTATCCATCCATAGTCTATAGTAACAAAAATGAATATATTCAGGAGCCATAATTATTAATAAACAAAATTGTGGATATTAAGCACTTTCATTGAGTGTATACTATGTAGGTAAATCAAGGTCATTCGATACTCGGACTAGTAGCTACATGTTTTATACATAACAAACAACGTTTCCTGACAAAATCAGCTTTAGGGTAATTAATTCCAATTTCGGACTCATTTTAACCTATTTTGCTTGACCAATAGTGCTTTTTGGTAAATAATGACTTAATCAATTTCAGAAGGAGTAAATTGTACATAGCAGTAGCACATAATTAATTTTGGTAGCTAACCAAGAATTTCTATGATTGAAATCTAATCAACATTATTTACTAAAATTTAAAAACCATTTAAAAGCCAGAACTGCAATTTATTAAAGTCAAGAGATGGATTCTTTCACCTGTTAAAATGGTTAGAGCCATTTTATTTACTTACTACTAATAATAGGTTTAGTATTGTGACATAGTCATCTTCTTTTAACGCACCAGACTTTCCTTGATTAAATTTGAATATATCATAAGGGCTATAGGTCAAACTATCTTCGGCTTCATTATCAACCACATCAATTTTTTCTTTGAATTCACTGAAAACAATAGTAGGTAACTTAAGAACATGTATATTACTCGTCTAATAAATTTAGCAAAATATTCCGTACAGTACTCTGAGTAAACGGTCATGGTGGAGAGAACTAAAAATTCAACGTCTATAGTAACTTGTTTACTTTTTGATGTTACTTGATGACAAACAAACTTATTCATACCTAAACTGATTATTGGAATACGTATAGTAGATTACATATCTACTGCACCAAAAAACTATTCACTTTAATGACTTTATAGAAAGTTTTAATCTAAAACAAATTATTGATACTCCTACTAGAATCACAAAAAATTATAGCACTTTAATCGATGTTATATTATTACCTACAGATACAGAAATTTATGCAAGTGGCACTAAGGAGGCAAACAATATTTCTGATCATTCTATAGTCATTTGTTGTTTAGATAACAACGTACGTAAAGATTGTCACCAAAATTTTAAAATTAGAAACTTAAGACGTATAGACAGAAATATTTTAAATGATTTTTTAGTAAATACACCGTTTGAAAACATAATTTATTTGAATAATGTAAGTGATAAAGTTAAATACATTGGGCCTACAGATCTGGATAAAACTACGGTACTAACACTTTTAGATTTCTCGTAAGCCTTTGATACAATTAGCCACATTCGTCCTATTTCTATATTAAGGTCTTGATAGCCACGTCGATAATCAGCGCTGTTTTTTCCTCGTTGTTTTCTATCAGGATGTCCGGTTGAAAAATAAATTATTATTATTATTATTATTACTATATATTTAATGCAGATACGAAACCTCAAAGCTTCGCTACTTACGTATAGATGGGACAGCGGAGCATGCTCAATTTTTGTAGAAAATGTTAAATTATGTTATTTATAGTTGCCAGACTTTCTCTTATCGAAAATATTTTAGGATGTAACGGTTTATAGTAGGTATGTAATAGCGAATTCGTCAATGCTCCACAAATATATAAGATATTATTCCAATCTTGACACAAGCAAAATAGAGTAATTTTTTAAAATTTATTACTGTACCAAATAAATATTTATTTACCAAAAACAATACTTCTCTACTGTTACTGTGTACAAAAATTTTAGGTATGGTTCTGTAGGATATCACTCACGAGACAGAGATTTGTGGTCAGTTTTTATGGCTCTTTTTATGCGCACTAAATATGTGTAGTCAACTATAACTAAAGAATCTGTAGAATTATTTACACTAAACATTCTTCTCTACTTTACATATTCCATATTTATCATTTCTTTCTTTATTTTGGGTGATCGTCAGGTTAATTTTTGCACTGATTTTCTTTCTTGATAAGAGTCATTTACATTAACCTACTTCGGTTCTTAATTCATGATGTTTTCAGAGTTATAATACATATTTCCTATTGTAAATTTTCCTTTCTTTCTTGGCAATATCGTCAACCACCTACCAAATATTATTTTTCTCTTTCAAACAGTTTTTTTTAGAGATGACACCAACAGACAGATAGATGGACGAACAGGCCAGATAGACGAACTGACAGAATTGAAACACTTTCATTCAAAACTGTCCCAAAACAAAGTATGCTTTTATAAGTGCTCGGGAACTTACGGGCACTTTTTAAAACTGGTACTTAGTGCTTCTTCGAGCACTTCATCGAGAAGCTTAGCACTTTATAATCTTAAAAGGTGCTGGCAAGCAGTTTAAGCACTTGAAGTACTTGCAATCGATGTATATAGGGAAGTATTATTTTTACCTAAAAGTTTCTTGTTACGGCACAGAATTAGATGCTTGTTATTGCCATTGGCCTCAGATTTTCAGGGCTTTGAAGTGAAGTTTATAATAAAAATATTCCTAATGGATATTAGAAACAATGAAAACGTCGGTAGACACTCAATACAATCAGTCATCGATCTTCTACAGGTACCCATCTTACTCAGTTTGAAATATTAGAACAGGAAGAAAACACATTCTCTCTATAATATGTAAAAGACTAATATTTGCCACTGTTTTCGCTTATGGCACCCATGTAATAATAAAGTAGAATAAACTTTTATAAACTACAAAGAAGAAGTGGGTTTAAATTATTTTCAATCAGTGAGAATGCTGAACTTTGAAGTATCTACAATTTCGACGACAGGATACAGTTCTAGCGCGGTGTTTATAGATTTCCAATAAACAATTAATTTTAAAATAGGTTACTGAGAAACAACAGCTGAGTAGAAAACTAACAAATTAGAGGTAAAATGGTAGTCGTAACTTAATCACGATTAAGTTCAAACAACCAGATATTTCACCCCGTTGGTATAAGGGACCGTCCATGTATGATGTCACGCTTTAAGGGGGGAGGGGGCTCTGAAAGTTGTGACACTTTCTGACAGGGGAGGGGGGCTCAAGCAACTGAGATGTGACAATAAAAGAAAATAATTTTATGCATAATATTTTGATTATTTATTTATTATCAGCATCTTTGATATTATTAATTTACGTAAAAGTGAGTTTGACGTGATAGACAGGGGGTGAGTAAGGGATCGGGCGAAAGTGAAAAAGTGTGATAAGGGGGGGAGATCAAAAATTGGCAAAAGAAGCCTGATACTATTTATGAACAGCCCCGAACGGGCAATTTTGCTAACAATTATATAAAATCTAAACACCCTCTTATAATTCAGTAGCCACAGTAGTGACAGATTTGATTAAACTTCTAAAATAACATAAAATTTATTTTAAAGTCACAGATTAATTATTTAGAAACGACTTGCTACTAACATTCTATCTTTTTCATTGTGTTAATATAAAAATCGTTACAATAGTATTGCAGGTATTGCTCTACTTGAAATTCATAACCGGCCATAGAAACGAGATCAAGACACTAAATAAGGAGTAACAACTTACCCTTTTCTTATGTGTTATTTTTCGACCACGAGCAACAAAGTTATAGCATATATTAAACACATAACAATTAAACAGTTTCTTAGCTAAATAATATAGTATTTGAAATAGAAATTGAGTATTGTATAATTATTTACAGTTTGTAATTATTGCCTATTATCGCAAATATTCACAATATTCCACTTCCAAGGAAATAATGTTATTCTTTTTGCATATATATTTTATCCAAACTAACGTATTCTTTTTTTTAATTAAAAGTTTCAAAGTTAATAACTTGTCATATAATTACTTTAAATAAAGAGTTATACCTGAGGTAGAAATTTGGCTAATTATATAAAAATAATTAAGAATTGAGAAGTAATAACATGCATTTAATATTAATGTCATACTATTTCCAGTAAGAAATGTAAATTATACACTGGATATTTTTAATATGCTGTATTTTTATTAAAACATGCAATTTTTAAGTTACGTGATATATTGAAAATGAAATTTAAAATCCGGTCTGTGAGTGAAGCGTTGTTGATTTATTTCTTATTTATTAGTAACATCACGCTTGAATAACATTCATATCTTTTCCATTGATTTAATTTTCAGACACTGTTAAGTTTTTCCGAATCACAGAGAATTTGTATGGATAATAACACAGACATACAGAAAAATATTTTTCTTTCAGATGTTATTCCCATTTATTTTGAACCGCTGAATACGGGATGGAATTCCAAGTGGCGAAGTTTCGCGTTATTTCTTTGATTGCGAAAAACGTCATCATATTTAGGTACCTAGCTTAGATACAAAGAATATTTTTTACAGCTTACAAGCGAACAAAATTCCCACTCCCATAACAGAAAATATTAGTTTTACCTAAGCAAATATCTCAATAGTGAATATTTAATGTATGTATTGTACACCTTCTATAGTTTGGTAAAATACGAGTTCTTAGAGCAGCTCGAATGTCTCATTAGACCAGAACTCGCTTTAATCATTCAATCTGGAGTATATACTCTTGCTTTTGCTCACACTCAAAGATACGCATCAGCAGTATAACCTTGATTTTATTCAGATCATGTCATGTGACGGAAGGTATAGGTAATTCAAAATTGGTTACAATAGATTAAAAAAATCAAATTTTAACTTACTCATAACAATACGGACCGATCTCCTTTAGTTCTGGTATTTTTCCATTTTGCACCTCGACAGGATTTGATATATTGAAGAAAAATATTCGAACATCCAAAGGAAAGGGTAACTTCACATATAGATCTCTCATTTCGTTCCTCTTCCTCAGAGCTTTTTGCTGCAACAGACGTCAATACAGTTGAAGAATATTATTATATATGAGCATAGGAGCTAGCACACAAATACCCCGACACATTTGTATCAGCTACAGGTATGATTATGATTAATTAATTCTTTGCCTTGTTCATGGCAGACCGCAAAAGTAATATGAAAAAATCAACTTGATACTTATTAGTTATGGCTTAATAGTAAACATCTTGAAGGTTCAAAATTTCATATTTTTAATAGTAATAATAATAACAATAAAGGATTTATTGCCGAACAGAATCGTCCAGTTACAGGGCAATTTTACAAAAAATATTACACACATGCAAAGAATACCATATAAAGTGAAAAAGATGAAAGTATAAAATAACTATTTAATTTACACTAGTTTAATATTACGAATATGGACTTAAATGTAGGTTACAATTTATTTCGATTTCTTAGTCCTGGAGTAATTATTTAAGTAAGGACTAAACATGCTACAATGGTCACCAATAGAGTTATGTATTTCCGTCATGACATAAATGGGTTATTTAGCAAGAATATTTGTTCTTTTTGATGGAAGTGCAAGAGTAAAAGTTTGACGCGAGCCTAAGCATGGAATTGTAAAATTAATTTGAGAAAGGCAGCTTGCAACTAAACGAGATAATTCTTCTGTTTTCTAATGCATACAAGTTAAAAGATATTAATGTTAAATAATATGGATATCTCTATTCAGTTTATTGGTGATCTAAATGTTTAACAAATTTCCGTTGAACAGATTGTAATGATTGTGAATATTTCTCATAAATAGGATTCCATATTGCTGAACTATACTCCAATCTCGAACACTCAAAACACAAATTATAATATTATTAGTAAAATTTTCCAAATTTCTTATAACAAAACCGAGTGTGTGCAGCGCATATTTAGTGATTAAATGAATTCCAATCTGAAGTCGAACAGTATACCCGAACCAAATCTTTAATACTCTCATAATGAGTTAAAAGATGTTGTTGAAACTGTATTAATATTCAATCGGATTTACATTTCCTGAATAAGTCTAACTTGTAATTACGAAGAGATAATTAGTCAAAAAACCAATGGGCTCGTTCGGCATTTTTTTTATTTCATAAATCGAAAGTGCAAGTATAAAATAATGGTTCTGCAAAAAATCGAATCTTATTCGCACGTTTAGTATCTTAAAAACTATTACACATCTCCACCTCGCGAAAATGGGGCGTGGCAAGGCACTATGTCACTATACTCATAGACTCGGCGATCTCAATAGACTTGATGCACCTTTGTTGTTATAATTATAAGTGTTTTGAAGTATTTTTTGTATTGGTTACTTCTTGACAGTAAGGGAGTACATTTTTGTGAAATGTCAAAAAATTGCAATTTTCTCTCGCTCGTGTTGGGACGAATTTTCGATTTTGACCCTGCAATTTACGATTAGGATTCACCGCCAACCTTCTTCTTTCCGTAGAGACATAGAACGAACTTCCACTCGACGTATTTACTTAGTTACCAGCGTTTGAAAATTCCATGTTTTTCGACCTTTCAGGTTAAATTTGAAAGGTCCTAGAAAGCCACTTATCTTACGTCACTTGCGTATAGTGACGTCACAAATGAGCGCTCGGTTTTTGCAATTATTACTAATTTCAACTCCTTATATTTCGAGAACGGAAAAACTTATATTACGAAATTTTAAGTGCAAGATGAGAGTATCGAGTACTATATGAAAAAGTATAAAAACCATATAAAAGGAATATCCTGGAACAAGCCCATTTGATACTTGTTTGCTTTGTTCAGTGACATAGCTTAGAGGATCAAAATTTCTGCTCTGGACATCAATAGAAAATAATTTATTAACTTCATACAAATACTTGCACCAACTATAAAAAATAATTAGTGAAGTTTCCACTAATAATAAAAATTCTTATATTTCATTCCCTATCATCCTCTAAGAAACAGGATTAATAATGTCTCTAGCTAATACTAATACGCCATGTAATTAACAAGCTAATGAAAACTAAGCACATCGTTATTTTTCTAATTTTAAAATATACTTATGATTTGTTTTGCTTGCTAAACATACAGAGCAAGTAAAAAACTACCTACCATCACCATGTAGTTCAATAGTTTTTAATGTATATAATACATATTTATATTAATCAGTTCTGCAATTATTGAAACCACAACATCTAAGGAATTTACTTAACTACTTCATTCAATATCGTCTCATATTGTTAGCTTTTCTATCGGATAAGAAAGACGATAATATTATTTAAGGGGAAAAAAAATAACCTCACATATGCTAACTATATTTAACCATTTAATTTATTTTTTTTAAATTGTTCTAAAAGAGATTGTGTATGAACAAATAAATGACGTTAATACTAGTTTCATTTTGCTTATAACGAAGTCTAGATTTCGTCTGTCACAATACAATTGCAGCTTTATTAGGTCTAACCTACGTCATATTTTATAACTTATGGTTATAGAAGAATTATTGTTTAATTCTAGGACTGTAAAACAGAAATTAAGCGCCAGTTGTTGCTAAAACTGCATTATTATGGTTTTGACATAACAAACATCTATTTCTTTCATGTATGTTTTAATAATTGTTGTGAAGAATTGAATTGACATCTCTCACATAGTCAATATAACAATGGGTGTGTGGCAAGGTCATGTACCTTTACTATTTTACTATAAAACTGACAAAACTACAGTGGATATCAATGAATGTCTCCAGCAGTTTTTCATCATTAGTACGCAGATGATATTCAATTACGTTATTTGCGCCATAAAGATAGTATTAAATACAAATCGTCGAGAAAGTAGTGAATGAAATGAATTTATATCATGACGAAGAAATGAGTAAGACTATTGAACACCGGTAGTGGGTATTTCAAATAATTAAAATGACTCTTGTGGAAGTACACCACAACATTCGCAGACCGGTTTCCTGTTCTTACCTTCATGAGTGCAAAGTATGTGCGACATGTGCGTGTAGCGACAGCATGTAGAATTTCGATTTAAAATATGTTCGTAGTCGAGCAGCAGTGATTTATAAAAGATATTGGCTTCATCTGCTGGTAACTCGTACGATTTATATGGATTTCTAACTGACTATGCTCTGATATTGCGTAAGGTAAATTTCACTCAATTTTTTGTCGAATAGAACTAGGAAGTTTGAAACTAGATCGACAAACAGCTGCTCACAGTTGCCAATGCAGGGCTCCTTAATTTAATATAATACCTTTCTCCGACATACATTTGCTTTACTGCGAATATTTGCTATACTCCAGAACGCCAGTAGTACCAAGGAGTAGTTAATGTATAGAGGATTTTAGACGACTATTGTTCATTTGAAAATTAGATTTCAACATCTTAAACAGGAGTATAAACAGCACGTAAAATAGGTGCACTATTGACGGAACGAAACGTATAAGTTGTAGATTTTAAATTGATAATTTGTAGAAAGCTAACCCCAGTTAATGTATTACTAAATAAAAGATTCTTTGAAATAAAAGTATATATCGGTACGCAAAATGATTTACAAAATTCATATTTGCAAATAATGAAGATTAAAGGAATTTTTTTCAAATATTTTTTTAGCGATTTCCAGCGAGAACTGTTCGATAACTTTATATGTTGATATTTTCAATGTTATTAATTTTTAAAAATTGAAAAATCGTCAATTTCTTGTTTCTTGAGTCTCCAAAAGTGTAATAAGAAACGTTTTTTTACAATAAGCTATTTTTCATGACATCTTGCATATGAACTTGAAATTTAATTGACGATTTTTAATTTTATACCTCACAGCGACCACTTTTCTTCGACGGTTTTTGAACAATTCATTCCGAGGAAAAATTGTCATACTGATTTCAGCGTGTAGGTAATTGATTGCTGAAACATTTTGTCAAGATATATACTGCCCTGCTAAGCAAGACGGTCGTAACTGACATTTTCATAGAAATTAAGTTATTGCCATTTGTCTCATCTATAATCACTCGAGCAACTTCTGGTATAGTTTTACAGTCGTATCTTCATAATGAACGATACAAATTCAATTTAAAATTTGTCATATCTACAAAGCATACTGATTTTACTAAGCGAAACTGTCCTAACTGATATTACCAGCACAATTGTCGCATCTACCAGAGTCACCGTAGTAGATACGACAATGTATTAAGCCAGTGGCGGCTCGTCAGGGGAGGCAGGGGAGGCTGAGCCTCCCCTTGGAAGAACCATCATATCTTCAAAAGTAATATCTTAAGAAATTTCTATTAGGTATATCTCAATTTTCAATATTTTTTATTGTTTATTATTCATTAATTAATTTTTAGTTTATATATAACATTTTTGCATTTCCTTTCCACAAACATACCTATAACGTTACAGTCCGGATAGTCTTTGTATGCATATTTCCCGGTCGGCCGGTCTTTTACTGAATGAACACTGCGGTTCGCTGGAGGCTAATACGAAATAGCTTCCAACTTTACCGCATTTACTTATAACATGAATGACCTTGAATTTCTTTGCGCTGTGTAAAATAGCAACACTTGGAATAGCCAAGTATGAGGCTAGCCTCAGATCTCAGTTCTTTATATAGCGCATGTGCACAGGTCATTCAAGAGTCAGGTGATTCACAAAGAAAACGAACTGACGTCTGACAGTTGCGTTTAGCCGGTTTAGAACAACTTGACGTATAAATACATAAAACATTTGATAGGCGGGCTAGAAATAATGTTGTCCAGACATGGTGGATTATTTGTTATCAAATGGATTTACTACTCTTATTTATGACGAAAAGGTAAGAATTAAAAGAAATGCCAGGCCTACACCAGCAATGCTTTCGTTAGTTTTTAAAAGTGGTAAACAAAACAGAGGGTTTTGTGATAACAATTATAAAAAAGTCGAGTGGTTAACGGCATCAACAGTTAGAAACAAATTATATTGTTGGAGATGTTTATTATTTACTAATGATCAATCCTCAATTTGGGGCAGGGCCGGGTTTAATAATTTGCAAAATTTGTCGCGAGGTTTAGAAAGGCACGAACAATCCCAGGAGCACATTTCATCTTGCATTCAATTCGAATTCGAATTTCGTAAACAAAATATTGTAAATTTCTTGGATTCTGCACATAAAAGACAAATAGAAAATGTTAACGAAAAGGTCCGTGAGAATAGGGAAATATTAAAGAGGTTAATAGAGGCCGTTATATAGTTATCTTCACAAGAAAATTCTTTCCGAGGACATGACGAAAAACGAGAATCGTGCAATAAAGGAAATTTCAAAGAGCTTGTAGATTTTTTAAAAACTTATGACTCAAAATTAGAGAACTTTTTGAATAACGCCACTATTTTTTGAGACAATTCCGGTAAGCTTCTGTAGGATGATCATATTCAGCACTTAAATGCATAAAAACATTTTTACTAGAAACAAAATGAGTCAAGACCGCCTTTCAAATGTATCGCTCATTTCA
Source organism: Stenurella melanura (assembly GCA_963583905.1). Classification (NCBI taxonomy): domain Eukaryota; kingdom Metazoa; phylum Arthropoda; class Insecta; order Coleoptera; family Cerambycidae; genus Stenurella; species Stenurella melanura. The sequence goes on along the minus strand of OY757314.1, from coordinate 30,098,589 downwards.
ATAGAAAAACGTTTTTTGTCAGAATTGAGGAAACGCGATTCATTTTATGATGAAATAATCAACCATTTTGCTAGTTCCAAAAATCGCAGGTTACCACTCATTTATAAAAATATTCAGGCTTTAAAGCAGAGATAATTATAGGTAGTTGTTATTTTAGAAAAAATATTTATTTGTGTTATTTATTTTTTAGGAAATATTTTTTATAATTCTCCATAATATAGAGTTCCGCGGTTATATTTTTTTTATATAACTTCTTTCTCAAAACTATTTTAATTTCTATTAAAACTTATAATTTTACACGCCTGGCAGTGATAATGAATACAATTTTTTGTTTGTAGAAAAACACTTTAATTTTTTTACCAAAACTGTTCTTATATTTATTAAAAGTTATATAATTTAATTACAAGTGGGATAGTAGGGCTCCTTTTGATACCGATACTCGAGTCGTAGGAACGAGAATTTCATGAGAATGATTTTTTCGTCTCATCATATTTTCTATTTCCTGTTCATTCTATTCTTTTATTAGTTCTATTCTCTCAAGTCGTGAATCGGTATCCTGGCGAACAACCCACGACAAAAAAATGTAACGCGCCGTTGTAATACCTCAGGGGTGGTGGGGGAAATGTACAAATTGTAGTCATATTGCACATCAGTTGTCTTTCAGAATATCAAGCCTCCTCTGCAGACAATATCACGAGCCGCCACTGTATTAAGCTTAGCAATAGAAAATGAACACTCATGTGAGATTGTTCCGAAGTGACGATTCAGTCTGTATTCTTGATAAAAGTATATTAATATTTGAAATCTAAACTGAATACTTCGCAAGAAGGCTTGGGAAACATTTCTAAATTTGTATACTATGGAAGTTATAGTAAGTAATTTCTATTGATCAAATTTGACGTTTCACATTTTAGTTCACAGAAAATGAGGAATCTGAACAAACATAAATAAATGAAACTAAGAAACAACAGCGGCAGAAATATGCTTTATCTGTGAATGAAAGAAAAACTTTAAAAATGTACAGAAAAGAAGATAATTTTTTAGCAATATACTTTTCTTATCCACTTACGGCTGTTTTTTAGTATATTTCATAGAGAAACTTAACTAAAAAAAATTGTTCTGATAAAAAAGCGCTCTCTTAGAAAATTATAAATATTCGATTGAAAATGTGGATGGCATAGTAATTAATCGAAAAATGCGATTATCCCAAAATCAACAAAATGTCAGTTATGACCTTCTTGCTTAGCAGGGCAGTACAGGGGTACAAATGTGAACCAAATTGTGTAGGATCTTTTCCACCATTTTTCAAATTATTATATTTTTAACTCAATTTTTTCAAACGTATATTTTGACTTAAAATGCTTAGGGAATCAATTACCTACACGCTAAATCCATGTAACAACTTTTCTTCGAAATGAGTTTTTCAAAAACCAATATGAAGTATAAAATAAAAAATCATCAATTTCATTTCTTGGAAGTTCATAAGCAAGGTCTGAAGATATTATAAAAAGTTCTTTAATTGAAAAAAAAATCTTTATTATAAGTAGTTTTAGAACGCCAAAAATGGTAAATTTGCGATTTTTGGAAATTAGTAAAATTGAGAATAGCAACTTTACGAAAAAAAGTTATGAAACATTTCTTGAAACATATTCTTTATAGGATTTTGCAAGCAGTGGAAAGAAAAGCTATCTATGAGAACTAAAGGAAAAACTATATATAAAAATATTAATGAAATCTTTGCATTCTTTCGATAACCTGACTTCTGGTTATGCTAACAAGTAAAAATTCTTATCTGCCATTCTCATTTTAACACTAGCATCCAACCTAGCCCCTACGGCTAAGCAGGCTAAATTAGTATCCACATGATCCCCTACGATATGTAAATTCAGTTAAAAATGAGAACAAAGGCCTGAAAGAATGCAAAGATTTCATTCATATTTTTATATATAGTTTTTCCTTTAGTTCTCATAGATAGCTTTTCTTTCCACTGTTTGCAAAATCCTATAAAGAATATGTTTCATTACTATAAGCAAACAAATAATAAATAATTCACTTTTAAACATGCATAGAGTATATAGGCTCCAATACTAGTTAGATAATAGATAGGTGTAGATCTGTTGTTTTTTATCAGTCAATGTCAATTATAATTATTTTAAACTTGTTCATGGATATTGTCTTAGGTTTGCGTGGAACATCGTTATGAGTTGCTTTAGGCTTTTCTGATGAGTCCACCATAAGGACGAAAAACGTTTCAAAGGCTAAGCATTTCCAAGAAACTGAATGAGATTTTATGAAAATGTAATTCATTAGAATGAAAATTTTTTTAAAGATAAGGTACGTAAATAAATTAATTTCAGGCCTTTGTTCTCATTTTTAACTGAATTTACATATCGTAGGGGATCATGTGGATACTAGTTTAGCCTGCTTATCCGTGGGGGACTAGGTTGGATGCTAGTGTTAAAATGAGAATGGCAGATAAGAATTTTTACTTGTTAGCATAACCAGAAGTCAGGTTATCGAAAGAATGCAAAGATTTCATTAATATTTTTATATATAGTTTTTCCGTTAGTTCTCATAGATAGCTTTTCTTTCCACTGTTTGCAAAATCCTATAAAGAATATGTTTCATCACTATAAGCAAACAAATAATAAATAATTCACTTCTAAACATTTCTTGTTGGAAATCGGAAAAACATAAAAACATTGTTTGATTGAATAAAAGTAATATTTCCTTTTGTTAAAAACAAAATTGTTTTAAACAATATCAAAGCAAGTAATCGTCTGGTAACATAAATTTTCATGATCGTTAGTGTCTCCTGAACTGATTCTAGCATAAAAACTGGGTCCGAAATGGATTTGAAACTCGCTAATACCTCCTGCATGCTCTATAACATTTTAAAAAACAGTTTCTATGTTGTATTGCATAGTCTTCAGGATCGTGCAAAAAATCCGTCAATACTTTAAGAAAATATGTTTACAATATGGGTATACTTACGTGTACTAAAGTGTACTTACATCTCTTATTCCAAACCTCAAAATTTGATCAAAAGCAACAAATCCAAAGATTACAGAAAACACTATAATGCACCCTCCTAGAATGGCGATCTTTTGCGAGAATAACATTTTAATAAGCAAATCGCTTTCTACATTAATTATTTAGAATAATATTTGTGTTGTGCATTAGTAGATTGTTTTAAATATCTTCTCGATCAGTGTGCGCCAACTAATGACAGAAGGAATAAAAATCCATGAAAATGTGATTATTGAATAAAGCCAACCGTTTCCATTGAACTTAAGAGCCGGTGGGGATAAACATACATTGGAGATGTAATAAACTTGAAGGTTAATGTCAATTTTACCATTAATAATAGATATTGTCATTAGATGAGAAATTAATTAGCTGCCTTTAATGATTGTCTATTAGGAATTTACTTGAATAGTACATCATAAGATTTTGTAGACCTAAATATCGTTCTTTTAATATTTTCCTTATTATTCAAATAATTAATTTTTTTAAAAGACATGGTGTCACGGAAACAAACATTTAGTGAGTTACTAGTGACTTGTGAAACGCAAAACTCAGTTGTTTGCAAACCGTTTTATCACAGTTGAAAGTGTATGTTTATTTAATTTAAAAATTTTGCTGCAAGAATAATATAGGAGAATTATACCGGGTGGCTACGAGTCAATGTACGCCCTCAATATTTTGGTTGTTTTTGTATTTAAAAATTTGGTTCTTGGTACACATAAATTAGACAGCAATTAGCTACTTTTAGGCTAACAGGAATGAAAATATCACTTCCGGTTGAACCGGAAGTGACATCAACTTCTTTTTCTTAAATGGAATAACTTTATTTAAGCATAAATTTCTAAGTGCAGCAGTTTTTTCAGATGTAAAAAATTCCAAAAAATAAGTGAGATACGAACAATTTTTTAATTTTTTTCAAAATGGCCGCGTCAGATGAATGCGATGTAAGAAAATTACTAAGTAGGCTATGGAAATTATTAGTAAGGTTGTAGACTTGTCTGTGAAGAAGAAAATAGTTGTTTGAATTAGTGATAGGTACCAGTATTTTTAGCTTTTTTTTCAAAAATAACGGAATTTCATTTTCAATTTCATTTCCGTAGGGTTCCTATGGAATTTCTTTTAATGGAACTGTGCTATTTCTTTTGTTAATCCGAAATAATGGTTTATAAACTATAGTTTTTTCGCCATTAATCATTTCTTAACGATATCCTTCGTAATAATAGAAGTATTTTTAAAAAGTAAGCGCCAACAAATCATTTTAATAAGGTGCCTATCTACATTTAAATCCAAAATTGCAGATAGCCATGAAAATGACAGACATTCGCAACAATTAAATTATTCAAGAGATGAAAAAGTTGACATGATCATTATTTATGGAGAGACTCGACGTAATGCAACTAGAGCACAAAATCTATATGGACGGTGATATTCAGAAAGAAGACAACCTCCGCGAAACCATTTAGCCCGGTTTGAGCAACAATTTAGAACTGAACCTAATGTAGAAATTGAAGAAAGATTTGTTGTGGATGAAGAAATGGAAATTAATGTATTAACCTTAGTGCACGTTGACCCAACCGTTTCGATAAGACAAATTGAACATGAATTACCAGTTTCCAAAGAATCAGGCAGAAAAATTTCAAAGAAACAGGGCTATCGTTCTTATCAATATCAATTGCATCAATATTTATATGAAAATGATTATCCACGATTATCCTTTTGTAATTGGTTACAGTTACGCCAATTAAGAAATGAGAATATTATCAAAAACATTTTGTTCACTGATGAATCGAGATTTACAAACCTTGGGTTATTTAATTGAGACTCGATATTGGGCAATTGATAATCCTCACATTATGAGACAGTGGAGCTTTCAGGAGCGGTTTGGCTTCAATGTTTGGTTAGGCGCACTGGGCGACCATATCATAGGTTCAATAATTTTTAACGAAACTCTAACTGGGCCAAGATATCTAGAATTTCTCCAAAATATAATAGTTCCACTGATTAATCAAATTCCCAATACCAATTTTGACGAGGATTACTTCCAACCAGACAGGGCTGGACAACAAAATGTTATTATCGTTAGGAATTACTTAAATCAAGTATTTCCAGATCGTTGGATTGGGACCCATGGTCCAGTCAGATGGCCTGCAAGGTCGCCTGACTTAATGTCACTCGATATTTCTATTTGGGCGCATTTCAAAAATAGAATCTACATGATTGCTCCAACCATGAGGCAAGATCGGGAAGAAAGAGTTCGACACGAAATTGCACAAATAAGACCTCTACAATTACAGAATGTTAGACGTGCAACGATAAGTCGCGCTACTCTGTGTATTAATCATAACGGTGAAAAGTTTGAAACGTTTTTATAATGGTTTATTACTATTTAGGTTTTAAATAGTTTTGTTATTCTTGGTAATTTATTCATGGTTGTAACGTTATACCTATTAAAATTATTTCTTGTTTAATTTGTGTTTACTCTTTAAAAATACTCCTATTATTACGAAGGATATCGTTAAGAAATAATTAATGGCGAAAAAATTATAGTTTATGAATCATTATTTCTGATTAATAAAAGAAATAGCACAGTTCCATTAAAAAAAATTCCATAAGACCCCTACGGAATTGAAAATGAAAATGAAATTCCGTTTTTTCAAAAAAAAAAAACTATAATTGCTGGTACCTATCAGTAATTCAAACAACTATTTTCTGCCTTACAGACAAGTTTACAATCTTACTAATAATTTCCATCGCCTACTTAGTAATTTTTTTATATCTCATTCATCTGACGCGGCCATTTTGAATAAATAAAAAAATTGTTCGTATCTCACTTATTTTTTGGAATTTTTTACATCTGAAAAAACTGTTGCACTTAGAAATTTATGCTTAATGAGAAACCATCAAAAAAATATAGCCATTTTGAGGAAAAAAAAAGTTGGTGTCACTTCCGGTTCAACCCGAAGTGATATTTGCATTCCTGTTGGTCTAAAAGTAGCCTATTATTGTTTAATTTGTTCGTACCGAAAAACAAATTTTTAAATACAAAAACAACCAAAGTATTGGGGGCTTACATTGACTCGTGGCCACCCGGTATAAGCTGGTACATCATGCAGCTGTTGATTTTGCAGGTATGCTTTCAAACTGTCTCCTTTTTTTCCAGATATTGCCTCTTCTTGGACTTTACCTAAACCAAGTCCACTGAACTAAATGGTGTGCTTGTTCTATGACATTTTACACATGATAGACCAGACAAAGTTCTGGTCGCCATGCTGGCAAACACATAACTTCAACATTGCGAGTCATGATGATTCCACGGTAATCTCACTTTAGTAGGTACTAAATCCTCAAAATAACTTTCGTCACAAGATCGGTCTATCCATGTTATCCGAGGTCTAGTCAGTATGTGTGAAAATCGTCTATACGGACCCATAGACGTACCTGTATCACTGTCAGTTCCCAATTATAAGTTGAGAGAAAAAAAAAGAAAAAAAAAGATAAAAAATTATTAAATGAAATAAAAAAAAATACACGAAAAAAAAAAAATGCATACATAAAAAAAAGAATATGTATTAAAAAAAAACTGAAAAAAACATCACAAAAAAAAAGATATATGTTTGTATGTTTGTACTTATTCGTTTACGTAAATACTTATATGGTTATTATATACAATAGAAAAATATGTAGTTAAAAAAAATAGAACACATTGGTAACCAAGGAATAATGTGATAAGAAATAAAATAAAAAAAATAATTATTATACTAGGAAACTTGGCGAATGGTCTTTGTAACCGTAGTCAACAAACCTGAAACACACACACAAGATCGGTCTATGCAAAGTTGCCTAACCCTCTGTCGCATAGAAATCCATATATGGATTTAATAGTTTACCGTTTTTTTTCTCTGACTCAAATTCAAGTAAATAAGTTTACTCATTAACACGTTAAACGCAGGTCTTCAGTAAATCTTTATATTTTTGAAAACTGACAACACTGTTTCTAACAGTTTGAAATGACATTTCTTTATCACGTGCTTGGTGGTGTGATCCGTCTGAATATTTGGGAAGTTTATCTTTAAACATCTGCGATTTATCAGTAAGTAATTATAATTTTAAAATGTTTCTGATATAATTGGTACTTTTTCTTCATAACCCAGGTAATATTTATCAATTATTTACCCAAATTTGTCAGTAAAGACAACATTTAGGCATCAGCCATATATGGCTTCATATGAGTTATCTTTGAAAATGTACTTTTTATACAGTAGCCATATATGACTTTGTATGCATTTTGTAATTTATATGAAATATTATTTTTTAAGAAATGGATGCCAAGAAATTTCACAGTAGTTCAAAATATGTGAACGCTATTCCCAGTGATGGGGGGATAAGTGATTATGATGAGGGAGTTAGTGACTCAGACGATGAATATTTGCCTCCTTCTCGAAAACAACGTCTGAAGACACTTGTTTCTGAATCTAATTACAGTGATACCGACACATATGAAGCTGAATCAGAGACTGAAACGCCAACTTCCTCAAAAGCAACTGAACAAAAAGGTAATAAAAAACAGTCACAAACTAAATCTAGTCTAAAAAAGATAAAAATAGATTGGAAGGAATCAAAATTAAAAAATTACGATGAAAATGATTATACATTTTTAGGAGTATCGGATTGGCCAGAATGTATCCAGGGAGAGAGGGAGAGTCCTGTTGATTTTTTTTTCTTTTTATTTAATGACGACCTAATAAAGTTGATTGTTGAAGAGTCAAATCTAAAATCTGTTCAAGATTCAATAAGCCTGCTAACATTTCTAAGAGTGAACTTGAACAGTTTTTAGGAATAAGCATATTCATGTCACTAGTAAAATTGCCCTCAAGTAGGCTCTACTGCAATGCAGGTTTAGGGCAACGTCTTAGAAATGAAACTTTGAGTTGCAACAGATGGGAAAAAATAAAACATGTTTTACATTTCAATGACAACACCAAGTTTATACGTTCCGGTTTGTCCGGTCATGATAAACTTCTTAAAATAAGATCCCTAGTGGAAAAAATACGTGAACAGCTATTAATTGTTCCTAGAGAAGAGTATCTTTCTATCGATGAACAAATTATACCTACCGAAGCAAGACACAGCCTAAAACAATATAACCTCAAAAAACCTAAGAAATAAGGATTTAAGAATTTGGTACTTGCTGGAAACCAAAGTAATGTTATTCCTGATGGAGCACCAGATCTTGGAGCAAGTGGGAATATAGTTACCAAACTAACTCTTACGGTCCCGCGGCATAAAAATCATAAAAAAAATTTTGACAATTGCCTCAATAGTCTAAAGCTACAAGTTTATCTTTCAAAGAATGGTTTGTTGCTCTTAGGAACCGCTAGAATGAATCGTGTAACAGACTGCCAAATGCCTACACTAAAAGATATGAAACAGCGTGGCCGTGGTAGTATGATAGAGAAAATTGCTGTTATAGACGAAGTGGAAGTCTCTTGTGTGTGTTGGTACGACAACAAATTAGTTACCATGCTTTCAACTTATGTAGGTAGCTCCCCTGAAATAACTAGAAGGCGCTACTTTAGAGAAGCTCATGAACACCGAGTAATTCCTCGCCCTAAATCAATAGATATTTATAATAAACATATGGGAGGCGTTGACTTACTGGAATCTATGCTTGGCTTATATAGGATTCAGTTGCGTTCAAAAAAATGGTATAAAGATATATTTTTTCATCTAGTGGACATGTGCGTTGTAAACGCATGGATCTTGTGGCGCCAAAAAAGTAATGAATATATGCCATTATTTGTTTTCAAGCAAGTTATTGTCGAACATTTGTGCAAGGTGGGCAATAATAGTTTGCCAAAGAAACGAGGTAGACCATTATCCAAAGCGAATGTTGATTCCCCAACTTCAAGTCGTGGCGGAACCCCTGTAACTGAAGCAGAAACATAAAGAAAATGAAGAAAACGGCTCGTTATGCGTGAAAGCTATCCGCTAAATGAAGTACGTACAGACGCTATTGTCCACTTTCCCATGTGGAACGATACCAGATTGCTGTGCTACAATGACTGTAAATTTAGATCTTTTGTCTCCTGTAGTAAATGTAAGGTAGTTTTATGTTTGAACAGGGATAGAAACTGTTTTTTATCATTTCACTCATAAAGGCTTTAGTGCATAATAAGCCATATTTGACTGTGTTTATTTTTATATATTTCAGCTTTACTCTATACGAAGCCATATATGGCCTAACTTTTAATTTCTTTAATTAACAGAAAAAATGTTGTTTTTTTGTTTGTATAGCTTATTTCTGCCAATAAAATGACCGTTAAAGCAAAAGAATTTTTTTATGCCTAAAATATAATTCATGCAGTGGGGGGCTGGTAGGAGTAGACTGGTATGGAGGAACTTAAAATACGACTGGCTGAAGTTATTTGGCAACTCGTGTTTGTTAATAGAGTTGTCTGTGGACTTTAGACCTTCTAGCTCTTTTAAAATAATTCATTTATGATTCTACTTATTAGAACAAAAATATTTGGTCTAATTTTTACCAATAGATGGACTAGGTGGGTTATAAATTATTCAAAGAACGTAATATTTATATTACAGCTCTGTAATTTTAACGCGTTTCGGCAATTAGATTTATATCATTAGTGCTCATCAGCAGTAGCAAAAAATACTACATAATCATTAGCATTGAGAAATTGCCGACATTCATTGAGAATCTTTGGAAACTAATGGGGATCCTTGGGGGTTCTTTGGGAATCTTTGGATGATCTTATGAATCATAATGCTTAAATTATTATATGGTACTTCTAATGCTTTTTACAATTGCATTTACATCAATAATGATCATCGGCAGTAATAAACATTAGGAATTAAAATCGTTGCTAATCGTTGGAAATATTAAAGAACCATAGATAATGTTTGTGTTATAGTACAGTAAGTACACAGCATAGTATTAGCTTTTTGAAATTACTACACTGCAATATTAACATTACCATCTATTACTTTCATCCATTTCTAGACAAAAACGAGCCCCCCCCCCCTCTTGTTTGTAGTAGATCGATTACAAATCGGCTGTATCGCTCGAGAAGCGAAATCCTCGGACCTCTCAGTTTAGCGGCCGATATCTCACTTAAAATGCCCCTGAAGAATATCGTGCCTCACATCATCGGATTCGAAATATAATTTGCAATCGATCTAGTAGAAAAAAGAGGGGGTCACGTTTGTCTAGAAAGAGTTACAGCGATTTATGTGAAGAGATGTCGAAATCGTTTAAATTATGGGTTTTTTCAGGTTATGGCAAAATCCTGATATGATGTAGTTCAATATACAGGGTGTTTGGTGCATCGTGTGCCAAATTAAAATGGCCGATAGAAAGGGTTATCTGCTATCCTTTCAGGCCCCTTAACACTTCCCATGCCCTGCGGGATTTTTAATATCGACCTTTTATCTTTTTAAGGAAAAAATCCCAAATTCTACATTTAAATTCAAATTATAAAAAAAAGCATTAGGCGTAGACTGCGAATTTCATTTTTATTTTGATGTGTATTGTTAAAGGGTTCTTTTAAATCCAAAATTACTGGCATTAGTCATCTAGTTGTTTTTTTATTCACTCGCAAACTTTCGGAATAGGTAAAATTTAAATTCAAACTTAGACTTTACATGGCTATAAAAAAAAACTCCGGAATCTTCCAACTCCCTCAAAAATTCTCCCATCTATCCTCTTGCTAGTGATGTGCCACATGTCATAAAAATCTTTTAATAACTACGTGAATTCGCTAAATTAATGAATCGGGTCACATAAGGCTAATATTCAAAATTCCGAATAAAAAATTATTTTTGCTTGAATTATGCATGGGAAACAGGTAAAATCTGTTATCTCATTATTGCGAAGTAAAATCTATCTTCCATTTCTTTCTGTTCATTGGTTTTCTTGAAATAAAGAAACAATTACATTTTTATCATTTATTAAAAAAATTTAAAAATCTTTCTCAAAGTGTTGGTCTCTGTTGCGAATGCAGGCCCGACATCTGCTTCGTATTTCGACAGTTGTTGTATGAAGTCGTATTTCCTCCCTAATTGTACCGAAAGCCGTTTCTATGCGTTGGACAAGTTCCTCCCTAGTAGCAACCTCCGTCGCGTACACGAGCTCTTTGGCACGTCCCCAGACATAAAAATCCAACGGAGTTAGGTCTGGAGAGGCCATTGAATAGGGCCATCCCGCCCAATCGACGCATTTGGGAACACATTGTCTAGATATTCTCTTACAATCAATCGCCAGTGCGCGGGAAAGCCGTCATTTTGAAAAACTATAGGCGTATGCGTAGATTGGGCGGGATGTCGGGCCTGTATTCGCAACAGAGACCAACACTTTGAGCAAGATTTTTAAATTTTTTTAATAAATGATAAAAATGTAATTGTTTCTTTATTTCAAGAAAACCAATGAACAGAAAGAGATAGAAGCTAGATTTTACTTCGCAAGAGTGAGATAACAGATTTTACCTGTTTCCCATGCATAATTTAGGCAAACATAATTTTTTATTCGGAATTTTGAATATTAGCCTTATGTGACCCGATTCATTAATTTAACGAATTCACGAAGTCATTAAAGGATTTTTATGACATGTGGCACATCACTAGGAAGAGGATAGACTAGAGAATTTTTGAGGGAGTTGGAAGATTCCGGTTGCTCTGAGTTTTTTTTTATAGCCATATAAAGTGTAAGTTTAAATTTATATTTTACCTATTCCGAAAGTTTGCGAGTGAACAAAAAAATAACTAGATGACTAATGCCAGTAATTTTGGATTTAGAAGAACCCTTCAACCATACACATCAAAATAAAAATGAAATTCGCAGTCTACGCATAATACTTTTTTTATAATTTGAATTTAAATGTAGAATTTGTAGAGTTTTTTCATTAGAAAGATAAAAGGTCGATATGAAAAATCCCGCAGGGCATGGGAAGTGTTAAGGGGCCTGAAAGGATAGCAGATAACCCCTTCTGTCGGCCATTTCAATTTGGCACACGATGCACCAAACACCCTGTATAGTATGCATAACCGGTAAAAGGTTGGTCCAAGAGATGCAAGACGAGGTAAAAGGCGCCGACAACATCGTCCGTCTTTCACCACTTACTTTATAAAGCGAGACAGAAGGTCATGGGCTGTTCAAGTCGCGTGCCAAAACGTGTAAACAATAGTCAGGACCCTCTCACTGATGTATTACATTAGTCTTGTGCTCACATACATATATTTTGTATTTGACTTGGCTATCAAATGTAAATTGGCGAAAGATAAATAAACTTTTATCAATCAATCAATTAATCAATAAGCTAATGTTTAGCGAAACAATTGTCGTGTTGACAATACATCAGTTAAAATTAAAAAAAAACAGTTCAGTGTTTTATTTCTTAAATTATTATATAGTGTTGACATGAATTATCACCAAGTAAAGGTCGAATCTTTTAACTATTCAAAAAGTCTTTTTACAAAAAAACAACTCATTTTTAAAACTTTTTTCGCAAATTTCCATGGAAATTTTTTCCCGCAAAACTGCTTTATATTATCTTCGTAGTCATGATATAAAATATGCCTTTTGTCCTATGGCTCAATACCAAGATATTACCAATCTAAATTTCACAAGACGTCGCTGAGAAATAATACCTACATTGAAATAGTAATCGAGCGAACAATACCAGCTCTTCCTTTTATCTCGTCTTGCGTCTTACCAGTCTCTTAACAGTTGGCCTCTTAGCAATTACGCATACTATACCTGTGATTCGGATTCAGCGACCCTAAAAACATATAGTGAGCATGGTCAGATCTCTAGGCCAGAAATATATTTTTTTGTGTGTGTATGTGGCTGTGTATTCTTCCGGACATCCAATCTGGATATTTTTATATACTAGCGGATCGGCTGCATACGCTGAATTGGATATGTGACATGCTTGTTGCCAGCAGCGAGAGCCACATAATTCATGGGGTGGGAATATAGGATGTGAAGTGTAAGTGTAAGTGAGATGGTCCTTTTAAGTTTCCATTTACCATCACCTCCTTATTTATTCTTCGGTTTCTTCTGTTTCTGAATCTAGTAGTGTGTACCTCATACTGTCCGTTTTCATTTACTGACTGTTCCACAGGTAAATAGCCATTTACAGTGGAAGTTCAAGGAAAAACTCCGAGGGAACATTCGAGACACCCTGTATACCGATCCGTCAAGGTAAAGCAATATAAAAAGTAAAATCTGCAAAAAATAAAAAAGATATTTAGGAGAACATTCGGGACGCTCTATATACTAAGCCGACCCCAACTCCTTTCACCTGAGAGACATTTTTGTCTTCATAAATAAACCCAATATATGGACCATGTGACAAGGACTATTAAACCATTCTTATTTTTCGTCCCTGTGCATATAATGGCAGCTTCCCTCTTTCTTCTGTAGGATTCCTACCCTACTTGCACTCGTTGCTTCACCCTTCTTAGAAACCAGTCCGTTGCCCTTCACTTAAAAGATAACTTTAATGTGCACAGCTTATATTATATTTCCAGATGTTTGTATCCCTTTTTCAAGTTGTTTATATACGCTTTCAGCTGATGCCACAATTAACCGATATATCTTAATTTTGATGAAGTATTGTTAATATTTTTTGTATTACACTAAATAGCCAGACTTATGCTAATTTGTTTCAATCGACGTATACTTATCCACGGCTCAATTCAACACAATTTCGCATGATTTCTCACAGGGCTAACTGAGTTTCTTCGAGATTTTGTAGGAGCTACACAGATGTGTCTGCTCCCGCGTCATCCGAAACCCTATTGCTCTACCATATATTATTCAAGATTTATTTTTCTCAAGACGAGTTGATTTATCCTATGATTATATGAGCTATTATGTCTAGCAATTATAAATTTCCACTCCGTAACACCGAGCCCAGGACTGTCTAGTGCTCAGAGAAAGGAGCATTCATTAACGTTAAGGACTGGATCAAAAGAACAATACACTGAATAGGAGTAGGAACCAAAATGCTTTAGTTGTCTTTGAGCTCGTATTCAAATAGTTTAAAGCTTCAAAATATTATGTCACAAACGGACATAGTTTTACGTTATAACGTAATTAATACGTTAAAGTAAAATCAAGACTTCCCTGAGTTAAAGTTTAGCTTAGTTGTTTTGAATTGTTTCCTGAGTTGTATTCCTGACGCTTGTCAATCCACCCAGGTAACTTCTTGAAACATCATCCAGAATGATTTTGTGCTACGTAAAGAGAAACTATGCCCTACAGTTTATAGTGGAGCTCGAATTACCTCTAGAGAATAATTTTATAATTAAAATAATTGAACAGTAATCAGAGGGTCCATTCTCTCTTACCTATTGCCGAAAGTGGCATACTGCTTTGGGAAAATGTCTACCAGAATTCTAAAATATGGATTCTCGAATGTCGAATTCTGCAATTTTCAGTAGAATATTCTACAAGTGGGTAAATACCACACGACATTGTATCTCGCATACGAATTAACGACAGCTGTTTTATAAAAATGGCTAACTTGAGTGAGGTAAATATGCTTGCTGCAGTTGAAAAATTAGAAATTCAGGAAGATTCACAGTAATGTAGAAGAAGGTGTTACAAGAAATATAATTCGTTTAAACTCAACGATTAGGAGTTTATAATAGTGTTTGGGGAAAAAAAGATTTGGTAATAAATCTAATAGAATCGTTTACGCTTATACGGCAGACGCAAGCTTTCGCACTAAGTGAAAGTGTAAAAATGAAGGTAAGGTTACGCTTTGCTAATAATTATATCTGCACCAAACACAAGAGTGGTCGTTTTTAACTCGAGCAGAAAACACGAGTGTAAAAGTTATTATTATGTCAAATTGACATAAAACAAATTTAATCTAAATGAAATTACTATCTGGATGTTTAACTAACTACCAAAATAAAACACTATTGGTATAACTACTAAGACGAATAAAACTTTGCTTGTTCTCTAGATCTGTTCCACTGAATTTAAACAAAATTTTGCAATGTCAGATAACTTTTCCCATCGGTAAAGCAGAGGCATAATACAGTGTCGACATACTTTGCTACGCGACTTATTTACCAACTGGTATTAGCAAATCAAATCAAATCAAAAACAGCCGAACATCTGCAGCGAGAAATTCCACAGTACTTGTAAAGCTGGACGGAATGAGGTCAGGTAGGATTACAAAAAATTATTAAAAATACCAACTCCTTTTACAAAAAGTAAATTAAAAGGTAAGTAAAATTAAGGTTTATCTAACTATGTAAATTTAAAATAATTTGTAAATAAATAAGTAGTGTAAAAGTATAAAGTATTAATAAAATTGGTTTTACGGGAAAATTATTAACCAAAAAAACCGTTTCAGGAAATTCAACAAGAGCAAGGTATGGCTATATCAAACCACTTCAAAATTAATCAAAAATATAATTAGGAAGAACAAAATTTCGATAAAGGACAAAAATTACAAAAAGAAACGAAGAGAGGGATAGGAGGGAATGAAGATTGAAATTGTTTCAGATAGCAATTAAAGAAGAAGAAAAGTTTTGGCTTTAGCTGTTGCCGAAAGATGGGCAACGCTTGGTATGGTAATTTGTATTTAATGCGAAATGGTGAATTATGCTCTCTGATTTGTGTGATGTTGTTTGTAAGTGGACTATCACCAAGCTTGAATGATAACATTTCTGTGATGCTGTTTTGATGTAGTCCACTAGTGGTGTTATGTCGTTGCAACGCTCATGTAAATCTCTGATGGAGGTGTATCTAGAAGAATTTGAGATGAGGCGTAAAAATTTGTTCTCTAAAACAGTAAGTTTTTTCATTGTCGTGGCCAACGCGCTGCACCACGCCGTCGCCGCGTATGTAAGAGCCCGCCTCACAATAACTGTATATAACAATTTTTTATTTTGTCTGTAAAGTCTGCTATTCCTAGCCAGGAGCGGGTACAGACTTCTGGACATAGAATAGACGGTCCGTACAGTTTCGTTAATGTGCTTATTAAATGATTAGCGGTGTGTACTACTGCTCGACAATACCATTTTAAGAAGTAAGTAACATTTGTCGTGGACCGTAGTCATAATTTTAGTAGAGATTTGAGAATGCGCTAACCCACTGAGCTACTGCTACCAAAAATACCTGAAATAAAATAAGATAATTAAAATTAACTGAAATAGACAGAGACATACTCTAGTTTGAATGCTCCACAGAACTATACAAAATCAAAATTATTTTCATATTTATGTAGTTGATAAGAGCACATACATATATGTGTCTTAAATAAACTGATTAGTCGAATGAATTTTATTTCTGTGCTGTTGTAATAATGTAGATTTATTATGAATTTTCCATTTAGAAGGAATTTTTAATATTCTATCAGATAAACCCAATGTAATACCTACACTGCTTAAAGTTTGAACTAGTACACTGAATATTGAGCAACGTTTCAATCTATTTATTTTTTGTATTTGTGCAGTTTGGATGATTTTGATTTTGTATTGTAGAAAATGTTATTATGCAAGTGAATTTTATCCACCACTTAGCTCAGTATGAGTAGGGTGTGGCAAGTAAAACGAAATTTTGTGATGCAATGACGTTGAAGGGCGACGACGCAGGTTTTAATTATGCCGTGAAAATGAACGAGTGTCTTAAAGTAGGCCGAGCACAATATTTCCGTTTTGTTGGACACTGTCGAGCACCTTCAATTTGATTAATTTTCCACAATTTATGTATGATAAAAATTGTAACATGTTCAACAAAGTAATTAAATATTAACAAATGTTCAATGTCAGCTTCAAATCATAATGTCATAATTTGTTTATAAATGGCCATAACACCAAAAATGTAATACCTATCTCAACTCCCAATAGGTGTAGATAAACTGTTTTTTTAACTATACGCTAATAATTTTTATTTTTGGGCAATATATTGACGAGTAAACTGCATTTGTGATTTTAAGAAATTAAGAAAAAAATGAATTTTGCTTTAAAAAACTGAAAATTTACGTTTATTCATATCTCTGAAAAGAGCATACAAAAATAATAGTTTTTGTTGTTCGACTTGATGCCCCTAAGCATTCAACAATTCAATCTTCGAATTTGCAATTGCATTTTAGGAGTTAGGATAACTATTTTAACTTGAGACTTGACTTGATGGTTTAGCTTGACAAGGGCTTTTGTAAAGTTTTGCTAAAATATGTACATTATTGTTCAAGTTATTAGCACAAGATCCCATAGCCGCCAGACCTACGTCATTTTAGCAAAGTTGATACTTTGGCAATAAATAGTATGATATGTAATTAAGAACGTATGAACAGCCTGAAAGCGGGGCCTTTTTACAGTTAAAAGGTACAAAGGGTGCAAAGAACCTTACTAATCTACGCCAAAGTATGATATCTGGTTTTCATATATGTTTGACAGAATACTGTTAAAAATCAACATTCATTATTGCCAGACACTTTCCGTGGGCCTTAACTTCCGCCAGACGCTTTAAAGCTCGAAAAAATGCAACCTAACCTAACATAATAAATGTTTTGTTTTATTTCGATTTTTACATACTTGGTAGTAGAAAAGGTTCCACAGTTATGTTTGGTTAGGTTGGGTTTTCTTCGAGCCTTAAAGCGTCTGGCGAAAGCCCTAGCCCATGGAAAGTGTTTGGCAATAATGAATATTGGTTTTTAACAGTATTCTGTGAAACATATAAAAATCAGCCAACCAGTCATACTTTAACGTAGGTTAATAAGGTTCTTTTGTACCTCTTGTACCTGTTACCTGTAAAATGGCCCCGCTTTCAAATAAGCTAGCAAATATGCATATGTTCTTAACTACATACCACACTATTTATTGCCAAAACATTAGCTTTGTTAAAATGACATAGGTCTGGCGGCTCAGGGATCTTACTCTATATCATCTATTGCTTAACAATGATCTGCCTCAAATATTTTTATGTATTGCAACTTAATGAATTGATAAAAAAGGATAAATCTATTTTTTTTCGAAATTTCGTTGTTGAATGCGATACGGACTATAAAACCAGAGATATTTAAGATAAAGTGTGACAAAACGCGATTTTGAACATTGTTTTTTTAAACAATAGCTTTCCAAGACAGGGATTTAATCCAAAACATTTACTACACTTCCTGAAATGTTTTCAACAAGTTCCAGCAAAAAGATTGCTGGACAATTCCTAATAAACTTTAGTTTTCCTCCATTGTATACAGAATGGCGATTTCAAATGTAGATGTACTTTATAATGTTTATGCCCTTTCTGAAATCAAATTACACCAATTGTTTTTTAAAACGTTTATTTTCATAAATATAACATAATTATATAGATAACGTGCGAACTAGTAAACTCTTTCATTAATAACAATAATTAAATCTCTTATTTACATCTTATTATTAACAATTATTAAATATTTTTTTATGGTGTTCTGAAATACCAATCATTAGGAGTCTAGTGATTCTATGAACTACCACATCGTTTGTATTATGCTAAGAGCAAACTAAGATAGTATAAGCTCATAAGAAGTGAAAAGTAGAGCAAATAATTAGCGGCATTTCAAAGAAAATAGTGGTTTTATTTCACTGAAACTGTTGTTGAAAATATTCTGCACAGAATTGCACTAAACATTAAATGATTTTACCGCCTAGTAAAGAAGAGAAAACGTGCCAGTTTTTTTCCTCAATTATTTTTTGCTTGGTGTACAGGTAATCGACCAAGGTAATACGATTTAATTACAGTTCCGCCAGTACGAGTTGTCTTACAGTAGCGTTGCTTTGAATATTTTTGTAAATTATGTATACAATTTTTAATTATTTATAGTGAAATGTGGCCAAAAAGTAAGTAAGATATTACATGTGAAACACGTAAATCACATATTTCAGAAAATAAATAAATAACAATCAAAACAAATTATGATCTTCGAAATCCGTACGTCCGTACGCTCTTGGATCTACTTTTCACTCTCTTTGCACCCACTTCTACTTATTATTAATAGCCCAAGGAAACTAGCATTTGACCTGGACAAAATTAGTAAATATCTGAATTTTTGCACAGAGTTCTTTAAGGTGTACCAAATCCATAAAAATTACAAAAAGCCCAGCATGGCTGCCCAAGATTTTGGCAAATATCTCGCGTCCCATGCCCATGAGGTCAAAGTGAAAGTAGTAGAAAATTAAATTATTTATAAGTTGCCATTTTCATTTTTTCCAAACCTCCCACAACGTCTCGAGATATTCAAGGTCAAACTTTCAAGAACATGGTTTTTCGCGATTTTCTCGCACCAAAAAAATTCAGAGAGCTATAAAGTTAACACAATAGTTGTAGAGAATTCTATTTTCTACAAGATTGGTATTTTGTAATTTTTCCCAAAACCCCGCCCTTCTCGAGATATTCAATATCGAAGTTTAAAAAACGATTTCTACAAATATTTCGCTTCCTATGGATCGGACGTACATGAAGTCACCGTGAGAGTTGTTTAGAACTAAATTATCACAAAATTCATCTCTTGCACTTTTTCCCAAAACTTCGCTCCCGGCCAGATATTCAAGATCATATTTCCAAAGAAAACGGGTTGCTCGCTTCCTATGCACCCGGACGTCCATGAAGCATTATTATAATTATCGAAAATATTCTCCTCGTAATTCATCTGATGCATTTTGAGTTTCGATCAATATGCATGGAAATTGTTTCATATGCACTGAAGTCAGGTGACCATCATTTTATATGGTACCCAATTCACGAGAAGCGACGCTCACAAACCATTTACTTATTACTCTGTAGTATTGTCAGAGTAGATTGTAAACATGAAATAAAGAGAAAAAAAAAATACAAAACCGCTTGTGGGTACGGAGACAATTGATGTACTCCCACCAGCACCAGATAATGGACTGAACCAAATATTCTACAATAGCCGAAAAGGTTGCAACGCAAGGTGTGGTTGCAGAAAAATCGAACTCGAATGCTCCGAAGCTTGCACCAATTGTTGGGGGATATCGTGCGTAAATAGCAAAAAGAAAATATTTGAAACGGAAGATTTTGCTGCTGAAATAGATTATTTCGAATGTTCAGACATTGTAACAACTAATAACAACGAAATTAGCAATGATGATGAGGATTCTGATTCTTGTGATAGTAATGATTATAGTGTTAGCGATGACGATAGTTCATAGAATGAGTTGGAACTCGATGAAGTTGAGTATGAGTCAGAGTAGAATTAATGTATATAGAGCACCTTATGTAACATTCGACGCAATTTTCATGGGTTAGGTCTACGTGCACAGGGAAAACCATGTAAAAAAATGCGCCATGCGTTCTACCTCATGAGTCGTATAGAAACGAATGCAATTAAAAATTTTTTTTTAGAATCTGTAAATGTACCAATCTTGAAGATATTCAAGTTTTCTACTGCTTGTATGTAGATTCGTCGCGGTTCAATACACAGAGAGCGAGTTATTCGCCGAAAACCGTTTTTTTGATACTTGACCTTGAATATTTCGAAAAAGGCGAGATTTTGGGAAATTATGCAAAAGATCAATCTTCTGGATAATTGAATTCTCTGTATCTTTCACGTTGACTTCATGGACGTCCGGATGCATAGGAGGCGAGATATTAGTGGAAACCCGTTTTCCTTGGAAATTTGAACTCGAATATCTCGCCAAGAGCTAAGTTTTGGGAAAAAATGCAAGAAGTTAATATTGTAGATAATTCAATTCTAAACAACTTTCACATACTCCATGTACGTCCCATGCATAGGAAGCGAGATATTTGTAAAAAAAAAACTTTTTTTTAAACTTCGACCTTAAATATCTCGAAAAGGGCGAGGTCTTGGGAAAAAATGCAAAACGCTAATCTTGCAATTACAACTTTCGTGATAATTTTATTGCTGTGTAATTTTTTTGGAGCGAGAAATTCGCGAAAAACCATGTTTTTGAAAGTTTGACTTTGAATATCTCGAAACATTATGGAAGGTTAGGGAAAGAATACAAAACGCAAAATGTAGATAATTTAATTCTCCACAACTTTCACTTTGACCTCATGGGCATCCGATGCATAGGACGCGAGATATTTGTAAAAAACTTTGACCTTCAAAATCTTAGATAGTCATGCTGAGATTTCTGTAATTTTTGTGGATTTGGGTTTGGGCTACCTCAAAAAAATGTGCAAAAATTTAGATTTTTACTGATTTTTCCCGTTTTTTATCTAGTTTCCGTGGGCTATAAGACTAAAATTTGGATTTATAGCAAGGGCGAAACTATAACAATATATCACTAATGTTTGTTAAGTACATCGACTGATATAACTAGCAGGATGTATTATGATTTATTTTCAACTATTTATTTTTATCGCTTTAAGCATATAAATGTGGTTTTTCAAACATTAGCTAACTGTCTCTTTTACTGGTAAAGAAAAGTTTTTAACTGTCTTTATTTGAAAGTTAACAAACCTTAACAGTGGAGTAAATCTAAGGGTCTACATTGCCTAGAAAGGAATTGACTTACTATAGCATTTTTTTGCTGGAACTTGTTAAAAACATTTCAAGAAGTGGAGTAAAACATTTTGGATTAAATCCTTGTGATGGAAAGCTTTTGCTTAAACAAAAGAATGTTCAGCATCCTGTTTTTTCGCTCAGTTTTTGTTAAATATCTCTGGTTGTATAACCCGTATCACAATAAAGAAAGACACATAAATTATTCACAATGAAATTGTGAAAAAAACTAGATTTGTTCGAAACTTTTTGGTCCATATGCCAAGTCGCAATACATTAAGACATTTTAGAGATGCCATTTTAGAACAATTCATTGTAACTTGAACAATAATGCACATTTTCCAACAAAAATTTAGAAGAATACACCCCTAGTGAAGTTAAACCATCAAGTCAAGTTTCAAGTTAAAATGTTTACAATAACTCCTAAAAAAAACAATTGCAAACTCGAAAATCGAATCGTCGATTGTTTAGGGGCATCAAGTCGTATATAAAAAAAAATGTGTATCAGAATTTAGTTGTTTTTATGTTCTTTATGGTGGTATAAACAAGAACAATTTTAAAATTGTTCAAAACTGAATAAATGTTCAAGACCTCTCTCTTAGCTTGCCTATAAATGAGCTTAATGCAAAATAAATGGCATATCTAGGGACCCAATTGGTGTAGATAAAACTACTTTTTTTTAAATAGTTCGCTTTTTATGCTCTTTTAATATATACTTACCAAAAAAAATTATTTCTGGGTAAAATACTGATGAATAAAATTAATTTACTTATAAAAAGGAAAATATAAGAATTCCATATATTTGGTTTTATAAATTTAAAATTTAGTTTTGTTTATTCTACCACAAAGGACATAAAAACAGCTATAATCGAAAATACAAAGTATTGATGTACGACTTGAAATTGCTTTTAGAAGTTATTGTAAACATTTTAACTTGAATCTTCGCTTGATGCTTTAACTCCACAAGGGGTGTATTGTTCTAAAGTTTCGTTAGAATATGTGCATTATTGTTCAAGTTATCATCAATTGTTTCAAAATGGCCGCCCTGTAATATCTTCATGTTTTGCAACTTGGCATATTGACTAAAAAGTTTCGGACAAATTTAGTTTTTTTCCCAATTTCATTGTGAACAATTTGTGTGTGTTTCTTTATTACTATACTGGTTTCGAAACCAGAGATATTTAAGAAACACTGCGAGAAAACAGGATTCTGAACATTCTTCTGTTTATACAAAAGTTTTTCACCACACGAAAATCCGATAGTTTTCGATTAAATAATCCAGAACTTTTACTACACTTCTTGACATGTTTTCAACAAGTTCCAGCAAAAAAATTGCTGTAGTAAAACAGTTTCCTAGAAATTTTAGTTTTACTCCACTATATGGTAATTTAAGTTTCACTAATGAAATAAATATTTTGAAACATTTAAACGTAAAAAGCTACATAATCAGTGAAATACAAGCTATTAAACCAACAAACAACAGAATGAATAGCTGACATTTTTAAAAATTCGGTTTTCTATGGAAAATGCCTTTAATCTAATACAATATTAACAATTTCTAAATAGCTTTTATTTTTGTGACAATCGAATGATCTAGCTACACCATTATTTGTTTTTTTATGATACCTCTGCCTTCCAATCATTAGCAGATGAAAGGATTATGAAAATGTTGTTAAAACATATCGTAATATCACTATTAAAATGGTTTAAGGTTGATATTCCCTAGAAAGAGACATCCGATAGGGAAATACTTATTATTTTTTGTCATAACTTTTTTTTCTAAGTGCGTATGTTTAGAAAAAAACTATAAGACTACCTACGTACAACCATAACAAGACTATTGCTATGACTTTTCACTCAATAATTTCAGTGGTTTAGAAAATAGTTAGATTTAAAAGTACAAAATAGGAAGATTAGCGTAATTTTTAAATTTAAATCTAACTATTCAGCAAACCACTGAAATTATTGAGTGAAAATTCATAGCATTAGTCTTATTATAGTTCTACTTAGGTAGTCTCATAGTTTTTTTGAACATACGTAATAATAAAAGAAGTTATGGCCAAAAATAATAAATATGTCCCTATCGGATGTCTCTTCCTAGGGAATGGCCACCTTAACTCTTTGTAACACTTTAAACAGTCAGTTCAGTATACGCCAAAATAGAACAACTTTATAACAATTCTTGACTAGAAATGGCTTTAAGAAAATGTCAGGTAGCTCCAGGCTAATTCAATATCTCTTTAAATGTAATTTTGTACCTAAATTTTATTAGGAAAGAAACAAAAATTCAGTTCTCTTTTTATTCTAAAATTAATATCCATATTCTTCTCAAAATTGTATTCCGCCTGACCAAACTTTAATACAGTAAGAATTTATGATGCAGTCAGAAAAGAAATATTCCCAAAATACAGTTAACTTACACATTTAAAATTAGTTTTTGGATTTCGTGTATATCAAGTGCTAATGTTAAGATCTAAAAGGTTCTACGATTGCATTATTTCCTCTATATTCGAGAAAAGAAAGGAAACATTTTTTACACTTCAGAAAATAAAAGAAAATAATCAGTGAGTTGTGTTAATCATACATAGAGAGCGGGCTAAATCCTAACTTAAATCCTTGGTTTTACTTTAAAACATTCTTCACTTATTTTAAATATGCAGTATGGAACAAGCAAATGGAAAAAATCCAGTATCTCTGTTATTGTGCATATTTATAAAAATCAGGAGACTCGCCGATTTTGGATTCTGAAATGACATCCTGCAACGTAAAAATGTCATCCCTAAATTCAACCCCCTTTGCAGTTGCAACCCCTAAATTTTTAAATGGTTTGTGGTACCTCATTTAAAAGGTCTTTTCATCTCTATTCAAAAATGTTATAGTTTTAATACTTACTGCAAAAATTAACGGTCTGCTTGACGAAACTCGCTACAGCATACAAAAAACATAAAAACTTGCAGCGTTTTGTTCTTGCAGGCTAGCAAAAATAATTTCAGTGTTCTTTTTCAACATTATCAACTAAAACGAAAACATGAAATCAACCAAATTTTTCATAGCTGGCATTGCCAATTTTATTGAGTACGCCGCAGAGGCTAGAATCCCAAAATCCTGGCCAAAAATCGTTATGAAGTTAGTTATATTCTGTTTTAATTCACATGGTTTTGTAAAGCAGGGTTCCCTGCGTGTAAGACTGAACGGTTTTCTACCTGCCGTTTTACCATAGTCCAAACTTGGCCATCTTCGTGTGCTTATCGGTACGAGAATCGGTCCCGAAATACTTAACGTGCGTATGTTGTGAATTTCTGTTATCACAGGGTGTACTTTTGCCTAAGAAAAATGGAGGCTACTCCTGAAGGTATGTAAAATTTTATCTATGCATTGGAATTCAATATTTCTCATCCCTTATTATGGAAAATAAATGTTAACTATACGCTTGTAATACAAACGCGCATGTTAAGGTAACAAAACAATACAGTTTATGTGTACAAGAGACGTTACTCTAATTCACAATTTAGCATGTGGGAAATGTTTGTGGAATCAGAACTTCATAAAAATTAGCTGCTAGAAACTGCTAGACGGCTTATCGTATCTCGATTTTCTTCAAAACAGATTACAACCTTTGTTAGAAAAAGTCAGAATTGAATTGATTGGTTGATTGAATTGATGCATGATGGTACTCCAACTCACTTTAGGCGAGAAGTGATAGAATACCTAAATGAAACGTTCCAGAATAATTGGATAGGTCGTGAAGGGCCAAGAGCCTCCTCAATCTCCCGATCTTAATCCATTAGACTATTATTTGTGGGAGCTTTCAAAAAACATAGTTTATTCCGTTCCCATTCCCGATGTGTAAACTCTTCGTCAAAGAGTTAAAATGGGATCTCAGCAAATTCGAGAGATACCTGGTATTTTTGCACAAGAGAATCCTTGAGAAAACGCAGTGAAAAATGTTGGGGGGGGGCAACATTTCCAGCACCCATTGTAATCTTGTTTGTTGTTTATTACTTCTCAATAAGTTTTTAAATTCCTAAGTCACTAGTATTTTTTATTATTGTTAAAATAATGTGATATTTTAATATCATTTTCCATGCACGACTCTTTTTTCAATGCTTATTCGACCATTTTCGGTGTCTGAGTGAAAGCATACTTGAAAATGTTCTTGTTATTTTCATTTTCCTATGTTAACTGTGGGAGAAAATAGTATTTACAAAAGCTTTAATTATGGGAAAATGACAGGAGATTCGAATTAAACGCAAGAGGGTAGTTTTGTTTAAAATAAAAAGTGAATCTTAAAAAAATATGAAAAAAATGTTTTTACCAGTTTCTCTTCGGAAACCTACGGTACAATGCGTACGCAAGCCACTGAGTAACTTACCATGTCAATCTTTTTCCTGTTACTAGGGCATTGTCAAATTAAACTACGGCTAAAATTTCGTTCCATTATCTTCTAATGCTCGAAAGAAAGTTGTTACTAATTAATCTACCGTTTCATTTATTCCCAACCATTATACACCCTCTATACATGGGTTCCGTTGAATAATTTTGAGAAAGGTTTAACAAAAAAAATAGACTTAAATTTTTACTTACTGCTAGAACAAATAAAACTTCTTTACCATATGTACGTTACATTCATGAGTTTATAATTTTAATCAAATACGATTTAATCAAACGAAATTTTTACTAATCAACAGAAATCCGCTTCATAACAAAAAAAAGTCTATCGGTATGTATGTGTCTGTATTAACTTCTCTTAGATCTAAGTATAATTTTTATGTCAAATTTGGAACATATGTAAAATAGCATAGTACAATACTACCTACTGAAATGGTGATCTCCAGGGGCTTGTACACTGTCATATTTAATATAAACTATGTTATCGTGATTTTAGAGCAATATGAAACTAAGGTTTTCGCTTAGGCACACAAGAATACAAAACTACAATATACAGTGTGTCTCATAATCACTAGAGGCGTGTGAATTGCCTTGTTTTACATTAATTATATTTTATTATAAATAAAGAGCAAAGTGGTCTAAGGCACATAAAATTACAAAAATACACAGAAAGGGAACTTGAAATATTCACTCTTTTATGTTAAAATATTTGTCCAAAAACTATTACAGTACGAATGAAGTTACAGCGGAGCATGTTGTATTAAACGTCTATTTCAAAAACTATAATAAAAATTAAGAATTGCTAATTAAATAGTTATTCGCAGTCGACCACATCCAACTGTAACTTCCCAATTAATTAGATCAAGTTTCTTTCATGGGTGATGATATTTTGTATACACTATTAGAATTTCTCATCATTCGTTGACATGACGTGATTAACATGTGCCCCTAAGCCGTCTCCATTTACGGTTGAAATCGGAGATTTGTGTGGGCTAGATGGCTGGACTTTGTGGACCGGCGTGATATCTGCTTTTCCACTTTCTTTGAAATATAAGAAGCCTGCAGCGGCGACTCCACCTAAGGACCCGAGCAGGATGAGCCATTTGCTAATTTTGACGATTTTCTTTATTTTGAAAAAGTCCTTCAGTTGTTTTGTGTACGTGATGTTAAGTTCTACACCCTGAAACATAGATAAATAGATATTAACCTAAATGAATTTCTCGATCCAAAGTAACTCGATCAGTCTTTCGATGTACTGCTGTCAGTGATAGGGAATAGTATAACACGTCAAACCGAGTCATTTTGTTGTAAATATATGAAACTATAATTGTAGATAAGGAACGACAGTTGGAAGCATTCTACGAAGTTTTAGAAACTTTCTTTTCTGAAATTATTGGCCTTACAAGCAAAGTGTTTTGGCCACGAACATATAACTACCTACGATAAGATAAAAATGAACCGAATCTGCCAATTTAAAAAAATGTACATGTATGCGCAGATACGGAAAAACCAAGGTACCCTAATTATGCATTATAATTTATAAACTTATAAAAACAGTGTAATTCTTAAAACAGCTCTAACAAAATTTGTAAGACACAAAAAGACAAAAAAGGATAGACACAGGCACAAGCAAATAAAGACTCACTTGCGCTACTCATTTATATGAAAGAGAGGTTAGTAAGGAGGACTCACTTCTCGCCCAGGGCCTTTCAGGGAATTTAATAAGACAAGCAAGGGTGAACCACGGTTCCGAGGACTTCATAAAAAAAGGGAATAAAACAAGAGTTTTGAATAAGATACCTGAATGTCATTGTTGACATCAAAGAAGAGACAAGTTTCTTTAATAAATTAAGATATGTTATACTAAAAATATATGGTAACCATATAGGCAGGTGAAAAAGAAAATATTACAGTGCAGGGAATTAAGAAAATATTTTGATTTAGGTTCTGTTAATGGACAATTAGATATAACATGATTCCCTTCACCGATGTCGCCACAAGGGCAGTATAGATCCTCACGTACTGCAATTTTATGAAGATTGGGGAGAATTTACCATGATTAAGTTTAATTCTAACAAGCTAACCATTATACTTATCGCCGATTTATTGCTCTTTTTACATAATTGTTGCACATTCTATAGAACACTCTTCGCATTTGTTTTTGTAAATAATATTAGTTTTAGACATTTTTAGTTTAATTACAAAACATTAAAAATTGTATTTAAAAAATTTATAACTTTTTTATTTATTTATCGATTTTGTTAAAAAATAGGGTTCTTCCTCTACTTAACATTAACTTACTGTCAAAATTTCAATACAAACGAACTTTTCGTTCTTAAATTATCGTGCTTATAAGAAACGTGACGGACGGACAGACAGACAGACAGATGGGAGGGCGGACATTTTGAAAGTGTTCAAAATTCGATCACCAACACAGAGATATGAAATTTTTTCCTCTCCGAGCAATATTACCGGTTTTAGAAATGTGCAGATCGAATGCAATATACTCTTTGTTTTGTATTTGCGAAGAGAATAATTATGGTAGCTATGATTTTTCTACTAAGGTAACAATTATTACACCAGTGTAACTTAGGAATATTTGGGTGAATGTTATAAAAGTAAGTATTAGTTTGTACACAATATGATTGCCAAATTGATTCCATTTATGCCAGAGGTATTTTTTACAACAGGATAAGACGGTGACTGTAGTAAAGTCCATGTCGGCAGTATCGATATTAGTGTTCTTTGCGATCGCGTCAACTTTATTATTTCTTCGTATATTGGTATGAACTTTTACCCAAACAAAATGGAAATTTATATTTTCTAGAGAAGGGATGGAAATGATTTTTGCTAAGAACGAGTTGGGACAAAGACCAGGAAACTTACATAATTTCTTTAATACTGATTGCGGATCTGAGTATATAACAACTTGGGTGAACTGTTCAGAAACTGCCCATTTTCTAAGTAAATTAAAAGAATTACTCATAATGTTTGGACGGGACATAAAATGCTACACTTATTTTATCACTTGTTTTAGAGTCATCAGTATAAATTTTAATAGCATTGCTAGGGATTTTTGCGACACAGTAATTATTATAGACAGGTATCTCGTCGTCATTAGGATAAGCAGAGATAAGACATGTGGTCTCTTCTAATAGTACAGTCAATGAAGGGTTTTATTTCCGAAATCTTTCAACCTTCATCGATTTGCGTGAAAATTTGGGAAAGTTAGTGTATGCCTCAGATATTAAAAGTGACATGGTGCCAACTTGTGCTATTACCCTGGGGGTGGATGCCACCCCTTTTCGGGTGCTGAAATTTTTATGGCCCTGGGACTTGATAGAGAACCTAATTCTAGGCAAAAAATGTTCTATGAAGTTTTTTCGAAAACTTCATATTTTTTTAAGTTATTCGTGATTGAAAACTCGCCATTTTCATTAAAAAATTACATTTTTTTCAACGGTTTTTTACGAATAACTCTAAAATTATGCGTCTAATGAAAAAAAGTGTAAGCGACATAATTGTAGCTTATAAAAAAACAAAGAGATTTGTTTTTAAGAAAAAATGAACAATAAAATTAACCTCACGACCAGCAGAATTGAAATGCATCATTTTCCTCCTACAATATGTTTTATTTTAGTGTTATTCATATGCTCAAAAAGTTTAACTGATTCAAAATGCATGCTTTTTGAAAAACGTTAATTTTAATTTTAACGTGTTTTTTTAATTTTTCTAAAAAATTTTCTTTTTTTTAAAATAACTTCGAAAGGGTGATAGATACGTAAAATTTAGTACAAAACAAAAATATAGATTTTTCTCAATAAAAATTTTGTTTTTTTTTTTAAATTTTTATACGATGAAAAATAATGAAGATATAGGCGATTGAAGTTGATACCGACGTGTTAGTAACAGCTGTTCTGAGCCCTTTAACACTTTAACTTTAAAAATCTAAGGGCGCCGAACCTCCGCCTTAGTCTTATAGTCTATGAAATTACCTTTAAAATGGTTGTTAGATGAACTCAATAGCATGAAAATTGACGGAGATATCGTCAAAAAACCAATTTCATTTTTGCTATATGTGGAACATGCAGTGGTAAAAGTTGTCAGAATTGTCCTCCATTTGACCAGGAAGAAGAAATTGAACGTGACAATAGCTCTGATGAAGAGTAGTTTGAAAAACAGGATGTTGTAATTTTTATGTATTAATATTTTATAAAAAATAAAAAAAACTTTAAAATGTTATATATTGCAATGCTTATTTTAATCTAAATCTAAACTAATAAATTGAACTATTATAAGTCACGGATGCACTAGTTAAATGTTTTAAAATATTAAAAAATATATTTTTCACCAATTTATACATCAAGGGTAATTTTGGGGGTTGAAAATGAGAAATAAATAAATAAATAAAATAAAATATATCATGAGTAGTGAAAACGATTCTGGAAAACTGAAGCTAATAAAGCTGCTAAAAATTGTTTTTAATTGATTCTAAAGTTAGGAGTGGTTTCTAGGGGTTGAAATTAAACAATAAATTAATAAATAAATTAATTAATAAACTTGTAAATATTCACTAGAATCCATTTTTATTTATCTTTTATTGGAAACCCAAAATTGAAACAGTTAAATCTGTTAAAAAATATTTTTTTCTTCAATTTTAGGAGACGGGGTAGTTTTTAAGGGTTTTACAAATTTACAATTCATAAATAAATTATATATAATGAGCACTAAACAATTCTTTGTTTCGTTAATGTGCGATTTCACATGACAGAGAGACAAAAGAACGATTTTTTCCTGATTTACGACTTTACGGGGTAGTTTTTAAGGGTTGAAAACTTTATGGAAATGATAAATCATGCTTCAAAATGTTAAAGAATATTTATTCTACATAACTAAGTAAGATTCCATTAATAGAATGCTTAAATTAGCATTTTTTTCAATTTTTCACAAAAGGGGTTGATTTTACCCCTAAAACGCAAAAAGTGCAATTCCGCACCATGTCACTTTTGAAGATAAGGGTAAAACAAGCTTGCCCCCAAGTTTTCAGAAAAATCGATGACGGTTGAAAGATTTCGGAAGTAATAGCTTATTTTTGCCTTCATTGACTGTACTATAATGTCATTGTCATTGCAAGCATGAGCCAACATCCTTCGCGAACGCTGTAACTTCTTTAACCGGGATTCTGGTTGGGCTAAAAAGAAATAAAAGTACAACGGTTGTCGTAAAAACGATATATTTGTGGTTGCTTTTTGCATTATTACTAATGGGACATTTCCTAGAGATTTTGTCAAATTTTACACAGACCAAAATTCGATTATCAACCTTTAAGGACACACGACTACTTTCGTTATAACAATATACTTTTTGTTGTTTATATCACTGAACTTATTTTTTATCAGAGGTAAATATGATGATTTTTCCCAAAGAATTATTTTCACTATCTAAAATTATTGACGGTAGTTTCAACCAATATTGATTTTATTACATTTGCTGCCACGAATATATTTATACGATATGTGACAATTGTCTCAGGGTAAATACATTAAAACATTTTCTGACTTTTTAAATTATCTTACCTTTCAGAAATCAATACTAAGTACACATATAAGGTTTATGAAAATATGAGTAAAACAATATTAAACAAAAACGAAATAAACCAAATAAAGGTTAATAAAATTAAACTTACAAATCTGGTTCAGAACAATTCTACAGGTTAATGTAAAATAAATAAATCATTTCAAATAAAATTCAAATTCACAAAAGACATTAACGAAAGTGCCGAAATAATGATTCAGTGTTTAATTTGATCAATTAAAGAACATCTAATAAAGTTCAGTGATAAATATTCAGTGATTAAATATATCTTAATTACATTAATAGCAATAAATAGAATTTAATGGCTATTATTTTCGGTGAAACGCAATGACGAGTAACAGACATTTTTTTAAAATTCTGTTAATATATTTTATTTACTTTGATATTCATACGTTCAAATGATCATGTATCTAATTAATGCAAGCATATTAAAGCAAAGACAATTCTTAAAAGTCAGATTTCATCTTTACTAGTTCCACTAATTAATTTCATGATACATAAGACTCTAGCTTACCTCTTCGATCCAAAATATGGGCAAAACTGTCTCCGTGAAATTGTAGAAAAGTTCGACTTTTGGATTTGGTTGTAATGGCATACTAAACTGAAGTCTTTTCTTGGCCATAACTGGACTTCCGGTAGTCTAAAACAAATAAACTTAACATCAGCGAAACAGGACTAATGATAACAAGCTAAAAGAAAACTACATTTTGATATGCTTTTTATCCCTGTTGGGATGATTCAGTACATTTTCAACAGAGGGTCGTAAGATGACTCAGTACATTTTGACATATATTTTTCTTTTTGCATTGATTAAAGTAAAGGTTAACTACATTTCGAAACACAGAAAGGCCTTCGGTTATATTTTTGTTTAGTAAATGAAAATCGGTCAAATATTTATAGAGGTAGATTTTTTCTGCTATGATTTTTTTTTTTGAACACCTGTAGGTAATTTCGTATATAACTAAAATAGAGACTTTTTCGAGAAGGCACGATATCAAAATCTGTTTCATAATAAAACCTGTTTTATTTTACATTCGTATGTTTTTTTTACAATGGGTACAATGCAAGAACTAAAATGAATTTTTTTCTGATTAAACTTATTTAAAATATCAAAATTTTACAAAAGATTCAAATTCATCATAATCAGTTTTTCTACTTTATAAAGTTGGAATTATTTTAGCTACAATAATTGAATCTTAAAGCCTACACCACCCCAAAAATTTAACAACATTACGTACCCAAATAAGAAAATGAATGATGATATTTTAAATATAACTTTACATAATTTTTTTGCACCTACATATTACAGAGAATTTATCAATTTGTAATATTTTTTTAAATAAATCTATGGAGTGCATTTTCGAAAAAATTCTATTTCAGATTTTTTGTCCAAAAAGGTCCGTGACTTATACCGGTTATAGAGATTGATCGATGGAATACTTAATTTTCGATTTTTATTAGGAAACAATTCGGTATTTGTAGAATTTCTAAAAAAAAAAATAAGTTTTCCAGGATTTGTAGATTCGCTTTTGTTTTGTCAAATTTCTCACAAACGCCACCTAATAGACTTCGGTAATGGACCTTCGGTTCGGGAGTTATTAAGTTCTTTGAAGAATCATACTCGACCCTGGAAAAAATACTTGCAGTCAACGGATGCGGGCCGCCAGAAATAGGCTTCATTTGTGGCCGTGTACCTTTGATTGCACCAAGTCTCATCGAAATCGATCAATATCCTGGACAATGATCGTGCTTCCTAGCCCGATTTCGAGAAAACCAGTTTTTTGCAAAAAAATTCAATTTTCATTTGTTTTTCGACATAGTCTCTGGTATACTTATTTGTAGAGCTTTGCCAGTGGCACCATTTCTTTTTATAAATATCTCGATTCGACTATCCGTTAGCGAGTTATTCAATTTTTCCCGAAAAACTCGAAACGTCAATATCGGGTACTTCCGGTTTCCGAACGGCGCCGAGCTTCCGGCGTTAAGGAGTTTCATTTCGATCCGATTTTTTTTCTGGTTTTGAAAGTCCACCGGAAAAATGCAAAACCTACACCACATTCTTTTTCAAAATATAGTAGCAAGCTAAAAAAGCTACATTTTGAAACACAGAAAGGGCGTCGGTTCTATTTTTATTTAGTAAATGAAAATAAGGAAATGAATGATGATATTTTAAATATAACATTGTATTATTTTTTTGCACCTATATCGCATGGAGAATTTATCAATTTGTAATACTTTTTTTAATTCTATGGAATGCATTTTCGTAAATAACTCGTTTATTTTAAATTCTTCCAAAAAACTCCATTTCAGATTTTTTGTGCAAAAAGGCCCGTGCCGTATACTGGTTATAATAGAGATTGATCGACGGAATGGTTAATTTTCGATTTTTATTAGGAAACTGTTCGGAATTTGTAGAATTTATAAAAAAAATCAAGTTTTCCAGGATTTATAGATTCGCTTTTGATTTATCAAATTTCTCACAAACGTAAACTAACAGATCTAATCGAGCCCTACAAGTGCCATTTTTGAAAATCAAAATCGGACCTTCGATTCGGGCGTAATTAATTTCTTTGGAAAATCATACTCGGCCCTGGAAAAATATTTGCGGTCAACGGATTCGGACCACCAGCAATAAGCTTCATTTGTGGCCGTGTACCTTTGATTCCACCAAGTCTCATCGAAATCGATCAATATTCTGGAAAGTTACGTGCTTCCTAGCATGATTTAGAGAAAACCAGTTTTTTGCAAAAAGAAATCAATTATCATTTGTTTTTCGACAGTCTCAGGTATACTTATTTATAGAGCTTTGCCAGCGGCACCAGTTCTTTTTTGAAATATCTCGATCCGACTACCGAGTTATTCAATTTTTCCCGAAAAACTCGAAACGTCTATATCGAATATTTCCGGTTTCCGAACGGAGTCGAGCTTCCGGCGTTAAGGTTAACCACCCAAGTTTCATCGAAATCCGACAACGGATTAGGGAGGGCTAGGCTGGGCGTGACAGACAGACAGACCGACAGACCGACAGACAGACCGACTGACCGACGGGCGGAATTTTCTAAATTCGCCCTCGAGGCGATAGATATGACTTTTATTTCGATCCGACGTTTTTTTCGGGTTTCGATGGTCCACCGGAAAAATGCAAAACCTGTACTACATGTTGCACATTCTATAGGATACTCTTCGCAGCTTTTTTTGTAAATAATATTTTAGACATTTTTAGTTTAATGACAAAACATTAAAAGAAACGAATAACTCTTTTATTTATGGAGATATTTTGTTCAAAATTAACAGGGTTGTTCCTGCAGAAATGTGCCGATCGAATGCAATATACTCTTCGTTTTATATTTACTAAGAGTATAATAATGTACCATTTATAGGACAAGTCTGAGAAATACGAATTTGCCAAATTTCATCGAAATGTGTTATAAATAAAATAAACTATACAGGGTGTCCCAAATTTTCGTTAACAAGACATATCTATTCGAATATAAGAAATTGACTAAATGGAGTTATGAAACGCATCAAAGAGTTATTCAGATTACAATGAGGATTGCAATACGGATTAAGGTTGTAATCGCATGTCTTTGATGTCCATCACAATTCCCTTTAGTTCATTTTTTATCTTTCCAAATGTTCTGCTGTTAACAGAATTCTAGGACATCTTGTATATAAGAAGGCCGACCCGCTTAAAACTCCCGGACTCATTTTTTCGATAACCAAAAGAATTATTCGATTGCTGTAAAAGGTTGTCTTAAGCATATACAAAGTTTTAGTCAAAACTGGTCTCTCTAAAAACTGAGGCATAAATGGCGATGCGATGCAAAGAAACTATTCGATCCTAGAATCCGTGAAAAGTGGTGCATGTGCAATTGTGCAGTAGAGTCTAAACAACTTTTACCCACGGGCAATATTCGAAAAATCACTGGTTTTAGAGATATTTGAACTTCAATATAATTTTAAAATAAAATTTGATCAAGAGACTTCTAATCACCCCAAGTGTTTTTTTTTAATCAATGATTACTGTTTACTACAGTGGAGAAGTTATCCTAGAAAGAACGATATATAGATAAGGTTGAAAAGCCAGTTAAACTAAATCAATTATAATTAGAAATTCTCGTACCTACCGGTTCAAACAAGATTTTAATTTCATGCTTTTCTTTATTCGGAGTCAGCCCATTAACGCCTTTCAAGTAACTTTCGTCTGAATCCAAAAAATGTGGTAAGGAGGCATAAATCGGAGCTCCAGAACATTTGTAAAGATCCATCAAACCTTTCTTGAGGCAAGTCTCGGGAGTAAGACAGTAACATTTCTCATCTGCATTTTTGGACATATCTCCTAAGTTTGCTGAATATT
The DNA here is from genome assembly GCA_963583905.1 of Stenurella melanura. Lineage (NCBI taxonomy): Eukaryota > Metazoa > Arthropoda > Insecta > Coleoptera > Cerambycidae > Stenurella > Stenurella melanura. The sequence goes on along the minus strand of OY757314.1, from coordinate 30,062,718 downwards.
CCCTTACAGGTATTCCATCGTATTTTGTCTTCTGAACAAAGAATGCAGCAAGAGATCTAAATTTTATAAAAACAGATGCTACTGGTTTATTGTATAATAAGTGTAAATGCAAATTACCTACAATATGACAGTTCTCTGTAGCCGATTTGGAAATGAGGAAGAATCATAGGAACTCATTATAAATACAAATCCGCGAAAAACATAGCCACTCAAGAGTACGCCTCACCTACATAATATAATATACACAGTGCACATAAAGTATAGAATAAATCCATTAATTCTGAATACAAAAACATCATGGCAAAAAACTCGAATAGGTCGATGCTTACTTTTACTTACGCAACTTTTGATTTGGATTTCTTAGCTATGACTTCATCGCTGCTTTGGTTATGACGTAATTTCCTTTTCTTCTAATGGAACGCCCTATATGTTTTCATTTTCAAACTCTCTATGGAAATCTGAATTTAAAAACCTATACTACTTAGGATCTGGAGTTTATGAGTTCGGAGCTACAGGCATTTGAAAATGTTTTGAAGTTAAATACTCTCCCTGTCTTATTGCAATATTTTGCAATAAAATATCGAATGAACAGTAAATAATAGCATATGTAATTAACTAATGAAATGTTAAAATTGAAGACCTCTTCTGTGTGGCAGTATCCCAAACGATCAATGAATTCTTGTTGAACTTTATTTATAGTTTCTTGAGAAATGTTCTTACATTCTAATGTAATTTTATTGTCGGGTTTACATTTGTACACTACGTTTTTAGGTGACCCCAAAGGAAAGAGTCTAGCTAGGTAACATCCAGTGACCTTGGTGGCCATTCGACATTACCACGTTTTCCAATCCACCTATTTGATCAAGATATCTTTGAACAGCTAATACATAATGCGAAGGACTTGCTGATACCATAAGTGTTCGTCCGGAGTTGTACAATTGTTTCTTCTCGAAAATAAGGTCACTAATGTAGGGATTCGATATTCTTGTAAAAATTGAAGATATCTTGGTCCATTTATGGTGTCGTCGAAAAAGTATGAACCGATTACTCTATTTCTAACTATTTCCGTCCACACATTTACCTTTTGTGGATACTGAGTGTGCTTCTCTCGCATCCATCGAGGGTTTTCCAGTATCTGCAATACTGGTGATTCACTTCACCAATTAATGTGAAAGTTGACTGCGAAAAAATTGTATTTTTACTTGAAGGGGATTATCATTGCATATGTACATATTCATTAATATTTGACAGAATTCGATTCTTCGGTCTGGATCATCATCATATAACTCTTGCACAAGATGCATCTTAATGGCATGCCACTTTTATTATTTTAACACTTTGGGTACAGAAGTAGTAGAAGGAATATCACAATCTCGACCAAGCTGGCGAACGCTACTGTGTGGATTCTCTTCCATAGCCAGAAAAACATTTAATTTGGTATCTTCGTCAATAACTGGATGGCCTTTCTTTAGTAGATCATATACGAAACCAGACTCTCTATATTTTTTCTCAATTTTGCTTACTGTTGATTGGCTTATGGAGATATCCAGATACAGTGTTAAATAAAACACATGCTTCTTATTGTGTTCATACTCTATCATCATACCCAATCATCATAAAAACTTCTATTCTTTGAGATACGGACAAACTCATTATTATAAAGCAGAAGACACAAATTAATAAGCAGTTATTAAGTTAACAGTGACAAGACAGAACAGTAGAAAGAATTTTGTTTTTCCCTTAGACATGATATTGATTGTACAAGTCTACTTAAAGAAATATTCGGCTACTCATTTTTGTAGGATCATCTAAAAACGTGCCTTATGGAAATGAAATCCAGACATTAAGTTAATTCTTTATGTTATTATTTACTGTTAATTTGCTACTGTATTGTAAAATATCACAATAAAATAGGAATTATTATTTAAGTTCATAAAAGAATATTTTCAAATGTCTGTAGCTTCGAACTTATAAACTCTATACTCTAAGTTGTATAGGTTCTTAAATTGAGAGGTCCACAGAAAGTCAGAAAATGAAAAATATACAGGGCGTTCCATTAAAGAGATGGAAGTGACGCCATAACCGAAGCAGCGATGAAGTCATAGCTAAAAAACCGAAATCAAAAGTTGCGAAATTAAAAATAAAAATCGACCTGTTCGAGGTTTTTGTCACAGTATTTGCGTATTCAGAATTAATAAATTTATTCCACACTTTACGTATATGGTGTATAACAAATTACTAATAAGCCGACTGACTACGTCCTCTGCAGATTTGCATTCATAGTGAGTTTTTACTACCCTTCTCCATTTCCAAATAGACTACAAAACAGAAACAAGAAATAAATATATGTCTTGCAAAAATAATACTAAACTGTTTCAATTGTTACAAAAAACTTCACAAATAAGTACAAAAACACACAAATTTGTATTGGTAAGACAAAGAAAATATGCGCATTATGTACAACATATGTGGCACAATACTGTTATTTTCAATTTTGACTGTCCTATTCAACACAACCAATAAACATTTGGAGCAGAAACACTTGCCCAAAGTAATATTATATCAAACATTAAACATTCACAGACGCCTGTTTTGATATTCACATCTCGTCAGTATGACTACTTTCAAAGTATTAATATATATTCAATTTGTAAAACGAAACTTTTTACTACGACTGTCCCCGATATACTCAACTTTATCTTTTCATAATGCACGATTAACTAACATATTTACGAGAAAGATGCAGAAGCTGACATTATTCTTAACATGGTATCAAATAAAATTAATAACAATAATGTAATTTTTCGTTAGGATATCGATATATTGGTCATACACACAGCTGGTCTTATCTAATTATTTTTTACCAATTGCGGTTACCTCCCCATTTCCAAGTGCTTTGAAGAAAGCACTTATATTACTTCTATATAAGAAGGGAAACAGGAATGATGCAGCGATTTACAGACCTATTTCCATCTTACCATTAATATCAAAAATCTTTGAAAAGGCCATAAAGACGAGAATAATTGATCACTTTAAAAATAATGATTTATTTAATGAGGCCCAATTTGGCGTCAGAAGTGGTGAGTCAACTTCTGACGCCATATTGAAATTATTAGAATCGATTCTAACTAGCTTTAATCACAGTGAATATTTGGCAGCAGCATTTTGCGATCTGTCAAAAGCTTTTGATTGTGTAAAGCATAGCATCTTGTTAGAAAAACTTGAATATTACGGTTTTGATGGCATAAGTCTTCAGTAAATTAAGTCATATTTATTTGACAGGACACAAGTCGTTAGTGGTAGTGATGGTGTCTCAGAAGAATTAGCAATGACTGTAGGCCTACCCCAAGGTTCTATCTTGGGGCCAGTATTGTTCTTAATATTTATTAATGACTTGCCTTTATGTACTAGCAACACAGGATTTGTTCTATTCGCTGATGACACCACCTTTACTAATTCTGGCGAAAACTTAACTGAAGTACTGGCAAGATGCCATGAATTACAGAGGATATCCAAAGATTGGTTTGATGCAAATAAATTGTGCCTAAATTCTGCAAAAACAGAACACATTGTTTTCTCTTTAAAGCACTTGGAAGACTCGTCCTCTATCAAGTCTGTGAAATTTCTAGGGGTACACCTAGACTCCACTCTAAGATGGGAGGTACATACAACCAATTTGGCCTCAAAGCTATGTAGTAATATTTATCTACTAAATACGTTATCCAATATAGTGTCCACAAATATGTTAAAATCCGCATATTTTGCATTGATTCACTCGCTTATATCTTATGCAGTAGTGGCATGGGGCCATGCAGCATCGAGTGATCGTATTTTTGGTCTTCAGCGTAGATCAATTAGAATTAGTTCCCGATTAGGTTTCCGAGATGACTGTAAGAGTGCTTTTGTGCTCCATAGAATCATGACATTTCCGTGTACATATACATTTAAATGTGTAATTTTTGTGAAAACGCACCAGGCTAGTTTTAAGTCTCATCAAGACATTCATAATTATCAGACTAAGAATAATTCCAAACTTTTCCCAGAGTTTATACGATTGAAAAAATGACAAAATAATCCAAATTTTATGGGAATAAAATTTTTTAACGTGCTGCCAGAATCTGTAAGATGTCTTGACATAAAATTGCTTAAATCTAAGTTAAAGCAATACTTAATATGTAAATGTTTTTATACTTTTGAAGAGTATTTAGATTTGGTTTATTTAATTTTTCTTGTTTTTCTAAAAAGTTTGTTTGACTAACTGTAATGTTCCTTACATGTATATGTTGTAATTTACCCATGTATTATATTTTTGTGACCCGTGTAAATACTGTATGTATAGTAACACTGAATAAACAATACAATACAACATATTTCTTTAATCAGTGAGGACGTTAAGAAGTGTATATCTGCTCCATCTGCTTTCTGGCTGTGTCGCTACCTCAGTATTTGCAGGAATAAGAAAGAGAAACATCTGCGATATTTTAACTAAATATGTCGACTTTCAAGAAGACGTACAAGCTTTTTATGATATACAGGAAGCTTGCTTGCTGCAGATTATAGTCTCACCAACTAAAGAAATTGCTACCGAACACCGTTAAATTTTCAAATGAACAATGTTGTAAATCACATTTTGATGAATATCATTCATCCGAATCTGACAGCGATGATACTGCGTGTTGATACGTATTTGAGCGATCAGACGGATCATGAAAATTTAATACTTTTGTTTCAAAAGGCTGCAAGCGATACTGATGACCAGTTAAATGATTCGGAGACAAATTCCAAGTGAATACGATCTTAAATTTTTTACTTTTCTAAATAAAAATCTGTAATCTGTTTCTTGATTTGTAATAATATAACTTATCAGTTGCAAGTGATTTTAGACTATGAGAGATGATTACTAACTCCACGAGAGGCACGCAACTTTACTAGCACTGGCCTTCTGGATGAATGAAGCGTCTCGGGTTCTCATCATAGTAGTTTGTTTTCAAATTACATGTTTCGTATGTATTTTAACAATTCGTTTTTAAATTTCAGTTATTACCATTATTTTGTGCAATAAAAATAGATTCTTTACGGTAACAAGTATAAAAAAATTAAGAAGCGAACTGCAATTTAAAAAAATGTATATTTTAAACCAATTTAAAGTACACAAAAGTCTGTATTTTTGTATAAACTCGAACAAATGGCATTCGTTCCACGGGCAGAATAATGAATTGGTAATTATGACGTCCAGAATAGGTTTTTAAATCTCTATTTCAGCAATTCCTTTTTAAACAGTTTTATTTAGCTTACTCTGTGTCTTGTGTGGGTCAAATCTAGTAATTGAAATTTTACCCCCTTTCTGTTGACCGATTGATCTGAAATTTGGTGCACATTTTTAGTTCTGATGACAATGCAATTATGTATATTCATTATCATTGTAAATCCAAGATGGCTTTTTTTCAACCTCCTCAATATGGGAATCAAATGAAAGGGCTTGGCTAGTAGAATACAGTACACCAGAAAATAATCAAAATCCAAGATGGCCGCCACCACAAAATGGCGGATTACTTTTTTTTTCAATCCCCTCAATATGAGTATCAAATGAAAGGACTTGACAAGTAGAACACAGTGCACAGAAAAAAATGAAGTAGCTGAATAAAAAACTAAAAGCTTGAAAATAAAATATGTAAAAAACATGTTTTTCAGTTAAACGGTTTTATTGTAAAGAAACATAATTATGCAGATAATATACTAAAAGCTAAAAAATAATTCGGTAAGTACCAGGTACCAGTCATCACACCACTCTCCTCATCAGTCTAGAATACTAATCAGGCTAAAATAAAATCGTGGGGCGTAGCGTAACCTGAGTAAATATGTAAATGATCGTTCTGCTATGTCGCACGATGATAGTGATGGATTTACTTTTACACACATTTTGCATAAGTTGTCTGTTGAGAAGGTGCATCCATAGCATACTCCCAAGTAACACCAGCAGCTGCAAAAAAGTTGTGCTAGCGTTATCGCAGCTAAAGTTACAGCCATTTGGCTATTATTGCCAGCTGCGCTAACGTTTTAAAGTGGTTGCGACAACGTTGTCGCAACTAAAATGGTACAACATTTTTTGGCTTTTAAAGCATTATAATAGCCACACAGTTGTGTTTAATTTGTTACAAAATAAGAAACATTACGGCTATTTAGATGTGAATTTTATTTGGAAGAAAAGTATATATTAAAGCTGAGTAACGGTTTTGATGTACAAATTTGTTCATAATAAACTATTTGGCTGTAATAATTTACTTCAATAACAATTTTTGGGATATAAATAAATTCAGTATTCCGCCATCTACCCTTCACTCTCATAATAACTGTACAGGAATGGATGTGTGCTTTATTATCTAACCTATAGGTTAATACTCGAAAAAATATAAGCGATTTTGATGATAAATCGTGAATAAAATTACATGCGATTGTCATTTTTTTGTGCAATATGGACGTTGTACTTCTGTATGTACGAAGCGCCTCAGAAATTTCCTGGTTTGAAAAAATTGTTAATATCAAAATCATGGTTTTTAATTTTTTTTTTTTTTTTGGAAAATTGTTTAATAACATTTACTTATAAATATTATGTCCATTAGAGACTATTACAACACTTTTTTGCTACAAAATAATAACAAACGATAATAAAATTGAAAAAAATCAAATACTGTTCAAAATGGCGCACTTCTCATAGTCCTCCTTGAAAAGAAAATATGGCCGTTAAGATGAGTGACTGCAGTGACCTGCATTGGAGAAAAATATTTCAAATAACAACCGTTAGGCAACCATATAGACCATCTCAACTATTCAGATTGTGTTTGGTTGCAAATCACTTGCAGATGTTGATTCACAGCTTAGTGGCTTTTGAATAAGAAGAGGTAATAATTGACATTTCGGTCATTTGTCACACGCAAACCTAACCTCAACTTCAAATCAGAGACAAATATTTTTATTTTTATACTCTTGGTTTGTGTACTTATTAAAGGCTAAATTGCGTTATTTGTGAAATTATATATTGGTTGAGAGCAAAGTAATCTTGCCTTTTTTGTTGCTGTTGTCTAAAGCTGTAAAAGCCAACCCACAGCTGTCAACGTGGAAAATATAGCTTTAGCTGTCACATTGCATTTTTTTTGCTGTAAAGTATATAATCCAGCCAAAAATTACAACAAATTGTTACAGCTGTTATTGAGCTGTTGCAATAGGCGTGGAGAGCATATTTCTGCTGATCCAGTTGTCCAAATAGCAACTGCAGCCATTTGCTTGTTCAATTATGTTGCAGCAACGTTATTGTAGCAAAAATGTTTGGAATAAGAGGCTTTGAGGTTTTAAGGCCAAATTACAGCTAAACGGCGGTCATCACAACGTTGTCGCGGCCAATATTTAGCTGTGAAAACTTTATAGACCACACTGTGCTACTTGGGCTTATAATAATATGAGCGGCTGACTTTAGATAATAGAAATTCGACTCGTCTCACGATTTTATCTACAGTACAATAAAACCGTTTAACTTAAAAAAAATATATTTATTTTTTTACAATTATTTTCTCTCATTTTCCTCCATTAATAGAACCAGGCTATATTACTGTAAAAAAGTCTGCTTGCAAAATGTTGCTCAATTTGCTTCTAGTAAACCGCAAAATCAAAAGTAGTCTGAACTACATTTCTAAATCTAAGAAGTTTCTTTCCAAACAGAAATCTGTTACCTGCATAAATCTGGTGCAAACGAGACAAGACCCTCCTCAGGTGTCAGAAATGGAGGAAATATAGTACCGTCGGTGCCTTTAATTTCGTTACATTCATCAGTTGGCCACACATCCATTTTATCAGCGCCGTCGTACTCCAATATTCTTCCCAAATCCTGATAATTCTTAATTCCCCTGAGAGCTTTAATACGCTTACCTGGAGTAGCATTTTTCTAAAGCAATTCATTTCAGTTAAATAAATTCTCCCTAAGCTATTTATGTAACATACATACAGGTGCTAGTAATGAAAAGGCAAGATCATCATCGTTGATATGTCTCAGGCTAGGTTCCTCTTTAAGTTGAGAACAAATGGCTTTGCCTGCAAAGTCTTTGACGCCGCAGTTTATCACCACACCATCAAAAAGCAGGTCATTAGCTTTCACTGTGATAAATAGCGATGTTGGATTCGAGAATATTGACTTGAGAGCTTTGTTTACTAATGATAATGCTCCAGGTTTCTGCCTACTTACTGTATTTACAGCAGCCTAAAACAAAAACTGGTGTTGATAAAAAAATATATCATATTTTCATATTAATAACTAAAAACCGACAAAGCAATAGACGATATCACGGCTGAGATCGCTGAGGCGGTTAAGTTAGCTGGTAAGATGGAGTTAGAATCTTTCAGACGATTTGCCAAATAATTCATTATACCTTAACCTATACAGGGTGTAATTAGTTTCATGTCATTAAAAAAACCGGTGGTGGGGAACGACAAGACAAACAAAAAAAACTTATGTAACATGGGGTCTAAAGCTCATAGTTTTGGAGAAAGAAAATAAACAAACATTTCGCAAATTTTCAATAAAATCTTTTGAGAACTGCTGGAATATTGAGGTAGGTTTAGATCGTCGCGCGTGTCTTTGCCTATGATACTCAATATTTGTGTAGATAGCTATAAAATGTCGGCGGTTTTTAGCGATGCGGTAAATAAGATGAAAGACGTCGACGTTTTCTGAGTGTTTAGTAGATCTGATCTGAAGAAAACTATACTCTGACTCTCCCTTGTGCAATATTTTAGTTACTGTGGGTGTTTCGCTATGTACACACGTCCACCGTTCGTTGTTTTTGTTATTTTTTAATTTCGGGTCGCTGTGTATTTATAGTGAAGATTTATTTTATTGACTTTACCGTTCAAGTCGTTCAATTCTTGATTTCGTACAGGCACAACTTACTTGTTCGTTCTTTTTGTATTCCATTTTGGATTTTGGACCAAGTTTTTCCATTATTCTTCTTTATTGACAACGTTAGTTGATAGTTTATTGTTTAGTGTTGAACAGAGTACGTATGTCCTTAATTCGACGTACCGAACTGTGTATTGATGCAGATGCAGAGATTTCGAATAATTTACTTAGGTGGTAAGTTTTTAACCCAGGACACTCATTTATGTTACAAACGTTAATAAATCACATTTAAATATTCTAAATTATAAACATTAATCCAATATTTTGTTCCAAATCAAAAGACACATGTAAAGAAATGCTCTGTTTAAACTTCTATGGCCATTATTTGCTTGCAGTTGCGCAGGAAAAGATAACGAATTATTTGCCTCTTTATAATTGCCTCAGTTCGGTTGAGGCGGTCGATGATCCAAGGCCTTTGCACTTTTTTATGACAATTTAAAAGTTGTATAATTGGGAACTACACGTACATTGACCAAGAGAAGCAGTGGTTCTCAATTATTTTCAACATTAATATTAAAAAAATATATTTAAAATGTTGACCTAGCTAAGTTTTTTCAAAGTGCCCCTAGAGGAAAATGTCATAAAGGTTTTTTGTTAGTTTAGTAGGTCCCAATTACCAGTTTTTTAATGACATGAAGCTGATTACACCCTGTATAATGTACAGATCTATAGAACATTTATCTTATTACTTGTCTTATCATTCACGTAGTGAAATTTGTATTTGTGTTACAATTATATGACTTTATTTATATATTCTTCACATATTTACAGACTATTCAATATTAGTTCATAAGCTCTTTCCATGTCACTAATTATTAATTTATAACTGATTCATTACATTTATGTTATACAAGAGTCAACTCTGCATTTAAAATGATACTACTTATGTCCATTGGGAATCTAACATTATATATTTAATAATGTCGGTGTCTTTATGATTTGCCACAATTGATGTTTGTATAAAAGTTTTCTCAACATATATATGTCGACTCGGATGTACTAGGTGCACTAGGTTTAGATATAAAAATAATTGTCTCGTTAATAAGCAACTCCTATTTACGGCTGTTAAGAAAGCAAATGATCTATTTATGGCAGAGAACGCACCCCAAGCAGTTTTCTATGTTCGGAATTAAGGGGCTATAAATCGGTAATTTCTTTCGAGCTTTACAGCCTCTGTTAATAACTTCACTAGGGCATCTTAATCAAAATACTCCGTTTACGATACGTAACCGGATGGTCTTTTATGTATTTGATAGATACAACTTGTTATTGGATTTGATTTAAGATTCAATAAATAACTAATAAAGCAAGCCACAAATGGAACATATGTTTCATTCGTAATATTTCCTATTAGTTAAGGTTCATTTCTCAACAATTGGAAGAATAGATTTTGTTTTATCTATATTTAGTGTTAGGAGATGCTTTAACCAGTTTACCGTTAAATGTAGACCATTTTCCGCTTTTATATTGACACCTTCCCAGGTGGCATCGGCAAAGACTTTGCAGCGTCACCATCATAAGAGATAATCTTCCCAGGAATCGATAGAATTAACATAAGTGAATTTAACACAGTTCCCTTAGGAACAAACACCGTACTTGATTCTCTTTCGTTACTCTTTTCGTTATCAATGGTTATAATTTTTATTCCATTTGTCAGATAGTCCTCGATTATATCACCTTATATACTTGGAAGACCATATTTATTTATGTCTTCTGAATGTCCAGGATATGATTCAAAGAGTTGCGAGTTCTAAAAATAGTACTAAAGTCTTTTTTGTTGCTTAATGCATTAATGGCTTCTTGAATTAGACTATCTTTAAACCAAACTGAGAAGGTGATATGATGCATTTTTTACTTAAAACTTATGTGGACCGATAGTTCTTCTTTTTTAGTGAGTCAGGAGATTTAAATATCAGTTTAATCCAAGCTTTTTTCAATTTTCCCGAAATTGTACCTTTCACAAACGTTAAATTTATGATGAGCAGTATTGGTTTAATTACGGTCATAGCTTTCTTGAATGTAGTTATCCCTATATTACCTATGCTTTAAGCTTTTATATTATTTATCCATCATAGGAGTTAAGATAAACCTCCAAAGTAACATTGTCTATGACTTAGATGTAGGCTTCTACGCTTACAAAACTTTATTGCGAATTTAAATGAGGTAGCAATTTATTTCATCAACGATAGTATTATTATAGTGTAGATTAAGCCGTTAAAACTGTGGACAGATAATTACTTCGATCATTTCAAGCATTCAGGAGATAATTGAACACTCATAATTTCTCAGATGTAATACCGCTAGTCCCCCTTTTGCGATCTATGTTTTGTTTTTCTTCCGTACTGCCTCTACTAGGGTTTATTATCGCACCATTAACCATTCTTATATTTTATGTAATACAGTACCTACATTCACTATAAATATTGACTATTTTACTTGGTAGTGTACACTAAGACATTCAAAACTTTGAAAGAATAGTTACTTCGTTATCTGTTATCTTCAGTCACTTAAGAGACAATTTCGTTAGAATCTTTTTAGCTATAACCTAAATAAGTTAAGCAAAAAGAAATGCTTCACTTTTCTCCCCTATAGAGTTTCGAAATCATAGCCTTAGGTAAACAAACAAACGTGGCAATGGTAAGGCATGGCGAAGACAGCCATATATATTAGTAAAATAAATGATAAAATATAGCCGGATGCAAAATGATTCCTAGTTATATTTTCAAAGTCATGAATAAATTATATATATTTTAGACTCATGCAATACCTGTGTAATTACTTCAATGTTATTTTATTAAGACGAAAATTATATGTACAGTTCCTACTAAAATATATATACCTAGTTATGTATTAAATCTACTTACGTCATCAACAATTATTAAAAAGTATAAAATCATTTGTGTATATTATTTACGAATTATTTGTAGAATTCTAATGTCCACTTTAGCTATATATAAAAATAAAATAATTGTAGAATGTCAAAATATTTGTGATAATGCAAGTTAGCAAGAAACTAAATACTTACTGATTTATTAGAAAAATTCAGCAAAAGTAATTTAATAAATATCATAAGTTTCCGAGTTAACATTTTTGAAAATATAAAAATTTTGGAAAATATTTTATTAAGTAGATTCCAATTTGGCATGCAATTTAATCCCCTTAGAACCTTTAATTGATACTTTATTTGAAGGTGGTTGATGTACAACAAATGTAGATAACTTTTTCGTTATTCTATAATTTTGTTGAAAATGTATGATTTTTGGAAAAATGCAAGTATGTTATTAAGCAAACATTTTAATTACTGTATCCAAAATCTACAAAGAAAATGTAGGCTATAATATTTGGGTTCAGTACTAAGTGAATCGAAATTTGTTTCCACATGCATTGCGTAACCCCACCCAAGATGCAAGTATCTCGGCATGCCAGGTAGCTGAGACGACGCACAGTGGAGTATTTGCCAAATCTGTTCGGCGAAAAGTCAATTTCAAGAAAGTAATTATAAATGAAAATTAACTACTACTGCCGTTATGTGATATAGAGGCAGCAGTAGTGTCATAGTACTATCTTGAACTTGGCGTTCGCTTTCAGCGATTTACATACATTCAAAAAAGTTACATATTCTTGGAACCATGGAACATCTTGAGGGAGGTAAGTAAAAATATATTTATTCTAATTTTGTTGCATATAAGCTCTGTTTCGACATCCATACTGATATTAAATATAATGAGTTTTTGAGATATTTTTAAGGCATTTCTTAAAACTCAAAAATTTTTTTGTTATGTTTTCCGAGGAGTCTTGCGGAATTTTTTTAATAAATGAATAGTAAAAGGCTTCAGCTTTCAATACCTGCTCAAAAGTTTGCGGATTCTTCGAATTTTTTATATTTTAGACAGTAAACATCATGCCAAATACGTATGTTAGGTTCAGTTACTGTATTTTGTTAATAGGAATGATTTTTTTCTTTTCAGAGTCATGAAGACGTAAAATATTAACAAAATGAGTAATATCAGATGTGATGCAAGTAAAATCAAATTAATATTAATGAAAAATTAGATTCTGTTGAGGATTATTTCATTAATAGAGACGATATTATCGAAGGACGGCAAAAAGAATATAAGGAAGAGATTTTCAAGACTAAAGTAGGAGTTTAAGAGTATATGGACAAAATATTTTAGTCCATAGGCCCGTGATTGTGGAGCATGCTCTGCTGCCTTTAGGTCTAATGTCGGAAGAAGCCGCAGAGGCTAGAAACAAACATTTTCGGTTTTGATTGATTGATTAGTTGATTTGCTAGCGTAAGGTGGGCATTGCTGCCGATTCCGGGCATACATGGAGGTTCGTTCCAACACGCAGCTTGGTCGTCCGTCGAACACACCCACCGGGCGGCCAAACCGCTTACCGGAACCAAATCTCGGATGTTTTATATACCGCAGAACCGGCTACATATGCCGGGTTGGACATTGTACATGCTTGTTGTCAGCAGCGAGAGCCGCATGACGCATGGGGTGTGAATATAGGATGGGAAGTGTAGGTGTTTGTGAGATGCTTCTTTTAAGTTTCCATGCTTCTATTAAGTTTCCATACGTCATCATCGGTTGGGGTGTGCAGGTGTTTGTGAGATGCTTCTTTTCAGTTTCCATGCTTCTTTTAAGTTTCCATCTATGGTCATCTCCTTATTTTCCTTCTTCTAAGTTTTCTGTTTCTTCTGTTTCTGAATCTGGCAGTTTTCATTTTTTTTTTTTATTTTCTTTTTATTTATTAACCGTTCCACAGGTAAATATCCATTTACAGTGGAGTTGCTCGGAAGTGCCCTAGCTCGCGGTAACAATATTTTTTTGCGCTTTATGAGAAAAAGGAGGTCTGAAGCGATGGTTTGTTCACCCTGTATGTCGTTTCTTTGAGACAATCGGTTTCAATTTCCGCCTTTCAAATTAATAATAAAATATTATGTTTTGAATCAATATATCGAGTTGATAAAAATTAAGATGCTAAAGATCAGATAGAAAGATAGAATAGAATAATATCAATTAAATCAGATAACATAAATTCATTAATGGCTCATCTGTCTTTCTGCAGCGTATTGTGATTGCTCTTTTATTTTAAATCCTTTGCTTTTATTTCTTGGGTTGAGTTGATTTTGTCCATTTAAAAACTTTCCACTGTATACAATTACTTTAGGTCACAACACAGCTATATTTCTTTGTAAAGATATGTGCCTAATTTTGACACTGACTATGCTATTATTTATTGCCCATGAACCACTTAAAAACATCTTGTTGGGTCGTTTAGGGTGTACAAATCCTGTAATTATTAATTCCACATGAACTCTGTTTTCTATTGAGGCGCTTCATTTCACACAGGATTTCTTAATCTACCGGTGGCTGAAATTTTTTCGAGTTTAACGCTTTTTACCGCTTTTTAGCGAGCACCTTAAAAAACACGTCTATTCACGACGAGACTTAAGTCACTTCTCAGAAACAAACATTTTCGGTTTTATCGGACAAAACTTTGCGAGAAAGTTTTCGAGCACTGCTGGCAACCAAGACATTCTTAATCCTCACTTTGGATTCTCTCCCCACTGGAGTGAGAGAGATTCTCAGAAAAATATCGGATCCATTTTTAAAGGAAACATTGGAAATGTTGCTTGGGTTAGACATACCTTCATTTTCATCAAATTGGGCTCACAATGGCTAAAGTAACTCCCTAATAAAATTTTCTGCCCAATATGACCTCATTTGAAAGCTCAAATAATTTTGGCCAAATGCTCCACTGTGCGGTGCCGCGCCTATTATAATTCGGAGAAATGAAAAGGTAATGGATATAGTCAGAACTATTGGAGATATTTATCTCATTAATTTTAGCGGTTTTTGGTTATCAGTCGTAGTTATTACAGAAGTCTTTGATAATGCCGTCTTGCTCCTGATTAAAGTGTTGACACTCCGCTTGACAATAGTCGGGCAATTAATGACGACACAATACATGAATTTAGAAGTTTATTTACTGCTGACCCACCAAATTTAAATTTAAATAATTCTGAAAATATAGATCTTATATTCGATCGCTTTTGCGTCCATTTTTCTTGGTGTCTCGATATTTCTCATGCTAAAGAGACAAAAGGAATAGGATAGAAGAATAAATCATAAGTGAAAAACCGACAGTTTTATATTTACCCAGGAACTAATTAGGGAATCTAGGGAACTGATAGAATTAAATTGGTATAGGAAATTTTCTTCTTCTAAAGAAGTAGACAGTCGTTACAAGGAGGAAAACAATTAAAAAAAAAATAAGCGTTAGTAAAAGAGAATTCGATAATAATTTAATAAGTAACGCAGAAAACAAAAGCAAAAGGATATGGAAACTTGTGAATCTACAATTGGGCAGGAAACAAATAAAAACAAAAATACAAATAAACATAAACAACTAACTCGTCATCAACACAAATATAATTACTAACACGTTTAGTAAATACTCTGCCGCTTCAATAAAAGAAATAGCTGAGATCAACTCTTCAGAAAATACTCCTGATTCACTATGTAACCAGATGTGGGATATACAATATTTTTTACTCCTTATTAGAACATGAAATCATAGACATAATCACAAAATTAAAATATAAACCGGTTACGATAAAATACCTATTTTACCTATTAAGGAGTGTAAATGCGAACTACGTCACTACTTAACTGACATTGCAAATAAATATGTTAGCGATGGGCAGTTCCCTAAGCAGTTAAAGTTATCTAAGACAACTCCTGTGTTCAAAAAGGGCGATTCGGCTATACCTGAAAATTATAGAGCTATAATAACGCTCAGTGCTTTCACTAAAATTCTTGAAAAAGCTGTCTATATTCGACCAGTCCATTACCTTAATGAAAAATCACTTATTAACTAGCTGCTAACATGAGTTGTGAGAGGGATTTTCAACTGAGACAGCCACAACTGTACTTACGCAACATGTTAATAACAAGCTAGCTACTGGAAATATGGCAGTGGGAGTTTTTTGACTTATCCCGCACATTTGACACTATCAGTTCTCTTTTTCTGTCCAAAAAACTGAATTGTATGAGAATCCGTGGGCCAATTAATGATTGGATTATCTCTTATCTAACACATAGAAAATTAGTAGTAAAAATTGAAGACATCTCTGACCAATTTGATGTTGAGCTTGGTACGACCAAGGGAAGCGTATTAGGACCGTTGTTGTTTCTGCTATACATAAATGATCTGCCATCCTATATAAAAGAGGAAAGGTTGTTCATGTACGCAGATAACACAACAATAATAGGATGTGCAAAAACCAAAGACGAGGTTAATATACTAACATCTAGGATACTGAAATCTTTCACAGAGTGGTGTGCTAGAAATCACCTAACCATTACCTTGAGTAAAACTATGCATTGAATTTACCAATTCCTACAAAAAGCAAGATTTGAATCTAAATTTTAATATAAATAACATTAGTTTAACTTCTAGTAAAACTACAAAATTTCTAGGTATCCCATTAGATAGTTCGCTAGGCTGTGGTAACCAAATTGACTCGTCTGTGTATGCTAAAACTAAACTGCTAACCTTAATAGTACTTATTTTGCTTCAGCTACTTTAAAAAGGTCTCTTGACGAGAAATATCTTATAAATTTCTATTATGCCACGGTGTATTCTTCACTCCCCCATAATAATGTATCATGGGGACAAGCATATTTGGTATATCCTACAATTAGACATGTCGGAATACATTTAAAAGTAAAAAAAATCTAACTCTTACGGGAATATACATTTTTAAATTATTATAGCATACTTATAAAAATATAGATAACTTCTGAAAAATAGTAATCTTCATTCCTATCCAACTTGCAAAATGACAATATTCACATTAATAACACATTTTATAAGAAATATCTGGATTACGCGGGACCCAAATACTTCAACATGTTACCTGGAAAAGTTAGAAATTTATGTCCTCTGTTTAGATTTAAAAACCAGCTAAAATTATTATTGTTAGAAAACGGTTTCAGATGAATCTGAATTGTATCTTACTCAAAGTAATATGTTAGAATTTATAAACCTTGCCTAACTATATTTTAAGTATGATCTCTTTTTGTTACTCGTATGTTCAACAATTTTCAATTTTTTCCTAAATGTGCTCCATTGTATGATAGCTAAGTGTTTGTATATTACCATATATTTTATAGTATATTGGATTTTCATTGTTATGTAAAGGTTCTATTTATTGTGTAAATGTTTCTATGTTTTTTTTTTTTTCACAAAAATAACCTAGACACTGGCCTTCTTTGACGTCCTCATTCATTTCTTTGTATTTGGCAAACAAGGGTTTAATAAAGGTTATTATTATTATTATTATTATTATTAATATTTGAAATGTTTGTTTTAAGTATTTTAGAGGCGACCTAGCTAGAATTTTTGCTACGTAAGGTAAGAAAGTACACTTCATTATTTTCTATAACATAAACTTAAATTCTGACGTGACGTTAAATATATGAAAAGAAAAAAAAGAGCAAAATTAATATTTTTTTTTCTCATAATTATTACAGGATTATAGGAACTCACGCATCATCATTATACATACATCTTTAATAATTTACTTCGACTGACCTAAAATTGTCACTACTTACTAGAATCATAGGGTGAGGTATTGTTAGTTCTTCTTCACCTGATAAGCAGCCAGGCCACATTTGTTTAATAAATGTGTCTTTCGGATCATATAAAATCGTATCATCTGCTTCTACGTCTTCTACATTTATTTTCTCCTTCCATTCCCTATAAGAAACAAGGCACTTTTATTTCAGAATTTAATGTAACATTATTTGTGATATTTTGAATATTTATACATATATATCAAAGAGCCTCTGATAATGCAAATACGATGGACAATATAGCACTGTTTAGGTGCCATTAGAAATGACACTAAGAAAAACATATTTTTCACATAGTATATGCCCACAAAAACAGATTCTCTGTGGAAAAATAGTGCAAAGTATACCCTGTCCAAAAGAAATCTTTCCTCTGTACAGAAACATAAAACGAGAAAATATGATGTACGGCTTCCCCGGAGTCGTACGGGGGCCACGGCGAAGTTTTACATAATGGGGCGAAGTGGGGCCCAGTGAAGCCGTATGAGGGCCATGACGGAGTGTCTCAGGGACCTCATTCTGGGGGGCGGAGGTCTGTCCAAGTTGCCGCAGTATCTACTGTGCATCTTTTGCATCTGATCATCAACGACGAAGTCCGAAGTTGGTGGGACAAATCGCATATATATATTTTTAATTAAGATATAAAATCGTGCGCTCTAGAGCGCAAGGGGCGTGGCTACGCGCTGTTATGGGCGTATCTTCGTTAATATGTAATTAATATCATTGATTCTGGTCTCAGTCAATAGAGAATCATCGATTTATAATTGTAACTCTTAGTTAAATCCGTATATTTATTGAGAAATTTCAATTAAAAAATTAGGCGGTTGTGGGGTACATAATATTCGTGTAAAGATACACGGGTGCTCGCTTATTATTTTTGTGAGAGTGGAGGATCCCAGAACGAACTTGGTGCGAGACACGGCCGTGATTACAGTCTCTTGATTTGCCAGTGATTTGCCTTGATTTACAACATCTAGTTTTTTTAATGAATTCTATGAAATCAGGTGTTTCCTGACATTTTCACAGCCCCTGTATATTTTTTAAACTGTATTCTCTATTTTATTTATACAAACAGGATATTAGAATTCTTAATTCTATATACTCACTCCACTACTTTTCTTCTTGGAAATTCCTGTCACATGTATCTTACTTCTGAATAACATTTTAGAAATCTAAAAATTACTACAGTTAATAGACCAGGTAGCTTAGGGATATGAAATTCGGGTATTTCTAGGAAGTATAGGATCTTCACTTTCGAGTAAGTAATAATGTAAATATTATTAGGATTAGGCACAATTGCACATGCACATGAAACAGAACATCAAGTGGACGAATATTTTTAGTCAAACTCTACTTTACAGTTCCACTTTTTGTTTGTTTTTTTTTAGAACCACTTGTGGTTTATTGTCATCATTTGTGAGGCAACAGTAACTGCTAACTTTTACCCCTTCGGAAAGGATAACTGACAGGTCACACAATACATAAACTGCCAATAAAGTTTTTATAATATTTTCTTCTTCATATTCTCCACCTAATTATTTACTGATTTTGTGAATACTCTAAAATACCCTCTGTTGTCATATCCCCATCCAACTTTTGTAGTTTTGTATTTTGGAAAAATGAAACATACCTTACGTAAATATTATTGTGTTGGTTTGTTCATGATTGCATTTCAAATTTTATGCTAGGCAGAAGGAATCCAAGTTCACATTGTTGGGCAATATTTTTTCTTATTTACACCAATATTCAGAAATGTATTTTAGATGATTGGCTTTACTTTTGATTTTATGTATAATGTTATTCCAGTTTGGAATGGGAATTGTGTCTGTTATGGCGAATGCATAGAATTCTGATGTTTTCTTAAGTCATACCACACCTTTTTTAAATTAGAAATTTCGGTCAATTTTAATTTTTTAAACTTATTAACGATTTCGTACCATATTTGCAAGTTTAGATATACTGTCCTAAACCAAAATCATGTAACTCAAAATTTTCTAAGCAAATTGAACTGAAACTGTATCTTATACAGTTTTCGAGATACGGATTTATTTGGAAAGAAGCCGTAAGTGGTTTTGAAGGTCTATTAGTACAGGTAGATGCGCTCGTGTCTGTAGTATATAGATATAAAGAATCAGATCGATATCGCAATTTTTTAGCAAGAGGTAAACGTTTAAAAATACAAATTATTGAAATAACATTCGGCCATGTTCTTTTCTCGTGGGGAAGTTGTGTAAGCGCTAACAAAAGTCCAACAAGCCATTTCTGATGCCCCTAGGGTCCCTCTTCCTGAATTCGTTTCCAAAAATCATATACCTTGTTGGAATGGGTCGTTACAATTTTTATAGGTTTGGACCCCTTACTAAAGGAATGCACCAAATAACACAAATTTTGAGAATTTGGTACCTATGAGGCAAACGGTAATAGATATTCAAAATAAGAAAGTTCATTTGTTTATCAATTCTGTAATTCCAAGAAGAATACCTAATTTATTACAAATTGCAATTAGACTGAAAAAGAGTGCTACTTCTGTTTTTATTTTTATATTATATTTTATTTTGATATAAGCTATTGATAATAAATATTAGAGAAAATTTGAAATACTTCATTTGCTGGAAATTTCAATTACTTCCCTTAAGTATATGGAATTTCAAATTCTTTTTGTAAAGCAGAGTATTTGGTAATTGGAATTGCAAATACGTTAGAAGGTGTTTCGTATTTGATATATAAAATATTTTTATTGTATATTTGGAGTAGCTCTGTCCATAAACAATATATTATTAGGAAAGAGCCTCTACGCCTGTGACTTTTTCGTTATTGTGTAGATGCCTCGAGCATCATTAAGAACTGAAGATACATGTGACAGGAATTCTCAAAGAAAAAGGTAGAAGAATGTCACTACTAACGTTTAGACAATATATGCTCACTCGTAACAAAATGGTCCAACTTCTCGTAATGATGGTTTTTGGCCACTTTGTATTTCCATGGGATTCGTTACGTTAAAAACATAAACTTTGAAAGTTAGGCCAAAAGGCACTTTAAGGAACATCCCTCTGATGTCATTTCCGGGTTTAAGTGCAACCATCTGAAAATTAAAAAATATGTTAATGACTAGAATAATAATAACCAGACTTTTTTTAATGAAGAAATTCCCCTAAATTACCCAAATGGTGATTAGTATGACAATATTTTATGTACCTACATATATTTATATGTTACCAACTATTACTACACTGGCCACGGGTGGCCACGAGTCAATGTACACTTCTGAGCAATGAAATTTCGTACACTTGAGAAATCAAGCAGGTAATCCAGTTTTTACTAATATTGAGTGATGTGAATCAGTCTTTCTGGAATTTAGATTATTTTAATATCATAGTAGTCCAGTCGATAAATTAAAAATACACCAGAAGCTCGCAAAAAATGTTATCTGAGATTTTCCTTTCGTAACTGTTAGTGCGAGGATTAAACATCACAAAACCACAAAATTCAGTTCTAGAGGTGCCGCGCAACCCCCCAAGTAAACCACCTTTTCGGTGAAAAAAGCCTTATTTTACTAACAACTCGTTAACCGTTGAAGGTATTAAAAAATTGCACATTATAAAAGAGAAAGCTTGACTAATTTCCTAAAAAAGTCTTCTTGTAATTTTCTTGTATATGGCATGATTTTCGAGAAAATCGATATTGACAAAAATTGGAAAATTTTTATTTTTAATGCGCTCGAATTTTCGTTCATTTGCATTTTTTTGCGCGCGGCCTATAGAAAAAGTTCAATTGCCCGAAGACCATACAAGCTAGGAAGAAAAATGAAAATGGGTTTTAAAGGGGATGTAAAGTACTTTCTTGTGTTGCCATTATTGAGGACTATTGATATTTATTAGTATATAAAAATAACAATATAATTTAGTTATCTCTTGATTTTTTGCGCATCTAACTATTCACAGGCCCATAAGAAATATCTAACTAATATAAGTTACAAATGCATTATTTTCTAGGTCAAGGTGGTACTTCAATGCAGAAAAAGTTAGGAACAAAAATATTCACATTTACAAATTTAGCAGCATGTTAAAGTTTGCCCAAAAAAAACTAAAAAGACTGCATATCCAATTTTTTTATATTTTTTAATATAATTTTTTAACTATTCAATGATTAGAAACAATAGTTATATGATATATAAATTCAAAAAATATTTTTTGAGCTTAATTTTCAAGATGTTTGGGCCTTTTTTTTATTTTTTGGAAACAATAAAAAATTGGCCAAAATTTTGGTCAACTTCACATGCTGGTAAATTTGTAAATGTGAAAATTTTTATTCCTAACTGTTTCTGCATTGAAGTACTACCTTGAACTAAAAGATAATGCATTTATAACTTATATTAAAGTCAGTTATTTTGTATGGGTCTGTGAATAGTTAAAAGTGCTAAAAATAATAAGGTAACTATACTATATTGTTATTTTTATATACTAATAGATATCAGTAGCCATCAAAAATGGAAACACAAAAGAGTATTTTGTATCCCCTTTAAAACCCACTTTGATTTTTCTTCCTAGCATGTTTGGAATTCAAGTAATTCGATTTTTTCTATAGGCCGCGTGCAAAAAATTTCAAATAAACGAAAATTCGTGTGCATTAAAAATACAAATTTTGCAATTTTCTTCAATATTCTCGAGAACCATGGCATATACAAGAAAATTACAAGAGGACTTTTTATTAGTCAATTAGTCAATCTTTCTATTTTATGGTAAGCATCTTCAACGGTTAATGAGTTATTAGCAAAAAAGGGCTTTTTTCACCGAAGAGGTGGTTTTTTGGGGTGTTGCGCGGTACCCCAAGAACTGATTTTTATGGTTTTGTGATGTATAATCCCTTCACTAACAGTTACTGAAGGAAAATCTCAAATAACATTTTTTGTTATGGAAATCTTTATAATTATTGGACTATAGAGGTTATAAAAAACATTGATTGTGAAACGTCATAAGTAAGGTATTTGAATGTTAACATACGTATTAATTGTTGTGTTTTTTTTTTTTTTTACTTTTACACCATTCGATGGGCATGATTTCGATGTATAACAAATATAAAAATTGTACGTAGACCATCCCTCTTCAACTTTAGAGAGAATTAATATTTTTTCATGTTCAGTTCATTTTGGCATTGCGAAAATATGACATTGACACTTACAAATAAATAAAGAATGATTTAATATAGCGAAAAGTAAGTGTACGGTATTTCATTGCAGAGAAATGTACGCCCCCAATTTTTTTATTGTTTTTGAATTTAATAATTTTGTTTTCGGTACACATAAATTAGATAAAAGTGAGGTACTTTTAGTCTAACAGAAATAAGAATGACACATCCGGTTGAACTTTCTTTTTCTTAAATTGAAAGACAATAGTTTTTATGGTTTCTCATTAAATGTAAAATTCTAAGTGCAACTGTTTTTCCAATTTGAATAATTTCATAGAATAAGTGAGATACGAACTATTTTTTATTTTTTTCAAAATGGCTACATCAGACGAACACGATATAAGAAAATTACTAAGTAGGCCATGTAAATGATTAGTAAGATTGTAGAATTGTCTGTAAAGAATATGGTTCTTGTTCTTTGAATTACTAGAGGGTACGACTATTTTTAAGTTTCTTTTAAAAGACGAAATTTAATTCTCATTTTTATTTTCGTAGTGGGCCTATGGAAAATGTTTTAATGTGACCATTTCTTTTATTAATCAGAAATTATTAAATTTTTCTATTTTCAATTTAATTTATTTACGTGTTAAGATGTATCATGTTACAAAGAGATGGGCACCTAAATTGGGTAATTTGTCTTGTGCCCAGTGCTACAATAAACTATACAAAATATAAATTTTTGACAATTTAGACGACTGAGATAAAAACAAAAAGAAAAAATATTATGCTTAAATGATTTGAAAAGTATATCTAATTGTGTTACTATAAGTAAAATTGATATTGACTGGGAAAAAAAAATGGACAAAAGGCTGAAATTGTGTACGTTAATTGTTGATAGAAAAATGGCAGACTGTTGGTATTTAACCTATTTTAAAAAATATTTAAAGATTTTTCCGAAGATACTGTCTGGCCAGTCCAACAATTTTTTTTAAATTCATTGTGGATCTTATACTTGCTGGAAGTTTGTTATAGAATTTTGGTCCGGTAAAAGATACGAAATGTTGACAAATACTTTTTGTGCAAAGTTTTTGTTGAATGAAGCAGTTTGTAATTGTCTGGTATTCGCGAAAATGTAACAAATGAAGTCAATGGGGATTTACCTTCGATCCAAAGGAATTCACGTACTGTTTCTCGTTCATAGTGTGAACAAAAATACAACTTTGTAATGCATATGTCTTTTTAATATTTAGAAAATTACTTTCATTATATAGGTTTGTTGTGGAATATATTTTCGGTTTTTTAACGTTACTTTATAATCTTGTTTTGACTTGTTTCTAAATATTTTAATGTGGAGGCATATATTCCCCCCCCCCCATATTACTATAGCATATCTTAAGATAGATTCTACTAAAGCGTTGTATATCATAATTAATTGTTTGATGCTTAATACATGTCTAATATTATAAAATACATGGATTACTGTTTGTAATTTTGATGTTATAAATTCTACATGATGTCTCCACTTTAAATACTGGTCTATAATAATGCCTAACTACTTTATTTTTTCGACAGAAACAATACGGTTTCTGCAGAAGCAGTTGTTGTAATGTTTGCAATTATTTGTAGGTAATATTATCTTCTTTTGAGGATTACATCCAGCTTTTGATGGAGAGAAGGAAATACACTTAGTTTTTTGATTATTTAAAGTTAAGACGTTCCGATTAAGGCATTTCAGTACTGTACTAAGCCCAATTCAACTCTGAATACTAGCTGATTTCCCGTCTTTATTGTTGAAGAGAAGCACCGTGTCATCTGCGTAAGATATTATTATCAAGTTATTATTATTTAACTTTGAGATGCTATTCATTTATATTGAAAATAAAATTGGGCCCAGTACTGTACCTTGTGGTACACCTATTTCAGCTGTACCTGATTCACTAAGAGTATTAATTTTAACAAATTGTTTCCTATTTTGTAGGTAAATTTTTATTCATAAACTGTAATTTTTTGGCCATTAATCATTTCTTAACGATATCCTTCGAAATTATAATATTGTTTTTAAAAGGTAAGCACAAAATAAACAAGAAAATATTTTAATGAAACCTATCAATCAAGAGTAAATAAAATAACAAAATTATTTAAAACCTAAATATAATAATAGAAGTATCAAAAGTACACTGGAAATAGTAGAAAAATCATAGTAAATAAATAAGTTACTCAATAAGTGTATAAAACACTTGTTTCTAGAACGTAATACATTAATATATAGACAGGTACATCGTAAAATTATACTACCTATATGAAAACCTTACATGTGCAGTATGCATACATTATTTAATGCAATTAAATATAAATACAAAGTAACATTTGGATAAAACAAATTATTTAAAGACTGCTAAGCCTACTTCATGGACCAAAACAAATAAATGTACACACAAACATACACATATATACGTGCACATATTATTATATTGACGTACACATATACACAAAAATTTAAAAACACAAATCCAATCAACAAGTGGAAGCAAAATTACAGTTTTGGAGTAATAAGAACATTTGATGTGACTTCATTAAATGGGGAAGGGTGAATATGACTAAAAGAAACTGTGTTTTATTATAATTTCCAGATATTTAATTATGAATGATTATATAAACCCACACGGCTAGGCACATAATAATTATGAATGGTTATACAAACTCACGCGGCTAGGCACATATAACCATACAATGATAATTATATTTAGAATTTCTATTTTACAGTTAATTATTCGTATTGTTAATGTGGTTATGGATTATTTCTCTTGGTAAAGATAATATAAAAGCTTTCAATTTAGTTTTAAAATAGGAAATGGTCCTCTCTCTCAGAACTTCAGGAACAGTGTTGTATAATTTTGGGCCTAAGAATTCAAAAGATCTCTGTCCTATAGATTTTGCCGTAAATGGAGATATATGTTATTGTTTATTTCGAGTACCATAGTCATGACGATTTAGCAAGAATGGATTTTTCTGTATGTGGTACTTTACATTGCTATTAAAAGAGTATAGCTGTCTTATGTCAAAAACCTTAGCATCACTGTAAACCAGATTACTCGGGTAGGACATTTTTTGATGTAACATTAGTTTTAAAAACCTTTTTTGTAAAATTTCTAGAGGCTTCATATGATTTTTGGATGTTCCACCCCAGGCTAAAATACCATAAGTCAAATGTGTTTCAACTGAAGCATAATATATAGATTTCATTTGTTTTTGTCCAAGAACATTAAACAATTGTCGAAAGTTATAAAGAATAAATTGTAGTTTTTTAACGACAAACTGTACGTGTGAATCCCATCTTAAGTGTTGGACTATTCCTAAATATTCGACTTTAGTTTCAGGTAGTAAAATGTGATTTCTTCCTTGGATTTCAATATTCAGAGATTTAAAAGGTGGTAAATTTAATTTATTGCAACTGAACGGTAGGTAGGTTGTTTTATCTAGATTTAATGTTAATAATTTTTTATCAAACCAGCTTTTAATATATGACAGATCATTTTCTATTCCAATAAATCATCATAAAAACTGTTCAAACTGTTCGCCGTTTTCTTTAATACACAGAGAAGCGCGACTTATTGTTGTACGTATAATATTCTGTAGTTGTTGAGGTGTTATTTGTGCAATTTCGAATATAACTTTCTCTTCCAGATCTTACTTTGTGGTTGGAGCAGTCTCATAGACTATATTTGCCAAATGCGTTCAAATAAAAATCGTACTGGGTTGAAGCAGGATGATATTATTTCATTCATCAATAATCAAATGAATAAAAAACAATTCATTATTTTTAACCCCGTTATACTAAAATGTATTTTAGTGATTCTTATTTTCCGTTCGTTCAATTTTAATTTAATCATCACAACGAATGTCAAGAAGTTATGAAAAACCTAACTATTTCAAT
The DNA here is from genome assembly GCA_963583905.1 of Stenurella melanura. Taxonomy (NCBI): domain Eukaryota; kingdom Metazoa; phylum Arthropoda; class Insecta; order Coleoptera; family Cerambycidae; genus Stenurella; species Stenurella melanura. The sequence goes on along the minus strand of OY757314.1, from coordinate 30,036,065 downwards.
TAGATATATTACTATTTGACGAATTACATATAAACTATACCTTAAATTCAATTTGAGATGCATTCACTGGGCTATAATTTTGAGACACCCGTTTTGTTTTCATTATAATTCTTAATCAACACACATTTACGCCATTATATTTTATTATAGTTGAAAAGTTAGAGAAATGTACCAGTATACAAATAAATTGTCCACCATTCCACAGTCAGCATTCAGAAAGCCTTTTTTGTTATTATTATTACGCTCTTATTCCGAGGATCAAATAGAAACTAACAGCGTCGAATACGCGAAGCGTTGATAACGTATTGTGCATCAAACGTCCCTTTCAAAGTAAGATTTTGTCAAAGGAGCTCGTTATCACGCGGTAAATAGTGAAGATTGTCTCGGATTCAACAAAAGATTTCAAACTAGGGAGCATTGATATTATGTAGATTTATATATTTAATCAAAGCTTTTCTCTATATCTGTTCATTTTTAACCAGTTTTAGGTGCAAAAAGTGTGTTGTTTCTACAGGTTGTGCCAAATATTTGTATATTCAACAATTGTAAAAGGGACGTAAAATCATTGCATTGGTTTGTATACACATTTTTTTCTAAGAGTCTGTAAAACACGAATAACATTAAATGTGTGCTATGAATTAATGACAGGTTAGTAATAACATCAGTAGCACTGACATCTAGTGTCCTATATTACGCAGCTGGAATTAGAATGTCATCCTAATAATCAAACATTAAGTTCTAGTGTTATACATTTTTTTTAAAGAAGACGTGTTAAAATACCGATAAAGCAGTGATACCGATGAAGAAGTGTTATAAAGTTACGGATATTATAAATAGAGTAACAGTAAGTTTGTTGCCGAGAAATTTAGAATACAATGTCAGAGGCGATAATTTTCAAGTACATTAAAATAAAAGGTTGGCAAAAAACTTTAAGCATAAACATAAACCCATCACACATAGTAGACAACCCTCAAATCTATAGCCTAATCTGTCCGGGAAGAGGTTATAATAATATAAGTAATAATACAGGACCACAAAATGAAATCGAAATGTATCTTTGACCAGACTAATAATACGATTCAAATGTATTGACCCTTCACTTTAACCGCGAATATCTCAGAAAAAATTATGTGTTTATCATGAGTCTATTCTAAGTCACTTGAATAATGTACATTGGATACTTCTGAAGTTCTAAGTTATATTGAAAAACGTCCTACTTTTTAAGGAAATTTTGACCATACCAGTTTTAAATCGATTATATCTTGAAAAATATGCCTACTACGTAAATATTATTTTAGACAACGATAGAGCACGGCGGTTTTTGTACGAGGAAATTTTTTCATCATTGTTTAATTTAAAATTTTGCAGTTATTCTCAAAAACGTGATGTCATGTTTATTCGGGTATTTATCAATGAATTTAAATTTTTTTTGTTAAAATAGTTAATTTTATACAATGTAAGCATTTTCAGAAAAAATAATTGATATGTATCAAATATTAATTTAGTTGTCAAGCCTAAAGAATAATATCATTGCAAATTTGCAAGTATATTATCTATTACTCGTGATAACTAAATTAATATTTGATATATACCAATTATTTTCTCTGAAAATGCGTACATTTTATATAACGTTTTAATAAAAAAAAATTAAATATATTGATAAATAACCGAATAAACAAACGTCACGTTTTTGAGAATAACTGCAGAATTTTAGAACAAAAAATTATGACAAAATTCTCTCATACAAAGTATGCCGTGCTTTATCCGCGTCTAAAATATTATTTACATAGTAGGCATGTTTTCTAAGATATTATGGATTTAAAACTGGTATGATCAAAATTTTTCAATATAACTTAGCAGAACTTCAAAAGTGCTCACTATTCAAATTTCAGTGATTGATTTAGAATGGACTCATAATAGATATATAATTTTTTCAATTTTTTCTTCTCCTCCGTTTCCGAGATATTCCCAGTTAAAGTGAAGGGCCAATACATTTGAATCGTATATTAGGTGCATATGTTTTTAGGGTCGGCGAAACTGAATTCGGAACCCGTTTTGCCCCATCACCTCTGGTTTTTTTCATAACCTCAAACATTAGGAAAAGAACATTGACATTCAAAATCTTGCAAAAGAATCAATATCTGTGGAAAAATCCGAAAAAAATCAAAGGTACTTAGGAAGGCGAGGGCGCAAACCGAACCTTCGTATTCTTGTCCGTTTTCTATACAGGGCCTTCGGAAATGCGGTAGGAACGCTAATTTTATCTTCCGGCCGCTTTGAAACATCATATCTCGGAAACCGTGATAGTTACGAACCTGCAGTTACCGTTATTCGATTTCTCGCCTAATTTTCTATAAAAGGTGGTTTTTCCCAGTCTTTGCAGTACCCGGTTTGGGAGGTGTACCTTTCGAAATGAGGTCGTGTCCTTCGAGGAGCTAAATTCGCGGACCTCTCAATTTAACGGCCTATAACTCACGTTCGAAGCGACGTAAAAAATTCATGCCCCCACATCATTGAATTATAAATTTAATTTGCAATCGATCTAATATAAAATATCTCTTCCTTATTCCGCTTTGTGGTTATGGGTTTGAGGGGTTATGGGGTAAGGGTTTTGAGGTTGTGAAGTTTTGGAGTAATGGGTATGAAGTTATGTAGTTTAATTAGGTTGTCGGATTAATATTGTTGAACGGATTCCGGATTTAGTTTCAGGGATCTCAAAAACATGTAATGCGCCTGGTCTAGTCAAAGGTATATTTCGATTTTATTTTGTGGTCCTGTGAAATCTACATTTTACAGAAAAAATGTTGTGTTTCACTGTCCTACTGGATGTTGGCCAGAGAAATGGGGAAATGACAGTGAGTTTTTGCGTACTTTTAGCAAATATAAATTTTTACGACAAATATAAGAATATTTTTGTAGGCAATAAATATCTTTAATTTGATAATTTCCTTGTTTGTCTACAATAAAAAACAACAAGATACAGCTGTTTCAATAAAGGTATGATATTTTTCCCTATGAATTATTCAGTGGCAGTTTAAAGAAAATTACTTATAAATTAATAAACTGTGTTCTTGGTCTTTTTTATAATAAAAATAAGCAATATTTAATTATGTAGTATAATGGAACTATAATTTCTAGGCAATTGTCTTAGGTACTGTAGTAGGAATCTTTTGATGAAACTTGTTGAAAATATTGGAAGTGTAGCGGAAACTTTTGAATCAAATCCGAATCCTGGAAGGCTTTTATTTAAACAAAAGAATGGTCAAAATAAAGTGTTACCGTAGTTTTTGCTATATATTTCTGGCTGTATCACAAGGAAGCGAAAACAAATCATTTACAAAGAAATTGCTAAGTATTATTTTCGGATTTAAAATACGTGGAAGTAAAAGGCTTTATATATGAAACTTTAATATAGAATGTATATTTTGTACTCATCAAAAGTATATGTATACTTTTAACGAGCATCTGAGCTTTTATTCTAGACACGTAGGCCTGTGATAATAGAATTTTTTTCTTCTTTTTAATGCAGTTTCAATACAGCATGTTTTTCAAAATATTTAATTTCCACGAATACGTTTTCTTCTGCAAAATATCGAAAATATTATTCAAATAAAACGTTCTGATACAATATTTCCCTTTGTATTTGACTGAATATACCTAACAGTTAAATAACTAACAAAACAATATATTTTAGTAAATAATGTATAAAGGAGGGAGTCAATAGAATATTATATTTACTTATAAATGTATTTGTTTTGTCTCTGTCTCTATTTAGTTTTAATCAATAATAAACCCCTTAATGTTTATAAGTAATTCAGTTAATATAAATTACATCCTACACATAAGACCGGGTCCACACTATGCGTATTCCGCAAATGCGTATTTCTGCTGCGTATTTTCGGCAAGATGACAACACAGTGTTATAATTTGGAACGTTCATACACAGATTCGGAAAATGCAATTTAGGGTATAGGAATAACGATGTAATTGACCGCGCACCGCTAGTTCCATAAATCGTGAAAGCAGTGGCACCCAATGAATTGAATTTAGCACGTCATGACCTAAGGATTGGTGCGGACGTAGGTAATAATTTCTAATACGAAATGAGATAATACCTCTTCGTCAAAAGCGAAGAAGTTATTTGTCACATTTTGGACAAATAATTTCTTCTATAGAAAGCATTTCTGCAGTTTCTTTTTTAGCCGTAAATGCTATGGGAATAAAATAATAATTCTTATTAAAACCAAAATGAAAATAGAACATTAAAATAGAATTAAATAACTCGAAAACTAAAATCGACTAATAATTACCAAAAAATAAATTATTCTTATTAAATTACAAAACTAGAATATTAAAATAAAATTAAATAACCCTCAGAAATTAAAATCAAGTAATAATTATCAAACAATAAATTAATGAAGGAATCAAACAAACCACCTTCTTGTGCCAAACAATAGCCAAACCGATTATACAATGAAGCTCTCATATCATTGAGTTGATTTGGAGTAATGCTTGCACAAAGTTAGATAAGTTTTTCCCGTAATTCAACTAAATTATTGGCTCATTCAAACGCATGTTTGAAGGTTTCCTTTAAAAAGCCCCACAGAAAGAAATCATGGTGTGCTAGATTAGGTGACTTGTGGGGCCAATTTATCATTCCCCTCGTAGCTATTAAACGATTGGGAAATGTTCTTTCAGAAAATTAATAACAGTTAAGGTATTGTGACTTAGGCAGCCGTCTTGCTGAAACCAAATGTCGTCAAAGTTGACAGGAAGATTTTGAACTGCAGGAATTATTTGGTTTTATAAAAGCTGTAAATATTTATTGCCATTTAAACTGCCATCGATTAGCAGTGGGCCTATAATATGATTGTCTAAAATTTCCGTCCAAACGTTCAACTTTTGAGGATACTGAGTTCGCACAGCAACACTCAAATGTTTATTTTTCCGAGACCAATATCGTACTAAGGATGGATTGTGTTTCCTATGTAATGAAAAGGAAGATTCATCTGTAAACAATATATTCTCTAAGAAGTTTTCATTCTCATTCACTTTATTTATCATGATTTCACAAAATTCCATCTGTTTGAAATTGTCCTCGGGAAATATTTCTTGCGTTGTTTGAACTTTAAAACAACTGTACCCATTTCTTTTCAAAATATTTCTTACAGTTCTTTCCTTCATGTCAACTTCATCAGCAACTTGCCTGCTAGAACAAGGTTCACTAGTTTTCTACAGTAATTCACGACACACCCGAAATTCTCAAATTTTTTAATAATGTATGAATTTATGCTAGCTGAGGGGATTGGTCTGTCTTGATATGCCACAGTAAATATATTTATTGTGTCTTCAGTGGAATGACCCCCGAAGTACCACTTCACAATTTGTACTTTTTCGGCATTTTAATAACGAAATTGAGATTAATTTATTTTATTTCCACATGTCTAAACAGCTACGCTATTAAAAGCAGAATGGGCGCGCTATGCTCAACTCGACGCGGTCATTCGATGGCGCTGTTGTTTTATACCAATGTCCTGCATTGTTCTACGACAAGGCGTGGTTTATCTGCTCAGAAACAAGTTTACGTACCTTAAACTAAATTTGCGAAATCTGTATATGCGTAGAATACGCAACCACGCAGTATGCTGCCGGAAATACGTAGGTCCGCATGCAGGTGCCGAGCGCCATTACTGGGAAATTAATAGAAAACACGTACATTTCTGAGCGAGCGTTCTTACTGTGCAGATCGGTTGGTGTGTATTTGTAGTTTCATCAATTTTTGAAGTTCATTAAAATTGTATTTTTGGTCATGTGTGGTCTCAAAATGTCCAGTAACTCGAACGACTTAATCGACATTCGATAATAAATAAAAAACATCTGTGGGTCTTCGAAATAACCCCGCGGCTTCCAAAGCGCAAACAAATTTTACTTTAAACAGACTACTTCAATTGTTTGACAGAAACTGACGACCACATAGACGCCGAAAATCGGCACAATGTGAAGCCAAAGCTATCTTGGACGATAATTCGCATACGTATTTTACGCATCTGTAGAATACTCATAGTGTGGTCCCGGCCTAAGTCTTGCCGTGTGGAGAACCCTGTTAAATATCAGAAATTAGTTGTGATAAGTCTGTAGAAATCCTAGATCTGGGATAAGTGTAATAGTCTTATTCAATCCCTGGAATTCCTTGAGTATACTTTGAATTTATCAATATATTTGCAGAAACTAATGAGTATTAGTAATAAGATATATATTAGAAATAATATGCATTGATACAGGTGAATATATCGGTAGCAGGTATCAATTTAAAGTAAACTGAAATCGTTCTTTCTCATCTTTTTCAGGATCCAGGGCCTATGCTGTAATCTAGGAATTATGACGAACCATTATGAGAGTGCACATACCGACAAACATCGTAGAAAGTGCGACTGATACTAGTAGACCAACGGTATCAACTTATTCTTTTAGGTGCATCTCTCCTAAGATTGTTTGCGTAAGATCCGAAATACTCTGTATAAATAGGAAATATCAGATATTAGAAACAGCAAAAGCCCTAAGGAATGTTTGACGGTCCCCCTTACTTCCAGAAAGTTATGATATGGTCCCTATATAGCTAGCACTATTCTGGCGCGTATATAATTAATAGAATAATTATTCAAAAACGTGATTTCTTAGGTTCAGAAGTTTATTTAATAATAAAGGAAAAATTCTAACAAAACTTTTTACTTAAATTAATGCACCTGGAGTTTATAAAGTGGCCACAGAACACAAAAACAAAACAAATTCAAACAATTACTTATGAAAACACATCAAATGTACGAAATATATTCTTTATAGAATTTTGCAAACAGCAGAAAGAAAATAATCTATGAGAACTAAAAGAAAAACTGTACGTAAAAAGAATAATGAAATATTTGCATTCTTTCGATAACCTGACTTCTGGCTATGCTAGCAAATCAAAATCCTAAAATAAATTTGTCCAATTTCTTATTTGACATTCTCATTATAACACTAGCATCCAACATGGTCCCCTATGGCTAATCAGATTAAACTGACATGTGCATGACCCCCTACGGTATGAAGATTCAGTTAAAAATGAGAACAAAGGCCTAAAATTTATTTATTTACCAACCTTGTTTTAAAATTTTTTTCATTCTAATGGATTACATTTTCATAAATCCTCTCATTCAGTTTCTTGGAAATGCTTAGTCTTTGAAACGTTTCTTGCCCTTATTGTGAGCTCATCAGAAAGACACAAAGCCACTCATAACGATGTTTTATGCAAAACCAAGGCAATATCCATGAATAAGTATGAAATATTTATATTTGACATTGACTGATAAAAAACAACAGATCTCTCATATCTATTAGCTAACTAGATTGCATGAAACATCGCAATGAGTGGCTTTCTTTCTGACAAGCTCAGAATAAGGGCGGAAAACGTTTCAAAGGATAAGCATTTCCAAGGAACTTAATGCGAGATTTTATGACAATGTAGATGTAGATGCTAGTTTAATCTGCTTAACCATATGGGATTATGTTGGATGGTAGTGTTATAATGAGAATGTCAAATAAGAAATTGGACAAATTTACTTTGGGATTCTGATTTGCTAGCATAACCAGAAGTCAGATTGTCGAAAGATTACAAAGATTTCTTTAATTTTTTTTACAAATAGTTTTTCTTTTAGTTTTCATAGATAGTTTTTTTCCGCTGTTTGCAAAATCCTATAAAGAATATGTTTCATTACTATAATTGCCCGGGAAGCAGCGACAGATTTTTCACGTTAGTATCTATAAAGCTAGATTTTTTTCCAAGGAGAGTTTAGATAGTACCTATAATGATGGTGCATTTCTACCAAACTTTTAGTGGTGATGAGTAAAAAATTAAACATGTTAGATGGACGAAAATTCCGTTTTTCGAAATGTCACGAATTGTCAAAAATTACGATTCGCCTTTGTTCCCGCCGGCCCCAATTTTCGATTTTCACCTCGCGATTCATATTGTACGCTCATTGCCGACCTTCTCCTCGCCATCGAGACATAGAACAAGTCTTCGATCGCCGTATTTATTCAGTTCTTGCGTTTAAAATATTGACTTGTGGTCGTGCTAATCGGCGACTATTATTAAGTGGTTTCCCGATTTCAAATCCCGCTCGGGGACACTTTCTTTTTTTTCGTTTCAAATTTTTTGGCAGATATTTTTTATTCTATAATTGCTATTCGCTCCGTTCTATTGCATTATCTCTAGCATTTCTATCCACAACGTCTCTATACCATCTGAAATTTTTATACATGCTTTTTACTATCAAAATTGAATAAAAAGAATGAATTGAAATGAAGGGAACTAAATTCTTTATGCAATCGAGTAATAAATTCAGAACGTTACAGATCGTTTGACTAGACTTTTTTATGCCCTGTGAATGGAATTTTTAATCGAAATAATGCAAATAAATATTCCGCGGCGTAAAATGCAAAACTTTTTCGAGAAATGCATTAGACCGGAGCGAATAGCAATTATAGAATAAAAAATATGTTACAAAAAATCTGAAACGAAAAAAAAAAAGTATCCTCCGGCGGGATTCGAACTCGGCAAATCACTTAAAAATAGTCGCCGATTAGCACGACCGCAAGTCGATTTTTTAAACGCAAGAACTGAATAAATACGGCGATCGGAGACCTGTTCTATGTCTCAATGGCAAGGAGAAGGTCGGCAATGACCATAAAATGTAAATCGCGAGGTGAAAATCGAAAATTGGGGCCGGCAGGAGCGAAATCTAGCTTTATAGAAATTATGTCATGAATACTGTCGCTGCCTCCCGGGCTATAAGCAAACAAATAATAAATAATTCACTTTTAAACAACTGATATACGATTGAAATGTATTTACCCCTCACTTTAACCGCAAATATCTCAGAAACGAAGGAGCAGAAAAAAATTGAGAAAATTATGCGCTCATTATGAGTCTATTCCAAATCAAGCACAGAAATTTGAATAATGTACATTGAACACTTTTGATGTTTTGCTAAGTTATATTAAAAAATGTCCTACTTTTTAAGGAAATTTTGACTATGCCGGTTTTAAATCCATTGTATCTTGGAAAATATGTCTACTATGTAAATTATGTTTTAGGCACTGATAAAGTACATCATTTTTTGTACGAGGAAATATTTTCATAATTTTTTATTCTAAAGTTTTGTAGTTATTCTCAAAAACATGACGTCATGTTTATTCGGTTATTTATCAATGTATTTTTGATATATACCAGTTATTTTTTCTGAAAATGCTTACATTTTACACAATTAACTATTTTAACAGAAAGTTTTTGAATACACAGATAAATAAACGAGTAAACATGGCATCACGTTTTTAAGAATAACTGCAACATTTTAGAATAAAAAATTATGAAATAATTTCCTCGTACAACAAGTGCCGTGCATTATCGGTGTCTAAAATATTATTTACCTAGTATGCATATTTTAGTATTATCAAAATTTATTTAAATAGTAGGCCATTTTTCAACATAACTTTGTCCAATGTACATTATTGAAATTTCAGTGACTGATTTAGAATAGACTCATAATAAACACACAATTTCTTCAATTTTTTCTGCTCCTCCGTTTCTGAGATATTCGCGGATGAAGTCAGTGAGGGGTCAATACATTTGAATCATATATTAGGTATAATACAGAGAAAATACGTTGCATTAAATTTTCAGATATGCGTAGTATGTGGTGAGAAATTAATTTACTGCTATTACTGCGGTATTATATTTGCATCTTCTGTAGTTAATGAACAACTCCCATTTCTACTTAGCTCCACACACACAAACATACGTTATAGTTACACAAAATATAAAAATAAATTAAATTACCCTGACCTTACTTACTAATTTTTATTTCTGCAAACGTATTGAATGAATGAATTTTTTATGAATCTGTTATTGCAAATTAGAACAAACTATTTTCTGTATAATAGGTTACATAATTACCGCATATTATGCTGTTTTAGTCATAACTCATCCGCAGACAATAGTTTTATAGTTGGTTAATTATATGTTATCATTTTATTATCCTTTACTAAGTTTTGAATTACAAACAAATTATAATCTAATCTCGTACAAAATAAACTTTGATTCAAAATTTTACATTGTTTGGAATTTTTATTTCACTTAAGAGTACACGCACTCAATAGTAATAATCAAACAGAAAATAATACAATTTCCGTCATTTTATAATTATTACACTTAGGATGTAGGTGTATACGTTTTAAATTTTACAGTTATGCACAGAAATGGTTAAAAGTAGGCTTCTCTTTATAAAATTAGATATTGTCGTCTATCCAAAAATAATAATTGAGGTTAATAGTAAGTGTGTTTGTGAAATAATGAAAACTGTTAAAATTATTATCAAGTAATTTAATGAATCTTCTTATTTGCAAGTCGAAATTGAATTGTAGATTGTTTAAGTGCATTAATTTGTTGGCAACATATTACTTCCAGTATAATAATCGTAAACAAATTTTCAAAAATGTTTATTGTTGAAATAGGTTTAAAATGTTTAAAAGTGAATTATTTATTATTTGATTGCTTATAGTAACGAAACATATTCTTTATAGGATTTTACAAACAGCGGAAAGAAAAACTATCTATGAGAACCAGAAGATAAAGATAAAAATATTAATGAAATCTTTGCATTCTTTCGATAACCTGACAAATTCCTTTCATAATTTTAATTTTCTAGCATAACCAGAAGTCAGGTTATCGAAAGAATGCAAAGATTTCATTAATATTTTTACATGTAGTTTTTCTTTTAGTTCTCATAGATAGTTTTTCTTTCCGCTGTTAACAAAATCCTATAAAGAATATGTTTCATTACTATAAGCAAACAAATAATAAGTAATGTACTTCTAAACATGCATAGAGTATATAGACTCCAATACTAGTTAGCTAATAGATAGGTGAAGATCTGTTGTTTTTTATCAGTTAATGTCAAATATAAATATTTCATACTTATTCATGGATATTGCCTTGGTTTTGCATGGAACATCGTTATGAGTGGCTTTGTGCCTTTTTGATGAGCTCAGAATAAGGGTGAAAAACATTTCAAAGGCTAAGCATTTCCAAGAAACTGAATGAGAGATTTTATGAAAATGTAATCCATTAGAAGGAGAAAAAGAATTTGAAGACAAGGTAGGTAACTAAATTAATTTTAGGCTTTTGTTCTCATTTTTAACTGAATTTAAATACCGTATGGGGTCATGTAGATACTAGTTTATCTGCTTAGCCGTAGGGGACTATGTTGGATGCTAGTGTTATAATGAGAATGTCAAATAAGAAATTGGACAAATCTATTTCAGAATTTTAACTTGCTAGTATAACCAGAAGTCAGGTTATCGAAAGAATGCAAATATTTGATTAATGTTTTTACATATAGTCTTTCTTTTAGTTCCCATAGATAGTTTTTCTTTCCGATGTTTGCAAAATCCTGTAAAGAATATGTTTCAGGTTTAAAATATCATAAAACGTCGAAATTTTAAATTTGAGCGAAAAAAGTTCTGTCTGCCTGTCGGTCGGTCTGTCTAAATCTTTTTTTTGCGCGCACGCCCCATTAAAATATTGACAAAATAAACTTGAGATTTTTACTTGAAACTTGGTACATGTACATATTATAACGACATTTGTAACTAGATTATATTTTGAAATGATTACGTTGAAGGGTTGGTGGTTAATTATGGGTAAAAGGAGAACATAATTAAAGCAAGCTGGTAAGAGTACAGAAACTTGAAATTTGTTGTATATACTGGAAGCGAAGGTTTCAGATTTCTTTATAAGATTTTTCAATCCCCCACTACCACCACCATTCCATTATTAAAAGGGTTGCTAAAATAAAATTGAGATATTTACATGAAAGTTTTCACACGTATACGTTGTAATGACATCTGATTGAGATTATTCCGTTGAAGGGGTGCAAATAAGTAAAGCGAATATGGTAGAAATCACCATCTCAAATTTTTTTATCACATCTGCCTTAAATATTAATAAAATTTCCACATACTAGTGTGAAAATATAGTCAACTTGTTTTCCTTTAAAGAGACTTGGAGGGAAAAATTAGATGTGAAAGCAGTGATTCATTACGAAGCGGTTGTGTGTCATATTCTAGTGGCGTTATCAAGTAAGCTTTTAAAATTATTTAAAATTGTTTTTTTGATATTTTCATCAGAAGCATGCATGTTTTAATAAAAATCATTACTGTGCTTCAAAGGTGCACAAAAGAAGAAACGACAGAAAAATCTCTTTTTTTCTACTCTGATGATTTTTGCATGAAAACATATAATTGTTTTTTACAGTTAAATACATTGCTTGCTAATATAAAAAAAACCAGTACGGGTATCAGCGTGCTGACATATTTGTATCGGTTAGAGACATTATTAATTCTGTTCCCTGGAGCATGGTAGACAAAGAAACTGATTTGAGAAATTTTCTTCACTAAATAATTGTTTTAAAATGAAAATTTGAGGCATTGGCATCTAGTAAATGTACCAAATCTCAAGTTTCTGGAGTCTTATCAGCTTGCTTGACTTATTTCCTCCTATTATCCACTATTTGTCCTCCAGCTCTTCATGGGAATAAGCTTAAAATATAATCTGGTTTCAGTTCAATTATAATTTTAAATTTCAACAAACAAAAATTAAGAGACCGAGAAAAGTTGTAACGTCAGCAGCGAAAAGCAAGTGTTTCAAAACTCCATTATTGAGAATTTGGCGGCTGGTACAAACCTTATTATCAACTATACTGTTTTCCTTGCTATACCAATTTTTTAGAGAAATCTGTGCTCTGCCAAAATAGAACAGTATTTTGTCCTACTTCGCTTAGTTTTCACGATGTTAATGAGAATGCATGAAAGTACCCTCATCTTGTTCTTATTATTGTGAATAACTTTCTTATTTGAAAGCTACATGCCTTACAATCTGACACTCTAAAATGCTTCTATTTTTTATGACAGCGATTTGTGCCTTTTAATTTAATTTAAAGAAATAATTAAATGACGATTTCCATCTCTCTTTTTAACCGCCTAAGTATACAAATTTTATCACTAACATGATTAAACTTTATCCGCCCATAAAGAAAATGACACTCATTCTAAACTTTTATATTCTACCTAGTTTCATCATCCAAACATGCAAATACAATCTCAGGAATATAACAAGTTTTTTTTAACGTTACTAATGATAATAGAATGGGTAGTGAAATTTTCGTCAATTTTGTTGTTTCCTTCTATTATGAAGAAAATACATGATCAATAACTATGTGGAGTATTTGTACAAGGTTGATTATTGCGTCTGCATTTCTTCGATGAATTTCAATCAAGTTGTGTAAATACATATATTAAACATTTTCAAGTGAATAAAAAATGAAATCGGGTAAATTATGTATCGATTACTGATGACAAATGCATTTACTATTACCAGGAGAATATTTAGAAAATCCTATATTATTAGAAAAGTATATGTTTTATATATAGAATACAGCTACTTTTCCATTCCTTACAAGGATTTTTTTAAAATTCTGATATAATATCGGGTGTAAACAGATGGTGATCCTTCACAATTTTCTAGACATGAAAATGTAATCTTTGGCAGGGGTGCACCAAGTATATTATTCTTTCCTATTTGACTTTTTTTTAAAACTGCCGGTTTCTCCAGTGACCCTTATTTACGCTGGATATGGAATACCTATTTTTGGAATAGCTGGAACATTCTGATGAATGTAATAAAATTATTATTGTCGTGTCTTACTAACGAAGAGCCACGCTTGGTCCAGTTTAATGCTATTTTACACATACAAGATCAAAGAAATGAGTTTCAGGCGAAAGTAAAAATGGTATCTTGGTGGTTATTTAAAGCTGACGAAAACACTTTTTGATCATTGTGATCACTTTCCCAAAATATTCCGTAATATCAAACTGACGGTACCACAATTTAGTGTCTTCTTTAAGGTATTCATTGACACCATCTTTTTCTATGTAGCTCGAATTGTAAAAAAATATCAAGAAAGAAACAGCGTACTTTATACCACTAATAATTCTAGGATCAGGGTTCCAACCTAGGACCACTGAAATTCCTTATAATACGGATGCCTATCGACAAAAGTTGCCGCCGCTTGGTGGAGATGGTGTAGACTTCTGTACCTACCATTTCCCCCTAACGGCAGGTCACAAGACTTCGCTCTCTTCGAGAGAGAGGTAAATAGAAAGGGCCGCTTAAATGTTGCCAAAAAATTATGAAAAAATTCAGACACACTGAAATAAAGCATCTCTTGTCTTTTCGTATTTCCCGGAAAAATTTTTTAAAAAGAATTCATAGATATTTATCCATTAGTTTAAGGTGAAGAAAGCGTTTTAGAGAAAAGCTCCGAGAGCCAAAACTTGCTTATTTTTGTGCAAAGAATACGCCTGCCAGTTCTCAGAATTTTCTATTGATTGATTGATTGATTTGTTGCCGATTCCGGGCATTCAGTCTGGAGGTTCATTCCAGCACGCAGCTTGGTCGTCCGCCGAACACGCCCCACGGATGGCGACACCGAACCAAATCTTGGATGTTCTATATATCACAGGCCAGCTGCATACGCTGTGTTGGACATGGGACATGCTTGTTGTCAGTAGCTAGGGCCAAATTACACATGGGAATATAGGATGGGAAGTGAAAGTGTTTGTGAGATGCTTTTTTTAAGTCACCATCTGTCATCATCGGATGGAAAGTGTAGGCGTTTGCGAGATGCTTCGTAAGTTTCCATCTGTCATCATCTCCTTATTTATTCTTCTTCCACCTGTTCCGTTTCTTCTGTTTCTGAATCCAGCAGTGTGTTCCACCTCCTACCCACCTGCGTCCATCTATGGATTGTTGTTTCACAGAAATCTGTGTTTCAACGTCCTGCATCACTGCGTCCACTTCGTTTGTCATCCGAGACATACATACATTAGCTCGCCGCGAGAAGATTTTATTTATTAACCGTTCCACAGGTAAATATCCACTTGCGGTGGAAGTACCCTATCTCGGATTAAAACATAGCTCCTTTTTAGCAGGTAATGGAAAATAGGTCCAAGGGAATATTTCGTACACTCTGTTTGTTTTTGAAGCAATCATATTTAATTTTCGCCTTCCGATTCCGAGTAACTTTTCTATTTCACTACTCTTGTTTAATTATCGTTCAATTTCAGTTTCAATTTTTTCAATTTTAATAGAGAATTAAAGAAATAAACAAATAAATAAAAACTAAAGCTACAAACTTATCTCTCTTAATAAATTAAGTTCATGCATTAATATTTAAAATAAATGAAAATAATATAGCTTAGCTTTCATAATCGCTTTTCTTCTCTGATTTGTTACACTTCTCTTCATATATCTGTCACTAGCTTTTTGTTCCAGTGTAATTTATGAGTTTATAATATGAACCACTCGAGGCCTAGCACTGGGTAATTTTTTTTATAGCATTAGGTCATTGACCATGCAGCCAGTTACCTAAGTTTTAAAATTAAGAATGTCCTAACCTAAATCTAACAAAATTAATAAAAAGGAAAAACCTGTTTATATTTAAAACAAGAGCCTAAATCCAGATACATCGACAGGGGGAAGCAATTAAAAGAAAACGTCGAGGGAAAACGGGGACACACGTTTCTCGTCCTGGGGTCGATCAGGACATTTTTATAGCTTAGACAATACAAGGTAGACCACGGTGACGTAAAAAAAACATGTGGAAAAACACAGGGATTACGAGATTAACCTATACCTTAATATTAGTTTCTTTAATAAAAATCATAATATTTTTATATATTTCCCTTGTTCCAATTGTAAGCCAGCTTAGCAAATTGAAAGGCGCGAGAGTATTGCACTCTTCAGTAATACTTTGTATTAGCCTGTCAGACGCCACTGGGTATTTCTATTGTACGCGTTTGCTTACTTTTAGTCGTATCCCATTTTCAAGTTGTTTGTATATACTTTTAGTGATGTTATAATCAAATATCAAGTATCATCTATTTGAATTAACCAGACTTAGGCTAATTTATATCAACTAATGTAGAATTATCCGCGTTTTAAATCATCACAATTTCATATGATTTAGCACCGTTTTAACCTAGTTTATTTGGGATTTTCTAGGAGCCACTTAAATGCGTCTGCCTTCGTCGCCGACCGAACTCGAACTCGCCTGTCGGTTTTCAGAATTTTTTAGACAAAAATAATGTCGGCTAAGGATTTTCCTAGATTATTCTTTTTTTTTTTAATTCAGGTGTGTTTCTCGGTTGAATATAAGCTTAGCCTCTTGGACTTTTTCTCCAAAATGCCTCATTCTCCCGCAGGAAAATACTAAAAAAAATTGAAATTCCAATCCTTAATTTTTTCCACTTTGGAAAAAAACACCAAGAGACAAAAGATGCTTATTATTGGGCAAAACTTGTGCCTGATTTTTTTCAGAATTTTTTGGCAACATTTAAGGGGCCCTTTGTTCAGGGTAATTATAGATGCCTGCAACATCTCCACCGAGCGACGGCAACTGCGTTGCACGAAGCCACTTTTGTCGATGGGGTCCCGTATTATTACATTTATAGGTAGTTTAACTAAAATGTTTCATTCTTCCAAACATTTGTTGTATGATTATAACTTAAAAATCTATATAAAAGTTTTTTTTTTTTAACCTAATTTTTTGGCCTTACGAACTTTGCGTTTTGGCAACGAAAATATTTTCTGATATTTACATAATATCGACGCATACATATGTGTGCTACAACTGAAAATAGTTTAAGATAGAAATATGAGCCCATATGCACGCACACACATGCGCATGTACGCATGCAAGCACATGCCTAGACACATACAGCCACCCGCAGCATAATTGTAGATGCGGAGAGAATGTTTGAAAACTTCACATCAAAATTTATGGCAATCAGTGCAAAATAACAACAATAATAACTCAAACAAGAACGTGCAATAATAATAATTTACCTAATTCAAATGTAAGGATTAGACAAGGACACACGCTTCTCGCCCAGGGGCCTTTCAGGGCATTTGAAGATGACATAACTAAGATGACCACGGATGACATGGGAAAAATGACATATGGATAAACAACAGGAAATTGTAGACACTTAAAAATTGTAGACACTTAAAAAATATATGTATGTATATCAATAAATATACTACGATAAGATGTTCATTAGATATTACAGCCTGTTTTCATTAAAAATACGTACAATGAATTGTAAATATCGCAGTTGTTAGAGCTAAGGATATTTGGAAGCCAGATCGGGCAAGATTGTTTTTTTTTAATTAGTTGTAATACTAGCATATTTGATTCGTTGACGGTCAATGGACAGCCAAACAAAATGTGATTTAAGGTGGCCATTCCCTAGAAAGAGACATCCGATAGGGAAATATTTATTATTTTTGCCCATAACTTTTTTTTCTTAGTACGTATGTTTAAAACAACTATAAGAGTACCTAAGTAGAAGTATAACAAGACTATTACTATGAATTTTCACTCTATAATTTCAGTGGTTTGCAAAATAGCTCGATTTAAAACTACGAAATAGGAAGATTAGCATAATTTTTAAATTTAAATTGAGCTATTTTGCAAACCACTAAAATTATTGAGTTAAAATTCATAGTAATAGTCTTGTTATGGTTCTACTTAGGTACTCTTATAGTTTTTTTTAAATATACGTACTAAGAGAAAAAAGTTATGGGTAAAAATAATAAATATTTCCCTATCGGATGTCTCTTTCTAGGGAATGGCCACCTTAAGTCTCCATTTTCTGCTCCACAGGAACAGTGCGATGTTTGTAAAATACCAATTTTGTGTAGGTGTGAGGGAAATCTGCCATGGTTTAATTTCATTCTGCTAATAGTCGCAATAAATTTTCTACTAGCGTCCAACTTTTGATACCACGGTGTACGTGGTATGTTGTCATGCACTTGAAAATAGAATGTCCTACTTCTTTGTCCATATTGTTGCTATATAAAAGTTAAAACTATAGAAAGGCTTGTTTGTATGACTGTACTCTAGAAATAATAAGTGTAAAGAACGACATCCCAATATAGTGTGCAGTCGACGAAAATACTGTGTATTGTGTGTACATATACTACTAAGTGGCAATGTTGATGATCTTAATTTCTTAAATCCACATTAAACGTTTTGGTTTAATTATTGTTTGTTAACATCGTGTTCTAAATATGCTTGTGCATTGCATAACTCTGTAATAGGGCTTTACCTGTTGAGTGTATTAATAAGTAAGTAAATAAATGACAGCAGCCATACGAAAATACACGAGCGTTTTGTAAGTTCAATAATACCTACGTTACTCCTCAACTTTTTCTAGCATTAATATAAGTGTTTTCCGTGTTGACCGGTTTGCCCCTAAGGCTTCTTTTATGCACGCGTTATTCATCGCCTGTCATCCGGCTACAAAAATTGCAGCGCTTTTTTTTTATGGACATTCCAAGCGTTTCACGTCGCGTGCCGCTTCATTTCTCGATGATCTCCTTTTGAAGTAAAATAGAAACATCCTTTTTTTTTAAGAAAAACATAGAAATGATATACCATATTAAAAACTACATTAAATCAGCAATTTTTTAAAATAATTTGCCAGTTAGAATGGTATTTTTTTACAGTATGAAGAGTCTTAGTCAGCTATTAAAAAAAATTTACTCATGAATCGGGCAAAAACGTTTATTTTTCCAAAGGCATTATTAATTTTATTTAGGACTGTGACCAATAGCAGGACTATTTAGAGTGGCGTAGATTAGAATCTTAAAATTAAGATGTCGATTTTCACGAAGTTCATGAAAGTGACAATATCTCAAAAATGGCCAATTTTTTACTAAGGTCATATTTGATATTTGACGAACGGCTGAACGACATCGATGCATAAAAGTGCACATATAGAACAATGGGCTTATAAAACTCCGCGATATTTATCGTCGTGCGACAGGTGATAAAGAAAGCGTGCATAAAAGAAGCCTAATAGATTGTAGTCTTCTAACCGTAATAGCGATTGAATAACGCACCTTGGCTCATTCGTGGTTAATATCTAGTTCAAATCAAGTTTCTGGAAGTTGGATGCAATACAACTTATTCCAAAAAATTGTTTTCCATTTCTACACTGATGATAGATCTATTTTCTGAATCACTATTCAATTTAGTTCTCAGCCAGATTTCCAGCCTTCTAATATAACTGGGCATATTTTACTGTCTTCAAGGTATAAAGCAGCAGCTGAACATTGTTTCGGAATTTCTTGGATACACTTATTACATAATATCAAGAAACCAACATCCCAAATTAGCCGGTTTATCTGTGAAAGTTACGTTTTTCAATTGTTTTTCCATAGATGGTAACACAAATGAACAATATTTATTTTCTGAAAATTTATTTTCTCATTATTTAAGGATATTGAAGCTACAATAGTAAAAAATCTGTGCATTTTTTACGGTACTGTCGTAAGCAAAAAAAAAATGGGACAAGTTTTATAACGTATTTTTTCTAAAACATAGTTGTGTAAATACATTTAACTTTAATTTTTATGACATTGTCAGTTAGTTGTAAAAATTCATTGCTAGTGTACCAAAACTAATATGCCCCATATAAGCAATTTACTTAAAGTGCAATGCAGGTTTTCACGGCCGTTGTCCAATGAAGTAGTTTCTTCCGGGTTTTACCGCGGTAGTCTAACTTGACTTGATGTTTCGCTGATCATGCTGTCAGCTTCATCAGAAGGGTTCCAAAGTCCACAGTCTTTGGAACCCTTCTGACGAAGCTGAAAGCATGATCAGCGAACCGTCAAGTCAAGTTAGACGACCGCGGCAAAACCCGGAAGAAATCAATGAGTCAAATTACACTGCGTTGTAATATTAACAAAAATTCTGTGTTTAACATTTTGAAAAGGTGGAGAATAAACGGTAGAATTAGTAGAAATTCTGGATCGGGGAGACGAAGGATATCAACAGCAAGATTTGCAATTGGTAAATAAGTTAGTAGAAAATACATTTGACTCAGTAATTCAGGCTGCTGAAGAAACGAATTTCTCTGGATCGAGTAGTACTGGTCGCCGGAGAGTAAGAGAATTGGAGCTACGCTGTCATCCAGCAGCACAGAAATGGTCTTATTCGTGTTTACCGACCTCCAAATACTCGATTCGATGAGAAGTATATATCAAACAATGACAAAAGTGATTTTCCGTTGACATGTGGGCTTGGATATCGACACGTGGTCCTGGTGTTTTGTGGCATATTGAGGAACGATTTAATAGTGAAATCTATATTAGGATTTTAGACAATATTAAGCTCCCTTCTGTGTCACAGTTATTTCCTAATAATGACTTGTTCATTTCATACTGATCATATCGTGACTAATTGGTTTCAAGATAACAACATTGATGTACTTAAATGGCCCAGTTATAGTCCAGATCTTAACTCTGTGGAAGACCTATGTGGACTACTCGTAAGATGTATACAAAAGCGAAATGTGAGACCACGGAATTCCCAAAAGTTACTGGAAGTAGTAAATAATGCATGGGAAAATATTATTACTAGCGATTATTGTACAAGTTTATTTAATTCTATGCCAAGCAGACTTATAGAAGTTATAAATAGAAATGGTGCAATAACAAAATATTAATAGTGAGTTTCTTGTTAAGTTGGATATCCGTTGTTGCCCTGATCCAGGTTTCTACAAATCGTACCGTTTATTCTCCACTTTTTCAAATTGTCAAACACAGAATTTTTGTTAATGTTATATATGCAGTAATCGTAACAAGGAAGTAATATTTAAACACTAAAATAATTTTCTTATCAATAATTGTAGTGTAATAAATAAAGATTTTAAAAGGGCTTCCACCACGTTTGTCATATATTTTTTTAATATTATTTGACACACTTCTTAATTGTCTAGGGGTAATTTCTAGGCATGCCAATCTTATTCTAGCTCGGAAGTCTTCAATAGTCTGGGATCTTGATTGATATACCTTTACCTTAATAGTCCCCAAAGATAAAAGTCCATTGGTGTTAAATCCGGTGACCTAGGCGGAAATTCACTTAGAGGGCTGTTGGGACCTATCGAAAATTATTATTTAACAACTGTCTCACTATCATTGGATGGTGTACAGGACACCCATCTAATTGGAATTCTAAATTGATGCGGTCACGACTGGGTAAACTGTCTAGTGTTCCGAAAATTGATTTTTCAAAAAATCCAAAAATCTATTTAAATTGCCTTCAAAGTAGAACGGACTAATAATATTATTGTGGAGTATCCCGCACCACAGATTTACCTTTAGTGAATATTGTCTTTTACTATTGATAACCCATTCTGGGTTTTCTACTGACGAGTAGCGATAATTTTGGGATGAAACCATACCGTTGGTGGTGAAAGTGGCCTCGTCGGTGTACCGTTTTTTTTTATTGAAAATAGTATCTATTTATTGAAGTATTCTCCTTGAGCCCATAAACAAATTTCAAATCTTCTATTTGTATTGTTTCAAATGATTCTTTACAAGACATCTAATAATTGAAATATTTAAATCTAGACTGGCACCTCTTAAGCTGAAAGCATTATTACGAAAATATTCCAAAATATGATGCGGAACCTGCGTCATTGAAAACTTTGTTTATATTGTATACAGTGGTATTACTGACTGTTGTTCCACTGGGATGTCTGGTATTAAATTCCTTAGCTGCTTCTCTTACCGAACAAGTCACTCATTTTTACAAATATTTAGCACACAAAACTTATTCATACTCTACTAGAGTTATCAATATTGTTTTATTGTTTCAACAATTGTCTTTTCATGACTAACTTGTAGGCAGCAAAGGAAATAATAACTTCGCAAACAAGACAGGAGAACGTACTTTTTAAAGAAAGCATTGTTTGATACTGGAGACATTATTATTATTTGCCGATTTCGCGATAAAGCTGAAAAGAAAAAAAATTCGACTGTTTTTGGTGTGTATTCCATGACTGACTAGATCTGCAATATTAAATGCGTAATAATATTTTCATTTTTAAATTTAGCTGCAAAAATTGTATTAATTCGTATTATTTTATGAACTATCGTACATTTAGAAGGGTGCTGAGTACAGAGATGTATTCAGATGTTACATAAAAAAATTGATATGATTTCTTGAATTTTAGCCCCTACGAAAATAGCGGTGGGCCATGATTATTAAAAATAAAATATGACGATCTGGTATTGTACCTTTAAAAAACTGGACAAAATCAATTAATAAATACAACTTTTATGAGGGTGTTTATTGAGATGAGTAACACTACATAGTAGTGTATAGTTAGTATCATATGATTTTATATTTGATTTAATAATACTAAGAAACTAAAATAGATAAAATTAGCAAATTTTGAGAATATTCTATTTTTATTTGTATAATTTTCAATAATAATATAAGCTAATTAAACAATTTTGAGAAGAAAATTAATTAACAACTTGTGGGTCTTCAGATTTTTCTATAAAATAAGCAGAAAAGTGGTTATTGAGGTAGGACTGATTTTTCACTTCCTAAATGTTTATTAGGAGAAGGAAGTACAGATATTGGACTTCGAGATATATTTGGACATTCACGTTAAAAAAATTGCTCTTATTTTACATTGAGAAAAGTACTCTGCTATTTAATATTTTCAGTTCAGTTGCAAATTCCACTAGCCTATGTACTGTTAATATAATTTCCTCATATGACATATTGTTTTATTTTGATTTATTTACTTATTAGAGGGTGACAATATGGAAGAACAAGAACAGTGAATATTTTCTCCACCTTCAAAACCTTTTATTTTGTTTGTGAGTTTGAAGAAAGAGAAAATAAAAACAGCATTATGTAATACATACCCCTTTGACTTTGGAGGAGATCATTTTCGGAAACATTACAAATCCTACCACTATAATAAATAAAAAAACACCTATGGATCCGATACCTAATTTCATCGGAAACTTCATTTTCGTGTCGATAATAGTAGTTCAAATGCACAGAATATTTACGTAATAAATCGAATAATTAACTAAAGCACTTTGACAAATTAAAATGAAAATTAAGATGGCTTTACGCCTGGTACTGATAATCAACTATTTTTCTATCGTTAAATCTAGGAGACACTGACGTTAAAGTAAGGATCCATGCTATGACATCCTGTAATAGACCCGAGTGGGGATAATTATTAGTTAGAATTGAGTATTGGTTTTTATTCGCATGTTAATTATTAACAACTTGGGAAGACCTTTGCATTGCGACTGTTTTTATACGTGAATAGTTTATTGGTTGGGCTCGATGCTCATAATAATAGCTTTTGACATAATAACCAATTAGATCGAAAATTAAAGGACGAACTTTTTGTGAGTATGATAACTTTTTGAAGATAGTGAGATAAAGTTTAAAAGTGTTTATAGTGTAGGAAAGTTCGGCGCATTATTAATAAAGTTTGAAAGTAATTTATATCCTATCCTTTTTTCAGAGGGCTGGGATCTTTGATATGACACTGCCTATAAAGTAGTTTCCAAAAACTCCAAAATATTTGAACGACTACAATCGAATATTATCTCTTGATGAGTGACTCGCCCCTTATGTTGACATCATCTGGAAATAATTTATCTAGCTCCAGATAATTCCAACATGGTTGACGAGACTCTACTTGGGTAATAATGTTTGAATATAGTTATCAAGTTTCTGGTGGTTCCGGAAATTTCACTTCATTGGCATGCTTTTTGGGACACTCAAACCCCCCTAACTTTCTCATTTTCGGAGGCAACGCAGGGGTCAATGCTGATGAATGTTCCTGAGGATCTAGGGAACACATTAAAAAAGGAATTTTTCAAATCGGTGCTGTTCCACCAGTTTTCCACATTTTACACTTCTTTCCGGCTTACTTACTAGATTATATGTAGGTACTCATTTTCATGCAGATTTGATCATCTGTACAACGCCCATAGGTCATATTGCAGCAGCCATCTTTAATTTTTTATTTTACACTTAATTTTACATTTAACTGGCAAGTCATTTTCAACATAACTACCACGTTTCAGCTCAATCGGATAATACAAAATGAGTTGAAATTCGGGTCCAAGTTTTGAACCAGAAATATATACATACATACTAAAATAGCAAGTTAAATAAAATATTTTAAAAAGTATCTAAGAAAATGTAATACTGATAATTTTCGTTCAACCTCCACCTTATTCCCAACATTTAAAATTTGTTAAGATTTCTCTGAGAGATACTTCTGGAGATTAGTGACGGGACAGCGATTTTAAAGTTTTTTTGTTTTTTGGGAAAACTTAAAAAAAAAATCGGTAAAGGTATTTACACAGAACTTCCCTCGTTATTTGGGCATGGCGGTCAGTCTAAAAAATTAGTAATTACGAAATGACATTGAGAATAATAATCGGAATATAGTTATTGCTATTATTACAAAGAAAACTTGATAAGTTTTGGTTAAAAAAATATACAGATTGCTCATCCAACAGCAAAAGTTCAATACTAAATAGCAGGTGCCACATATGGCAGGCTTGCGCAAATACCTTTACAAATGTCCACCATGACTGAATTATTTCTTGGGATGACCACCCTGTACATTTTTCAATAAAAGTGTAATAGGTGCATATGCCAGATATTATTGCCATCTGTCACATTTTCAATCCAACATTCACGTAATGGAGTGGAAGTATGGTGGTTAAAAATTTCATATTTTTTTAATTTTTCAAAAAAAATTTCAAAATTTTTTCTTCTAAAATATTAAAGCTAAAAAGAAAGTTTCCTTCTATTCTATAGTAGTGGTAAAAAAAGTTTAAAATTTAAAAATTGTATATATGTATATTTTAAATAGGTTTAGAATGCTATGAAACGTGAAAATTTTAAATTTGACCAAATAAAAAAAAATTCGATCTATTTTAGTGGTAAAAACTTTTTGAAAAATGTTGGTGAAAAAAATTTTCAAAAATCTTTTTCCTGAAATAGGTTTAGAATGTCATGAAACGTGAAACTTTTAAATTTGAGCAAAAAAACTTTCCATCTATTCAGGTGTTAAATTTTTTGCCAAACGTAAAATGTTGCAAATTTTTTTTTCCGAAATTGGTTTGGAATGTCATGAAACGTGGAAATTTTAAATTTGAGCAAAAAAATATGTTTCGTCTATTCTATAGTAGTGATAAATAGATTAAAAATTTTTTCAATTTTTTTTTTTAATTTTTCAAAAACATTTTTAAATATGTTTGAATCGTTTTAGAATGCCATGGAAACGTGGATAGTTTAAATCTGAACAAAAAAAAAAATCTATCTTAGTGGTAAGTACTTACTTAAATTTTTTTAAAAACAGTAAAAAAAAATTTCTAATTTTTCTTTTAAATGGATTTAGAACGCTATGAAACGTGTAAATTTTAAATTTGAAGAAATAAAAAAAAAAAATTTCCATCTATTTTAGTAGTAAAAAAATTTTCAAAAAAAATTTTTTTTTGAATC
Organism: Stenurella melanura; assembly: GCA_963583905.1. NCBI lineage: Eukaryota > Metazoa > Arthropoda > Insecta > Coleoptera > Cerambycidae > Stenurella > Stenurella melanura. The sequence goes on along the minus strand of OY757314.1, from coordinate 30,010,560 downwards.
AGGCTTAGAATATCATGAAACGTGGAAATTTTAAATTAGAAGAAAGAAAAAAAAATCATCTATTTTAGTATTAAAAAATTTTTCAAAAATGTTGATAAAAAAAATTTCAATTTTTTTTTTTTTAATTAGGCTTAGAATGTCATGAAACCTGGAAATTTTAAATTTGAAGAAAACAAATTTTTTCATCTTGGTAAAAATTTTTTCAAAAATATTCGTGAAAAAAATTTTCAAAATTTTTTTTTCCCGAAATAGGATTACCGCGTTATGAAACGTGGAAATTTTAAATTTTAGCAAAAAAAAAATTTTTTCACTATTTATTCCGTTTAGACGGTCCACCCTGTATATTTTCCAGTGAAATTTCTACCATTTCTGCGCTGACAGTAGCGTCAACTACCCACCAAATTTGACTGCTCTCCGTCAAGTAATTTTTTAGTAAATGCACCAACAGACAGACAGACAGACAGACAGACAGACCGACAGACAGACAGACTGACGGAATTGAAAAACCTATATTTTCGTAATCTCCGTGATCTGAAACGTCAGAATCCGAAAAAATCTCGGAGGGTGATTTTTTCTCGAATACAATACTTCCCTTCGGTATGCGAGGGAAGTAAAACATGAAAATAACAAATTACGTATTTTTCAATTTGTACTATCATTTGACCCAAACGATGAATTAAAAAAAAATTATTTTCCTAAATGTCAACTTTCTAGGTCTGTCAAAAAAATGCTTGTGACAGATGAACGGACGGATAGATGGACACATGGACTGACACCAAGGTGATTCCATAAGTGATTTGCTTTGACAATTTTTGTACGGAGCACCAAAATTCGACTTCTTTTTTCCCTAGAACTGTGGCCAGAATCAAATTTGGTCGCATTCAAATAATTATATTTGTCAACAATTTGATTCCTCTACGTGGCAATTCCGAGTTAAAGTGGAACAAACCTTCCTATAATATTTTTTGGACATAAATAATATATTGTAGACAGCTAGTATTTTAGATAAGTTGTGAGTGTAAATATTAATGACTGATTAATTTTAATAACCTTATGAATAGATAATACTCGTAATTATGACTCTCGAAACTATCATAGAATTTAGTAAAGCACAACAAGTAAGTACATTTTAAAAATATCGATGGGACATATTAGGCAACGAAATAAGGATAGTTTGTTGCGGATACAAACGAGTTATATTATTAATTTGGCGACTGCAATAATTTAATAACAGAACACCTTAGATATATGGAAGTGTGGGTTTTTCTTTGGATCTAAGTAACAGCCGACAGGTTGTAATTCTTTATGATAACTGTTCAAGTGGTATCATATGCAAATCTCAAGTTAAAAATCTTAGCTCTACCTATATAAACCCCACCCTGCTAATACTCCAGCACGCGTCTCATCGCGTCTTCGGTACAGATGTTAACGATAATTGATAACAGAACACAACTCTGTTTTTCATAAGCAATAAATGTACACTTGTTTTGGTAAAAAAATCGTAGTTTTCTTCTTACAATTGGCGAATAATAAAGATCAGATGTACATAGGAATATTCCAATCATCAATAATACAGCCGACGGTGTGTCTCTTTCCACATGTCAGCATACTTATGGTGGTCTATGAAATAAACATACGTAGGTTAGGTTAATAAGTGAGTTATCAAACCGTCCTAGTTATAGTTCACCCAGCAGTTTCAGCTTTTTAATAGAGCCATTGGGTGAGAAACCGTCCAGGTCCTTTGGCTCCAGTCGTCCTTTGCCAAACAGAAAGAACCTGCATCAGGACAGGTAGATACACAAAATATGCTCTGCATTTTCATCACACAGACGACATTCGGCGCTTTTCACCAGTTTAATTCTGTGTAGGTGATGATTTAATCTGCAGGGACCATTGTATAGGCCAATTAGAGTTCTTAGGTGTAGCCTATTTAACTCTAATAGTTTTTTAGTTTTTGACTTCAAGGGGTATGAAATAAACTTCTTAGCAAGAACTATCCTGCCAGTGCTGGATTCTTTTCAGTTAAACCCAGCCTTGACAGAGTTTGCAGATATGCCAAGTTCTGGTCTTATAAATTTAGTTGCCGTGCCTTCTATGGCCAAAAAATCGGCAACTTCGTTACTTTCCATGCTATAATGGCTAGATATCTAGATCAAAGTCAGTTTGTTGTTTCTGCTCAGTCGGATAAGAGCTTCATGGCAATTCCATACCGTTTTAAAGTTACAACGGTAGGATCCAAAGGCTGTCTGAAAATATTTTTATTGATCTGTGTCTAGGATGAGCCTGTTCTAACCTCCGTGCACATAGCCCAATGGAATGGATTTCTGCCTGAAATACAATCGCATTATCACCCAAGCTCGAAGTTCCCTCAGGAGTTATAGAGCCGTCTGTAAACCAACAACTGTCTGCCCTTTGTAGGTCGGTTTTGTTCTGATCCCATTCATCTCTTCCCGAAAACAGGACTTTAAAGGGCAGCTCATGATTGATCAAGGTAGGAATCACATCTGAAGGCATTCCCAGGATGCTGTGACAGTTTAAGTCGTTCAACAGGCTGTTGTCCTTCATGATCCTAGTCTGCAGCATATTAGTCTCCTCTTGATGGAATAATCTCTATGTTGCCCATCTGGCCTCTCTCTCTGGGCAAATATGGAGAGGAGGTAGTTCCAGGAGGACTTCCAGAGCAGCTGACGGTGTGCTGCTTATTGCACCAATTAGTACCAAGCATGTTTTTCTCTGCAGTCCTAAAGTTTGGCTATGGCCGTTTGTTGTTGTCCTATTGAGGTATACGATATGATTGGCCTAATAATCGTAACGTATATCCAATATATTTGCTTGGGATCAACGCCCCAAGATTTTTCACTAATTGTTCGATATATCCACAGGGACAGACACTGATTGGATTACTTTTCCAACCGCGAATTTCAATTAAGTGATTTATCTAGTGTTATAGGTCTTTCACTTCTTCCGCAAATGGAATAATTTCACCTGATATGGGAGGTGGTCCTAGGTTGTCCATCTTCCTTTTCCCGGTTTTCCCCCAAAAAATTGCCATTTTGTAGGGGTTGATAGACATACGTAGAAACATAATACTATTTTGCTGCCTCAATAGATTATTGTTAATTCAATATTTGTTCTCTAGTAATGCGTATTTTAACAAAGTATGCTTGCTCTGAATTTAAGAATATACAGCATAATTTTGCTGGCGAGTGGTAGTTATCATACACATCTGTCGTTCACCTTTTATGCAGTAGCATGAACATTGAGGCTCGTCAAACTCTAGTCATCAGGTAATACTTATATCATTTAATAAGAACGTTGGAACACCGCTTGTTCACATTTAAAGTTCATCATTACTTAGAATATGAAGTGAATTTGTTAAGTTTCAGTTAAACGACCATGGACTTAGAATTGGCAAATCAACCTAATATTAATTAGTCTAATTAAATAGAAATAAATAAAGCCATTCGTAAATAAGGAAATATATGTTTATAAAGTTATTTAGAAAAAAACCAATTAAACGTTTTCAATATTTATAGCTACTTATATTTAATATTAAAATAACACCTGATCAACAGAAGGTGAATATATAGAATGGTACTGTAAATAACGAAGTCGGTTTCCGAAAATATAAAAGCACTCTGACTGGCAAGATTTATTTTCAATTGTTTCCAAACGAAGGTCTTGATGCTCGCTCATACTACGTGGTGCATATTCAAAAGTATTTTTTGTAACAGATAGATAAGAAAAATAGGAATATTGAATTGTCAGATAAATCGCCCTATCTAATTATGTTGGACTATTGATGCTTCTTAGCTTGCTTAAACTAATACAGATATTATGACTATTCTTATTGTCAACTTTTTTCTGTCCACTAATCACTGAAACCTCCGACTGCAGAAACCTGAAGACCTCGAGCGAATAGCAATACCAAACATCTAGTTCTATGCCGTAACAAGAAATTATTTGTTTTTTAAGCAATAATAGTATTTACTTATACGCATAGTTGCCAAGTACTTCAAGTGCTCTCATACTAAGTCTTTTGATGAACTGCTCGAGGCACTAAGCATCGATTTTAAAAAGCCCTCGAAAGTACAGTATTTTCAAGAACTAAAGTGCATTGAGCACATGTACGAGCACTAAGCACTGTGCATTGGGATAGCTATGATAGGTCGAACAGCGACAGGAAACATACACGGTTTTATTGGAAATAAAAACCAAATATAAAAACCACACTTTTGTTATACGGCCTTAAAAGATTCAAATAGAAAAAGTAATCACTAATCACGTGCCAGGCTATTTATTTCTGAAACGTTTTTGAGGCGTGTAAAAATAGAATTATATGTAAACGTGCATAAACCAGTAACATTATACAACCTATCTGACATCAAATCAGGTATCTATGTTTTTTAATATGTTATATATGATTATAAATTAATGTTGAATCAAAATTTAGGACCTCGGTAGACCTCCGTATCTTGGTCAAAAATCCAAAAAACTGCGAGATCTTCTACTTTTTTCAGTTTTTGTCAATTCTGAACCCTAAGACCCACTGTTATGGTCAAACAATTTAATACTTTTTGAAAGTAAACTAAATTTGCTACAAACTGGTACTAGAATGGAATCTGTAGAAAAAATTGTCTTCGAGATACTCAAAGTTTTAAAAAGTTTTCATATTTCACCATTTTTAGCAATTCTCAATTTAAAAATCTGTGAAGTACCTGCTACTACTATAACGGGGTTCAGAATATTCATTTTACCCGAGCGAAATAGAATAAAGAAAATTAAAATAATACAGTACTATTATATTGAATGGATGGGAAACCAGGAAGGAATATTATTTATAAAAAAAATTTAAAACTAGTTAAACAGATTTTATATTTTTCAAATAGCTTTAGCTCTCTTGGACAGTCCGGGAGTGTGATCCGTGTCCTCTGTGTCGCTGTTCTCTGTTATCTACTTTTCTTCTTCTTGAGCCCAGAAGAGATTGTCCAACGCCTCGTCAATCACTATAAAAAATACTATCTAAATATACATATCTCTACATAAAAGGATTAAGGATTTTTTCCATTTCCTTATACTTATAATAAACATATTTTTATAGTATTTCACAAACAACAGAAAAATAATTTACTATTATTACAATTATCTGTTCTTTGATTTTTTTGTATAATTAACCTACATTCTGAAGATACTAGGGATAATTCTGATTTTATAAATAACTGGATCTATTACTTCCACATCCACGTAATGGATTGGAAGTATATTAATCGCCAAAAAAATGTCAATTTTTTTTTTCCTGAAATAGGTTTAGAATGTCATGAAACGTCGAGATTTTAAATTTGAGCGGAAAAAAAATTCTGTCTGTCTGTCGGTCTATCTGTCTAACTCATTTTGTCCGCACGCTTTCTCCGGAACGGTTTAAGATATTGACTTCAAATTTTGTGTACGTATATACTATAACGAGATCTGAAATTTTGCTTAATTTTGCTTATTGAAGATATCCGATGAAGGGTTTGGAGGTAAATAGGGGTAGATATGGGGAAATATGTAAAGCAAACTGGTAAGAGTACAGACACTTGAAATTTGATGTATGTACTAAAAGCCAAGCCCTCAAAATTTTTTGTAACATTTTTCAACCCCCCCCCAACACCCCTAGCCCTTTATTAAAGGGGTTGATAAAATAAAATTGAGATATTTATTTGAAATTTGGTACACGTATGTACTATAACGACATCTGGAACTAGATTATATTTTGAGATGATTCCGTTAAAGGGCTGGGGGTTAAATAGGGGTAAATAGGGGAAAATAAGTAAAGCAAGCTGGTACGAATACAGAAACTTGGAATTCGGTGTATGTACTAGAAGCTAAAGACTCAATTTATTTATAACATTTTTCAACCCCCAACCACCCCCAGTCCATTATTAAAGGGGCTGATAAAATAAAATTGAGATATTTGTTTGAAATTTGGTACATGTATGTATTATAACGACATCTGGATCTAGATTATATTTTGAGATGATTCCGTTGATGGGTTGGGGGATAAATAGGGGAAAATAAGTAAAGCAAGCTGGTACGAATACAGAAACTTGGAATTCGGTGCATGTACTAGAAGCTAAAGACTCAATTTTTTTATAACATTTTTCAACCTCCAACCACCCACCCCTACTCCAATATTAAAGGGGTTGATAAAATAAAATTAAAATATTCACTTGAAATTTGGTAGATGTATGTATTATAACGACATCTGGAACTAGATTATATTTTGAGAAGCTTCAGTTGAAGGGTTGGGAGTTAAATAGTGTTAAATGGGGGAAAATAAGTAAAGCAAGCTGGTAAGATTATAGAAATTTGGGATTTCGTGTATATACTAGAAGCGATGGCCTCAGGTCTTTTATAATATTTTCCATTCTTTCTAATATTTTTCAAACACCATCTCCGTTCCATTATTAATGGGTTTGATAACATAAAATTGAGATATTTACTTGAAAGTTAGTACACATTTGTATTTTAATGATATCTTTTTGATATGATTCCACTGAAGGGGTGGGACGTGGCAGGTTGTGAATAGGGGAAAATAAGTAGCGTAAACAAAGAAGTTAAATTTTAACGTATGTGGTAGAAATCAACACCTTAAACTTTTCTATGATATCTGCTCCAAATATTATTAAAATTCTATGACCAATAATTTCCACATACCAGGGTGCAAATCTAGTCAAGATGTTTCCTTTAAAGTGACTTGGATGGAAAATCTGGATGTGGAAGTAGTGATTCCTTAGGCAGTGGTTTTTACAAAACATATACCTATTCAATCATAAATGAGAATGTAATTCAAATATAAATTTTTAAACCTCACTTTCTGATGCGAAATTCTCATAAAAATATCTTCTACTAAATTATAACTTATACAAAGGTTTTCTAAAAACATTGTTTTAGGAAAAATAGGCAAATACATTTAAAAACCGATCTGTTAAGCAATTTTGGGTATTCGCTATATAACCATTTTATGGAGTAGGTATATATACGAGGGTGGAGTGAATTTTTTTTGCGAGATCGAAATGCTTGACCTTGCAAAAGTTGTATCATGTGAGTATAGACTAACTCTTTTTATTTTTACAGTCAACTGATATCTTAAGATACCACAAACACATCAAAACGTGTCGGTCATTGTAATTTTGTAATTAGCAAATTTTCTAAAATTTGATTCTCCTTGGGCTTTAGTAAAGTTTGTAAGATTGCAAACAGCGATATATCTCCAACCCTATCTGAATTATCTTTAGGTGCCACAGGAGGGTTCAAAATCAGAAATGCAATGAGCATTCATTTATATTTTTTTAACTTATAAACACAAAAGAACTCATCTTATACACATAAAAAGCAGCTATTTAGTATTTACATTTGTTCTAATTTATAAACAAGAACAAAATGACAAAACTGAAAAATAAGCATGCTATGTATTTAAAAGAAATAAATTATATAAATAAATTAATAAATCTGTTAGTTTAATTAAAAAATTGTAACTAAAAAAAACATAAATGTTTGGTCTTTTCGTCATTCTAATTTATAATCGGAGTTATTTTCAAAATTTGCCATAACGTTTCTTGATTTCAGTCTTGCTCTGATGCATCCACCTTTTTCTGTTTCACAAACTGCAGCAGCGGCCTCTGATACTAAACGAACATACCTTTATACAGCTTGCGTGTGACATAAAAATTTCGGAAATGCCAGAGTATCATTATTATTGATACATCTCTCGATTTCTCCTTGGCGTATTTCTTGAGTTAAAGGTGGTTCAACGTTGAAATAGCTCATATGCTTTATAATATGGCAGTATTCCAAAGAATCAAAATTTAAGTCAGGTTTCTTGAATTTTCTCACGCTTTCCTTAGTTTTTTTAACAAATTTTCAGGGTGAGCGAAATATGAATTTCTTTGAAGCAACCTGCAAACAAGACTTGTATGATTATCAGGAAAGTATCTACAGAACAAAATCATTTTCCACATTTCCACATTTCCATGACCTAATCCAACATTCTGGTTGTATTTTTATATGAAACCATAGTGAAGCATATAATTTTACTACGTAAGTAGTTAACGTAACAAGACTTTCTGATTGTTAGAGGAACTAATATATCCATGAAGTATACGACTCGCAGTTGTGATCCACCTTGAATGTGCTATTGGGCCCAGTTGAAGGTCGGCTACATCTTAGGGTGACTTGCCAGATGTAACAGCTTCGACAATTTTATAAAGATACTTTTGATCTCCTTCTAATGGTCTGTAATCGACAACAGGCAGGACACAATCTTTCAAAGTTTTACCAATGGGTCCGAAGAAACAATTACATCCATGTGTTACGCCAGCTACGTAGATTATTAGATGCCTTAGAGGAATGTCATTCATATGAAGAAGACATACAAATCAATGAAGAGGTATGTTGTAATGAACTTCTAATTTGCGTATAATACCGTTTTCAGACCCAGCATTTACATTAGTACCATCACATCCCATTGCGACTATGAAGATTGATAGTACACTCCACCTACCTACGTATTGCCAATAAAAGCGTCGCTTATACAAACGTAAGTAAATTTCGGTAGCACAAATTGGAAAAGGTGTATTTTCATAAAACACAATTTATCACTAAATACCCTGTTAGCGTCTTGTAACATCACAAAATATCCGATTTGAGAAGCAATTTTTTTTTTAATCAAAACTTTCGTCTTTGACTTCTTTTAGGTCCACCTATTTTTTGGATATAAAAAACTGCAAAATCTGAAAATTTAAATAGGGTTCAATTTTGTAGTATTCTTTAATAATGTTAGGTCTTTGTGACACCTCAAGATACAATTCGATTTTGGCGATTATGTTCGGTATTACATGTAACAACTTTTGCATACCCAAGCGTTTTCGATTTCTGGCAAACATAAAATTATGTGCTTTTTTACTCCACCCTAATGTATGCACCAATTTACAGACGCACTGTGTATTTTATATTATCTCAATACGCCTTTCCCTCTCACAAATCAGTGCAATTTTTTGCTTAACTCACAAGGTCATTTATTAACACGTGTGTGTATAACAGTTCTCTTATAAAAAAATCAATATTTGGTCTCTCCCCTATTTTCTATGTACCACCCTCCTTTCTTAAAACCATATACATCATTAAATCTAATTGCATTCATCACCTGGTAGCATAGCAGTCAGTTCCCTAGCAGATAAAATGCATTTGTTTAGATAGTGATTCATCATATAAATACGGGAATGTCAGATATGTTTATTCTCATAAATGCAATCTTTGGTAAACATACTTCATAACTGAATTATTATTCACTCTTGATTTGCGAAGAATTTCTAATATTTTTCACGTTAAAAGTTCTCCTGGATCGTTCATTGATTTGTATATTTCCTATCCTAAAATATATTTACTGCAACAGTATAAATCATTAGTAAAACCGAAGGTGTCTACCACACTAATTGTTTTATCCCATAAGTGATTTGCGTACAATATTAATTCATTGATATTTGTTCACACGCGATTTTCTTAATGACTGCTAATCCTGAAGAAAAAATTTGAAACAAGAATGTAGTCTGCATTCTACGAAAGCGTACAGTGGATACGGTATAATAGCATGTTATTTAATGAGCGCTAATGTAGGTAATAACTCACGCAGATGAAGTTTGCAGCTCGAGCTGTAGACGAGTGCTGTAAATCATCAAGTGTGCTATTACCACTATTGCAAGTTGAAAAATATACTTTATCCACAATCGCATTATAATTGGAGTTTTATCCATACTTATGAAGCATATAAAGTACCACTTTATTCACTAGTGGAATAATGAAAAATACAATCTTAGTCAATTACATTTTATTTAATTTTTACTAATATTAATATTAACATTTATATTAATAGACATTTCCTTAATTGTTTTATCATATTTCACTTCGTTTCCATTAATAACAAACTTGTAGTTGTCATCGGTTTCAGAACGCATAGTGCTTGTCGGAATTTTTGATAAATCTCTAGAAACAATTGATGTCTCCTCTTGTAAGGAACGACTAGTACCAGGAGTATCTTGTATTTTCCTTTCGATATCAAGCTTATTGGATATAGAATCCTCCGTATAACTTTGTGCTATAGCGGAACTTCTCCACCCACTATGTCGTTTAATTGTTGTGAGGTCGGCACCTTTATTATCCAAGTTGTTGAAGTGCGCCCCATGTAATGGCCGCTATAAGCTTCTGCGTTTGTCATATTTAAAAATGAAGCAACTCCTGAAGGAACTTTCGACAAAGTGTTGATTCCAACAGGTTGTGAAGTACATTTTTCATACATCAGTGTATCGTAAAAAGAATCTGTCGTTGGATAACTTCTTCGGACATAAGGACATGTGTTTTGTACACGTCTCCACAGTATTGATAGAGAATCTGTCTTCCATAATTGTGAATTTTTGTGAAACTTCTGTTTTGGTATCTGGTATAGAAACAAGCAGATATGCGCCCCTGTCTATTACATGATTGATTTTCAAATTCATCAATTCACAGCAACGACAGGCACCAGACACTCCCATTATTAGTGCAACCTAAAATATCTCAAAGTTTATTATCTACAATGTCTTAAAGATTAAGAGATATCTCCTTAATCATCAAATAATCTTTATCACAAGCCCTTGTTAAAAATTCTTCCACGTGTGCTCTTTCCAATACCGCAGCTTTCTTTGCTTTGTACCTTCTCGACTCACTCTTCAGATAGGCAGTGAGCTTAGTATGTTTTCCAATGTCTATGTTTTTGTGGACCTTTATAGCGGCCTTGAGCACGAAATGGATGAAAGTGCATTCTTCAAATTTAAGCAATATGATAGCAGAACTTCCTCATTTATTGTCATTACCCCCCGTTTTTTTTCCATTTATTAAATTCGGAAAATACTTTTTCAAAAATGTCCCCTGGACTTCGCAGGCAATAATTGGAGAGTTGCTTCTTCAGCTTTCCGAAGGATTCTCTCAGGAATAAAATCGCTTTCTTGCATTATAACAATAAATATTGACACAATAGTTCATTTCACTATGTGAATTCATCATTTTTGGCACAATTATTACTTAACTTGATTTGACACCGTTCAAATTGTTCAAACATGGCAAATCACCTCCCTGCCTTAATAATAATAGAGCATTCTATCTTATTTTGCGCGTAACATCGATTGGATAGGGTAGGCATGAAATTAAAGGTGATTGGATGTACGCAGTGAGTTATAATAAAACACTTGTGTGTTCTTATAAATCACTCTATTTGTTTATAGATGCTATTACTTGTTGAAAAGCAGTTGAATAATTAATAAATAATGTAATAAGAGTAGATAAAATATTTTATAATATTGAGTTCAAACTTCCAGTTATACATAATTGTCACTTTAAATTTAAAATTATACATAATTACAGGTTTGAACTGACAATTACGTAAAAATGACACTTTGTGTATTGTTGCATTTGAGAAAATTGCGTGGTGGTCCAAAAATCAATTCAGAACTTTCACTTACTCATATATAACATAATTTTGTATTTTCGACGGAACTTCAGTTTTTCTAGCATTACTTTAGTTACCTAATTAGAACAAATCGGAAGAGTCATGGCACACTTAAAGCCGCTGCCTAAAGAATCACTACTTCCACATCCAGATTTTCCATCCATGTCACCTTAAAGGAAACTTCTTGACTATATTTGCACTCTAGCATTTGAAAATAATTGATCGTTGAATTGTTTAAAATATTTTGGGTAGATGTCATATAAAAATTTGAGGAGTTGGCTTCTAGCATATACGTCAAAAATGAAGTTTCTGGCCTCTTATTAGCTCTCTCCACTTATTTTCCCCAATTGCAGCCCTCCTTCACCCCATCAACGGAACTGTCTCAGACGTAACTACAATACATACGTGTACCAAAATATCAAGTGAATATCTCAACTTTACTATATCAGCCCCTTTAATAATAAAGTGGTGGTGGTGGAGGGGTTGAGAAATGTTATAAAAACCTGAGACCTTGGCTTTTAGGTATATACACGAAATCTCAAGTTTCTGTACTCTTACCAGCTCGCTTTACTTATTTTCCAATATTTACTCTTATTTGACCCCCAACCCTTCAACGGAATCATGTCAAAATATAACCTAGTTACAGATGTCGTTATAATATGCACAGGTACTAAATTTCAAGTGAAAATATCAATTTTGTTTTATCAGCCCTTTTAATTATGGTGTGGAGAGGTTGAAAAAATTCTGGGACCTTGACTATACACCAAATATTAAGTTTCTGTACTCTTACCAGCTTGTGCAATGCAGGTTTTCACGGCCGTTGTCCAATGAAGTAGTTTCTTCCGGGTTTTGCCGCGGTCGTCGAACTTGACTTGACGTTTCGCTGATCATGCTGTCAGCTTCTTCAGAAGGGTTCCAAAGACTGAAGTTGTTGAGTTCTGCTCCTCGTTATATACCTGGGCGCTGCTACGCTTGGTTGCACATTCGTCATGCTCCGTTGATCGTGACCGATTACATTACTGGTACTTGGCAAAGCTAGTCTCCATGTATTGCTTAGTCGATACCCATCTTCTCTGTTGAAGTTGTTCTTATTTTTCATAATTTCCAGTGATTCCCTAATAATTCTTGGGTAATAACGTGCACTTCTGTCCAATATTCTAACGTTCTCGTATTTGATCTTATGGTTCTCATTATGATGAACATGTTCTGCTACAGCCGACTTATCTGTGTATCCGAGTCTAGGATACACAGATAAGTCGGCTGTAGCAGAACATGTTCATCATAATGAGAACCATAAGATCAAATACGAGAACGTTAGAATATTGGACAGAAGTGCACGTTATTACCCAAGAATTATTAGGGAATCACTGGAAATTATGAAAAATAAGAACAACTTCAACAGAGAAGATGGGTATCGACTAAGCAATACATGGAGACTAGCTTTGCCAAGTACCAGTAATGTAATCGGTCACGATCAACGGAGCATGACGAATGTGCAACCAAGCGTAGCAGCGCCCAGGTATATAACGAGGAGCAGAACTCAACAACTTCAGTCTTTGGAACCCTTCTGAAGAAGCTGACAGCATGATCAGCGAAACGTCAAGTCAAGTTCGACGACCGCGGCAAAACCCGGAAGAAACTACTTCATCTTACCAGCTTGCTTTACTTATTTTTGCCTATTTACCTTAATTTAACCTCCAACCCTTCAAAGGAATCATCTCAAAATATAATCTAAACACAGATGTCGTTATAGTACATACAGGTACCAGACTTCGCGTGAAAAGCTCAATTTTAATTTATCAATTCCTTTAATAATGAAGTGGGGGTGGTGGAGGGGTTGAAAATTGTTATAAGAAAATTTGACGCCTCGGATTCCCAAATTTCTGTACTTTTACTAGCTTGCGTTACTTATTTTCCCCTAGTTCCCCCTATTTACCCCTATTTAACCCCAACGTCACCAACCCGTCAATGGAATCATCTCGAAATATAATCTAATTACAGATGTCGTTTTAATACATACAGGTACCAAACTTTAAGTGAATATACCTCAATATTATTTTATCAACTCCATTAATAGTGGAGTGGGAGCGATGGGAAATACGTTATAAAAAAATGTAAGCCTTCTAGTAAATGCAACAAATCCAAAACCCAGTTCTAGGTGTCGTTATAATATATAAGTATGTGTACCAACTTTCAAGTGAATATCTCAGTTTTATTTTTAACTCCTTTTATAATGGAGTGGGTGGCGTAGAGGATGGAAAATATTATAAAAAAATATGAGGCCTTGGCTTCTAGTAAATACACCAAATCCCAAATTTTTGGACTCTTACCAGTTTACTTTACTTATTTTTCCCTATTTACTCTCTAACCCTTCGCCGGATAAGTTCAAAGAACAATCCAGTTCCAGATTTTATTATAATAGATACGTGTATATAATTTCAAGTCGATATCTTTAACCATTTCAGAGAAAAAGTGCGCACAAAAATAGTTACAGACAGACAGACAGACCGATAGACACATTTTATTCTCTAAAATTTAAAATCTCAACATTTCATGATATTCTAAATCCATTTCAACAAAAAAAAAAAATTGAAATTGTTTTTACGCTTACTATACTTTCAGTCCCCTACGTGCAAGTGGAAGCAAAGTTAAATTAAAATAAATATAGACGTTTTAAATGTCATTTCTGTGGTATTATTGAAATCAGACCGTTATGCAGAATTCAAAAACGTCGTCTGTCCGTCTGTATGTCCCTCTGTATTTATGTCTGTCTGTCTCTCTGTCCGTCCGTCACGTTTCTTTTAAGCACGATAACTCAAGAATGATTGTCCTATTGTATTGAAATTAGGACACTAAGTTACTGTTAGCTAGAAGAACAGCAGAATATTGTCTTTGAACAAAGTCGATTAATACATAAAAAAGTTATTAATTTTTTAAATTTGAAAAAAATATTTTTTAATTAAACTGAAAATGTTTAAAACTAGTATTATTTACAAAAAACTTTGAAGAGTATCCTACAGAATGTGCAACAATTATGTAAAAAGTGCAGTAAATATCGGCGAGGAGTACAATGCTTAGCTTGTTAAGGATATAGAATGTTCCACATTTCAATTATTTATCTTCTGAACTAAAGGAAGGGGTGTACCATGATTCTCTTACACCAGGTATCCTTTTAAATAAATCTGTTACATAAAGCTATTTGTTGTAGTTTTAGCTCTTAGTTTCATATTGAAAAACTAATTTTATTATTGCATAACCCGCTAAGTGTATGCTCTACTCAGTAAGCGAGTTTTTTCAGATACAGTAATTAAATCTGCGATACCAGAGCAAATGAAACAATATCTACGGGTAGATACAGGTTCTTTGTACGGGAAGTTCAAAATATTGCTCTGAAAGTTCGTCGGAACTACTTTGTATTTCATGGGTAACATCTGGGTCAAATTCTGGATTTGGTTCAAGTTCGAACTCTTCTATGGGTAAATTTACCTCGATTTTGTTGAAATCTCCTTAATCTTTGCGACAGGCACTGTATACCGCACTATGTGGAAAAATGGTTTCAGGTGTCTGTAACACATTTTGACCCAATGTTATTATATCTTCTGTCGTCAGTTTCTTTTGTCCTGCCACTTTCAACTCAATCTCGCCAAACATTTATAATTTTTGTCGAGCATCAATCAATCTCGCAATAACATAACGCCGTATAAGTACACCAAAGAAAAACATGTATAGTTATAAAATATACATATTTTGTCGCGTATTAAGAGTGCCCATAAAGTATATTACGTTTATAGTGAACGCTCATTATCCCTGCCTTTGTTGCTCTTGACGCATACAAAAAATATATGAATTTAAAAAAATGTAGAGTTGAATTATTGTTTAGTAGGTCTTCTGTTAGGAGGACTATACATATTAATTTATATATGATTAGTGACTATAATTTTTTTTAACACTGTTCTACCCTTATGAAAATTTTGGAAAAATTATGTTATATAGCACAGTAGCTGGTGGCAGTGACAGTGTCTCTCTATGTCTCTACATACATAAGATTTTTTATGATTTGAAATTTTTCTTTCGAATCTTCTTGTATCTTACTGCAAATACTCAATAATTCTTTGTTTTCCCGAGGGTCATCTGACCCATGCTTATTCTGCTACACTCTTTGATCAATGAACTAATGTTAAGACAATAGCACTGATTGAGTAAAACAAATTCAGCCAACGATGTTTCTATTTTTCCGGAATATTCCAAACCAAAGTAAGTAAAGCATAACAGAGGATTCTAAAAATATACCCAAAGAAATTCCTTACCCCGACTTACCTACCATTAGATAAATATATCATTAGATACCATAGAGAGTACGATTAGATGAAGATGTGCTATTTGTTATACTAACTATTATAAAGTTTATTATATTGCGTGTGTTCTACTCTTGATCAGCGTGCCAGCCATCAGTTATTGTGGTAAAAGTCATTTTATATCGGTGAATTTTATAAGAAATCGGTTTGATTCACAGCTTTATTGAAATGGAAGATTTCACTCTAAAAAGTTAATGAAATGTGAAAATTGGCAGGGGTAACTATGGTAAGCTGAGAACTTTTGTATCTTTCGAAATAGGTACTATACCAAGACCAAGTATATTGTGAAAAGGATAAAAATAAAAAATGGAAGCAGCATTTGAATTATTTTATTAGTGTCAACATTTTCCGAGAAAATTTGACTAATGAATTAATGTTATACTTATAGTGCATACCTATACTAAAAGTGTACAGTAATTAGAATTTATGGCAGTTAAAACAAATAATCAATTTGAGAACTGGCGCCAGAAAAATTCACTTTTAGTTAATACCAATAAGACATTTTTCGTCTATTTCTCTAGTTTAGTAACTAAATCAGTATGTGTTCGAAAGTGTAGCTTAATAAATCGTAAAAAGAACTAGATGAACGTTGTTTATTCACAGCTTATTGCTCCTTAGCCTACTCAAGACTTAGCTATAACATTACATGAGGTCAGTCATAAGAAATCAATAGTCTTTGTTATGCAAAAGCTTGTAATCAGAATAATGTTCAATATTTCATACAGACAGACCTGTTGTGACACTTTCATAAAGAAGAAAATTGTGACCACACCCTGTATATATTTATGCAAAATTTTATGTTTTATGTACAGTAATCCGGAAACCTTCTTTTCTGACATGGGCATACACCAGCGATATCCGTGGAGCAAATAAAATACACATCAACAATTATAGGCTTAGTTAATATAAAAATTCTCCCTATTACACTGGTGCTCATCTATTCAACACCTCTTCCTGATAAATTTGAATTGTCTCGAGATGACCTAAATAATTACTTGATAGACGGCTCTTTCTACAGCATAGATAAATTTTGTACCTCAAGCCAATGTTCGCCATCAGAACATATTTTTTTGTTTTATTTTAGTGTATGAATGTTTATAATATATATTTTTACTTTTATGTGTTTTATATCTGTATAAAATTTGTATTTTTATTATATATTTGTTTATTATATTCCTAATACCTGGCATACGATTCCTATGTCGAGGCTTCTGTGTAATTTTGACGAAATCGTTTTTGTAATTATTGACAATGATGAAGGTTAATAAATTCTATTCTATTCTATTCTATTAGGTAAAACAACTTTCGGGATGAGCTCTGTTGGTTTTGCTAACGATTATTCGGCGTAGAATTGTTATTATTAATATGTCATGTCAAGTTTGTTAAATTTTTGGGATATTAACTTATTGCATATGGCATTTTTATATATCATCCATTTATTATGTATGCATTGAGTGGTCCAATTATTCTATATAATAGATCATAACGATGGTTACCTTTCGTGATTTCAGTCTCCCTCACAACTATCTTAACATGTGCAAAACCCATTTAAATGAAATGAATTCAACTAGACAAGGGTTAACAATTTTCGATGTTGCCATGGTCAGTTTCCTAAATCTTTATATGAGGGGTGCCTAGTAAAATAAAGTTTGAATACTCTGATGACTCACTGCTATAGAACCAAACTCTCTCCACTAGCAGATGTTTAATCTACGTCGTACGTCTATTGGTGTATATACCCGAAGAGTCGACTGGGAAGAAGAGACCAGTCTGTTGAACCCACTGCCACTGGTAATACACTTTGTTTAGTTGGTGTGCTGTGGGCATAACAGTAGTTTAATTTCTAAACGATTTATAGTACCTCCTAGTTAAGGCATTCACTCTTTTTGGACGTAAATTTGTTGTGCTAATTGTAATTTACAGTGGTTTATGTACTTACTGTACTTACTCGCTGGTAAGTGTTTTATTTTGACTCGTTTTGTAGATTTTATTGTCGAGTGGTACTGCTCAATATGACCGTTACGAATATGCGAGACATTAACTCAAGGTTGTTCTGTGATGTTTAAAATACCGTACCTTTTATTTAGTGTTCTAGTTAAATTTTTAAATAAGACAAATAGTACCATCCGTACTTTGCACACAAATGCTTGAAGTTTAACCTAATTTTACAGTCACTTAAATATTACTTTGCTTGGATAGTTGCCTATACTGAGGTAATCGTTTCTTAAATTGAAATATTTCTATTGTACAAGCGGTATTCAAAATAGTGCTTATAGAGTTTCTGTAAGTATTAAAAAACAACAGTGTTGAAAAATTTACTATTGTAGGAAATATCGTAGTGCTCGACTTCGTAGTAACAAACTGAAAGTAGGTAGAGCTGGGAGCTGGGCTCACTTAGCGGCTTCTTTAGTTGCAGCTGGTATCGGTCAACTTTGTTGATTGTTGTCTATTGAACAAAAGACGCGTGGAGCTTTTACCACTCAGTTCGAGCATTGTTTGTAAACAAACCATAGAAACTACTTTTCATTATAAAATACCTTAATAGTCCAGTCAGTACGGTGATAAATAATGCATCAATTGGACTCAGTAAAGTGCGTATGTGGTTGGATAAGAGCTTACTAACATTAAATTATGAAAAAACCAAATTTATCTCCTTCTCTTCTACAGATATGGGCCATAATCCAATAGCTGATATAAAGTTGCATACAAACACATGTTTGCATAATAATAATGTAAATTGTTCCTGAACAGAGACCATCCATTCTGTATATAAAATAAAATATTCAGGTGTAATCGTCGACCAACATCTAAGATGGATAGAACACATAGAATTTATAATTGCAAAAGTAAGGTCATTGTTACCAATATTTTATCAATTGAGAAATATACTAAATCATAAGCAATTGTTGATGATTTACAATGTTTTAGCGGAATCTATATTCAAATATGCTATTATAAACTGGGGTGGGCTGTGTGACAGTACTTTAAAAATGCTACAAACAACACAAAATTATTTAATTAAAGTGATATATAAAAAAGAAAAAAGAAATTCTACGGAACAACTATACGATGACACAAATCTATTATCTATTCAATATCAAATTAATATACATATTACAATCAATAATTTTTATTCATACAAAATATCAAAAACAACATATAAGGCATAATGATACTACAAGAATGATAACAAACGATAAAATAAGGCAACATTTTTAAAGAAAAACGTCTTGTCAGAGATTTATTTCATACCTTGGTCCTAAATATTATAATGTTTTGCCGATAAATATCAGATATATTAATAATGTGAAATTATTCATCAAACATGTTAAACACTACTTATACACAAATAAAGGTACTTTTCTAAACATTTAAATTCATTTGAAAATTAACAATAATTATTGATCAATACTGCATTCTCGGAGTTTTCACAGCAATCATGCATACTTATCTTTTTTGTCTTTTTGATAATTATTATTTTAAATTATAAATTAATTTATGTTGCACTTCGACTTTTGTCTCTGTCTTTTTAATGCCAATTACAATAACTAAACAAGAAGCACAGCACAAGTTATTATTTAATTTATAGTGCTCCTTTAATATTATTCATATTTTAGGTATTACATATTTTTCCTGCGTTTATCTTTCTTGTATTATTCTATTTATTCTAAATATAATAAAAAAAATATATGTATATCCTTAGTTTAAATGATATATAGTAGATAGGTAGAAACCATATCATTATTATGTAGGAAAGACAATAATTCTGTAATTGAAATATAACATGTATGTACTTATTGAATTGAATTGAATTGAATAAAATTGAATTGAAATTGAAAAATTGAGTAAAGTAAAAAATATACCAGAAGTTCACAAAACATGATATCTGAGATTTTCCTTCGGTAACTGTTAATGGGCGGATTAAATGTCACAATACCACAAAAATCAGTTCTGAGGGGGCCGCGCAAACCCCCCCAAAAAGCCACCTCTTAGGTGAAAAAAGCTTTATTTTACTGATAACTCATTAACTGTTGAAGATATAAAAAAAATGCTCATTGCTCAAAAGACAGCGTGACTAATTGCCTAAAAAAAGTCCTCTTGTAATTTTCTTGTATACCTATGCCATGGTTTTCGAGAAAATCGATATTGACAAAAATTGCAAAATTTGCGCGAATTTCCATTTATTTGAAATTTTTTGCGCGCGGCCTCTAGAAAAAATTGAATTGATCGAAAACCAAACAAGCTAGGGAGCAAAATCAAAATGTATCTTAAAGGGGATATAAAATATTCTCTTGTGTTTAAATTTTTGATGGCTATTGATATCTATCAGTATATAAAAAGGTCAATGTTTACGACATCCACTTATTCATTAGCAAAAAACTAAAAATACTGACATATTTTACGTTATGTAATTATCAATTTGCCACCTACTATATGTTGTGCAAACACCTGCAACTGCCACAAAAAATCCAAAAGTTTTACACATTTTATTCTTCATCGCACTCTCACTCACTGCATCACACTACGGTCTCCATTTGCAACTGTAAGGGCTGCTTTATTATTGTTCTTTGCCCTACTAGAAATGCCAAAACAATTACTTACGCCAATCGACCTTGAAATACTAAAATAATTTGCACAATAACATAACAACGCATCCCTATATTTAATGCAAAAAATAATATTCCTTGCCCTTCTCGAAAAAATTTGTTTTGCATAATAATTTTTGCAAAAAAAATGCAAAAAAAAAATCAAAAACATAGAGGAAAATAAAAATTAATCATATGCAATGCATTTTTTGAAAGATTCAAAAACCTTGGACTACTAGGAATGCAAAAACAATAATTTTCGACCATGACCTACAAAAAAATTGAAAACAAAATTGCATTAAATATAGGGATGCATTGTTATGTTATTTTTTGCAAATTTTTTTCGTAGTGCAAGGTCGTTTGGCGTAAGTAATTGTTTTGGCATTTCTAGTAGGGCAAGGAACAATAATAATGCATCAGCATGATACTACGATACTGACAGTATCGTAGTATCATGATGCATCAACCCTTACGGTTGTAAATGGAGACAGTAATGTGATGCAGTGAGTGGGAGTGAGATGGAGAACGAAATGTGTAAAATTTTGGATTTTTTTGTGGTAGTTACAGGTGTTTGCACAACATATAGTAGGTGACAAATTGTTAGTTACATAACGTAAAATATGTCAATATTTTTAGTTTTTTGCTAATGAATAAGTGGATGTCGTAAACATTTACCAACTGACTTTAATATAAGTTATAAATGCATTATCTCTTAGTTCAAGATGGTACTTTAATGCACAACATATAGTAGGTGACAAATTGTTAGTTACATAACGTAAAATATGTCTGTATTTTTAGTTTTTTGCTAATGTATAAGTGGATGTCGTAAACATTTACTAACTGACTTTAATATAAGTTATAAATGCATTATCTCTTAGTTCAAGGTAGTACTTTAATGCAGAAAAGTTAGGAATAACAATATTCCCATTTACAAATTTACCATCATGTTGAAATTAGCCACATTTTGGTAAATATTTTATTGTTTCCTAAAAATAAAAAAAGTCCCAAATATCTTGAAAATTTGACTCAAAATTTTTTTTTTGAGTTTATATATATCACATAACTGTTGTTTCTATTCATTTAATAATTAAAAAATTACATAAAAAGATATCGTCAAAAAATTTAATATGCAGCCTATTTTTGATTTTTCTTGGCGAACTTCAACATGCTGGTAAATTTGTAAATGTGAATATTTTTATTCATAACTTTTTCTGCATTGAAGTACTACCTTGAACTAAAAGATAATGGATTTATAACTTATATCAAAGTCAGCTATTTTTTACAGGGCTGTGAATAAATAGATGTACAAAAAATCAAGAGATAACTATATTATATTGTTATTTTTGTATACTAATAAATATCAATAGATAATGGATTTATAACTTATATCAAAGTCAGTTATTTTTTACAGGGCTGTGAATAGATAGATGTACAAAAAATCAAGAGATAACTATATTATATTGTTATTTTTATATACTAATAAATATCAATAGCCATCAAAAATAGAAAACAAGATAATATTTTATATCCCTTTTAAACCCCATTTTGATTTTTCTTCCTAGATTGTTTGGTTTTCGAACAATTCCATTTTTTGTGTTGCCCCGCGCGTAAAAAATTTCAAATAAGCGAAAATTCACGGGCATTAAAAACACAAATTTTGCAATTTTTGTCAATATCGATTTTCTCGAAAACTGTGGTATATGCAAGAAAATTACAAGAGGACTTTATTTTAGGCAATTAGTCAAGTCTTCTTTTTTATAATGAGCAATTTTTTACGTCTTCAACAGTTAACGAGTTATCAGTAAAATCAGGCTTTCTTGACCGAAGTGGTGGTTTTTTGGGGGGTTACGCGGCACTCTCAGAACTGATTTTTGTAGTATTGTGATGTTTAATCCTCCCAATATCAGTTACTAAAGGAAACTCTAAGAAAACATTTTTTGCGAGCTTCTGGTGTATTTTTTACTTTACAGACTGGACGAATTGTAATTGGAATAAAAATTATCAGCATAGATATTTCTCGTATTAAATCTAGGAAATCTAAAATTAAATAATAGCAACATTTCTGAGGATTCTATTCTATTATTGATAATATTAAAACCAAATTTTAGAGATATAATATCCAGCAACTGAAGTTATTCTTCATATGAATAATTAATTGGTTTTATCAATATGCAAGTTAGAAAAAATGAAGTTTGCCATTTTCTATTGCACACTTTCGAAACTGTCAATGTCAGATTAATAGTATGGTTCCCAGATAATACAACAATATCCTAATATTGTCTAAGTGAATTAAATATATTTAAAATACAAGCAATATCAGTGAAATCCCTTCATTGTTGTTTAATAATACCTCACAGATGCAGACGGTTTGCTCGCTTTAAGATGTTCTCAATATGCAAGTGATATCTTAACTCGGCATACTGCCCAGTTCACAAATACTCTGACAAGTTTCTTGTATTTACTGAATTATCAAACAAAATATTACTTTTCTTCTTTGAGTATGTGATTACCTTGCATTGATATTGATATTGATTTCAAAACAATTTTTTAAGTTCCTATCACAGAAGTTGTCAACATCCCACTGCAACCTTTCAGCATCACTTATTGTACTAACAACTGCAAACAACTTCAAATCATCAGAATTTTTGCAAAATCAACATTGTAATGCACTTCGTTAATAAAAAGTGAAAATAGAATCGGAGAAAGATAACAACCTTGCGGAACAATTTAAGTTCTGTCCATTAGGCACGATTTTATCCACTGCAGTAAAATACCATTAATACCGTATAATAAGAGTTTTTGAAAAAGAATATTTTAATTGACAAGATCAAAGGCCTTTTTTATATCAGTATAAATTGCATCAACTTAAGAGGCATTCTAAAATGCTTCATGTATGAATGATGTGTATAGGAAAAGATTTGTCTGCGTACTGCGACCTCTGTAAAAACCGTGCTGATAGGACATGATAACATTTTTATATGAGTTAAAACTATTATCAGCT
Source organism: Stenurella melanura (assembly GCA_963583905.1). Lineage (NCBI taxonomy): Eukaryota > Metazoa > Arthropoda > Insecta > Coleoptera > Cerambycidae > Stenurella > Stenurella melanura. The sequence continues at coordinate 29,987,100 of OY757314.1, read as the reverse complement.
ACAATGAATTCCAGTACTTTCAATTTAGCAGAACACGATGAAACACATCGGTAGTTTTCTATATCAGACTTTGGACCTGATTTGTGAATAAGTGTACTGTAGGATATTTTCTAAATATTGGGACGCCAATGAAAGTTTAAAAATATAGACAAGGTTGGATTGCACACTTTATAGAAATATGACGGTGTACCGTCAGGTCCTGGATTAGTATTGGAATTTAAAGATTGTCAAAAATTAATCAATTATCTTAACCTGAACGTTTGGTGGTTGAATTTTAGGTCACCCTGTATTATAATTCATCTGTTTTCAGAAAAATGGACAAAATCGACGGCTCCTGTGGTTGTGGAATGAAAGTAAGACATTCAGCCATGTTAATTGGATTTCACGACAGCATTGTAGGATTTATTCTGACGTACCTGGCTGGATACTACATAACAAACCCTCACAAACTTACCGACATTTTCGGTTACGGTGTTTTCCGAGATTATTCAGGTGAGTTATTTGAACCATAGTACACTATTATCATTTATAGCGTAACTTGCATGATTAAGATTCTAATATGGATTATGATATGGTTTTAAATCAAATTTGTTTGTATTTGCATCTTGGGCTCCTCAAGGATCCAACCTCGCACCACTATTATTTTTTATATATGTTGATAGATGAGAAGAATGTGATTCGGAAATCCATTGTTTCACATATAAGCGAATGAATGAATTCTTCATGTGGAACGGGTACTTTTGTTTAAGAAATAATTTATTTACTATAAGCTTTTTGTTTCTCGCTGCAGAGTTATTAGTTTTATATGGGGAATTTGTTTATTTGATTACCGGTTAAGGCAGGAATAAAATATATACTTGGATTCGTCCCTTGTTGAAGTGGGTGATATAAAATAAGCAATGCCAGATGTGTGAATAAAACAGATAAGTTTTTGTTTATATAGCATTAGCATTGGCTTATATATGTCTTTATTAAATTTTGAGCAAGAATTGGAGATGAAAATTAAAAAGATATTAAACATAATATAAGTATAGGTAATAAACATGATATACAGGTGATGAAATGGAAAAACTGACCAAAATTTAAACCGATTGTTTCAAGGAAACGACATACAGGGTGAGCAAACTATCCCTTCGGACCTTTTTTCTCATAACGCGCAAAAAAAAATATTACCGCGAGATAGGGTCCTTCCCAGCAACTGCACCGTAGATGGATATATACTTGTGGAGCGGTTAATAAATTTAAAAAAAAGGGAAAAGAGGGAAAAATACAAAAATAAAAGCTGCCAGATTCAGAGACACAAGAAGCAGAAAACTTAGAGGAAAAACTTAAAAGAAGCATGGAAACTGAAAAGAAGCATTTCGCAAACAACTGCACCACACCCCAGCCGATGATGACAAATGGAAACTTAAAAGAAGCATCTCTCAAACACCTACACTTCCCATCCTATATTCCCACCCCATGCATCATGCGGCTCTCGCTGCTGACAACAAGCATGTCCAATGTCCAACACAGCGTATGCAGCTGGTCCGGCGGTATATAAAACATCCGAGATATGGTTCCGGCACGCGGTTTATGCCATCCGTTGGGCGTGTTCGACGAAGGACCAAGCTGCGTGTTGGAACGAACCTCCATGGACGCCCGGAATTGGCAGCAGTGCCTACCATACGCTTGAAAATCAATCAATCAATCAATCAATGTTGATGATTTAATTTAGTTGCTAGATTAAAATAGAGTTACACACTTCGCAAATAAGAGAACGAGGAGTATACTACATTTGATCGGCATACTTCTAAAACCGTAAATATGACTCTTAGAGAAAAAAATTGATATATCCGTATTGGTGGTAGAATCTTGAACAATTCTGAAAATGTCGGTTCCGTCTATCCGCCTATCCGTCCATCTATCCGTCCGTCCGTCCGTCTATCTGTCCATTCGTCCGGCTATCCGTACCTCCGTCCGTACCTCTAGCGGGTTTCTTGTAAGCTCGATAACTTAAGAATGAAAATGCCGATTGTATTGAAATTTGGACAGTAACTTAGTGTTAGCTAGAGGAAGAACACTATTGTTTGAAGAAGATCGATCGGTAAATAAAAAAGTTATCAATTATTTAATTTTAAAAAATCTTGCTTTTTGTTTTACTGAGTTGGTATCATAAAATTAAAAATATTAAAAACTAACATTATTTCCACAAGAAACTGCGAAGAGTATCCAATAGAATGTGCAACAATTATATAAAATTTTTAATAAATCAGCGAAGAGTTTAATGTTTAGTGCAGTTTTCTAATGTTAAGTAAATGCGTAAATTGTTAATGACTATAAAGACTTTCCCTCGAAAATCGGATACTCACACACATATTATTCTTTTTAACCGAACTTAGTGATTAATGACCCGCTGAAGTTAAGACCACTCGCTCTAAATCGTTTTGTATGCATTTTTATATCAAATAATAGCTAGAGTCGGGTCAAGTTTAAAACCGTTGTATGAATTAATATTGCACATACGTTTTCACTATCTCTTGCACACAAACTTAAAGCCATAGCCTAAAGACATCGTCAGTGTATCTCTACCAAGATTCTTTCCCACTTCTTTTGAGACGGAAATATGAAATGCACACTGAGGAGTGAGAAACATAGTCATAAGCTCAGCGATTCTCAAACTGTGTGATTTGACGACGAATATTATTTATTTCCGTGAACTAACACCACTCTAAATATGAAAAAAGTCTTTATATGAAATATTTAAGTTATTTTTAGTGGTAAATAGTGGATATTCATCCGTTAAACGAACAATATCAAATCACTAAGTCTTACAATTTTCTATTACGTACATATTACACGTCTTAGAACAGAACAAAGTAGCCAACTTAGCTCAATCGGTAAGATTATATACCTAGAGATAGCTTGAAATGTCATATAGATAAAGGAAATAAAATGTTTAAATGGAAATGGTAAGATGCTCGATACAATAAATATAAATGGGGTTGGTGCGGGATCGATCCCCAACACTTCTACTTTTTTTTTAAATTTCATTAAGCTCTATTAAAAGTTAATAATTTTCGTTCTATAATTTTTATTTTATTAAACTGCGCCTCGAGTTTTGTTAAAACTTAATTTTCCCCAAAAATGTGTCTTTTTTTATTTTGTCAACTAGAATTTTTATTTATTACCCCTAAAAGAAAAATAATTTATTTTCGTTATTCTCATAGAGATTTCAGATTTTTTTTTTTGTTATATGAAATATTTTATTTTTACTGACATCGTTTCCCCTCCTAATACTACGATTCTATCCTTTCCTGGCAATAAATACCCAAACCTTCCCGTGTCTCTTGCTGGACTGTAGCAATATTAGTCTTTGATGTGTTTTTCTGACCATTCACTGTTATATATTGACTGAATTGGGCAATTCATTTTTTGTTATCAGTTTCATTTGTGCCCGAACCTATATTCCTACAGTGTCCGTCGTAAAGTTGGCTACATATCGGAAAAATTTGTATTATTGAGATTTTTAAAAAATACTATATTGGGAGTTTCTTTTTTTACATGCAAATACCTTTATTTAACTAAAATACATACATACAGTTTTTGTCGAAACTAATCAAATATTTGTGAAATAGACACAAGAGTTTATAATTTTTCATATAGAAATTAATTTTACCTCAAAAAAAGGTACAGGGTCAATTGACTTCATTTTTGTGGCAGAGTTCAGAAAGGCATTTAGGAAAAACAGTACCTTTTATTTTTTAGCGGAAATGTTTGGTTTAAATTTTGGACCAGTAATTGGCCAATATTAATGGCCAATTTAATTTAATTAATTGAAAAATTTGTTATCATACACAATATGCCATAGAATTAGACGAAAATGGGGGTTTTTGAAGTCGCTGATCACCAATCTGAAGTCCGATTTGGGGAATTCAAAATGGCGGATCGGAAATCGGGCCATTTTCCATAAGAAATGACAATGGCTATCTTGGCCTTGAAAATCTGTACTAGGAGGTTTTCGAGGTTGCTGATTACGAATCTGAGGTCTGATTTGGTAAATTCAAAATGGCGGACCGGAAGTAGAGTTCATTTATCAAGAAAAACTCGTATCTTTTTCGCTTTTGGACTGAAAATGAGTACTCGGGGGTTCTGAGGTCTCTGATAACGAATCAAAGGCCTAATTTACGAATTACAAAATGTCGGACCGGAATAACACTCTATGTTTCCTGAAAACTCGTATTATTTTCTTTTTTGGGCTGAACGTGGGGAGGAGACTCGGAGATTCTCGTTATCGCTGATAACGAATCTGATGTCCAGTTAGGGAGAATTCATAATAGCGGACCGGAAGTAGTATATTTTTCAGGAAATACTTTTTTATTTTTCATACTTTCAGCCCGAAAAAGTAAAAAATACGAGGTTTTCCGAAGAGATTGACTGTTCCTCCGGTGTCCGCCATTTTGAATTTCGTAAATTGAACCTCAGATCCGTAATCTTGTGACCTTAAAACACCCTGAGTACTCATTTTCAGCTCAAGAACGAAAAAATATGAATTTTTCCTGATAAATTGACTCTACTTCCGGTCCGCCATTTTGAATTTTCCAAATCAGGCCTCGCATTCGTAATCAGGGACCCCGAAAACTCCCAAGTGCAGATTTTCAAGGCCAAGATATCCATTCTCATTCTTCTTATGGAAGATATGGCCCGATTTCCTATCCGCCATTTTGAATTTCCCAAATTGGACTTCAGATTGCAGCGACCCCAGAAACCCCCGTGTATGATAACAAATTTTTCAATTAATTTAATTAAATTGGCCAATTATCGGAAAAGAAATGAAACCAAACATTTCCGCCAAAAAATAAAAGGTACTGTTTTTTTAAATGCCTTTCTGAACTCCTTGCAACAAGAATTAAGTCAATTGACCCTGTACCTTTTTTTTGAGGTTTTCAGATTTTTCATGCTAAAATGACGCGACTATATGGAGTCCTTGTTGTATTCTATATGCACTTTTTCTTCATACAATTTTTCGATATCTTAACAATTTGACCCATTTTTCGGTACCACCATCAACTATTTTTTACAGTCCTGCCAAACCGGTGATCACATGACATGTGTCAAAATGTAATTTTTTGTTGTTGGACATGCATAAACAAACCCCCAATAGAGTTTTTTAGAAATGTAAAAAATACAATTTTTTCCCATATGCAGCCAACTTTATATGGACACTGTATAATCAGAATTCCACTAAAATTATAAAGTTACTAAATTAATAATCTTAACATTTTATGACAATATCTTTTATATTTTTTTAAAATTATTTAGCGATATCATTGCTGAGAACTGTTTGAGAACTACTGGTATTTCTTATGCTTTAAATAAAATCTTAGTTCAGACGTTTTAGCGGCCATGACACACGTCAGTTTAAATTGTACCCGACTCTACTTATATTTTTATCATCGTCTTAATATTTACAGTATTACAAAACAGAGTATAAATGTTTTCCTTATTTTACATTGCATTTTCGTAGACTATTGCAATAAACAGCCAAAAGAATTACTGGAAATAATTAACTATTGTTTTAGTGACACCGTTTACTAAACCATTTATTACAGTGAATGATTCAAAGGAGCAGGCAACGTAACTTAGGTCCGCTTCGGCGTTTACCTGAAATACACCGACTGTTACTAGGTATCTCTAAAAGCGTTATTACTATAGGTTTGTTCCAAAACGCAGTTTTATCGTCTATTGAACAGACAGAAGGAGTCACTCATTCGTTTATTTATCTATCTTAGGCGAGTTTGCCTGGGGTAAAAAAGAGGTAATTTTAGAAATTTTGTATACCATTTTGAGGTTTTTTTAAAGGTCAAAAACGCGTATAACTCTTCAGGGATTGAACACTTTTTGTAGAACTTTTTGTCGTTGATGGAAAAACTTGTTAGCTTTCATTTGCACCTAACCTCGTATCCAAAAAGTTGTTCATAAACAAATTAGAGCCCCTCACGCAATATCACTTTTATTTCCGGTTCCGGTTATCCAATCAAGTTCTTTCTGGTATCAAAATTTTCCTTTTTCAAAACAATTTCATATGCACAAAACCCTATTTCGATACGCTTACCCAGATCCGAGATATTCCATTTGTTAATTTTCAAAATTAATTTAAACTTTAAATAGACAAAAGCAAAAAGTTGCATTCGTGCAGACTTCTATGGGGGTTATGCCCGACATCAATATTTATCGTTTAAAGTTGGTTTGAAGTCGATCAAATTTTCGAAAAAAAAGTAATTTGCTAATTAACAAATTATTTAAACAATCAAGAAGTATTGAAGATATCGGGCCAAAAAAAAATATGGTATATTATTTGGTATAAAAGGCATGTATTTTGATAAAAAACAGTGTCCTGACCTCATTATTTTCGGAGTAATCAATTTGTTAATTAAGAAATTTATTTTGGCTATAACAAATGAACGGGTTGACAAAATGAGTTGTACCTGGCGCCAACGATGCGTATTGAAAATTTATTTATACTGAATCAAGATTCTTTCGGATCCGTCAAACAGTTATCATTTTATTGAATAAAAACGAAAGATTTGTTTAAACAATTATTTGACCCTGAAGCTCGTGGTTTAGGAATATTTTTCATAGAAAAATCTTGTTCGGCGGAATTTTTCCTATAAGAATCCGTAGCTAACTCAAACGGTATAGAAAATTGGATAGTATAGAAAAATGGACGATCAAACTGTGTGTTGGAACCAACTTTATTAGTCCAACACTGAATAAATCTTCTATTACATACACTCTTTGCCTGCATTTCTTGTACCAACTGAACCAGTAATGACGACTTTCAGCGTTTGCCGCTAACATCTATATAGGGAGGACCTTTTTATAACTGTATCAGAAGATTCTCTATTCTATTTTTGCTTTATTTGTTATTGTTACTTCTGATTTCTGTAATGTATAATTAATTTTTAAGTTTTTCTTTGATGGGTACAACAATTCTGTCAAGTACAAACATTTATCAGGAGTAAATCATAGAAAATAAAATAGAAATATTCATGCATATGTCAATATTAACCATTAATCAACGTATTTTTTTCAGCAGTGGAAAATGCTCTTGCGCTGGGAGGTGCATGCAGTATTCTTCACTTCGCAGCCTCCGCTTGTCTAATGTTAGGAGTAATGTGCGTAAGTATTATCTTTTTATGGTTATTTAAGGAAATGTCAGTTAAAATCCCAACTTAGTCTTTAATATGCAACATTAAGTTTTCACGATGAGTAATTTCGAAACACGCATCAGCTATTAACAAATAATAACAACATACTATCAATATACGCAGAAAACATGCAAAAATATAAACAATAATTTTAGTTAAGTACTGTTTATTTGAAACTATTGCTGGGTCACATGTATATTATGCTATATATTTATATTACTAATGTTGATTAAGTAGCTAATTTTGATATATATTAGTTACTTTCAATTTAATTTTGACAATTCTTATTTTAAATTAATTAAAATACCGTTCAAACATGTTAAGTCCTCAATTTGACTGATTGATTGAACTTCAATTTAACTCCAAATATCTCAAAAGCGGAAGACCAGGAAACATTGAAAAAGCATGTGTTCATCATGTGTCTCTTGTAAAGCACTCACCTTAACTTACCTTGAACCATCACATTGTAAACTATGATATCAAAGATATTAACTATAAGTTAATATTTAAATGGTGAATGATTTTATTTGATGAATTTAAGATTTACTAAGTTATATCAAAACATTAGGAGATTAGGGAGATTTTGACCATCAAATTTTAATCCGTATATGTTTAAAAGTGAATTTTTTTTTATTTGCGCACACTTGTAATGAAATATATTCTTTATGGGATTTTGCCAACAGCAAAAAATCGGTAAAGGTCTTTACACAGAACTTCCCTCGTTATTTGTGCATGGCGGTCACTCTAAAATATTAATAATTACGAAATGACATTGAAAATAATAATCGGAATATAGTTATTGCTATTATTACAAAGAAAGCTTGATAAGTTTTGGTCAAAAAAATATACAGATTGCTCATCCATCAGCAAAAGCTCAATACTAAATAACAGGTGCCACATATGGCAGGCTTGCGCAAATACCTTTACAAATGTCCACCATGACTGAATTATTTCTTGGGATGACCACCCTGTACATTTTTCAATAAAAGTGTAATAGGTGTATGTCAGATATTATTGCCATCCGTCACCTCAATCCAACATTCGCGCATTGGAGTGGAAGTATAGTGGTGATTAAAAAATTTCATTTTTATTTTAATTTTTCAAAAATGTAAAAAACAAATGTAAAATTTTTTCTTCTGAAATAGGTTTAAAACGTCAAACGTAGAAATTTTTAATTTAAGCAAAAAGGAAAGTTTCCTTCTATTCTATAATAGTGGTAAAAGAAGTTTAAGATTTAAAAATTACATATTTTTTTTAAATAGGTTTAGAGAGTCATGAAACGTGAAACTTTTAAATTAGAGTAAAAAAAGTTTCCATCTATTCTAGTGTTAATTTTTTTTCCAAACTGGTAACAAAATGTTGCAAAATTTTTTTTTCCGAAATTGGTTTGGAATGTCATGAAACGTGGAAATTTTAAATTTGAGCAAACCAAATTTTCCGTCTATTCTATAGTAGTGATAAATAGATTAAAAATGTTTTCAAATTTTTTTCAAATTTTTCAAAATCATTTTTAAATTTGTTTGAATAGTTTTAGAATGCCATGGAAACGTGAATAGTTTAAATCTGAACAAAGAAAAAAAATCTATCCTAGATGTAAAATTTTTTAAAAATAGTAAACAAAATTTCTAATTTTTCTTTTAAATAGATTTAGAACGCTATGAAACGTGTAAATTTTAAATTTGAAGAAATAAAAAAAATCCGTCTATTTTAGTGGTAAAAAAAATTTCAAAAATGTTGGTAAAAAAATATTTCAAAAAATGTTCAATTTTTTTTTTCTGAATCAGGCTTAGAATGCCAGGTAACGTGGAAATTTTAAATTTGAAGAAAAAAAAATTATCATTTTAGTAGAAAAAAAATTTTCAAAATTGGTAAAAAAAAATTATTTTTTTTTAATAGTTTTAGAATGCCATGAAACGTAGAAATTTTAAATTTGAGCAAAAAAAAATTTTTTCATCTTAAAAAAATTTTGAAAATTTTTTTTTTCTGAAATAGGTTTAGCGTGTCAAGAAACGTGGAAATTTTAAATTTGAACAAAAAATTTTTTTTTTTTATCTTGGTAAAAATTTTTTCAAAAATGATGGTGAAAAAAATTTTCAAAATTTTTTTTCCCGAAATAGGATTAGCGCGTCATGAAACGTGGAAATTTTAAATTTGAGCAAAAAAAAATTTTTTTCACTATTTATTCCGTTTAGACGGTCCACCCTGTATATTTCCCAGTGAAATTTCTACCATTTCTGCGCTGACAGTAGCGTCAACCTGCCAAATTTCACTGCTCTCCGTCAAGCAGTTTTTTAGCAAATGCACCAACAGACAGATAGACAGACAGACAGACAGACAGACTGACGGAATTGAAAAACCTATATTTTCGTAATCTACGTGTTCTGAAACGTCAGAATCCGTAAAAATCTCGGAGGGTGATTTTTTCTCGAATACAATACTTCCCTTCGGTATGCGAGGGAAGTAAAAAAAACTATCTATGAGAACTAAAATAAAAACTACTTCCAAAATTATTGACTTGCAATCTTTGCATTCTTTCGATAACCTGAATTCTGGTTATGCTAGCAATTACAAGCCTTAAATCAATTTGTCTTTCTTATTGGACAATTCTCATTTTAACACTAGTTTCTACACAGTCCCCTATGGCTATGTCCAATAAACCAGTATCCACATAACCCCCTACGGCTATGAAGATTCAGTTAAAATAAGAACAAAGGATTAAAATTAATTTATTTACATATCCACAACGGTATGCAATTTTATTACAATATTTGAGAGTAGAACATATGTTATTTTTATTTCAAGCAAATACCACACTTGACACTTTTCCGCTCATTTCTCGTTAAAGCGGAGTCCTTTGACGGCGCGCGGTAGGTCGTATTCAATATTATACTATCTACTATACCTACTATCGTAGTTGATGTCAGTGTCACAGCTTTGAGATTGAAAATTTCAAATATTTTAACAAGTAATACAATGTGTTGAAGGTTAGTCTAGTTTTGATAGTATACTTTGACAAAGAAAGACGTCGTACAAGAAATGCAAAATATGATTAATACGATTATGACATGGTTTATGGGCAATAAACTATACAGTTTATGCGTCTAAAACTGTGTTTATCAAATTTACATCCAGAAGCTACACAGCTAACGAAATTTATCTCTTAAAAGTAGAGCATAGACCGATTCAACAGGTAAACGTAACAAAATTTGTAGGGGTTTGTATTGATAATAGACTAACTTGGGAAGATCGTATTGAAAATTTGTCGAAAAAGTTATGTTCGCTCTCTTTTACCTTTTATGGATTTAATAATATTTCAAACCAGAAGGTGATGTTGTCATTTTATAACGCCATATTTATGTCAAGGATAAGGTATGGAATATTTTTTTGGGCTGACTAGGTATTTTAACAGAATTTTTATTTTTCAAATAAAAATTATAAGGGACATTGTGGGTGCCTCAAACTACCAGTCATGTCGTCATATTTTTATAAAACTGCAACTTTTGCCTCTTGTTTGTATGTGTATATTAAGAACTATTAAAGTCTAATGAAAACAATTTTGTTAGAAATCTAGACACTCATAGCTACAATACAAGAAATAATACATAAACAAGCTCGGTTATTAACCAAATCAAGAAATGTTTTCAAACATTAGGCGGTGATGTTCCAGCCCTTTCCGGTGTTAACCACTTTTTATGCTCTTTAGGTTTACTTCCGCATCCACGTAGTGGATTGGAAGTACAGTTATCGTAAAAAGGATTTTAATTTTTTTTTTTTCTTGAAATAGGTTTAGCATGTCATGAAACGACGAGATTTTAAATTTGGGGATAAATAGGGGTAAATGTGTAGAGCAAGCTGGTTCGAGTACAGAAATCTGAAATTTGATGTACGTACTACAATTCAAGGCCTCAAAATTGTTTACAATATTTTTCATTGGTTGGGGGTTAAATAGGGCTAAATAGGGGAAAACAAGTAAAGCAAGCTGGTAAGAGTACAGAAACTTAAAACTCGATGTATGCACTAGAAGCCAAGGCCTTAGATGTTTTAATAATATTTTTCCACCCCCCACCACCCTTACTCCATTGTTAAAGGGGTTGATAATATAAAATTGAGATATTCGCTTGAAATTTGGAAGACGTATGTATTATAGCAACATCTGGAACTAAATTATATTTTGAGATGATTCCGTTGAAGGGTTGGGGGTTAAATAGGAGTAAATAGAAGTCAATAGGGAAAAATAAGTAAATCCTGGTGAGAGTACAGAAATTTGGGATTTGGTGCATATACTATAAACCAAGACCTCAGATTTCTTTCTAATCATTTTCAAACCCCACCACCTCCGCTCCATTATTAATGGGATTGATAACATAACATTGAGATATTCACTTGAAAGTTAGTACTCATATGTATTGTAATGACATCTGATTGAGATGATTCCAATGAAGAGGTCGGAGGTGGTAGGTTGTGAATAGGGGAAAATAAGTAGGGTAAACTAGAAACTTCATTTTTAACGTATATGGTAGAAACTAACGCCTCAAACTTTTCTATGACATCTGCTCCAAATATTATTAAGATTTTATGACCAATAATTTCCACATACTAGAGGGCAATCTAGTCAAGATCTTTCCTTTAAAGTGACTTGGATGAAAAATCTGGATGTGGAAGTAGTGATTCCTTAGGCAGCGGTTTTTACCTCTGCGACAGTTTTTCTATTTTCCAATAGTTGAATCGCGCCGAAAATTATTATACACTAGATTTCCTTTTTGATGAAATTTCCCCCTCTCCTTAAGATACTCTTGAATTTCCTCGAGATTTATTACTGTGTCTTTCATTTTTTTTTATCAAGTACCTAATATTTACTCAAAGCGTATATTATATAAGCGACCATTCGTTCTCTCTCTTCTTCGCTTGTACTTACCTTTCTTCCATCTTTATCCTCTTCATTTTTAATATTTTTTATTTTTCATTACTACGTCATCCACCCCATTTAGTAAGTTTATGGTCGTGGTTAAGTATGAGTAACAGTTTGTGCAAAACTTCGCCACAACGCGACAGTAGTACTACATATAGGCCAATCAAATGAGGCAGAATAAAATCATTTTTTAGAGGTAATTTCCATTAGAAAAAAGAAAGAAAAAAACACCAGGATTATATTCAATACATGTGAAATATCAATTTTCAGAAGAGTTCTAAAACAAAATTGCGGAGATTTTTGATTCCATAAATTAATTGTTGCAAAAGTTATTGCAAAATTATAAAATGTAATTTTTCGATGTATTTCTTCAATTTCTGAGAAATCTAACAAACCGATTTCGACTCAGTGGGCGTCATTTTGTAGGTTTTTTAACTTTGCCATTTTGTTTTATGCTCCGACGATGGTGACCTTAAGAAATTAGTTTAATAATTTTCTACTACTAAAAACATACCAAAAATGATAACTTCTCATAAAGAATATTTCTTTCCAAAATTTACATTCTAACTTGGAAACTGGGCTACCAGTGATGGAAGTAGTTAAAACTTATATATTCACATCTAATTTAGGTTATTCCAGCTCCACATGCTGCCCTTCAACTGCCACGGCACTATGGGTGGTGATTGTTTGACATGTTCCCAACGCTGGTACCGACAACTCCGTGTATACTAAATTAAGTGCTTTTAAAGTTGTTTTGATTGATTGATATAATGACATGCCAAAAACGCACTTTTCCTGTGTACGATCTCTTAAATTCAATCATGGGGATCAATTTCAACATAACATTGTCAGAGAAAATTTTTAGATTGTAAACGAGGTAGATGTGGAATAAAATTTTTATTCGTTTTAATATAGTGACAAAATTGATATGCATTTACTCCTGACCTGTCAAAAAAATTTAATAGAATATGCAGACAAACACATGAAGTATACATGAGATGTCCGAAACTAAGTGAGATCTTACAAATTATTTCACGGTGCATAGTATTTTAAAGTGCAATCCGTGGAATTTTATAATTGTTTAATTAATTGTTTTTATATCTTTTTAGCGCAATAAAACGTTGATGGTCCCTTGGATAGTAATGAAGCCCGTCTCATTGCTCATTTGGTATGTTTTAATTTGGTACCTTCAATATTGTGTTACTATGCCCTTCGTAATTTTTGGTGTTATTCAGACCACTTCTGCCCTCATCTTAACAAGTAAGTAAACTCTAATACTATTAACATTAATGATAATTTACTCAACATCTACATATAAATCGTTTTCAGCAAATAATTTATTTAAATTACAATATAATGAATGGCTTCAAACTCATTTTAAAACAACGAAATAAGCAATAAAAATACGTAATTAATTTCAAACCTTTAAAAACTATTTTTGGTATTGTTGGATATCCTTTTAATACATTTTCCAAAGAATAAAATTCATCAAAACTTGAGAATTAATTAGCTAAACAAATTATTATTTTGCTTTCGATTAGTTTTTAAGATCCAACGAAATTAAAAAAAGTGTCCCGATAAAGTACCGTTTCGACCTGAAAATCGTCATAATAATAGGGTAATGTGGAGCAAGAGACATTTTTCGTAAATATCTTTTAAAATAATGTATTTTGGAAAATATTTTTAACGGATCAATAGAAATGTTAATAAATATTGTAATTTCTTATACTGGGTGCACCAGTATATTTTGACCCTTTCTAAACCTATATAACTTTTGAAATAGTAGAAATAATGAAATGCTGCTTTCGCCAGTCTTCTTTTAATTTTGATAAGTTTTTTCGTGAGTAATCGTCTTTTTTTGCTCACTTCCGGTTTAACCGGAAATGACAGCGTATTTTCGGGAATTCGTCAACTTTGTTATTTCAAATGGAACACCTTGTATATTTTTTCACAGTTGGAAAGCCCATTGTTTCTCCTTTTCGGAACTGCAATATTTGTCATGGAAGTTATACAGAATGATGGTTCTATAAGGTTTTAAAGTGAATACTGCATTTTATCGAAATGCTACGAAAAAAATAATGATTCACACAGTAGACTATGGAAACAAAAGACCTATCACTTGTAAACGTCAAATTAGTCCATTAACAACTCGGGTACTTAAGTTACTGTAAGAAAAATGTTTACTTTAAATGAAAAAGCTGAACCTAAATCTAACAAAACAACAGAAAAAAGATTTAGAACTATGTTTGACAAGGAGCCTCCAATAAAAAATTCAATTAGAAAATGGTATAGAAACTTTTGGAATTCGGGTTGTATTGACCGTAAAAAAAGAACTCCAAATAATGAAAATGGGCCTAATAATGCAATTGAAATTTTAGAAATGACACAAAATGATTCTCCTTCTTCTACGAGAAAAATTTCTTTCGCAACAGGTATTCCGAAAACTACTGTTCGTACTGTTATGAAAAATGTTCTAAAACTGAATGCTTCCAAAATTCAGATTCATCAAGAATTAAAGGAAACTGATTTTCCAAAACGAGTACGATTTTGTAGAAAAATTCTTGATTTACGTAGAAGAGATACCTAGGCATTTTCTTGATAAGTTAGTCATGTCAGACGAAGCATTATTTCACTTAAGTGGCAAAGTGAATAAGCATAATTGTAAAAATTTCAATCAGTATGTCAGATTCTCTCCAAAAGTTAGTTTGATGTGCAGTATCAAAACAAAAAATTTACGATTCATTTTTTTTAGCAATCCAATTGTCAATGCCCATCATGTTTGGACATGTTAGAAAATTTCTTTTGTCCGCAACTTGAACAGGATAATTTGTTGAGGACTGTCTATTTCCAACAAGACGGTGCCATGCCTCATTACGCTATGATAACTAGAGATTCCCTGAATACCACTTTTGGAAATCGTTGTATAGGAAGGGGAAGCCCTACAGCATGGCCCTCTGGATCCCCGGAGCTCACAGCTCCAGATTCTTTCATAAGCGGGTATGTGAAAGACAGGTGTTATAGCCCTATGTCACAAAATTTAGAAGAATAAAAAAAAACATTCGAAATGTATTTAATAACATTACCCCCAAACAGTTAAGTAGAAGCTATGACAACTTTGTAAAGAGAATAAATAAATGTATCCAAGTTGATGGCCAGCATTTTGAACATATTTTTTAATTAATGTGTATTATTTTGTTTATTTCTTATTTGTTTAATAAATATTCTGTTACTCTTTGTTGTATATAATTTCATATGTACATTTTCAATATTAGCAATTTCGAAGTAGTATGCAACTGTTAATAAACTAATTTGACGTCTACAAGTGCTGTTGTCATTTGTTTCCATAGTCAACTTTGTAAATCATTATATTTTTTTGTAGCATGGGTTCCGAGGTAAAAACTTAAATGCACTCGACTATATGTATTATTTTACTTTAAAAGACTCACAATATTCAACACTCACAATATCGAAAACTTCAGTGACAAATGTTTGTTGTCAAACATATTGGTTTCCATGGTTTACACCTGAGACATCCATTTTTTTTTTTAATTAATTCGCATTAAATATTATAATACGAGATACCGTTTCATGGCTTTATTTTAATCAAATTAAAGTCTTTGTAGGACAGATACTGTTTGCATCTCGTGTGCGAAATTCTTTGGTCATCTCGAACGGCTTTCTTTTTCGATCACCAAAGTAGTATTTCTTATCCTAGATACAGAAATAACGATTAGTATAGATGCTGATGTATTTCCTAATATTTGACACACATATATTGTGATTATATAATTTCTGAATGGAGTGCGTTAATTAAAAGAATAAGTCCAAGGTATTCAAAAGCCGAAGCTTACGAATTTGGCGTGTTCTAACCTCAACTTTTCCTAGTTAATGAATCGAGTTAATTTAATAAAAACTGGCGTCATTTAGTATTGCCACACTTCCACAATTACTAATGCAGCCAAAATTTGGCATATTGTATGATACAATGTCCACAGAATTACTAACATAATGAAAAGTTCAATAAGTTTCCATTTAAAATCTTGGGAATTTGCGTTTAATACCTCTAAACTCTGATAAATGTGTAAATTACGACGTCGCGCGCGCGCAACTCATATAAATCACTAAATCACTGTCGCCAACGTGCAAATGTAGAAAGAATCACAAAATAATGTGAGTGGCACACAAAAAATCTTTAGGGAGCGACACATTCAGTCTTTCTCGATCTTGTATTAGTTAACTATGCTCTCGAGAAAGTTCTATCGATAAAATTCCAAGCATCAGTGATATTTCATACGACAATATCTGCAATATTTTTATTATGTATTCATATAGGTCTATAATGTGATATTTTTTTAAATGGAACAGCTTAGTTTAGTAATAATTTCATTATATTAAAATATTTTACAGACTTTTATTTTCTAGTTACCATCATCTACAAGACTACTGTTGTACGCATGCATTACGACTCGTTCAAGAAATCAACTATAGTTTAGTGTTAGTTTTACTATAATTTTAAGTTAAGTGTGTTCGAGTTAATTATATAAATCAACTTTCCTCAATCTTCGGTACATGCACAGCTGATACTTCCAAATCGTAGGCAAGTTGGCAATATACTTACAGTGAGTGCATAAGTGAGGGATAAATATAAGGGATTATCTACGAAATTTACAATTTATCAGTAGAATCCTACAACACGTCAAATTTTAATTCTAAAATGAAATCTTTTGAGTATTATTTTATACCTCACTCTTCAATCTCCTTGAAGTGACAGCTACTCCTTTAAAATTTTTAAATGGAACGTGGGTGCGGCGTGTGATAGCTCATTTGAAAGAGTTTTTAATTATCTATCCAGCTCCATCTAAGATTTTTTTGTCTAATTTTTTATAGAAAAATATTACATTTTTGATTAAACAAAAGAACACGAAACAGTTTAAATCAAATGTTCAAACTGGCCTCTTGACAATAATGGACGCGTTGCTGAAATTCTTCTCAAACATTTTATGTCGTTTCCGAGTTGATTTGATTACTTTGTTGCCTTATGCTGTCATTTAAATCATTGAAGTAATGCAATTTATTGAAGTAGACTTTCGGTTCTAAGTAACCTCATGATAAATAGTCAAACGGGGTCAAATCAGGAGAATGGGCAGACCACTCAATTTCACCACGTCTACCAATCCACCTATTGGATGATAGTACCAATCATGTCTATCAATTTCATTAGTATTGTCATCATCAGGGAAAAGCATTCTTCTTCTAACTAAGAAATTTTTGCAAGAAATCCAAGTAACGCGCTCCAGTTAGTGTGCTATCAAAGATATATGGTTTGATAATTTGAGAATTCATAATTCCAGCTGAACGTTCACCTTCTCAGGATATTATATATTGGCCTCCATCATCCAATGTGGATTTTCTGTACTCCAATATCTACAGTTTGTTGACAATTCCATTTAAGGCTAATGTTGCCTCATCAAAGAAAAATAAATTTTATAAATAGCGGATCATGGCATCTATCTGCCATGATTTCGCAAAACTCCAATCGGAGATCAGAGTCATCATTGTTAAGTTCTTCAACCAAATGAATTTTATATAATCTGTATTTTCCATTTTTTAGAAGAAGCAATATAATCGTTTTACTAACATCAGTATCGGCGGCAACTTGTCTTGTAGGTTTATTTGGATTATCTTGAATATCTAACAATATATCCAATTTCGTTTCATCGTCCAGAATGCGTTTCCTACCAGATTTAGAAATGTCTGTGCCATTTCCAAATTCACGAAATTTGTTTTCCACTCTACTAACCGTAGACTGGGAAATGCGACGCGAGGCACAGTGGCGCCAGATCGAGCTTTTTCAAACAAATTAACTTTCTGAAGGTATTTTATTACCAAACCAGCTGAATTTTTAAAAGTACTTAGAACCTAATTCCTAATCGGTCCCTCCAGGAGGAATTTTAATTTTCATTGTAATTTTCAGAATAAAAAATGTTTTATTTTCTTTCAAAAACTAGATTTTCTCAGGTAATGTTTAACATGTTAACTTGAGCAATATAGAGACTAATTAACCTTCATCTTTTCTGTAAATTTCAAGGTAAGGGGTCCTATACTTCTTGAGATATGATGTTTTGAAACTATAGTAATTAGACGCTAATTGCGAAAAAACTTAAATAAAGGTTGTTCTAAAACTGCCGCTTCTGGGGAGAAATTCAAAGATCTATTACTTTGGCAGTACACTTGACACAGACTTGACAGCTGGCAAGTGTCAAGGTTACAAATTCCTAAATAGAGGACATTCCGTGACTTTGTATTTTGACAGCACATTTGGCAGCTGTCAAATCTTAATATTTTATACTCACATTGAATTCTTGTTCAGAATTCTCAAGAGCCCATGAATAGGGTTTTTGTTCCTAACTCAGATACCATTGTTCGAGAAATACATAGATTTTGTATTTTGTACGCAGGTAGACAGCTGGCAAGTGTCGAAATTAATGAATATTAAAATTCCGCCTGGAAGGATCGATTAGAAATTTGATTCTGACTATTTAAAAAAAAAATAGCTCGTTTTGCCGTAAAGTGCCTGCATTTGGCTCCACTGTGCGACGGTCAGGATACTTAGTACTGAATATTTTGCATACCTGCTCTGTTTTCTTGTTTTATCATCACATCCTAATAATATCAAAATTTCAATTCTTTGGGTAATCGAAAGACTCATTGTTAAAATAATGACTATCAGCGATAAAGTTTGTACAGATGTAGCAAATAATGAAATTACAATTTTTTGTGATATGTAAAAAGAAACCTTTTTTACTTCTTTCTTTTTATTGCGTAACCGAAAAAATGATACATTTAAATTGAATGTTATGACGTGATACAAAATTAATTAGAACAGATCACATTTAACAGATATTTGGTACATTTGCATACATAATTTAAGATGCGTTTCAAATACATTTTGAAATTTTCAAATTTTATTTTCTTTTCTTTATGAAGAATACACAAGATTCAAAAAGCCTTATATTGATAGATAGAGAATTAAAAACCCTTTCTAATGAGCTAACACTCGCACCCACGCTTCATTTAAAAATTTTGAAGAGGTAGCTACCAATCCAAAGGGGTTGAAGGGGGAGGTATAGAGTTATACTTACGTTACTTATGGACCTCACTGTATGTAATAACAAAGAATTTTTAAAATACTTATCTAATTAACAATTTACCTTTTTTTTGTCTACTATGTGATTATGTGCAAAAACTTGACAGTTACTTATTTCAGTAATGACTTAGAAAATAAACGTTTATGTGGTTCGCCAGCGGTTCTCAGCTTGTGGTATACGCACCATTGACTGTATGTTTAGTAAACGAAATACATATAGTGACACGAGGAAGCAAAAAGAACAGCGGTGTTCTTTGTTGGTCGCTTTGTCGGCTTTAACTGCTTCATCGACAAGCTCTTTGATGGCAGCACTCTATCTCTTACGTCTACTATTCATAGAGCTATATACATTCATAATGTATTTAATAACGAACAGTTTTTTCAAAGCCATATTATCTTCTTAGTATACCTAATGCGATTAAAGGTAAAAATAACTATATTGCGGTCTAGAATTGGCAAAAGGACATGCTATACCCTAAACAGGTTAAGAATCGCTGGTGTGGATTAAGTCAGCTAGTACTAATAATCTAGGTAGAGATTATTGATATAATTTAATTCTTATAGAATTACGATAGTTTGTACTTAGTATAGTTCTTTGAATGATTTGTAACGATATGAGAAAAGGGGATATCTCTAAATTATATACTCTCTGAACGTAGTTGGTAATTTCGAAGGCATTTTTGTAGAACATAAACTTACAATGGCCTCCATTTCACACTCACAAATGTCGATGGCGCATGAAAAAAATGTTGGTACTAGTAGGAATTTGGATCGTTGAATATTTATTTTGAGATATCCTCTTTATTCTCTTTGGCAGAAGTAGATTTGGTATTTGCTAAGTTATATTAGCCAGAGAAAAGGGAGAACATTTGCCATTAGACCATAATTTTAGAATTATTTCATTTTCATATTTTTCTTTATATTTTTAAGAATTAGGGTTTAGTTCTAAATATATATTATCATTAGAAATAACTTTTTCTTTTCTTGTAATTTCTATATTATTTAAAAGCGAATTATTGTATTTCAAATTATTATACCCTTGTTTTCATTCTATTTAAATGAGTATTTTACTATACAGTAATATTAGTAGTTGGACTGATTATATTATAATTATAATAATTTAAGACTTGTATTTATACCATGCTGTTTGTGAGTTTCCATATTTTTAGCAGTAAACAGATAATTTAGTAACACGTTCTATTATAAGTAATACATTACATACGACAAAATTTTTATAAGTAATCAAGAAGAAATAAGAATTTGAATAGTAACCTATTTCATGATCTCTTGAACACATGTGTCAAAAATAAAACATGCGCCTGTTTATCCTGTCATATTTTATTTTCATATTTTTCTTTATATTTTTAAGAATTAGGGTTTAGTTCTAAATTTATATTATTATTAAAAATATTTTTTTCTTTTCATGTATTTTCTATATTATTTAAAAGCGTATTATTGTATTTCAAATTATTATGCCCTTGTTTTCATTCTATTTAAATGAGTATTTTACTATACAGTAATGTTAGTAGTTGGACTGATTATATTATAATTATAATAATTTAAGACTTGTATTTATACTATGCTGTATGCATATTTCCCATGTTTTTGGCAGTAAACAGATAATTTAGTAATACGTTCTATTATTAGTAATACATTACATACGACTAAAAATTTTAATAAGTAACCAAGAAGAAATAAGACATGTGTCAAAGATAAAACATGCACCTGTCTTTCCTATTTGATAGTTCCTAGTAAACATTTACTTAGTACTTTTAATTTTCATGTGAAATAAAATAATTTTAGTATGTTGCATAAACTTATTCTTTTCAATATTCACTGTATTTCCTATTTAAATGAATATTTTACTAAGTTTGTCGTTATAATATTAGTATTAAATTAGTTAATTAAGACTGATTATAACTTATACTTATACTTGTTTGTATTATTTTTATAGTTTTTAGAATAAACAGATAATTTAGGAATACATCGTTTTAATATAAGTAATCTATTATACAGGGTGGACCATTAATAATAGGCCATAATGCAGGGGTAGAAACATGAGGATATAACCAAATATGTTTTAGTAAAATGTTGCTGTGGAAAAAGATACAGGGTCTCAAAATTCAATTTATTTTCTCATTTTCTTTTAATAACTCAACAGCGACTTGACTGATCTTTCAGATGAACTTTATTTAGTCTAGGATACAATAATTTATGTATTACATCACGTTAGATCATATAGAGCGTCGCAGGACCTGTATCTGATGATGAATGTTTTTCATATTTTTTTGCATGAAACGCTGTGGTACTTCTGACCAGCAAATCTGAAAAGGGCGTGATTTCCTCGTATAAAAGATACACTTGGTAGAACTTGATAATGATATGGTATGTGTTTACGAACAAAAAAATTTTAGCGGACGTGCTGCAGCGAGGAGATACTCATTTCAATGTCCAATACAGCCAGAACATAAGATTTTCAAATATGTTTCGTAGTTTAGGAGAAACGGGTTCAGTTCGCCATATAAATTATGTAGGACGACCGAAACAAATTATTCCAGATCAAGAACTAGAAGTTTTAGTTCTTGTGGATGAAGATCCTCAAGTCAGCTCAAGTCGTTTATCAACGGCAACAGTGGTGAGTAAACAATATGTCTTACGCCAAGAACGCTTCTACCCATATCACTTTACTCCTGTACAAAACTAACTTCAAAGGGATCTTCTACAAAGGCTACAATTTTGTCTAAATAAACACAACAGGGATCGAAATTTTGTTACGAACATTTTATTTACCGACAAAGCAACTTTTACTCCTCGAGACGTTTTTAACTGGGAAGTAGAAAACCCTCATGCTGTTAAAGAATGGCATTTTCAGCACGAATATAAGATTAATGTTTGGTGTGGTATTATCGCCGATCAGTTATTGGGACCATTTTTCCTTCCTCCAAATTTAAATGGACAGTCTTATCTGTATTTTTCTTCAAAATACTCTTGCTAATATATTGCATGCTTTCATGCTAGGCATACGGAACAGAATGTGGTTTATGCAAGATGAAGCTCGCCCTCATTTCTCCATTGAAGTCAAGAATTATCTTGATGAGACTTTCCTACGCAGATGGATCGGTCGAGAAAGTGAGTTTGCTTGGCCACCAAGGAGTCCTGATTATAATCCTTTGGATTATTATGTGTGGGGACGTATGAAGTCCTTAGTCTGTGCATATACTGTCAAGTTAAGAGGAGAACTGTGGGATAAAACGCAAAATGCAGCCAATTTTATTAGAGGACAGGAAAATGTATTTTTCAATGCAAGAAAATCTTTTATGAAAATAATTAGAAAAGGCATTCCAAAAAGAATATGAAAAAAATTCATCATCAGACACAGGTCCTGCGGCGCCCTCTATGATCTAGCGTGATGTAATACATAAATTATTGTTTTTTGGAATAAAAAAAGGAAACTTGGCGAAGATCAGTCAAGAGACTATTGAGTCATTGCGAGAAAACGAAAAAATAATTTGAATTTTGACAAACTGTATCTTTTTCTACAGCAACATTTTCGTAAAGCATACTTGGTTTTATCCTCATTTTGGCCCAAAGAATTTTCCCCTGCATTATGACCCATTATTCATGGTACACCCTGTATACACGACGAGAAATTTATAAATAGTTAATCGAGATGGAAACAAAAATTTAAATCCAAATCCACATCATCATATGAAAAGAAAATATGCTTGTCTATCTATCTGTATTTGCTGGTTTCTAATAGACCTAGATTTATCACTTTTAATTTTATGAGTAAAATATCATTTTAGTGTGATATATAAAACATTTTTGAAAAGAAAATTGAACTGTGTTAAGAAAACCGAAAATCGTAGAATAAAATTTCATCGTCGTTCGGTGCATCAATAGCTGAGATAAAAATATAAGTAGATATCTTAGAACAACAGATCCATATTTCAAAATATTTTGTTTTGAAATTGTTTATGTATAAAACTAAATTATTTATTATTTGTATGCTTATAGTTATGAAACATATTCTTTATAGGATTTTGCAAACACTGGGAAAAAAATGTGTATGTATTATCGGTCGAAACGTGTCAACTTATGTGTCTCGACTCCAGAGGTTAGTAAACTAATAGGTCAATCAAATGAAGCCGAATAAGATCGCTTTTTAGAGGTAATTGCCATTAGAAAAAATAACACCAAGATTATATTCAGTACATGTGAAATATCAATTTTCAGAAGAGTGCATGCTGAACGAAGTTGCAGAAACAAAATGGTGGACGTTTTACGTACGAAAAAATGTCAAGAAGTCGGTTTTTCTCGTCTACGTGCGAATGTAAATTTTTCACCGAAAAAAGTTTCAAACATTAGTTGTAGGGATTTAAAAAACCTACAAAATGACGCCCACTGAATCAAAATCGGATTGTTAGATTTCTCCGAAATTAAAAATAAAAAATTAAAAAAAGAAAAATGACATGTTTTAATTTTGCATTAACTTTTGCAATAATTAATTTATGGTATCAATAATCTCTGGAAATAGATAGATTTATTTATTCCAACATACCACCCTATTAGAGTATAGAACGTGTCAATATTTAGTAGTTTATAACTATATCATATATTATTATATGTTATTATATATATTATATAATGTCATAACGTTTAGAAATTCAAGTGCCCTACTATACAAATACATACGAAACATTAAAATACATATTAAAATATAATACAGTACGTTATACATGCATACTGCCAAGACTAATTTGTTAAAATAGATTTTATAAACCCTCACATTTCCTAACGTCAATATCACTATATATCACAATGATCATTGAAGAATTCTTCAGTAGTGTAGAATGCTTTATTTATGAGATATGTTTTAATTGTTTTTTTTTTTGGTTGTTTTATGGGAAGATTTCTCACTGTTAAGTTAAATTTGTTCCAGTTTGTTCCAATATGCGACATTATGCTTAAAAAGTGACCGCAACCGGAATTCCCACGGATGAACAATTTCAGAGAAATTCAAAAGTTTATTAGAAAAATGATTTTAGTAATATTTGAATTCCCCAAAATGAGGCGGTCCGATTTCAATTTTACAAAGAGCTGTGAAACATATTCTTTATAAAATTTTGCAAACAGCGAAAAAAACCATCTATGAGAAAAAAAATTACAAAAAGCTTTCTACTTTTCAGGAGTTTTACTCTCATTGAGCTTAAAGCCAAAGTCAAATATTTCAATTAAGTTTCTTAAACAAACCGTTGAAAATGATGCTTATTTCGACAAGCTTCTAGTTACACCCAAAATCCGGAGTTTCAAGCATGCACAAAACGTGATGTCATTTGTCTGACTATTTGCAGTCGTTTCAAAAATATGGCGGACTGAAATTCTGGTCAAAAACTATAAAACACCCCGCATCTCAACAACAGTTCATATCAACGGTAAGTATAGGGGTGTTTTGAACTCAGCTGAGTGTGCTTTACTTTCCACTAGAGTATGTCCGTTTAAATATGAGACACCGTGTATATTAGTTCTTGAATTAATATAGACTGGTTGTACGTGCGTTGTGGTATGCTCTAAGAAATCCGGTGGTTTATATCATCCAGGTATCTATTGCAATCCCAAAATGGTGTCTCTGATAATTTCATTCTACAGGGTGTTTCACTTAAAAGTCCCCAGGCCATTATCTCTAAAACTAATAAAGATATTTTATTTTTGTAAATGGCAGATGATTGATACCAAAGAAAGGTTTAAATAACGGTGATTAGAATTTTTCCTCAACAGCACACAAAGATGGCGCTGCGATGCAAAACTATTTTTTGATGGCTGGAACCTTGAAACATAAGTCATGTGATTAAACAATAATTTGTGAATAATTTTGATGGTATAGAGAATTTACAAAAAACAAGCCGTTTTGGAGTTACATGAGTTCCTTTCATTAATGCCAGTACACGTGAATTTTGATAAATCCCTATAATTTATTTATTATTTATTATAGAATATTGGTTACCAAACACTTTTTTTCAAGATAAGGAAAGTGATATAATACACTATCATAAAATTATGTTTACCACTTCCGGCCAAACCGGAACTAACATGATCAACCAATATCCATATGTTCCTACATATTGCATTTTTTTTCTAATAACGCTTCTAATAAAACGGCTCCCAAAACTTAAAGTAAGTAAGACAACAAAGAAAATACACACTAATTTAGAATGGGCTAAATTTATATTAACAATTCAGTAAAGAACGTAAACAAAAGTTTTATAAACAAACATTAACAACTATCGAAATATTATTAAAAATGAAATTAAAGTAATTTCTTTCTTATTAGTAGGTACTTATTATATTAAATGTTCAAAATTTCTCCCTTCTTCATGACTACACATATTGTACCGTTTCAGTAACTCTTCATTGCAAACTTTTTGTAACGTATGTCTATTTATAGCAGCAACACTTGCATATATTTTATTATACAAATCGGCCATATCCTCAATGGGTTCAATGTACACTACACTTTTTAAATACCCCCAAAGGTAAAAATCTAATGGAGTCAAGTCAGGTGATCGTGCTGGCCATCTGACTACTCCATTAGTACCAATTCATCTCTGAGGGTACATTTCATTAAGACAATCTTTGACTAGTACTGAGTTATGGGGTGGTGCACCATCTTGGTGAAACCAAATATTCTCCTGGTTATGAGGGATAGTCTCTAATAATCCTGGCAATACATTTCTCAAAAATATCTCATATTTTCTTCCATTTAAAGTGCCATGGAATAGATATGGTCCAATAATATATGAATTTAATATTCCACACCACACGTTAACTCCAAAAGTTACCTGATTTCGGGTCATTCTCATCCATCTAGGATTATTTTGTGACCAGTATCGGCAGTTATGCTTACTCACAACTCCGTTGTTGTGAAAATGGGTTTCATCGCTCCAGAGCACATTTTTTAAAAAATTTGGGCATTCTTCAGAAAGAACTGAAAACTCAGCTAGAAAATGTAATCTTCGTTCATAATCACCAGGCCTTAAATGATGGATCAATTTTAATTTGTATGGATGGTATTTATTTGATTTTAATATTCTATGCCACGAAGATATCGACAGATTAGTTTCCGATGCCAATTTCCGGAGAGAACATTGAGGATTGTTGACAACACTATTTAACACCAAGGCTGTATTTTCATCGTTTCTAACTGGCCTATTTCTGTTACGAATAGTTTTCTTAAAACTACCCCAGTTTCTTACATTTTTAAATAGCATGATAAATGTTTTTTTATCGGGTGTAGGTCTATTTGGAAATCGTAAACAAAACAATCATTTTGCTTGTCGGGAATTTCTTTTGCATTCACCGTATATTAAAATCATATTTAACTTATCTTGATTGGTGTATCTAACCATTTTTTAAATTTATTTTTTTTTATTGCCTTATTTGGATTAATTTGCTTTGAATTGTTTCTAAGTACACAATTTCTGTTTGAAACTATGATTGAAATGCACCAACTACAAACTTTGTTTAATAACTGTCAAACTTAAAATTAAATCAAAGCCTACTAATATCTCTTAAGTAGATTTTTCATTACCATTCTAAATTAGTGTGTATTTTCTTTGTTGTCTTACTTACTTTAAGTTTTGTGAGCCGTTTTATTAGAAGCGTTATTAGAAAAAAAAAATGTAATATGTAGGAACATATGGATATTGGTTCATCATGTTAGTTCCGGTTTGGCCGGAAGTGGTAAACATAATTTTATGATAGTGTATTATATCACTTTCCTTATCTTGAAAAAAAGTGTTTGGAAACCAATATTCTATAATAAATAATAAATAAATTATAGGGATTTATCAAAATTCACGTGTACTGGCATTAATGAAAGAAACTCATGTAACTCCAAAACGGCTTGTTTTTTGTAAATTCTCTATACCATCAAAATTATTCACAAATTATTGTTTAATCACATGACTTATGTTTCAAGTTTCCAGCCATCAAAAAATAGTTTTGCATCGCAGCGCCATCTCTGTGTGCTGTTGAGGAAAAATTCTAATCACCGTTATTTAAACCTTTCTTTGGTATCAATCATCTGCCATTTACAAAAATAAAATATCTTTATTAATTTTAGAGATAATGGCCTGGGGACTTTTAACTGAAACACCCTGTATATTGGTGATAGTTGACAGCTTCATGTCCAAATATATATCTCACATATTCAATATTAACATTTCTCTTTGGATGACTTCTACAGGCCATAGGGAAACTAGGTAGCTTGTTGTTGAATTTGTACAGTTGTTCGATAGTTTGTCTACTGGAAGTGTTGATGGGATTTTAATCTATAAGTTACCTCATTCTGATGTAATGCCAATGGTAGAAGAAAATATGAAAAAACTATGGGAAGAAGAGTAGTATGTAACAGCAACAACTCTACATGTTGAAAAATAAACAACAAGCTACCTAGTTCTCCTTTGAGCTGTAGAAGTCATCCAAACAGAAATGTTAAATATTAAATATGTGAGATGTATGTTTGGACATGGAGCTGTCAACGCTCACCTATATAAAATAAAATTATCAGAAACACCCTTTTGTGATTGCAATGGATACCTGGATGATAAAAATCACAGGATTTTCAGTGCCACCACAACAGACATGTAACTAGTCCATTAAAGCAAAAACTAATATGTAATAAATAATAATAGAAATAATAATACTAATAAGCAATGTTTTAGCGAATTTGCAATTATAAAGAGCTTTTGTTACTCTTCTTCATTTCCAAATAGACTATAGTATGAAATATAGACGCTCTCCTCTAGTTTATATGTTGAATGCATTGGATAAGCGATCAAATTGGCCATCACTAAAATCGGTAGTAATCGGTATATATCATATTAAAAAATCATTTTTACCTCAAATCCTCAATGTGTCTAATAGCCATACGATAAATAAATAAATAAATATTAGAAAATAAATCTAGTGCTACTTCTCCTGTGGTCTTGATACCAAATTATTTCTGTAGAATTCTGGGACTAAATACTGGGACTGGACACCCTAACTATGGTGGCTGTCTAGATCATTCCTTCCATACAAACGAACATTTGGATATAATATTTCTATTGGTTGAATTCTTAAAACCCATATTACAACCAACTATGTCGAAAACGCTAATTTATGAGGTATTTGTTCTCCGAGACAAATCGTTTTCAGCCTCAAATCTGATGGTTTTTAGAAATAACTGTTGTTATTTGCTGTTATTCCTATGCATCTAATAAAATAGTGTTTCTCAATACTGTGGTGCATATTTGTGTATATCAAGGTACACAATAGAAACGATTTATAATATTGATTAAATGTCAGAACCACTTTTTCTTTTTAGGTTAAAAATTCATTCTTTCAAATTAATTATGAATCAAGCTCAAGCCCTTTCTCCGCCGAAAAAACGGAACATTTTTCGGTTAAAGAGAAGGAAAATATTGTGAATATCTTTAAGGCTTCTGCTGCAGAGGACCCAGATAACCTTAAGACAGAAAACGTCGAGTTTACTGCAAAGGCAGCAGATAATTTTCTTTTCCGTATTATACAGGCATGCCCAAAGTACTTTCTCTCGAGGCATTCTTAGTTTAACAATGTATATTTATTACAGTTTATATTCGGGTTTGTTATTATTATCTATATTAATTATACATAATTTAGGTGTGAGTGATCCGAGCGTTTTCAAAATTCTTCAGCGAGGAGCTGGTTCTCACTTGTAATAATATAAAAGAATATGTAAAATCTATTATACCATTCAATAATTTTTGAATTTTGTCGCTTTTATAAATTTGTAGCGTGTTAAGCTGGTTGTTGCCCTCAATTGGCTAAGCAAAATGGGGAGTGGGGAGTGGTCTTACTGCATCTCTTAGGCGAACGGAGTATAGCCAGTGCACTAATTTCTTTGGCCATAAAGTTTATCTACTTGTACAACTCCATAAGCGTGTTTTAAAACTAAACGTTCTAAGAAAATAACAACATTGTTTAAATATTTCGATACAACACGGTAAACACATTTTTCGTCGAATGACAGAAAAATACTAACTTTGCTGACTAATGTCAATCAGCAAAGTTAGTGGAGAATGTGATAAGGTAATATTAAGAACTTGCAGCACATTTGCTACTCGATATCCAGAAAAACGGAAACCGTCACCAAACACTGTAAAACGCATTCTGGAAAATTTTAAAAATTATGGCAAGGCAAAAATGCAAAGAAGGAAGCCTATTGTTGATGACGAAAACATTGAAATAGTCATTCTGGGATATTTTCATGCCTTTCCAAAGATGTTATTAAGACAAGCTGCTCTGGAATCGGGACTATGCAAGGATTCAATTCACAGAATCTTATTAAAACGTACGTTTCATCCGTTTTCATTCCATACGGTCCAAGGATTAAAAGAAACAGATTTTCTAAGAAGACAGAATTTTTGGGAGTTTTTTCTAATAAGGCCTGAGGGTGACGATTCTTATTTGGGAAATATTATATGGACATTTGAAGCAAAATTTGCTAAAAATGGACTTTTTAATAGATACAATTCGCATTATTCGAGTGACTCAAATCCTCATATGTTCAGAGAGCGAAACTTATAGGAAAGTTGGCAGTTCAATGTTTACTGTGCCATAAGAAACGATAGAGTGGTGGCATTACAATTTTAACAGGAAAATTTAAACGGTAAATTAAATTTTCTCTTCTGCTAATATGCATAGGTAAATTTTTGTTTTTTTTTTTTAGGTGAAAGATATCTGAATATCTTACAAAGTTTGGATAATAACTATTTATAAAATTTACCTCTTGCCGAACATAGAAACATTTTTTATCAGCACGACGATGCTTCTCAACATAACGCATATTTAATTAATAATTATATTTACAAGTCACTTTTTATGATCAACGGATTGCCAATAATTGACCTTTCTTATGGCCTCCTCGCTCGCTCAACTTCTCAGTTCTGGATTATTTTATTTGGGGAATTATTAAAAATAAAGTTTATGAGAGCCCATTAACAACCATTGAAGATTGAATGCAGATAGTAAGAAATGCATTTCAAAACATATCACAGGATTCATTTAGATGCGAAAAATGTGTCGAGGTTCGAGGGCGGAATTTTGAGCAATTACTAAATTAAAATGGAACCATGTTTTAAATTGATCTTATCTCTGCTATTTTAGTTCATGCCATATCTTCAATTCGATTAATACGCATGTTACAGTGTTAGTGTTATTTTCCGTGTTTGTGGATATCGAGCAAATGTGCTGCAAGTTCTTGATATTACCTTATCACATTCTCCATAAATAATAAAAAAATTTAAGGAGTCTTCGTGGGTGTAATTTAAACGTTCTGGCATTATTTGACATAATATAATGACTGATTGTTTCTAATCATGGCTATTTTGATGAAATGATTACAACAATTCATGAATTTCTAATAAAATCGCAAATATTTCAAAAAGTTGAAAACTTTAACCCCTCAATATCGAGAAAAAGGGTATTCAATTTTACACAACTTGACGTAAAAAAATACAGGGTGTTCCATTTGACCTAAACAAGTTTTCGCGGTATGAAGTTGACAAAATGTAACGCGAGAAACGGAACACTTGATATGATATTGAATTTATTTCAGTTGTGGAACATAGTTCTCCCTGTGTTCTTTCTCCGTGCCAAAGAACAAATGAGGATGTCCTACACAGGAAAAGTTATAACGGTTCTTGCAAACCGATGCACCTGTCAGATTTTTTACAAAATGTCAAATATCTTTGAAATTACTGGGTTTAGATATAGGGTTTGCTGCATGCCTGAACTCAGAATTTTATTGTCATCTCGAAAAGTCGAAAATATATAGGGTGTTCCATTTAAAATAAGCAAGTTGGTATCGACTTCCGGTATAACTGGAAGTACCCGATGCTTCTAATTATTTTAGTTGGATTGGCCACACCGACATTAGTAACTGTTTAAATTTTCAAAAATTTCTGATGCGCACTTTTCTCTATATCGATCGATTCAGTTTCCAGTGAGACACCCTGTATAATTGTTGCACATTCTATAGGATACTCTCCGCAGTTTTTTTTTGTAAATGATATTAGTTTCAAACATTTTTTGTTTAATTACAAAACAAAAATTCTTTTTTTCATTTCAAAAAGTGATAACTGTTTTATTAATCGATCGATTTTGTTCAAAAGCAATAGCGTTCTTCCTCCAACTAACACTAATTTACCGTCTAAATTTCAATACAATCGGACTTTTTGTTCTTAGGTTATCGTGCTTACAAGGAACGTGACGGACTGACAGACGGACGGACAGACAGACAGACAGACAAACAGGCAGACAGACAGACAGGCAGACAGACAGACGGACAGACGGACGGGCATTTTGAAAGTTGTTCAGAATTCGATCACCAACACAGTGATATGAAATTTGTTTCTCTACGAGCAATATTGTCGGTTTTAGAAATGTACCGATCGAATGCAATATACTCTTCGTTTTGTATTTGCGAAGAGTATAATAATGTAAAATCTGCACATCATGTATGTGACATAAGAAATGTTTACCCACGCGCACCCTGGGTTAAGTAGGTCATAAGGGGTGCGGATGGACACAGACGCCACCATAAGCGCCGTGTAAGTTAAGCAGGAAAGCAGGCGCCATAGGTGGTTGGTTGCCACACAGGCAAAGTACTGTAAAATAAAATATTATTAGTATTCAGTTCACCTATGTACATTGTACAGTGTATATAATAAAAGCGTGTAAAAATAGGTGTAAGTTTTAATAACATGCACATCCGAGATGAAGCATCCAGAATTACAGTCCACTCCATAAATAATATATCGAAGAGTTCTTATGTACTTAACACTTATATTGCTGGATAGAGAATTAAAAACTCTTTGAAATGAGCTATCACACACCCTCGTTCTATTTAGAAATTTTAAAGGGGTAGTTGCCCTTCGAAGCTGGTTGAAGGGGGCGGTATAAAATTATACTCAAAAAATATCATTTTAGAATTGACATGTTTTAGAACTTTACTCATAAATTGTAAATTACGTAGATAATGAATTTATCCATTATTTATTGACCTCTCTGTATAAGTACACAGTAATAAGTACCTAATTGGTCTATATTACTGTATATATTGCAGGAAAAAGAGTACTTTCAATGGCTTAATTACTAGAAAAGCTTGAAACCTCAAGTATAAAAATCAATCCGTATATCTCAAAAATTAAAAAAAATTATTGTATGTGTTTCCACACTACAAATGTACTTACCTCGTATTATGCTTCTGAGTAGTTCGTAGTAGTTACAAAATATCGAAGTAAAAGGATATACAGGGTTTAAAAATCCCATTCGTTTTCTAAAATGTATTTTATGCATACATACCGATAATTAAATTACTTATAATTTTGTAATTACTCTTGACCGTTATACATACTTATCAATATGGATTAATATAATTACATTTAAAGAGGCCAGATATCTACATAAAAACCAAATGCGTATTTACATTCTAGACCAACCTATTTACCTTGAAAACAGGAAAATCATTGTGTACAGTCAATTATTTAGGTACTTAAAGAGATTATATTTACAATAAAAACCACACAAATAACAATTCTACGTTTTACTAATGCTGCTATTGGCAACCTGACATCGATATTTGACGTAGTCGCAACGTTGTTCTAACCCATATATGCACTAATTTGGCCAAGACGATGAAAATAATTTATTTAGTTTTGTGATATTTTTGGAGAACTGTAAAAGTCAGTAATGGAAAGAACTCTCTTAAACGTGTTGTTAGGTTAAATTAAATCAAATATTTAAATTTTCACTTCAAAGTTAAAGAAACAAAACCGTGTAATTTGACAATGGAAATTAATATTCTCATTCAAACCAAACAGTAATCGAGTTTTGAAATCATTATAAATCTATTTTGCTTAAAGTTGATAATTAGGATTTGGAAAACAGCAGCAGATTTTGACCATACATTGTAATTCTGCAAATTAATACCTCAATATCTTAAAAAGGGCCAAAATTGGCAGACTTTCGTTTCAATAATGATTCTTTGTCTCTTAAATATACCGTAACAAGTTTAACTGCAGGTGTATAGAAATATCTTAGTTTACCGTGGTAATGTATTACTGTACATCTGTGAAACCTTTAAGATATTGAAATGAACAGAATCCCGTGCAGATGAAACACATTATGCGTCCTTTGAAAATCATTCCCTCAATTGGCGTCTTAATACATTATAATGGATACACTATTTTATGAGGAAACTCTTGCTGGTGAGGGTTATCTTCATATGCTGAAAAATGTTGTAAATTTCCTTATGTTACAAAGTTATCGAGAATGATGAGAAATTACATTAAACATTTTTTTGTCTAGACGATGTGAAACACACTACTACTGAACAGTTGTTAAATATCTAGGATGGTCATACCACAATCAATATTGTATATGGCGATGAGACAAATACAAATAGCTGTATTTTACATCTAATCAGTTAATTTACTAGAACTATGTCCAAGAATCTGCTGCATGTACCTCCTCCATTACTCCTTATTTTATAATTTTGGAGGAGTCTCAAAGTCGTTTGTATATTGTCAGAAGCAAAATGACGATTATTTTGAACGTTCATTGGATTACATAAGTTAACACTGGCTTTTTTGTAACTTAGTAAAAAGTACAGACATTTAAAATGACTTTCAGTCTTAAATACAATTAAGTACTTATAATTTGTGGTTCCACAAAGAGTGTTTTCTCATTTAAAGTTTACCAATGCGATGACTGATCTGAAAGGGTTAGATTTACATGCGGCATGATAGGTACGATATACATTTACCACTAAATTACCAAAACCGATTATTAAATTTGTTTGTATTGTATATTCAAATACAAACTACATGGGCCTCCACCTCATAATGCGAACATTATAACGAAATATCTATCCTCCATGGATAGGCAGATTTGGCCCGATACATTAGCCAGCACGGTCTCCTGATTTAGCTCCACCTGACTACTTTCTGTGGGCTGTTTAAAGAGTTTAGTTTATTTAAGTCCATTGCGTAATGTACAAGACTTAAAACAGCGAATAATAAATGCATGCAGCCAAATTAGAAGACACGTACTTCTTAGGGTGATAAATAGCAATTTGGTGAAACGATACAATTTCTGTATTTGCTGCAGATGATATACATTTTGAACAAAACTTAAAATAAATTGTGTCAGTACATTCCAATTAAAATGATTAATAAAATCCAGTTGATCATATTTATTTGACTGCCACATATTTTTTGACATTCACTAGTACCCCTCTAAAAACAGTTTTGTTTTTATGTACTTACCAATTGATGCCAAGTGTGTTACGATATTTTTTTAAATAAAAAAGGAAGAGGGTCCTGACAAAAAAATATATTTTACAATCTTCTGCAAGACGTTATTCACTAATTAAGAGTGCTACATATCAAATGAGAGGTAACTACTAAATTTCCTATTTATATAATGTTAAGAACGATTTTCCAAGTTGTAAGGGAAAACATTTTTTTTTTAAAGCTAGTAATACTAATAACTTTTCGATCGTCAAATATTTTGAACTTTCAGTAGTACTCCCTAAAACAGTTTCGATTTATCTACCATTTAGTACCAAGCACGTTACGATATCTCTTTAAATAAAAAAGTTACAAGCCCGGGGACATTTAAGTGGCGGACCCTGTATATAGGTACAGAGAAATTGACAATTCTACATTAACACACATATAAAACGATTGTAAATTATAACATATAAAGAATATTGATATTGCCTATTTATCTCCACGACATAAAAAGTAAGTTAAAATATATGGTCATAATGTTCCATATTAAAATGTAATTGCCATTTAGGACTAAATAGAAATCGATTTAATTAATTTGGGATTCAGCAACTAAACTCGATGCGTGAGAAAACTGCTTCCGACTTAGAACAGAATAATAATCAACTTATATAATACTTATAACCGCACGTGCACACGCATCATGTTATAGACTATTCTAAATAAAAGATACATCATAAAGTGATATCCGATATCGGAAATCTCGAGGATTTCAACATTTTGGAGAAGGGAGGTATGAAAATTTAAAATATTACGACTTTTTAAATTAAGTAAGTATTTGCGTTCATATTTCATTATATTAGTCATATTTTCAACGGTTTTAATAAATCGTGTGATTTTAGAGAAAATCATATAGGTACTTACAGTTCATTTCAATGATATGAGAAATATTAAAACTCACAAAGAACATCGCAAACAACAGAAAAAGTATTTGATATAAAATAAAAAAATAAGATTAGATGTATCTAAGAGAATATTAATTTTCATTCTTTGTATCTTTTGATAACCTGTATTTGGGTTATACTAGAAATTAAAACAACTCTTAAATTATTTTTTAGAAAACACCTATAAATTCAATTAGACATGAAAACCTAATTAAAATATAAAGGGCGACGTTCTAATATATTTGGTTTTCTACCCCCAGGGTGGAACGGCCAATATGTGATGCAGAGTGCCTTGAAAATGAATTGAGATGAATCAGCAAACACTTCAGAACCCCCTCGAGAGGACAGGGAAATATTTGTACAACTTCCTGGGTAGCTATTCTGTATCGGTGTGATGTGATGTGAGCACATGTTTTCACGAGAAAATGGGCGGAGTTCTCTTGAAAACCAAAATAACGTATTCTGTAACTGTGGGAGCGATCACATCACACCAAAAATCGGGGAACTTGCTTCTCTTGGTAAATTGTAGGGAACGGGATCGTTCACGCGTGAGAGGATGAAAGTATAACCTCACTTTTGGGCAGACTGTCATTTTATTTGGATGTCAGTGGCATGATATTTGCTTATTTGAAGTAATTTTTGTGTTAGATCATATAATGAGTTTTGTGCTTTTAAACTGTAGGGATTAAAGGCCGATGAATATTGCCGATGTACTAAATTATCAATGAGGTACTATAAGACCTTCAGATTGCTGGAAAAATCCTCAAAAAGAACATGACAACTTCATTGCATGAGCAATCCCAACGGCTTAACAGATAGGGCTTTTATAATTAAGTAAATAAAAAACATGCTTGTGGATATTATACAATACATTTACAAGTCAGATTATGTACAATCCAATTATTATATTACAAATTAAATTTACTTTATTCCAGTGCTCCGAATTATTTTTATTAGTTTCCAGGAATAGCATTTAAAGTGGTTATTACTCTTTCCCACTTTTTTGCCATCTTTTTGTGAACTGATGTGTAAATGATCCACAGAAGCTGTAGTTGTTTTTCCACCCATTTAATCAAAATATATTTTAAGGCACTATTCATCGGGTTGAAACGGATTTTTCATGTTATTATTCTTAGCCTAACAGAGAATTATATAACTTTTACAAAATAACAGATATTGCACTCGTTTTGAATGTAAGAAACTCTCATTTTGACAAGATGTATTTCCCATCATACAACGCATGACCTTCGATCATGGCGTTGCGACAATTCTATTGGTTGAAATGTAGGAGCAACTGCTTGCAACGCTGGAAGGATCACTTCACGTCCCCGCGTAGTCACTGTAGTTACAGAATAGTATTTTTGTTTTCCTGGGAAGGAATCGTGATATGAGCTCTCTCCTCTCACGACAAATGTTCATGTTCACTGAAATTACAGAATAGCTACCCTGAAGGAGTAAACAACCCCATTGATCATCCCAAACAACGCAAACATCCATTTGAATGAGAAGACATTTGTCTGTTATAAATAAAAATAAAATAGCGGCACACTTCCTTAAATAATCAGGAACTAAAAGAATAGTATATTCTATAACAAGTTATGGAATGGCCCATATTCCACACGAGCGAAAAGTTTGTAGGCCGAGCCGAAGGCGAGGACTACGGTTCGCGAGTGTGGAATATGCCATTTCAAACGTGTTGTAGACTATACTTTCTCTAACAAGATTTTAGAAATCATACAAAAAAACTTTAAAACTGTTCAAAACGTCAAATGCGAAGCTACCTTTTGTTCGACGTAACCATAGCAACCGAACCACTAACAGCTTCTGATTCGTCGAAAGCCGTGCGGTATTATACCATAACAGTGTGTTGGAATGATACTTGTTTCGACACAATTTTTAGTTGTGGAATTTGTAATTTCTGAAATGGTGTTAGAGAAATATATTACCATACCCGCTAGAGGTGTAAACTATCGCTTTAAATCAACAGAAATTTTGAATTATCTAATCAGCTGTTCACATTAATTAATTAAATAGATTCTATACGGATCACTTTTGTTCGGCGATAAATCTCATTTTGGGTACATTTAATATTGTTAATGTTACTGAAATGAAGCCGATACTCATTATTTTCTGAACTTCGTCTGGCGTTTTTGCTATACTAGATATTCAAAGTGGACTGAAGGGTTACTATACAAGGATGAGGGACTATAACAGGGCCCTCCGACTTTCGTGACTGTAATGAAGATCGTGCTTATTGTTTTTAATAATGTTTTTAGCACGAAATCATATTTCCGTTAAAGTGAATATTGACGATGTCTGTAAGGGGTGGTTTACTGCTATGTTGGGTTTAAAATACAACATTCGATTTCCTCAGTGAATGAGATCTTTATTTTACTATTTCACATTGTTCAATTATTTTATAAGCTCATGCTATGTTCATATTATTGTTTTAGTTGTTAGTCGTTACCATTCTAGGGAAATGGTAATATATTATATTAGTTCCTAATTATTCTAGGAGGTGCGCTCGTTATTTTACTTTAATTCTACTTAAATGAAATAAATATTTGTAATACTCAAAGGGATTTTTTTCCCCTTAGAGGGTTGTACGAAAAATGTCCCACCCTCTCGAGAGTTCCGAAGTGTTTGCTTATTTGTTATATGTTATATTTTTCCAACTCACTGCATTACGTTTTGAATGCTCCAACATAGGTGCAGAAAACCAGCTATATTTAACATTTCCCTTTTGAATATTTATAATTCTCTGACAATCCACATCCAGTTGTGCTGAAGCATAAATAGCTCTAAACTATGTGCGGAGGTGAGGGTGGCAGATGCCATAAAAAACGTACTTTCAACAGAATAAATTCAAAATATAATCTAATTCAAGGTCTCGTTGTAATATATAACTACATCTATAATTATAGGTACCAACCCTTTAGCAGAGTAAGCTATAATCTAGTTCCAGATCTCATTATAATGCACACGTGTACCAAATTTCAAGTCAATATCTTAATTTTATCTTGTTAACCTCTTTAATAACGGTGTGTGTGGCTTACGTCAGACAAAAATATGAGATTGGCTTCCAGCATATACACCAAATTACAAGTTTTGGACTCTTGCTGTGCTTATTGACCCCTATTTACACCCGACATCTCAAATAAATGTATTCATGTAAATAAACACTAGCTATCATAGAAAAATATAACATTTATTTATTATCAACAAAAATACTTATAATTATATAAAACAAAAAAGTCATTTTTACCATGGGCCACCATAATTGCCTTGAGGCAGCGAGCCTAATCCAACAGGAATTCCTGCACCGTGTCCAATACCTAATCCTGATCCGTACCCCACCCCAAAACCTCTACCAATTCCTGCCCCAATTCCTATTCCTGGGCCAATGCCTACACCGGAACCATAACTAATTCCTGGGTTGATCCTCACTCCTGATCCAAATCCTATTCCTGATCCAAATCCTATTCCTGATCCAAATCCTAATCCAGATCCAAGTCCTACACCCGCTCCAAATCC
Organism: Stenurella melanura; assembly: GCA_963583905.1. Classification (NCBI taxonomy): domain Eukaryota; kingdom Metazoa; phylum Arthropoda; class Insecta; order Coleoptera; family Cerambycidae; genus Stenurella; species Stenurella melanura. The sequence goes on along the minus strand of OY757314.1, from coordinate 29,948,059 downwards.
TATTGCCCGTCCAAATCCAACACCATGACCAACAGCAATCTGCTGAGGCACTGCTATTTCAACAGGTGTTGGAACATTAACGGGATACGGCTGTGGTACCGAGACTGGAACCGGCTGAGGAACAGGTACCTGAACTGGAACAGGTTGTGGGACTGGCACTTCAACTCTTTGAGGCACTGGTACGGGACGGGGAACCACAACTTGATAGGGACGATCAACAGGCACATGATAGGGCTGAGGAACTGGTATATGTACTGCACGTGGTACTTCTACTTGTACTGGATGAGGTACTGGTACCGGTACTCGTCTCTCCACTGGTACTTCTATGGGTTGTGGCACGGGCACTGGAAAAGCTCTGTTATGAGTAGTTACTGTAGTACGTCCGTTGTGGATTTCTCCTCCCAAAGCTAATCCGTTTCCTCCTGCAAATCCACCTACTCCTCCTAAAGCAAATCCTGCTCCACTAAAGGCTACGCCACCTCCTAAACCACCATGGCCAATTCCAACTCCAATAGAGGGAGATCCAAGTGCAAGAGAAGGACCACCGTATCCAACTGATTGATAGCCGCTTCCTAGTCCAATTCCTTGTGAGAAGCCACTAATGCCGGGAGACCCAAGACTGCCTACTCCCAATCCTCCGGATGAATATCCTAAAGTGGGAAGAAGGCCTCTTTTATCTTTTTTAGCGACTCCCAAATTGATACTGAGGGTCAGTACCAATATGCAAATCTGAAAATAAAGTAAAAATATTATATAGACGTATAAAGTTGTTTTGAACAAAAATATATTTTCGTTCCAGCAATTTGTTATTTACTAGATTTCGCATATTTCAGAAATTTAAATAAATATCAACTTAGATTCGATGGCTCTACAACTAATTAATACGTTTCAAGAAAGCGGCCTTACGATTAATTTATTTCAGAAATATTTGGATTATTTGAGCGTTAATGGAAAAATTAGATTTTATTTTAAAAAAATAGCAGCAATTTGAAAATGCAGCATTAATAGTTATTATGAAACTTTAATTTTATTTTAGACCTTTATTCTATTAGGTGGTCTATGAACTCATGTAGTAAAAAAAATATTTCCACATAATGCGTATTTCAAGTATAACTTAATAAAAAACTTACTATGGAAGCCCTCATGGTGCCAAATGTTTCTTTTCTGTTTTACATGGAAGAGATATGTTACGCATCCTTTTTATATCAAACGATGATTCCCCCACAAAAATTATGAATATTTTTCAATGTTTTGAGACAGATTAAAACTTTCCCTGATAAGAATTATAATCTATAACGTGAAATATTAAACTTTTACCTTAATTAATTGATATATTATACAGACAAAAATCAGACTTTTATAACCTTATCCGTTTCCATGTAATTTTAATATAAACGAGTTTCGGAATAAAATGAAGTGATATTTGCATAATATATTTATGCGGTCTATTAAAAATCCTAGTGAATTTTTATACTTTTGTTATTTTATATAATGAAAATTGTATTTACAAAGACCTATCAGTGATATTAGAATATTGCTTAGTGCCTGTACACGCTTTCATACTACATAGGGAAAGATTGGAATTATCGCATTTTTAGATTTTTTTCGACCCGGTCCTTTGGTTAAAAATATTGAACAGAATACTTTTAAAATAATTATCCATATTTTGACAAAGTGAGAGATGTGTTCTATTTTGGATATTACTATGCGAACATTAAAAATTGGATTTGCTAGGTTATGAGTCAACATTTACATTCTGGATCAAATATGTTAACAATACATAGAAATACTACACTGAAGAAATTAACAGATTACTGGTTTACGTTATTATACAATTCTTAATACAAAACGAAGAGCATATTTTTTATTTTATGACAAAGTTATGTGGCGGTGACCATGGTATAACCACAGAGGAGAATCAGAAGCTACAATTGATTTAAAATTTCCTACGCGATTTTGACTTCAGATATACTTATTCTATCATATTTTATAGCTTTACCAAGAAGTTTTTAAACTTCTGTATTGATATTGACGGCATATTTGCTCATCTATAACATTTATGCTGATTAATATAGCAACAAGTAATTTATTATAAGTAAAACCTCCGTCTAAAGAATCACTACTTCCACATCCATATTTTCTATCCAAGTCTCTTTAAAGGATAACTTCTTGACTATATTTTCACTCTATCATGTGGAAATAATTGGTCGTAGAATTATAATATTTGGGGCAGTCATAAAAAAGATTAACGCGTTGGTTTCTAGCATATATGCCAAAAATGAAGTTTTTGGACTGTTATTATCTCGCTCTAATTATTTTCCTATATCCCGCTCCAGCCCGACAACGGAATTATCTCAATCAGACGGCATTACAATACATACGTGTACCAAATTTCAAGCAAACATTCCAATTCTCTTTTATCAGACCCTTTATTAACGAAATGGAGGTGGTGAGAGGTTGAAAAATATATAAAGAAATCTGAAGTCTTGGCTTCTAGTGTATACACCAAATCTCAAGTTTGTGTACTATTGCCAGTTTGCTTTACACATTTTCCTCTATTTATCTCGACTTTCTCCCCACTACTTCAACGGAATCAGCTCAAAATATAATCTAATTCCAGATGCCGTTATAATAGATACATGTACCAAATTTCAAGTGAATATCTCAATTTGTATTTATCAGCACCGTTCATAATGAAGTGGGGATTGACATATGTTATAAAAGAATTTGAGGCATGGGCTTCTAGTATCACACCAAATCCCAAGTGTCTGTACTTATTCCACACTGCTTTACTTATTTTCGCCTATTAACACCTATTTAACCCCCAACCCTCCAACGGAATCATTCAAAATACAATCCAGTTCCAGGTGTCCTTATTATATATTCCTGTACCAGGTTTCAAATGAATATCTCAATTTTATTTTATCAGCCCCTATAATAATGGAGTGAGAGTGGCGGGGGATAGAAAATATTACAAAAAAATCGGCAGCTACTGGAAACTGCTGGAACCTCCCCACCCGGTGGTTGAAATTAGTGATGAGTTGCTAAGCAGTCTGCTACTTTTTTTAACTGTAATTTGCTTCATAGCAGTAGCAAATGCTACGAGCTCTGATAGTCAATTCAAATCAGCCGTCATGACATGCCATTAAATCAAATGTATTATTGTAATATGACCCACCTATATTTATCTAATTTACGACGTCGTATGTGTTCACCGCCAAAACAGCAATAGAATTATTATATTTCATTTAAAACTAGTGACCAATCCTCAAACTCTGAATAATTATAAACACCTAATATATGATGATATTTAATCATGTAACATTTTCCGCAATTATTAATAAAGTTTATAATGAAAAAAGAATGAAAAAAAAAACAGCACTGTGTCGGGATCGAACCGTCGATCTCTTGATTTGTAAGTCGACGCTTTAGCCCACTGGGCCACTGCCAACTTGTGACGTAGTTTTACATATGTTGTTATTATGTAGACATTGAATTGTGTTTGTTCTCTATACAATAATTTGTATAAAAAACTGTAGGTATATAAAAAAAGGTGCAAGTGTGATATATCGTTGAAATCGGAATTTTAACTGCTTTCCAATGGTTATATTACAAATTGTAAGTAATAATAAAATAAACAAGTTGTTGTGCCAAAATGGCACTAAACGTAATCCGATCTCAACCAAAACCTTTTCAGATCTTCTAGAGCACTAAAGAAACCCTCATGCAAAGTTTCATCCAAATCCGTCCAGTAGTTTCGCCGCTATCGTGCTAACACACACACACACATACACACACACACACACACACAGACATTTTTCAAAAACCACTTTTTTGGATTCCTGGGACCTCAAAACGTAAAGATTTGATGTTATCTCAATTTTCGATTTTGGACCAATTTTAGTAACCTCCCACAATTTTATTGTGGGGAGGTTAAAAATCTTAGGTCTTGGTTTCTAGTATCAACAAGTCACGAATTCTTGTACTCTGACCAGCTTGTGTTACTTATTTTCCCCTATTAACCCCTATTTAATCCCCAACCATTCAACGGAATCATCCAAAATATGATCTAGTTCCAGGTGTCGATATAATAAATACGCGTAATAAATTTCAAATGAATATCCAAATTTCATTTTATCAACCTCTTTAATAATTGAATGGGGTGATAGAGGAGGGGGGGGGGGTTAAAATATCGACGTTTCATGATATTCTAAACCTATTTCAATAAAAAAAAACGATTTTTTTTACGATTACTATAGTTCCACTCCACCACGTGGATGTGAAAGTAAAATAATGAACTAGCAGCTAGAGACAGCACAAATAAAATCTCTGATAAAACTATAACTTGACCGAAGATTCCTAAAACTGAAAATCGTAATTAATGATGTTGACATAAATAAATTTAGAAAGATTCAACTTATTCTTCGTAGTCATAATTAATGAAAAGACCTAACATTATATAATTATTGAACATTATATAGTGTAATCTTTACAGTCTCTTGAAATTTATAATTGTAATTATCTCCCGATGATGATATCTTTGTTGACTAAATATTAGCTAGTATTTTTGTAAGATTTCACCAAAGGGTGCGACATTTTTCACTTACATTTCTTTCTTAAAATGTCTCTTATTGGAAGGTTGAAATTCAGAAAAACTTTTAACGTATTAAAGCACATGTTGAGATGGAGTAAGCACTTGAAGCAATTTTAAAACTAACAATGTTTTAATTTAATAGTGCATTTTACGTATGTAGCTATTTATATATTTCATTCATTATAAAAACAGGAGGTTCTCAATTTCACTCGTATGTTTTTTATGTTCGTTCCATCAGTTCTATGGAATGGCTTATCGGTGGTCTCTTATTAATTTCATCAATATGGGTATATATCTAATAAGTACAAGGTGAGAGAAAAGAGAAAATAGTATTGTGAGAAAATATAACGCCATGGATAAAATTCTGTTAATTTTGAGAGGTATTTTTAAGTAGCTGATTCTGAATCTAATGTCAATAATTAAAAATAGCGAATCCAGTGAGGCTTTTGCCAATTTACATGAAAATTAGGACGAGGAAAATTGTTAAACAAAAGTTGAACACGCCCTGTAGAAGAAAAGCCACCACTAATTGTAGAATAAATTGGCGCCATCCTTGTTCGGTTAACTGAAGCTAAAACATTTACTTTAAGAACTCTTTGATTGCTGGTTCTTCGTACCCACCTCGGATTATCTTTTATCAACAAGCGTTTTATATTGCCACAAGTCCATTGTTATGGGAGCAGCTCTCGTCAGTCCACAACACAGTTTTCAAATAATTCAGATTTTCTATATAAAATACTGACAATTAGATGTTTTCACAAATTTTAAATTATCTTTGAGTGTGATGATAATACTTGATTATGGCTGAAAACACTTGAATTTTGACGATCAGTCGAATAATAACTTAAAATAAGCTATTTTAACATTGAATTGAAATTGTATCGCCAAAACAGTGCATCATTTCACTGCACACGGTGTACACTTATATAGTCATCAGTTACATTGTCAGTAAACAAACGTCATTGTATATTATAAACACATTTTACCATGTCTTACCATTTTATAACGAAAACTAAGTGATGCTTTGTGCCACGATGCAAAAATATATTCAAAAACGTACCTTGATGAGTTTCTTTTTAGTGACAGTACCAAAACACTTTTACAGCAGGTAAATATCTAGAAGTAGATTTACCAATCGAGTATTAGACATTATTTATTTAATTACATGTAAAACGGAAATAAACCGAATAAAATTTTGTGTTTACCACTATTTTAATGCGATTCAAGCCAGTAATGAACCCGATGACGTCGTCGCCAATCATAACGTGTTTTACATACTCGTTCAATTATTAAAACTATGTTATTTATTTGTTAAAAATTTTATTTGATGGACGATAAAATGCTGTATTTAAATATCAAGAAGTACTTTAGTATAACAAGTACTTCATTCTAATAATTCGGCAATAGAATTTATACGACGGTGAAAGTCATCAAGTCTTAAATGACGAACATAATGAACTTTATAGGGACGATACTTATTTCTCTCTAAAATTCTTTGACAAGAGGAGTAGGAAACATTTGTTTGGGACGATAATTTCTGTAAAGATGAATTGAGATTATTTACAATGTTGTTTAGTACTATGAAGCAGAATTAAAGGTAAAAAAAACGAGTTTTTTTTTTTTCGAGTAGTAATCCAGAATCCGCAGACACACTGTATGTGATATAAATAAAATACGACATATATAAAAACTAGATGTATTTTCGAAAATTATGTACAAACTAATGATATTTCACATGAGATTTAGATGATATAGATATATTAGACAATCTCAGTCTACCATCCCTTGCCGTGGCCTAAAGAGATTCCATGACCGCCGCCAAGGTAACCACCTCCTAATTCAATGCCATGTCCAAATCCACCACCCAATCCAATTCCATGTCCAAATCCACCACCTAATCCACCGCCTAATCCATATCCGCCTAGTCCTAGTCCTGAACCAAACCCGATACCACCTCCACCACCTCCAATCGCTACCGGTGTTGCGACTCTCACGGCAACCGGCTGAGGTACAGGTACAGGCACAGGTTGTGGCACAGAAACTGGTACTGGAACAGGATGTGGTACGGGTACTGGCCGAGAAACAACAACAGGAACAGTACGGGTGACAGTTACGGGATAAGGCTGAGGTACTGGCACTGGCACAGGACGTGGCACTGCTACTGGGTAAGGTTGAGGTACTGGCACTGGTACTGGGCGATTGACTGGGACTGCTACAGGCTGCGGTACAGGTATTGGTATTGCTTGATTTACAGTTGTGATGGTATGCGAGTTTCCGCCTAGGGATATACCTCCACCTCCAAAACCGCCCCCAAGGCCACCCCCGAAGCCACCGCCTCCTAGAGAAATTCCTCCTCCACTGAGGCCGAGACCACTGCTTAAGCCTGAAAGGAAAAAAATATTATTATTAACAATTGGAAATTGTTTCCCTGAATGAGATAATGGTGGGAGAAACGGTAATAGATCTACAGTGATTGCGCAAATACTAACCGAGCATGGGACTGTTCGCATGTTTCTGCAATTATTTATTATTTTTCACAAGACCTATACAAATCTAAAATCATCAGGCCGGCTGAAATTCTGACACATGTATTTGATGGAACAAGTGTGATTATATCTATCGAGGATGATTTGTATTGACTATGATTAATAGTATAATTTTTATTAATAATTCAGTTTGTATTGCTTTCAGTATGTCCCATAAGGGATTACTGTAAAAAAATTACCCCTATTTCATTAATTTCGACCCTAATTAAGTAAGGAATGTGGAAAAAATACCAAATTTACAATTATTTTGTTTTTGTCTTAATAGTACCGAAAAGTGAAACAGTTGTTACCTCCACATTTCCCCTATAAAAGGTGGTAGAGGCATGAAATTACTCTTATGAATCCTTTTGATGAGGAGCAATATTCAATCAACAGGAATACCTAAAGTGACGCTGGGGTCACTTTCCGTATTTGATTTTATTCTTCTTTCTTCCGTCTCGTATACCATCGTAAAGTTTTTTAGGGCTCAGAAGAAGCGGGAGGTAGCATCTTCAATCATCATTAATATACTCTAGGTTTTTAACATGAGCGTGGGTATTAATTTCTCTGACATAAAACATTGCAACACTTCAAACATTGCAAATATCAGATAAAAAGCCGATATTTACAATTCAACAAAACAGTTTAATATGTGTTAAATTGTACACTATTCCTAAACCCTGAAGAAGTTTACGCCTAGTAAATGAGACGTTGACGAAAGAACAAGGTTGTTGTATTATCTTGACCCGACGACTTTTCTGTCAACAAAAATATATGAAGTTTATTATAGCATGACATATTCACAAGCACTAAATCATTACACTCGAATGGCGCTTCTTACGTTAATTTGGCATAATTGGAAGATATTCAAAGCATAGTTGCATTCCTCTACAGATCATGTCATCTTACTTGCTCAAATTATAAAGGGAAAACAGTAGGATTTTATCACCATAGCTCCTGATAAATTTTAAAATGTATTAAACCATCTTTCAGGTTAGTTCAATGACACTCTGAAGTCTAGCAAATCGAATTGTCGACAGATAACTGCACTTTTTGGACACTTCTTGAATTCCGGAATAATTTTTAACTGATATAGGCTTTCCGCAAATTGAATTGGAATTGAGTAACATCATGCTATATTGGTAGCTTGGCAATTTGCGTTTAATCCGCCAACAAATATCACTTGAAATTATTATTCAAGCCACCAGTTAAACCTAAACATTTATATAATACTATAGGAACACTCTAAAACTAATTTTTTTTATTTATACATAGTTGTCAAGATTTTTCAATTTGCCTGTAATTTACCGGTTTTGGCGATAACCCCACGTCACGTCGCAATTCATATCCACTAGACAGCACTATAGGTACGTCAATGATGATATATTAAGATACTCACTTGAAATTTTATGCACTTATGTACTATATTGAGATCTGGAACTGGATTATTTTTTGAATCTATTCCGTGAAGGGTTGGGGGTAAATAGTTTAAATAGGAGAAAATAAGTAAAGCAAGCTGGTAAGAGTACAAAATTTTGGAATTTGGTTTTTATGATAGAAGGCCTCAGAGTTTTTATAATATTTCCATCGCATCGCACCATCCACGCTTCATTATTAAAGGGGTTGATAAAATAAAATTGGGATATTCACTTGCAATTGGTTACTCGTAGATATTATAACGACACTTGGAACTAGATTATATTTTACGATGATTGCGTTGAAGGGTGGGGAGTTAAATAGGTGTGAATATGGGGAAATAAGTAAAGCAAGTTGGTAAGAGTACAGAAATTGGGGATTTGGTGTATATAATAGAATTCAAGGCCTCAAATTTGACTTGATATTTGGTATATGTATGTATTATAACGACATCTGTAATTAGATTATATTTTGAAATGATACCGTTGAAGGGTTGGGGTTAAATAGGGGAACATAAGTAAAGCAAGCTGGTGAGAATACAGAAACTTAAGATTTGGTGAATATACTAGAAGCCAAGGCCAATAATTTTTTTATAATATTTTCCATCCCCCCACTTCATTATTGAAGTGGTTGGTAAAATAAAATTGAGATATCCACTTTTTGGCACACGTTTGTATTGTGATGATATCTGACTGAGATGATTCCGTTGAAGAGCTGTGCGGGGGGGGGGGGGGAGTAAATTGGGAAAATGACAGAGCAAGCTAATACAAGTCCAGAAGCTTCATTCTTGGAGTATATGATAGAAACCAACACCTCAAATTTTTTAAGACATCAGCTTTAAATATTATTAAAACTCTGACCAATTATTTCCATATACTAAAGTGCACATATAGTCAAGATGTCGCTTAAAGAGAGTTGGATGGAAAATTTGGATGTGGAAGTAGTGATTGTTTAGGCAGCGGTTTTTAATTCAATGTTGATCGAGGCATGCAGTCGGTAAAGCAGTTGTTGAAAAGATATATGTTGTTTATATCTATCTATGATAAAAAATTTTGTACAAATTTGAAAGAATTAGTAGTATTTTGGTTAGTAATATAATTATTTCCTCTCTACTTTTAGAGTACTTTAACATTGTTGGTAATTTGAATTTGCATTTAATTGTAATATTCTGGACTGTATGTCACAACTTGGAAGATTGATTTTGATCATTTTTTTTTTGGTGATATAGTGAATTGTACTTTTTTTCTAATTCGTTTTATAATATACTACGGTTATACTATGACTTATTAAAACGTTCACTAATAATTAAAAAATATATATACGAAATTTACAAACCTATCCCTCCACCTCCATAACCGCCATGTCCACCGGAGAGCGCTAGGCCGCCTGATCCATAATGGCCAGATCCATAACCAAGACCAAAAATACCCCTTTTTTCTTTTTTAGATCCATCCTCACACGAGATGCTCCCGACTGTGGCCAATACAAGGGTATATATCTATAAAAAGAGAAGAAATTCTAGAAAATTTAAATATAAAACACCGAATCAAGTCCAAAAATTATGCAATGAGATTTCAATTTGTGGTCTATTATCCTATTCTGATCATTGTAATCGAAATCATAAAAAAATGTATAAGGAATTTTGTTTCTTGAAATTTTATACTTAACTTGGAAGAAAATAACATGTTTTAGTGATAAAGACAAATGCAAGAAGTTTTGAATAAATCAAATTTGAGAAATGTTATAAATATGTAATATCTATGTACACAACTTTGCAATTTAACTTTTGAAATTAGAAAGTACATTGATTAGTGTTTTCGCAATAACTGAGTTTAGCCACAGCCCTTTTACTATTATGTTATTACACTTTTTTCACACAGAGTATCACTAAATAATAAAATATAAAGTACTATTTTTGTGAATAAGCTTACTTGAAATGCCCTCATTTTATTCTTGGTATCTCAAGTGAATGTGTTTTGCGAATCCAGATTTTACTTTTATACAAAGCAAGGCGTTGCCCCTCTTATTTAAGTTTAGGGAACGAGCCATTTTAAAATTACGAGATGAAACATGGATTTAAACTTTCACTGATAAAGTCAAGACCGGCGCGCTATATGCATATGCGTTTTTTAAATTTGCATTGGAAAACCTTCTTTCAACACGAAAATGATTTTCCTTATTCTGTTATTTATCTCTTGTGAAAATGTTAATAAAGTGAACAAAAAATGGTAGTGCGTTTCAGCAAATAATGTACGTATCTTTTTCAAATAATAGTTCGTTTGTTTGCTGCATATAATAGGGTGACTCAAACGTTTACAACTAAAAAAGGTTTAATTTATTTTTTTCGAAATCCTTTCAAAAATCCTAAAAAATTTTCTTCTCCATATTCGACTGAAATTGGTTGATATTAACAGATGCCTCTTAGATCATAAAGTTTGCCATGTATTTCTTATGGGTAAAAGAAATTTTTTCGTAAATGGTCTTTCCGCATAAGCGATTTTACCTTTAGTTTATTGTACTCTGTCTGAAACATGCACAATACACACATCCAATTTTAGAATTCTACTTCTAATATTAAGGAAATTACGGGGTGTCAACCCTTAACGATAAAATCTAATTTCTTAGAAATTACTTGAGATATCGCAATAAAATTTAAACTGTTAGTAGTTAGTAATGAGCTTCATATTATATATTCAGATTTCTTTCTTGATTACAAATATTGAAATTCAAGAAGTATACTTTTTAGGGGTGGGTTTATTTACTATTTACTAATCCCCGAAGTGAAACCTACCAAAAAAGTGCATTAAATTATTTCATTAGTTAGCTATTATGTTTTAAAATTATAAAAGGATCCTCTTTAGTACAGGAACATTAGCCGTTTAGGGTAACAAAAATTAATAAAAGTATCATATCCGGGATTTAAGTAGGTAATAACCTGGATAATGAGATAATACACTCTTTGCACTTTCAAGTTCCAGGAAAATTTAAAAAAAAATTGGAAAAACTTTTTGATTTTCAATTGTTTTGCTCCACCGGCCAAAATAATGAAAATAGAGAAAAAAGCTTTCAACAGAAGTTGTAGCTCGTCTCTTTCTCTACAAAAAAGGTCTTTACAAATGTTTGCTCTACCTAAACCGCTTGTAGTTTTGAGCCGCTTTGAAATGCGCGAAAAATGAGAATTCTCCGGGACTTTTGTACGACCGGGCTCATCGATTGATAATTCTTACTATTCAGGGCCCCTGAAAAAACCAAAAATAACAAAATGTAGATAATAGTCTTAGCTTCAATGTGGAAGAAATCATAAAATTCATACAAAATTTTATCATAGAGAAAAAGTGTTATAAGTTGGCTTAGTAAACTTTGTACAGTTGATCCACAGATTTATTCATATCTTTGCCGGGAGTCGTTGGAATGATAATTTATTTTGCTAATATATTTTTATATAATGATATATTAATTCAATTAATATTTTATTGCAATTACTTTTGTTGGAAAAATATGCCTTGCGATCAAAATAAAAGTTATGTTTCTCATCGATCAGTCACCTCCAAATTTTGGATTTCATTTCGCTATATCTTAATTAATAATAATAGTACAGACTTTTTTGGACTATAAATACAATGAAACATATTCTTTCGAAAGACGTTAGAGTTTTTAAAGGGGTGTAGTATTTATTGAATTTGTCTACATTATTCAAACACGTTCAGAAAATTCACAATTATACAGTAAAACATATACAACTTATTTGTTTCTTAACATTCTCTAATAAGATTTTCACAAAATATAGATGGAATACGTGGAATCGAATCCAAGTAGTGAAAATGCACCCGTTGTGACGGGAGAAATAGGCAGGATGCATAAAACTCAAAGATATTAATAAATCAATCGTATAAAGTTTACTAAGCCACATTTTATCACTTTTATCTCTATGATATAAATTTGGATGCATTTTGTATTTCCACATTAAAGCTGAGACTTTTCTCTGCATTTCATGTTATTTTCATTTTCACAACGTCTCTAAATAATAATAATCGATCGATGTGTCCGGTCGTACGAAACTCCCGGAGAATTCTCATTTTCCGCGCATTTCGGAGCGGTTCAAAACTATAAGTGGAAAACTGGATTTATGTCCTAAACGGCTTAAGTAAGACAAACATTTGTAATGACCTTTTTTGTAGATAAAGGGACAGACGGACGGACAGAAAACTCGAAAACTTTTAATCCTAGAAAAAAGTTTTCAATATAAAAATTATCTCCATCCTTTATCTTTATTCTTTTCGAATGTATCTGGTATTTATTTAGAAAGGTAGAAAACTGTATCGTTTGCTACGTTTGCCTCTGCAAATGTCCACATTTTATCGACTTGATCTTAGTAAAAAAATTAATATATTCTACAGTCATTAATATTTAATTTTATTTTAACACATTTTGTTAGCAAATATGTAGGTAAAAATTCGAAATAAATTCACTGTCTTCTTTTTGAATTAGATCGAGTTAAACAAAAAAATAATTGTTTTCTTATTTCAATTTTAATTATTTTTATTATGATTTACATAATAGACGCCAGAAACAAGATACGTGATCCGTAAAAATAAAGATAAGCTAACCATTACACATTCGCCGATTTACTGCATTGTTATATAATTGTTGCACATTCTATAGGATACTCTACTCGCAGTCTTTTTTGTAAATAATATTAGATTCAAACATTTTTTGTTTCATTAAAAAACAAACAAAGAAATAATTTATTTAAGCAATTAATAGCTTTTCTATTTGTTGATCGATTTTGTTAAAAAACAATAGAGTTCTTCGCATAGCTTACACTAAATTGCTTACAACAAACGTGACGGACGGACAGACATATGAACGGACGGACAGACGGACAGACAGACAGACAGATAGGCAGACAGACGGACGGACGGACAGACGGACGGACATTTTAAAAGTTGTTCAAGATTCGATCACCAACACAGTGAAATTTTTTTCTCTACGAGCAATGTTACCGGTTTTAGAAATATGCCGATCGAATGCAATATACTCTTCGTTTTGTATTTGCGAAGAGTATAATAATGATTTATAATAGTTAAACTACCCGATGATGGGTCATTATGAAATAGAATTCTGTTCTGAAAGTAGACTAAGTGATTTAGAAACATTGAAGTGACTGTTAAGGATTACACCTGTAGATTGTTTCTGTACAGATTCAGCTGATGAAGAGGGAATTTTTAATAGCAATTTTAGAAGTTAATAAAAATTCGAATCAACCTGAAACTGTTCCATCATTTAGAGTAGAATCTTTCATTTCACAAAATATCACAGTATAAACCAATTAAAAATGACTTTTTTATTATACCTGAATTATAGTCTCTGTTTTTGAAACTAAAAAGCTTGCAAAATAGTTATAGGATAATAAACTTTTATATTCTAGGGACTCATTATGACATATATCATATTTCCGTATTCAGTTAGGTTTTTATTTATAAACAAATAAATTTGTTAGTGTAAGTGACAATTTTTTTCATGATTTTAAAGATTTTTTAAAAAATACTTCCAATTTGACAAATTATTAGAAAATAATCTTCTACTGTTGTAGTAATTCTAGATATCAATTTAAATCACTTTTTAAGAAATTAAATGTGTAATTGTCATGAAACAAAAATTGTTTCTTGTGATCTATAAATAGATCACTGGGCGTTAATGGTACGTTGCCAATTTCTTTTTTGTCTCTGAATGTATTGACTATTTCAAAAAATATTTCCGATCGTTTTTTAAAGCATTGGAAATTAACTTTATTCTTTTTGCTAATATTAGGCACACTATGGCCAATAAATGTCGTGGAACATACAAATAAGTAGCTTAAGTAATACATATTAAACAGGAAAATCTGTACAATCTACTCGATATTCAATGATTTCCCAGTTATTACAGTACATATTTTTTAAATTATAAACTTTCAAAAATAATATTTAGACTCATTTAAAAAAGAATTAACATTTTCCAACACACAAGCTACGAGTGGACGTCAGAAGAATCGAAAAAAAAAAAAAATGCGATGCCTAGCAACTTAAAAATTGTGAAAATATGTTCGTTGTATGTACTTTGGTAATCATTTTTTTTGTGCCTCACGAAGGAGGGCTGCAAAAAAAGATATAGCGGTTTTTCTTGCAAAAAGTAGTAAAAAAATTTCTTGACTTGAAAAAAGGTAATTTTCATATAGTTGCCAAAAGTTTGTCAGTAGTGATATTGACTTGAAATTTCGACGGCATATCAAGTGTCCCCCCAGAGATCTTAGAACCAAATTCGGCTGACGTTTGAGCCCTTTGTTGCGGTCTGACAGCCCTTTGCAGTGTAAGAAAATTTAGGGTAAATAATAAGTTTATAACAACTTTTCTATAGAAGTCCGTTTCAAATGTTTGTGTGCTTGTATGTATATGTATGTATACTTATATGGCACACATACATATAAATACAGAGACTTTTTATCAGTTTGAGCTTACAGTTTTCTTTCTATGACGATTATTAAAAATGTTTTTCTGGTGGTAATGACCTATTTGATTACATATTAATATACAATTCAAATGTATTGATCCCTCACTTTAACCGTGAGTATTTCAGAAACGGAGGAGCAGAATAGATTGAAGAAATTACGTACTCATTACGAGTTTACTCTAAATCCATCACTGAAATTTGAATAATGTACATTGAACACTTGAAGCTCTTCTAAGTTAAATTGAAAAATGTCCTACTTTTTAAGGAAATCTTGACCATACCAGTTTTAAATCCATTATATCTTGGGAAAATATGCCTATTATGTAAATAATATTTTAGACATCGATGAAGCACGGCATTTTTTGCACGAGGAAATTTTTTCGTAATTTTTTATTCTAAAATTCTGCAGTTAGTCTCAAAAACGTGACGTCATGTTTAATCAATGTATTTAAATTTTTTTGTTAGAATATTTAATTATATAAAATGTAAGTATTTTCAGAAAACATGATTGGTATATATCAAATATTAATTTAGTTATCAAGCGTAATAGATAATATTCTCGCAAACATGCAAAATGCTATTATAGCCCAGGGTCGATCTGAAGTTTTATATAGGAAACCTTGAACAAATTAGAGACAAGCTGAAATTTGGTATATAAGTTTGTATTGGGGTCCTTAAAATACCATCAACCCCACCGGTAATCCGCCGTGCCTGTCACCTCTAAACAACCCCCAAAAGGGGTGAAAATTGGACTTTTTTTAGTTTTTTCGCAATGTCTTAGAAACAAAGCCATATACGAAAAAATATGAAGATAGAAAAATTAAAGAGCATAAAATTTCCTATAAAATCACGTTTAGCAGTTTTATTTTGCTCTACCAGTGGCGGAGTAATGATATTTTTGATAACTGAGTATTTTGTAAAAATACTCTCTAGCCATTACTTATTGGATTTTGACATTAAATATACATAACAATGTATATGGATATTTTGGTAAATACATTTAATACATTCTTACGTCAATAAATTAAAAATAAAAAGCGTACCAGTCTAGTACTATATTTCTAATTTCATACATTATTTTGTATTAGTTAATAGAACTTTAACATTTTACGTGCATATTACATGTTACGAATTGAGAGGAATTATTTTAATATTAATAATATTTAGGACATACCTACAGTGCATGTTAAGGTAGATGAGTAGTCATCCGCGTCGCGTCGCCATTCTTTAGTAGAATGCTTTGTTCAGCGTCTTCCTCCGATCAGATAAAGGAATGTTTTAAATACGAGCTAGCATTATGCCCCCCTTCTTTGTTTCATAACGGATCATTGAGAAAGACAGCCAAATCTTCTTTACTCAAAATATTTGATAAACTGTGCCCAACCCTGGAGCATTTTTCAGAACCCGTACTACACTACGTGATTGATAGAGGTCATCTACTGCATAAAGTTATATGGCAAAAACCAGCAACTTATTTGGATGTTTTTTCTCAATACTACAGCTATATTACTTATCATTATGGCCATAGTGTAACTGTAGTATTTGATGGATACCAGCAATTAAGTGCAAAAATAATAGAACAAAATCGTAGATCCATGGGTAGGAAAACTGCACCAATTGTAGAAATCTTTAATTCATCAGTTGTCAAATTTCCACAAGAAGATTTTTTGTCCAACACCACAAATAAGCAATGTCTTATTAAACAACTTGGAAAGTCGTTGTCGGAAAAGGGAATTAAAGTTGTATACTCAGATGGTGATGCGGGTACGCTTACAACTGCTACAGCACTTATTGAGACGTGTGAAGGGGCCGTGTTTGTAGTAAGTGAAGATACCGATGTAATGGTTTTATTGATGCACTTCGCTAAACAAAATTTGTATATGCTACGACCAGGAAGAAGTTCAAAATCAAATTACTGATATTTCAAAGTTGCAGCATAAGTTGGGTCCTTTAAAATATGTTCTTCTCGCCATGCACGCCATTTCCGGATGTGATACTACATCTGGCCTGTTTAACAAGGGAAAAATTAATTTGGTCAATACTGTGAAAAAGAAGTTGTTTGATCTTCTTGAAGAATTTTACAATCCAAATATATCCAAAGACAGATTGAGGACCTTAATTTCGTCATTTTTTTATACGTCAAAAATAGAACAATAACGTCAGATACATTCTCTACCAGCAGTATGTAACAAAGCAAAGTTTAAATAGATTTTAATCTGGCTTCACGTCCACCGACCATAAATGCAGCTCAATACCATGCATTTAGGACATTTCATCAGGTAAGTCTAGCAACCCTACATACATATCTTGTTTACATGTATGATTAACTTTTAGGTTCTAAAATGGTTAAATAATAACTTACCACTCCAGGACTGAGGATTGATTTCTGCTGATTCCGGAATCTGTCCAGTCCAGATGGATCAAGACATAGCCCCCCAATGGATCATTAAAAGAATATTTTGCAACTGTTCATCAAGTGGTTGCAAAAATGCATGCTCAAGTCGTAAAATGGGCCTAAAGTGTACCTTGGCTTGTGGACAGTGTAATGGTATTACATGTTTTAATAGGGCAGTTGCGGATTTACAGGCAGATGACGACATCAAAACATACAGATAAATCATATTGGATAATTAAAAACATACATTACATTCACAAATGTGCATTTTTACAAAATACCCAGTTATTAAAAATATCATTACTCCGCCACTGGTAGAGCAAAACAAAACTGCTAAACGTGGTTTTATAGCAAATTTTATGCTCTTTAATTTTTCTATCTTCATATTTTTTCGTACATAGCTTTGTTTTTAAGATATTGCCAAAAAACTAAAAAAAGTCCGATTTTCACCCCTTTCGGGGGTTATTTAGGGGTGACAGGCACGGCGGATTACCGGTGGGGTTTGGTGGTATTTTAAGGACCCCAATACAACTTATATACCAAATTTCAGCTTGTCTCTAATTTGTTCATGGTTTGACTGGATTGACCCTGGGCTATTATCCTTTATCCTTTATCCGCTTGTTCCACGATATTCTTTTTATATGGTTTTTATGTGTTTTCATATTTATAGTATTTGACATTCTTATTATGCACTTAAAATTTCATATATTAACTTTGTCGGTTCACGAGATATATGGGGTTGAAATTAGTAATAGTTGCAAAATCAGTTCACATGTTTGTGACGTCACTATACGCAACTTTGGACTCGGAGATCTACCGAGACACCGCGACTATTAATAACTATTTAGAAGTAAGTAAATACGTGAAGTTAAAGGTCATATTAGGTGTCTATGGAAAGAGGAAGATTGGCGTTTTATCGTCATAGTAAATTTCACAGTGATAATCGGAATTTCGGCTCGACCTGTGCAAAAGAAAAATGACTAATTTCGCAAAAATGGAAAACCGTCCGTGCTTTAAAAATTCATTACTAAATAAATACTTGGTGTAAAGGGGCTCGCGCCATCTCTATGGAAAGATGAAGATTGGAGCTTTGTCCAGATAGTAAGTTATACGGGCCAAATCAA
Organism: Stenurella melanura; assembly: GCA_963583905.1. Lineage (NCBI taxonomy): Eukaryota > Metazoa > Arthropoda > Insecta > Coleoptera > Cerambycidae > Stenurella > Stenurella melanura. The sequence continues at coordinate 29,929,516 of OY757314.1, read as the reverse complement.
AAATTCGGCTCAACGCGAGCGAGAGAAAAGTGGCTTTCTGCGACTTTTCAAATTTTGTAATTGCTTTAAGGACAATAATGGTGCGAATAAAGCTCTATTTTTTTGCGAATCCATTATTTTAAACTTGCGCTTTCGGTTTATGAAATTTAAAAAAAGCCGAACAAACCTATTGTATTATTATATAGCTGTAGAAAAATGCTTTTTTGCTCTATACACCGTATTTTGTTTGACTGACATGGCAGTAAATGGTTCTGTGACCTGAAAAATATATGTCTAAATTCGCTACATCATCAATGAGCTACATTGTTTGAATATTTTCGTCAGATAAATGATGATATATTGGTTTGTTTTTATAAGTACTTAGGACTGCCTTCAAAAGTGCTAAGAACTTAGAGAAACAAATCTATTATAGTGTTATTAACGACATATTGATCTATAGAATGTGATTAAAATCGTCGTAGTGTTGTTGAGTAAGTAGAAGTTTTTGATTTTCGTCTATTAGTAAACTATTTTCTCTGAATTTTCGGAGGAAATGAATAATGTCGTATTGCGGGGTCATTAACAACATTTTCATGTATGAAGTATGAAGAAAGACGTTAGAGCCGTCTTCAAGGATATCACAATCTCCACAGTCGTTCATGACTAAGCTGTAGTATGTGGATATTAAAAATGAAGTTTTTAGCTTGATCTACTTATTTTGCGCTATTCACAACCTACCACCTCCCACCTCTTCAACGGAATCATCTGAATCAGATGTTATTACTATAAATACGTGTACTTACTTTCAAGTGAATATCTCAATTTTACGTTAACAATCCCTTTAATACTGGAGTGAAGGTGGTGGAGGCGGGGGGAGGGGCTTTGATGTCTAGTATATATACCAAATTCCAAGTTTCTCTATTCTTACCAGCTTGCTTTATTCCCTACTTACCTCTACTTTCCCCCCACTCCTTCAAGGGAATGTTGTCAAAATATAATCTACTTTCGGATGTCTCAATTTAATTTTATTAACTCTTTTAATAAGGGAGTCGCGTGGTGGGGGATGGAAAATATCATAAAAAAACCTGAGGCCTTTGCTTCTAGTATATACACCAAATCCCAAATTTCTGCACTCTTACCAGCATGCTTTACTTATTTTCCCATATTTACCCCTATTTAATCCCCAACCCTTCAACGAAATCACCTCAAAATATAATCTAGTGCCAAATGTCGTTATAATACATACGTGTATCAAATTTCAAGCGAATATCTCAATTTTATTTTATCAACCCCTTTAATAATGGAGTAGGGGAGGTGGGTGGGTTGAAAAATATTATAAAAAAACTCATGGCTTCTAGTACATACACCGAATTTCAAGTTTCTGTACTCTTACCAGCTTGCTTTATTTATTTTCCCCCAACCATTCAACAGAATAATCCCAAAATATAATATTGTTCCTGATGACAATATAATACATACGTTTGCCAAATTTCGAGTGAATATCTCAATTGTTTTAATCAACCCATTTAATAATAATAAGGGGGGGATGGAAAATATTATAAAATATTTTTAAAAATTTTTGAGGCCTTGGCTTCTAGTACATACACCAAATTTCAAGTTTCTGTACTCTTAGCAGCTTGCTTTACTTAGTTTCCCCTATTTACCCTTCACCGCCGGATATGTTCAAAGAACAATCCAGTTCCAGATCTCGTTATAATATATATGTGTAGAAAATTTCAAGTCAATGTCTTAAACCATTCCAGAGAAAACGTGCGGACAAGAAAGTTACAGACAGACAGCCAGGCAGACCGACATATGGACAGAAGTTTTTTTTTCGCTCAAATTTAAAATCTCGACGTTCCATGACATTCTAAACCTATTTCAAGAAAAAAAAATGTTTCAAAATTCTTTTACGATTATTGCTTCCAATCCACTACGTGGATGTGGAAGTAATTATTTTGTTGAAATATTTTTAGAATGTCACCATACGTAGAGATTTTAGATTTAAGAGAGCAAAGCTTCTTTTCGTTGATCTGCCGCTCCAAAACTTTTTTTTTGTGGGCACGATTACGCTGGAACGGTTTGATATATTGACGTGAAAGGTACACTTATGTAATATAAACAGATCTGAAAATAGATTATATTTTGAGCTCATTCTGTTAAAGGTTTGGGGAGTAAGTAGGGGGTAAATAAACAATGCAAGCTAGTAAGAGTTCAAAAACTTGGAGTTTGGTGTATATACTAAAAGCCAAGGTCTCAATATTTCCCAGACATCTGCTACTCCCACCACCACCACCCCAGTTCCATTATTAAAGCGGTTGACAAAATAGATGAAATAGTTCCCTGGACAATACTTACACCGGAAATAAATTATGCTTTATCTCCTTACCAAAAACGTGAAACAAATGTTGCTATTATCAAAAACAATTTTAAAGAAATATTGAAAAAATGGAATGATGCTGTGGAAATTTATACGGATGGCTCCAACACAACCCGTGAAGTGGAATCCGCTTTTGTAACTACAACAGAGTTACATACCTGGCCTTTATCACCTGTAGCCAGTGTTTATACAACGGAGCTATATAGCATATATCGGGCCCTATTTTTCTCAGAAATCTTGAGCTCCTCCGCCATATTAATAATAAAGAGATTATCTTAGCTCTCTCCAAGCTCTAAGTATTGCTTTCTCCAGAGACCTATTGGTCCATGGAATATTGTCAGGTTTGTCGTTTAGTGCTGCTGATCGAACTGAATAAGGACATTATTTTCATCTGGGTGCCAAGAATCATTGACATAGTCGGAAATGAATGGGCAGATAAAGCGGCGCGTCAAGTAGTTGATGAAGGGACAGACCGTGTTCCTGTACGAGTTTCTGATTTAAAATATATTTTCTCAGAAGTTATTGAACTTCAATGGTAGCTCGAATGGAATGTCACAGAGACTAAATTAAAGACAATTAAAGAGAAAGTTCATTAATGGTCATATGTATTGTGAATACCATCTCGTTGGAGATTCTTCATTACCCCACCCAATCCCATGCCAAAAACAACAATAAATAAATCAATTTTTCACCCTCTTGGAGGGTGGTTCCACCTCATTGGGTATGAGGCTTGGGAGTTGAACAACTGCCTTGTAATATTGTCCCACGATATCTCTTGCGCAAATACGCTTTCCAGCAACTCCACACAGCTCCATAGTCAGAAAGCCCATAAAAAGAGGTTTTTGGTCATAGGGGTTAATCACGCAGGAGGTTGGAGAATTCTTATTGTCACAATCCTCTTTATCAAGATTTTGCAAAGCGAATGCAATTTTGTAGGTGGATTTTAAGAAAACACGCGGCAAAGGAGGATTTTTGAAACGTTCTGTGCTTCTCCGATAAGTCGTATTCTACTAGAAATGGAGAGTTTAATTTTAAAAATATGCACTATTGGACAGACGAAAATCCACGTGTAATAAGAAGGGCAAATTTTCAACGACAGCTCAGCGTTAATTTGTGGGCAGGAATGTGCGATAATGAATTAATTGGACCTATATAATTAAATTAGATTAAATGGCGATGTATACTTAAATTTTTTGCAACAAACATTTCCAAATTTGCTGGAAGATGTACCCTTGGCTACACGCAGAAGAATGTGGTATTTGCACGATGGAGCGCCAGTCTATTTTAGTTTGGCTGTTCGAAATTTTTTTAAACAAAAAGTTTCCTCGACGATGGATTGGACATGGCGGACCAGTACCATGGCCTGCTAGATCGCCCTACTTAAATCCGATGGACTTTTATTTTTGGGGACATTTTAAATCTCTGGTTTACTGTGATCCAATTGACACTTTAGAACAATTGCAACAACGCATTTTAATGTGCATAGAAACCATAAAAATGATCCTAATTTACCGAATGTGTTGAACGGAGTGCATATGTCCTTAGTTCGACGTACCGAAATGTGTGTACGTAGAGATGGAGGTCATTTCGAATAATTTTTGTGAAAAATTCAAAAAATTGTTCAGTTATTGAGTGTTGCTTATTGGGCATTAAAGGTATGATTATTATTAGTGTTCGCTGTCTTGTTTTGATCTGTTTATTACTATTTACATTGATTTTCATAGAGACCAAAGACTCGATTTTTAGTTTTCGATACCTGATTGGGAAAAATCATGCGCTCAATTCGTTAAAAAAATCAGATTTTTTCCTAACTTAAAATACACAACTATTTTGTGTTATCGTATCTCGGACGTCTAACTGTTCGTTTTCCCATTTCATAAAATAACTGCTAATTTTTTAAAGCTTTTAACACAATGTTACAAATGTTAATAAACCACTTTTAAATTTGATAAATTCTTATAAACGACAATAAAAGCTACAATAACTTTGTTCCAATTTAAAAAACACATGTAAACAAATCCTATTTAAACCCCTGCGGCCATGCTATGCTTGCGTTGTGCCGTAAGAGAAGGAATTATTTACATTTCCATAATTAGTTGTATAAAAAGTTCGGTACAAGTAATCCCATCAAAGTGCCGCAGTTCTTCTGGCGGGAACACAAGTCGGGTATTACAGTTTTTTATTATTTCTTATGTTTGGAACTATAACATCCATTGACCCTGAAAAACAGTGGTTCTCAAGTGGTTCCTACCTTAACATTCAAATTTTAAACCTAGGTCAGTTTTTTCAAAGTGCCCCTAGAGAAAAAAGTCATATAGGTTTTTTGTTTGTCTAGTCTGTCCCTATTACTGTTTTCTTTTAATGACATGAAACTAATTACACCCTGTATTTTAAAACACTTAATTAAAAAAATCGGTACAGGTATTTACACACAAGACTCTAAAAGAAATATTCATTCAGAGATGACATATGAGAATTATTATAATCGCCATGTAGTTAGCCCTATTATTACAGAGAAAACCAGATAACTTTTTTTCATCATCTACTGTATAGTGGTGGCGGAAATTTTTATTTTATTTTTAAAACATTTTTTTGTTGAAATAGGTTTAGAATGTAATAAAACGAGGAAATTTTAAAATTGAAGAAAAACGTTTTTCCCATCATCTATTCTATTGTAGTGGTAAACAAATTTAAAAAACATATCTTTAGCACCCTCGAAAATGGGGAAAGACATGTCTTAGCCCGTACCCTGTGAATCGCAATCCTTAACGAATTGCTTAACTGATCCAATTCCATTTTCTTTGCTTGGGAGGATCCGAGGATTTAGTTTGTGTATGCTTTTTACTTGGGAGTTCACAGGTGGAGCTTTGTTTTTTCGTTTTATATTGAAATAAAATGTCATCGAGGTGCTGTTTTAATTAATCTGTGCTAGTTATGAATATAATATATTATTATTTTTTTATCATTACCGAGAGTTTTTATTTTCAGTCATATCATTGTTCATAATTTGTCGAGTGTTGTAATGTAATTTTGGCGGGGGATTGTGTGGAATAGGAGGCTTAATGAGGGAAGAGGAAGTTATTCGTGTTACAGCTCAGTTAAAGTCTGTTAGCCACTAGTAAATGAATCTAAGTGTTCGTAGATAATTGTTATGTCTTCGTATTCTTGTGGAATTTCTAGTTAGCGTAGATTGTTGTGTTCTTGTTAGTGAAACATTTCTGTCACCACTTGTATGGAGTCCCTGATTATTTGTAAGCTTGCTAGTGGGCGGCGTTAAGCTTTCAGTCGCAGTTTGTCTGTATTGCCATGGGAGCAGTAATTGAATTTCCACTCTCCAAATTAAATCGGTCGTTCAATCGTCACAGTAATTTTTTTATTAATTCCGCAATTAGCAGAATGAACACAAATCCAACTTAACTATTAGATGTTGTTGCTACAGTTATACGGGCCAAATCAGGTGACCAATAAGTTTTGACTTTTTGTAAAGATGTTAACTATTTTCGCAACATACGAATTCAAATTAGATCCAACTGAATGACATTCTCTCTGTGCAGATAGACAAATGTATCTATCAGTTCACACGCACATTCAACGTGTAACTTAACTTACTCACTTCAACAACAATTTTTTACCCGACGGTTCTAACATTACTTTTGACACTAGCAGACAATCTTGATGACGATGATACAAAATTCTAATTAGAATAAGTATAAGTTGGGGTTTCCACAACAATCTGTAAAGGTATGTTATGCATATGTATCTATCTGAGTTTGTCAGTAGCCTGCCTATTTTATTTCGTTCTGCCTGCAGTCTCTTATACTGCATTTCTGATATTATGATCTAAGGCACGCAATCATAACAAGTCAAAATAGGGCTAAATGCCGTTTTATATAGTATTAGTTTGTTGTAAAGTTACAAATTTTCTTACTTTTTGTTGGATATTTTGCCACTGAAAGATATTTAAACATTTTTAATGAAAAAACCTCTGCGCCAAACGGATTAGACAGAGGTTTGTTCTTGAATGCTTGACTGTTTCAAAAAGTAGAACAATGTTGTAAACTTAAAAATGAAAATGAGAGCTATAGGCAGTTAAAGTTTCGGAAGAAAATCTACTTCCATTCTCATAACTGTTTGGCCGTCAACCACGACAGTTCTTCGTTTATGTATTTCCACAGTCACGTGAGACATTGAATTACATTTATTTTATTTTTAGTTACTTCGTCTCTAAGGATGGGCAACCAACTAGTACGAAAATCTATTGAATAATTTGAAACGCATCTATCTTCGTTTAATAAAGTAATCGCGGATTCTTCAAGTTTCCTCTTAGTTCCATTACTCCCTTTTTCTAAAATCTTCGCCGAGTCCCATTTAATCCTGTGATTTTTATCCCACGCGTGTTCACAAATTTCGGATTTTTCAATTTCCCCCCTTAGCGTAATTTCTATGTTCACCAAGCCTTACGTTGAAAGGTCTAGATGATTCACCTACGTAATGTTTTCCGCACTCACACGGAACACTATAAATGCAATTTTTTGAATTTTGAATAATATTTAGAGGTTTTGTTTTTGATAAAAACGATCTTAGCGTGGAGCCCGTTTGAAAAACCGATCGTAAGGAAAACCTATTCCCAATTTTTCGTAATTTATCCGATAAACCATGCATAAGTATATGGAATTACTACCATTGACCTAAATACTTTAGGTTGTGATAGTATATTCTCTCTACTACCAATGTTCAATAACTGACTATCAACAAAACTCTCAGAATATTGATTATATTTAATAAATTTATAAATTGCTTTTCGTTCCTTAATATTACATCATTTGAAGAAAAGATTTTGGCTCTGTCATACAAGCACTTAGCAACACCTTTCTTAACACTAATATGTTGGTTTGAATTGAAAGTATCTGTTTATGTGTGTTTGTTTTCTATACACACTGGTTTGGTATGTGTTATTTAATTTTTTGATTAAAATATGTAAGAAAGGTAATTCATTATTATTTTCTATTTCTATTGTAAATTTAATTGAAGGTTCTTTTTCGTTAATCTGATTCAAAAGATTACTTAAATATTCTTTACTATAAGGCCATATAGCAAAAATGTCATCTACGTATCTCTACCATACAATGGGTTTATAAGCCAGCTTAGTAATATTACTTTCCTCAAAATTTTCCATGAAAGTGTTACTTAATATTGGAAATAATGAAGAACCCATGGCCATCCCAAAGTCTTGTTGGTAGAAGTCATTATCTAATTGAAAGTATGTTGCTTTAACGCAAAGTGTGAGTAATTCAATTATAGTTTCAATGCTTAACTTAGTTCTATACGCCAAAGTCCCATCTTGCTGCAATTTGTGCTGCTCTGCAATTACTATTACTATTTTATCTACAGGAATATTTTTAAATAGGCTTACTACATCAAAACTGACCATTAGATGATTACTGTTAAAATGATTTTCTGACAGTTTCTCCAAAAAATGTTTGATATTTTTAATATAAGACTCGGAGGAACCTGATAATGGATTTAGGATTTTTAAGAAATATTTTGAGAGTTTGCTACATGGAGAATTAATGGAACTCACAATTGGTCTTAAGGGAATGTCAGGTTTATTAGTAAACCATAGAAATGAGGAGGTTTGCTGTGATGTGGAGTTAACACCTTTCGTTGAATATCTGTAAATTCGTTTTTGTGTTTAAATACTACTCTATATATTTTGTTTTCTAAAGAATTTGTAGGATCTTTATTTAATTTGAAATAATTTCCATCATTTGTCAAGTTCGTAATTTTTGTATCATATATAGCTATATCTAAGATTACCTTGGCATTGCCTTTATCAGCTGGTAAAATTTTAATGCTATGATCATTATTTAGAGGTGAAATTGAACGTTTTTCATCGGATGTTAAATTATCTCCAGTCTTATATTGTTCATATTTAATTCAATTTTAGAACGAATTCGGTATTCATTAGCATCTTACAAGTTGGTAGAACTTACGAACATAAATTTTACTTCTAGTACTAGATACATGGGGGTAAAAATGATCTTTTATCCTAAAGACCAGCGCGGTATTTAAGAACGTTTTTCTCTTCGCTGTCTTGGTTAACTATTATATCTGTAATACTTGTCAGGTAGTTTCGTACTTTTTGCATTACTATCTGTGCATAAAATTATTATCCATGTCATCGGAATATAACATGTTTATTGTTTGAGGTCCGAAGTACGAAGATAAGTTGAACAGATCTTTCTTGCAAGGACTCATGCTGATAAGTTTGATAATAAAGTATGAAATGTGATTTCATCCATACCTGGTTGAGTGACCATTTTTACCAATGTCGATATTGAGGTCGATGTGTAAGTGAGCAATCAATAATATCAAACATATTCTAACCAACCTCAGCATGGATATTAAATAATAAGTGTTAATTAATCAGACGAGGGGTAATATTATCTGGTAATTTTTAGTGATCGTTCTTTTACGGGCGGATCATTTTTTTAAAATGTATTATTTTTAAGCAGCTTATATCATAAGATATTGTCTCTAAATATATGCTGCAGTAGTTGAACGAAACGTAACATTTTGACAACACTCCTTATATTGAAGTAAAATGCTTGTATTGTGTTACGTCAGATATTTTTATCTAAACACTCGCACCAGTTGCATTTTTATATATAGCATGTGTTCTTGACAATATCCGTGTATTTGTTTCGAGACACTGCACAACAGTATACATAGAAATATTAGTTTTATTTTAATCTCCTCCTACATCCAGTTTGATAACGGACACCCACTTCGTGTATTATGAAACCATTTTAATGCTCCATCGCCTGTGGATCTAGCATGTCCAGTTTCAATCGCCGTAAAACAATTCCTGTTTTAACGAAATAATTAAAAATATTGACTTATAAACTCTAATAAATAATTTAATTAACAGTACTGCATTAATGAAATTTTATGAGATTAAGTTACATAACTGATCTGGAAAGGGAAGTTGGCTTTAGATAATTTTCATCATTTTCACATGGTTATATATACCATACAAATTGAAATCTTTTGATACATGTTTCATTTTCCGCTATGCATATAATTTGAAAGATAACATACTCATCAAAAAGCATCTTCATCAGAATTGGCCTTACAGCTTGCGGAACTCAAAGCTTGTAAGCTGCTGAAAACCCTTTGCCATCACACTAACAGATTTTATTCCGTTCAAAGGTTGAAAGTTATCTAATTGTGGTATCATTTGAGAGGTTTAGAGCTTCATAATTTATACAGGGTGTTTCACTTAAAACTACCGGGGCTATTTTCTTGATAAGCGAATTATCTAGAACGTATTCACTAGAATGTATGAGTGACTTCAGTTTTTAATAAAAACGATCTTTCTACAAATTGATGTATAGATCGAGCTCCGATTCGAAGAAATTATTCGAACGCAGGAATCTTGGAAAGAAGTGCATGTTATGAAGCATTACATTCTAAACAACTTTTGCACCGTGAACAATTTTCACCGGTTGTTACTACAGTAAATGGAGGAGAAAATGGCAGCGGGTTTAAAAATGTTTGACCACCTTGGGACAAATATGTACTTATATGTAAAAAAATGCACTGATTATGATGGATGTGAATTATTTTTTTAAGTTGCCAGAACACACCAATAATTCCATATACAGGGTGTCCCAGAATTGAGTTCCCTGACAGAAACCTGTAATTCCTGACGTCGTTTTGGCCCCATATAACCCAACTTACCTTAGGCCAAAAATACATCCCTGAGGAAGTACTTCCTCTTAAATTGGGACAGATGAAAAATTTTGTTTCCCATATTTTCCTTTATATCAAATATAAAAAAATTAAACATATATTTCCTATTTCTTGAAGTTACTAATGAATTAATTATTGTATTGTCATGACAACACGACAAGTTTTCTGTTTCACAAGCACTTATCTATAGGGAAGAAAACTTTAATTCTTGATTTTGTGTTGATATTACACAAAATTTTAAAAGTATTAATTTGTGTACTAGAACAGTTGGACATCATGTGGAGCATTTGTTATGAATACATTTTTGTTAAATAAACTACTTTTCTGTTATTACAAAATTTTGTTCTAGAATTGTAAATAAATGTTAAATACAAATAGAGGAAAAAACGATAATTTCTTGTATTTTGGTTCATATTACAAAAAATTTTAAGAGTACCTTTTTTGCAGCCCTTTTAATGTTCTACAAAAAGATTCAAGTTTTTTGTAATTTTACAGATTGATAAAGAAAAATACAGCCAGTAAAATATTAATTATTATGAAAAATAATAAAGAAACAAAAGCTATATGGCTGTTATCAAGTTTACATAGAGTACTTATAGAGATACAGCTCCCATCAAAATTGTATCTTCAATATAACGGAAATTATGAGAGAGTTCAAAGTGTGTCGAGTTCGATGAAAGACGCATGTTTCGTGGCTCCTACGGAATATCGAGATAAATCCGGATAAAGCGGCAACAAGACGCCGAAATAGTACTGATTTGAAGCGTGAACAATTCTGCATTGATTGATATAAATTGGCGCGAGTATGGCTATTTCATATAGTTGATACTTGATTAGATTATGTTGGTTGAATAAAGCAACACTAAATAGTGTATATAAACAACTCGAGAAAAGTGTACTGCTTGAGTGCTTGACCGTAAAATCTATACCTGGATTCGTCCCTTCTTGAAGTAGGTGATAAAATAAGCAACAGCCAGCCAGATGTGTTAATGAAACAGATACGTTTTTTGTTTATGTAGCATTAGCATTGGTTTATTTATGTCTTTATTAAATTTTAAACAGGAATTGTAGATCAAAATTAAAAAGATATGAAACATAATATATAGGTGATGAAATGGAAAAATTGCCCGAAAGTGAAACCGATTGTTTCAAGGAAACGGCATACAGGGTGAGCACACTATCCCTTCGGACTTCTTTTCTCATAACTCGCAAAAAAAATTGTTACCGCGAGATAGGTCCCTTCCCAGCAACGCCACCTAGATGAATATTTAATTGTGGAGCAGTTTATAAATAAAAAAGAAAGGGAAAAAGGGAAAAAAATACAAAAATAAAATAAAAAATAAAAGCTGCCAGATTCAAAGACAGAAGAAACAGAAAACTTAGAAGAATAAAAATAAGGAGATGAAGATAGATGAAAAAAGAAGCATCTTGCAAACAACTGCACCACACCCCAGTCGATGATGACAAATGGAAACTTATCAGAAGCATGGAAACTTAAAAGAAGCATCTCTCAAACACCTACACTTCCCATCCTATATTCCCTCCCCATGCGTCATGCGGCTCTCGTTGCTGACAACAAGCATGTCCAATGTCCAAACCGGCGTGTGCAGCCGGTCCGGTGGTATATAAAACATCCGAGATTTGGTTCCGGCACTCGGTTTGACCGTCCGTTGGGCGTGTTCGACGGACGACTAAGCTGCGTGTTGGATCCATGGATGCCCGGAATTGGCAGCAATGCCCACCTTACGCTGGCAAATCAATCAATCAATATAACGGAAATTATTAGAAAAAAAATGTTTTTGTGACTCACTTTAAGAGGATGTACTTCCTCAGGGATGTATTTTTGGACTAATGTAAGTTGGGTTATATGAATTCAATGTGAACCCAGGAATCGCAGGTTTCCGACCGGGAACTCAATTCTAGGACACTCTGTATGTGTGATTTTTAGCAAAAAAATTGAAATTTCTCGTTATTTATGCTTTTTTCGAAAAAACCACAGTATTTAATATGACTTCTTTCTTTGTTTCAATAAGAAACTTATATGAGACTCTTTAATTTCAAGATGTGGACTTTTGTCAAATTTATCTCACATTAAATATGTTACCAAAGTTTTAGGTAGTTTCTAATTAATAAGATCAATTCTTACCTTGTAGGTATGTTATAATTAACAATAAATAATTAGATTTTATAAAATTCTACATGTAGTAAAATATATAAAACAGGTCATTGTTTTTAATTGCGTTTACTTAGTAGTCTACTTAATAAATATCTTTAGTTCTATTTACGTAATAATTAAAATAGATGTTAATTGTGAAACGTACTTAATTTACAGAAAAACTTGTTTTCATTTCGCTACCTTTGAGTTTAGTAATTGTATGTTTTTATTTTAAATGGTATACATCAGCAGAAGTAGTGGAGACCCTAGGCAGTGGGCGAGTAGTCCCCTAAGGCGTTTAGGAGATTATTTTCGGGGCAGCAATATAAAATATACGGCTTCTTTCCGCATGATAATAAGCTGCCCTAAATAGGGCAGTAAAATAAGGAATCGGCTTCTGAATCCTTTGTAATGGGGCGGACTTTTTTTCCTTTCTCTTCTACATTGTATCCATAATATATAAGAAAATCCTTCTTCCTAAGAAGTGCCGCTGTAATAGTTATTAAACAAAATAGATGCAACTTTTAAAATTTAATTGTTCGATCAGAAATGTAGGCTCCAGATCTTTTTGTTTAACGCACGAAAATGGATAGCAGCGACACGTAAGTACGGCCCGCGGAGCATACGCGATCTCAGACGCGCTACACTAGATTTGTTATAACTTTTGAACTAATTAATCAAGTTGAGCTAAAGAGATCTTAAATGAAAGAAGAAACATGTGGCTATTGGATTATTATATGTTCAAATGTAAATGAATGTATGTAGAAATAGTATATATATGAATTCGGAACATACAGAGATTTCCGATGAAATCGGTAAAAGCTAAAAATTTTTAAGACAAAACCCTGTAATTTTCATATATTACTCTTGAGGTAATGCATAAAAAGAAAAATCCCAAAAAATTATTTTTGAAGATGTACACTTCCAAAATTTCAAAATTGTGAGAAAGTAGTAAAATTTGATATGTATAACTAACTTTAACCACCTATTACTTGCAACCACAACATGTCAGCTGGGTGCTGAGGAAGCTATGAAAAAGTAGTAGCCGGTTAGCTCTCAGGGCTGGTCGAGGGCCACTTTGTGGCGAGAAGAGTTATATATATTTTTTTAAACAATTATTTGATGGTCAAATTAACCAAACAAAACTTTAATAAACTACAAAGAACTTGGACGCCATCATATTCAGTACATAACACTCTTGCAAACTTTATCAGGGGGAGAAAACAATCAAAATCAAATATAAAACAAATAATATATTAACATAAGTATAAGATTTTATGACAGACAAAAAGAATTGGAAGAAGACTTACATAAAATACGAAAAGACAGAGAACACCTGGATAACACAGATAATGCAGAAGACTGACATTTTTACAACATTTTACAAATTATTAAAAATATTAATGGTGAAAAATTTGATTTGATTAGTTAACTAACAGACAAAAACAGGAATATTATTTAAACAGAATAAACTTGAAGATTAACAAAAAAATTACAATTTAAGAAACGATCAACTGGTTTACAATTTTTCTTCTGACCAAAAGTTGAATTTTGCACATAAATTTGGGCTGCTTAGCTTAGCGGAGACGTGGAATCCCGACGAGGTCTGGTCCTGAGATGGCGGCGGGTACCCGGGAAGTAGGACGTAATATTCAGGTCCTGACAACGCTGATTTCCAAGAGACGCTGCGTCGGAATAATATCCAGTACTTTGAGGATAACTCCAAATATTCAGTATGTGCCTTGTGCCTTGCCTCAATTGTGGTTTGGTCCAGGACTTGATATGAAAAAAGGGGTAATGTAAAGTAAACCAGTTGATAATAGAAAAAAAATTTAAATTGTGAGAAATAGAAAACTTCAGATATTTGTTCCTGTCAAAAAAAATTAATTGGCAAGAAATTTTACTTGTGATAAAAGAATACAAAAAAACTATGGTGACGAAGGTCACTGCAAAACCAAACTCTTAGCAATTTAACAAACAAAAAAACTGAGTATTGGCAAAATTTTATTTTTGAAAATATATGAATAGAAATAGAGAAAACTCTACTGTCACGAAATTCTAGCCGTTCACAAAATGGCTGACACTGGCTACGACCAATAATTTGAATAAAATAAAATAAAAAAAAAATAAAATAAAATAAAATAATTTAGCACAACTGAATTAGATAGAAAACGTCTGAATTACTATCTAAAAACAAACTAATATTGCAACAAATATAGCAAAAAAATTATGGGTTTAATCTCCCGAAAAATAAACTAATAAAAAATTATCTCTTAACCTCTTGTACTAACACGAGGTTAATTAAATGGGACAAAACGAGTTTAGGTTTCGACACTTAATGATATGAGATTGTCTGCACACGTTTAAGAAACAAAGATGCTAATTTATTCCTTGATTAATTTCCGAGTTTAATCCTCGTCCACGATAATCTAAATAATGATAAAACACCACAGTATTGTTTCAAACGACCACAAAATACCAAATTGCCACGATAATTTAGTTAACAAAGATACATGTGTCCAGCGGACATCGAAATTGCACAAACACGTGCTTCAATAAAAATTAATTATTACACAGAATATCCTTTAATAATTCCCAAAAGTAACTATACAGCAACGTTAACTTAATAATATGACATCATTTAATAATCAGATATATTCGTAACCAAAAACAAGGGCCGATGTTTTACTGGCGTTAATATTTAAAGCGTGGTTTCTAGACTTTTATATTAACGAGCTGAAGTCTCTATTAATAGCAACCATCGCTTCTGCGCATTCCTCTGGATCAAATGGTAGATAGAGCTGAGTATCGTCAGCATAGATATGCATCTGACAATACTCAACTGCTTTTTCGAAACCTGATGTATATAAAGTATACAAGAGCGGTCCTAGAATTGATCCCTGTGGCGCCCCAGATGACACGTGGAGAGGATCAGACAAACTATTGTCAATGTTAATGAGTTGTGTTCTGTCATTTAAATAACGGCGAAAAAATCTTACTGCGCTAGCATTTAATCATATTCACCGTGTCTGGTAGTAATAAAAACATTACACTGAGCGCGCCTCTGCATTAGCAGTTTAGTTCATAAAGGAACACGATATTTTTTTATTGTTTTATAATCATTACTTCTTCAGCTTAGATGTTTTACTCTCGTCTGTATTATTTTACTTTCAGGGCATTATTTTATGGTGACAGTTCTTGATAAACGGTATACGTACTTGTGTTACAATAATTAAATTCGAATTACTCCTAAGGGGTAGCTGCCCCAAAATTTAGTAAAAGAGTTTTTTTATATGGAATTTTTAATAGAACTACTTTTTATCCTTCCAATCATCTAAAATAAAAAATGTGATTGGCAGGAATTAGCCCCCGCAGCTACCCTTTTACAAACCAAATATTTAAATAATAATTCGTCAAAATATGTGGTACGTTACTAGACTAACAAATTCTCTAAATTAGACATATAATTATAGAAATGATACCTTTTAAATAAATCAGAATTTATATAAAGCAAACTACATAACAAGTCAGTTTTCTATAAGTGATTTAATTTTCATTACATAAATATTAATAAGGTATTTTCTTGTCTTATTCTAGGTGTGCATCCAATAAATTGTGTAACTAGCTTTAATAGTACAGTAGGTCGTGAGAGTTGATTTATACATATATCGATGTAACCAGATTAAGGCAAATATGAACATAGAATCTCCTTATAAATCTAATGTAACCACAACCACATACTTTTATCCTAAAAGATCATTTTTACATAATTTTGCGGATGTTATATGCTGTTTTGATAATTATACCAGTTTGTATCATATATGAATACTTACAAAATCAACCAGGAAACAAAAGTTTTAGCAACTTAGTAGTCTAGAACCTAGGCTCTTATTTAGTTAATAATTTAATTGTTTATCACTTACAAATAATAATTTTATTTCAGTATCGATCAGTCCTCCTCGAGGACATGATCACACCTACTACGATGGGTAAAGAAGAAGACGATAGAGCAGTAGGTCCTAACCCCTAAACGACAAAGATAATGGAGGACGTAGGCCAGGCCACTGTAGAAACACTGAAAATAGGAGGGGCTGTAGGGAATAAAAATCCAGCGCTACCCCTTGCAGACAGTTCGGGTTTCTCTTTGAAGATTTCTCCTCCCCGGAAAAAAATATTTTTCTGTAACAAACAAAAAAACTGAGTATTGGCAAAATTTTATTTTTGAAAATATATGAATAGAAATAGAGAAAACTCTACTGTCACGAAATTCTAGCCGTTCACAAAATGGCTGACACTGGCTACGACCAATAATTTGAATAAAATAAAATAAAAAAAAAATAAAATAAAATAAAATAATTTAGCACAACTGAATTAGATAGAAAACGTCTGAATTACTATCTAAAAACAAACTAATATTGCAACAAATATAGCAAAAAAATTATGGGTTTAATCTCCCGAAAAATAAACTAATAAAAAATTATCTCTTAACCTCTTGTACTAACACGAGGTTAATTAAATGGGACAAAACGAGTTTAGGTTTCGACACTTAATGATATGAGATTGTCTGCACACGTTTAAGAAACAAAGATGCTAATTTATTCCTTGATTAATTTCCGAGTTTAATCCTCGTCCACGATAATCTAAATAATGATAAAACACCACAGTATTGTTTCAAACGACCACAAAATACCAAATTGCCACGATAATTTAGTTAACAAAGATACATGTGTCCAGCGGACATCGAAATTGCACAAACACGTGCTTCAATAAAAATTAATTATTACACAGAATATCCTTTAATAATTCCCAAAAGTAACTATACAGCAACGTTAACTTAATAATATGACATCATTTAATAATCAGATATATTCGTAACCAAAAACAAGGGCCGATGTTTTACTGGCGTTAATATTTAAAGCGTGGTTTCTAGACTTTTATATTAACGAGCTGAAGTCTCTATTAATAGCAACCATCGCTTCTGCGCATTCCTCTGGATCAAATGGTAGATAGTGCTGAGTATCGTCAGCATAGATATGCATCTGACAATACTCAACTGCTTTTTCGAAACCTGATGTATATAAAGTATACAAGAGCGGTCCTAGAATTGATCCCTGTGGCGCCCCAGATGACACGTGGAGAGGATCAGACAAACTATTGTCAATGTTAATGAGTTGTGTTCTGTCATTTAAATAACGGCGAAAAAATCTTACTGCGCTAGCATTTAATCATATTCACCGTGTCTGGTAGTAATAAAAACATTACACTGAGCGCGCCTCTGCATTAGCAGTTTAGTTCATAAAGGAACACGATATTTTTTTATTGTTTTATAATCATTACTTCTTCAGCTTAGATGTTTTACTCTTGTCTGTATTATTTTACTTTCAGGGCATTATTTTATGGTGACAGTTCTTGATAAACGGTATACGTACTTGTGTTACAATAATTAAATTCGAATTACTCCTAAGGGGTAGCTGCCCCAAAATTTAGTAAAAGAGTTTTTTTATATGGAATTTTTAATAGAACTACTTTTTATCCTTCCAATCATCTAAAATAAAAAATGTGATTGGCAGGAATTAGCCCCCGCAGCTACCCTTTTACAAACCAAATATTTAAATAATAATTCGTCAAAATATGTGGTACGTTACTAGACTAACAAATTCTCTAAATTAGACATATAATTATAGAAATGATACCTTTTAAATAAATCAGAATTTATATAAAGCAAACTACATAACAAGTCAGTTTTCTATAAGTGATTTAATTTTCATTACATAAATATTAATAAGGTATTTTCTTGTCTTATTCTAGGTGTGCATCCAATAAATTGTGTAACTAGCTTTAATAGTACAGTAGGTCGTGAGAGTTGATTTATACATATATCGATGTAACCAGATTAAGGCAAATATGAACATAGAATCTCCTTATAAATCTAATGTAACCACAACCACATACTTTTATCCTAAAAGATCATTTTTACATAATTTTGCGGATGTTATATGCTGTTTTGATAATTATACCAGTTTGTATCATATATGAATACTTACAAAATCAACCAGGAAACAAAAGTTTAAGCAACTTAGTAGTCTAGAACCTAGGCTCTTATTTAGTTAATAATTTAATTGTTTATCACTTACAAATAATAATTTTATTTCAGTATCGATCAGTCCTCCTCGAGGACATGATCACACCTACTACGATGGGTAAAGAAGAAGACGATAGAGCAGTAGGTCCTAACCCCTAAACGACAAAGATAATGGAGGACGTAGGCCAGGCCACTGTAGAAACACTGAAAATAGGAGGGGCTGTAGGGAATAAAAATCCAGCGCTACCCCTTGCAGACAGTTCTGGTTTCTCTTTGAAGATTTCTCCTCCCCGGAAAAAAATATTTTTCTGTAAGTAATAATTTTTATACAACATTTCTAAGTAAGCGAAGAACTCCAATTATTGATTATTTGTTATTTTATCTTTGAAGTATTAGGATTTATCATATTTTATTTCATGTAAAAATATTAATATTTGAATAAAAGAAATACTTGTTAAAGTAAGTGTCATTCCTACAGCTGTGATAGTGTGCAATTTTTGTGGTAATTTCAATTATCTTAAAAACCCATACTATCGTGGAATTAGGGGCTGAAGCCCCTATTTCTTTTGAAGCCCCATACTGAAGTATGGGGCTTCAAAAGAAATACAAATGTGGCCGTAGTATAATTTTTTAAGGAAAATTCCACACCAGTTGGACGATTGTCACCACACTAAGAGAGCCTGTGAAACACCCTGTAGATTTAAAAATATATATGCTCTGTATATGCTCATAAATAAACACATTCATTCTTAATTAACTTGTCAAATTACTTACAGATTTAGGAAAAGTATCTCGACAATAATATTACGTAATTATTAAAAATTGTTACGATTTAGGACGAAACAGATCTTCTGTAAGTACTAATTGAAGTGTATTAACAGATTTCTTGAATTACAAATTGAAACATAGCCTTATCGTTTGTCTTGGTATATTTGAAATACCTATATAATTACAGCCAATTAAAAATTATATTCTGCATTCAAGCCATGATATGAAAGTAAATGTGGTCACGGACCAACTAATTCATAAATGTGTATGCATTGATATACTTGGCCTCAGCCTCTTTAGTCTTATTGCATTGATATTGAAATGGCACACTGCAGCCAACATTTATGTAGATGATACAATTTTCATGTGCTCTATGTTGAATACTAACAAATATACAAACCCATAAATTATTTTACTTATAACTTAACAAAGCTAAACATTATGTAGATATAATAATTAAGATATTGGTTATTCCACCCACGTAGTGGAATGTAAGTATAGCAATCGCAAAACATTTTTTTCATTGAAATAGGTTTATATCATGAAACGATATTTTAAATTTAAACGAAAATAAATTTCTGTCTGTCGGTCGGCCTGTTGGTCTGCCTGTAACTCTCTCTGTACGCACGCTAACGCTTTAAAATATTGACTTGAAATTTGGTACACGTATGTATTATAATGACATCTGGAACTCAGCGATGAGGGGTAAATAGGGATCAATAAGTAAACCAATCTGGTAAGAGTTTCGAAATGTGGTACTTGGTGTATATACTAGAAGTCAAGGCCTCAAATTTGTATATAATATTTGTCGATCTCTCCACCACCACCCCACTTCAGAGTCCAGAAATTTGACTAGTAGCCAAGGCATCTAATTTGTTTAAATCTCTACCACCCCTTCCACCACCTTCACCTCAAGAAGGTTCAGAAATTAAAATCGAGATATTCGCTTGAAACTTGGTGCACGTATGTATTATAACGACATCTGGAGCTAGTTTATATTTTCAGATGTTTCTGTTAAAGAATTGGGTTGGGGGTAAATAGAGGTAACTAGGGGAAAATAAATAAATCAAACTTGATATTTGGTGTATATATTGAGGCCAACCTTCTATGACATACGCCGCACAGTGGAGGATTTTGCTCCCCTTTTTTTTTGAAAATTCTGTAAGTCGCTCAATTTTGAACAGATTTTGATGCGGTTGGGGTTAAAATGCTTCAACAGTTTCACTCTTTGACGTGCATACAACCCTCTATCAATCCCTAAAATAAGGAAAATTAAAAACAAAAAATTTCAAAACCACTTTAAAAGTTAATTCAAGAAAATGATCACTGGGCCATTTCTGGAGGTTAAATAGTCATATATACGCAAATTAACACACCCTCTTTGGAGGCTGTATTTAGGGGTGAATTTTAGATGTAATGGATAAAATGAATAATATTAGGGCCCAAATCTGAAATTTTTGGACTCTTATTAGCTTGCTTTACTTTTTTTTCCCCTATTTATCCCTTAATCCTTCAACGGAATAAGCTGAAAATATAATCTAGTTCCAGATCTCATTATACCACATACGTGTATCAAGTTTCAAGTACATATCTTAGAGAGTCATCGTGCGCACAAAAAAGCTACCTACTGACAGGTAGACCGACAGAAATTTTGTTCTTGTTTAAATTTAAAAAAATTTCACGAGATTCTGAATTATTTCAATAAGAAAAACTGATTTTTTTTTTACGATCACTATACTTCCATTCCACTTAGTTTCTTCCTAAATTGTAACAATTTTTAGTAATTACGTAATGTTATTGTCGAGATATTCTCCCTAAATCTGTAAGTAACTTGACAGGTTCATTAAGAATGAACTGTATTTATTTATGAGCATATACAGGGTGAGTCAATGTCTCCTCAACCGTATGAAAATTAAAACATGTTTGAGATAAGAAATATGGCAGACCAAGAGTGGCATATTATAAAATTATTTTTAAATCTGCAGGGTGTTTCACATAGCGGTAGGCTCTTTTAGTGTGGTGACAATCATCAAATTGTTACTACAGATATATTTGTATATTTTTGTGGTCATACTGAAGCCCCTGATTCCATGACTGTAAGGGGTTTTCAGATAATTGGAATTATCACAAAAATCGCACACTATCACAGCCGTTGCAGATCTCATTATACTACTTACGTGTATCAAATTTCAAATGCATATCTTAGAGAGTAATCGTGCGCACAAAAAAGCTACCTAGAGACAAGACAGAAGTTTTGTTTTTGTTCAAATTTAGATTTTATTCATGAGAGTCTAAACTATTTCAACAAAAGAAAATACATTTTTTTTTTACGATCACTATACTTCAACTCCAACAAGTGGACGTGGAATTATAAATTAAGAAATAAATGAGGCGTGTAGATGCAGAACCTACTTTATGACAAAATTACTACGAGAAACTTGTTAATGGTACTGCCATCCTCCATTTTTTAAAAGGAGTCTGTTATTTCTCTAATGAAATAAAAATACTAAACCGTGTTAACGCTTTCACATATATTACGTCAACATGACGATCTTTCGCTAAAACATTAGCTTCATTAGATGAGCGCACCCCTACACTACTTACAAATTGAACTTATTAAATACATGACATTGAATTACCTGAAAACTGATTTGCATACAATTGTAATTATTTACTGATAATATAAAATATACTACTATACTCCGTTCGCCCAAGAGATTAAGCTAAACCACTCTCCATTTTGCTTAGACCATTTAGAGCAACAACCAGCTTCACACGCTACAAATTTACAAAAGCGGCAAAATTCAAAAATTATTGAATGGTATAATAGATTGAATATATTCTTTCATATTATTACAAGTAAGAACCAGCGAGGAGCAGTTGTTATTCAACAAATACGCTTTTGGCTCCTGAAGTGCATGTGTTTCCTGATATTCATGAAGAATTTTGAAAACGCTCCGGTCACTCACACCTAAATTATGTATAATTAATATAGATAATAACAAACTCAAATATAAACTATAATAAATATACATTGTTAAACTGGGAATGCCTCGAGAGAAAGAACTTTGAGCATGCCTGTATAATACACAAAAGAAAATTACCTGCTGCCCTTGCAGTAAACTCGCCGTTTTGTGTCTTAAGGTTGTCTGGGTTTTCTGCAGCAGAAGCCTGAAAGATATTCACAATATTTTCCTTCTCTTTAACTGAAAATTTTTTACTTTTCCGTTTTTTCGGCAGAGAAAGGGCTTGAGCTTGATTCATAATTAATTTGACAAGAATGAATTTTTAACCTAAAAAAGAAAAAGTTGGTCTGACATTTAATCAATATTATAAATCGTTTTTATTGCATACCTTAATATTCACAAATATCCACTACAGTATTGAAAAACACTATTTTATTAGATGAATAGGAATAACAGCAAATAACAACAGTTATTTCTAAAACCATACATCAGATTTGAGACTGAAAACGATTTGTCTCGGAGAATAAATACCTCATATATTAGCGTTTTCAACATAGTTGGTTGTAATATGGGTTTTAAAAATTAAACCAATAGAAATATTGTATTCAAATTTAGGGCACATTTGTGGGGACTGGCTTAGCTGAATCTCTTGGGCGAACGGAGTATAAGAAATTAAATTAAATTAGATTTACAAATGGTGAATTATTTATGCGTAATTGATCTTTAAGTAAAATATTACAGTTTTTATGCCTATTAATTTCTAAGCTCTCAAATAACGTCAACTTTGATTCCTTACTAGCTGTATGAAGGTTATCTTCCAAAAGGTGATTTGCAGAGCTTTTCTTCCAAAAGGTGATTTGCAGAGGTAGAATAATTTTTATTATTCAAAAAAGATTTTTTATGTTTCATTATACGTCTTTTAAAACTTCTACCTGTTTGTCCCACTTATATCTTAGGGCAAGTACCACAAGTTAGCTTATACACTCCCGACAATTATTCATGTTTGTTCTTATCTTTATTGTTTTTAATAATAAAGCCTAAAATATTATTAGTTTTATAAGCTATATTCAGACCTTGCTTCTTTAAAAACATACTAATCTTTTCTGCCGGGTCGCCAATGAATGTTGATGACCTAAAATTAGATTTTGAATTATCATGATATTTATAGGTCGGATATACTGCATTTACCGCGTTATTGTACCGTTTTTGTGCAATAAGTTATCTATAAAAAGGTTTGAAATCCGCTGTTAACCGCGATTTGCTTAATTAAGTTTATTTATTATTAAATTCATAACATGATAATGGAATATTTAATAGTCTATGTAACATGCTATGATAAGCTGCATGCTTATGCTGTCTAGGGTGTAATGACATGTAATTTATCATGGTATCAGTATGTGAAGGTTTGTAGTAAATGTAAAATTGGTGTGTGTTGTCAACTCTATTTATTGTTAAATCTAAAAAATTAAGTTTATTACCACTTTCTCTTTCCATGATGAATGTAATGAATTAATGTAATCAAAAAACCATCCAGTTGTCTTGTAGTGCCCATAAAACCGGTTAAAATATCGTCTACATAAATATACGAATACAAAAAGCCTTGGTGCATATTTCTATGAATAATTTGTTCTAGATTATCCATAAAGATTTCCGCTAGCAGGGAGCTTAATGGATTTCCCATGATTAACCCTTCTGTACAGGTATAAATATTACAGGTCAATTGGAAATAATTTTGATTTAAACAAACTTTTAATAAATTAAATATATCTTGTTTTTCTATTATGTTAACTCTATTTTTATCTAATAATTTGTCCACTATATTAATAACATCTTTAGGAGGTACGCTCGGGAATAAGTTTTGTACATCATATGAAATTAGTTGTGCATTATTAGGTACTGTCACGTTTTTAATTTTTGAAATGAGTTCATAAGAATTATTTTATTTATACTACTTTGAAGAGAAATTAAATTTTTCTTTAGTAATATAAATAAGAAATTTAGAAATCCTAACTCTAGGAGCATTTACAAAAGAAGTAACTGGACGTATTGGTAAATTATTTTTATGTAATTTAATTAAAGGATATAACTAAAGTGTTTGGGGATTCATCAAAACATAATTATATAACCTGTTGTTGTCTAAAATGGTAAGGGAATTGTTAATTGTTGATTTATTTTCTCTTTGGAATTTTTCGGTTGGGTCTGATTTCAGTAATTTATATTTCGAAGGGACTAGAAAAGACTTTTGTCTATATGTTCCTCTGTATTTATTGCGATTACTGTTTTGCCCTTATCCGCTCGCGTAAATGTGATGTTGTTTTCTCTGGCTTTCTCTCGTAGAGATAATGCCGTAAAATATTCATTCCGCTTAATAATATCATGTTTGTAATTGGGGGTGAATTGAAATTTAATAATTTGTGAAGATATATGTCTAATAGTTGTGATATTATCCAAACCTTTTAAAGCCATTTCTGTTTCAACACCTGAATATTCGAAAGTTTTTCTAGAATCATTTGGCTGAATGTTACGTTGAAAACCTTTTTCTAATAATTTTGTTTCTTGTAATGAAAATTCAACATCTGTAAAATTTGAAATCTGTCAAAGAGATCATTTTCTGAATATTTATTATTTTGTTTATTTATTATCGCGTGTTTTTTAGTGAAGCAATGTTTTAGCGAAACGATCGCCAAGTTGACTTAATATATGTGAAAACGTTAAAAACAGTTTAGTGTTTTTATTTCATTAGCGATAATGGATTTTCACCAAGTAAAGGTCGAGTCTATCTACTATGTTATTGCTCTTACTTAGGAACATATCCAGTTTTATATCATTATCAATTGCAGCATAAAATATGAAAACGGATGCAAAACATACTTTATGCTAGCAAGGTGTTAACACAAATCGTGCTTTATGCTTGATAGTCAATGGCGTCAGCCGACAAGCATCAATTGATTGTAACGTCATGTGTATATTACTTTGTATTTTAAAGCTTAGTTTGTTACAAGATCTCAGTGATAGTTAGACACAGGTTCAATAGAAAATATGCATTGTTAATAGTATATTATTTAACGAGCGTTAATGTAAGTAATAACTGACGCAGATGAAGTTTGCAGCGCGAGCCGTAGGCGAGTGCTGTATATCATCAAGTGTGTTTATTACCATGGTCGCAAGTTGAATACTAGTATTTATTTACGATTATAATAATATGTATTAATATAATAGTTTGACAATGTCCAAACTATTCAAACATGCCAAATCACCTCCCTTCCCTCAATAATAATGGATTATTCTATTTTATGTTGCGCGTTACATCGATTGGACATGAAGTTAAAGGTGACTGGTGTAAAAATAAATCATTAGGGAGTTATAATAAATCACGCTATTTGTTTATTGATATTATATTACATACTCAGAAGTAGTTGATTAATTAATATACAGGGTGGGGCAATAGTGCGTCGGACCTAGATATCTCGATTTCTACGATAACCAAAAATTTATTAATAAAATCGCAAGTAAACTACATAAAAAAGTCTATAACAGGAAATTATTTTCGAACATACAGGGCGAGCCAAGACGAAATTAGAGGACTAAGTATCCTTTTTTTAAATATAATGCTATGTATATTAGTATATTTTTTGAAGCCTCTTTCTTGGATCTATTCATTCCTATATTAGCATTCAATATCTCCCAACCACTTGGATGTAATGAATTTTTTTGTTGAAATAATGTAATTGCAGATGGATATTAGAAAAATCATCACAGCCACAATTATGGGTTTTACAAAAAACTTATGTGAACATCAGTTACGAGACATCTAATTAATGTTTTTGAATCATCTTCATTTCCTACAACACTACAAGGTGGCCAAAAATTATTTTTCAATTAAGAACTTTTTAAATTGAATTTTCTCAATTTTTTCAAATGGAACACCCTGTATATTTTTCAGCGATGTGATGTAGAAAAGAAAAACGAATATTTATTGTAAATACTTTCCTATGGGTAATTGCAACTATTTTCGTTTTATAAATAAATAAGTGTCAAATTCAAAAATAAACCTAAAAAAGAGGTTTCCTCTAATAATTCGTTAGAAAAATTTATAATAGGTGTTCGACATGTTACCCATTTTGATTTACACACGTCTTTATGCAATTTTGAAAGGAAGCCATTTAGTATTGAAATGAGTAAATAGTATTTAACAGGTCCCTTACTGTAATGTTTTTTTGTACATTTTTTTGCCGCTTCGTTATTCGACAAGCAATAAAACCTCAGTTTGGTATAAATTGTCATGTACAACGGAGCATTTGTCACACTTATCGGTCGTTAGTTACAATTTGTATTGAATTTAATATATTTGGAATTTTACAATATGAATTTTGATAAAGCGGAACTTGTAGACATGACTTTTGTTTTAGGTGAGTCAGACAGAAATTGTTTACTTGCCAATAGAATTTGTCACCCACGTTTTCCTGAAAGAAGAATTCCTGATGTTAGCAGCTTCCAAAATCTTCTCGAGAGATTTCTGGAAACTGGAAATGTCGAACATAAAAAAAGTGAAAGAATAAAACGTGTTGTGAGCGAAGAAAATGAGTTTTCTGTGGTGCTGGCAATTGTTGAGAATCCCCGTGTTAGTCAAAGAGAAGTGAGCTCATTAGTAGGAACAAATAGACGGTCTGTGGGTCGAATCTTAAAAACAAATAAGTTGCATACATATCATATTCAAATGCACCAGGAATTATCTGATGACGATTTTCAAAAGCGCCTACAATTTTTTAATTGGGCCAGAGGTAAAATGCAAGATGATGTCAACTTCTTCAATAATGTTTTATTCACTCCTGAGGCAATTTTTCATAAAAATGGATTTGTTAATAGGCACAATTTCCATTATTATGCTTATGCGGAAAATCCTCACTTTTTTATGCAAGTTGATAACACAGGCCTGCATGAAATTTGTGATGACGTGATTTTTGTTTGTTAAGCTCAGTTTTTATATAGAAATAACTAATTAAATACCATTGGGCTCCATCACCTACAGAATTTTTTTTTCCCAAAAAAAATAGAAAAAAATATTAAAAACATCTTCTTTTACATAATGGCAATGTTTTTGCTTCTGTTCCTGTCAAGGAAAACTATGAAAATTTAGAGGAATTACTTTTAAGAATACAATATAAAGATCACAACTGGGAATTGTGTGGAGATCTAAAAATTTTAAGCCTTCTCTTGGGTCAGCAGTCTGGATTTACTAAATTTCCATGTTTCCTGTGCGAGTGGGATAGCAGGAACCGAGAACAGCATTGGATAAAAAGAGACTGGCCACAAAGAAAGACTTTAACACCTGAAACCAAAAATGTAATCCGCGAAAGTCTTATTGACCCTAAAAAAGTTTTACTTCGGTGGAAGTAAAACTTTTGTGTGACTTCACATAAAACTTGGACTTATGAAACAATTTTTTAAGGCATTAAACAAAGAAGGAAATTGTTTTAAATATTTGTGTAACACATTTACGGCTCTGTCAGAGGCAAAATTAAAGGAGGGAATCTTTGTAGGGCCGCAGATTAGGAGCTTGATGAAAGATAGAGAATTTGAAAATGTAATGGAAGATAAGGAAAAACATGCATGGAGTGCTTTTAAAGAAGTTGTACATAAATTTCTAGGGAATTATAAAGACACAAACTATGTTGAGATCGTTGAAAATATGCTGGAAAAATTCAGGATTCTTGGTTGCAATATGAGCATAAAAATTCACTTTTTACATTCCCATTTGGACTATTTCCCGGAAAATCTTGGGGACGTGAGTGAAGAGCAAGGTGAAAGATTTCATCAAGATATTAAAGAGGTGGAAAAAAGATACCAGGGGCGCTAGGACACAAAAATGATGGCCGATTACTGTTGGACATTGAGGAGAGATCTTCCTTCAGCTGAATATGACAGAAAAACAACAAAAAGAAGCTTTTCTGAAAAAAGAAAACGGTTTTTTAAGAAGCGTAAAGAATAAACAACTATTCCAAATAGTTTCAATGTCTATATCTTGTATGTTTTTTTATTTTTCTCTTTAATATGTTATAAAACTAGCTTATAAATGAAATAAATCGTGTTTTTCTAAATTTCTTGATTTTGCTGATTTGAAAAATAACTTTACGTGATACAAAAAAACTGAAAGCAGATTTGAAATCAGTGCTACCCAATTACCGAAAAACAGTTAAAATTTTTAGATCAACTTTGAAAATGTTATCAAATGCAGGCCTGTGTAATCAGCACATATGGTCTATAAACGTTTGGGGAGGAATTATTGGAGAACATGTAATAGGGCCCCATTTCGTTGATGGTACATTGACTGGAGCTATTTATCTTCATTTTTTGGAAAACTATCTGCCATAATTATTGGTAAATCTCCCTGAAAGAATTTGAAACAGGATGTGGTTTCAGCAAGATTGTGCTCCACCACATTATTTAAATGCAGTTAGAGACCACTTAAATAATACCTACCCTCATCAATGGATTGGAAGGAATGGACCCACTAAAAGGCCTGCTAGATTTCCAGATCTTACAAAAATGGATTGATTTCTTTTTATGGGGATGCGTGAAGAAAATTGTTTATAGAGACTCACCAACAACAGTACAAAATATGAATAATAACTGCCTTTAGATCTATCACATCGGCAGTTTTAGGAACAGTGGGAAGCTCATTTCAAAAGCGCATAGAGATGTGTGTCAATCAAAATGGACAACACGTGGGACATTTATTATAATTTGTTCTACAGAGTTATTCGAAGAAACCTCTTGAGAAATATACAGAGTGTTCCATTTGAAAAAATTGAGAAAATTCAATTTAAAAAGTTCTTAATGGAAAAATAATTTGTGGCCACCCTGTACAGTTTTAGGAAATGAAATGATTCACAAACGTTAATTAAATGTCTCATAACTGGTGTTCACATAAGTTTTTCTTAAAACCCATAATTGTGACTGTGGTGATTTTTTTAATATCCATCCGCAGATTGCATTATTTCAACAAAAAAAATCATTACTTCCAAGTGGATGGGTGATATTCAATGCTAATATAGGAATGAACAGAGCCTAGAAAGAGGCTTCAAAAAATGTACTGATATACAGACTGTCTATTTTACGAGGGCCACACCAAATATCTCGCTTAATATCTATTGTAGAAGAATAAAGTTTTAGAAACAGTTATTCCATTTTTTGTGAGCTATATTTCAGTAAAAAGAAATTTGAAATCCATAGCCTACTTTATGAGATATATTACAAAAACCTGAAAAATAGGAAAACCACAAACGGTTATAGCTTCCTTATTTGAGGAGATACGAAAAAAGTTAAAGGAATGAAAGTTGACGGCAAAGACAATAAGAATAATAACGTGTAACAAAAAAATCGAAAAATGCAGTTGGCTTTGACATACGCTATTATGCAAAAATGAAAAATACATATCTCAAAGTAGGCCATGACGCCATTAATTCCGTTATTTTTTTCTCATTCCAACGATATAAAACATGTCACAGAAATTTTAACCGATAGTGTCAATATTTAATATTTTACGAATACCACAATTCATATAATTGAATCGTAACAATCAGCTGTGCCATAATTAGTGAAAAACAATGTTATTAATAAATTTGACAGATTGTCACTGTTGTATGTTGTATGTTGCGTTGTCGAGTTCTAAGACAAATTTTATATCAGTTATTATGGTGTACACCAATAATAACAAATTCGATATGATTAGCATTTATTGTCAGTGCAATTTTGTAGTAGGTAGTACTGTTATACATAGTTTTTCGTTTTTTTCTTTGGATGTTTGTTTTGTACTTGTATTTTTATTTATGAGATATTTATTGGTTTGTATTAAATTGTAATAAATAATTACGGAATTATAATTATTATAAAGTGAAGTTTTACTATTATGGCACAGCTGATTGTTACGATTCAATTATATGAATTGTGGTACTCGTAAAATATTAAATATTGACACTATCGGTTAAAATTTCTGTGACATGTTTTATATCGTTGGAATGAGAAAAAAATAACGGAATTAATGGCGTCATGGCCTACTTTGAGATATGTATTTTTCATTTTTGCACAGTAGCGTATGTCAAAGCCAACTGCATTTTTCGATTTTTTTGTTACACGTTATTATTCTTATTGTCTTTGCCGTCAACTTTCATTCCTTTAACTTTTTTCGTATCTCCTCAAATAAGGAAGCTATAACCGTTTGTGGTTTTCCAATTTTTCAGGATTTTGTAATATATCTCATAAAGTAGGCTATGGATTTCAAATTTCTTTTTACTGAAATATAGCTCACAAAAAATGGGATAACTGTTTCTAAAACTTTATTCTTCTACAATAGATATTAAGCGAGATATTTTGTGTGGCCCTCGTAAAATAGACAGTCTGTATATTCCATTTAAAAAAAAGGCACTTGGTCCTGTAATTACTTGTTGGCTCGCCCTGTGTGTTCGAAAATAATTTCCAGTTATAGACTTTTTTATCTAGTTTACTTGCAATTTCTCAAAAAATATCTAGCTATCGTAGAACTCGAGATATCGAGGTCCAACGCACTATTGTCCCACCCTGTATAATGTAATAACTGTAGATAAACTAAATTAAGAATCCACAATATTTGCTTTTAATTTCTACAATAAAACTACAACTTCTAAAACTACCCCCAAATTATATGGCAGACCACCACGCTTTATGAATTTTTTAAACTTAAACTCCCACAATTTAGTCCTATACTGATTACTGAGACCTCTATTAATTGAATATAGAAAATATGTGGCATCTTCTAGTCAACGATTGACTCTTGTGATTGTAGCAATAATTCTCTAGAAGTTTTTCGATTTAACTCGAAATGACATTACATGCATGAAAAGGTTTTGCAAATCTACACGCCTCAAATCGACAAGATAAACTACTTACAATAAAACATATATAATAGAGATGCAGATTTGTGCCTTCTTAAGCCTAAGATGGCCGAAATATAGTTTATTGTATACAGAGGATCGATCCTGTAATTACGAAATTGTAGAACTTAACCGAGGCGACCCATCAGCTGGAATGCAAATAAATTTAGTAAATGGCGAAGTCGCCGGTCAAAAAGTTTTCTGTCCATGCATTTTTTTATATTCTTCATAACAGATTTACGACATCTGATAATTTTGAAATTACAACACAGTATGTCGTATACATACTAAGGAAATATACCCATATTCAATTTTAAATAGTTAACGAGGTTTTTTCACTAGAAAAGCACAACACTTGTCTATAAGAGAAGAAAATAATTGAAATAATTTCACCTCATGGTTTGAAAATTCTGTGGCATTCTCACGAAAAATACTTTATCATGGATAACTATACAAATCACTACTTTCTATATTTTATTTTTCTCATTTTGTAGCAAAATATCGATTGCTTTTTAGTTTGCTATTGCACTATGCATTCACATTTTCGCAATTCTAATAAAAGCATTTTTTAAATCTGTATCTAAATAGACGCATAATAGTAATATTAATAATTCAAATATTTCAGATAATCTGCATATGTATAAATTATAACGAACCTTATATTTCAAGGATAAGTTGCAACAGGATACAATTACTATAAAGTTTTGAATTTAGTAATATCCAGTTCACTTATATACGTCTAATTATTATTGCATTTTTTAGCCTACAGCTTTTTTAAGTGTAATTAGCATTTAGCATAGAATTGGCTATTCTACGTAATATAAATAGGAAATGCACTAGTATGGTGACATTGCAATGGCATAAATAGTAAACGCAAGATCAACAAGTTTCATTTTTTTTGTTCCGATTTGAATAAGTGGTATTCGATTTTACCAGTAAGAGCAATCGTTAATGAAAATTAACGAATATAGCTATTTAGCAACAGGACGGTTTAAGTTAGTAGATTATTCTCTATTTGCTCCAAAAATTTGTTAATATATAAAACAAACCAGACATCGTTGGATTATAGTTCGCCCTACACTAGCAGTTTATAATAATAATGATAACAAAATTATTTCTTTTTCACAACGACATTACAATATTAGCTAGATATAAATGATTGCGCCGATTATAAAAAACATTTCCAGTTATTTAACAAAGCCCTCAAGAAAATTTCTCATACCACTTTTTTATCTTCCATACACTATGGAACAGAATTAAGCATGTCTCTAGCTGATACAAAAGTGTGCTCTAGTGTCATCTAACTTTATTAGAGGACAGGAAAATGTATTTCTTTAATATAAGAAAATATATTATCAAGTAATTAGAAAATGCATAGAACTGTAGGTGGAGGTCACATCGAAAATTTACTCCAAGTTGCAGCAAATGGTTCTTAAGAAAGTTAGTAAATTTGCGTAGTTGTTATTCTTTAGTTTTTACTTACGTTGTGTAAGTTTTACTTTCACATTCACGTAGTGGATTGGAAGTATAGTAGTCGTAAAGAAAACGTATTTTTTTCTTTCTTGAAATAGGTTTAGAATGTCATGAAACGTTGAAATTTTAAATCTGAGCGAAAGAAAAATTTTCTCTCTTTCGGTAACATTTTGTCCGTACGCTTTCTCCGGAATGGTTGAAGACTTGAAATTTTGTAGACGTATATAGGTATTATAACGAGATCTGGAACAGGATTGTTTTTTGATCATATCCGGTGAAGGGTTGGGAGGTAAATTGGGGTAATAGGGGGAATAAGTAGAGTAAGCTGGTAAGAATACAGAAACTTGAAATTTGGTGTATATGCTAGAAGCTAAGGCGTCAAAATGTTTTATAATATTTTCCATCCCTCCACCGCCGCCCCCCCCTCCGCTCCCTTATTAAAGGGGTTGATACACTAAAATTGAGATATTCCGTTGGAGGGTTGGGGGTTACATAGGAGTAAATAAGAGAGAATAAGAAAAGCAAGCTGGTTGGACTACAGACACTTGAAATTCGGTGTATGTACTAAAATATTCTTCAATGTGTATTTTTTGTGGAAGGGGTGGAGGGGGGTGTGTAATTGGGAAAAATTAGTAGAATAAGCTAGTAAGAGTTCAGAACTTCGATTCTGGTGTATGTGCTAGAAACCACTGCATTAATTTTTCACAAATCTAAGATGTAACAGTAATACGGAAGCCCACTAGCGATTTGTGTTACGCCTGGAAATTCGGTTGTTTTTTTTTGGACACGAAAGCGTTCGGTGCTGTTACATTGCATACTTTTTGAAAGATCCAAATTTGAATTTGAATTTAATAAACGTTGCCGCCTTGCGTCGTTTTTATAAAAATTGTGTATTTGATAAACTTTGATATCTAAATATATGTTCTTGCTTTTTTACGTCTCGACACCGACCGACAGCTAGAGTCGTTGTTGTAAAACTCGTGTATTTTTAAATTTTGATACCTAGATTCTTATTCTTGCATTTTTACGTCTCGACGCTGACCGATGCCAAGCGCGATTTTTGTAAAACTTGTGTATTTGATAAAGTTTGATATCTAAATCAATGTTCTTGCATTTTTACATCTCAACGCTGACCGACGCCTAGCGTCGTTTTTGTATAACTTGTGTAGATATTTGATAAATTTGCTATCTAAATATATGTTCTTGCAGTTTTACGTCTCGACGCCAACCGACGTCTAGCGTTGTTATTGTAATACTTCTGAATTTGATAAATTTTGATACTCAGATTCATATTCTTCCATTTTCTCCCCTCGACGCCGACCGACGCCTAGCATCAAGTAATGCATGCTTCTACTACATAATCCAATACAGAAATTATTATTTTATTAAAACCATTAGTAACCATACTTACTCAAATCTTACGTCCACGATTTTAGTCCTTCACAATTAAAACTTCTAATTTCAAACTAATCAGGAGGCACACCAGCTGTTAAGAAATGGAGTGATTTCGTAAAAAGAGTAGTAAATACAATATGAAATATTATTATATATAGCTCCATCTCGCTATGAAATTTAAATTTGCAGGCACAGCACAGGTAGTAAGAAGAAACATTAAATAATAGCGTTACCATTTGGTTACGCCAGGTTTTGAAGGGTTAATATACAATATAAACTCTCTAGGGCCCAATATTGACCATTGTGGAACTGCCTTATTGACATATATTCAGAATTGGCTTTACATGTCTCATTTTCACTTACTTTTATTATACTCCCATACTATTAAAATTTGATTAGAAATTAACTGATCTGGTTTAGGGGTTGTCATCTAACCTCATAGTCGTGTAACATAGTTAAGAATTTTCTATGATTGATACACAGCATTTCTCTGCTGAAGTAGAAAATATTCCAAAAGGGCGTTTCACTGCTCCAAAGTAATAAATTATATAGTTACAATATGTTGCAACGTAGCTGACAATATCCAAGTATTTCAGAAAATAATGCTGTTAAGGCCTACAAACTTCTAATAAATAATATTTAAAAAAACTAAAAAAACGCGCTTTAATAGCAAACCGAACTAGAAAGTAAAAAATAATGTTTAATTATTAAGATTTAATTTAACAGCGATAGAAAGTGCTTATTACTATATATTTTTTATACCATTTCTATTTTTACAAATAGCTACCAATGAAAGATTTATACCAATTGATATCAAGCACCCCGCGCTTTTTTTACAATGAAATAATTTTTTTATTAATCACTTTATTCTTATTTTAAACTTATGAAAAATCTTTTAATTGTATTGAGTGAGTGAACTTTCTATCGCTGTTAAACAAAATCTTAATAATTGAAAATTATTTTTTACTTTTTAGTTCGGTTTGCTATTAAAGCGTGTTTTTAAAATTTTTTTAAACTATAATTTAATTTTTTATTTAGTAGTCTTAAAACGAACTTATATGTAATAGTAATCAGAGGACAGGATTTTCTGGTGCTTGATCCGCCATTGTGACGCCACCATTTTGAATTGTTAGATTTGGACCAGATAATTCTAATCTTCAACCTCGATAACCCACAGATACCTATTTTCAGTCGAATCCAACTATAATTGATAAAACCTGTCCGCCATGTTGATGCCTCCATTTAGAATTTTTAAGTTTTGATGACATACTTTACTAAGTGGAATAGGCCTAAAGCAAATTGTTAATGAACCCACTCGCATAACTCAAAATACTGCCTCTTTGATAGACTTTATAATTGTTGATAATTATTTAAGTTATGGTAACTGCAATGTTAAGGATATCTCGAATATATCGGATCATTCTGCAGTTATCTGTGACATAGAAGTAAACGTTAGTAAAATAGATCCAATTGTAAGAAGTTATAGAGATTTTAAAAGATTTAATTTAGACAGTTACGAGAACGGCTTACGTGAAATTCCATGGCATCAAATTTATGATCTAATGGAAGTGGATGATAAGGTAAGGTTTCTAAATGACAATTTAATTTTTTTAATGAATCTACATGCTCCAATTAAAACTTCAAGATTTACAAAACCTCCATCCCCATGGATTACAGACAACATAAAATTAATAATGAATTTACAAGATAAGGCTCTAAGTAAGTTCAAAAAAACACAAAATATAAATCATTGGAATTATTATAACTTAGAAATTATACCACTTTTGCAATTAGAACCGAAAAAAAACGCTACATGGAACACAAATTATTAAATTCAAATAACAAACAGTTATGGAACATAGTTAAACAGTTCGATATTAACAACAATAATAGAAGCCAAATAATTTCAAATTTTAACCTTAACGAAATCAAGGAATATTTTTCAAATGTATGTTCTACTAGAGAAGAACCTAATAAAAAATTAATAGATTTCTACAATAATAACTTAATATCAAATAATCTGAAACTGTTTAAACTAATCGAGGTCACAGAAATTGAAGTTTTAAAGGTCATAACAAGTATTAAATCTAAAGCCTATGGAATGGATGGTATAAATATAGTAATGATTGAACTTTCTTGTCCATTTCTATTGCCATATATAACACACATAATAAATTTTTGTTTTAAGCACTCGGTATTTCCGAAACAATGGAAAGAGGGTAGAGTTACACCTATTCCAAAAGTAGATTCCCCTAAGGAAATAAAAGACCTCCGCCCAATTACTGTTCTACCGGCTTTATCTAAGGTAATAGAAAGGATAATTGAAGGACAATTGCGTCACCACTTAATAAAATATAACTCCTTACCACCTAATCAATCAGGTTTTCGTCCAGGTCACAGCTGTGGAACTGCACTTCTTAATATAACCGATGATATTATTCAAGAACTGGACAAAAAATGTTGGAGCCTTAATACTACTTGATTATACTAAAGCTTTTGACATGATCAATCATGACATATTACTTGCAATACTCCACTTTATAGGTTTAAGTCAAAGCACTATAATGCTATTTAAAAATTATTTAGAGGGTCGGACACAAAAAGTGATATTATCTGGGGAATCATCAGAGAGTTATGATGCTGTCAGAGGGGTTGCTCAAGGGTCAATCTTGGGACCACTTTTATATACGATCTATACATGCAACTTCCCCTCTGTTCTTAATACCTGTAATTATCATATGTATGCAGACGATACGCAACTATATCACTTTTTTGATCGTAATAGTATTGCAGCTGGATGTCAAAGTATTAATAACGATATAAAAGCTTTAGTAAATCTTTCCAAACAACACAATCTTAAAATCAATTCCACAAAATCTTCGGTTGTATTATTTGGTAACCTCTCGGAAAAAGACATGGTGATTGAACTGGGAGAGGATAAGATAGAGGTGGCATCTAAAGCAAAAAATCTAGGTATGGTTATAGATAATCTACTCAGATTTACGGATCATGTTTCTTACTTGCTAAAAAAGTCTTATGGCAAACTAAGAATGATGTATCCTAACAGACACACTTTAAACAGAAAATCAAAAATAATTTTATGCGATTCTCTTGTCCTTTCTCAGTGCAATTACTGTGACTTTGTTTATGGGCCATGCCTTACATCAAGAGATTCTAAAAGAATACAAATCTTACAAAACTCATGCTTAAGGTTTATATATGGTATACGTAAATACGATAGAATATCACATACTGTAACTAAAGCCCATTGGCTGGACATGGCTAGTCGTAGAAAACTGCATGCTTATATACTATATCATAAAATTTTAACTAATCATACTCCGGCATATCATAATAAAATAAGATACAGAACAGATATTCATAATATAAATATAAGACGTAAGGATGTATTAACTATTCCTCAGCATAAATCCTCGCTGTTCCGAAGATTCTTTGTATATAATATAGTCGCACAGTTAAACGAGTTACCAAAAGAGTGTAAGTCTCTGTCAGTGAAACGGTTTCGTACCTTTGTTCTCAATCTGTTACATAAAAAACATGAGCCGCACTAATAGTGTTTGTGTGTTCATATCTATTCATTTTTGTTCTAGTAACATATAGTGTTAAGTATCCCCAATTATGTCATAGCCCAAATTCTCTTAGAAGCATATATCGTTTAGTTATACACTACTTTTTCTCTCTACTTAGAATTTATTTTCGTAATGTAAGTACCTGAGGCCAAAGTGGAAGAGCAGTTAATTTCAACTGAACTTGCGCCTTTTAAACTTATATATTGCATAAAATAAATATACACATATATGTACATTACCTGGGAAAACATTGTACTATGCATTTATATTTTGTTTAATAAAATTGTTTATTATTATTATTATTATTATATTTGTTTTTTGCTTGTCAAGCCCTTTCCTTTGATACCCACATCAAGAGGGTTATAAAGAAAATGGTAATCCGCCTACTTGGGGCGGCGGCGGCGGTCATTTTGAACATATAATATTAAGTATACCATATTGAGTGGGTGAACATTATGTGGAAAGATTCCGTTACATTGATAGATGCAGGTAAAGCTAATAAAAGCGTGTTAAAAATAGAGGAGCATTCTCTTTAAAAATGTGTGCTACTTTACTATTTTTCAAATATTCTGAAAATGTTCCTGTCAAAAGACATTAAATATATGTAAATAAGTAAATGGTGTCATCAAAAATTTTAATTTATTTAAAAGTTTAAACAACATATTTATGTTATAGTATTTGCTGTCATATATAATTTAAATTTATTCATTATTGCCTAATGCTCTGCGTTTGCACTACATGCAGTTTGATCGCCAGTAATACGTATATTAAGATTCCGTATACAAAGAATTCTAGGTACATAATAACATATTCTGTTGGTATGTTCTATCTCCTGACATGGTACACATAAGTTTAATAGCTCTAGATTTGCCTCACATGCTACAAATATGTATAGTGGCAAGTAGGGAAAGTGAACAGTTTAGTATTATTTAATGGAAATGAAATCAGTGTTTAAAAGTACATACTTTTTTAAATTTACCAAAATTGGAGAAATACAAATATGAGAGACTTGTTTAAATTATTGCACAAATTGTATTTACCAAATGATTCGGTAATGATTTGAAACATATAGAATCTATATCTAATACTGAAATGCATTTCACAAGCATCTAAATACGGAACAATACACTAGAGTATTATCATCGTGATTCTCTCGACAATCAACTCCGTTTTATCTTAGGTAATTAACAAAATGTAATTGACCTTAAACTTGAATTCAGTAAAGTTCATTTTCACTTCTTAAATACTGTTTTACCTGGTATGATTAGAGTAAAGCAGACTTGACTCTAGGTTCCTGTTCAGACACTGGATTTTTTTTCAGAAAAAAAAACATATCTTCGTATGCTTTGATACGACGCATATCATTTAATTCAAAATTGAAATATAATTTTCATCCACAAAAGTTGTAACGCATAGTCCATGCTTTATTGGTGGGAAAAGGAAAATATAATGTGTGATGAATTAGTGAGTGATTCGCAAGACTTCATATTTACATAATATTCTGTGTTATTCATCATTTGTGAATACATGACAGTATATTTTAAAGTTAATTATAGTGTGCTTGTCTATAAGTGTAATAAAACATATAATACTGTAATCAGTTGTATTCGGTTCTTCTAAAACTGCAACATCCTTCTGTTTTCTATAATCAAATTAAGATTACATTGATCATAATAATATTTCATTTACTCCCTCGCCGATCTCCCCTATGTGTGCCAATTAATACAAACTGAACACGATGCTCTACTTTAGGACTATTATTGCAGTAAGTAATGCCACTAATGTGGATTTCGCTATACTTGATTTACCTCCTAACAATCACCAGAAGTTTAGTTAATACAGTGTAGGTATTTATCTCAACAGCATTCAAATCAGCTACTGCCTATTACTTAGGTGGAAAATTTATATCTCTACATGGGTTTTATGTAAATAGCTGGACGCGCATGGGTTATGTAGAACGTAACGATGTAACATATCTGAAATACCATTAATGTAATACCATCGATTCTAAAGTAATATAGTTATTCAACTTCGGTTAGTACTGGACGATTATAAATATTACTGACAGATGTGGTATCAGATAGCGTGTGGCAATTAATAGAAAGAAAATCATGGACTTTGTAACTTTGGTGTTTAATTTTAAAATATTACTCTGAATATCTATAATAAAATGTTGTCTACAGGACGTGCAGAGGAATATTATGCATTATATTCATAGATTTATGAAATCTCTAGAAGTCCTCGCAAGAAATTAATAGAGGTAATAAAGGATAATGAAATATAAATCTAGAAAGGGTGCCAACGGATCATGTTAAACTCCCACAGTTTCCTTAAATGAAATGTAAATAGAGTGAAACCATTTCGTACTTATATAAGAGTGATTGGGAAACGGTAAAACGCTTGTGTCCAGGAAACAATGAAAAATACCAAATTAAAGAAATAGAAAAAGGTGGATAATAAAATAATAGCAAATGAATTCAACGATCACTACACTGATATAGGAAAAAAATTAGCAAACGAAATAAAAGAACCTACAAATTTTAGGGAACATAGAAGATTATAGAAAAATTCGTTCTTTTTATGCAATATAGAAGAACAGGAAATAAAAGAAATTATTAATAGTCTGAAGTCTGCAAAAGCACCGCAGATAGATGAGATACAAACATCTACAATGAAAATTATTGTCGACTATATATCATCACCTTTGTGTTTTATATTTAATAAAATATTAAATTTTGGGGTATTGCCCACAGCTTTAAAAACAGCAGTGATAAAATCACTGTATAAAGGAGGGGCTAAGCTGGAGTGTGTAAAGTACAGACCTGTGTCATTAATATCTAATATTGCGTTAATTTTAGAAACGCTGTTAAAAACTAGAAAAGATACATATTTAGATAAATATAATATAAGAACTAAATCCCAATATGGTTTTAGAGAAGCCTGATCTACGCAGGATGCAATCGCCGCGCTGACTGCTAATGCTTATAATGCACTGGATGAAGGCAGGCCGGCACTTTGCATTTTTGTAGATCTGGCAAAAGCATTTGATACTGTGTCAAATTGCTGGTATCATTAGAAGAAATTGGTTTCCGGGGAAACACTCTGCTAAATGCAAAGTTACTTATCAATAAGAAAACAATGCGTATCAGTTAATGACACGTTAAGTGAATTTAAAATCGTGGAGTACAGAGTAACTTAGGGGACGGTATTGAGTCCAGTTCTGTTCAACATTTACGTAAATAATCTGTTTTTGAAAGAAATAAAAGGACAAATTATTAGTTTTGCCGATGATACGTCCATAGTTTACTCAGGTAATACTTGGAATAATATAAACACAACGGAAGAAGATCTCAAAATTATAAAATCCTGGTTCCACTCGCGGTTGCTAACTATTAACTTCAAT
This sequence comes from Stenurella melanura, assembly GCA_963583905.1. Taxonomy (NCBI): domain Eukaryota; kingdom Metazoa; phylum Arthropoda; class Insecta; order Coleoptera; family Cerambycidae; genus Stenurella; species Stenurella melanura. The sequence goes on along the minus strand of OY757314.1, from coordinate 29,888,661 downwards.
AAAACTAAATATATACTTTTTGCTTCACATAAGACAAAATTTCCCGAACTTCCCAAGTCATCTACCACCCCTTCAAATAAGCTATGAATGTGCAAAGTTTGAGATCCTACCAGCAACCCAAATCAAATACCTCGGTATAACCATAGACAGTTTCTTAAAATGGTATATACTTATAAATGCAGTGGTGCAAAAGGTTAGAAGTCTGCTGTGTAAATTTAAATATCTAAAACAAATTTTGAACATCCCAGATTTAAAAATACTGTATTATGCATTGGTGGAATCTTAACTGAGGTATGGAATAGTTGCGTGGAGCGGAGCCTACAATACAAAAATTTAGATACGCTTCAGAAGTAAACATTAAAAATCATATACGGAAAAAACATTCTATACCCGAGTGATTCCCTATATAATTTAGCAAAAGTTTTCGATTTGAAGCAATTATTTTATGTTACCATAGTTTACCGACAGAGAAAAGTTAGATATGAACGTCCCATTGTTCACTGGCATCCTACATGATATAAGATATATGCTATTAAAATCCCTAAAGTTTTTAAAACAATAGGGCAGCGGTGTTTCACCTATCTTAGACCAAAAACCTATATTGCAGTTTCCGCTAGCTAAAAAATATTAATTCACTGACTCTTTTCAAAAATAAACTTAAGCAATGGCAATTGTCAAAGCCCAAATGGTATGTACATAAGTAGATCGATTTTAAAAATAATTATTGCTTATAACAACATTTAAATGTTCATTGTGGATAGGAAATTAGTTTACATGGAAAAAGAAATATGTGTGTACAATACAGATAGGTGTAAGTTAGTTTATTGTTTAGATATAATTCTAACATAGCATTCTATTTGCTACTAGGTGGCACATATTGTATTTAACAGTATTGTATTTGTAATTTTGAGTATTGTTTATTTCGTTACATGTGTGTACAGAAGATAATGTAGTACTAATAAAACTGAATGCATAATGGTTATATTGGAACATATTCTTTACAGGATTTTGCAAACAGTAGGAAAAATAACTTTGTGTAAAAATATTAATGAAATCTTTGCATTCTTTCGATAACCTGAATTCTGGTTATGCTAGCAAATTAAAATCCTGAAATGATTTGGTCTAATTTCTTATTTGACCATTCTCATTCTAACACTAGCATCCACACAGTACCCTACGGCCATGTAGATTAAACTAGCATCTACATAACCCCCTACGACCATGAAGATTCAGTTAAAAATGAGAATTGTCAAATAATAATTCATTTTTAAACATAGTAGTTAGTTATAATAAAGTAGTTATTGAAACCCACATACAGTAGGTCGTATTTTTGTGGGAACTTTATTTGTTTACCATAGCATTTAATATGTCAACAAAGCTTCATGTATTGTGTGTTGTTTTTTAGGTACAAAACACTAACTGTACAAACTCTCTAGATATATATGGTAAATGATTATTATTATTATTATTATATTATTAGTAGAGTTGTTTATTCGAATTAATAATGGGGTACACTTAGATGAGGACTTGGAAATATATGTGATATGAAATTTGATCTCAGAAAACTTTTACTTGGGGTTTCATAACCATGTGGAACAAATGTCGACCAACATCGATTGCAATATATATTTTGGGAGAGAAGGGGTAAAAAGGGTATTTACAAATGTCTCAAAAACTATAAATAATATAAAAAAGTATTAAATGTACCTAGACGCTAAAATTACTTTTAATTTGAGAGTGAACCTTTCCAATTTGATCAAGAATGGGCTTGTTCCATGATATTCTTTTTATATGGTTTTTATACTTTTTCATATAGTACTCGATATTCTCATTATACACTTAAAATTTCGTATTATTAACTTTTTCCGTTCTCGAGATATAAGGAGTTGAAATTAGTAATAGTTGCAAAAACCGAGCGCTCATTTGTGACGTCATTATACGCAAGTGACGTAAGAAAAATGGCTTTCTGGGACCTTTCAAATTTAACCTGAAAAGTCGAAAAACATGGAATTTTTAAACGCTGGTAACTAAATAAATACGTCGAGTGGAAGTTCGTTCTATGGGTCTACGGAAAGGAGAAGGTCGGCGACGAATTATAATCGTAAATTGCAGGGTCGAAATTGAAAATTCGTTCTGGCAGGAGCGAGAGAAAATTGTAATTTTTTGACATTTCACCAAATTGTACTCCCATACTGTCAAGTAGTAAGCAAAACAAACAATACTTCGAAAACACTTATAATTATAACCAATAAGGAGCATCAAGTCTATTGAGATCTCCGAGTCTATGCGTATAGTGATGTAGCGCCTGGCCACACCCCATTTTCGCGAGATGGAAATTTGTAATAGTTTTTAAGATACTAAACGTGCGAATAAGATTCTGATTTTTTGCAGATCCATTAATTTATTCTTGCACTTTCGATTTATGAAATAAAAAGAAAAATGCCGAACAAGCCCATTGAGTCGGGTGTAATTCTTTTAAGGTGTAGTGTTTATCACGCCTTTCTAAAAATCAAACTTCAACGCTGGTCTTTCTTGATTACTTTAAAAATCAAGGAACTAGAAGAAAATGGTAATTTAAAAGCTAAATGGTTCCTTTCAATTTCGTTTCAGTGCAAACATCTAAGACAGTGATTGGTCTATGCTACTTATTTAAAAGAAAAAATAGGTTTCAGTTATACTTTTTCACAGAAATAATAAATTAAATGGCGCATATTATATTTCTTAAAAATAATATAAAACATATAAACTTTGTGGAAAAAATGTGTATTTGCCCCAATCTGCAATATTATGTCTTAGACCGGGTTCACACTATGCGTATACCGCAGATGCGTGTTTCAGCTGCGTATTTTCGGCAAGATGACAACACATTGTTTTAATTTGGAACGTTCACATATATGCGTATAATACGCAACCACGCAGTATGCTGCCGGAAATACGTACGTCCACATGCAGGTGCCAAGCTCCATTACCAGAACGTTAATAGAGAACAAGTGCGGATCGGTTGGTGTGTATTTGCAGTTTTATCAATTTTTGCAGTTCGTTAAAGTTGTATTTCTGATCATGTGTGGTCTCAAAATTTGCAGCAACTCCTTGAACGACTTAATCGACATTGGGTAATAATTAAAAAACATGCTATCGTGTTTTCTAATATTACTGTAATACACCGAAAACCGCTTACTTGGGTTGCCTTCAATATGATAAGAATGAATCCAATACTGCCTGCAGGTGGGTTTTCGAAGTTACCTCGCGGTTTCCAAAACGCAAACACATTTTACTTTAAACACACTACTTCCATTGCTTGACACAAACTAACGAACAGATAGACGCACTATGGTTCCTGAGAATGGATTTCTTGTCCAAAATCCAATTGTCCCATTTTCAGAAATTACGCTTTGACTAATTCGATAACACTGTGTTTTGTAAACAGGGCGCGAGCATTTTATGACTAACATAACCTCAAATATTGTATTTCTGTTAGTTTATACTCATTTTTAATATTTTTATTCACATTTTTAGATTGGTACCTGTGTAACATTAATAAACTCTCTCGGATAGGATTCATATAATTTTTTTAAATCATTTATTTTTAGAAATATACTGAAATCTAAAGGTTGGAAGTCCAACCTATTATTGGAAGTCTATTTTTAATATACCAGCGCTGTGCTGGTAAATTTTGCACGCAATAGTTGTTGAATATGAGTTCACGTGACGTGACGGAAGGTGATCTTATACTTCACATTTGCTTTATTTTTTAATTTTTTCCGCGGAAACCAAATCGAAAGAGTGCCAGTGTGATATGTCGTTGAAATCGGAATTTTAATTGCTATTAATGGTTCGATCATAAATCATAATTAATTATAAAATAAACAACTTGTTGTGCCAAAACGGCACAAAACGTAATCCGATCTCAGCCAAAACCTTTTCAGATCTTCTGGAGCACTAAAGAAACCCCCATGCAAAGTTTCATCCAAATCTGTTCAGTAGTTTCGCCGCTATCGTGCACACACACGGACATTTTTTTAAAATCACTTTTTTGGGTTCCTGGGACCTCAAAACGTAAAGATTTGATGTTATCTCAATTTTCGATTTTGGACCAATTTTAGTAACCTCCGCAAAATTTGTTTTGGGGAGGTTAAATCATACCTATCAATTTTTGAAGGGTTAAAACATGTTGGTAGATATTTTAATAATATTAGTCATCTTCAGATGATGCTAATGTGATTGAGAAATCGCGCGTCAAATGTTAGTATTAGTAGTAACATATACCTAAAAATTGTTCAGTAACGCATGATTATTGGGGTGACTAAAAGAAATACATGCATTTTTAGTGGTATTTTGGCCCAAATGTTTGAATCCAGAAGTGTTACCCGCCACTAGCGATACACCCTATATCATTGATCTTCTTTATTAAAACATTCACGTTATAGAATCCATCACTTTCCTTCTACAGGAGACGCGTGGTGATTAAATTAAAAGAATTTTATTGACTTGCACTTGGACTAGGGAAATAGTCAATAAAAAATGTAATTATTCAAGAGGCTTAAATAATTTACATAGGTTAAATATCATGGTAAATTACGCGAGTACTTAATTTTATGTTAGAAATTACACAGTAGACTTTGACGTATGTTACTGAAATGTTGACGAGAAACTAATAAAACTAAAACTTCCTTTAATAATTTATATACAGGGTGGACCATTGATAATAGGCCATAGTGCAGGGGTAGATTCTTTGGGCTAAAATATGAGGATATAACTAAATATGCTTTAGTAAATTCTTGCTGTGGAAAAAGATACAGGATGTCAAGATTCAAATAATGTTTTCGCTTTTTTTGCAATAACTCAACAGCCTAGCCTCTTGACAGATTTCGCCAAATTTGCTAGAGGAACTTTTTTGATTCTAAGAAACAATAATGTATTTATTACATCACGTTAGATCATAGAGAGCACCGCAGGACCTGTATCTGATGACGAATTTTTTTCATATTTTTTTGGACGAAACGTTATGGTACTTCTGACCAGAAAATCTGATGATGGCATGCGTCATTTCCACGTATAAAAGGTAGGTACACTTGGTACAACTTAACAACTTCAACCGTTTTCGAGGAAATTGCCGTTAAACAATTGAATAATGTTTGAAAGACAAATTCAAATTTAATGAAACAAAGTGTATTTATTGAAAAAAGTAGAAATCGTAAGGGAAAACAGAATCGTAATAACAGCGTAAACTTTTTCTCACTTTCTTATGAAGTACTGGAGTATTTTGATGATATTGAGATCAATACATCAATCAAAATATTGTGTAAAGTAAGGATCTAATCTTATTAGAAGACCAAAGAATAACATAAAAGTTTACTTAATGACGTTAGCATTTATTATATAAACTTTCCCCCCCCCCATGCAAAAATCCCATTGCTGCAACTTATAATGAATTTTCGATATGGTCTCCACCTACTTCTATGCATATTTTAATTAGTTTCATTAAAGATTTTCTTACATTGAAAAATACATTTTTCTCTTCTTCTCTTGAATTGGTTGTATTTGCATAGACTATGGACTTCATATATCCCCACACATAATTATAAAAGGATTATAATCAGGACTCCTTGGTGGCCAAGCAAACTCACTTCCTCGCTCGATACATCTGCGTGAGAAAGTCTCATCAAGATAATTCCTGACTTCAATAGAGAAATGAGTGGGAGCTCCATCTTGCATAAACCACATTCTGTTCCGTATATCTAGCATGGAAGCAAGTGATATATCAGCAAGAGGATTTTGAAGAAAAAATAGATAAGACTGCCCACTTAAATTTGGAGTAAGGACAAATGGTCCCAAACTGATCGCCGATAACACCACACCGAACGTAAATCTTAAATTCGAGCTGAAGATGTTCTTAACAAAATTTCGATCCCTGTTGTGTTTATTTAGAACAAATTGACAAAATTGTAGCATTTGTGGAAGATCCCTTCGAAGTAAGTTTTGTACAGGAATGAAGTGATATGGGTCGAAGCGTTCTTTGCATAAGACTCTTAGAACAGATTGTTCACTCACCCCTGTTGCCGCTAATAAACGACTTGAGCTGACTTGAGGAACCTCATCCTCACGAACTAAAATTTCTAGTTCTTGATCTGGAGTAATTCGTTTCGGCGTCCTACATCATTTTAATGGCGATATGAACCCCTTGCTCCTAAACGACGAAACAGATCTTTATAAATCTTATGGTTTGGCTGTATTTTATTTAAATATTGAAATGAGTATCTCTTCGCTGCAGTACATCCGCTAACATTTTTTGTACGTAAACAAATATCATACCCCTCATTTCCCTATTTGAAAAATTATTAGATCGAGACATTTTAAATAAAGCACACAGTAACATTTCACTAAAGCGTATTTGGTTATATCTTCATGTTTTAGCCTAAAAAATCTACCCCTAACTATAGCCTATTATTACTGGTCCACCCTGTGTAATAAGAGCCGTGTATTGATAGATGATGTTCCACGTGTTTCTAAATGCATAATTCAAAACGTGTACTAAAGAACTTAGACATGTGAACTTTCTATATAATAATTTACTGTTAATAATAAATAACACTGTAGGGGTTGCACAAGTCACTCATTATGATACAGGGTGTAACATAAAGGTTGGAAGCAAATGAAATGCTGGATTCTTCAGTAAAAAAATTGATTTTTTTTTCATAGGAAGTTATGCTCTACGGGTTTTCGTTTCCAAGCTACAGGGTGTTAAAAACTTTCGAACATTAGAAGATAATGGAACGAAATTTTAGCCATGGCTTAATTTGATAATGCCCTAGTAACAGGAAAAAGATTGACTTCGCAAGTTACTCAGAAAATTGTGGTACGCCACTGGTGAAAATATTTGGTTAATATTTTTTTATTTGAATTTATATTAACCTCCTGCATTTTATTTGTAGCTCTTGTCATTTCCCGTAATTAAGAGTTTTGTAAATACCATTTTCTCCCACTGCTAACATAGGAAAATGAAAATAACAAGAACATTATCAAGTGTGCTTTTACTCAGACAGCGAAAATGGTTTTCAGATGTTGTCAGACAAAACGTCGTTGTCAGTTAAGACATTTAGCTTTCCTTAAACGGTTGCACTTTGGTTTAGATCTGTTAAAAATGGACTACCCATTTCAAGAATTAGCAGATATGCAGTTTATTTTTGGCCTTGGCAACCGAAATACTGTGTTAGCTGTGAGTGAGTATGTTGACCGTTTTTCAGCTCGGCGTATTCCAAATAGGAAGACTATTTCGAAAATTCATGCGCGCTTACGTGAAACCGGCTCGTTAATGCCTTGCACCTCCTGCGGAAGACCTCGAAATGTACGGACAGTACAGCTTGAGGAACGGCTCCTTCAGACAGTCGAGGCGAATCCTGAATCCAGTACTAGAAGAATTGGAAGAATGGAGCGTCATATGATTGTCCAACGAATCCTGCATGATAATTTGTTATACCCATACCATCTGCAAAGAGTGCAGGCACTTTCTGCCGAGGATAAGGCACCACGTCTTAGATTTAGTACCTGATTTTTAAATAAGTGTAATCAGAACTTGTTATTCCACTCATTCATTTTATTTACCGACGAAGCTGGATTTACAAGGGTTGGTGTACTTATTTTCCACAATAACCGCCTGTGGGCTGTTGAAAATCCCCATGGAATAATACAATCCCGACACCAGCAAATAATGTTTGGGCCGGAATAATTGACGATATTTTTATTGGTATAGTACTATCCATCAGACTAGACGGCTTATCGTATTTGATTTTTTTCAAAACTGATTACAACCTTTATTGGAAGTCCCAATAATAACACGCCAGAACATGTGGTTTATGCATGTTGGCGCCCCAGTTCACTTTAGGCGAGAGAATACCTAAATGAAACGTTCGGGAATAAATGCATAAGTCGTGGAGAGCCAAGAGCTTGGTATCCTCGTTCTCCCAACTTTAATCCATTAGACTATTATTTGGGAGGGCACTTAAAAAACATGGTTTATTCCCTTCCCATTCCTGATGTGCAAACTCTTCGTTAAAGAGTTGAAATGGGCTATCAGCAAATTCGAGAAGGGGGGCAACATTTCCAGCACCTTTTGTAATCTTTATTGCTTCCTATTACCTAGTCAATAAATTCTTTAAATTCCTAAGTTACTAGTATTTTTTGTTATTGTTAAAATAATGTGATATGGTAATATAATTTTCGGACTCATGTAAACACCGAACTATACTGATTCATATAGTTCTTTTTTATAAAATCTACTTGTGAATTTTTTACAGTGTTATTTATTTATAGTGACAAACAGTCAACAGATGAGCTCCACGATGTTTTAGAAAACCCATATGTGAAACTAAAAAAGATTATATTGTGTACTACTTATTATGAAACGCTATTATATGATTTATTCGAGTAACAGAAATGAAATTTGATATAAAATTGCTTTTTCATACATTTCACATAAGGTGAGGTAAGATGTTAAAAATGTAGTAATCGAATCAGTTCACAAAGAAAGTTTTGTGTTAGTGTGACTGCACTTGATATTCTAGTATATTATTATGTTCTACCACCACGAGGTTATGTCATCAAAGTTTCAATAAATCTTATGAAAACTGGAATTTAGTGCAGAAAGTATATTTCCTGTACCGGCAACTTTATTGTCATTTTGCATGATCTTGTCTTTATTAAACTAAATCTACTTTAATAGGAATAATTGAAGTCGGTAACTGGCTTAATTGGTACTTTCTTATGCCCAGTAAGAAACAGCACTAAATGTGTTTTTTATATTTGAGAAATGGTGGAAACATTACTATAATGGTCTGAATTTGAACCTATGCTAAGCATGTTAAGGTTGTTATAGCAATGTTCCCATTATTTCTAAGCAGTAAAAATATTCTTTCCTGTCATTTTAATAGCCAAAAATAAGATTTAAACATTTATTCACTTTGCAATCGGGGGCAGAAATCAGAAATCGACAGTTTTTAACAGTTTCCTTCTTTATGTTCAAAATTGGCTACAGCGCGTCAAGGTGTTTCAGAAAAGCTAGATTAAAACCTTAGGACAAAGTCTTTTTGGTATACTTATGTTACTAAATTAACTATAATCCAATTTCCAAATTAATTAAACTAATACAGATGTTATGTTTATGTAGAAATAGAAATGTAACTGGATCAAAAGTATTTTTAACCTAAATGCATATCATTATTAGGTAGTAAGGTCTAATAAAATCTAATTAACTAAGTCAATGGCTGAAATTTTATAATGCTGTGGCTTTGGTGTTATAGAAACTTGATAGCACACAAGGAAAAATTATTTCGTGACTCATAAGTATTATGTGGATTAAATAATAATAGAAATAACAGTTTAATTATAATCTTGAAATATTAATATTTGAATATCAACTGTATAAACTACTTTATGAATAAAAAGACAACACCCCGATAAATACTTCAAATAATTACAATTTATGAATATTTTCTACAATATATTTTTCCTTTCCGTGATTCTGAGAAACGAGGTTTTGTAATATTCTGTATCCTGGTACATACCAAGAACTAATTTATATTCCTAGCTCTATTTTTCAAACGTACAGATATACTGCTGGTCGGGCATATAATAGTGATGCAATGGTCGCAACGCAAATAGTGTCGATTAAGTATTATTATTTCAAGGGTGGCCAGTGGCCACCATTATTATATTTAAATCAAAGTAGATATTTGTTTTAAAAAATGTGTTAGTATCAGGAATATGCTATCAGAAAACTACAATCTTCAGCATCAGCATGAATTTCAATTTAATTACACAACATATGCAAATCTAAAAGTAATTTGCATTAATGTAGGTGTTCTGTAAAGTAACAAACTCCGTCGAAGGAAGAGACAGCTGTTTTAGATTAATTATCTAGTAAACTTATTTTATTTTGTTACTGAGTCTGAAAAATGATGTTAATAATTTGATAATGATTAGTTTCTCAATATCAAAATAATAATGTTATTTCAGGTTCATATTTTAGATGAGAAATATTTATTGGATTCATCGAAGACCAACTTCTGTCTCTTGATTTACAATAAAAATTTATTTAGTGAAAATTTTAATACATTATCAACCGTATTCTCCAATGTTAGTTAAGTAGATAACAGTTCGTTAAATTGTTAACGGATTGTTAAATTAATCTCTATGTATTCATCAAGCTTAGTTAGCACCGACGCGTCTGTAAATGGTTCGCTAACTTGACTGCCGAATATCAGGTAGGCAACTAATTTAACGGCTCGTTAACGTTTTGAGATTGAGGTTAAGTTATTTCTGGACAACTCTGAAGTGAAGCTACAATTTTATTTGGAATAATTAGGGTATTTCTGTTTGTTAATAAATAGTAGAGCGTATCACAGCAGTGCCCATACCTAGGGTATTTAATAAGTGCCTGCATCTTTTTATGTGTAATAATAAATAATCAATTATTTTCTTATTTTCCACAATGTGGAAAAAATCTTGCACAGTATTGATCAAATTTTCTTTGTCACGTTCGGTAAAATTTTTTGATACACTTTTCTTTGAATCCATGTTTTCAAACAAAACCGACACCAATACAGAAGTAAATATAATAAACAAACTGGTGACATTGACAATCCATTATTTCCATTCGAGCTCATGCGCTACTATCCATCAGGAAATTATTCAAAATTCATATTTAAATAACCGTTTGTTAAATATTCTAATATTTCATTTGGTGAATACATATTAGCACTAACGGCCATTTAAAATTTAACGAACTGTTACTAAATGAGTTGTTAAGCACGCATTGCTGAATACGGCTGCATAGATCAGTCGCTTAAAGATAGGAAATGAATGTTAATATGCCGGAGATAATTATGTTCAGTAACTAAAAACACAACAAACTGCGTAATATAGATTACAAAATATTTTGTATGGAGTTGTACATCCATTATGATTTAAAGGTGCAGGTCTCAAACCCATTCACCGAAAAGAGAGTTACACGACGTTGTTATTATTTTTGCAATGAGTCTTCTACTTCTTGGCTCCACTGTAATATCCTGGTTAGTGGAGATATACTAAGAAGAAGAATAATACATTCGCCCCCAGACAGCTGCTGCAATTCCTATGCATATCAAAGATCATCGAAATGACGATATTTTGTACGCGTGCCAACAACATATGTGGTAAAATCATAAACGGGGTAAAGTATTGTTTGATAATGAGTCCACATTTGGACTAGGGATCACCATAAGAGAGAGTGTTTACGTTCTACTGAACAAAACGTGCAACGATAGGGGAAAATTTCCTATTAATGCAATCCAATGCTTAATCCTCATATTGCTCTAGTGTTGCAGCAATAATGGGAGAGCTACAAAGTAGTCTCAACTTGCATGTTGTAGAACATTTCCGGAACATCATTGAAGGGTGTACAGAAGCCCTAAAATTTTCTTCAACAACTCTTAATGATATTTGTCAGTCTGGTAGACATATGAAAAAGAATGTATCAAAACCAGACCAGAACGTACATTTTAAGCATGAATAGGCGTTAACAATGCGAAGGAAAGAAATGTAAATCAGTAACATTTTCAATAATTTTCCGTTCAAATGTCCCTTTACAGTTAATTATTATAATTTAGAAGTTTATAAACATGTTTCATTTGTCCAAAAATGTTGTTCTACAGATTGGCAATATAATTTTTGTACTTACTTTAAAATTACACAGTGTATACAACATCATTAAGTAATAATAATAAATGGATGAACGACAAATAATAAAAATTTACGATTCAAAATTTAAAGCGGTCTTCTTTACATCAATAACAATTTGTATGGCTTCACATTCTTGTGAATAATAGGAAGCGCCATATTATTTAGTTCAATAAAACAAATATTAGTTATAAATCATTCCATATTAATTAATTTCAAATCAGATTTATCGGATGATAGAACACCAAATTCACATTGGGTTGATTCTACGGTTGGTTCCTTGTGAAACATTCTTCAATAATTTAAACATACAGGAAAAATTATGCTTTTTAATGTTTCAAAAAGTTTTATTAAAACTCTACACGTGTTTCGGCTTATTAGGCCTTTATCAAGAGTACAAGATAATACTAAATTTAAAATGTGTTCCTTACTTATTTATACCTAATGGAAGGTATAAATTATTCAAAGCTTTTAATCTATTTATTACATGCAACTAGTTATATGATTCCTATCCTATGTAAATATACTACAAATAAGTTCTTAATGTTAAATTATTTTTTCTAGAATATTATGACCCATAAATAATGTTTGATCATTAGTTACATTTTTATGCTTTTTGACAGCTTTCATGATCTCAAATTGTTCTAGTAAATCTAACTTCTTTCCTTTATTTTCTGTATGGAGTAATTCGACTTCATTAAAATTAACAAAATGATTATTTTCTATGCAGTGTGTTGACATACCGGTGCTATGTATACCATTCGTTATTGATTTTTTGTGTTCAGCGAGACGATTTTTTAATTTACGACCAGTTTGACCGATATATATATAGCAGTAATATTCCAATTGAAGAGAAAATGGGTATATCAAGTTTATTCAATAAGGTAGACACTAATAAAAGTAATAAATTTGAATCATCAATTATTAATAGCATTAAAAATAAAATTCTTGATTATAATTTAATACTTTGTAAAGCCGACAAAGGAAATACTATAACAATTTTAACTAGAGAGGAATATAATACAAAAATATCTTTAATTTTAAGCTCAAATGAAATAATTAAATTAAACCACGACCCTACTAATAAATTTCAAGCAGATATACTAAATACATTAAAAAATTGCACACTAATCATTCCCCCTGAAAACACATATAAATTTAGAACAATGAACCCCCTACCCCCCTTATTCTATGGACTTCCTAAAATTCATAAAGAAGATATTCCCATCAGACCTGTAGTATCTTATGTAAATGCTCCATCTTATAAATTGTGTAAAGAATTAAACAACTTATTACCCACTCTGACAAAATTTGAATCAAAATATGCCATTAAAAATTCCTTCCAATTCATAGAAAAAACCAAAAATCTCAAAATTCCGAACAACGCAAAATTAGTATCCTTTGATGTTAAAAGCCTCTTTACATCCATACCATTACAACCATTATTTGAAATAATAGAAATACTTATCAATCAATCTGATATTGACTTAGAATTAAAAAATCAATTAAACATCATAATAAAAACCTGTACGAGTCAAAATTACTTTCAATTTAATAATGAAATTTATAAATTAACAGATGGATTACCTATGGGTTCCCCCATATCACCGTTATTAGCTGAAATATTTATGTCAGACTTTGAAAATAAGTTGTTTAACTGCGAAAATAACCTAATAAATAATGCATTTTTCTGGACTAGATATGTGGATGACGTGTTTTGTATTTGGCAAGGTACAGAAAGACAACTTAATAAATTCTTAAATCTTCTGAATTCATTTCACGATAAAATTCAATTCACTCTAGAAATAGAAAACGAGGAAGGTTTAAACTTCTTGGATGTTAACTTAAAAAATAGAAACAACAGCTTAGAGTTTGACATTTACCGTAAACCAACTTGCACAGACACAGTCATTCACAAGAACTCTAAGCAATCATCACAAATAAAAATGGCATCTTTCCATTCATTTATCCACCGTTTGCTAACCTTCCCTTTAAATAAGAATAATTTTATAAAAGAAGTGAACACCATTAAAGAAATAGCTAGAAACAACGGTTATAGTGAAAACCTCATAGATAAATTAATAAAACATAAACAAAAGAAAAAGTTACTTAAAGAATTTTATGCTGATACTCCACAAAGAACTGACATATATAAATGTATTAATTATAGGCCTAAGATTAGTGATAAAATTAGTCATAAACTGAAAAAACTAGGATGTAAAACTATTTCTGTTAATAAAAATAATCTAGGGAAAATGTTAGTTAATAATAAAGACAAAAGAGATTTATTAGAAAAAACAGGTGTATATCAATTAAAATGTAATGACTGCGATGCTATATATATCGGTCAAACTGGTCGTAAATTAAAAAATCGTCTCGCTGAACACAAAAAATCAATAACGAATGGTATACATAGCACCGGTATGTCAACACACTGCATAGAAAATAATCATTTTGTTAATTTTAATGAAGTCGAATTACTCCATACAGAAAATAAAGGAAAGAAGTTAGATTTACTAGAACAATTTGAGATCATGAAAGCTGTCAAAAAGCATAAAAATGTAACTAATGATCAAACATTATTTATGGGTCATAATATTCTAGAAAAAATAATTTAACATTAAGAACTTATTTGTAGTATATTTACATAGGATAGGAATCATATAACTAGTTGCATGTAATAAATAGATTAAAAGCTTTGAATAATGTATACCTTCCATTAGGTATAAATAAGTAAGGAACACATTTTAAATTTAGTATTATCTTGTACTCTTGATAAAGGCCTAATAAGCCGAAACACGTGTAGAGTTTTAATAAAACTTTTTGAAACATTAAAAAGCATAATTTTTCCTGTATGTTTAAATCACCAAATTCACATTATAATGGAAACTTTAGCGTTGTCAGCATCGGGTGCCTTAAAACTAATTTAATTTTGCATAAATTTTCAAAAATTACTGATTGATAATCCTTTAATTTAATTACAATCTTCATTATTATGCTGCTGTTGACTCTACAGCATTCTGTCAAATAAAATTCAACAAAAACCCTAACAAAGCTAGATGTAAACAATCTGTTCTTTGCGAGTTATTTCTATAATTGCTAAACATTCTAGAGCATACACGTCCTCACACGTTCTTGAAAATAAGTTAATTCTTAGGTATAATTCATATACTTGTAATTCTATCTCTCTATGCTGTTAACTTGATAGGCGAAACGATTTCCAACATACAGTGAATTATTTTTCTTATACAATTTTATTATAGATTGCAGTATTCTTCGTATTTTCTTTCTTAAGATATTTTATAATTGTTACATTTAATGTCTAATCTTTTTCAAAAACAATGGGTGTGTTTCTCTAGTAATTAGTTATTCACTGTCAATTTAAATATAATGAGTCTTTCCTTTGTAAGTTATCGTGCTTACAATAAAAGTAAGGCTAGGTGGATGGGCGGACGGACAAAAATTTTGAATGTATAATAGTCTCTGCTCCATTTCGTTAATATTATTCCCTGCTGCCTATTAACTTTTGTTTAAAGATGCAAATATCTCAGCAATTGGCTTTAGATGCCCTGGCTATCACATGTTTAAGTTTCGATTAGAATTATTAATGCTATACTACATAAAATAAGGATTTTCAAAGGTTCATATTTTAGGAAAATTGGTTTCTAATTATAAACTTCCTATACAATATTCATATATTTGCTTGCTTTATTATATACTGTATGATTTGTTAATTTAATGTGCAAAGTTGACAAACCTAATCACTGTTGGTCTTTATAGCTCCAGGAAATGGCTCAAAATTAACTTTAGTGAGATGATGCTCAATACATATTTAGAATAAAATTTTATGTTGAATCCAAACTTATCTAATAAAACAAAAATGTTAAATATTGAATACATGTTATTCTTCTAAAATATGTATGAACAAATTTGCATTAGAAAGCCCTTTAAAATGGTAAATAATATTAAAAATTCAGGCAATTTGATAAATAATAAATTTAAGTGTTTTTCATTCTTCTTAGGAAATAAAAAAAAATCCTACCTTTTGCCGTGTTTCTTACAATTTTCGTAACACAAAACTTTTAAAAATAAATTAACATTCACACATTTTAAAGCTGTTAAATTAATCGAAACTTAGCAACAATGAGGTACAGGAAATGCTCAAAATAATAATTGTTTGATTAGAAAACAACGACAGAGAAAGTATTATTATCAGATATCCCTGAAAGGAGCATAGACTGATAGCTGCTGCGAGAATTGCCCAGGTGGGGGGTAGTTAGACCTTATTATAAAGATATCCTCGAACCTTCATGTTTCAGTGGAACCCCTGTGTAATTGTTATTAAGATCTGTGATTATTTCAAATATTAATATGAGAACTTTGGTAAGTATACGATATAAATTAATTATTTAGCTTAATACATAATTATTGCAATTACTGATTACGGCTAATTTAGTAATTATTGTAATTATCACCTTCCATTTTACACAAGTGGCTGGTATTAAACATTTTTTAAGCCATCAAATATTTAAATAGGTCCGAGTTAAATTGCGGTATTTGATTTGTATGCATTGAGCTAAAATACATAATATAGTGTAATAATAATAATAATAATACTAATGTATTGGTTCCTTAAATCAATTTACTTGATAACGGTCTTGTCAAATAAATACATTAATACACAATGAAATGTCAAGGAAATAATAAGTTTTTTAAAGAATTTATTGTTTAAATGTCACCTCCCTGTCGCTAATTATTATTTTACCTTCTTAGTCGGAACAATTCTGCATTTGCAATTTTAATTTTTACATAATTTAAAAAATTAAGAGATTCATTATTAATTAATAATTTGTAATGATTCTATGATTAGTTATACCTTTACCTTCTTAGCAGTTCCTGTGTTAGTTTTATTTAAATAAAAAGTGGGGTCGAACATACTACTACACACATTAGAACTCAATATAAAAAGTTAAGAAATATGTGGCGCCATTTTGATGCATTTTTTCATTCATATCATAAGTATTTCTTATCTTAAACCTAATTAATGAATCATTCACCACACTGAAAACATATTTTATTTCACACATATTCGCCGATACCTTCGTAAAAGTTTCTTGTACCGTCGAAAAGCTATAGTTATGCAGATGCCTTCAAAACCAGGCTTCCCTTTTGAGCCATTGTATTACTGGTTAAAATTTTTGAAAAATTAAAAAAGAAATATTTGTGTCAAGTATTGTCAACTTTTAGACGTTAACAATTGAGCATGATTTAGGAGATAATATCATTAAAGTGGTCACCAGGAAAGAATAAACTTGGCCTAGTAGTAGCATTGCTTCTATTTTAACCCTCAACACAAAAGAGGAGTGTTATGAGTTTGACGCGCATGTTTATATATTTCTGTGTATGTGGCTTCATATCTCTTCAATTTCGGTGAATTATTTCTCTAACTCCCTATAATTTGTTATGTTAAGATACTCATTGCACATACTCAAGGAAAAATTTTTTAGAATGACAGAAAACTGATAGTCACTACTTTCGTTTACTTCCAGATATGCTAGACATGTTTTTGCGATTTTTTTTGTTGATTAGTTATTTTGTCGAGAAGAGATTTAGCAAGGTCCATCTATAAATGAATTTGGAAGCAGTTTGATGAATTTTTACATCTGAGCAACAACGCAAGACGGTCATGCAGCATGTAGAGCATACCGCATGCTTTTCGTAATTACGTGCCTAATTATTTGAGTCTAAAAAATTTTGTGTTTACCTTCTGACACGATAATACGTAATGATTTATGTATGTTTAGTTTAAAATGTATCAAGTGAGTTCAATTATTAATTAAATTTATAAAATTCTGAATAAGTAGAAAATGTAAGCTAGGTTAAAATCATAAGATTTCGCTTGTGGAACTAATTGCATTGAACTGACTAAATGAAACCAAATTCTTGTTCAATGTTCCATATAATAATATGTAAGTAAGAAATATTTACTCTTTAAAGTTTTGCTTATTTATGTACTCGATGTTTTTGTGTTTGAGGTTTTTGAGTTTGGAATTTAACGAATTACTTTCAGTTTCCCACCAAAAATAGAGTCGGTTATAAAAACGAATGGAGAAATTAGTGTAGGTACTGTTGTTGAACACATTTTTTTTTTCGTTATTTTCATATGGATTACCCATAAATGAAATTCTACCAATAAAATTAAAGCAAATGTAATAATGTAATGTAAAAGTAAATCATAAGTTAATTTAAGTATTAAATATTTTATAAATATTGTTATATGTAAAGTTACTGCAGATCAGTGTCAACACGTATGTGTTAAAAATACATAAAACATGTTTATACAGGGTGATTCGTGAGGAGAGGGTCGTACTTTACCAAAAGATAGAAAACACTGAGTTGAACTTAAATCCCCAAACAGTAATGGCTAAAGCGGCCCCGTTTTCGAAATACAGGGTGTTTTATATTTTTTGGAAGAATATTCTTTTCACAATATATCTGTAATACGTAAGCGGAATCCAATGAAATTTTGTATTTTGATTACAGTAGTCATTCGCCATCTAATACCTGGGATATTAATAAAATATCAGGGCCGGACCCAGAATAAAAATATTTTTAAATCATTGCTAGAAAATAACACTCTCTATACTGTTAATAAAACATTTGACATAAAAATATTAATTTGCGCCTAGAAACATACAACATCCCATAAAAAAATCTTTTAGCACCATTTCATTGTTTAAGTAAAAAAATTAAATTGTTGGGGGTTCAATTTTTCTTTTCTTTAAATGAGAAATTGAGAGAAAAAGTCACTCTAGGGATTAACTACATATTATCTTTTTTGTTCCATATCTGCACTACCAAAAGGTAGTTCTCCAAACTCTGGTTTCAACAATATTTAATTCATTGCAAGAGTAATTAATTGTTACAATCATCTAGTCTTGCCATTGCATTTGTTTTAAAAGTTATGGCTACGTACTTTTTAATAATCAAGTAGGTAGCTGTCAAAAATCAGTCATATTGTAATTAAGAAGGGTCACGTCACCACTGTTGCTTTTACTGGTTACAATATTGTCTTGGAATAATTCTAAATCATGCCGTTTACATACACGAATAGAAAATACGCAAACATGGTTTTTGTCTATGGATATTACAATGGCAATGCAAAAGCTGCTGAAAGGGAATACAGACGCCGGTTTGGAAATCAACGTGTACCAGATTATAAAACATTTTATAGAGTGTTTAGACATCAAATAGAACGTCCTGTTCGGCAGACCCAGCAAGAAAAAGATTTGATTTTAAATATGGTTGACCAAAACCCAAAAATCGGCACAAGAGAAATTGGTCAACAATTAAATATTCCTGAAACCAGAGTTTGGAGAACCTTTAAAGGCGAACAAATGCATCCTTATCATATCCAAATTGTCCAACGATTGGTGCCAGGTGATGAAGTATTTCAGTTAACTTTTTGCCGCTGGGTTTTATCCCATAGACGAACTATGTTAAGAGTATTGTTTACCGATGAATCTCAATTTACCCATGATGGTATAAATACTACTCGAAATTCTCATATTTGGAGTCACGAGAATCTCCGTGCAATAAACCAAAAGAATTCCAACATAGATTTTCTGTAAATGTGTGGTGTGGGATGTTCAATAATAATCTCATAGGTCCTCATATTTTTGAAGGACGCTTAAATGGTGACAATTATTTTAATTTTTTACAACATACCCTGCCAAATTTATTAAATAATGTAAACACAAGAGGAATGTGTTTTCAACATGATGGGGCTACGCCGCATTTTTCGGTGCGGGTCAGAAACTATCTGAATGAACAATATCCAAATAGGTGGATTGGCCGGGGTGGTCCTGTTGCATGGCCTCCGAGATCACCAGATCTCACACCCCTTGACTATTTTTTGTGGGGCTATTTAAAAACTGAAGTATATAAAGGAGAAATAAATACCAGAGAGCAGCTGATTGCAAGAATTGAGCATTTTTGCAATGAAATTAAAAACAATTTAGAGATTGTTGGAAAAAGCGTAAATGAAATGAAAAATCGATCAAGAAAATCTATTGAATTTGGCGGTGGTCACTTTGAAAATAGACTGCGATTCAAAATAATTTAATTGGATTTAGTAAGTTTGACTGATTTCTTATGTTCTAGTTAAATTGTTAATTTTTATTATTTTTATTGTTATTTTCTTAAGTTTATTAATTACACATTCATTACAAAATATTTTTTTTTTCACCAGGTATATGTGATGAATTTTTATTCTCCCTATTTGCACTACCTTTTGCTAGTGCAGATAGGGAACAAAAAAATAATATATGTTTAATCCCTAGAGTGACTTTTTTCTCTCAATTTCTCATTTAAAGAAAAAAAACTGAACCCTCAACAATTTAATTTTTTTATTTAAACAATGAAATGGTGCCAAAAGATTTTTTTATGAGATGTATCTTTCTAGGTGCAAAATAATATTTTAATGTCAAATATTTTATAAACAGTATACAGAGTGTTATTTTCTAGGAATAACTTAAAAATAATTTTATTCTGGATCCGGCCCTGATATTTTATTAATATCCCAGGCATTAGATGGTGAATGACTACTGTAATCAAAATTCAAAATTTCATCCAAGAAATATAAAACACTCTGTGTTTCGAAAACGGGGCCGCTTTAGCCATTACTGTTTGGGGATTTAAGATCAACTCCATGTTTTCTATCTTTTGGTAAAGTACGACCCTCTCTTCACGAATCATCCTGTATATCTAAACTACAATAAGAATTTCATCCTTTAATCCAATTCGATTGACTGCGATATCCAAGAGCTGAGAGAAATATATTACCTAATCTATTTTTTCCTGAAAGTGTGCTATTACATTTTTCCGTAATTTTAAAACGTATGTTCTATAAGTTAAGCGTCCTCACAAATTATTGGCCTACAAACATTAAAAGCTTGTAGTTATAACTCAATTAAACTTTTATTGCATTTTTAAGTTCTATCCATTCCTTGATGATAATAAATCAATAAAAAAAAAACGTTCCATTCTAATTTTAGCACGCAAGATTCACCACGTCAGTCATAACATAATAGCCTGGGAGTAGGTGGCATTTTTGGATACACAATGGGCACCTGATATATAGTACCGGGTGTCCAGTTAGGCGTTCATTTACGAAGAGACTTCAATGTTGCGTGTATCAAAATGGTGAACATTTTGAGCAATTGTTGGGCTAGTTTCTATATCGTGAAAAAATATTAATACAATATTAATAATATCTTTATAATTAATAAAGAGTGTATGATATAAAAATGTTAGAGATTGTATGCGTTATTAATGCATGTAAAAATATTACAGGGTTTCCATTTTAAAAAATTGGAAGAGATATAAAACAAAAGACCAAAGCCAGGCTATATATTAATGCTAAAATACAGAGCACCTCAATTTACGCAAAAATCTCTTGAAATAATCATATATCAAAAACCGTTTGAAATAAAAATAAAATGTATGATAATTGTTAATTATAAATTAAACACTGCTTTTAGATGAATCAATCAATATATTGTAAATACTCTACATATGTTTCGGCTTATTAGGCCTTTTTCAAAAGTGTTACATAGTGAATACTATTCAGTATTCAGTATTCAGTAGAATACTATTCAGCATTCACTATGTAATACCCAAGGGTATAAAGGCCTAATAAGCCGAAACATATGTAGAGTATTTATAATATATTGATTGATTTATCTAAAAGCAGTGTTTAATTTATAATTAACAATTATTTTCAAGATGTTTCACAAGGTACCTACCACAAGTTCAGTTCAGAGTATTAGAAATATATGATATTGAAATGTGAGGAATTGTATGCTTTATTTATCTATGTAATGAAATTATAGGCATTTCGTTTAAAAAACTTGAGAAAAATAATAATTAAATATCGAGAAATATAAACAAATATTTTGGACATCCGGTACAATAATAATTTATTTCAAAAATATTTTTCAGTAAATATATCATCAAACAACATCCTACATTTTTATAAAAACAATTAATAAATCGCAGAGATACGGCAGTCAAAAAATGTTTGTAAATTGCCAAAAAAGAGAGAAAGAAAATCATAACTTGGCAACGCTGCATCCGATTGGCAAAATATTTTAGGGTGTAATACAGGCTTCTTGGAGGCTTAACCGACGCCTAAATATACAGAGTGTTCTATTAAAAAAAATCATACTTTCTTGTGTAACTCGTTTTTATTACACCTCGTATAATTGAAAATAATTTCAGGTTGTAGTAGAGACGAAACATTGAATGTTTTGTTACCAAAGTTTTTTTTTATAAAGTTAGGCGTTTTTGTACAATCTTCCAAGGGAACACTAACTATAAACCCGGTATAAGCCTGTTAGTTTGGCCATAGTTGAAGATATTAGTGGCGTGACAATTGAATGGTTGGATGAGTGAGTGAATACAAAACTTAAAATAATTAACAATGATACTAACTCCTATCTCTAAAATAATGAAAGATTTACGAAAGCTGATGGCAAAATTGAACATATAAAAGTGTATATTTAAAAAAAAAATGTAAAACATGTATATAAATATGGTAAAAAGACAAGCTCAGTCGTTGGTGGTAGCCATATACAGATGAGTGCTAAAGCGTCTCACCTGCTCCATGCAATTCGTTCAAGACTTACATTGCTAACAGTCGGCGATGCCGCAGAGTTGTTCGATTATAATAATTTATGTTTGGATATATTTTTGTATTAATAAAGTTTTGGTCAAAATAGGATTTTCTGAAGAGGATTTTGAGAAATAAATGAACTAAAAACAAAAATGTACAAAAAGAAAAGAAGAGAAAGATAGAATGATGTAATTTTGTAATGGAAGAATGTCCAAAAATTGTGGTTAAAGTGGCTGCCCAAAGATGGGCAGCGTCTGATATGGTAATTTGTGTTTTATTCTAAAAAGTGCATTATGCTGTCTTATTCGCGTTATGTTGTTTGTTAGCGGACTATCATTTAGTTTGAAAGCATAAAACTTTTGTGAAATTTCAGAAACGTAGTCTTCTATTGGAGTAATGTCAAGACATAAGACGTATAGATCCCTGGGGGGGACGTATCGCGTTGTGTTAGTAATGAGGCGCATGAACTTTTGTTCAAGGACTTTTAATTTATTCATTGTCGTGCTCGGTATGCTGCACCATGCCGGAGCCGCGTACGTTATTTCTGGCCTCACTGCAACGATCTATATGAGTTTCTTATTATGTAGGTACTCATTTTAATTTTTTTATGATAAACTATCATCAGTAAATCCTATTTATATGTATTTATCTTGTAAGTCAAGTGTACAATAAACTGAATAAAATGATTATCATTAATATAAATAATCATCAAAGACGAAAACTCTATGACGAGAAGAAGTATTTTTCAAGTTTTTAATAGAACATGACCATTGTTGCTAACACGTGGACAATAATTAAAAATTAACTAGTTTTTACGTAATAGTACTGACTCATTAATAGTTAAATTGCCACATATTTCTCTTATTTTCCCATTTGGTTCTTAGCGGCGTTCATGTCCATATAAAAGCTAGGAAGAAAATTTAAGAAATTGTAATGAACCGTCGAGTAGATATGTGGCCTAGATAGCCGTCTGGCTGGACTTATCCTTATTTGATATTGTGTTCGCGTATAGCCAAAGTTACGTAACTCAGGGCAATGTGATTTATTTGGTATACAATGCATTATAAAATACTTTCTCCAATTCAGATCTACGAGTCCTGATATCCATACATAAAAGCTCCCAAGGATTATAGAACAAACTGAAACAATTGCCAGTTTTGTTATTATTCAGTACCGGATGCTAGTAAAAAGAATTGTGATGCAATGACTGTATTCGAACTTAAACTGTTAATTTTGACATACTTTCTTTAAAATTTCTTTTGAAATACTAGATCCATGTTCTTACCCGCGGCTTGTATTGTGCAGTATGTCTACGATAAACCATAAGAAGAGGTGTACAAGGTGAGTCTAATATAAACGCGACTATTGCAGGAAGTGATAAAGGGTGGAGATTTACTTCAGTTCAGAGGACGTTACGAAGTTCATTGCTAATTAGTTAACTGTTATTATAATATTGAAACACGTTAATACTTCTAATATAGGGTGCCTTGCGAGTGAGGGTAAGCTACAATTACTTTATTAAACTAATAACTGATAGCAGGAGCTGAATTGTTAATAGTATACTATCCGCAGCATTTAATGATGGCTATTATTCACGAGGATGATGTTTACGGCAAGAGCCGAAGAAGAGTTTGTAGTTCATCTGAATATGTAATAGTTATTACGCGTGAGTAGAATACTACCTTTTTTTTCTACAACTACTCGACAAGAACTTCCACTCTGCTAGAAATCATTTCATCACAACATTTGTTTAAATTAGTAAGAAACCTGATAGTTCTTTTGTACATAACTACTAGAATTTTGTGGTAAAATATTTAGGTTATTTAATTTTGTAGAATTATTGCGGCTTCTGCAACTTGTATCTGCATCTAATTAGACTGTAATAACTGGGGCTGTATTCCCTTAATTACATGATAAATTAGACATTACCATTACATTAGTACACTACGGTGTGTGTGTCGATATTATAGTACATCAAGATCAAGATTGTCCTTACCCTTCTTCTTTCTAGATGTTTGTGTCCTTTCTCAGTACATCACAAACAGGATATTTCGTATTCAACGTCAATTCTGCTCCCCTAATTCTGTGAAATATATCCCTATCTTCTACAAATGTTCGTCTAGATTATTCCTAGAGAACACGATGTCGTCCAAATCTACATAAAATGTGATCCCGTTAATCCCGCCAGCATGGCAAACATGCCAGGTACTGGGTAAATACTATAGTCCAAATGTCATTCTTTTACATTCGTAGTGCCCACCGAGTATAATGAAAGCTCCATATCTCGTTGATCCATTTCCACCTGTCAATATCCCCTAGTCATATCCAGTGTGGTGAATCAGACAGTTCAGAAACTATCTATATGGGCAGAAGTTTATTGTTTACACGGATCATCAACCTTTTGAATGTGTGTAAAGGACCCAAGCAATCCCCTCATGCGTTGGTCCCTGGCGTTAGCCGAATATTCGTTTACCATCGTATATAAGCCAGGAATGAAACATGCAAACGCCGATGCCCTGTCGGGGATAAAGCTCATACGGAGTCTGAAAATCGGGATGGAATGGAATGAACTGGAACCGCTATGGGATAAGGACCAAATCAGAAAATATCAGAGGGCAGATGAGATGCTGCGAAAAAAAGACCTGGAACGAGGAAGAAAAGATAAGTACTACCTCGATATCGATGTGCTACTGCATAAGACGTCGCAGGATGCAGCGTACGAGGACCAGATAGTAGCGACCAACGTCCTTATACCCTCCGTGCTACGGTTGTATCACGATTTCCCAATCGCAGGGCTTTAGATAAGACCTACGAGAAGATCAAGCATGCTTGCCATTGGCCCAAAATGAAGGAAGATATCAAAATTTACGTGGACACCTATGTACCTTGTGCCAAACGGAAAAGTTTCCACTTCTAAAACCTACACCACTCCAGAAAATAAACGCTCCACTTCGACCATTCTACCGACTGCACCACTGTAATAACTGAGGTTATGTTCCCTTAATTATATAATAAATTAGACATTACCATTGGTATAGTACGGAATATCTCGATTACTTTACAGGTTCCGTTAATATTATAGTACATTATCAAGATCGAGATTGTACCTACCTTTTTCCTCTCTAGGTGTTTGTGTTCTTTCCCTGTACATTATAAACAAGATATTTCATAATTGAGCCTATCTTAATTTTAGAATGAACTTGTCTACGTACCGAGTAATAAAGGCCATTATTTCTCAAAACACTTAAACGCTATATTTAAAAACAATGAAAACAAACGAAACAAGAAACACAAACATTTAACGATGAAATTAACGAAATTAGACAACATAATTTAGATATTTCTTTACGACTAGTATTTACTTCAATGAACTAAAGTAGCGACACCTGAAAGATTACTGAGACTTGAATTGCCAAAATAACGATTGTTTTGTACACAAAATGTCTGTCAAAACGTTCTGAATGAGAAAAAAATATTTTATTATTGTTTGAGCAAAGCTACACTAAAATTTTTCTTAACTCATCTTTATCAAATATGTTACATTTCACTAAAATTACAAAAAATGTGTTTCGTGCCGGAAAAAGGACACGGTAGTCTTCGAAAGGACAAATTTAAAGAAAATTTAAAATATGAACCTTCCGTAATAAAGTAATATCAAAAAATTATATGTTGCCATTTAAAATAATTTTAAATGCAATGTTTTAAATAAATTATCGTAATAAGTTAATACATTTTATCCCCTCAAAAATGGCTCTCTTCAGGTTCTATATTTTACTCAAAAGTTCGGGAAAACTTCATGGACGTTGATAAGTTTGAACGACTTTACGGCACTTTAGCAAAAATATGAAATTGTTGAAACAATTATTTATTATTTGTTTTCTCATAGCAACGAAACATATTCTTTATAGGATTTTGCAAACAGCGGAAAAAAACTATGAGAACTAAAAGAAAAACTATATATAAAAACATTAATGAAATCTTTGCATTCTTTCGATAACCTGACTTCTGGTTACGCTAGCAAGTTAAAATCCTAAAATATATGTGCCCAATTTCTTATTTGACATTCTCATTATAACACTAGCATCCAACATAGTCCCCTACGGCCAAGCATGTTAAACTATAGTATCTACATGACCCCCTACGGTATGAAGACTCAGTTAAAAATCTTCATACCGTAGGGGATCATGTAAATACTATGTTACGATCTATTTTCGCATCTATGCATTTAAATATAAATCTCATAATTGTTCCCATGTTATCGTTCTAGTCGAATCTATATAGTATAACTGGTTGCCTACCGTTTGTGCTCCATGTGAGCCACGCATGGTGTTTCTGGTAACGCGTTGCTAGCAACACACAGAGGACGTTCGTTAATTTCTTAGGGAAGTGAGTTCTTAACGGCTGGTTATAACCTTCTCAGGACGTTATCGTGGATTAAACTTATTGTTTTGTTAATGGAATTATGAAATACGATATCATGTGTGGAATATAACGGTCGTTAGGGAGACTTATCAGATTTGTGAGTTACGATGTATAGTGGTTGGTCATTTGGAACGTACCCATGAAGACGTTTGGTCATCCTTGGATTTTTGACAGAGGTTTCCGTCTTGGCCATTTTTAGCGATTTTTTCCTTTTGCTTCCAGCAAGTTGATTTATCCGGAGAATTCCGTAGCAGTACTTCCCAACAAAAAATAATTCTCAAATATCAAAATAAAATACTGCTAAATTTGTCACTACAGCACCATATCCCATTAAAGGAGCAAACTCATAAAATTGCTATACACGTGCTCAGCGACATAACTTATGTTCGGCAGGAAGCAGTAGGGGACTACGTTGAATGTCAAATAAGAAATTGGACAAATTTATTTTAGGATTTTAAGTTGCTAGCATACCCAGAAGTCAGGTTATCGAAAGAATGCAAAGATTTCATTAATAATTTTACATATAGTTTTTCTTTTAGTTATAGATATATATTTTTTTGTTGTTTGCAAAATCCTATAAAGAATATGTTTCATTACTATAAGCAAACAAATAATAAATAATTCACTTTTAAACATGCTTCAAAATATGTAAGAATATATAAGTTCTAAGTTATATTTTGCCTTTAACGATTTTTATACCCATTAAAATACTATATGAAATGTATGTATCATTGTATGAAAAACTAATTCCACATTACACTAATTTATACAATTTCATGTCTTACATGAATTTAACTTATTTATCTGTATTAGTAATATAAATAATTCTCACATAAGAAAATTTCAGACATTTAGAACAAAGTTTAAACTTATTTTGTTATGCATTTTCGATTTCCTTACTTTCCTATTTACAAAATACAAAAACAGTTTCAACATATTTGTTTATACTAGCATTTAGCGATAATGAATTAAAAAGGTGTGGTAATACCTTCTCAATTTTTTCTACAAATTCTTTGTTTATACCTATTATCACGCCTCTACACTTTACATTAGAATGCGGATTAAAAAAGACTTATAAGTTAATAATATATATAAACGATATTGTAAGACTTGTAAAGCGTAAATATATTGTCCTTGCTGTAACTAGAAGGAACGGTAACATCGAGAGCTTTCAAAAACTTTTTAATATCGTTAAAGTCGCTAATGTATTACTCCTTTCACAACTTGATGGCCACATCTAGTTTTCTTTTTTGCGTTGCAGGCATTCTCTTTATCGGCAATCCTCAAAGGTATAGTAGACGCCTGTTTTCGACGTTATTTAATTTGAATTCAGCTTTGTGAAAACTTTTATACTTTGTTGTTTCTTTACTTAGCTCGAGCTTTATAAAAGTAAATAAAACAGTTCTATTGTACAGCTCCACTCTATTTGTGGTTATCTGTATTGCAGAATTATGAAACTGTGACTGTTTATTTAATGAATGAATTGTGTTCAAGCTTGATTTATTTATTTTTAGTCAAAGCATACGTTTTACACACCTACAAAAAATTTCAATTACGAATATTACACAAATAAATACCGTGTAAGAATAGAAATAGTTTGCTATTTCCTTTTTCCAGATTATTTTGTGCGTCCTAGTGGCCCTCACATCAGCTGCAGAGAAAGTTGTAAAAGCATCCAAGGAGAAAAAGGTTGACAAACGTGGGCTGATTGGGCTTGGTACAGCAGGATATGGCCTAGGTGGAGGATACGGCCTAGGTGGAGGATATGGTTTAGGTGCTCCACTGGCAATAGGAGCCCCATTGGCAGTAGCAGGAGCCCCACTGGCAGTAGCAGGACCAGGTGTAGCATTAGGAGGGGGAGCTCTACTGGGATCCCACACACATACTCACACCACCATAACCCGAAATATTGGAATTCCAGTACCCCACCCCGTTCCTGTACCAGTTGATAGACCAGTACCCGTGTCTGTGCCTGTCAGAGGTTGGTTTGTATTTTTTGCTTAACGATCTATTTACGATAAAGGTCTATAAATTTTAAGAGTAAGTAAACCGACTTGATCAAGGGAGAGCGGGGAGCATTAAGCAAAATGAGAAGAGATTTTCCTAATAAATCGAAATTCTGTAGTATCCTTTGGTTCACATGAATTTGTTTTATTTAGTTCAGTAACACCCAACATCATCAGTCAGTTAACCAAACCCAGCTATTATTAGTTACAATTTTAGTGTGATGATCTTTTAGTAGGAGAGACTTCCATAGATCTCAGTGGTGCCAGTTTTATCCATAATCAAAGAACGTACTAAAGTATCATGAATTTTATACAAACATTTTACAGCGGTACCGCAGTGTGATGAAACCTTTCGGACGTGTACCACAATGTGTAAAAAGTACGAACAAACTAGACAACGCCAATAACGCTGCATGTACGCAAAATTTAGGGCTGATTTAGTCATCTTGCTCACTCTTAATACATTGAATTGCATTTTACGAGTTAAACGAATTTCCAACCGCCTCTAATCTTTTCTGTAACTGTGTATTAATAATAATATTGAATTTGATGGATGTTAACGGAACCAGAAGATGTAGTTTTCAGGATTTCCAAGGCATAACATTATTTATTATTACCTGGAATGGGTAATGCAATAATTAATATTTTGTTCTTATTTATCATCTCTATGTTCTCCAAATGGAATGGAATAGAACCTTATAAGTGTTTAATCTAGTTTTATTTTTAGCATCCACAGTATACTTGGACAACACTCCAAAGCAAGTACCATTTGTAAGTTTTCAGTACTCATTATTTGAATAGACAATAAATTTACACGAGTTATTTACTATTGATAAAAATGTAACTACTTGGATATCTTTATAAGATCTAAGTTATAGTTTTGGCAACAACTTAATACCTTTTACGTAAAAACTGAAGAATAGCGCTTGGTTCCTTTTAGAAGAGCGCTATCCACTTATAAGTAATTCTCTCTATTTTTGAATTGTTATGTACGAAAGAATCTATGTTTTCGGGTTAATACCAAATCCATTATCGACTTGAGGTTATCAGTGAAGTTGTCCTTAAAATTAACATTTAACAACAGGGTGTTTAAAAAATGCAGCAATTTCAGAAATTGACGTTTTGGAAATTTTAGATAGCTGTAGGTACTGAACTATTTTGAATACACTCAGGATTACATTATTCCCTTGTCTCACTTTGATTTTTTAAGTTAATTTGAATCTAGAATAAATTCAATGTATTCCAGACGCAAAATTATAAACGGTTATAAAACACCAAGTAAGCTAAATTTTTTTAGCGCCATTGTACTTACTCTCCTCAAAGATCCAAAATAGTAAAAACATACGGGGAGTTCTGCTTAAAATTTCAAAGTTGGGTAATTTGTAAACATTTACATTTTTGTATGTATTAGGTACTTCTGGTTCTAGTATTACGCCTTGCAAATTTTGGAAACTATATATTGTCTAATGATTTCTTAGACATCTGAAAGGATAATTCCAAATTACCATTTTCGGACAAATATACAAGGTGATCACTCTAACAAATAATTAACTGAGAAACGATCGTGGATACAACATTTGCCATGTAAGGGACAGTAACCGAGTTGTGAAAAATATACAGAATAATATTGACCACTTTAAATAATTAATTATAAAATAACAACAATAACAGAAAAGAATTACGTTTGGAATGTTACACTATTGACAGGAAGCGAACATAGCATACTATTAGATAAAAAAATATATCATCTAACCGAAAATATTATTAAAAAATAATAGGCTCCAAATTCCAATGGAAGTTTTGTTTGAGCAGCTTCAGTGATTTTTAAATTAATTTCAAATTTCATGTAACTTTCTGGTCCAATATGGTTGTAAATTATCTGTATCGTAGTAGCAAATAAGAGAGAAAAAATCAACTGGTAGTGATCTAAGCAATGTATTGACCTTCCCTGGCGTTCTAGTTATTAATAATCTAAATTTCAAGAAACCGTCTCCTTAATTGTTTTGTTTTACAACAAATCTTCTGTTAAATGTTATTTCCTATCATTATTTATTTACATATTTTATTAATACACATTTCATAACAACATAATATTCAACCGCCGAAGTGTTATTTTCTAAGCCTAATAATTAAGGACACTAACGTCTTTAAAAGAATAATAAGCCTAAAAATCTAAGGGTCGTGGGTTCGAGACAAAAATGGGTGTGACGTAGTTGGTTCTTTTAACTCTCCTTTGTACTGACGAGCATTTCATCAACTAAGATGACATAAAATAAAATTCAAATGTCTGGAAAAACATCAAATTGTCTCCTATAAACTACGCAACGATTATATAGAACGTTCAGTATATCGAAGAAATTTATTTAAACTAATTTCAGTACCAGTACCAGTTGATCGTCCAGTACCAGTAGCTGTACCCAGGCCATACCCTGTTACCGTCGAGAGAACTGTTGCAGTACCAGTTGATAGACCCGTAGCAGTCCCCGTCCCACACGGAGTACCAGTACCTGTTCCTAGTCCAGTGGGTATGTATAGTTTTTATAATTCTCTCTTGGCAAATTGCAACTTTTTTAATAACAACAAATTTATAAAGAAAGATATCTCCAGCTACATCTAATATGAAAATTTTGTCATTATCGAAATCATTCAAAATTTCAAAGTAGCCCTCTTTCTGCCCATATGTAGGTAAATATTTATTTTCCTTGACCAATTGTAACAGAGCATTGATATAACAGTTGATTTTACGCAGATAATTACGATTCCACAACAAAATCTTCATGGTATATTGATTGTGGCAAGTCGATGTGTGTTAAGAGTTGACTACCTATTGACGTGATGGCATGATATGTTCTTAGGATTTGGGGGATATTCTTTAGGACCCATTTTCTGATTAAATTTAAACAAGTGAACGTTTTTTGTCATATTTTGGGACACCTATTTGGCCCTCTTGGTGTTGAACTTCAAAAAAATATTTCTAGGTGGTTACTTTGAGCACGTGAGGAACGTCTCTACCAAGATTCTAACTTTGAAGGTTTGGGAGATTGATTTTCTCTTATTTTAACTCCCTACTTCACCCCCTTGGAGTTAAGTTGATTATTTTTACCTAAACTCAACATCCTGGCGAAGTTTATTTAGCTAATGCTATTTCACCACTTAACCAGGACGGCGAAATGAGATACAGTCACCCATTTAAGTGACGGACTCTCCCGGCGTTGCTTAACTTCACCGATCGAATTCTCGCCACAATCAATCAATCAAAATAAATTATAGTATACAAAAAATTTGTCTTTCCCAGACAATCGCTCCGTCCCGCTAATAGCCCCAAATTTAGCCTCCTTACGGCCGGTTTTACAGTCGCAAGTTAACTTTCATGTTAGTTGACTCTTACTTGCAGGTTAACTACAACTTTACCGACACTTGCGTTTTTCAATATAAAGTTAAGTGATGATTTGTAAACGAGAGGTTGTGAATGAAATTCATAATGTTGGTACTGGAAAAATGGGTAATATACATAAAATGCATGAATTTTTGTCAAAGTCACGTCACCTGCTATCAAATATAAATGTCAGAAGCAATTTATGAGTTAGTGGTCTATTATTAAGTAAGTAGGTAGTATTTAGTCTCGATCTATCTAAAAGATCTCTTCCATCGTATTCTTCGAAAAAGTTAGGTTTATATCGGATTACCTTGGCTCGTCATCACTAATATATGCATTTACTTAGTACATATCCATTTTTAAGCTAAATATCAGTTGTGACAGTTATTTTATAGGTTATAAATTGCCAGTAAACTGCCAACTTCTAGATAACCCACACCTCATCTGCTAGTAAAGTTAACTACTAGATAACTAGAACATTAAAAATGACCAGTTATTCTAAAACCCAATTTCTATAATGACCTGAAAGTTAACTCTAACTGGAAGTTAACCAGCGATTGTAAAACCGGCTGTTTCAGAAAAATCCCTCCGTAGTGGGTGACTTTGGTATACAAAACTTAAAATGTCAAGATTGCAACTCTTATTGTATGGACGTTTAGTTTGGACACTATTTTGTATATAATGCTACTTGTATACAAAACAGTTTATTCTAATGCGAGTATTGTGAACATTTCATACAAGGAAACCGTATCAATTGATGCTTCTAAACTCATTGTCGCCATATGCGGATTATAGATTGAAACGGGCCATCCACATATACGATCTGCTAGTTTATCCACAACTCCAAATATGGTAACCCTCTCTTAGCTAGCAGATTTCAAACACATCACTTTACGCCCTTAATGTAGAAGTAACTACTAGTTCATTGTCGTCTGTCTACCATTATAACATTGTGCCTAAATCCGCAATTGTATCTACTTCTGATATCATAATTCTAAACTAGTTAGCAATAAAAAATATTCCGTAAGAAAATCAATAAAAGAAAATACCCGATAACCATCACACAGAACTCTAGAAATCTAATGCACATCTTTTTTTAGGAGTTCCAGTACCAGCACCATATCCTGTAGAAGTATCAAGACCTGTAGCAGTACCTGTTGCGCATCCTGTTCCCGTAGCTCATATATCTGCTGGTCACGGATGGTGAACGCTTAAGAGCAGGAAGATTTCTGCAGAATGAAATTTTATTATTTTTGTACATAAAAGTCAAAATAAAAACTCACCACTAAAATGTGTTTCAATGTATGTAAATAATAATATTTCTTATTGATTAAGCGAATTAATAGGCGCATATTTTTTATTTAAAGGTTTATAATATTTAGTTAGTGAAAATATTTTGTTTCCCTAAACTCTTCTTATTAACAATTTAAAATTGGGTAACATTTATTTGAAATAGTTATTGGATTTATGTGCAATAATACTAGTGATATTAGTGAACTTATTGATAGATAGAAATTTAATATTCTACAGATGGAAAATTTGAACAATTCCGTAATTGCATCGAAGTGGAAAATATATCCAATATATTGAAGTTTTATTTAACAAATACTAAATTTGATTCTGACTTAGTGAAGTTCACAAGAACAAAAGAATCTGACATTTTCAAATTGTTGGAATCCAGGGTGATGCTCTAACTGCGCTAGAAGGTAAATTATTTTTATCCACAATCACATTATAATTGGAATTTTATCCACACTTATGAAGCATAAAAAGTACCACTTTATCCACTAGTGGAATAATGAATTTACTTTATTCCACTAGTGGAATAATGAAAAATAGTCTTAAATCAATTACATTTTATTTAATTTTCATTAATATTATTATTAACATTTATAATAATAGGCACTTCCTTTATCATATTTCCCTTCGTTGTCATCGGTTTCAGAACGCATAGTGCTTGTCGAAGTATTTCATAAAACTGTAGAAACACTGGATGTCTCCTCTTGTAAGGAACGACTAGTGCCAGGAGTACCTTGGATTTTCCTTGCGATATCAAGCTTATTGGATATAGAATCCTCGATATAATTTCCTGCTATAGCGGATCTTTTCCACCCACCATGTCGTTTAATTGTTGTGAGGTCAACACCTTTATTAGCCAGTAAAGTTGTTGAAGTGCGCCTCATGTAATGGCCGCTATAAGCTTTTGCGTTTGTCAGATTCAAAAATGAAGCAACTCTTGAAGGAACTTTCGACAATGTGTCGATTCCAACAGGTTGTGAAGTACTTTTTTGATTAGTGTATCGTAGAAAGAATCTGTCGTTGGATAACTTCTTCGGACGTAAGGACATGTATTTTCTACACGTCTCCACAGTATTGACAGAGAATCCTTCTTCCATAATTGTGAATTTTCGTGAGATGCCGGTCTTGGTATCTGGTATAGAAACAATTAGATATGCGCCCCTGTCTTCTAAATCATTGATTTTCAAATTCGTCAATTCACAGCAGCGACAGGCACCAGACAACCCCATTATTAGTGCAGCCTAAAATATTTCAAAGTTTATTATCTACAATGTCTAAAAGGTTAAGAGATATTTTCTTAATCATCAAATATTCTTCATCGCAAGCCCTTGTCAAGAATTCTTCCACCTGTGCTCTTTCCAATACTGCAGCTTTCTTCGCTTTGTACCCTCTCAACTCACTCTTCAGATAGGCAGGCAGTAAGCCTTCCAATGTTTATGTTTTTATGGACCTCTATAGCGACCTTCAGCATCGAATACTTCAAGAAAATTAAACTTAAACTTTCTTGCATGGAAGCGCTATCTAAACCACTTATACTGTAAATAACTATAAAAGTTTTTGAAAATAAATTAAACAAATAATCAAGTCTCAAATAAGTAACTGTAAGTACTGTAAGAAAGGCTCAACATTCACAGTTTAAGAGACAAAAATACAATATACTCTTCGTTTTGTATTTGCGAAGAGTCTAATAATGGTAGTAATCACTATATTAATAGTCACTAT
Organism: Stenurella melanura; assembly: GCA_963583905.1. Lineage (NCBI taxonomy): Eukaryota > Metazoa > Arthropoda > Insecta > Coleoptera > Cerambycidae > Stenurella > Stenurella melanura. The sequence continues at coordinate 29,853,449 of OY757314.1, read as the reverse complement.
ATATGACAATAAAAACCCCCAGACAACTATCCTCTCTTAAAAACAATTAGCTAGTAATTCAATTGCATATTAAACTTTAAAAAAGTTCAAATTTTACCTTAATGTAAATTTTGCTAAAAATAAATTTACACATTTTAGATCGTATCCAACTGTTCTAGTTGAGATCCAAAATTGGTTCCAACTAGGAACAAATGACGTACTGTGCACTGTATTTTCAACATATTTTAGATGTTTGACAATAATCTGAAAAAAAATTGGCTTTCCATTGCCTTAATTAATGGTGGTAATAACTATTAATATTAATTAAAATCGGTAAGCTAGACGTGCTTTAATGAAAAGTTAGATGTCTTTCTATTTACTAATTTATTAAGTGTTAATATAATCTATTATGATTAGAAGAACCCTGAAGGTCACTACTGTTTGTACATTGTTTAAGAGGTCACTTGATTCCTCGGCTTTACTTTCTTAACAGATCATCTTTGAACGCCTTTGCAGAAAATGTTTTTATTTTCAATGATGACAATTTACTAAAGAAGCATATTTTAATTGATTTTAGCGGTAGTTCGTGTGTTGATTTTAATTACGCTATCAAATTCCTAACATGTGTTATTTCAAGCTTAGTGGCATTGTTTTTTTAATAATATAAGTTATAAAGATATTCGCTCATTTTTCGAATTGAGTGTATTCCAGTAGAACTTCCTTTCTACCTTTTCACCTGTTTGGGTTTCGTTAGGTTTGAGATAAGACACAAAACGATTCGCGTCCGAAAAATGGAGTAGCTTCTTTACAAGATTATTAATCAGTTCGTTGCATTTTGTTTCCTCACGTCGTGTTTTCTCTGAAAATATAGAGATATTTGTATTCAAATATTTTTGGGCCTATGAATAAACAAGGTCTCTAGATAGATATGTATCTAAATTATAAGAAAATCATAAATATATTTCTGCTTGGAAGACGGTTGGGGTACTACTCTAAATAGCCTACATTTAAGCTCCTTTCTGCCTACAATTACCTCTTCATACATATTGAACTCACCTGTGTATTAGGTGGAATCAGAATTGTCCTTAAAATCCCAACAGGCAAAGTCTGGAGCACTGTGATTGTACTTTTAAAACTTTCTTTTTGGACAAATAGTACTTTTTTATCATTATTTTATATCTACTTATAACAAAATAAAATGGTTAGCTCACGATGTAAAATTTGCCCCTGTATGTTTTAAGAAATTTGCACTTATAAGATGCAGAAGTACAATGCAGTATGCAACCCATTTCCATGAACGTTTGTATAGAGTGCAACATAGTGTACGGCCACGTCGACCTTACTTTCTCATATGACTGAAAAGTGGTTGTTAAACTATCTATATGAATTTTTGTATAAAAGCAAGTATTGGCATATTGTTAAGATTATAATGTACTATCAACTTACAAAATTTGAGCAAAATCATTGGAAATGCTTTTAAGAAAATCAGGTGTTTAGATTCTTTCTTATCAAAAGAATACGGAACTTTGTTAAACTTGAGGAATCAGTCTCAAATTACTTAATCTATTTTTGTACTAGTTGGTTGCCCATTCCTAGAGACGAAGTAAGTAAAAAAGATGAATATAGTGACTATGCAAACCTGTCATAGTAGACGACCTAAAAGTTTTGAGAAAGGAGACAGAGTATTTTTTCCGAAACGTTAATTGTCTTTAGTTTTCATTTTCAGTTCTTATTTTATAGCCTTGTTCTAGTTTATACGGGGTGGACCATTCATAATAGCCCATAGTGCAGGGGTAGATTATCTTATTTTTTCGTTTTTGGCAATGATTCCCTTGCCTGATCTTCGCCAAATTTGCTAGAGGAACTTTTCTTATTTTAAGAAAAAAAAATTTATGTATTACATCGCACTAGATCATAAAAGGCGCCGCAGGACCTGTATCTGATGATGATTTTTTTTCATATTTCTTTTGGACGAAACGTTGTGGTACTTCTGACCAGAAAATCTGATGAGTGCGTCATTTCCCCGTACAAAAGGTATGTACACTTGGTAGAATTTAATAACTTCAACCGTTTTCGTGGAAATTGTCGTTAAACATTTGAACAATTTTTTGAAATTCAAATCTAATGAAACAAAGTGTATTTATTGAAAGCAGTACAAAATGTAAGGGAAAGCAAAATCGCAATAACAGCGTAAAATCTTTCTTAGTTTAACTAATGGAGTATTTTCATGGTATTGAGATAAATACATAAATCAAAAGATTATGTAAAATAAGGATCTAATCTTAGAAGACCAAAAAATAACATAAAAGTTGACTTAACGACATTAGTATTTATTGTATAAACTTTCCCCCTATACAAAAACCTCATTGCTGTAACTTAGAGTAAATTTTCGATATGGTCTCCACCTACTTCTCTGCCTTTTCTAATTATTTTCATAAAAGATTTTCTTAGATTGAAAAATACATTTTCCTGTGCTCTAATAAAATTGGCAGCGTTTTGTATTTTGTCCCACAGTTTCTCTTTCGAATTGATAGTATTTGCATAGACTAAGGACTTCATATGTCCCCACACATAATAATTCAAAGCAGTATAATCAGAACTCCTTGGTGGCCAAGCAAATCAACTTCCTTGTCCGATCCACCTACGTGGGAAAGTTTCATCAAGATAATTCCTGACTTAAATGGGGAAATGAGGAGGAGCTCCATCTTGCCTAAACCACATTCTGTTCCATATATCTAACATGAAAGCATGTAATATATCAGCAAGAATATTTTGAGGAAAAAACTGTCCGTTTAAATTTGGAGGAAGGAGAAATGGTCCCAATAACTGATCGCCGATAATGCCACACCAAACGTTATGCTTATATTCATGCTGAAAATGCCTTTCTTTTACGAAATGAGGATTTTCTACTTCCCAGTAATGAGTATTTCTCCAGTTAAAAACGCCTCGGCGACTAAAAGTTGCTTCGTCGGTAAATGAAATATTCTTAACGAAATTTCGAAGCCTGTTATGTTGAGAGCAAATTGGCAAAATGGTAGCCTTTGTGGAAGATCCCTTCGAAGTAAGTTTTGTAGAAGAGTGAAGTGATATGGGTAGAAGTGTTCTTTGCGTAAGACTCTTAGAACAGATTGTTTACTCACCCCTGTTGCCGCTGATAAACGACTTGGGCTGACTTGAGGATCTTCGTCCACACGACCTAAAATTTCTAATTATTGATCTGGTGTAATTCGTTTCGGTCGTTCTACATAATTTTTATGACGAAGTGAAACCGCTTCTCCCAAACGACGAAACAGAAACAGAAACAGATAATCTTATGGTCTGGCTATATTTTATTTGGATATTGAAATGAGTATCTCCTCGCTGCAGCACGACCGCTAAAATTTTTTTGTACGTAAACACATATCATATCCCTCATTTCCCTATTTGAAAAAATATTATGTTGAGGCATTTTATATAAAGAAGTTAATGACATTAGCTTAAGGAACACAAGAACAAAATAAAATGATTAAATAGAGAGATATTGCAACTTCGATTTACGGATCCTTTAATAAAGGTTTCCCCTAAATTGACATGTACGCATGCGCATTTAAATTATCGTTAAGCATTTTCCTTTAATAAAATACAGGCATCCCGTATTTAACTTAAATACGGGCAAAGTTTTCCTTTAATTAAGGCACCTTAATTTTGACACATTTAGGAACTTTTTGTCGAAACTTGCATCAGACGAAAATTTCCTAAGGAAATTGTTGCTTTTGTTGGCGATAATGACACAAGAAAAAGATAAAAAAACGTGTGAGATTCAAATATGAGGAGACGTAATTTCGCAATCGTATTATATCCCATCTTTGAAAATGAAAATTAACTTCTATTTCATCGTCAGTCACATTATTTAAATCGAAGTTGACTGGGTCTACAGCGTTAATTTGTTCATTACCGATATAAATATCAGTTATGTTATGTAGAAGTAACATTTCAATTTCTTCATAATTAACACCAGCTAGGTTAGCTACTTCTAATTGTTCTTCCATATTCATTTTAAACTCGAACAAATGATAATAATACCGGCAATGCCCAATTTGGATTTTTTAGGTTAGGAAAAATTGTCAAAATAAAGTATCAACATAAGGTATGAGGAGGACATCGTTGCAATAACTCTCTTTAAACATGGATGATAAATTGGAATAGAGGATACTTTATTTAAGGTTTCTTTTAATAAAGTCAGCCCCTTTTCGTTTTGCAATAACTCTCTAATGACGTACATGACAGAACTAAAACGTAACCAAAGCACACTTTTCAATAAATACACTTTGTTTCATTAAATTTGAATTTCTTTCAAAAAATTATTCAAATGTTTAACTACAATTTCCTCGAAAACGGTTGGAGTTATCAAGTTCTACCAAGTGGACCTTTTATATGTGAAGATGACGCCCTCATCAGATTTTCTGATCAGAAGTACCACAACGTTTCGTCAAAAAAAATATGAAAAAAAGTCATCACCAGATCATCAGTCCTGCGGCGCCCTTTATGATCTAACGTGATATGATGCATAAATTAATGTTTCCTAGAACACGGAAAGCTCCTCTAGTAAATTTGGTGAAAATCAGTCAAGAGGCTGTTGAGGTATTGCAAAAAAACGAAAGAATGATTTGAATTTTGACACCTTGTATCTTTTTCCAAAGCAACATTTTACTGAATCATAGTTGGTTATATCCTCATATTTTGGTCCAAAAAATCTACCCTTGCACTATGGCCTATTATTAATGATTAGTATATTTTAGGTAACAGTCAAATATTCAAAAACCATCCTCTGTCTGAACTATTTGTCGCAGAGGTACTTATCACTAAATTATTAGGTATATATTTTTCAATGGGTACCCAATATACAGTAAGAAAATTCTATGGCCAATTTTTTCTATATACTAGAGTGCAAATATAGTCAAGATGCTTTCCATTAAAGAAACTTGGATGGAAAATCTGGATTTGGAAGTAGTGATTCCTTAAGATACGGTTTTTTAATTTGGATGCCTTGTAATTGAACAGAAACCATATGAGATATTATTTCATTATTTACTTACTGTAGTCGCCAGATATGAAGAAGCTGCACAAGTGACGACTTCTAGTCGTGCCCCTCCTAATCACATAGGAACGCCAATTGTAGAAAACGTGGACGGTTACGTAGATACGTTTCCTTTCAATTATACCAATCATGACGAGTGGCGTACGTTGCCAGAAAGAACTGATCTGACTTATCTGCGGCAGGCGGCTTCTTCCTATTTGGCAATTACAGTATAAATTTTAGTAATATGCATTTCATAATGATACGATATTAATCAAAATGTTATGTTTAACTAGACCAATATAACAATATTAAAGCGTCCTTAAGTAATAAATGATGGTCTAGCGGTTAAGCTTTCGGATTCCTTTGCTGAGTTTTTTCCCATGTCAACAATCAAAATTCGAAGATTGTTTTGTCCCAGTTTAATTTCATAGTGCCAGTATTAATAGGCCAGTAGAATTAGCTCATGGTAAGGCTAATCTTGGATGAAATTCCTTACAGGTAACCACATGGTATATTCGATGTATTCATTGATAAGGAACATACCTGTGAATTTCCTCCCATTTTAGAGTGGGGGAACATTTTTTAATTAACGTGTTTTTGTGCAAAAATCACGAAAAATCGAGTTTTTTAAGCATAGCTCTAAGCCAATTGACAATAGCCATATTTGATGTTATACGTTTCGTAGGTGATATAAAGACAGTTCATTTGCCATCCGAATAATTTAAATCGGTTAATAATTTTTTTAAATAATCGAAAAGAACTGTCGAAAAAATCGAAAATTTCAATAATTTTTAATTCCGTGAAAAATTTTTTTATATCCTTAGAACTTGGTGAAAACATGTCTTATTTAACCCTGAAGCTACCATAAAATTTTTATCAAAAAATATTTATAACTTTTCGAGAAAATTCATTTGTTTATAAAAAAGGTCTGAAATGTTTAATTCAATCTGACCCAGTTCCTGTCATCAAAAATGACTCATCCGGAGCTCATTTTTTTCGTTGTGACGTCTAGTTTACGAATACATCGTTGGCATAATGATTTTTTAATATTTTCATCAAGAAAATGGCGTTTGAAAAAGTACGACTTTTTCGGGCAGAGTTTTTTGTGAATATCTTAATAACAAATTAATGTACTGACATAAAACTTTCATATTCTGGTAGCTCGTATTTTTACACGAATTTGAAAAAAAAAATTATTGTTGTAAGATGTTTAGAAGCCGAGATCATTTTTTTAGTTGTTAAATACGCCATTTGTTTAGTTATTAACATAAACATTTGAAATTTACATAGTAACTACGAAACGTATAACATCAAATATGGCCATTGTCAATTGGCTTAGAGCTATGCTTAAAAAACTCGATTATTCGTGATTTTTGCACAAAAAGACGTTAATTAAAAAATGTTCCCCCACTCTAAAATGGGAGGAAATTCACAGGTATGTTCCTTATCAATGAATAAATCGAATATACCATGTGGTTACCTGTAAGGAATTTCATCCAGCGGTTTTTCTAATTCTACTGGCCTATAAGTATTTTAAAGCTGAAAATGATCTGTTACAATTTTAATGTTGATTTTTAGCCGCCATCGGCGCAGCGGCAGGAGTTTTGACTTATTTTGTTGAGCCGAACCGGCCGCGATCCACCAAATTAGTCGCACACCACGACGATACACGCTATGGTTGTCTGATTGGCTCCAGATCGTGATCCAAGGAGGCAATGTCTGAATACTTTAAATGAGTAATAGGTTTGTTATGATGATGATGATGACTCGAAAGCAAGAGGTCGCCGGGGTTCAAGATTCCAACAGGTCTGATAGAGATCTGTTCTTTTTCACTTTGTCCTATAGTGTTTCTTAAGCTAAATTGGAATTTTAATATTAAAATTGCCTAGAAACTAACATTATTTGCATAAAACTGGGAAGAGTATTCTATAAAATATGCATCCATTTTATGAAAACTATCGGCAAAAAGTATAATGCTTACTCTAGTTTTTATTTATTTCCTTATTCAATGAATTCTTGAAAATATTGATACTTTTAAAGATTAGTTACACACAACTTTCAGAAAATAAGTTGATTATACATCTAATACGACATTATATAATTGTAGATTCTAAAAATGTATTTTGAAGTAGAACACCGGGAAGCATATTTAACTGGTCTTACCAGAGAAGTACTTAATTTGTTGCTATGTGGTAATTTAGGCGTGAACGGATAAATTTACTGGTACTATTTTTTAGAGGTAAGTAGGTATCCCATTTATAAAATGGAAATACTCAAATAAATTTATTACATATTCACTTTGTGATGTCTTGTGTTATTAAGTTATCTGAACATAATTAATGATAAGAAAAATATTAAACAGAAATTAGGTAAGTCTACATATTTTGCATATTTGGAAAAGAACTGACTGAACTTACATATGATCACACAAATTCACTTTAATTATAGATTTAATATTTTTTATTCTTATGTCTTTGAAGCGAAATGATACTAACAAAATAAACATATTGAGTTTCCACAGCTACAGTTTTGCTTACTGTTGTCATTATCGGACCACATTAGCATAAAAGTGAAATAAAAATAAATAAAACAACACTCTACAATAGATATTGACAAAGAGATAACACAGGTCTACAAAAAAAAGAAATGTCCTGTCTTTGTGATTAAACCTATCAGTTCAGAAGTATTTTGGTGCGCTGAAACCAAATTTGGCAAAAAATTCTACTCCGTGTATTTTTCTCTACACCTCCATATAACCCCCATGAACTCTCATAGAAGAGATTTTTTGAAAAAAATTGTATAACCTTTGTATTTGTTTTTTGGTTCGCTGACCACGAATCTAAGGTCAAAAATAAATTTCGACTTAATGACAGGTGACAGTCAATGAGCTGTCAAATTTCACCAAGATGTGAAAGTTGATAACACTGGCCTACAAAATAACATAAAATTCTGCTCCAAGGACTAAACCTATCATTCCTTAAGTATTCTTGTGTGCTAAATCCGAATTTTCTATTTAAAAAATTTTCTACCCCGTAGACTTCAAGTAATTCGCGGTTTATATTGTCAAAACAGCATTTTGGCAATAAAAATCGCGATTTACTCGAAATCTGCGAGGTAGAACATTTTTAAAATTGAAAATTCGGATTCAGCATACAAAAATTACTTAAGGAATGATAGGTTTAGTCCTTGGAGCAGAAAACTTTGTTATTTTGTAGACCAGTGTTATCAACTTTCATATCTTGGTGAAATTTGACAGCTCATTGACACGTGTCATTAAGTCGAAATTTATTTTTGACTTCAGATTCGTGGTCAGCGACCCAAAAAACGAATACAAAGGTCATAAAAAATAATTTAAAAAATTGTTTCAAAAAATCTCCTCTATAAGAGTTTATGGGGGTTGGCTTCAGCGCACCAAAATACTTAGGAAATGATGGGTTTGATTGCAAAGACATGACATTTTTTTTGCACACCTGTGTAATCAATACGATTGCACTTCTAGTCAAAGCTAAGAAGCACTTATAGTACGGCCGAAAATTGCAGCCAGTAGAGCTAGGGGCGTACGGATTTACGAATTTCCTACGTAATTCGAGGAAATGGAAGCACTCGGATTGTGTTAATTATGCATGTGCTACCATATGTTTTAAATTTAAAATATGCTTAAATCTGGTAACAATACCTCCTCGTGTTATAGCAACGCAGCCGCAAATATTTTCCCGTTGGATTGAAACCGTTACTATTAAAAATATATATGGGATAGGTTTGTCTCTTGACGTTCGTTTATGAGAATTTTACCAATTTCACGGAAGTTGAACAAATTATTAGGTATAAGGGCACCACATTCAAACGTTTATTCTATTTGGCCGATGGTACCAATTACACATAATGACCTAGTCGTGATTTTCGTTTCTGGTAGGTGAATAAAGTTTAGTATATTTCTCTAGATTACGTGGGATTATTTAGTAGAACGAGATGCTGCTTAAGTATTACATAACAGCTTCTATGACCAGAATGCCGCTGATTTGTTGCTCCACTTACTACACTTTTCGGCCGTACTATAATTACGCAACAGAATTATTCATAGCACTTATAAGCAGAATAATAACTAGAGTAAGCGTTATACTCTTCACCGATTTATTGCACTTTTTATAATGTTATTGTATCAGAATTGGTATGGCGGTCTTTTTTAAATTAAGTTGATTTAGACAATGTTATCTTATAATTCCAATTTAATTAGTGAAGCACTCGTGAAAAATAAAATAATTTAGTTGAAAAAGCTCGTTCATACAAGAAAGAAGCCAGCGAGCTTTATAGAAGGCATCAAGAGATAAATATTGGTTTAAAAGCTGTTACAAATGTTAATAACATTTTTAATAGTACTGGAGGTATTTCTAAGTCAAGACCAATTCATATAAATAATAATAAGATTTACCCAGTGACTTGAAAAAATAATAGTGCTAATCCCAAAATAAGTGTCCGAGTATTAGGTTTGCTATTAAATGTTTCTAGCAGTCAAATGTGAAGATGTCTCAAACGTTACAAATTAAAATCGTATAAACCGAAGTTCTGTCTATACTTAAACAAAAAGGTAGTGTGAGAAGATTGCAGTTTTGCTTATGAGTACAAGGAAATTATGTAAAATGAAGTAAAAAAAGGAATTCACATTCAACCTACTCGATACTCGGGCTCAAACCTTTCGAATTAGGCGTAGAAGTAAACGTAAAAAGTGCAGCTCGTTATTTAAATGACGAAGCTTTTAGAAAGTTAGTGTTTATCACGACAATAGATACTGGCCACGGTTGTCTTACGAGATCCTTATTCGAAGGCGAAAAGTGGTCAATTTTCAAGTTTTAGGTGGAAAAAATTCTACTAATTTGCAAATGAACAGAAAATATGCGTCAGAAAAACGAAACAATACTGAAACAATTTTAGACACTAAAGGGGTGGTTTTTGAGGGGGTTTAAAAAAATTATTTATTTAAAAGTGAAATATGTTTTTGTTTGCTTAAAATTTTTTAGTTCTAAAATTCTGAAACTTTGTAAGTACGATAATATTATACCCGGGAAAGCACTAAAAATAGTAAAATAATTCTAACGATCAAGGGGATGGTTTTTAAGGGGTTGAAAATTAAATATTATCATAAAATTACGTAACTTTTTAATACGATTTGTGGCTCTACGAAATAAATGTGGAGTAAATATAGTGAAATAAATGTAAGCTCTTAAGGGATGGTTTGTGAGGGGGTGCAGCTTGCAATTTTATATTTCTGGGATGTTTTTCAAGAATAATTTCATAATTTGATGAAATTCATCATTTTCTCCTAGCATTCCACAATAATTTTCTTTCTCATATTCAATATACTCAATTATCTTGTGAATAGCCCTTAGAGATGCTTCATAACTCAGTAAATTTTCATTCCGTAGGAACTGAAATAGAGAAATTCTCTTTATGCAAATGACCACTGCAATGAAATCTTAAATATTTTCCAAAGTAAGTGCAAGTAAGTGGACTTTCATCACATGTTTGAAAGTAAAGACATAAATCTGTGTCAATACAAATTTCGTTGAAACTTTTTTAAAACTCTAATACAAGCGCGCAAATACAGGCTTACGCGAAATAAATCATTAATACGATTCTGCGCAAAAGTATACGTCACGAGGTATGTAACCTCGTGACACTCTTTCGATAGTTGGAGGCAGGTATTAACAGCACACAAAAATAGTTTCATATTCTCGAATGCACTTAACAACTGGCTTGGACCAGTATCGGTGATGAATTTTCAGTCGTGGACCAGCCTAATATTTTATAGGGTCACAATTTTATAGACGTACGGTATAAACCAAATATTTTCTTGTTTTATGATGTCCTGGTTATTCAGGTATCGGGGTATATATAATAGTGAGTGTGGGATAGAATTTATTTTTTAATTTTTTCCTCCTAATATTAACAAATTGACTGACCACTGTACGGCGGGAGGCGGACATTTTAACACTTGTTCAGAATTTGATCACTAACGCATAGATATGAATTTTTTCCCTATTAGCGTATCTTCGGTTTCAGAAATGTGCCTATGAAATGCAATATACTCTTCGTTTTATTTCCACATACACGTAATTGACTGGAAGTATAGTAATCGCAAAAAAATTTTCAAATTTTTTCTTCTTGAAATAGGTTTAGTATGTCATGAAACGTCGATATTTTAAATTTGAGCGAAAGAAATTTTTCTGTCTGTCTGTCTGTCGGTCTGTCTGTATGTCTGTAACTCTTTTTTTTTGTCCGCACGTTTTCTCCGTAACGGTTTAAGATTTTTTGAAGATATCGGGTGAAGCGTTGGGGGGTAAATAGGGGTAAATAAGGAGAAATATGTAAAACAAGCTGGTAAGACTACAGAAACTAGAAATTTGATGTATGTACGACAAGCCAAGGCCTCAAAATTGTTTATAATATTTTTCATTCCCCCACGACCACCATCCCACTCCGTTATTAAAGGGGTTGATAAAATAAAATTGAGATGTTGACTTGAAATTTGGTACACGTATATATTATAACGACATCTGGAACTAGATTATATTTTGGGGTGATTCCGCTGAAGGATAGGGGGTTAAGTAGGGGTAAATAGGGGAAAATAAGTAAAGCAAGCTGGTAGGAGTAGAGAAACTTGAAATTCGGTGTATGTACTACAAACCAGGGTCTCAGATTATTTAAAATATTTTCCAGCCCCCACCATCCCTACTCTATTATTAAAGGAGTTCATAAATTAAAATTGAGATATTCACTTGAAATTTGGTACACGTATGTATTACAACGACATCTGGAACTAGATTATATTTTGAGATGATTCCGTTGAAGGGTTGGGGGTCAAATAGGGGTAAGTAGGGCAAAATAAGTAAAGCAAGCTGGTAAGAGTACACAAATTTGGGATTTGGTGTATATACTAGAAACCGAGGCCTCAGAATTCTTTTTAATATTTTTCAAACCCCACCATCTCCGCTCCATTATTAATGGGATTGACAACATAAAATTAAGATATTCACTTGAAAGTTAGTACATGTATGTTTTGTAATGAGATCTGATTGAGATGATTCCATTGAACGATGGGAGGTGGTAGGTTGTGAATAAGAGAAGATTAGTAGAATAAACTACAAACTTTATTTTTAACGTATATGGTAAAAACCAACGCCTCAAACTCTTCTATGGCACCTGCCCCAAATATTGGTAAAATTCTTTGACCAATAATTTCCGCATACTAGAGTGCAAATCTAGTCGACGTTTTCTTTAAAGTGACTTGGATGAAAAATCTGGATGTGGAAGTAGTGATTCCTTAGGCAGCGGCTTTCGTACTTGCGAAGAATATATTAAAGAAATGTATATAACAAATAAGACAAAAACTATATAATTTTTTTTTTATTACTAACCTGAGAAATCACCATTATTTACTCTATTCCTCTAATGAGAAGTAGCATTTCTCTGTCTAAGTAAAAAATTATAATAAAAAACCACCTGGGTAAATAATGAAAAATATTCTATATTTTTAATTAAATGAATAGAAACTTGTTAACTACTAAATCACTGTCACAAAAATTTTCACCCATTTTAAAATTTTATTCACACGTTTTACGTAAAATTTTAAATAGCGACTATTTTCTGGAAATTGACAATTAAAATTATATTCCATTAGTTTTATTTTGTCAGTTTGACAACTAAACTCTCAGACTACTTGATATTACGAAATATTTGAAAATAAATGGGAAATGATTAATATTAAAATATAATAATCAAATCAAATATGGTAACATATCAATGTTAGTAGTAAAAAAAAATCTGTATATACTTCGGTTGAGAAGGCAATTCTAGACCTAGCACATTATGTATAAAAGTGCTCGGTAAATAATAGTTCACATCTCAACCTAGGTGTATAATATACTATTTGCTCGAATAGGAATTATCATAGAATATTGTGGTTCTAAAATTTTAAGCACTATTTAAAATTAACGACTTTTTAAAACATTAACTTATCTTTACTATTAATAAAAAAAACTGATAGGTACACCGCGTATTAAATCAGGAAACTACATATATAATACTTTAATTTTATTTTCTGTTTTCAGAAAAAAATATTATAAGTGAAATAAAGTCATTTTTCGTAATTGTGAAACTGATGTTCTTGTGATTGAAGACCATTATCCATTTTAAATATTATTAGTTTGGGAAACTGCAAACCTCTTCTTCATTGACTTGTTAAGATTAGTGGTATGAAAATCAAGCTTATCCAAGAAAAACTTTACTCAGATTAAAATCAAAAATAAGACTAGATTAATCTGACTAGGTTGATCTGAAATAATACAAAATTGAATGGAAATTGATGAAAAGTAATTAGACATGTTATGGAAAGTTATTTTAATAAGACTTCTATTTTTGGAAAATATTGCGACCGTCCGAGTATGTGAATCATTATTTGATTATTATGTCGATAATAGTAACAATTGTTGGAATAACACAGATGCAGAATTAAATGCGGTAAGTTGAGGTAATGCAATTTTTTTCGTTAGTATGTTAGTTCAAATTTGGCAATCAAAATTTCGTCTACTTATAATAAAGCTTGAGCTTTGAAATTTTACACAGGTATATAAATCCGGTGACAATACAATTTAGTATTTCTAACGCTTAGGTATCAAATGAAAAGGTTTGACGATAAACCATGTGACGTCTTTCTAAATCCAATATGGCGGACATACTAGGATGACGGATTACCATTTTCTTAACAACCCCCTTGATATGGGTATCAAATTAAATGGTTTAATCTGTTTGTAAAATAAGTAAAGACTAAAAAGTAATAAAAAAACTTATATAAGGAAAATGCAAAGACGTAGGTACTAGAAAGAAAAATATGTTTTTTAAATTCATACATCTGAAAACCAAAAGCTTTGTGGATAGTCGTATAACACAGAATGTAATATCCTATACGTCTAAATTTGTCCAGACTTTTAAAATGTTGTAGTTTATGAGATTTTTCATTCTATGAGAAGGGGCTTTCTTTCGTGTTTTTCTGAAAGAACTTGGAGAGAGTGCACTTGAGAAAAAGTTATAGAGGAAAATAGTCTTGTGTTTTAATAATACACTCACAAGAATTCTTCTGGATTTTTTCTTGTCACTTGTTATTCCCCTTTTTTGAAAATATGCGAACCGCTATATCTCGAAAAACCAGCATTTTTTTTCGAAAACATTACAAGAGTAAAAAGTTGTTATTTTTCGTCAATTTATCTAAAAATAGATTTTGACTTTTAGTGTAACTCAATTTTGGTAGTCAGCAAAATCATTGTTTATAACAAATGCGGGGCAACTCTTCACCTTGTATCATTTGTGAATTACCCTACTTTAGTCTAATGAGGATTAATACCTTGCATTCACAAGACACTTTTATTCTAAACCAACGAATTGATCAGTTGCCTAGTTGCCTTTTTGGCTCATTTATGTACCTGTTTATTTAAGTTTTTTCCCATTTTTCAGACGCAAATTATTAAAAAATGGGGATTCAATGCAGAAGAGCATTATTTAAGAACAAACGATGGCTATGACATCTTAGTGATTAGATCGTATTTAAATATATCGAGATCTACACCAGTTGTGCTTGGCCATGGAATATACATGGACTGTTTAGGATTTCTTGATATTGGTAAAAAATCAATAAGTAAGGATTAGTTCATTATGTTTCTATTTACAGATGCTATAAAGCGATAACAATTTATGTTGTAGCTTATATATTAAATGAAATGGGTTATGATGTATGGTTGATTAATTTTCGAGGTACCAAATATAGTTCTGGCCATAAGAATTTAACTGTGGATGATTTAGAATACTGGAACTTCAGGTAAAATAAACCAAATTACAGAATCCTTAGGCCGATTGGAATCTTAAAAGACATTTTAAATTTTTTGTTTCTTCTGGGAGCCCGTCAGTGAAAACAATATTCCACATATTATATTATTAGAGTTAGAGAGTATCCATACCTTGCTTAATTTTTTTAAATATATTATATTAAAAGAAGGTTTCTCTCAAAATTTAATCTAATAATTCGTGTGTGGTTAATACAAACTTTACTATACGAAAAAAATGTTAAGTTAAGAATATCTAATATATTCTACGCCCCTTCTTGGCATATTATTGAACTGATATATAAATATACCTGAAATCAACCCACAATTGTAGAAATTTTACTTTCAATAGAATTCGATTGAGAATTCTAATGAGCCGAAACACATGTAGAGTATTTATTAGATATTATTTGATTCATCTAAAAGCACTGTTTAATTTATAATTAACAATTATTCCAAATGGTATTTTATAAATCCAATCGATTACATATTTGTTACAAATTTCTTAAAAACATTTCATGTTATTTTATTTATCTCAATGTTATTTTCTTCTTTTCTCCCAAAACATTAGTTACATAATAGTAAGTAGTTAACAAGAAGAAACTTAAAAACACTCTTGACTAGACTTTTATGTCTGTTAATAATGCAAATATGAGATTCACATATAGTAAGAACGGCAACTTCCTAGTTTAGCAAAAGTTGGCGAGACAGAGATATTACGAAACACACAAAGAAAAAAATTGATAAAGCTATAGTTTTCTCCATCTTTCTTTGCGCCTCTGAAACATGGCCCATTAGGGAAGCAGATAAATGAAATAGATGTCTTCGAAATTTGAGTCTGGAGATATTTATTATGAATTCCCTGGATAGCCCATTCCACTAAAAGCTCGAAAGCACGAAATACATCCTCAAAGGCGACTCTCCAATGCATTCTAAGCTGTATGCCTAACCGCGATAGATGGCAGGATACCGTTGAGCGTGTTATACAGAAAGACAGGGCGAACTAGGATATTTCATGAATCACAAAACTGCTAGCAAAACGTTGTGAATAAGAAGATGGAATCCATTCTTCTTTTTGTCCATTACAAATATACAAAAAATTTATAAATACAATTGTTTATCTTGAGACGTGGTATTAACTGGTGTATGAGTTGAGTTAATAATAATATTTATTTCACTATTTGATAAACAAAAGTCATAGTGTGATGGCCTTGTGTACAAACAGGCACGTGCTATCGCAGTGTAGAAGCGCCTTTGTTTCGTACAGGTGTTTATTGGCGAAATGGTGTAATTAAAATATCTAAACTTTTACATCAGTTTCATATGACTAAAACTAAACTCATACAATACTAAATCAATAACATAATAATCTTTTAACATTTCTCTATTTGCTATAAATAACTAATTATCGAAGTATCAGGTATAATTCAAAGCTAATTATCAATGTTTAGGAAATACTAAAGCCAACCCTGTCCCTCCTCTCCATTTTCCTAATTAGCCGGAATGTCGGCGCCGATATTTTTAATGTATTTACCACGTTTTTCAACCAATTATATAGATGAGAAGAGCTATAAAAATATCAACATCAACATTTATTTAGGTTATACAGTAAATAAAAAGAAATAATCTACAAAATGAAGATTTGCTATAGACATGTACAAAAAATTAAAATTATTATACGGGAAATCTCATATAAAATAAAACAAAGGGATATGAAGCGTAATATGTATACCTGTACATCAGTTGTGTTGATAGGAACGAACTGCCATATGGGAAAGAAGATCTGAATATTCATCCATTCAGAGCTTGTAAAAATGAAGACAATATTAATGTAACATCATAAGAGAACATATTCTACTAATAATCATGACACTACTAATCATACTGTATGTCCGATATTTAATTCAGCGATATAAAAAGCTCGCAAAAAAGCTTAAATGGGACCGACCGCTTCTGATTAGTATACCGCCTACGGTAATGAAGATTCAGTTAAAAATAAGAACAAAGTCCTAAAATAAATTTATTTCTCTACCTTGTCTTAAAAGTTTTTCATTCTAATGGATTACATTTTCATGAAATCTATCATTCTGTTTTTGGACATGCTTAGCCTTTGAAGCGTTTTTCGCCCTTATTCTGAGCTCATCAGAAAGGCAGAAAGCCACTCATAAAGATGTTCCATGCAAAACCAAGACAATTTCCATGAAAAAAGTATGAAAAAAGAACAACCCCTACGTTCTTGTAGATGCTAGTTTAATCTGCATGGCCGTAGGAGACTGTGTGGATGCTAGTTGTTGAATGAGAATTTTCAAATATGAAATTATACAAATTTATTTTAGGATTTTAATTTGCTAGCATAACCAGAATTCAGGTTATCGAAAGAATGCAAGGACTTCATTAATATTTTTACACATAGCTTTTCTTTTAGTTCTCTTAGATACTTATTTTGTCTGCTGCTTGCAAAATCCTATAAAGAATGTGTTTCAATACAATTAAGCAAACAAATAATAACTCACTTTTAAACCACCCTAATTCCTTTCTGTAATTAAGTTTGAGATATCTCTTACACATAAAAATTGATCTGTCATCGAAAAATGACAGACTTCATTTTTTGAAAAACATTTTTCAATGACAGATACATTTTTATGCATAAAGGAGATCTTAAACTTCAGTTGTTTTTTTTTAAGGAGGTGTCATGAGATGTCAGCGATCTTGATGCACTGATGCTGCGCATTCAAAATTAAGTTTGACAAATTAATTAACAAAAATTGTCTGACAAAGATATTTTTACAAAAGTGGTTCATTATTTACCACAAATTGCGCAAATTTCAAGCAGGTGTTTTGAAAATTAAAATCGTCTTTTTAGTTAAATTGCAAAATTCATAAAAAAATAACAATTAATACATACAGGCGTAACATGATTTTACTCGTAATGCAACCATTTTCACCTGTTAAATTAGATGTGTTCGATGAATGGAGTACCTTTTTGTCATGAAAACTCGGTCTATATTTATTATAACAAAAATGTGAAGAATTTAATAAAATCTTTCGTTAAACTTTCATGATAAATAAACAGCTACTCCAAGCCTGGAATTCCCCACTGCGTTGACTAGATAGCTCATTCCAACGAATCATCCATTCGGTGGAACTAATTTCAATCAATTATATCAACTGTGATTGACCTACGTTCTTAATTTGTTAGAAAATATGCATGTAAATTTTTTATGATGATGAACTTTTTTGTAAATAAACTGAAAACTGATATGCGGTCGGTCCCCTTTAAGCTTTTTGATGAACTTTTTACATCGCTGAATTAAATATGGGACATACTATATCATAATACTATTAAATACTGTATCATATAATCACACTACACTATCACATTATATGAATATAAGTTTCCTTTTCGATAGTCCTATTATGTGGAAGTTTTCTCATTTATCTCACAAAATTTCGTTAAGGGTTGCAAATTTAATGAAAATGGAGAAACAATGATCTAATAGGAAGTGCGTAAACATTACTCAACGTTTTCTTTTGTAAACTTTTTCCCACCAGAGACCGTTCCCTTAATTTGATGTTATTTTTATACTTATATCAATATTATTTAATTCCAGTTTCCACGAAATGGGCATTTATGATCTTCCAGCTGCCCTAGATTTAGTCTATAAAACCACAAACGAAACATCTGTTTACATAGGATATTCAATGGGAACCACAATAAGTTACGTTTTCTCCAGCATGTTTCCAGCGGAGGCTTCTAAATATTTAAAGGGAATAATTTCCTTAGCCCCCATAGCGTATTTAAATAACATCAGATCTATTTTGAAGTATGGGGCGCCATTTTGGACAATGATAAAAGTAAGTCGTGTTTCATCGATTACACAGGCCGACAGAAAATTTTTTTCGTGCTTTTTAACTGACTAGAAAATTATCCGTCCGAATGTAATTTAAAATCATATTACGATAGCGTCAACTTTCGGGCCTATTCTACATTAAAAATTCTCATCAAACAAGATTTTGACAGTTTGAAACGTGTTTTCTGAAAAATCTATACGGTGGAACTTTTTTATGAAAGTTTGGTTTCAGAGCAGTAAAATTTATAAGAACATTATTTTTTTTAGTCATTTATTATATTATTATTTATACCCTTCTCGTTATTCGTGTCATGTGCTTGATTTATTTTAAAAACTTGTGTTTCTAGTAATTCTGTATTATTATTAATTCTGTATTGGTGTTCTGAGCTCTATAGTGTGTATTATTTTGATAATAATCAGATAAGTACATGTACCAAATAACTTTTTTGCTCGTCCACAAATGTTGACAGCTGCGTGACATCTGTCATTATGTCAAAATACTGTTTTGACTTCAGATTTGTGTTCAGCGTCCCTAAAAACTTACGAATATGTATTAAATTTCAATGTTTGCACTTTTTCACGAATGTTGACAGCATGATGACAAAATTCAATTTTAACTTCAGATTCTTGTTTACCATAACCAAAAACCTCTGAATATACCATGTATAATTATTATAACATTTTTTTGAAAATTGCAGCCCTCAGAGTTAAAGGGGGTTGTGTAGAAAAATTGACTAGGTAGAATTTTTTTTTTTTTTTGTTAAATTCAGATTTAGCACGTGAAAATACATAGAATATGGTAGGTTTGATTAAAAAAACTTCAAGTTCTTTCTTGCCGGCCTGTGTTACCCAACCTCAACCAGTACATGCATTTTTTTAGCCTGTTGTAGAACTTCTTTGGAATGGAAGAGTGTTACCAAGAAATGAGAACTTTGGAAAATTTTGTGCCACAGGTCCTACTACAATATATTTGTGTGAATCAATCAAAGTACCAATTTTTGGAGATGATTATGACCAAGTAGATCTTGTAAGACCGATGATTTATTATCTATATTATACAGCATATCCCGAAATAATATCAGAATTGTTGCGGGGCAGTTTCCCCACTCAAAAATAATAATAAAAGTTTAAGTCAATTCGTGTCTGAAAATGCTCCTGAGAAAGCTACCATAATTTGAATATGACACACACCCATAATCTGGTTTTCACTTTTACTTTTTTTTTGCTTACCGAGGGTAATTATTATAATCGTGAAAAAATTACTCGGACTATGCAGATTTCAAAAATTAAGGTCTTTCAATTACATTATTCTATCACTCAGGTCTCTCTGTTGACGCTATATCTACAAAACTATTTAATGGTGAAGAATGATATTTGGTAAGTAGCTGACTATTATTAACGAATAAATGGGATATACTTTTACTGAAAAATATATACATTGTGACTCACTTAAGTTGAAGAAAGTTAAAGTAAGCCTTTAGACGTAACTTCATTTGGTTTTAATGAGAGTCGTCCTATTCTATAGTGAGTCGATTTAAAAAAGAAAAGAATTAGCAATTTTGTCAGAAAAAGATTAGGTATTCTTGATCATCATCTCTAGAAACCCGTCTGTACGTCATAGTGGGTACAAAGGTGTTTGAGATAGAGGCCGTCAATGAAACAATTTGTTAACAGCCTAATAATTCTTTTGTTTTTTGCCCGATTTAAATCAAACTGATCTTAAAAGGTAGATGCAGGGCCATCTACGATACTAAATTATATGAAAAAAATAAAAAAAACATTAGTAGGCATTTTTTAATAAAAAAAATTTGTTAACAAAACTTGTTAGAAATCATTTAAAACCCCTGAATCCGAAGTTGAGTTAAATTCTAAAAAAATTAAGTTTTGATGAAAAAAATCCTTTTGAGGTATTTAAATAAAAATTATTTCTAAATTTATTTCTTTGAAATAATTTACAGGAATGAATAATAAACACAACTAAAAGAATTAAATGTTATGTTGTATCACCTCCATCAGCCCTAATGCATGCCTCAATTCGCTTTCTGTTATTGTTCATAACTTTTCGGAGGGTTGCAGAAATAAACTAAACTTCGGATTCCGGGTTTTTGAATAAAGTTTTGTTAATAACATTATTTTAATAAAAAATACCTACTACGATTTTTTTATTGTTTTCATACAATTTAGTAGAGGGCATTGCATTTAAAGATGGAAACTAATTTTGTGGTCTTAAGTAGACCTTGGTGACCTCGACCTTTTAAGATCAGTTTGGTTCAAACAGTACAAAAAACAAAAGAATTATTACGCTAGTATACTCTTAAGTGAGACACGCTGTATATAACGTATTTCCAAATTTTAAAAAAACGCATTCTTAATTTTTTGCTCAGAATAATGTACTGTAATAGTATATGATTCAAATGTATAGACCCCCCACTTTAACCGCGAATATCTCAGAAACGGAGGAGTGGAAAAATTTAAAAATAATTTGTTCATTATGTCATTCTCCGAAATCTTACTAATATACGTTAGGCAGTTTTGAAGTTTTGCTAAGCTATATTGAAAAATGTCCTACCTTTTAACAAATTTTTGACCATACCAGTTTTAAACTCATTATATCTTGGAAAATATGCCTTCTATGTTAGTAATATTTTACAAACCTATAAAGCACGTCATTCTTTACATGAGGAAATGTTTTCGTAATTTTTTATTCTACAATTTTGCAGTTGACCCCATGTTCATTCGGTTATTTATCAACGTATTTAATATTTTTTTTGATAAAATAGTTACCTATACATAATGTAAGCATTTTCAGAAAAAGCGATTGGTATATATCAAATATCAACTTGGTTATCAATCACAATAGACAATATTACCGCAAGCGTGTAATAATAATATGTATTGCGCTTGATAACTAAATTAGTATTTGATATAATATGTCAATTACTTTTTCTGAAAAGGCTTACATCTTAAATAATTAACTATTATATCAATTTCTTTTTAAATGCATTGATAAATAAAAGAATAAACATGAGTTCACGTTTTCTAGAATAACTGCAAAATTTTAGAATAAGAAATTATGAAAAAATTTACTCGTAGAAAAAATGCCGTGCTTTATGGGCATCTAAAATATTATTTGCCTAGTAGGCATATTTTCCAAGATACAATGAATTTAAAAATGGTATGGTCAAAATTTCCGTAAAAAGTGGGACATTTTTCAATACAACTTAGCAGAGCTTCTAAACTATCCAATATACATTATTCAAATTTCAGCAAATGATTTAGAATAGACACAATCAGTAAGGGGTCAATACATCTGAATCGTATATTAGCTTGAATTGTTTTTATTACAAAATACTTACGTATTTAATAAAGTAAAAATTTTATTTCGTACATACCTACCATTTTTCTAACAAATAATCTTCAATAAAGCCCTAAGTAAGCCATGAAAACAAGAGTTATCCCAAGTATCAATTTACAATTTTTTTTTTATTTTGTTTTACTTTAACTTGCTGTACAATCAATTGAAACTAGTAGAATACACTATTGAAACAAAAAATGAGAAAAACATTTTTTCATTTGAGAGTCTGTTTTACAGATAAAAATTATTTTTGGCATATCATATATTATTTTTGGATATTTACTTAGTTAATTACCACATCTGTCGAGGAACAAACCTGCTATAATTTTGTGAACATGCTACCTAAATACACCACAGGTTGTTTTTAACTTAGTAAAAGACAAAACAACATATGTTTTGCCTGGTACAACACAAGACAATTCAATCTATTTTTGAAAATTTTAAAGCACATGATGATCTATATGAATTTATCTACAACTTACTCGTCAATCACTGATCTTCTTAAGTCTGAAAACATTTCCAAATATCAAACTTTGTCAAAATTATGGGTAGATCGCATTTCTTGACGGTAGGTGTAGTTTTTGAAATAAAAATAAAAATTAGATTTTAGGTGCCGTCTTCAAACTATCGTAGCTTCCCCAGGAAATACTTTCAGATACCTGTTGAATTTTTATTATATTCCTATATTATTTTTTAACACTGTGTTTGATATGTGCACGAATTAACGAATTCTTGGAGGATGTTTTTAATCGGAATAATGGTAATAGTTTTTATCATTCCTATCAATAATATTTTTAATTTTGAAATGACGAAAAGTTGTCCTCTAATTGAAAGTTGCATGAGCAGGATACCCTATATTTCGATAAAACATCCCTCTTAGGTTTTATACTTGAATGTTTTCAATTAATTTCACCGGAACCTTCTCAAAATGAATACTTTGCAGGTCAATCGACCGGTAACAAGCATTTTGAATCCCGATACCATTGGAATTAACGTAGTGACTCATTATGCCGAAATTATCAATTCAGGAGAATTTCAACAAAAAGATTTAGGTGCATCGAAAAATATTGAGATATATGGTACTCCAACGCCACCTATATATAATCTGACAAATATTAACGTTCCCATATCACTTTTTGTGGGAGAAAATGATTGGGTAGCTACATCCGAGGTAAGCATATTGATCCAACAGTATTTAAATTTGGTACATATGTTATTTTAAACCCCTCGATCTGTACTATGGACTAATAAATCTTTGCGTGTACATCACACTTACTGGGCAATTTTTATCTCCATTTTATTAGCATTGAGCATGTGGTTTAACAAACGTCTATATCCTTCACTGCTAGGCGTTATTCAGTTGTCTTTTCCATATTCTTGCCTTTCCCTTATTATATGGTCATCATCACACATCAAGTTATCTCTTTCACCTGACTACTAAACGCTCAATGCTCTCTTCCACCAGCTCATTGGTAATATTCACCCAACATTTTGCAAGATGTTTTCTTTGCCCTTGATGATAATCTAGTTGTCGTTGGACGATTTGCCATTAACCATTCTATGTTCTTCTCCGGCCAATCTGGCAAAAGAATCACAGGACGTGGGACGATAAGTCCAATTAATTTGTAAATATCTCCACATCCATATCTGAGAAGCATCAATACGTGTTCTGTCTGCTTTCATACACCATCGGAGATCAAGTGAAAAGTGCCTTATTTTTCTTCCGAAATTACTTGCGTCGAATTTCTGGCGGAATAGGGCGGGATACTTCTGAATTATTTGGGCCAATGAATGCGGACCTGCCTCTTTCTAGATCTTAATTTAGACCCGGCAGCTTATATACCCTATAGTACAATATGGGACAAAATAACTTCGCATCAAACACTAGGTCTACCTGGCAATTGGCGTCATCCAGAGTAAATATGGCCAAAAATGGCTTACCCTATGTATAAAACTTTCTTCTAACAACAACTATTCTATATCTACAGCTATCTAATTTATAAAGAGAAAAAAAGCCTTTTGCGTTTATTTGGTAATGACTGAAACTTTTCCATGCGTTGACGTTATTATTTCCGGGGAGGTCTATATTGGGGTTGCCATAAAATCATTCTGTTTTGGAAACTATAATACACAATATTTTACAGTTACTGCCACAAAGTTCTTGTCGTTAACACGTGCTATTTTTAAACTATAAATTGATACAGCTTGTACACTGCTTTTAATATCATCTAATCTTACATTGAGCAGACCAATTTGCAACATTTTAGGACCTGTGAACTTTCTACAAACATAGCGCTATTTTATGAAGAATAATTATAATTTCTTAACCTCTTTTTTGCATTTGATATATTTGCTTCCACCTATGATTAATTCACTTTACCTTTCCTCCAGTCAGAGTCGCATCACACATTCGCTCTAGATGTTAAAGATGGTTAGTGATAGAACACGGTCCTATCTAACCCATTTTTCAATTTTGTAATCTATGAAGTGGGCATTATAGACTTTCACTTTCTCTTCGACAAGGAGTCTAAGTAGTGTTTCTCCAAAGAAGTTTCAACACATAGAGCCTAAGATTTTTCTCATTTCTACAGTTAAAGTTTCGTCTGCTGTCCAAAGTGTTTCGCATTCCTACTATGTTGCTTTTATGTTTTCGATGCTTTTAGTGGAATGCTCTCTTTTAGAGATATTTAAAAGGCGATGAAATCATCCGCTTTCGTGGGTTTACTTCTGCTCTATATTCTTTGAATTTACTTTGGAAGACTGCATGAGCAGTTAAGATTGGCAAGGGTCTTTATATTTGACTTCGACATATTTTCTGTTTCAACAAGAGTTTGCACATACATGAGCTTCTGTTAATCTGAGCCATAGTTAGAGTCTGGTAAAATTTTATTTTTACTATGGCTGTTATTAGTGGATAGACTCATTGTTCCAACTATATGTTTTAATTAAATTTCATTACAGAATGCAGAACGACTATACAATGAACTGGGTGACAATAAGTGTAACTTAAAATACATAACTCATAAGAAATGGAACCATGCTGATTTCATCACAGCTAAGGACATCAAAAAGCTATTAAATGATTTATTGGCCATGGAAATAGAGAACATCGAATTATGTTCGATGAATCATATTAAGTATAACATCATATCATAGTAACTAATGTCAAAAACACTAACTTATACATTCTATTTAATCTTTTATGTTTAAAATATATATAATTGTCGTTTTCTGTGCATAAAATGATAATATACTGATGTTAAAATCCGCCAGATTTTTTTTATTTCACATTACATTATCGCTGGCTCAGTAAGAGGTCAGTGTTTACCAGTGATAGTTCTACATTCTTGTATAACTATTTTGAAATGCTGCTCCTACTTTAAATAATGTAACACGTATGCAACTATACTAGCTATAAATGCTTGTTCCATAAAGAAAGATACTTGCTACGAGTAAAGGTGGCTGGGTATAAAAATAAATTTTTAATGTAATTCTTGCTTATTAAAAATGATGAAAAAAAATAATAAAAATAAATTCATTTAAAAAAATTAAACAAGACGTATTTTTCTTGTTTTCTTCATAGCAAAATCGTTGATTATATCACGTGTATCTATGGTTTTTAGAATCTCACATTCAGTGTTTAACACTGCTAGTGAATTTAGGTTTTTCCTTGATCATCGGCAGCATTGCGATTTGGTATCAGAATAAAACGCCAACCTTTCTTTTCCATGGAGACCTAAAACAAACTTCCATTCGTCATATTCACTTAGTTATGATAGTTTGAAGAATACGTGTTTTTACATTTTCAAATTACTGGCCGGGTAAGGCAGGGTCCTGAAAAATCCTCACGTTTACACCATATACAAGATTTGAAAAAAATACAGAAAATTGCGTTAAAATAATGTCCTTATTTCTTGTCCGATTCGGCTGAAAATCGGTATGCAATACGGATCGAATTATGGCTCGTTGAAGGTGGCTGTATGTTTCCAGAAAACTGAATTCGAACCTTTCAACTTTAAATAACGGAATAACGACGCCATTTTGGAGGAAAACTTATCAGACCTTTTTTAAAATGAGAAAGATTGAAGAGATCTTTAAAATGGTTTTTGGAGCGATTAGATGTTTTAAGAACCACGGAAGTTAAAATGTGATTTTAGAATATTTTGTGGAGCTGGAGGCTGTCATTTTGGTCGGCGTTAAAATATTTTGATTATATTTTCAACCACATTTTTCATGTAATACATTATTCCCAGGCCACAACTGAACTTGTAAATGGAGCCTCTTCAAATGTTCAGCTGCTTAGTTTTTTGTGGGAGGCAATGCACTTAATTGCACCGCCCTCTTGTTCTTTACAGTAGCTTTGACTAAACATTCGTATTGGTTTTTTAACGATAACTTCCTTAATTCTTAAGACATCTAAGAGATTAAAAAAAATTTGGAGGGAATTTCAAGAGCTGCAAGAGCCTGTAAAGTTGAACTTCCTTGAACACTTCGTTTTTAATTTAAAAGGCTCGGGTAAAGGTGGTCCTTGCACTTGAATGAGAAATTAAAATGGTGATATCTCAATTAATTTTCATCCTAGGGAAATAAAGAAAATTCCAATTCTTTGCAAAAAAACAGTTATCGTGAAAAGACGAAAATTTCTTCAAAAATTTCAAAAGTCGTTTCAAAATTGAATCAAACTTTTCTCCAAATCTACGCAATCTAAACCAATCAAAATTCTAGAACATATTGTTAGTACGACATTAAAGTAAATTGGTTTCATTGCTGATTTTTTCACCAAAAAAACGAGGCAACAGTTTTATTTTCGTCATAACTAAGTCATGTTATCGTAAGTTTTTATGCTAATGACTTTTACTAAAGCTTTTTTTAAAGGCATTTTCAAGTACTTTAAAAAAGATCTGATAAGTTTTCCTCCGAAAATTTGTCGTTCTTCCGTTATTTAAAGTTGAAAGGTTCATTTTCAGTTTTCGGCAAACATTCACCTTTAACGAGCCATGAGTGGATTTATGTAAGCTTCATTTTTGCTCCTGGTGTTCTTTTTTTGATAAAACGTAGGTTCTCGAGTTACCCGTGAAAAATCGCTTTAAAACATGCAGTTTTGTATGAAAAATTAAGATTTTCAATCGTGAATAACTCAAAAAGTATTGATTTATCGAAAAAACTTCATAGAATATTTTTTCCCATCGATTTCCGCGGTTGTTTTGAGTTTATTAATTTCCACTCCCAAGAAGGGATGACATCCAGAAACAATATAAATATTTTTTTGCGCCAGTTGGGATGGATGTTTCTAATTTTGAATAATATTAACAAACACACATTTTAAAAAAATCATGAAAATCGGACCTGTCCCTGAGGGCTAGAAGTAGAAACCTTCATTCACTCGACTAGTTAGTAAATTAAGAACAGTAGTTTGTGCAACAAGAGTGGATATGACAGCCATATCACATGAGTACGATGTGGATAATCCACTCGAGTTGTACAGTATATTTTTTCTACGATCAGCTTAAGAAAAAAATGCAAAATTTTAAAAGATTTATTAAACATTAACATTAAGAATTACTTTGACAACTTACGCACTAACTTGAATTTCTTAAAAGGAATAGTTGGCTATGTACTTAATACACGAACTGTGATTGGCCGATTTCATATCCATCCTAGATGGGATATGAAATATGTCTGTTCAGATAACTGGAATGGCCTTCTTATCCATTCTACAGACTGTACATAAAACTGCATTTACGTTAAAAT
The DNA here is from genome assembly GCA_963583905.1 of Stenurella melanura. Taxonomy (NCBI): domain Eukaryota; kingdom Metazoa; phylum Arthropoda; class Insecta; order Coleoptera; family Cerambycidae; genus Stenurella; species Stenurella melanura. The sequence continues at coordinate 29,825,585 of OY757314.1, read as the reverse complement.
AAATAAAGCAATTAAATAAATAAAAATAAGTAAATAAATAAATATACATAAGGGAGTAGAAAATATATATTTTATTTCTAATATAGCTATATAGCTACCTTGTAAAGAATTTATTTCTTGTTCAATTATTAAAAAGATATGCATGCTTTTCGCTTCCGGATTGTCTAGCATTTATATAGTATTGTATGATATATAGAACAGATTTAGATATTTCTTAATTACCTCAATTTCAAAATCAAGTATGAAGCATAAATTTACTTCATTTTTAATAAACGAATCGTATTATAATATAAAAGCACCTTATCAATTAATTGTTCAACGTCGTTTCCTTTCATTGCAAGCAATATTTTTACAAGTGATTACTTAATACACGTTGAACTTGACACAGAAAAGTAGTAGTAAATTAAATAAGTTTCAATAAAAAAATATCACAGTAAATGAATAACACTCGTAGGACGATTGTTGTTCTCTGCGACAAAAACCACTTAGACTACAATTTATGTTCGGTAAATATATCTATAATTTTCATAATAATAAATAAATAAATACTGCCGCAATAGCTAAGAAACTTGGTTAGAGAATAGTTATAACTGCTGTAACTAAAATTAAATAGAACTGCCTACCAAGAAGATATATCAATTATTACATATGTAGGTTTTGTTTAACATAAAACTACATTTATATAGACGAGTTACACACATTCGCTCTGGGAAGTTATATACTAAAGTACTTACGTTGATCCATCAAGTTAATAATTCGGAAAATCAACACTATGTAATGTATTGTATATTACAATTCGTAACACTCACCAAACCTTTTCTTGCTTAATTTAGTAACCTAAACTTCTTGAATTCAAAATAAAGATTAAATAGGTAAATACAGGGTGGGACATTGAAAATGAAACACGCCTGTTTTGGGACACTTAGACTAGTTTCTTAAAGAAACGCTCGGACAGGTCGATTCTTGATTTCTGGGTGACAACTGTTGATGTCAAACATGAACTTGACACATCAACCCCCTAGCCCCAGCAACGCCTAACTTAAGAATTTACATAGGGAAAAGGGGTCGAGCGACTTCTCACTTGAAGCGTCTTTCAATTCTCTATACGACAGTATGGTCGAAATTAGCTTTTTTCAATTTTTTATTCGTCCCCATGAAAACCACCCTCTAGATTAACTAAGGTGGGGGTGTTGTTTGAGAAAAATCCTGAAACACGTTCGTTTTTATCTTTTGAACGGCACACTTTGGTGTCAAAATTGACTTTGTCATGTCAAGCCCCTACCTCAAACAAAAACAAAAAGCATCAAAATTTAACGTCAGAAGAAACTTTTATTAGTTCAACAGATGCTCAAATTGTGCGCCACCCACTTCCATACAATGATAGAAATTCTGCTCGGAAAGTTCCCTTACATTTTGAAGGATCTGTGGCGTAATTTGGCGGGATTCTTCAACAATGCGCTGACGCAACTCTTCCAGAGACCCTGCTTCCCTTGCGTAAATTTTACTTTTCAGTTGACCCCACAACAAGAAGTCCAGAGGATCTAAATCTGGTGAGCGGGCCGGACATTCCAGAGCACTTCTTCGTCCAATCCAATGTCCCGTTAATACGCTATCCAGATACTCCCGAAAAGCAAGCGCATAATAAGGTGGAGTTCCATCTTGTTGGAAAACCAAATGGTCTTCTAGATAACGATCATCATTTTCAACGATACCTGAAAGGAATGGTTGGACAAGACTTCGAGGTAACGTTCGCCCGTCAGATTGCCATCAAGAAAAATGGGAGCAATCATGCGACCTCCAAAAATACCGGCACAAACATTTGGTTTTAGTGTATGTTGAGTATGCACTTCGTGAGAAATTCTTGGATTCACGCCAGACCGCAAAGGACAGTTTTGGCGATGTATAGTAGAGTTTAAGAAAAATGGGCACTAGTCAGAAAAACAAATGTCGAAAAGAAAATTCGCATCCGCATCTATTCTCTCTGTCATAACTTTGCAAACTGCTGTCGTCTATCGAAATCATCCTCATTCAGCTCATGTACTAAATGAATTTTATACGGATGAAATTTATGCTGCTTCAGGATTTGTCGAATAGTAGTTGAGAAGTAGAGATGTTAGTTACAGTGGCCATAGTATCCACAAACAGATAGCGTGATTTATTATAACTCCCTAGTGATTTATTTTTACACCAATCAACTTTATCTTAATGCCTAGTCTATCCAATCGATGTAACGCGCCTAATAAAATATGATGGTCTATTATTATTGGGAGGAGGAAGGTGATTTGACATATTTGAATAGTTTAGAGTATTATATTAATACATACTGTTATAATCGTAGATAAAGTATAGTATTCAACTTGCGATATTGGTAATTACACACTTGATGATTTGCAGCACTTGTCTATGGCCCGCGCTGCAAACTTCATCTGCGTGAGTTATTACATTATCGCCCGTTAACTAATAAACTATTATTTCAGTAATATTATCTTTAATTCAAAATGGCGCTGGTTCTTTAACTATCTCAAAAATTTATACGTATGAAAAAATTAATTATGTTAAATTAGTAAGGATATTAGAAAAAAGAATCTTGGAATGAAGTATCTGCAGAGCAAAATTGAGAATTAGCAGCCAGCTTATTCAAGACAAAATATACTCCATTAATCCAAAGGTGCATTAAAAAAATTACAAAAATTCAAAAAAATGACAATTTAAAAACGTGGATTAATGAAAATATTAACATCGCCATTAAATATAGGGATAATTTAAAAAAACAGTTACTTGGAGATCCAGCCAATAATGACTTAAAGATTATTTATAAAAATTACCGAAATTCAACTACTACACTAATCAGACAAACAAAAGCAGCTCACTATAAACAAAAAATTGAAGAAGCAGAAATGATATAAAAGAAATTTGGAGGATAATAAAAGATTGTACGAAAGAAACTTCTTCAATGAAAGAAATTAATCAGGTACAAACACAGGATGGTCAGCATATAAATGATAAAAAAAAATTACGAAAACATTTAATGCACACTTTTCGTAAATTGGAAATTAATTGACACAAAAAATAATTGGGAAAAACACTAATAATATAGAAAACCAAAAGATTACTCCTACTACAGTTAATTCTATGTTTTTATATCCAATCTCCGAAAGTGAAATTGTAAATAACATAAATAGTTTAGAAAATGATTGCTCCCCAGGATATGACAAAATCAAAACTAAAACAATTAAAACCACAAAATCTCTAATTGTCAAACCATTACAACATATTATAAATTTCCAAAAGTATTCAAAAAAAGCATTTTTAAGCCGATTTATAAATACGAAAATCCTCTGCTAGTAACAAATTACAGACCTATTTCGCTTATCAGTAATGTAGAAAAATGCATTAAAAATAGAATCAACGAACATTTAAATTAATTTATTAAACTCGAACCAGTTCGGTTTCAGGGAAGGTGTGTCTACCAATTATTTATATAACAGTCTAAACATTAGTCAAAGGCCCTTAGCGGTTTTTTTAGATCTGGTCAAGGCTCGTGACACTGTGTCTCATGAAAAAATAATTGAAAGAATAACGAGTTATGGTATACGGGGCGTAAGTAACGAACTTATTAGATATTACCTTTCCAATCGATTTCAAAGAGTACTAATGAATGAGGAAAAAGTGAATATTTATTGGTGTCAGTTGGAGTTTCCCAAGGCACAGTTTTAGGCCCTGTTTTATTTCAACTATATATGAAAAACATATTTAGATTAGGTATCTCTGGAAGTTTTGTTGCTTACGCTGACGATACGGTCATGCTCTTCTTTGGAACCAGCTGGCAAGAAGTTAAGTTAAAAGCTGAGATAGGCTTACATAAAGTATATAAATGGTTAAATTCAAATTTATTAACATTAAATAAAGAATAAGCAAAATTCATGTCGTATTCACTTAATACTTTAAATAAATCTAACACCGAATATTTAATTTTTCATAAATGTGTAAACCCTGCAACATGTAATTGTGATGTACATGTAAAATCACTAAATGATATGAAATATTTAGGAATTAAAATAGATACATTTTTAAGGTGGAATAGTCATATAGAAATGGTAGCTAATAAAATACGCAGGCTAGTGTATGAATTTTATCGACAGAGAAATGTGAGTACTAAGCAATTAAAACCTGCATGTATAAGTTTTGTAGAATCATTTGTCAGTTACGGAATGACAATATGGGGAGGAGCTCACATTACAACTTTAAACCCACTGATAATTTTACAAAAAAGAATTTTTAAAATCATTTTCAGTAAACCTAGAATGTATCCGTCACATCTCTATATAGATATATTGATAAACATAGTAATTGTCTGGTTGGCGTCGAGCATATAGTATATTTATAATTAAAGTAAATTAGGGAAAAAATCCATATGAAAGCTCTGTAAAGCTTAGGTCCAAAGAAATTATTGTAACCACAACTTGTATACTTTTTCTGTGAATAAAATGTATTATTATTATTATTATTATTTGTTTTTTTTTTCACAAAGCATTTCGCTTCAGTGGGTCAATTGCATTGGCTATATTAGCAAGATGCAATTGGGTTTTAACTGCTGTTGTTGAGGACCTTCCTTACTATTGCACACTTTTTTAGGCTATCTAGGGTAAATTTAGGTATTTCTGCTGTTGCCCCTATTATGATTGGTATGATGGTTACTGTTTCCTGGTGCCACAAATTTTTTATTTCTTGTGCCAGTTCTAGATATTTGTGTATTTTTTCGGTCTTTGTCTTTATGAGGTTATGTGCTAGGGGTACAGCTATATCTACTAGGTAAGTCTTTTTCTCCGTTTTGTTTGTAACTATTATATCCGGCCTGTTGTGTTCTGTGAAATGTTCTGTTATTACTCGTCTATCCCAGTATATCTTATGGGTTTCTGTTTCAACAACTGATGTTGGTTTATATTTATAGTAGGGCTCTTCTTTATCTAATATTTTTAGATTTTTTAATATATTTTGATGGACGATCCTAGCTACATTGTCATGCCTTCTAGTATATTCGTTAGGTGCTAGTGTTGTGCATCCCCCTATTATGTGTTCTATATTTTCTGTTGTTTTGTCACACATTCTACATCTATCTGTTTGCATATTTCGTTCTTTAATAATGGCTTTTCTGTAGTTTCTCGTGGCGACTACTTGATCTTGAATTGCCATCATATGCCCCTCTGTTTCGGCGAATAGACTTCCATGGGTCAGCCATGCGCTTGATTTTTCTTTGTCTATATTATTATTATTATTATTATTATTATTATTATTATTATTATTATTATTATTATTATTATTTGTCATATTTTCGGTGTACTATCCATCGGCTATTAGCAATTATTATTATTATTATTATTACATTACTAAGTAACAATGCTCTTTAAAAAATATTACCAATAAAATTCTGAGCACTAGTAACTTTATAAGAGATTAATTTTTTGGTAACCCTGTGTAATATCCAGATCTTTCAGTAGATGCATTTTTATTAACTAAATTATATTCGGCGATATGTTCACCGTAACATTAAACTCGTCAATCGTCTGCTCAGTAACCATGAGTTATTTACATTTAACGATTACACCAAGGTAATTGTAAGATATTTTTAAATTGTGTTCGTTGAAACAACACCAACGAATGTTGAAGAATTTTTCTTGCCAAAAAACGCATTTCAGTAGTAGCCGAGGAATTAATTATCAAGAGAAAATAAATAGTTCAGTGAACTAAACAAAATAAAGCACTTTATTTGTTTAGGGTTCCGGCTTCTCCGTCTCGTGTTAATCGAAGAAAGTGCAATAGCTAGAAAATATATATGTTTAAAATCACTTGTGTATTCATCGTGAAATTGCAACTACAGTGAAACACCGCTGAAAGAGTTGAACTCGCTAGGTGCGCTTTAAAACTATGTGCGTCCTTTGGTTCTCTTTGTTATTTGTTTTATGTCACATTTATTCATGTTTTTCTATGAATCCCAACAATGTATGTCCGACATTCAGGGATTATATGAATATGAGAAATAACTCAAATTGTTGGTATGATTTTGCAGCGGACATGAAAGTGGTAAGTACATACTTGTTAATTAGCTACCTTTAGTGGAAAAGTAATCAAACAGAAATGAAGTACTTTATTTATACTAGCAGTTTTTTAGCATATATTCGAATGTCCTTGTGATGTGCTATGCTATATACAATAATGACAATTTAGTAAAACGCATTTAATTTTTACTTGGCTTACATTATTTATTATTTATTATTACAATATATTTATTTAAGAATCTCTTTTTGAAATTATTATAAGGAATCATCACTGGCAAAATTCAAAGTAAATTAAAGCAACGAATTTTAAACGACTGTATCGGCAAAAAGTAAACAACGCAAGAAAATAGTTGTGCACTTGACCTTACTACATCAAATTATAAATATAATTTAACACTTCTTAATTAAACAATAATTTCTGCATATGACATCATAAACCCGTAAATATTTTTCGGAAAGTACATTACGATTTCATAATAATTTAAAGCTTTTATATTGTAGTTAAAGGCGAATGGCCAACCTATAAATTCTTTTATAGGATTAAATTTATTGTCATAGTTCCTTGAAATTTTACCTCAGGGAATGATTTTATTCGAATAAACGTGGACGTTAGAAATGTGACTAGTTATAAACGCCAGAAACCTGACATTGAATGACTCTAGAATGAGAATATGTAGGGTGCTGTTTATCCGGACAGCATCACGTATTTGTACACTTCTTATTTTCAATTTGTATGTTCAGATACCATAATAAATTAAACAAAATTGAAAATTTGGTGTAATAAGTGTGGGCGGGCGGTCACACGCGTTAATGTTTAAATAAAACAAAATCTTTGAGTGCAGCTCTGAAATTTTGTGTAGTTATAGTTCTTAACTGTAGATATAAATAAATAAATGCAATGTAATTTTAGGATAAGAAATATCAGTGAAAAAGTTCAAAACAAAGTACACCCGTGCAAGAGCAAATCAAAACATGAAATTTTGAAATGTTCATAACTAAATAAATACATCAGCAGGAAAGCTTCCTAATCCTATATCGAAAGATTGTAACTGGTATTTTCACGGCATCGTTAATTGCAAGGGGGAAATCGGAAATTCAAGCCGACAGAAGTGAACGAGAAATAGCATTTTTTGACATGTCGTGAATTTGATATGTTTTTTGTTTCATTAATGTCACTGCTGCGTTAATAACTGAAACACCCGGAAGAATAGGGAGATTTTAAATATAAGAACAAAATCGCCAGAACTGCACCTTGACCAATGTCAAATTTTAATAATTCGAATAATTTTACGTTATTAGAGTTCAGTAGAAGAATCATGTGTGCTACACTTGTGAAAAGTGTTTTTTCCGCATACGACGTAATTCTTCTCAGCTATCGCCTCATTCAGAAACTTAAGCCTAATACGGAATAAAAACACTTTTCCTAACTTATTGCACAAATAGCTATTTCCGATACTATCAGTAACCACAGCAAAGTATCAAGAAAATTGATTATTACTTCCACATTCACGTAGTGGAATGCACATCCACATATATATCGTACCGAGATCTGGAACTGGATTGTTCCTTGAACATATTCGGTGAAGGGGTGGGGAGTAATTAGGGGTAAATAGGGGAAATTAGAAAAACAAGCTGGTAACAGTACAGAAACTTGAAAGATGTATATGTACTAGAAGCCTCAAATTATTTTTGTAATATTTTCCATCCCCCCACCACCCCCACTCTATTATTAAAGGGGTTAATAAAATAAAATTGAGATATTTACTTGAAATTTGGTATACGTATATATTATAATGACATCTGTAACTAGATTATATTTTTGGAATATTCCGTTGAAGGGTTGGGGGTTAAATAGGGGTAATAATATAAAATAAGTAAAGCAAGCTGGTAACAGAACAGAAACTTGAAATTCGGTATATGTCGCAGAATCTAAGACCTCAGATTTTTTAATAATATTTTTCAACCCCCCACCACCCTTAATCCATTATTAAAGGGGTTAATAAAATAAAATTGAGATGTTCACTTGAAATTTGGTAGACGTAACGACATCTGGAACTAGATAATATTTTGAGATAATTCTGTTGAAAGGGTTGGGGGTTAAATAGTAGTAAATATGGGAAAATAAGTAAATCAATCTGGTAAGAGTACAGAAATTTGGGATTTGGTGTATATACTAGAAACCAAGGCCTCAGATTTCTTTTTAATATTTTTCAAACCCCATAACCTCCGCTCCATTATTAATGGGATTGATAACATAAAATTGAGATATTCACTTGAAAGTTAGTACACGTATGTATTGTAATAATCTGATGATCTGATTAAGATGACTCCATTGATGGGGTGGGAGTTGGTAGATTATGAATAGGGGTAAATAAGTAGGATAAACCAGAAACTTCATTTTTAACGTATAAGGTAGAAACCAACGCCTCAAATATTACATTTGCCCCAAATATTATTAAAATTCTATGACCAATAATTTCCACATACTAAAGTGCAAATCTAGTCAAGATATTTTCTTTAAAGTGACTTGGATGAAAAATCTGGATATGGAAATAATGATTCATTAGGCAGCGGTTTTTTTCTTTTCCTCCCAAGAAAATTAATCTTATTTTGGCAATGGGAGTCAGCATATTTCATAATTTACAGATGGACACGTCATTCAAGGTTGAGATAAGATTTATTTGCATACGTTTTACTTCCTTCTTAAACTAAATATAGACAGACAGACCTTCAATGTTTCTCAGAGAAGTATATTAGGATGGCTTCCACAGTCAATATGCATACTAGATATTATCAGTTTCCATATGTAATGTGGACGGTTGACAATTTTATTGGTTTCGCTACCTTGGAGATGAGACCTGCTAATACTAATCGAAGACCGTCGTACCAATCTTTCTTCTTCATTGAAAGATTATATACTCAAAATTTATTCAATTAATTTATGGCAGTCTTCCTCAAATGTGAAAATATTAAGGCTTTATTGCTTGAGAGTTTTAAGTTAATAGTTTTACAAAAATCTGTGACTGACCATTTTCAATTTCAACGTTTACCTCATATTTTAAATTTATGAATATAATTAAATTACTTGTATTTAAAACAATACTTAATTAAAAATAATATAAAATCAATAATGAAGCTTCTGTAAATCTGTGACAGACAAGAATGCCTAACTGAGCTGAGGATGGCGCCTAAATAAGGATTTTTACTGAATTTCTGTTTTTTTTTTGGCATTCGTCCATTAGCCATACGTCCAACCACTAAAATTCTGAAAAATAATTTGAACTAATTTTGAAATACGTGGGTGAGTCATCCGGACCTTTTAGTGTAAGATTGGGCGAATATCAAAATTATATCAGAAAAAATGAAATTCAGATATCCAACATCTGCAAACACGCTTGGGAGAATGGGCATAGAATAAAATGGAACTCGGCAAAAATGTTAACAAAAGAGGCAGATAGCAAAAAAATAAAAATTAAAGAAACCGCGATAATATTATTGAATGAGAATAGATGGTGTCGAATTGTTCCGTAGATGTACAACTTGGTTGCCAATATTAAAAGAAGAACTTCACAAACTTAACATTGTATAAAAACGAGAAAAACTGTTAACTATATCAACAGCTCTATGTAAATAGTAAGTATCTATGGATATTGAATATAACAAACATTCTTAGAGCTGTGTATTTATTATTCACAGCAAAAAAGATTTTTCAAAAAAGCCTTGAAAAAGAAACAGATTAGATTTCCGAAACGTCGGCGAAATATTTAATTTCAAGTTTTTATACTTATGTGTGTTGTTTATTTAAAAAAAGCAACCTTTAACTGATTCTTTGATGTAAAAGTCACAGGCGTAGAGGCTGTTTACCGGTAATATACTGGTTAATTGTGATATTTTGTAGATTCCCCTAGCACCGCTTAAAAATAAAACATACATGTGGCAGGAAGTCCCAAAGAATTGAAAAAGGAAAAAAAATATATCCAATGAAATTTGGAGGAAGGACAAATGGTCCCAATAACTGATCGCCCATAATACCGCACCAAACGTTAATCTTAAGTTGCTTCGTCGGTAAATAAAATGTTATTAACAAAATTTCGATCCCTGTTGTGTTTATTTAGAACAAATTGACAAAATTGTAGCCTTTGTGGAAGATCACTTCGAAGTAAGTTTTGTACAGGAGTGAAGTGATATGGGTTCTTTGAGTAAGACTCTTAGGACAGATTGTTTACTCACCCCTGTTGCCTCTGATAAACGACTAGAGCTTACTTGAGAATCTTCATCCACACAAACTAAAATTTCTAGTTGTTGATCTGGAGTAATTCGTTTCGTTCGTCCTACATCATTTTTATGGCGAAATGAACTCGTTTCTTCCAAACGACGGAACATATCTTTGAAAATTTTATGGTCTGTCTGCATTCTATTTGGATATTGAAATGAGTATCTCCTCACTGCAGCACGTCCGCTAAAACTTTTTTGTACGTAAACACATATCATATCCCTCATTTCCCTATTTGAAAAATTATTATGTCGTGGCATTTTAAATAAAGAAGTTAAAGAAATTAGCTCGAGAAACACAACAACAAAATAACATGATTAAATGATGTACATGACAGAACTGAAATGTAAGCAAAGTACACTTTTCAATAAATACACTTTGTTTCATTAAATTTTAATTTGTCTCAAAAAATTATTCAAATGTTTAACGGCAATTCCCTCGAAAACGGTTGGAGTTATCAAGTTCTACCAAGTGTACCTTTTATACGCAGAAATGACGCCCTCATCAGATATTCTGGTCAGTAGTACCAAAACGTTTCGTCCAAAAAAATAAGAAAAATATTCATCATCAGATACAGGTCCTGCGGCGCCTTCTATGATCTAGCGTGATGTAATACATATATTATTGTTTCTCAAAGTAAAAAAAAATCCTCTAGCAAATTTGTCGGAGATCAGTCAAGAGGCTGTTGAATTATTGCAAAAAAACGAAAACATGATTTGAATTTTGATAACCTGTATCTTTTTCCACAGTAACATTTTACTAAAGCATATTTAGTTATATCCTCATATTTTGGCCCAGAGAATCTATCCCTGCACTATGGCCTATTATTAATAGCCCACCCTGTATAATTAATAGAAATTCATATCTCTGAAACCTAGTGAGGGAGCTTTACTTGTACACTATTTTTATCAAGCTCAATAAAAAAAATTAATATTCATGGTTGAGGCTAATATGTAATTGAGAATGATAAGCTGAGGTAGCTTCAGTGTAACAGGTCATCATTACCACAATATATAAAAATCTGTCAAGCTATTTATACAAAATCTTCCTTCTTAACAGTTTATACTCATTACTTTATCTGATGCTGATGGAATGTGGACTGGCTAACAGATAGACAAACAAAAAGAAAGACTAATAGACAGTCAGACAGATAGACAGATAGATGGACAGACAAACAGACGGACAGACCAACGAGATACCCTACATAATCTAAAATGTGAAAATTCGAATAAGCATAGTGATTATTTGACAATTACAATATTTTCCTTCGAGAAAAACAATAAAAAAAGTAGGTTAGCCACACATGGTCCCACAATAGTGAAAAATTATATCTTGACTAAATATGCAACTGATGAATATCTCATGCACTTGATTGTTTTTTCTTAACAACAAGAATATTAAATAAAAGAAGATTCTCAGTTTGTTCTATATAAAACTATGTTTGATCGTATGCTCCTTTAAATCTTGAGCTTTGGTGGTGAGTTGTTGTTAGTCGTGCTATACAGTAAATGGAGATCACTTAGGATAATACATAAATCACAAAATATCTAGCAAGACGTTGTGAATGGGAAGACATGAGATATTTATTTATTTGTTTATTTATTAGAATAGCATTGTTATGTGATTTTGCATAAGTGAGGAATTGTGGAATTTAAAATGATTCTTCAGATTTTGAGAATTATTTATTAGATTAGAAAATAACCTAGAGGAGGGCATTCGCGCCTAGAGTAAATATGAGAACCAATTCTCTTTTATATTGTTCTTATTAAAACCTTAAAAACGGTGTAAACAAATAAATTAACCACTTTATTTGCCTAACGACATCTTACACAGGTAACCACCTTAATGTAGCAGTTGGTTACTTACTTTAGTAAACATAAATATGTGACTAAAAACCCAGAAATTGTAATTCGATCTTCATCTGCTTTCGAATTATAGCATGTAACACTTTAAAGTTTAAGTTTAATTAAGTAAGGCAGCATATTTTAATTATCAAGCAGTTCCGTCTGATTTGTGGACTTTCTGTAGGGCCCCTCTGCACTTTCGTAATATGTGAAACATCTAGAGAAAACACATTTTAATTATCGGTTTCTATAAAGGAATGTTTAAATATTTCTTTCTCTCTTCTCATTTTCATATGATATAGATTAATAATAAAAATTGTTGATTTTTCGTTATCCTGACATTCACTTAACGCACTGCTAATAAAAGAATTTTTAACCTAACAGTTAATGTTTTTGTACCTTTAATGAATTTATTGATATTATTGATACTTTGTTTGTACGCAACTAATTCTTGCTTATTATTAATAATTTCTCTCTCCTATTAAATGTTTTTACTTTTATTTCATCACTCTCTATCTTTGGTTATTAAACGTGTTAAACTGTTTTTCATTATTTACTCATTAAAATTATTGCCTCACCAATTTGTGCGTAAAATAATAAGCCAGCTTTTATTGTTAATAGCATTAGGTAAGAAAGTAACGATCTTGATTTAAAATTAAATATTATTACCAGTTTTTTTAAAGATTTTCATCTGCTACAATATGACTGACAAAAATATGATTAAAGAAGTGATTACTAAGGAGACACCCATATTGTATATACATTAAAATACACAGCTACTAATAATGCTCTACGAGCTGCTTTGAAATTAGTGAAGAAAAAAACTCACTTCCTTTCTAACATATTAAATGAAAGTACCATACTTGAGATTAGCTTGTAACAATCTTTCGGTTTATAATCAAATGTGAACAATATTCTCAAATTCGTGTCCCATAAGCACTAATACACATTGTTTCTTTTATCGGTTTTAAGGATATCTTGTTTTTCTAGCCTGAAATTATTAAGCGAAGTGGTTATCCATTTATTGAATACAAAGTGAAGACTAAAGACGGATATATATTAACAGTTTTTCGAATACCACATTTAGCTTCCCAAAAACCGCCAATATTTATGCTTCATGGTGTACAGAGTACTTCAGGAATATTTGTCGGATTGGGTAGACATTCAATGGGTAAGTCATGAACTGAATAAAATATTTCACTAGTGTCACCAACAGTACAATAAACAGTATTCTCCCACCAACCCGTTCATTGGTTATAGCCAAAATAAATTTCTTCATTAACAAATTGATTACTCCGAAACTAATGAGGTCAGGATACTATTTTTTTCAACAAACATGCCTTCTATACCAAGAAATATACCTTTTTTTGGCCCGATATCTTCAATACTTTTTGATTGCTTAAACAATTGTCATAATTTGTTATTTAGCAAATAACTTTTTTTTCGAAAGTTTGATCGACTTCAAATCAACTTTAAACGATAAATATTGATGTCGGGCATAACCCCCATAGAAGTCTGCACCAATGCAACTTTTTGCTTTTGTTTATTTAAAGTTTAAATTAATTTTTCAAATTAACAAATGGAATATCCCGGATCTGGGTAAGCCTATCGAAATGGGGTTTTATGCATATGAAAATGCTTGGAAAAAGGAAAATTTTGGGACCAAAAAGAACTTGATCGGATAACCGGAAACGGAAATAAAACTGATATTGCGTGAGAGGTTCTAATTTGTTTATTATCAACTTTTTGGACACGAGGTTTGATGTAAATGAAAGAAAGCTAACAAGTTTTTCCATACACCACAAAAAATTCTACAAAAAAGATTCAATTCCTGAAGAGATATATGCGTTTTTGACCCTAAAAAAATCTCTCCTGCAACGTGAAAATAGTCAGATTTGACGCGCAATGGGGTGGCGGGTTCGATCCTCGGTGTGCGCATTTTTCTTTTTGTCAAATATACTTTTTTTTCATGTAACCAAGTATTTCTTATAATAATAAATGTTTTTAGTTGCTGAGAAAGTTTTTAAAATGTCGTAAAGATTTGTTTTTTGAAATTTTCATTAAATAAATGGCTATCTTGCAACAAACATATAATTGTTCTTGCCCAACGAGGGTTTGTAGGTGTTTTTTGTTTTTTTACTACTTTCTGTGAAAGAGAAGGCTTGTTTTACTTTATTTGATGAAAGTGCCTGTCGAAAAAAGACCAAAAATAAAAAGGAAATTAATTTTTTTTCACTTTTTTCTTATAAAGTTCATAAAAAAACACACACTTTGTTATTTGTAAATGAGAAATAATTAAAAGATTTAGCTATTTTAATGGCGTTATTATTATAAAAAACCGGTCCCCCACTCACAAAAAGGTCCATCACCTTTCAACGTTCCATGATTTTGACTATGAGAAATGTAGGCCATACAAATCAGATGCACAGCATCAGCTCGACAGTTACAGATTTAATGAAGTTCTCAAGAATAAATAATTATTTATAGCGTTTTCACAATTTAAAAATTATTTTATTATAGGAAATATTTTATTGCACGAAAAAAAAGTGAATTTGACAACAACAAAAATTTGTCCAAACCGAGGATCGAACCCGTTACCCCATTGTGCGTCAAATCTTACTATTTTCACGTTGCGGGAGAGATTTTTGACCTTTGGATTCTATGCGGCTTTAGCAGTACAAATTTAATTTATAAATGAAATTAATTATTTTGAAAAAAAGAACTGCTTGACATTTATTGATCATTGCTTAAACAAACCTTGCAGATTTGGAATATCTGTCGCTGAACTCCCACTAACCGGGATGTGTGTCAACTGTCTTTTGATATTCATTAAGTGTAATGTAATTGATAAAGTATTCGCTTGAAATAAATACTTGTATTTCATAAGATTTTATGAGTGATTTAGTGAAGTTTTCATCACTAGGAAAATTTCTCATAACACTTTGTTTGTCTGCCATGTTTTAAGAAACAGGTTTAATAATATATCTAGCTGCTACAAATGTGTCAGGTAATTATCCGCTGGCTCCTCTACTATAATATCTTGCCATAAATTTCATTGGGGGGTTGAAAAGTGTGTCACATCGCTGAGATGTCAGAATTTCAGTGCAAAATCGAAATTAGAAATTACCATTTACAAAAATGAATATGGCGCTACGATACCGACGCAATTATATGCAAAGTATCAATTTCTAAATAAAATTGTATCGATTATACAAAAATTATTTTTTCTCGTGGCACTGTGCATCTAGCCCAACCAGAGTTATCTTTATTGAATCTATGAACCTCTACCAAAAACAACAAAGGAATATAATTAAAAATACAGCAAATTGAACAATATATTTAAATGCATCCAATATGCTTGAAGAATACTTGACAATTAAAGTTAAGTTAGCAAGGGCAAACGCTTTTCGCCTACGGGTCTATCAAACCCTTTTTTATTTTCTTGTATAAACTGGGTGAGGTCTCGGGAAACAAAAAGAATGATATGAGATTATAGTCCAATAATTATAAGGATTTCCATTACAAAAAATTGTATCTGAGATTTTCCTTCAGTAACTGTTAGTGGAGGGATTATACATCAGAAAACCACAAAAATCAGTTCTGGGGGTACCGCACAACCCCCCAAAGGACCACCCCCTCTGTGAAAAAAGAATCATTTTACTGATAACTCGTTAACTGCTGAAGATATAAAAAATTGCTCATCATTAAAAAGAAAGCTTGACTAATTGCCTAAAATAAAGTCCTCTTATAATTTATTGTATATGCCATGGTTTTCGAGAAAATCGATATTGAAAAAAAATTAAAAATTTGTATTTTTAATGCGCACGAATTTTCGTTTATTTGAATTTTTTTCCGTGCGGCCTATAGAAAAAATCGGTAAAGGTATTTACACAGAACTTCCCTCTTTATTTGTGCATGGCTGTCGCTCTAAAAAATTAATAATTACGAAATGACATTGAAAATAATAATCGGAATATAGTTATCACTAATATTACAAAGAAAATCTGATAAGTTTTGGTCAAAAAATATACAGAGTGTTCATCCAACAGCAAAAGTTCAATACTAAATAACATTTTTTTTACCATTTTAAAGAAAGCGTTTATTCGATATTAAATTACAATACATTAAACTTATATACTAGGTACCTTATTGTAAAGGTATATATATAAAATACATATAAAATAACATCATCTTTATAATTTATAAAAAGATTATAAACTCATAAAAACGACGAGCCGGTGGTAAGGCTGGGGATCTATGCAAAGCTTATTAGAATTTATAGCTACTATCAAACACTTCTTATAAAAGAATGTTAATTATCTTTGATTTTTTACCGCAGGTATAAAGATAAGAGCCTAAAGCTTTAGTCATGGGGGATAGGTATGGAACAAAAATAATGTTTAAGTCTATGCAGGAAAATTAAATTTAAAAAAACCTGCTTAATGGATTGGTCAACGTGTAAAACCATGGTGTATGCGAGATTAAGTCAGGTTTCTGAAAGGTAAATAGGTTATGGGGTATCGGCGGGTGAAGGGGCATGGAGTGGTAGTAGAAAGAATGTTGGCGGGTTACGTGTGTTTTTTGTGTGTGTCTTGTCTTGTCGGGCGTTCGTTATTATCACCATCTATCGTAGTTGACGGGTAGTCGTTGGTGTATGAGTGTATGTCTGTGGGTGGGGTTTTGATGAGCTCGTACGTTTGACAAGGTCCGTCGTCAGGGCCGATAGCTGTATTTTATTGGCGAAGAACTCTTGCGAGGTCTCGTCAATGAAATCGCGAATCATCGGGAGATCCGTTGCCCGATGTAATTCAGCTATCGGCGTGTACCGGTCAGCGTTTGTAAGTAATCGAATGAGTTTGTTCTGTGTTAGCTGTATCCTCTTACATTGCGTGGCGGAGATGTTGTTCCACACAGGACACGCGTAGGTCAACAAGGGCCGAAACGCAACCTTATACAACGTTAATTTATTTTCGGTGGACAACCTACTCCGCCGATTTATGAGAGGATACAGTTTACTAAGTGAGGCGTACGTCTTGTTGATTGTTTGGTTTACATGATGGGCGAAACTCAGTCGTTTGTCCAGGGTTACCCCCAGATACATTATTGAGTTTCGCTCCTCAACCAAATAACAGATGCCAAATATGGAAGGCTTGCACAAATACCTTTACAAATGTCCACTATGACTTAATTATTTCTTGGGATGACCACCTTGTACATTTTTCAACAAAAGTATAATAGGTGCATATGCCAAATATTATTGCCATCTGTCACATTTTCAATTACATATTCACGTAGTGAAGTGGAAGTATAGTGGTGGTAAATTTTTTTTCCAAAATGGTAAAAAACATGTATTTTTTTCCGAAATAGGTTTGGAATGTGATGGAAATTTTAAATTTGAACAAAAAAAAATTTTTCACCTATTCTATAGTAAGTAGTGACAAATAGATTAAAAATTTTATCAAAACAATTTTTAAATTTGTTTGAATGGGTTTAGAACACCCTGGAAACGAGGAAATTTTAAATTTGAAAAAAGAAAAAAAAATTACATCTATTTTAGTGATAGTTTTTTCAAAAATGGTAAAGAAACTCTCTAAAAATGTTTCTTTTTAAATAGGTTTAGAACGCCATGAAACGCGGAAATTTTAAATTTGAACAAAGAAAGAATTTTTTTCTATCTATTTTAGTGGTAAAAAATGTTTAAAAAATGTTGATAAAAAAAATTAAAAAAAAATCTTTTAAATAGGTTTAGAATGCCACGAAGCGCGGACATTTTAAATTTGAACAAAGAAAAAGAATTTTTCAACTGTTTTAGCAGTAAAAAATTTTTCAAAAATGTTGGTGAAAAAAATTTTCCATTTTTTTTTCTGAAATAGGTTTAGCGTGCCATGAAACGTGGGAATTTTAAATTTGAGCAAGACATTTTTTTTTCCATTTAGACGGTCCACCCCGTATAATGTATATTCTCCAGTGAAAGTTTAACCATTTCTTCGCTGACAGTAGCGTCAACTATCTACCAAATGTGACTGCTCTCCGTCAAGTAGTTTTTTAGTTAATGCACCAACAGACAGACAGACAGACAGACTGACTGACGGAATTGAAAAACCTATATTTTCGTAATCTACGTAATCTGAAACGTCAAAATCCGAAAAAATCTCGAAGTATGATTTTTTCTCGAATACAATACTTCCCTTAGGTACGCGAGGAAAGTAAAAATTGAATTGCTCAAAAACCAAACATACTAGGAAGAAAAATCAAAATGGATTTTAAACGGGATATAAAATACTCTCTTGTGTTTCCATTTTTGATGGCTATTGATATCTATTAGTATATAAAAATGACAATATAATATAGTTACCTCTTGATTTTTTGCACGTTTAACTCTTTACAGTCCCATAAAAAAATAACTGACTTTAATATAAGTTATAAATGCATTATCGTTTAGTTCAAAGTAGTACTTTAATACAAAAAAGTTAGGAAAAAAATTATTCACATTTACAAATTTACGAGCATGTTGAAGTTAGCCAAATTTTTGGCTAATTTTTTATTGTTTTCTAAAAATAAAAGAAAACCCAAACAACTTGAAAATTAAGGTCAAAAAATTTTTTCTTAGTTTACATATCATATAACTATAGTTTTTAATCATTTAATAATTAAGAAATTCTAAAAAAATATCATCAAAAAATTGAATTTGTAGCCTTTTTTGGATTTTTTTTGCAAACTTTTTCATGTCGCTAAATTTGTAAATGTCAATATTTTTGTTCCTAACTTTTTCTGCATTAAAGTTCTACCTTGAACTAAAAGATAATGTATTATAGTCAGTTATTTTTCATGGGCCTGTGAATAGTAGATGCACAAATATCAAGAGATTATATGTTGTTATTTTTATATACTAATAAAAAATATCAATAGCCCTCAAAAATGGCAACACAAGACAGTATTTTTATATCCCATTTAAAACCCATTTTGATTTTCTTTCTAGCTTGTTTGGTTTTCGAGCAATTCAATTTTTTCTATAGACCCCGGGAAAAAAATTACAAATAAACGAAAATTCGCGCGCATTAAAAATACAAATTCTTGCAATTTTTGTCAATATCGATTTTCTCGAAAACCATGGCATATAGAAGAAAATTACAAGAGAACTTTTTTTTTGGCAATTAGTCAAGCTTTCTTTTTTATGATTAGCGTTTTTTTATAACTTCAACAGTTAACAAGTTATCAGCAAAATAAGGCTGTTTTGACCGAAGGGGTGGTTTTTTTGGGGGGATTACGCGGAACCCCCAGAATTGATTTTTGTAGTTTTGTGATGTTTTGTCCTCACACTAATAGCTACGGAAGGAAAATCTCAGATAACATTTTTTGCGAGCTTCTGGTGTATTTTTTACTTTATCGACTGGACTATCAGACAATGCGATCTGTGCAATACAATAACTAATAAATCTAAATTATTAGTCAGAAAGATAAGGATACATTTTACTGAATCTATTTATAGCAAATTAAATGGAATGGAAAGGCTGCATCTAGTAAAATTTTTATAAAGGCTGCAACATTCGTTTATAGACTTTACATTACATAATCTAAGTCACCTTCAGTATAACTAGGTTTGAAAATTCTTGATGAAAATCTAGTCAGTTCTTTAATAATTCTAATTTAATTTGCCCTTATCGAATTACACCATGAGTAATTTTTCTGGGATGTTTAGCGTATAATAGTTATTAAAATTATAGTTTTCTTCGCCAATACAGGTATTTCTATCAAGTAAAATGTAAAGCATGAATTAGTTCGTAAGCACCTTTACAAACGTGAATCATTAAACACGTTTTAGTTGAGTAATTCTAATATCATTTGTATAAACGAAGCGAAGGAGAAATTACTATAGATATTTTGCAATTCATAGTCAGGAAATAACAACACCTTCAATTTAGAAGTACAAAAAAATAGAATAGTATGTAGAAATTGCAATTAACAGAATAAATTTAAATGCAATTCACTTAATATAATAAAACAATCACATGACCATAAATATTCTTTTACAGCCTTTCTCTTAAATGACGCTGGTTATGACATATGGCTAGGCAATTATCGTGGTACTGAATATTCTGAAGGGCACGACTTTCTCAATGTCACGCAGAAAGAGTTCTGGGACTACAGGTAATATTATATAAATTATTATGAATACCATACGAGCATATGAGCAATGAACATATATTTGTATTATGTATAATCATATTATCTCACATCTCCGCGGTACAGATTAAAATTTAAACACTCGTTGTTTCATCAGACACTAATACGCGACATTATTGTGACAAGTGACTAGGCCAAAATTTACTGTTAAAAATTTCGTCGAAACAAACTTGGTAATAATCCGTTGACAAACAATATCATACAAATAAATAATGCATCAACAATACAATGCACCTAAAAGGTTACCTAACCAAAATCTGCACAATTTTTTGACGTTAGTATTCAGTCTTCTAAAGAAGAAAGTGAATTTCAGATGGCCCACCAGTGGGACGTTCTAAGGAGGTGGGGGGTAATGATCAATTATAAAAATTTCTAGGTCATTTGTAACAGGCCTAATTTTTTTTGCGAACTGTTATCGTTACGAAAGAACAGAAAAGAAGCTTCAGCTGTCTTGAGAAAGGGTTGAAATGCTTCCGCTATACCCTAGAAGTGTACAGAAAAAGAAAATCAAGTAATTTCCTACCGCATCAACTTGAAATATGTTATAGCTGATATCATAAAAAGTGTGAAAAAATTATTCGGCTGCATGCTTAATGGATTAAAGAGTTACAGCTGGTACTTCGAGGCATTCAGTTCAAGTTCCGCGCGGAAAAATAATTAGACCAGCTAAAGATGTTTGGTCCGGGATACGATCGGCTGAAGTTTTTTTTTTTTCGTGAATTAGATAATTAGTCAGAAAAATTTTCTAAATTTTAAGGGATGGGTTGTCTACCGCGTGACAACTTCAACTCAGCTTTCCGTAGAGGCAAAAACTAAATTTTTGCACGATCGTGCTTTTTTGTTTATTTACCAGATCTGGTCAAAAGACGGTAAGGTTATGTTTATTGGCCGCGAGGCCTAACACGTCGGTAAGTGATTTACTTACCGACATCTGAATGGTAAATGAAATTAATACAACACATCTGTTATTTCATAAAAATACGAACAAGAAATTTGGGTATTTCCTTTTATTTAAATTATTACCATTTTTTGAACATTTCATAGACTTTTTTATAGCGATTGGATATTTATTGAGAAATTTCAATTAAAAATTTAGGTGGTGGTGGGGTAGGTATTTTTTGTGTAAAGATGCACGAGTGTTCGTTTATTATTTATGTGAGCGGGGAGGTTTTAGTGAACTTGGCGAGAGACATTACCGTATCTCTTGATAATTACATTGTCTAAAACGTGAAAATTCGACGCTATCTCGCAGAGTAATTTTTCACGATTACAGCACTACCCTTCAGTAAGCGAGAGTAATATAATTCCTACTCTTTTAGAAATGAAACATCGATTTCATATTTTTAAATAAAGCTTGCAGGATAGTTTATTAAATACGATTTTCCAAACAATTATAAACCACGTGTATTATTTGAAAATTAGTCTTATATTACAAGAGTTTGTAGACATATATTGAAGTAATGACTGAAGTATTTTTTACTATATATTGTATTTCCTGAGTCGCAGCCATATCGGAATGTAACGGTTGACAGAGCACGCTAATGAATAAACTTGCATCTTATCGTAAAAAGGAAATCTTGCTTTCAAGTTAAAATAAATAAGTTCCATATTGATGACAGACAGTCACCGTAAGCAGGCGTGGTACGCCTTAGAACACTTAATCTCATTTTCATAATTCTCAAAATAAGAGGCATGCAAAAAAAATGGCTTGTTCCTTGTGCTCTTCCGTGTACGGTGTGGCGGCGCGATAAGATAAACTCAACGAATGTCCTCACAATCATAGAGGATTACTCGGTGCCGTCAACGGCAATTTCGTCAGAACTGCGGTTTCGAAGATTAAGGACGTGATGGACCTAATTTGCTAGACAGTAACGAGCAACACGGGTAAAAGCTCTGGCAGGGACTGCTAGGAAACTATTTATGGCGATGGATACTACATCGTATAGTCCTCTACGACTCGTGACGACGTTGGTCGAGTTTATCGTGCCGCTACCCATCTCTCTGTCCGTCTGCCCCCTGCCGCCGCCCCGCCGAGTTGTTTGGTCTCAAAAAAATTTATGTTAATTACATCGAATACTATACGAAATGGACATTTTGTATCTCTAGCAACCGCCGCTATGCAAGTCATCGGACATTTTGTGAAAAATCGACCACTTTGGTAGTTCTTTCTAAATATAGATCAGTAGGTATATCTCGGTATCTGTAGGTCCCAAAAAGCGAAAAATTAGTGGCTTCTCGTTATGATATAGGCTATCAACGGTTACAATATGATATTTTCTATCTGCATATATAATCTCCAAACAATGTAGAAACTGAAAAAACTACTCAATTTATTTTTTTTTGGTTGTAACTTCGGATGTTTGAAATCTTTCTAAATATAGACGAGTATATTTCGGTATGCGTAGGTCCCAAAAAAAGCGAAAAAGTAGTGGCTTCTCGTTATGATATAGGCTATCAGCGGTTACAGTATGAAATTTTTATCTGCACTCATAACCTCCAAAAAAAGTAAAAACTGAAAAAACTACTCAATTTATTTTTTTGGTTATAACTTCGGATGTTTTAAGTGAAATTTGACAAAATTTTCAGAAATTATAGTTTATAATATGAACAATATCTGGTTAAAATTTCAATCAAAATATCCAATACAAGTCTCAAAAATTGACTTCAAATTTGAAAATTGACTGGCCAATAACTTTTGCGCGTCGCGTCGTATTAGGTTCTTTTTGTATATAGGTTTTTTTACGCACTTCATGATGGTGAACAAGAAAAAAATTTTAAACTAATAACAAAAAGTAACAAAATTGTCAGTCTTTTCGAAAAATGTTACTTTTTTTGATAAAACTCTTTCTTTTGTATTATTAATTAAAAAAATATTACGCATACATATGAAAAGAATCGATTTTTGGTATTTCGTCAATTTTTTCTAAAAAGTCCACTTTTTAATAAGTCATTTTTTTATTAATAACTAATTTTGGACGTAAGCTGACCTAATTTTTCGATTTTTTTTTATATTCTGTACAAATAGCATTAGAAAATTAAACAATAAAAACAATTAATATTTATCATGATTAGAAATTCAAAATTGTAGGCACTGAACAGCATTTTAATAACAATTTAAATCAAATAAACCACCATAATTCAAACATGAGTTATAATAATTTGTCACAATAATCCGCTTTAACTTCTGTATCAAACACTTGATGCTATGAATGCTGAAGACTGTAAGGATGAAGCAGGCATAGACCAATTAAGATTTCTAACTTCAGATTTGAAGACGATAACATTTTAGTCGCAGCAAGCGAATATGCACTCATGCAATTAAATGATGACAAAACGAAAATTATAATTGATAATAACCATCAAGACATTTTAAGGATAGGAAGTGGAGAAGATGAGACCTTGTGGACTACCAGCAATTATGAATATGAGATTCGACAAAGAATGCAGATTGTAATATCAGCAACTCACTAATTGAGCAAAATGTTGCGCCAAAGAAACTCGCAAGAGTAGGCTCTAAAGGTCTAAAGATGCTTAGTGTGAATTCCTCCCCACCGCACAATTAGTTCGATTTTCTAAGAAATACGCTTCTAAAACAACTCTTCATTATATTCTCTCAAACTCCTTAAATCTTCGGCTACTTCACCTGGAGAGAAGACAATCTAGAACGATTGCAGATTGTAGAAGGTGAAGAGGAATAGGAATAGAACAATCTAGTTGGCCTCTGTTTGCTGAATAGCACGTATTTCAGCATCACTTCTTCTGTTGCAGTTACTTTTTAGGCGCATGACCTTACCAAATCTTCTGCCTATAAGTTGCTGGGCGACCTCATCTTGACTACTTCATAGGCTTCCTCTTCGCCTTCTGCAATCTGCAATCATTCTATATTGTCAGATACGAACCTGGGTCATAAACCATCTGGCAAGACATCGTAATTAAGAAGAGGAGCTTCATTTTGCCACATTGTGTATTGTTTGTCATATTATATCAAGAAATCATGAAGAGACTATGTGATGAACATTTACTGGTATTTTGAACTAACTCTGTATATGTTCTCGAGAAATTACGCTTGACAAAACCTGAAAGAATCGTAAAACTTCAATTTATCAACTATTTAGAAAATTTACTTTCTAATATTATATTGAAATTAGCTGAAATCGTATAAATTCTTAAATTCTATTAAAATAATTACCTATTCGGTATTAAAAAGGCATTAAAACAAACACGATTGTGTAACACTCGTTACTAAATGCAAGTTTATAATGCAGTCATTAAGAACGTATGAATATTACTTAAATCTGCAAATTCTTACTCTTCCAGTGCTATGTAATTATGATCCACTTTCATAACAATTTTTCTTGTTTGGAATACGTATATTGAAAGTCGCTTTCTATACTAGCAGGAGAACGATCCATAATTTTTACCCACGTGATATTTCCGTCATTAGCTACCAGATGGTTTTAAAAATGCGTTTTGAAATTATCTCTAAACGTTTGGTCATTTTTAACTATTATTGACACTTATTGTATCATGATATTAAAAATTATCACAAGATCGCCATTGAGTAAACTAACGTCTATCTTAACTAATATCACCCTTTTGTAAAGATATGATAATCATCTTCTAATTGCCAAAATCTGAACATGAAATTGTTAAACGGCTGGATGTTTTTAAATACGTGACTAGGAAAGTTTTATAATATTAATACTGATAGATCTTAATTAACATTTTGATGTCATCGTAGATTGCATAACTTCTAGACGAAAAAAGCAAATTTTACGTTAAGGGTCATAAATTAAACCGAATTAAAAATCTAGACGGACATATTCTTTAATTATACGTCGACATCCGCATAGTGGAGTGGAAGTATAGTAATCGTAAAAAAAAATCAATTTTTTTCTTTGCTGAAATAAGTTTAGAATGTCACGTAACGTGTAGATTTTAAACTTGAGAGAATTTTTTTTTTCTGCGGTCTGTCTGACGGTCTGTAACTTTATTTGTGCGCACGATATCTCTGGAACGGTTTAAGATATTGATTTGAAATTTTATGCACGTATGTACTATTATGAGATTTGGAACTAGATTTTTGAACTTATCCGGTAAAGGGCTGAGGGGTAACTAGGGGTAAAGAGGAGAAAATAAATAAAGCAAGCTGGTAAGAGTATAAAAATTCGGGATTTAGTGTATATACCAGAAATGGTGGCCTCAGATTTCTTTATAATATTGGAAAATAATTAAAACAAGCTGGTAAGAGTACAGAAACTTGGAATTTAGTGTGCATACTAGAAGAGAAGGCCTCAGATTTTTGTATAATATTTTTCAATTACTCTACCACCCCCACTCCATTTTAAAGGGGTTGGTAGGGTAAAATTGAAATATTGACTTGAAATTTGGTACACGTATATATTATAACGACACCTAGAATTAGATTATATTTAGGGATGATTGAGTTGAAGCGTTGGGGGTTTAATATTGTAGAATATAGGAAAATGAGTAAAGCAAGCTGGTAAGAGTACAGAAACTTGAGATTTGCTGTATGGATGTCAAGGTCTCAGATCTTTTATAACATATTTCAATTGCCCCACTACCCCCACTACACTATTAAAGGGGTTAATAAAATATATTTGAGTTATTCGCTTGAAATTTGGTACACGTATGTATTATAACGACATCTGCAACTAGATTATATTTTGACACGATTCTGTTGAAGGAGTGAGGGGTAAAAAGAGGCAAATAAAATAAAAAGAGCAAAGCAAGCCGAAAGTTGAAAATTGGTTTATAGTAGAAGCCAAGGCGTCACGTAGTTTTATATAGTTGTTCTTAATTTACTACTATATAGTATTCGCTAAGAATATGTTAAACATTCTTAACCTATTTTCATGAGTAAATCATAATATTTATTTTTCTTCCATTAAAAAATTATTTATTCTAACAAGTATAACACCCAATATCAACTCCCCCCCCCCCAACCCTCCAAATTAAAAAATGGAAATATGATTCCATTTAGATTTTTAATTAGCTTTAATTTCTTTAAGACTTCGAACGTTAAATTTGCTTTCTTTGTCTCGAAGTTATGGAGGTTGCAAAAACGAACCAATTTTGCGGTCACTCTTTCAGCCGATGGGAGTGATTAATTGATTGGTTGTTTTGCCAGTGTAAGGTAGGCATTGCTGCCCCTTCCGGCCATCCAATCTGGATGTCCAGCTAGGGCACTGGTACTTGCAATTGTTTACTTTATTTTTGGTACTATTAAAAAACACTATAATTTTCAAATATTAATTCCATATGAACTTTGTTTTTCTATTTATTTTTTTTTAATAGTGTTTTATTTAATATTTATGTTTTAATATAAAGTGGAAAAAAATGATAAAGCTTAATTTTCACGTGCAATTTACAAGAAATAAAAATTAAAAGTAAGTATACCATTCGAAAGTTAAATTCTTCCTCTTTAAAACGATACCTTTTTTTTGTTTTTAATGGGTACAAATTGCCTTTATTATGTAGCGGCTGTTAAGAAATGCTTCATTTCCCTGTGCGTCGCGCTTGAAATATTAAGGGAACTGTAATAATTTCTCAAAAAAAGATTATATACTATTTTTTTGTAAAATTCCTGCTCTTTCACGTGGTGCTATCCTTTTTTTTTCACTATTTTAAGAGATATTACCAAAAAGCTGAATGTTTCCGTTTCAGAGAGTTTTTTTATAAAGGTTTGCGGGGGAAATTTTGGTAAACTTTTTTGAATCACTTTCTACCAGCAAAAAACTAACCTTTCATGAAACAATTAGTGAGATAACAACTAATTTCGACTTTAAACCCCAGGCAACTGGGCTAAGTGTTAAGTACGTACGAAATATTACTGTCCTATGTCCATTTTTTCATAAATTGTTTTTGGCTGGTCTTCCACTCTGTACATTTTTTACTAAAAATGTGTCGTAATTCCTCGTTGGTAATGGCGTCAACTACCTATCAAATATTATTCTTCGCCATAGAATAGTTTTGTGGATATAGTGGCAACAGACAAAATACCCCAGACCAACGAATGACGAATTAAAAGGACCTCAATTTTCTTGTTAATCTTACATAGTATGACATATAAAAATTCAGAGTAATTTCGGAGGGTGCTTCTTTAATGATTGCATACCGACGGAACTAAAAAAATGAAATCAGCAAACGCGTTCTAAAATAAGAAGAGGGGGATGTTGTGCTTTTAAATCCAACACACTGTACGTCAAATATATAAACATATATCAATTGCTTGATAGATTTTAATCTATGAATTACACACATGATTTGATTTAATTAACGATACAATGTAATATATTTAACGCCATATAATTAATATGATTAATTCTAAAACTGCTTACAAAGTAGTTCCAGGTAGGTTCAGTGGTATTAAATACGCAATTACCCGTAACAAATTATCCACCAATGTATCATAATTACCGCATATCTCAAATCATTTATTAACATTTTTTGATAATAATTATGTTACATGTATTTGCATATAAAAATCAAAAATTGCATAAATACAACTTTTATAATAATCTAATTAAAGCCGTCTACCTTCCGAACAGGTATAATAAGTAATAAGTAAAGTAGACTTACATTACATTTATCTGCAATTTAACATTTTACTGAAAAATAGGCATTGTATCATATATGGATTTCATTTACATAATAAAGTTATTGAAAGTTGTATTCAGGGCAAAGTCAGCGTGCGAGTCAGACGTAAATTTCACAGTAGCGGTTATAAATATTTTGCCCTTGTCTGTTGGAGACGACTGTACAGAAAACTACTGAAACATTTGAAAAATCGTGACTAAAAATTATGTCGCTGTCGGTTCATTACTTATTTCTTAATATCGATATAGTCCATTGAGATGTTACAGAATTTTGGCCGAACCTTGCCTCTTGGGTAAGACAATATTATTTTCTTCTGTTGTCGAGGGGGGATCAGTGTGAGTGGTTGGCCAACTCAGGGTTTTAACTAGAGAGCAGACTGCATTCTAAAGTGCGAACAAATTGCTAAAAATACTAAATAAAATGTGTCGAAAACTTACCACGTTGTGACGTTTCTGGTGTATCTTCGAGGTAATTCTTGAGATAGGATAGGAATGGTGTATGTAAGGATGGTTCTCGACACAATTACGAAATAAACAATTTGTAATTCACTTCAATAACTTAAAACTATTATAATATTATTTCTAAGATCAAATATGCGGAAGCAACTATCTACCACGCGACAGCGAGCATCTGTCGATGACTACTAACTACGCGAAGTATCCAAAAAAAAAACGAACTTTTTTATGTTCCCTTTTTATATACATTCGGTTACTTAAATTAAATTATTATTTTCCAAATTTATTCTACATTTTCAAAAGGCGCCTCACCAGTGAGTATAAAACTCGATTTTCGTGGTTGAATGCCCCCCCCCCCATTTGACCGCCATCTTGAAGTCTCACAATTTTTTAAAAAAAACGTTTCTTGTAGAGAATTGAATACTACTACGAAGCCCTGGAAAGGACACCTAAAATAAAATAATTTCTGTTTTTAAAATTTCGACTTATAAGTCGAAATTTACTTCAAAATTCCGAGTTATAAATCGGAATTTTAAAATTCCTAGATATAATTCAGAATTTTAAGGTAAAATTCTTAGTTATAATACGGAATTTTAAAATTCCGACTTATAACTCGGAATTTCAAAATTCTGAGCTATAAGTCGGAATTTTAAAATTTCGAGTTATTACTAAGAATTTTAAAATTTCGAGTTAACGGTTTCAGCATTAATTTCAGCATAATTAATATCTACACAATTGCCAAAAGTGTTTGTCATATCACAACTATATCACCTCCTAAATGTCATTAAAAATTTGTAAAATGCCTGAAATGACCTTATTTATCAAAATATGAAAACGTACCATAAGGAAAACTTGTCTGTAATTACATTAAGAATTGAAATGTGAAGTCGGGTTTGAAGATTTCAATGCTTTAGTTTTTTCATTTGTTTCCAAAAATATGTAAGTATATGTAAAATTTTGAATTTGAAATATTTCAAAGCAAAAAATATATAAATGTATGTTTTAAATGTAATTAATAATGACAAAAAACAACAGGACAGTCGTGGACTATTTTTAGTAATTCTGAACCCTTACCTTGCAATTTTGCACGATAATCGGCTTAAATATTAGAGCAATGATTGTTAATTTAAATGAAACTTATATCACATAAATAAAACACAAAATTACAATTAAAATAGAGTTCAAAAACCTTAAAGGTGAATAATACAATGAACTTTAAACCATGTTTTCCAACTATATTCTCTTAAATTAAATACTATATTTCTCTGTGTTCCTTCTCTTTCCATACATATTATTGTCGTATTGCAAAATTCCTTGGTTACATTTCTCAAAATTGGGGGTATTTCAAGACAGATATCCTTAATGGTCAAACCAAACTTTACATTTAGATTCTTAATGTAGTTGTGATACGACAAATATTTTTGGCAATTTTCTAGATATTAATTGTGCTGAAACTAATTCTGAAACTGTTAAGTCGAAATTTTAAAATTCCGACTTATAACTCGGAATTTTAAAATTCTAAGTTATAACTCGAAATTTTAAAATTCCGACTTATTACTCAGGATTTTGAAGTTTCGAGTTATTAGTAAGAATTTTAAATTTCGAGTAATAATTAAGAATTTTACCTTAAAATCTTGAATTATATCTCGGAATTTTAACATTCCGATTAATAACTCGGAATTTTGAAATAACGTTTCAACTTATAAATCGGAATTTTAATATTCTGAGATATAATTCAGAATTTTAAGGTAAAATTCCCAGTTATACACGGAATTTTAAAAACAGAAATTATTTTATAGTTGAGGTGCCTTCCAGAGCTTCGTACTCTACAATCTTGATCTAGATACTTCTTACCATAAAAAAAAGGTATGATTAAAAATAGACTAAAATTTTCAAGTATATTGAAAATACACATCAGATAGTTCTTGTACATCATTTTATTACAAACAATTTTCTCTACGTATTTTTTAAATTGCTCTTCTTTGCAGAAGTGTTAAGACGCTGCAAATGGATCAAATGCGTGAAAAGGGCATTGGACAATTCTGAAAAAAATTGAGAACATTCCCGGAATGATTCCAAACACTTTCTACTTCCTGCATTTTTTTTCTCTTTCGAGTAAAGAAATCGCAAAGTTCTGAAATCCTGATATTTTCTTGCCGGATAACTAAAGAAAATAACAATTTCGAACAGTCTATTACCAGTCAGACAACCCGAGAATTTATAATAAAATATAGGGATTTCCTTAAAAAAAAAGAATTTGACTTAGAATGACCTTAACTCTTCCACCCAAAGTCAAAGTGACATATACCGCCGAACTGCACCCATCTAACTCTACAACTTTTGCATGAAACACTTTTTCGTAGAGTGTTTATTACTCGAAGTATTTGAAAGTTCCTGGGGCCCAATTCTCGAAACTAGACGAACCCGATTCGTGCACGAATGGCGTTGAAATTCGCACACGAACGTACTTTTTCTATTCTCGAACTGTCGACTAACACACGAACGAACAGATTCGTACATGGAAAGTATTCGATCGGTGTTTCGGTGCCGAAAAGCATATTCGCATGTCAACATAACCTTTAAGTTAACGTCAACCTTCAGTCAGACGGCTTTATTTTGGTTGGAAATTGTGTTAGAGTCTTGTAATGGCTGCTTTGGATGAGCTGAATCTTTTAATAGCAAATAATAATTTGGAAGAAATGGAGCCAGCTGCAGAAGTCAGAAGGGAATATAATAATCTCGTTTACGATGCCTTTGATAATAATAAGTCCGATATAAAATTCTTAAGAAGGTTTCGACTAAGTAAGGACCTAGCACGGGATCTAATCAATTTACTATCTGAATATTTGAACCAACCAATCAGTTAGAAGTCATTAGATTTCAACTTACGTATTTATTTTCTTGCACGGCACTGTTGGTGCACAATCTCCTATTTACAAAGGATATTTTTGGTCAGAATTCCTCCAAAACACAAAAATAAAATCCTAAAACTGCCTACAACGAAGCAATCATCCTTGTGCAAATCACAAAACAACAACGAGTATTTTGACTTTGACACTTCTCAACTGTTGCATCACGACCGCAACGAAAAGTTCCCAGATTTACACGGTCTGATATTGGTTGACATATATCTATATAGGAACCAAGATACGATGTACGTTATTCGGTCGACGAATGTGTTCGCCTCGTGTACCGCTTTTCGACTATCACTGGAGAATTAGATTTTTATAAAAACTGCATTCGCATGCGAACCAGACTGCACGAGTTTGTTCGTGCACGATCAATTCGTTCGGGATTCCAGAATTGGGCCCCAGATTAGAAAAATCATTCGGGTGACTTTTTGACATTTACTAACTTGATAAACATATTTAAAATAAACAAAAATTATAGTGGAAAATGCATGGATGCCCAGACTTTCAAAGTTAAAGGAAGAAAATATGTAGAAAAAATTTATTTCCTTTACATTTGCCGGTGCGCGGAGTTGGTGTAGGTTGATTCATTTAAAATCGTTTATAACCTAAACTCCAAAAAGTGGCGATGTAGATTTTGATTTTAAACACGTCAAATTACAATTACCCTACGCATTGGATGGTTCGATAGCTTCTTGGAGAAAGCACTAGGTATAAATTAATATTTTAAGCATTTTACATAAACTCACATTTATCACAAAATGTGAACATTGTGACAATAAGAACTAAAATAGTTTCCATAACTAGGAATTCTATTTGAAATATGACATTTTATTCTAATCAAATATTCGACAGTTTAGATTAGATTAGATTAGGAAGGAGGAACTGGCTGATTGACCTTGACCACCGCAACCCCTATGGATCTATTGTGGTGCTCCTGATTGTTTACCTTAGAGCTCCTTATCCTGCTTTGTGCTTTGTATCAGACTCCACAGCCTTGATAAGGGCTTCTTAGTACAGCTATAAGTTCTTGGTTTTTCCTCACCAAGTAGTTGGAATCTCAGTCTAGCAAGGCCTTCGTAATGGCACAATACGTGGACTAAGGTTTCCCCTGCCTCTTGGCAGAATCTGCATGTTGCGTCCTTTGCCAGATCCATTAGACTCAAATGTCTATTAAGTCGGCAATGGCCGGTTAGAAGACCCACTATTATTTTAATGGCCTTTCTGTTTTGACTTAATAGGTCCTCCGTAAATTTGGCTGATCATTCTTTAATGAACTCCTTGGCCTGTCTCTGTCGTGGGAAATTTTTCCACCATTCCCGAGATTTTGTTGGCACCCATTTGTTAGTGGGTGCTCGTATGTATGGCTTGGCCACACCACAAAAGGGTTCGGGTCCTATGAGGGCGCTACCCGCACCTTCTCTGGCCAGCCTATTCATTTCCCTTGTGTCCCTTGTGTCCCTTGTGTCCCTTGTGTCCCTTGTGTCCTGGTACCCACGCCATGGTCACTTTATTCTGACTTCCCAGATGTATAAGGGTATTTATGCAGTCCCATACAAGTCTTGAAT
Organism: Stenurella melanura; assembly: GCA_963583905.1. Taxonomy (NCBI): domain Eukaryota; kingdom Metazoa; phylum Arthropoda; class Insecta; order Coleoptera; family Cerambycidae; genus Stenurella; species Stenurella melanura. The sequence continues at coordinate 29,792,676 of OY757314.1, read as the reverse complement.
CGACTTGCATGGAACCGATTGCTTTTAGCGCAGCCTGGCGCTGGAAAAAATGGCAATCGACTGATTTACAGTTCCTTGCTTTATAATTTTCTTTGCGCATCACTGTATTGTGGCCACTTCAGCCTGAAATGCTGTGGCGTATTTTCCTAGACTTATTGGGATTTTCGTTTTTGACCTTATCCCATAAATTCCACCTCCAACTCCCTCTTCTGTCTTAGAGCTGTCTGTACATCAGACAGTTTGCGCCTTTCCTGTCTGGTATTTTGATTTTGAAATTTTTATTAAAGTTATACCTTTTGAAAAATATAGTTTAAGTTTTGTTGAAAATGCGTGTTTCATTTACTTGCTTATTAGTGGAAACTCGAGTCATCAAGGTTAGATAATCGTAGTGAAGCAACAGGCCTGACAAGGGAAAACAGGGGTAAGTTTTGAACTATAATCTTTTAAATGTACACATATCTCTGAGAACGGTCCACGTATAAAACGGTCTAGATCTACGTGGCTCACTGTGCATGGGTAGTGTGAGTATAGACGTAAAGATAGGCCCGATGTTAATGCATGAGTATTCCTTGGTAGTCGCACATATTGTAAATTGGGCTCATTTGAAATAGGCACATTACTTTTCACGGATACAATCAATAAACATAATAACCCCCAAAGTGATGTAAACAGGATAGAGATCAGTTTTAAGCAAGGCTTCACTGAGAGCTGGCTTCCCCCCCCCTTCTCCCCCCACTTCACCGCTAGCGCTATATAACACACGCCGCAGCATCGAGCTCCGAGTTTAATTTTGCAATGCTCAGCAACGGCCGATCAAATTTTTTTAATTGAAAATGTAAATATTGTACAATAACCACTCCAAATTTCAGCCCTTTACTTTAAAAAATAGCGCCACAAGAATTTCTTAAAAAAAAATTATTTCGGCTTCAGAAGGTCGGAGAGCAATTATTTTTTTTGCAAATTTGTATAAAAATGCCAGCTATCTATTGGCAATAATGGCATTCCAATATAATTTAAAATCTCAAAAATATTCAAGGTTTTTTGGGGTAAAAAAAATTATCGATTTTTTGACCGATTTTTCGCATATTAGGGATCGTTTCGTGATATGCGCAATAGATGCACAGGTTAGCGCAACTGTTGGAGAAACTTTTCGGACCGGTGCGGTATAGAAATATGATGGCCTGTATGAGCTATTGGACATTGAAAAAAACGCGTTTTTTTTTTCAAAAAAATCGATTTTTGCAAGAAATTTGCAATATTTTGCAAATCTGTAAAAATGCTCTTATTTGACATATCTTGGACTATGCTTTCACCGAGTTTCGTTAAAGAATATCTTCTCTTCACGGAGATACAGGTATTTCAAAAAAAATGCGATTTTTAACGTCTTTTTTGCAATAACTAATTAATTTTGCAATTTTCTGAGATCGGACTGGGCCGGCTCGATCCGTACTAAAAAGTTACACAACTGTGCTGTTAAACTTTTTTTTGTGCAACGCCAACTTTTCTTTTTTAACGCAAAAAACTGTTTTTCGCAAACTTTGGCCGCCATTTTGAAGACGACGCATGTTCGTCATTTGTTTTAAAAACAGTTCATTGAACTCTACGGAAAATTTCCGATTTTTTACATACCTCGGTTTGCTGTTAATAATTTTTGCAGGTAAAATCCCTGACTTACTGGACTATATAGGTACCAAATTTCAAGTTGATATCTTAAACTGTTACTCAGAAAACGTGCGAACAAGAAAAGTTAGAAACAGACCGACATTCTATTTTCCAGCATAGCTCGAAGCCAGTTAGTTGTGGTTGACTCGACTCCTCTGGTAGCTGCTGCTGTGTATAAGGAGTCGGGCAATGCATTGTTAAATGCTCCTCCAATGTCGAGAAATGCTGCCACCGCAATCTCCTCTCCCAGTATAGATTGGGTGATTTTCTCAACCAGGTTATTTAATGCTAGTTCTATTGATTTTCTCGGTTGATAGGCATATTGGTGGACATTAAGAGGATTATATGTATACTCAGGATGTTTTGTCTGATTTGTTCATCCAGTACCTCCTCCAGACCTTTCAACAGAAATGATATCAGGCTAATGGGCCTAAGCAATATTGCGTCCGTCCCATTTTTGAAATATATACTACTTTAATCGCCGCCCAACTGGATGGGTTATAATTTCATACTATACTAACTCTGTATAGTCTGATGAGGGAAGGTATCTTCAGTACATTTTTTAGTAGCGCTGGAAATATGCCAACATCACCAGGCGATTTGAATGGTTTGAAAGATCCAATAGCCCATTCTATCGCTGAGGCTGTGATAACCTATTATGTTACTTGCCAATCGTTTTTGTGGGGATGTTTTAGTCATCCTCCCGATGGTGGCGGCAGTTGGTTATCCATAAAAATCCAACTCCCTGGAAAGTGCAAGAATTTCTAGGATTTCTTTTCCAGATTCGGTAAACGAGCCCTCCGGTCATTTTATCATGCCATGTCCTTGATAAGTACATAATTTGATGATGCGAATGACAATATTCGTGATTTGTACTATATGCAAAATTCACGAAACACGCAGACAAATTTTCTGAAACTAGACGTTGAGTGAATTTTCATTTCTCATGTAATTTGGTCCAAATAATTTGACTATACCACCTTTTGTGCATATATAGGCTAAAACTAGTTTAATATGCTAAGCAAAAACACGTTTGAAAATATGCCTCTTACGAAATTTTTCTTTATAAATATGTTTTAGTGTCGATGAAATTGCTTTGAAGGATGTGCCCGCAATGCTACAACTTGTAAGATACCACACCGGTTATAGGGAAAAAATAATTTACATAGGTCACTCTCTGGGCACCACAGCGGCGCTAATGTATGCATCAGAATATCCCGATGCAGCCGCAGACACCGTAGGTTTATTCGTATTGCTAACACCAGCTTACAAGTTAACACATATGAGGTCTCCATATCGATTCATATTTCCTTTGTTATATCCGGCACTGGTGAGTATAAATTATAAAGTTAAGATTTTATTAAATAATGACAAACTCTTTCTCTTACTGACTGATAGCTTACTATATTATTACTCATAACCAAATTGACCGGCAGTGTCCCATGTAACCGCTTGAATTAATTTCTCGCTACAAGAAATAAAAATTCTTGGTACTACTCGATTCAGATCGCTAAGAATTATATTTGTGAGTACATCGAAGGTTTCTCAATTTATTTAAACAATTTGAAACAATCGCTGAAATTTGGAGGACTGTGCTTCTTTAATCTTTCACTGCTTGCGTAAAAAGAATTGTAATAGATACGTCAAAATGCACCGAACCTTTTTTTCTATAGTACCAACTTTTCTTCAAAAATGGCTACGACAGCATATTCTTGTCTGTTATTGTTTACAAAAATAATTCTCGACCTCCATATTTTCTCTATTAGAGGAGGTAGATACTTGAAATTACTCATATAAGTAAGTCGACAGGAAACCTGAAAAAGACTTAGGTGCACTTTTCATATCCTTTTACCACTTATACATATGTTTATACACTTTCAAACGTTTCCAAATTAAATCTCCCCTCCTAATATTACTCAAACATTTTAATAAAAGAAACCTTGTTTTCATTATTTTCCGCTCTTGTTGTAAATAGCGTGACGACAGCGAGCATCCAAAAATATACATCTACTTATCGTATACTTATTGTTTTTCAGCAAATCACAAATGCATTAAATGTTATTCCTCCTTTATCAAGAGGCAACGCCAGAAACTTAACACGACCTTTATGTCTCGCATCGCCACCTATGATGCTCCTATGTTTAAATGTTTTGAATTTATTTTTAGGCCCATTTACACAAATTGCCCCGGTAAGTCTTTGATAAACATGTATATAAAAGATTATATTTATTGATTTTAGAAATAATAGCGAATATACATAAAATTAATTTAAAAAGTATATATTCTTTCATTCCCGACTTTTAATCCATGCTTAAGGCCTAAAAACTTTAAAATTTTCAAGTTCAGGTAGCTAATTCAGATATGGTGCAACATAATTTATTTTGTAATATACTGTAAATACTAGAAGATCATTAAACACTGACTTTATTAGATGTTTCTAACTTAAAGAAAGTAAACGCGAACTTAGCTATTTGAATTTTTTAAACTGATTTTTGGGTGGTTTTTAATTAATAGCCAGGAAAATGACAAATGAAATGAAATGAAACGAAATGAAAAGAAAAAAGTTTACTAAATTAAAATTAAAGCAGAGTAAATTTAATTCAATTCAGTGTCTTTTAATTTTCTGTCACATTAAAAGTGAATGGAATTCTAAGCATTTGAAAAGCATATCATAATTCGTATTTGCTGATTAGTTTTATAATATTGTTATAGTTCATTGCTTAACTTAAATTCCAAAATTCAACGTCAATCCGTGGTAAGCTGACAGGCCAGCTCATGGCAGACCAGAATATCAAAATGTGACCTTAATAATAAATTGTTAGTTTTTGAGATATTGCAACTTTTATGAATTTCGTGAAAATAGGCACCTTAGTTTAGTTTCTCGTGTGCCATAGCTACAAAGTTTTATAATTTAAGATTTTAATTTTTGTTACGTAACCCTGAATAGTCCTGCACAATATTTATTGCATCCACTGTAGTAAATTCTGATGTTGGCTGATATTGAAAGTCCTATATGACTACTGGAATTCGTGATAAATATCCGTATGCGACTTGGTACTTTAAGAAAAACCTTTCTTTACACTAGCTGTTAGTTTAAGCAACAATAACGCAGCACCTCCTAATACTTTCAGCAATCCTATGAAGCCCATGCGCTAAACATGTTACATGCAGTATATTCCGATGTTTCCTTCAAAATTCTTCGAGCAGCTTTCGTATAATTCACTACATTGGTAAGAAATAATAAGAATTTGTCCTTATTTTTTGCATATTTGTCACCCCAAAAGTCTTGTAAACTTGGAATTTACTGCATCCGCTCTTGTGCGAGAATGAGTAGCTTCTAAAACTTTGGAGGCGATCAAGTGTCCGCTCATTGCAGAATTGCGCATTACGTTATTATTTATTATATAAAATTAATTTGGTATGTTGCATGACTTTCTGTTTTTTTACTCTGGGAATGTTTCAGTACATGTTTAATATTTGTAAAACCATCCCTGCAATCCGATAGGTAAATCCGACCTCTGCTCATTATACACGGGGTGTGACAAATTATTTGGAAAAAATTTATCCACAGAGATGGATCTGCCATCTTGGTCCCATTTTGTGGCTACTAATTTTTTCTACTGGGGTTACATAAAGGAAAAGGTCTATGCAAAACCAGTAAATAATGCAAATCAATTGAGATCCCGTATTAATGAAGCAACACAACAAAGGTCGCAGGAAGTGCGGGACGGATAGATCTTTTATTAAAATATGCCGCACTGGCATTGGACTTGGTGGCAGGCAATTTGTACACATTTTTCGATATTTATTTGTGTTTTGGTTAGTATTTAAGAAAGTTAAGTGATTTCATTCGAATTCCTAATTATGGAAATAATTTCACAATGAGCTCCTATTGCAGTAAAATGGCAATATCTTTTTTTCTAAAGTAAAAAATAGAAAATGTTATAGCATTTAAAAACTACACTATTTGAGCAATTTTATGAAATATCTTGCCAGGTTTGAGTGGTATTTTTTTACAGTATGTAGCTAGTGAAAAATTATTAACTCATGAATGGGGCAATAAATTTTTTGTCCCAAAGATATGGTACTGCTAATTTTATTTAAGACTGTAATCAACAGCAGAGTTATTCAGGGTATAGTAACAAAAATTAGAATCTTAAAATATATAATTTTCTAGCTGTGGCATGGGAAGAACTAATATAAATGCCAATATCTCAAAAACTAACCATATTTTGATACTGTGGCCAGTTATGAGCTGGCCTATCAGCCCACCACAGGATAACGTTGTGTTTTGGGACACCCAATATGTGCAAATGTATAGTCCGCACAGTTCATTTTTTTCCTTTGCAGGAAACGATACCCGTCTATTTTAATCAAATTCCAGGAGGAACGTCACTTAAAACGATTAGTTACTTGACTGAAGCTACAAGGGGTAGATTTAGAAAATACGATTACGGAGCTGGAAGAAACCGATTCTTATATGGGAATGACACACCACCAGAATATGACATTACAAAGATTAAAGTCCCCATTTATGTTATGTACGCTGCACACGACTGGACCATTACCAAAGAAGTGAGTCTCTTTAAAACATATTAAAACACATTTCTTATAGTATAGCTTTCTTGTAAATGTTTATGATTTTTTTTATAGTGGGTGTATAGGTTTAGTGAAATCAAATAATCCTTGTTGAATTAGATGCCGATGTTTCGAAATATTAATTTTTTTACTTTCAAAGGCTGAATGTACATTTTTTGTAATAATTTAAATAAATTTACAAGTTAGTGTGGTAAATTTTTAATGCGTATTGTCTCTTCTCGATCAGTATTAACTTTTGTATATTACTTTTATTTTGTATTGTTATAATAAAGTATTTTTACAACTACAACCATATTATGGAATCGTCATTCGTATCCTACTGCCGTAAATTTGACAAAAACAACTACATGAATGTAAGTAATTAAAGCAATCAATAACGTTTATTTAAAAAACCGTTGCTTAAAAAATCACTACTTGCACATCCAGATTTCCCTTCTTTATCTTTTTAAAGGAAACCATCTTGGCTATATTTTCACTCTAGCATGAGGAAACAATTGGCTAAATAATTTTAATAATATGTTGGAGGCAGATGTCATAAAAAATGTGAGACGTTGCCTTCTAGATTATACGCCAAACATGATATTTCTGGAATCTTATTAGCTTGCTTTGCAACTTTTAAGTGAATATTTAATTTTATCAGCCCCTTTAATAATGAAGTGGGATTAGTGAAGAGGTTGGAAACATCTGAGGCCTTGGCTCTTAGTATATACTCCAAATTCCAAGTTTCTGTACTCTTTCCAACTTGCCTTACTTATTTTCCCCTATTTGTCCCTGTTTAACCCCCAACCCTCCAACGGAATCAACTCAAAATATAATCCAAAAATATTATAAAACATCTAATGGCTCGGCTTCTAGTATAAACTTCAAATCGCAAATATCTGTACTATTACCAGGTTGCTTTACTTATTTTCCGCTTATTTAATCCCCAACCCTGCCCCGAAATTAACGCAAAATATAATCCGGTTCCAAATATCGTCATGACACATATTTGTACCAAATTTCTCGTCATCATCCTGAGAAAACGTGCGCCTAAAAAAAGTTACAGACTGACCGACGACATTCTAAGCCTATTTCAACGAAAAAAAATTTTGAAATATTTTTCACGATTATTGTACTTCCACTGCGCTATGTGGATGTGCGCCAATATTCTTGACTGTGATTACGGTCTCGGATGATTAGGGGTCGAGCTTAAGCTCTTTGCACCAATCATCGCTGTAGACCTGGACCGGCCTCGTAAGGGGTGGGCCCGCTTTTTACGACTACCCCCCCTGCAAATGCAGACAGTGTAGGCGAAGTTAGCAGACCTCCCTTGGTCCCGGCTGTTTATTACAAAGATTTTAAAGTGAGCCACAATAATTGTTTGATTTAACTGAACCTATGCACTCACTATAAAAAATCCATCATTATATTCTTCGCCGATTTGTTAAACTATTCATATTATTGTTGCATTTTTGGTACGGCAGCCCGCTACTAAAATTTTCGAGTTACTTTAGCGAAGATAATTCAACGTTTCTCATAAGTTCCTGGGAGAGCTGAGAAGGAAAGTTCATGGTGACGGAACTTTTTACCTGTCCGAAAGGGTTAAAATCGAGCTTTGAACATTTGAAAAACCAATCATCTCGATCTTCGCAGCGAGGCAGTTTCTTTTCTCTTCTTGTCGAGGGAAGTAAACATGATGGAGAAAAATTGAGAACTGCCTTTTTGACAGATACGCCGAGTTACAAAAACCGAAATAATGACCAACATTTAATTTGAAAAATATTTTTTAAAGTTTGATGTCGATTTGACAAATGAATTTCTTTATTTGGTAAGCACTCTACGAAAATATATTTCAAACAAAAATTGTAGAATTCTATGGGGGCATTACGGGGGTATATGTCACTTTGACATTGAGTGGAAGGGTTAAGGTCATTCAAGGTCAAATTAGTTTTTTCAAATTTATATTTTATTGCAAATTCGGATTTTCTGACTAGAAATAAACTACTTTTGCTCGAAACATTTCTTTCTCAAATTGTCATTTTTTTACTTATCTGGCAAAGAAAATTAAAAATTTTAGAAATTTGTTAGAAATACTGTCGTATTTTTTCTGCCGCTCAGCATCATAAAAAGTAATTTTACCTCCGCTGCTAAGAGAGGACACAGTCGTCCAAAATGTCAAACTTTAATATCATGAAATGAGTTAAGAAATGTCATGTTTTTCTGACGTTTGGAAAAAACATATTAATGTTTAAAAAGCGGTTTCACCCCCTTATGGGGCGAGCGACTTTCCAAAACTTCTTTATTATCTCGCGCTTATATATACAAAGTATTACCAATAAATAATTTCAGCTTCTTACCACTAAGGGTTTGCAATGTTTGGAGATAAGTGTTAAGCGGGTTTTAATTTTTATATATTTTTATAAACATAAGGATTCTTTAAATATGTTATGTTAACTTAATTCTAATTTCCTTTATTTTTCAGGATTCCCTAAATCTGTACAAAGCTCTCCCCAAAGAAGTACGATATGGCATACACGAGGTTTCAAATTTAAATTTTAACCACTACGATTTCTTGTTTGGCAGGAATTCTAAAAGTCTAGTTACAGACAAATTATTACAAGTTTTTGAAAGAGCAACTACAAGATAGTAGTTTGTTTAGTTTTATTATTTATTTGTGATTTTTTAAATATATGTATTTTATGTTTGCATTGTTTTATTTACCACAAATTAGTTGATTTAGATATATTAAATATGAAAATGTAGTTTAAAGAGGATACTGCTTCCAAGAACCAAAAAATCCGACTATCAAGAGGGAGACTGAGCCAAAAAGAACTATAATCTGCTTTGAAATAACAGGGATTAGTATATCAACCAGGGAAAGATCAACCATTAGCAGACTACTATCTCTCTTCACATTTATGGAAGCTATAGCGAGAAATTTATTATTAAATTAAAATATTTAAATATTTCCAGTTATTAATTTTGCTCTTAGAAATTTGGCAAAGTTGTACAAAAGAAAAGATCGAATATGTGGCGACAATTGTATTGACATTACTATAGAACCTATCATTATTAATGTAAAACGTGGAATTCAAATGAAACATATTATAATCTTATTCGCTTTCTACACTTCAACGAAGTCTTCTTCCTCTATCGTTTTATACGTATATCGTCTTGATCCTCGCTTTCTTCTGTTCTATTTCAATTTGGAACAATCTCCTGAAAAATTTCAGTAAACAATTGAGGCAGCACATTAAGTAAAATAGCATAGTAGAATACTCCTTATGGAAATTGGGCCATATCTCTCATATAGGATGATCGCCAGAGGCTTGAAAACTATCAAATTCTAATTTGAAATATACAGGGTGTTTCAGGTATGCGGTCATTAATTTCCAGGCCTAATTCTGCATAAAAAAATATGAAAAATAATGATGTAAATGTGGGTCCAGAAATCTCACCTAAGGACTCTGCGGGCCTCTGAAGGGGCTACCTAAAATTAGTGATGTGTATTTATTATTCTCTTGAATAAACTAAGGAAAAATAACAAATTATTACTAAATTAAAGGATTCAACAAATTCTCAAGATTAACAAATTCAATGAAATGTTCAAAGTGGGCACCATTCATTTCCACAGAATCTGCTAGTCGTTGAAGCAAAGACCAGTTGAAGAGTTCCTGACATGTTCCTAATAATTTCGCACCCCATTGCTACACGTTCACGTAACCCCTCAAGATTTGTCACAAGAGTTGAGTAGATAAGACCTTTCAAATAACCCCAGACCCAATAGTCAAGAGAATTTAGGCCAAGGGATCGGGGACGCCAGGCTACTGGTCCGTTTCTGCCAATCCATCTGAGATAAGCATTGGAATAAATAATTTCGAACAACTATTTTAAATGGGGAGGTGCACCATTGTGCATGAATTACATTGTCCTTCTGGTCTCATACTGCACATCCTCCAAGAGATCTCTTAAATTGTTTCTTAAGAAACCTAGATAATTTAACCCATCCAATCTATTAGACGAGACAAATGGTCCTAATAATCTGCTGTCAAATATACCTGCCCAGAAGTTGATGGAAATTTTTTCTTGGTGCTTGTAGTCGAAGAAAGCATGATAATTTTCTTCTACCCAGATGTAATTGTTGTAAAAGTTGACAATACCATCCCGGATAAACCCCGCTTCATCCGTAAAAAATTTTTTTTTTAATAAATTCAGCATTTCTTCCACATTTTCGCACAAGCCATCGGCAGAGGGCCTCCCTTGGTATATCTTCTAGTTTAACCGCTTGCACCCTTTGCATGTGGTAGGGATACAGTGATTGTTCATGTAACACCCTCCAAACAGACGATGTTGACACACGTTCCTGTAACGCTAGCCTTCTCGTACTGATTTAGAGATTCGCATTTACAGCACTTAATATTGTTTCTTCTCTTTCTGGTGTACTAACATAACGATCTGGGCCAGAATTTTACTTGCCTGATCAGAATTTACCTCTTTCTTGTAACGAGCGATCTGCACTTACAAAAAGTCTTTCGCAAGGTACTCTTCTATTTCGGAAAGCTTCTTCGTACAATGTTCTTGCTTCAGCAGCATTATCCCAGGAAATTCTCTTATTAAAGATTGTGTAATGAGAACTTTTTATGGCACTAATGACAATTCAATATTGGAAACCAGTAACGACCAATTAAGTAATAAAAAGCCAAGTAAGTTGATAAGTGGTGAGACGTTTTTGTAAGTGCAGATCGAAGATGACCTTCTGTCCATGGCACTTGCGAAAATGTGAAGAAAATCATGAATTCATTGAATTCTCTTTACGAAAAAAGACTGCAAGAATTCCTTCATAGTCCGACGAGACAGTCACAGAAAATTCACATTAAAAAATTTTGGGGGAGAAGTAAGTCTCCCGTTTCCAATTTTGTGCACCCCTGATTGAATTTACCCTTGGTGGATAACATCAGATAATGACCTTTACATACATCGAATCACCTGTAAAATCTAGTCGTTGCAACTCTAAGGGTTCCTGAAATATTAAATAAAATACCAGTTTCGGGTACCACCTACAGAGCCTTTAGGAGGGATTTCCGGAACCATGTTTATATGAACTTTTTTTCATATTACCCTGAATGTTATATAACATGGTACAATGCTTTTGTTATAATTTTAGAACAAAATTTTCTTGATTAAGCATACCGAAATACCAAGAACAGTACGTAGATTAGATGATACATCAATTTTATTTGTAAATGCTTTCATTTCATAAAGTTATTACGAAAGGAATGGAACTTACAGTTGTATGTTGCCGAATACCAATTTGAATTTTTTCTTTTAAAATCGGCAGCTGAAAGCGGCTGGAACCTCCCCACGGTGGATCTTTGAAGCCGAAAAGAGCACTAATTTGGGTGCCATAATGGCAATCCGATATAATCCGATCTCAACCATAACCTTTTCAGATATTTTGGAGCACTAAAGAAACCCTCATGCAAACTTCTGACCTTTTTTCTCACTTGCACCACATATCAACAAGGTAGGTAAATAGATTAATTTCAGGCCTTTGTTCTCATTTTTAACTGAATTTACATACCGTAGTGGGTCATGTATATACTGGTTTAGTCTGCTCAGCCGTAGGGGACTATATTGGATGCTAGTGTTATAATGAGAATGTCAAATGAGAAATTGTACAAATTTATTTCAAATTTGAACTTGCTGGCATAACCAGAAATCAGGTTATCGAAAGAATGCAAAGATTTGATTAATATTTTTATATATAGTTTTTCTTTTAGTTCTCATAGTTAGTTTTTCTTTCCGCTGTATGCAGAATCCTATAAAGAATATATTTCATAATACCAATATATTGAAATTTATTATTTGCTGTTCTTCTATTATGTTTCAGGACATAGGATTGTACTGCATGTATAATGATGCGAGTAGAATACTATACTTTGTCCACGGCTGTTAAATATTTAATATTTATTTAATTCATTTTCATTTGCTTTCTCCAATTTAAGAAAGATTATATATAATTTTCTCGATTTTTCGGGCAACAAATTTAATGAGGTGATTTCTGTAACATCTTGTATCTCTGGGGGTGTCAACTAAATCTTGTCTTTACTCTCAGTATCCATTTCCTTAATTATATTGCTCTTTTTGAGCAATTTGTTAAATTATTGTAAACATCTGATATTTAAATCGCACAAATTTTGACATTTCAAATCAATAACATAATTACGCTTTGACTAATTCGATAAAAGGGCCCGAGAATTGTACGACTGACATAAGTTTATACTCATTATTAATGTTTTTATTCACATTTTTAGATTGGTATGTGTGTAACATTAATGAACACTCTCGTATAAGATGTATATATATTTTTTAAATCATTTATTTTTAACAATATACTGAAATCTACTGGTTGGAAATCCAACTTATAATTAGCGGTCTATTTTTAATATTTAATGGTAAATCCTGAACTCAATAGTTGTTGAATGTGCTTCTCATTTGCTTTGTTTTTAATTTTTTTCACGGACACCAAATCGAAAGGGTGCAAGTGTAATAAATATATCTTTGTTATCAGAATTTTATGTGCTTTTCAATGGCTTGTTGCCACATTGTAAGTAATAATAAAATAAACAACTTGCACCAAAGCGGCATAAAACGTAATCCGATCTTAACCAAAACCTTTTCAGATCTTCTGGAGCACTAAAGAAACCCTCATGCGAAGTTTCATCCAAATCTGTTCAGTAGTTTCGCCGTTATCGTGCCAAAACACATACGCATATAAACAGACATTTTTTATAAACCACTTTTCTGGTTTCCTGGGACTGTAGATATACCTAGAATCGTAGGGTCTGATAAACACGACAAGGATTTTATATAATTTAGGCCGGAGCCGTGCCGCCGCTACGATATCTATCAACTCTACTCACAAGGGGGATTTAAGTTACCCTTGAGATTCCCCAAGACGAAAATGGACAAAATTATACTTACAGTGATTGCTACAGTCTGCTCTCTCCGTCGAAATCTTATGTCGGGAGATGCACTTTTAATGAATATATCTTATAATTAGCACTTTCTTAGAAACACTTCTCAATAATTAAGACCGTCGCGTCGATGGATTCTATGAATACTCGGACAAGTCCCAAGACGTGACGGGATCAAAGATGGCACGCGGTAAGTAATTGTCTGATTCACGCCACAGAATCGCACGCGGTCACAAATCTTATAATTAGTGGATCAATAAGAAATCGAATTCAAAATATATTGTCATTTATTGAAATAATTCATAAAATGTAAAAATATAAATATTCAATACTTAACTGATGTATATAAGGCAAATGTCAAAGAGCACCACCACTCGGTAAGCCGTTTTTTTTTTGTTCTCTGGGCTCGTCTGTCAGTAAAAACTCCGAGAGCACTGCAGCCTCCTGGGGTTATTGTGCTCTCCCTGTCATGTTTCACTCCGCCCACTCCAGTACTCCTGTACCCCTAATCATGTGATACAGGTCCATGGTCGGGCGGGTGCTGATGAATTCCGGGTCTGTTCGTGCTGCGAGCCAGTGCCTCGTAGTTGAATATGATGTGATCGACCGTTTCCGGCTCTTTGTTGCATAGTCTACAGTCTAGCTTGCCGTCAAATTTGCCGATTGTATTTAGATACTTCTTTACCGGAAAATGTCCAGTCAGAAGTCCTACTATTAGCCTTAACTGCGTCCTGTTCATTGTGAGCAGTTCTTCAGTTTGTTTTGCACATGGGCCTTTAATGAGTGTTTTCCTATGTCAATTTCCTGGAATGTTCCTCCAGTTACCGCCCGTAGGAGTGTAACTCATCCAGCGATGAGAGAACTATGCTGCTTTTATAAACGTACTAACGGCCTCGAACCCAAATATACTTTTTTTCCGTCGACTCGCCTTCGAGTGACTACTATGGCGATGACCACCTGAGCCGGGGTAAAAAGTATTTTGGGTTCGTCCGAATCTACCATTCGACTTTGAATTTTTTACTAATTTTTCGTACGTTGTAGTGGTTTGGATAAGGATTATCTCTCCCCTTTTGAGGATAATTAAATGAGGATTTTGGTTTTTATTGGAGAAACCGTCCCATTTAATTTTTCTTTAATTTTGATGTTTAAAATAGCTACTCGCTACATCTTGATTGAGGATTTCGCCCTGTGAACCGCTAAATTCGTGGTACTTTCGAAAAATTCATCTCGAGGAGCGGTTCTCCGCTTTGTGCAAGTCTCTTTATTGTACTTTCTAAAAACCAAATTTTTGATATTTTCAAAAAATTGAATTCGTTGTATTTTCGAAAAATTTTTTGATCAGAGCAGCTTTCCGTCATGCGTGATTTTATTCGTGGTACTTTCGAAAAATCAAATTCGTCGTACTTTCGAAAATTCTGTTGGACAAAGTCGATTCTTTGAGTACTTTTGAAAATTCGAACGACGGAGCCCAAAGGCAATTGACCGTCGTCCTCGACATGAAAAATTTTTTAAGTCAATATTTTGGTCATTTTTAGAGAAATTATTTTTTACGCAGATTTCGATTTAAGATGATGTAGTTATAAGTCTTTTTAATGTTTCTCAGATGTTTTTTTCATGGGATTTTTGATCTGAGTTAAATTTCTTATGAATTTGGATATTTTTCAAAGGGATCGTTTTACTTGGTTCAATAACAGGACCTCAGAATGTAAAGATTTGATGTTATCTCAATTTTCGATTTTAGGCTAATTTTAGTAACCTCCACAAAATTTTTATTTGGGGGAGGTTAATATTTCGTATTAGTGCTGGTGTAAAAACTACACGTAAGAGCGAGCAGTGTAATGCTGTCATGTTTGAGCAAAATGTTAATCATATAAGAATTTCCTGTAGGCTACATCCGGCTGCAACTTTTACTCGTTTACATAAATGAGGATGGTTTCATTGCTCCAAATAATTGCACATGTTTTTTTATGATACTGAAAAAATAACAAACCAATTTTCATAATAATCCTTGGAGATAATCCGTGAAGATACATGAAATGTTCGTTCTGTCTACTGGCTAAACCTCGCTACGTAACAAATTGCATTACTAAAATATGCAACTTTATAATAGATCCAATTAAATTACTAAAAGTGCAAGTGCATTTTTCCGGAACGCAGTACCCGTAAAATCCTTGTTATACATTTATTATTACCATATACCAGTCAAGGTCTTTCTATGCATTATAAACCAACTTCTAAATATCTATACACAAAATGTAAGTAAGTACTGTTACAGAAACATGAAAACTGCATCGGTTTCAGTGGTACTTCTCTACTTTTTCAGTTCAGTGATCAGTGAGGAAAACAATGTGTGTCCAACTTTCAAGGATTATTACACAATCAAAAACAACTCGAACTGCTGGTACGACCTAGCAGCAGAGTACAATGCTGTAAGTAATTTTTATAAGAATATCACAGTTAGTGCATCTTATACAAGGTGCTGCCCATATCGGTATATCACGTGCAAAATTAATTACTGTAGGCCTGGCTGACAATAAAAGAGACAGATTCTGAAATGTTGTGTAGATGTGAAAACATGAATAAACTAGATGGAAACATTATACTCTTCGCTTATGCAAATTTGTATATAACTTCTGAACATTCTATAGCATTACTCTCCGCAGTTTTTTGGAGATAACGAGTTTTATAGGCACGTTATTAATTTTAATCATGTCCTGATTATGTCTATAGTGAAGTCATACAGGATTATATTAGTAAAAAACATATGACATTAGTTTCTGAAAAAAGTATTGATCAATTGTCGTATTATATTTCAAACCATTGTGTTTTTAAAGAGTTCTCTAGTACACCTGTTAGAATTGTTTTCGACGCTAGCGCGACAACCAACAGTTCTATTTATTAAATGATATCTTGTATACAGGTTTGAAACTTCAGAATAACTTATTTCTCTTAAATTTTAGACTATTTCCTATAGCGATAACCGCGGATGTTAAACAAGTGTACCGCCAAATAAATATTAACGAAGGACACCGTCATTTTCAAAGACTTTTATGGCAATTTAATCCATATGAACCAATTTTGACATATCAATTAAATACACTTAGTTTCGGTATTAAACCTAGTCCTTGGTTAGCTTTACGTAGTATTAAACAATTGGCAAAAGATGAGGCATATTTTCCTAAGGCTATTGACTATGTACATCGAGATATATACGTAGACGACATAGTTTCTAGTGTTTGCGATTTGGGTGGGGCTAAACTAGTATTTGAACAATTAGTTGGTTTATTTAAAGCAGGAAAATTCGAGTTAGTAAAATGGTCTACGAATAATACGGAATTGTATGACTATTTTCCAGATTCAATTCGCTTAGTAACAGTTGTAGATTTTGAACGGGATATTTTAAAAATCTTACGATTACAATGCATTACAGATAAAGATAAGTGTTTTGACCCCTTGGGTGTTCTAGCTCTAGACATTTTATATTAAATGTATAATTGTGAATGGTGGAAATTAAAACTAGATTGGGGCGAAACTCCCCCTTCTCATTTTGTAGATTTTTGGCCACAATTTCAAAGAGAATTGCCAGTTTTTAATCAATTACAAATACATGGACATTTGCGCATAGATAATAATACTTCGATTATTGTAGCTGCCCTTGCTGGTGCCTCTGAAAAGGGCTACGCAGGCATAGTATGTTATGGCGACAAATGTTCATGGTAACGTTCATATAAGTGCATAATCGAAAATAGCTCCTATGAACTTAGTCTCACTTCCCCGACTAGAACTTTGTGCTACTTTATTAACTTCTAAGTTAATTAATATTGTCATTAACACATATCAATCTCGCATTGACTTTGAAAAAAATTATGCATTTTCGAATTCAACAGTAATTTTAAATTGGATTCATTCAGAATCTTATGAATGGGAAAGCTTTATAGCAAATCGTATTACGAAAATTCATAGTAGGCTACCAGTTAATAGTTGGTATTATATAAATAGTAGTAATAAGATAAGCTGATTGCGCTAGTAAAGGCCACCACGAGGTTTATTAAACCACCCCAATCGATTACATTGACCTGACTGGTTATCACTTACAGAGGAAAATTGGTTTATAAAAAAAATTAATAGTAGTGAAATAGAACCTATCGACTGGAAGCTAAAGCAGTGGCTTGCCTTGTTGTAACGAAGCAAACTTTAATCTGAAATATTTTAGCACCAACCTCCGTTTATTTTTATTATATTTAGATTTTATACTAGGCACCACACATAAACACTGCTCTTTAATTATTAAAATACAGAAAATCCGCCAGGTGGAGTTAGGGACCCACCACCGACCAGTATTAGCGCCGTTGATCAGTCGTTCAACCCAGACAAGCAGAACAATAGAATCCGCTAGATGGCGCTAAGGACGCACCGCCGACTGGGTTTGTTTCACCGTCGACGAACACCTCGCCCAGCTAGCAGTGTGGGCATTCATTAACTTGAATCATATTCATTCAGTTGAATTAATTTCCGTTGTGAAGTGTGTAGTGTCCGCCCGAAGCCGCCGTCAATAGGAAGTAAGTAAACCAATAGTTATTTGGTACGCAACCTGGCCGAAACCGTTGACCCCGAAGGATCCGCCGACTAACCGTAACCTGCTCCGCCCGGTGTCCGCAAGGATACTTTGTTTGGCAACAGGTTCTCGTGTTTGCCCTCTGGCCTAGCCCCCAGACAGCCAGAGGACAGCGAGAATCTGAACGGTCACGTGCATGCTTCCTGGCCTAGTCCCCAGCCAGCCGGGAAGCCACGAAGACTTCTGCTAAGCAAAGTAATAAGCGGACCTTGTCGGTTTAGTGCATTCTCTGAATGGGCTAAACCGTTAAGGAAACACGAGCAGGAGTGGGTTGGTCAACAACTGGGAAATTCTCGGCAGACAACAGGTACCGTGTTTGCCCTCTGGCCTAGCCCCCAGACAGCCCGAGGACAGCGAGTACCTGGGAAGTCCCGTGAATGCTTTCTGGCCTAGTCCCCAGCCAGCCAGAAAGCCACGTGGACATCCGTCTACCGAAAATAACGCCCGTGACCAGGAGTGAGTCCGTGTGTTTGCTAACCGAACCATAGCCAGGTTGCATAAGCCGTATTGCATAAGCCGTATTGCATAAACCGTATTGCATGTGATTTTTCATTAGTTGCTTCCTCCCGCTTGGTATCTGCGCTGCCCTGTCTGCCTGTTTATCCGTAGTCGTGGCCCGTGCTTCCTGTACCGTTTGTTTTACTCCGCCGTCACCGTTTTGTGCTTTTAACTATTTTTAACCGTTAATAACCGCCCTCTTGCTTCGCTTAACTAACAGCTACCGTCACCCCGCTTTTGTTTTGTTTCTGTATTGGTTTAACCTGTAATTAATATTAGGTAGTTAGCATTGTACAAAATAGGCATAATAAATATTTGTATATAGCTAATTTGAACTTTGCCTTTTGCTTTGGTTGTGTGTGAAGTCCACTATCCCTATAGACCCCTGGATATACCGTGTCTCCTCTGAGGCTATCCCAGCCCTACTGAAACAGGCTGTGTCAAGAGGCTATTGTGGGTCCTTTACCCCACTTGAAATAATTGTAAAGGTGGCGCCCGAGCTACTGTACCGTGCCGAAAGCTCGAGTGTCAAGGTGTGACGCACGAATAAAACGTCACATACTTTGGCGCCCGAGCAGGGACCGTAAATAGGGAAAGTAGTTGAGACTTCACATTCGGCAGTCACCGAAAGCAACCGAATTCTCCGAACAGGTACTTATAGGCGTGTGAGGTGTCATTTTCAACTAAACCGAGCACGAGGAACCGATTCCGACTACTGCCGAACCGCTCCGACTTCACCCGAAGGCGTTATTCACCCCTTTGGGAATTTTTCCGAACCAGATGCAGTTTCTGTGGAGTTAACACACGAGGAAACTGCACTTTTAGCAAAAACCCGAACTCAGACCGAACACTTCCGAAGTCCGCCGAAGGTACCCGAACACACAAAATATCGTGTGGGGTATCGTTTTCAGGGTAATCGGACCCAAGGAATCGATTGGTGCCGTTTGCAACCGGATCCGACCGTCCGTTCCGGAAAAAAGTGTGCTACAGCCAGGTTACGGGTCTGAATTGAGTAGGACCCATACTAGGTGATAAACAGCACCCCGAGACAGCATATGCACCGACTTTTACCGACCGCCCGGATTGTGCCCGGAATACTTACCGACTCCGGGGTCTGGAGTTACTAGGCAAGTGACCCCTCGTTAAATAGTAACTGAAGGACGCTGAATCGATTGCCGTTGGTTTCATCGTGATCCGACCGTCCGTTCCGGGAAAAAGTGTACCCTGGGGAAGGGGAAAGCTAAAACCGATAGGAATCAGTTATCCGCATCATCAGACACCGTCTAAATCGACCCTCACCGGATTTTGCCCGGAGTCTTAGAAACTCCGGTGACAGGGGAGATATAGCTTGTGACCCCTCCCGACATAGTAAATCGAGTACGCAGAAGCCAACGGAGCTACTCGCGACCCGATATATCAAGCCGTTTAGGAGTTAGCAGGGGACACTTCGTCTTTGGAGACCGCAGAGAACGAAGCTCTCTGAAAAACCACTCAGACCGTTCAGACACACCGTCCAGAGACACCGTAGTGAACAGACCACTCTGGGATACCGCTCAGACTGTTCATTGTCATCTGTCACCTGCTGTTACCGTTCATAGACACTTCGTCTTTGGAGACCGCAGAGAACGAAGCTCTGAAAAACCACTCAGGCCGTTCATTGTCCGCTGCTGACTACTGTTACCGTTCACCGACCCTTACCGTTGACCGCCCGTTACCGTTTATTACCACCTTGTGATAGAAGAAGTTACGAAAGATGTCAACCGAAGAAGATATAAAAGACCAGAACTTGGGACCTACGGAAGACACCGCTACCGCAGAAGGGGTAGAACGCCTCAGCTGGATATACAAGCTGAGGAAAGACCAGCTTGATGCTGAACTAGGGAAATTCCGTTTAGACCTCTCCGGAACCGTAGATGATAAGAAACGCCGTCTGGTTAAGTTTATCAAAGACGGCTGTACTTCGCCATTACCGCAAGGCTCCAGACCGACCTTTCCGCTATCGGCACCACCACCACTAACCGTTCCGCCCCTACCGATACCGCCTACTATACCGTCTTCATCCGCTCAAGCTATGAATACGACTTTGGATCCACTGAAAGTCCGTAAATGGGGCATTCAGTTCAATGGGAAAGGAGATCCCGCCGCCTTGCTGGAACGAATAGAAGAAGTCTGTTCATATACTGGAATCCGCCCGTCACAACTCCTACCGGTGCTACCAGAATTACTCCAGGGATCGGCATTATTGTGGTACAGAAATAACCGTGCTCACTGGCAGACGTGGGAGGACTTTACCACCGAATTTCGCATCTTCTACTTCCCTGTCAATTACCAGGAGGAGATAGAAGCACAGATCAGCCGCCGTCTGCAGCGACCGGATGAACCTGCAGGTACATACCTGACCGAAATACAAACACTCATCCGCCGACATGGAGATCTCACTCCACAGCAGGAACTCCGGTGGCTTTACCGAAACCTGCTTCCAGATTATAGGCAGTACATTCCCAGACACGAATTGACAAATGTAGCCACTTTGACCGCCAGGGTCAAGGAATTTGAAGCGCTACGTCAGGAAATGCAGCAGGTGTATCAAACAAGCACCGCTGCGCCGTACTTGTCCACAAATCTACACCCTGCGCACACCACTAATCGACTACCACCACCCACTGGTGACAGTCGAAGATCACCGCCAACTGCGAGCCATTACCGACCGTCGCCTCCGCCTACAATTAGTAATCGGCTGCCACTACTTACGGGTGATAACCGACCGTTATCACCACCTGTAAGTAATTACCGACCGCCGTCACCACCTGCAAGTAGTAACCAACCGCCACCACCGTCTCGAACGGATCGAATTGCGGTCTTGGCTACACGAACGACACAGGACACTCAAAGACCGATGGACCAAACTCCACCTGTTAGTCAAGAAGCTAACAACGCGAGTAGGCCATCGACTTCCGTCACCGCAACTCCCATAAACCGAGGAAACATCTGCTGGGGATGTGGGAGAACCGGACATTTCCGTAACGAATGCCATTTTCCGCCGAAACTGTTTTGTTCGCATTGTGGTCAACAAGGTACAATGTCACGAGACTGTCCGTGCCACAAGGCGAGAAAACTGGACCGGAGCTGCCCCGCCATGAGGTCAGCACAGTTACACCCTACTACCGACCATGAAAATACCGTCCACCGAGACAACCGGCCGCACATACATGTAACCATGTATGGCAGCACTTTTTCCGCCTTAATCGACACCGGATCTACCAAATCCTACGTGGGAAACCGTGTGCAAGATTTCTGTCACCAACTAGGGTTGCCATCAGTCAATATATCGTCCTCGTCTGTCCAGTTATCCAATGGGAAACTTGTAACCGTCACCAAGGCCTATGATTTGAAGTTCAAGATAGATAAAACTTCTTTCTCCGAACGATTATTCTATCTGGCCAACCTATCGTCCGACATTGTGCTAGGGATGGATATCCTGAGTACAAAAGAATTTACGATGGATCTGGCTACAACAACCGTTTTCCTGAACCGCCGTCCCGTCTCATCGCCGCTCTGCAACAGTCCGATGGGAGGAACAGCTTGCGCTCTATCCCAGAGCAAAGAAGCAAAATTTCAACACCAGCATACAGAATTGCCAAGCTTTCAGACCACGTCTGAAACCATGAAGCCGGCTCTATCTCATACCCGCCTCTCACCGTCTGAACCTCCCAAGCGAAGGTACCGTCCGCAGAACTCAAAGAGGCAGGAGGTAATCAACAAGAAGATTCATGAAACGTTATCCAATAAGATAATAAAACCGCCGAGCCTTTCGTTGTACCAACCGAAGAAGACAGAAGTTGACCGAAGCCCAAAAGGATTTCCGAATAACAGACGTAATAATCGGCAGTTCCGCCACTTTGGGGATTCCAGCAAAACAGATCCGTCATACCCATGGAAAATACGTGTTCCCACAGCGCTCCGCCGCACCGTCCTGCAAGAGAACCATGATGCTCCGTCCGCTGGACACATGGGGATCGCCAAAACTATTGCACACATCTCACAGAAGTACTATTGGCCAGGAATGTTCCGTGACATCGCCAGATATGTACGCAGTTGCATGCAATGTCAGCAATGCAACAACTCGCAGCGCCAGACAACAGGAACCATGCAACCGTCCGTCAGCAATCAACCATGGGAAACAGTCCGTATCACCCGCAAGAGTTTTTCATCGAAACCTGAACCGAAATATTCGAGACCGTATACCGTTACCGATGGAATTTCACCAGTTATCTATAACCTCAAGCCTAATATCGGAAAGAAGGTCACTCGGGCCCACAACCAGGATCTGAAACCGTATTTATCTGCCAACGATAAACCGTCCACTACTGCCACCTGGAGGAATGCTCAGAAGAAAGCCTCCAGGAGATCTGCTCATCCGTAGAAGATCTGTTAGCCGCCACCGACCAGATTTGCCGTTAATTTCTTTTTTTAGGAAAGAACCTCAGTACCTGGGAATGGAAGTATCACCCAGAGAAGCCGAGGAAGCCGTTCATTTACTTATTTATTATTTTTTTTATCTTTGTTTATAGATATGTAACTAAGAAACCGTTTTATTTAGTTTCGAGATTGTAAAAGGTTGTACTTGCCCCTAAATAAAGTTTAAGTAACCACAGTGGGGCAAGCGCCTTCTAATCAGATAGGGACCGCTGTAGGAATTTGTTGTTGCTTTTCTTTTTTAGGAAGAAGACACAAGAAAAAAATAATCATTTCATTTTTATTTTTTTTTTACGAAGTAAGAGGGGGGTGTAACGAAGCAAACTTTAATCTGAAATATTTTAGCACCAACCTCCGTTTATTTTTATTATATTTAGATTTTATACTAGGCACCACACATAAACACTGCTCTTTAATTATTAAAATACAGAAAATCCGCCAGGTGGAGTTAGGGACCCACCACCGACCAGTATTAGCGCCGTTGATCAGTCGTTCAACCCAGACAAGCAGAACAATAGAATCCGCTAGATGGCGCTAAGGACGCACCGCCGACTGGGTTTGTTTCACCGTCGACGAACACCTCGCCCAGCTAGCAGTGTGGGCATTCATTAACTTGAATCATATTCATTCAGTTGAATTAATTTCCGTTGTGAAGTGTGTAGTGTCCGCCCGAAGCCGCCGTCAATAGGAAGTAAGTAAACCAATAGTTATTTGGTACGCAACCTGGCCGAAACCGTTGACCCCGAAGGATCCGCCGACTAACCGTAACCTGCTCCGCCCGGTGTCCGCAAGGATACTTTGTTTGGCAACAGGTTCTCGTGTTTGCCCTCTGGCCTAGCCCCCAGACAGCCAGAGGACAGCGAGAATCTGAACGGTCACGTGCATGCTTCCTGGCCTAGTCCCCAGCCAGCCGGGAAGCCACGAAGACTTCTGCTAAGCAAAGTAATAAGCGGACCTTGTCGGTTTAGTGCATTCTCTGAATGGGCTAAACCGTTAAGGAAACACGAGCAGGAGTGGGTTGGTCAACAACTGGGAAATTCTCGGCAGACAACAGGTACCGTGTTTGCCCTCTGGCCTAGCCCCCAGACAGCCAGAGGACAGCGAGTACCTGGGAAGTCCCGTGAATGCTTTCTGGCCTAGTCCCCAGCCAGCCAGAAAGCCACGTGGACATCCGTCTACCGAAAATAACGCCCGTGACCAGGAGTGAGTCCGTGTGTTTGCTAACCGAACCATAGCCAGGTTGCATAAGCCGTATTGCATAAGCCGTATTGCATAAACCGTATTGCATGTGATTTTTCATTAGTTGCTTCCTCCCGCTTGGTATCTGCGCTGCCCTGTCTGCCTGTTTATCCGTAGTCGTGGCCCGTGCTTCCTGTACCGTTTGTTTTACTCCGCCGTCACCGTTTTGTGCTTTTAACTATTTTTAACCGTTAATAACCGCCCTCTTGCTTCGCTTAACTAACAGCTACCGTCACCCCGCTTTTGTTTTGTTTCTGTATTGGTTTAACCTGTAATTAATATTAGGTAGTTAGCATTGTACAAAATAGGCATAATAAATATTTGTATATAGCTAATTTGAACTTTGCCTTTTGCTTTGGTTGTGTGTGAAGTCCACTATCCCTATAGACCCCTGGATATACCGTGTCTCCTCTGAGGCTATCCCAGCCCTACTGAAACAGGCTGTGTCAAGAGGCTATTGTGGGTCCTTTACCCCACTTGAAATAATTGTAAAGGTGGCGCCCGAGCTACTGTACCGTGCCGAAAGCTCGAGTGTCAAGGTGTGACGCACGAATAAAACGTCACATTGTATGTACGAAAGATAATAATTCCTTTTATAGACTTATTTTACATTTTTCTTCGTGGCCTAATCTACTGAACTCTATGGTTTATGTTTTAAAATTTATTAAACTCATACAGCGTGGATCAATAATTAGGTACTTAGACATAAAGAAAGCGGAAATTGTTTTAATTCGTATAATACAAAAAATATGTTTTGTAGAAGAGCTGCGTGCTCTAAATACGAGCAAACCTTGTTCCTTTTATTTACCATTTTTGGACAGTAATGTAATTGGAGTAGAAGGACGGTTGAATAATGCGTCACTTGCATTTGAGCACAAACATCCAGCGTTACTACCCAAATCCGACCGTTTAGTTAACATTCTAATCTACTATTAAAAATTTACATGCGGGACCTCAGTTATTGTTAGCAATCTTACGTCCAAAATTTTGAATATTTTTCGAATTTAGTTAATGGTTTCCTATATGAATATTTACGTTTCTTTTTTTGTTTTTTTTTGTTTAAGTGTAATTAATTATGGGAACACGTGAAGCGAAAAAACTAGTGTAATCTCATTTAAGTTATAGCATGGTTGCTTTTTATTTATAAATTTAATTTGAAAGCTTGAGCTTTCAAGGGGTGGAGGATGGTGTGGCCGCACCATTAGCTGACAGATTTTTTTATAATTATTTCTTTAATTTTAATAAGCAACACACCCACCAATTGGAATAATAATTTTAAGTACATGGTACAAAATAGTAAGTTATTGCTATACAGTAGCGTGTGTTTTTTTGGATATACATTAGTTATACCTCTCGGCATCAAATATCAGAGAACATCCTAATCCTGCCTACCTATACCATCCCTTGCTCTTTCTCTGATAGTCCAGGCAGAGCCGGAACTGCAGAACTTCCAGATTGAGGGGAAAGTTTTTTTTGTTATAGTTAACACTACCAAACAGTCCACTTTACCAAAATAGACAGCGCGTGTGGTCGCTACACCAGTAGGAATCGTCGAAAATCTCCAAAAGTATTAATTATCTCGAAAACTGGTAGGTTTAAGAGCATATTATGGTACATAAACCCAAGCTAAAATTTTATGAGGTAACCATATATAGGGTGTTATAATAACAAAGTTAGGTGTTACATCCGACGTAAGCGGTAGTAACACATGCAAGAAAATAATTTCGTCAGATACGCCATTTTCAGAGACCCCCTTAGACGAATTTTCAAAGTTCTAAACTGAACAGATCCGAAGAAACATCTAATACCTGCTTTCCGTGAATAACCCTATACGTTTGGTTTTGTTTTATTTTACACCAACCTTAATATCGATATCAGATATTAAGATATAACCAACTGAATGATGGTGAAATTTAGTTTCATGATTTCAGAGAACATTTTCTTAAAGACGATCGATTTTTTTAAATTATTTTTCCATCCGTTTAAGTAACCAAATTTTGTGTAAATCTGTAATTATGGCTGCCCTATTGAATTTAGCATTTTAAATGTTGACATTATATTTAGTATCACATACCTTAAAAAATACCTAACTACTAATTTTAGCATGGTATCATCCGTGGCACTTTCGCCAAATTCCCGCATGTTCTCGAGTAGAAAATACTTTTCCCGATTTTTGCTCACCAAGCTATGGCTAACTTGATGAAAATACAGATTGCAATAGATGTTTATATAAATTACTTAATCCATTCCAGAGCACATTCTACTTTAACTTTTAATCGTTTTTTACAATTTTTCCAAATTATATACTATTACAACTTTTCTGTACCAGCTGTGAAATACACTTTCATGGACACACAAGTCGAACATTTCATCTGAACGTCATAAAAACTAAAATATACCATATATACAAGGGTATTTCTCACGAATCCCTCTGGCCATACGCGACCTTCAAAGTAAGCCGGAAACAGATCAGTAACAGTAATTGATGCAATGAACATTATATTCGATCTGCGTCAATATATTTTTAGGGTATCAGGAGATGCTGCTGAGACAGTAAAATACAGACTCGATACAGTTTTAAGAGACAACCTGGTTTTCCAACATTTTTGTGTGTGGTCTGCCATCTATAGGAAAATATACTTACTTTAAATATGCGCCAATTACATCGGTCAACTTTGAACGATCCTCTTCACAACACAAGTGAATATTTAGTGACAGGCGTCGGGGTTTAACTTCGGATCACTTAAAACAGCAATATTTTTATTTTTCTAATCAAGCTTAGTTACTAAGTGTTTGTGTTTGTGTATCCAACAATAAGTGTATCAAAGTATGACTTATAACCCTTTCGAAGCCATTTACCTTTAAATATTACAGAATTCACAAGATACAGTTATGAGACAAGATATTGTGTTATTGCGCATGAAAATATTTATATAGTTCATATTGCGCAAATCCGATTCTGGCTCTTACGTGATACCTCGGAGCCGGGGTCTGGTTATAAGTTCTATATATACAATATGGAATATTAGGACGTGAATGACTAATAAATGCTGTTTAAAATGTTAGAAAATAGCGTGACACCACGGAGTCTTGAGTTTATATGCTAGTTGGACTATCAGCTGCGGTAGATAGTAAATGTCGCAGAGAGTAGTTGCTGTAATGTTGTCTGTGTGCTTGTCCTGATTGACTGATGAACTGGGGCTAAACTTCACCAGGACATTAATATGAATAATGGGATTTAAAAATATATTACACATAGAATAGTATACCTCATATGTTTGCAACGAAATAGTATATAGAAATAGTGTATACACCCTCACACTGACACAGTCTGGTAATTTCCTGAGTATCTGATCAACACTCAGAATATTCAGTACACACACTGAAATATATATCCCTAAAATAAAATGGCGAGCTGAAGCCTTAAAAAATTATTAAAAAAAGTCTGAACAAAGACGATTTGATCTCTTTCATATCTTTATTAAGATTTTGATGTTATAGTTTTAAAAAATAACACAGCGACGTTAATGTTGCGGAAGGTATAACTATTTAAAGACAAGTTTCAGCCCGCTATATTTATGTTACACCTATTATTTTCAAAATTATATCAAATTCTTGAATAAAAAGTATAGTCAATGACATATTGCAATAGCACTTGTGGAGAGAACATTAGAAATAATAGTCTTCAGGTTACGACAAAAACCGATCCGTATCTGTTTTCCTCGATCCTCGATCCTTCGGATTTTTGTTGAATAATATTAAACAAACGCTCATAATTTACCAGCATTGTGTATTTTTTAGAATATAATTGAAAATGGACCACTACCTAAATTAATTAAGGAAAGACAGAACTAATAAAAACAGAATAATAAAATGTTTACATATTTCCACTTTTCTGTTTCATTTAATAAAGATGACTTGTTTGGCCTATTGACGTTACATACATATATATGCTATAATTTGTATAAATATTTAAAAAAGGCAATTAACTGCATTTTATCTAAATACCAGTTTCTGCAGAGAAAGAATAAGTCTACGTATATATAAAATGAATAATTAAAAATGCAAGATTATAGTTTAAAATGATTCTGCAATTATAAAATCAATAACAGTGATGGATAGGCTTAACTGTGTATGAAACCAGTAAAAATTATTGTTAAATTATCCCTTTACATCAAAAGCTGTAAAATATTCACAGAAAAGAAATAAAGATAATTGATACAACGTATAATCCTCCCACACGAAGATTTAATAAATTATAGACAATAGGCTTGTTCCATGATATTCTTTTTAAATGGTTTTTATACTTTTTCATATAGTACTCGATATTCTCATTCTACACTTAAAATTTCGTATTATTAACTTTTTCCGTTCTCGAGATATAAGGAGTTGAAATTAGTAATAGTTGCAAAAACCGAGCGGTCATTTGTGACGTCACTATATGCAAGTGACGTAAGAAAAATGGCTTTCTGGGACCTTTCAAATTTAACCTGAAAAGTCGAAAAACATGGAATTTTTAAACGCTGGTAACTAAATAAATACGTCGAGTGGAAGTTCGTTCTATGTGTCTACGGAAAGGAGAAGGTCGGCGATGAATTCTAATCGTAAATTGCAGGGTCCAAATCGAAAATTCGTTCCGGCAGGAGCTACAGAAAATTGTAATTTTTTGACATTTCGCCAAATTGTACTCCCCTACTGTCAGGTAGTAAGCAAAACCAACAATACTTCGAAAACACTTATAATTATAACCAATAAGGAACATCAAGTCTATTGAGATCGCCGTGTCTATGCATATAGTGACGTAGCGCCTGGCCACGCCCCATTTTCGCGAGATGGAAATTTGTAGTAGTTTTTAAGATACTAAACGTGCGAATAAGATTCTGATTTTTTCCAGATCTATTAAGTTATACTTGCACTTTCGATTTATGAAATTAAAAAAAATGCCGAACAAGCCCATTAGCAGGTGTACAAAAGTCATCATATACATGAATCATCAATATTAAATTTAAATTACGCATTATAACAGATTACTTAATGTAAAGTAAATTTTACTATCATTATGGTTAATGATTTATGCAGTTAAGCTTTGAAAATTCAAAGTAAATAATTATTAATCTCCATAATAATCGCATTATATTCAATACATGGAACATGTAGTATCCGTTTTGTCCGGTACATTACGAATCAAGACAGAAGTTTTGATCGTGGTCTAAATATATTATGGTATAAGCAGCGGCTAGTCCTATTTTGTCCCGATTTCCAGTTTATATTTCATTTTATTTTATTTTTTATTTTGGGATAGAATATTCGTCATAGATTGGTATTCAACTATTCCATGTAAAACAGGAAGGCTTGAATTTGCCGTTATAGAGGCGTCTCAAGATGTTCTGCAGATTTATATTTTAAACACAAGTTTAAAGTCATTGTCGTTAAAGTGATAAAAAATAATCAAGAAATTTTGAAAGAAGATGAAGAAGAAAATGTAATAAGGCAATAATAACCTTCTTGACCTCTGCTCAAGTATTTAGGTTGATCAATTTAGTTTATTTATTTCGTTAATTTTTTGTGAAATAACGTTGGTATTTAAGTTGGTACAGTTCCGCTGTTTTCATATAATTTGCACTTGAATTTGAAATTAAAAAAGACTGTAAAATTACAAAATAATAAAAAACTAATGTGCATTATTTTTAATCACACATTTTATTGACAACGCTCTCAAGACTGTCTACATTTAGTGTCTTATAACAAGTATACTTTCTTGGAAATAATAAGAGTGTAGTAATTTCCTAATGATGTCATTCTAGTCATAGAAAAAAAATGTAAAAATAATTTAAACTTTAACATTTTATACCTTATCAGCTAGCAATGCTTTACTCAAGTAGGTATATTTGCTTCAGTCCTCATATTTTGATGTCTTGAATTTGTAGCTAAGGTATATACCATGAAACATCCTCTACATTCCGGGAAAATCAATTCAATCACGTTCTGCCCTTTCAGGTGTAAAGCAGAACTCGAGCTGTGGTTTATTTATACAACTCCATTACAACTCCAGTTTGGTTTACCTAGCGCTAAAACCTATTCACCATGGTGCTCCCTATTTCGACATACTTGAACTTAGTAAATCATAACTAATAGTCGAAACGCAGCTATGTATAACTGCAGAAAAAATTTGCAACGAAGCGAATCTGGCGACAAAATATTTTGGAACTAATGACTGATACTAATCTGCTTAGTTTCAGTTGAAAGTAAGCGAAGTTCGTTATCAAAAAGCTTCTTGACGTTTTCCGATAATAACATAACACACCACATGTATTTTGCAATCTACAAATACAGTGCCAAGGTTATTCAGAAGTTATTTGCAAATTTTAAAAAAGATGTAGACAAAATCCATTGCCCAACGGAATTGGCAGTGTCGGAACTAGGGATCAAATCTAGTACGCGATAAACATTGTGACCAAAGCATGCTACCTACATAACACGCTTTAGCGCCCTACGCTACCACACCACGCCATTCCTTTTTCAGTTGAAGATTGGATCTTTTCAGTTGCTACATCTCTTTCCCAAAGTCAAAATAACCATAATATACATATTTATTTACTAATTTGTTTTAGACCGAAATTATCCGACGTCTTGGTTATCCAGTCTTAGAATACAAAGTACGAACACCTGATGGGTACATATTGACTATGTTTAGAATACCAAATGATAATGTAAATAACCCGAAAGCAAGACACCATCCTGTATATTTGCAACATGGACTAGTAGCTACGTGTGCCACATTTCTTGGATTAGGCAGGAATTCTTTAGGTAAGACATTTTCCCGTTTCCTTAAGAAATCGAAATACTTTTCAACTTTATATGAGGTTTTCTTACTTTTTATTGAGTATTTTGCCACTGAAAAATATTTAAAAATTTTATATGAGGGTCATGCATTACAGTAAGGTACACAGAAATTAAAATAACCCTTTAAAGCTTAGTGTTGCCATCTAACAACGCCATGCGTTAAAATACGGTAAACAGAAACGAAAATAAAGGAGATACCTATTAAAACCTTTTAAAGCCTAATGTTGCCAACTAGCAACAGAAATCATTCTTCTACTTACATAGTCCCACCGGACATCATCCAAACGTCGTGCTTTGATTAATTGTGGGCTCTCTACTAAGTATATAAGTCGTCCCTGGTAGCTACTACTACATATATAGGGACACTGCTGCAAAATAATTAATATATTATACAAATTTCGCACTTATTTGGATAGGCTATATTTCTGTGCGAAACACGATGGCAGTCGATATAAGAATTTAATTGAAAAAATCGCTACCTAAGGAATCACTACTTTCACATCCAGATTTTTCATCCAAGTCTTTTGAATGGAAAACGTCTTGAGTTTCTGGAATTTTATTAGCTTACTTTGGTCATTTTTCCCAACTTGGATCGTCCCCCCTCGCCCTAACGGAATCACCTCAATCACATGTCATTGCAATACATACGTACACCAAATTTCAAATGAGTGTCTCAATTATATTTGCTCAATTTCCCCTATTTGCCCCCACTTACTCCCCCCCACACCGTTCCAGATGTCGTTATAATACATACGTGTACCAAACTTCACGTGAATATCTCAATATCTCAATTTAATTTGATCTTCCTAATAATGGAGTTGAAAAATCTTATAAAAAATATGAGGCTTTGGCTTCTAGAATTTTCCCCAAATCCAAGTACCTGTCTATACTCTTACCAGCTTTACTCATTTTCCCCCATTTAACCATACTTACCCCCGAACTCTTGACTGAAATTATCACAAAATAAAAACTAATTACACACTTGGTTATAATACATACATGTGCCAAAATCAAGTGAATATCTAAATATTACTTTATCAACCCTTTAATAACGGAGTGGGGGCGGTCCTGGCAGTTGAAAAATATTATAAAAAATCTGAGACCTTGACTTCTAGTATATGCATCAAATCAAAAGTTTCTGTACTCTTACAAGCTTGCTTTAGTCATTTTCCCTTATTTTCTCCCAACCCAATCAATTTCGATATCTCGTTATATTATATAGGTGTAACAAATATGCATATTTCAATTTTATTTTATCAACCCCTTTAATAGTGGAGTGGAGGTGGTGGGAGTAGACTATTGCCTTGGCTTCTAGACTTATTCCCTCCCTTTATCTACCCCTATTTATCCCCCAAGCCTTCAATGGATATGCTCAAGAAACAATCCAATTCCAGATCTCATTATAATATATACGCATACAAAATTTCAAGTCAATATTTTAAACCGTTCCAGAGAAAACGCGGACAAAAGAGTTACAGACAGACAAACAGACAGAAATTTTTGTTTCGCTCCAATTTAAAATCTCGACGTTTCACGATATTGTAAACCTATTTGAATAAAAAGAAATTTGATCATTGTTTACGATTACTATATTTCCGATCCACCACGTGAATGTGGAAATAATAACTTTTATGCAATTGTAAATAAGAATGACCTTTTCATCATGATACAATATATCTGAGATGTGGTGGAAACTCACCGGAACATGTTAAATTCCATCATAGTTAAGAGTATATAGTACTTCTGTTTACAAGCTTAAATAACTTTCTGGTAAATACATGTCGTTTTAAGGAAAAAAAAGAACTAAATACAAATCTAAATTTCTTCTGTATATGGAAACATATTTCTTTCTAGCTAAGTAAGTGACAGAAGATTTCCTTAGCAATATATTTTTGTATTCAAAATGTTTAAATAAATATTCTCTATCTAAGAAAAAAAATATTGTAACGGTCACGTGCTACTCCATTTTTTGTTACGAATGGATGTACCCAGTAAGACATCGATTCATAAGACGATAGAGATATTTGATACTACATAAAACCATGACGTGGCGAAATAGCCACGTTCATGCATTATAAGCTTTTTCAGATGATGAAAGCAGTTCACGTTAACGACATATCTGATTCCGAAATCTACCGATATGTGACAGCCAAGTAGAAAGGTGCCGTGGATGTTGTTGGAATACAGTATTAACTGCCTAGTAGGTATTGTTTAGGAAGAACTGCCTTTCCCTGTTCATTTCGTTGTTCGACACCAAATTTACCAACAATAGCTCGCAAATGATCGTCTTTCAATATGGAAATGACTTTGGTGTTGAAATAAATCATAGCAACGGTAACTACTCTGTAGAACACGACCAACTTCTCATCCTTAACAGCAGTGCAGTTACAAGCATATGTTGTATCAGATTTACTATTGATGTTGATCGTTAGCTGGAGTATCTGATCACTGGCAGCTTTATAATCGAGAATTAATTTTCCAGATCAATAGGGCGGTGCTTAAGTGTTAGGCTTGTGACCACGTGGTCCCAAGTTCGAGTCCTGGTCGGGGTATAGATGTTTAGTGGCGTTCTTAATGTGTTACCAAGAAGGTAGCAGCGG
This sequence comes from Stenurella melanura, assembly GCA_963583905.1. Taxonomy (NCBI): domain Eukaryota; kingdom Metazoa; phylum Arthropoda; class Insecta; order Coleoptera; family Cerambycidae; genus Stenurella; species Stenurella melanura. Next base: position 29,759,188 of record OY757314.1, on the reverse strand, counting down.
GAAATTGTCAAATGGCATAACTAATCTGTCGAAGATGACAAGGACGGGGGGCGTTTTAGGACGGATGTACTAGATTTCTGCCACAATATAATAACTTAAATAACAGTCACATAGATAACAAAGTAATATGAGTTATAATTTATTTAAACAGGTAAATGTCCAATAATAATGTCTTATTGTTGAAAATGCAAACAATACCACATAATCTTTTCTTGAGGATCCAGCAGTCCGCAACCACTAGTCCCGCAATCTGATACTCTATCTACAAAGTTTATGCTTAGAATATTCATCCACGGTACTCTCAAGGGGTATTGCTCTGCTCGCCGGAGAGAGGGTTACTTCAGGCGTCATCTGTTTCACATGATCATATATGGTCATGTTTACTCTTCACATTCCTCAACGAAATCGGTACTTGCTGACAACGCTCTCTTGACTTCAGTGAATTATGTGCTTATAGGCGCTTACAACAATATTCTCTCTGACATATTTAGTCGCTCTCTTGAGTTCGAGTCTAAGCTGCAGCAGATTGTAATGTTGCAGGGAATGGCTACTGTGTTGATGTTTATGTGTAAGTGTCCTGATTTAGTGGTGGAATAGCTATCGCTAAACTCCGCCAAAGCGTGAATATAAATAAGACGAGAAATAAATAATTTTCTTGATATCTAGACTACTCCATTCCTGCTGGTCTTATTGTTTCCAGCAAAGCAAATAATGCATTCCGTGATGGATCTAAAATGTCCGGAGTCCGAATAGTGCATTTCGTAGAGACCTGCTATTTTCATAATTGAATTTACAAGTTAACTTTAGACCGGGAGTTATTTTGTCGGCTCTGAGATGAATATCGACTGTAGCTCTTTGTTTCTGACTCTTCTACTTATTTCACATTGTATATATATTTTCTTTGAAGCATATACCTTTATGTTATTCTTATGGGAACTTTTATTTACCTGAGGAGCGCTTTACATAATCGACCTGAATTCTTTATAATGAAGATTTAATTGAAACTTCAGATGCAGATAAAACTCTTAATAAATATGCTAGTATAAACTTGAACCGTTTTATCAGCGTCCATACTATTGTTTACCTGTCAAGAAAATGAAAGAACTAATTGGAAAGGAATATGCAGTGGAAAACAATATGTTTTTATTTTTGTATTTTTATTTTCTCAGCTATAGATAGAGGAAGTCTGGGCTTGTGCAAGAAGTCAAATTCAAGATTGTAATGAAAATGGACGCTTTGAAGTCCGAAAGTGCGTGAATGTGTGTGGGCATCTGTCTGTGGATAGTCCATTTGTTTCGAACATAAACAATTTATTTTTTCGTAAAGTATACGTTAGTATTTATATTACTGCTTAGTTTTAGCTAGCCATGTATTTGTATGTATTTGAAAATTATTTCTCTTGTACTATAAACATGTATAACCCAATACACATCTATACTCTTTCCTCATATTAAGAAAATTGTATTATTAAATGATCTAATAATTATGATACATTAGATGTACATGATAATAATAATTCAATTTTTATTATTTTAGCTTTTGTGCTAGCAGATGCTGGGTACGATGTCTGGTTGGGAAATTATAGAGGTAACCAGTATTCCGAGGAACATGTGAATTTGACAGTACATGACCAGGCGTTCTGGGATCATAGGTGAAAACAACTAATTAAATTATAGAATAGATATATTTGAACTTACAGCTAAGGCGAAGTCACCTAAAGGCCACCTAAGTAAATAAACTTCAAAGTTAATAAACCTAAATACTATTACTGTATTAATAAAATTTTACTTACATTAAAAACAACTGCTAATGTACGAGGTTATTGATAATTATCAGTTACAACTAATAGTCCAGATTTTTTTTTACCAGAGGAGCACAGTGGGCGAGTAATTTTACAATGGACATAAACCCAAAGATCCTCTTTTTTACATTGATTTCTTATGTGAACGTAATCAAGATTGAATAGTCGAAGCCATTACTTTTCAAACGTTAAAGTAAACGATTGGTTTAACAATAATTTTTTAACCGATTTTAATCTTGCTAGCCTGAAATGAAGGTAGTAAAGTAGTAGGAGAAAGCAAACTTTTAAGCCACGAGGAAAGATCTTTTTTCTCATTGCTAAGAGCCCAAGATACCGAATTATACCTGTATGTTTAGGTCATTACTTCTTTTAATTATATCCCAGGTATATCTTATAATTAATAGGTACTTTGTTTACTAAAATCGATCTTATACTTTATTTTCTGAATACATCTGATATAATCACTTTTACTAAAATTATTACAGCATGGATGAAGTTGCCTTAATAGATCTTCCAGCCATTTTTCACACAATATTATCTAACACAGAACCAGACAGTAAAATAATTTTCATCGGGCATTCTCTTGGAACTTCGGTGTCACTGATGTATGCTGCAGAGTATCCTGAAGAGGCAAGACGTACCTTAAAAATGCTTGTACTGCTATGTCCTGCCTACACACTGTCGAATATGATCTCTCCTTATAAATTTGCTGCTCCTTATGGAAACATGATTGTGGTAAGTATGGTAAGAAGTATGTACCTACTTCCAGAAATATGTTGAAATCAACCTTTGATGAATCTGTCAGTTCAAAGGGGAACATTCACACGAATGGATTTATTCGCGGAAAATATAAGTGCAAAAATTAATTTCTCTTATTAAATTTGTGAAACCCACAGGCGTAAGATTTATCGAAAATTTAGGTAATTATCCAATGATTGTTAATACTGCTAGCAAATAACGTGAATGTGTCGTTAGCCCTCCTCTCCAATGTAGATAGAGAAGCTACAAAGGTCCTTTCAGAAGTAGACCTGGTCACAATATGAGAATATGCGAATAGCGCGCCGAACCCCTTAGTTCGGTCGCTCATTGCTCGAAATCCATTGTGACTATCGGTAAATCCATAGGACCTTATTTGTAGTATCTTTTAAACCATATTCTCCATTAGAATAATATTTTCTAATAAATCAACTAGTTCACAGAAAAATGCGAAAAACTGCGGCGTGATGTGTTGAAAATCGCAATATCATCGTTAAGTGCATTTATCTCGAAAACGGTTCATATTACCGACATCAAACAAGTATACGTTTTTTACGTAAAAAGGGCTCAAAAAGTTGAAAATGACCTTAGAAATAAAGCAAAACAGGCTGAAATTTTTTTTACAACTTATTAAGGCAATGGGTGCTCTACCCCCGAACCCCCAATAATGTTATCCAAGAATCTAATACACTGACCTAACTCGATTGAAATAATATGATACTGAGCCAAAAATGATTAAAGTCGATTAAACAATGAAAAAGTTATCGCGAAAAATCGATTTTTAACCCTCAACCCAGACAGCACAAAGTTATCCTACGGCCATCCTAGGGATATCGAAGCAGGATATAGCAATATCCTGAGGATATCCCAAAATGATCCCATTGCTATCCCTGGGATCTCGAATTTACACTACTTTCGATATCCTCAGGATATCCCACGGACGTATTTTTACATATCCGTAGGATTAACCTGGGACCTTTAGAGGATCTGTTTTATGCTATCCCCAGGATATCGTTGTAGGCTTTCTGGGCTGTAGTTTACCTAAATAGCCAGACTGCAAGTTGCTTTCAAACAATGTTAGCAACTTGATACTCTATGCCATTCGTTGCATAGTAGACCTTTTGCATTTCATGCAAAAATAATATTTTTACTACTTGAAAGCATATTATGTTAGTATTGTTTACCTGAAACTATATCACATTTAAATTTATAATAGTAACAAAAATATTATTTTGACATGAAATGCTTAGTTTGCTACTCTTTGGAGCACACAATGGATAGGGTAACAAGCTGCCGATTTTGAAAGCAAATTTTCGATCAGTCTGCTATTTAGATTACTGAACAGCGATTTCTTTGGTATCGTCTTGCACCATTCATCTCGGAGTTCTGTTAAGTTACCTCTGCACTATCCCAATTCTACGATAATAAATGTGATGGTTTGAAGATATGAGCATATAACGTTTACATCTTAAACCATTCTATTGACGAATTTCAGTAGAGCACATTTTTTGATGTTATGATCTAATGTGGTGGCATTGAGGAGGGCAGCCTATCCAGACTATGATAAGAATGATACAAAACAGCAATACTTAAATCAATTACCTTTTACATGTTAAAATGTATTTTTCCATATCTAATTGATCAATTATAGATTTAAATATCTTGTTTTATGGATAGTTGATATACGAGCGATGATGATGTCTTTCTGGCAATAATGATCCCAACAGCTTTCTTCCCCGCGTATTCTTAGGTTTCATTTTTTATTTTTATTTGCAAACGACTTTATAAAAAGACCAAAAATACAAGAAGCAACTTAACTATTAATAAAGTGTCAGTAAGTAACCATGTTCCTTTCATTTCACGAGTCACTATATATACAGTGTGTCCCAGGATAGATGTAACAAGAGGTGTAATGGATCAAAAATTTTGGAATTTTGAAATGGTATTTGGGGATTGAGTCCTGCTTATTGTAAAACTAAAGTATACCAAAAATGACTTGATTTCGTGTGCTACAGGGTGTTTTATAAGCAAAGTTGTGCAAATCACCACTAATAAAGTACCTTTATTTTTCAAGATATGAAAAAATTCCACTAAGAAAAGTTATTTAGAATGCAATTTCATACCTCTATACCAAATTTCAGGAATGTAAAATTATTTTTTTGAAACTTTTGAACCATTCAAATAAAACTGCATAGAAATTATTTTTTGTGAATTAATATTTAAAGTTATGTATGTAGAAGCTAAATTTTATTTACCAATAGCCTACTTTTTGAGATTATTAACATTTGCTCCTACACAACTTTAAATATGAATTCAACTCTTAATTCGCAAAAAAATGGGAAGATTAAAAAAAATTTGGTACAGAGGTATAAAATTGCATTCTAAGTAACTTTTCTTAATGGAATTTTTTCATATTTTGAAAAATAAAGGTACTTTATTAGTGGTGATTTTTACAACTTTGCTTATAAAACACCCTGTAGAACACCAAATCAAGCCATTTTTGGTATGCTTTAGTTTTACAACAAGCAGGTCTCAATCCCCAAATACCATTCCAAAATTCCATAATTTTTGGTCCGTTACAGCTCTTTTTACATCTATCCTGTATACTGGCGAAGCATCCCATATCACTCTCTTTTCATTTTTTAGATTAATTAAACTGATGTTGGCGATATAAAATACCCAGAGAACTTAAAAACTTATTAAATATAGCTGTAAAAGATTAATATTAGAGTAGTATTTAAAAAATAAGACACGTTATCAATATTTTTATTATTTTAAAATAAACGTAACAAAATAAAATAAAAATATCTAACGAAAATGAAGACACTAAACCAATATTGGGAATTTCTTGTAAATTACCTGTGCATGTGCGATGTTCTTTTTGGTTTTATAAAGCAAAATCATCGTTAGTGCGTTGTTCGCAATTCATTTCTGTAAAACAAACAGTGTTATTAATAAATACCCCTTCTTGGATACACTGAGTGCAAGAAAAGTAACCAGTATGACCCTTAATCCATTTTATAAACGCTTTTGTAGGAGCATCACAAATAAAAGCTTTATTATTATTAAAAATAAAACCATTATTAGTTAAATATATTGCCTCATCAACAAAATCCCTTAAAAAAAAATTTGGATCCATAGGCTTTTCATAACCATAATATATTCCTGCAACAGCAACTAAATTTTCAGATGGAAATAAAGAAACTAATTCCTCTAACTTTTTTTTTTTAGGTTAAGTAAAATTGAATGGCGTTATAAAAGCTAATTTTAACAAAAGTATGCTTAACGCTGAAAATAACCTTCTTACACTACACACTACACTAGCACGTTATATACACTTATAAGCAATATATACATATAATTCTTAAAAACAGAAACGGCTTCTACAACAATCCAGCGATGACACATGCACAAAGAAATTAAACCGGGAATCGCGATAGCGTGATGATGCGGTCGATGATAACAAAGTGCGCATGCCTAAACTTTAAAATGTTTCAGTTTGCCAATAAACTGTTCACGAGGTAAAATGATTAACAAGTAATTGTATAAAAAAATTATATTAATTACTTATACTCTTATGTAACCTTGGACAAAGTAATGTTTAGATAGAATATTTGATGAGTAGAAAGAGAGAGAAATTCAATATTGTTTTAAAAGTAATTCTGACGTCATATGTTATTAGGTCACAGCTCGATACTGGCTTACCTTTCTACTTCAACCACTGAATACTCATTCTTTTACTCAACGATTTGAATTTTACATTGTTCTAGTTGATTCTATATATGTATACCTTTATTTATGTTCTATATATACCTATATATTTATAAATTGTGTATAAAAGTACTAGAAGTAATATACACAGGGTGATTTTTTCAACCTGAAACTTTCAAATATCTCGAGTAATAAAAGCACTTCACGAAAAAATGTTTCAAACAAAAGTTGTAGAATTGGATGGGGGCAGTTCCGGCATTTGACTTTAGGTGGAAGGATTAAAGGTCATTCAAGGTCAAATTGGTTTTTTAAATGGAAACCCCTATTTTTTATTGCAAATTCGGATTGTCTGACTAAAAACAGACTACTTTTGTTGGGAACATTCTGACTGAAATTATCATTTTTTTTTAGTTATCCGGCGAGGAAAAATCAAAATTTTTGAAATTTTCGATATCTTGTTCTAAAATAAAATGTGTGCCTAAATAAATATAGTTTAATGTTTTACCGTTTTTGTACAAATAAGTTTCTTAAAAAAGGTGGTAAAAATCCCATCCCATCATCGGATATCCGTGGGCAATCTGGACAGGATAACCCACGGATATCGATTCTATTACATCTGTAGGATATATGTATTTTGTACAACTATAGGATATCAACATCCCGTCAGGATATCCGTAGGCAATCAGTTGCGGATATCCTACGGATATCCATAATTGGATCTTTACAGGACATTAATATCCAGTCAGGTCAACCTTGGGATGACCTGGGAATATGTCCATGGGATAATCCCAAATCTGGGACAACGGGACTGTGATAGGATATCCTCAGGATATCGTGTGCTGTCTGGGAACTTCAAGAGCGAATATCTTCGTAGGGGTACACCTCGGGGGAAAGAGAAACATACAAACTTGTGACCTTATCTTCACTAGTTCTACACAAATCCGAGAGATTGCCCACCATTTTCGGGACACCCTGTATATAATTTTAATGCTAAATAGACGTATTGAATTTAATTGACGGAGGGTACCCCGAGAGCTCTCTAACTATTATTTTTGGTCCAATGTCATAGATTTTACTAAATCGAATTGTCCGCTATTAAACATTTTATCACTATCTTGCCTAAATAATCGAAAAAATAGTTGACGGAGTCCCTCATATTATTAACAATAATTAAAATGCTTAAGTTTATGGAAAAATGGGGAATTTTGAAAGGTATGGCTTTCATTCCATTTGCCAATCTAAAACCAAGTGAATGTTTATTTATGAGGGTAACCTTATGGAACAATAAAAAGTCTTGATGCATTGAGATATGTTTCATGGGTACCGTTCATTATTAATACTTGAGATATTACACTCTACAATTTAAATAACGCAAACGCTAATTTATTAATTATGTTAATTAATAGCTTGCAGTAAAACATACAGTTCTAATTTTAAAATAAATATATCTAATATATTACATAGTCCAGGTGATAATTTTATAAATTACTTGAAAATAATAGGGAAGGGATTTTGAATAACGTACCTTCTTTTTAATAATTTTGGAGTAGGGAACGTTTACTCTAGGGCATTAGTTGGGTAAGGCCGGTCAAAAAATTAACAAATTCTCCAAATTTCTTATTTCTTTCTTGGGCTCTGTTAAACAAAATATTAATATTTTTATGCAATAAACTTCGCTATCAAGATTTTGTTATCTATTCACGCCTAGACATTAAATAAAAGCAACATTATACATTAATTTTAAAATTAACATTTTAAAAAAATTCTCTTGGTAATATATTTTCAATGTCATAATGTTTTAATTTTACAGGACTCTGTGCGAAGGCTAAAATTAGAACGAATCGTCTCTCAAGCTGAGGAACTTAGGAGATTAGTTGTACCAGTCTGCACTGAATCTCCCCCACTTATGCAATTTTGCATGCAAATGTATAACATGTTTTATGGCTCACAAACAGACCTAGGGCCGGTAGGTACTCTTTTTAGTTTTGTAATAACTGTTGCTGTCCGAATTAAAAACCATATTTGTACTAAAAATACTAAAACAAAAAGTTAAAAATAAAACATAAATGTTTAATTGTTTTAAGCGAACGTTTTTCGTTTGAATTTGAATATTGCTTAATAACTGTGTGCAGGTGCAAATCGTACATTTTTTAAAACCCTCGTGTTTCATTTGTTTAAACGATTACCTACGTCATTTTAACCTACACATTGTAGTGGCACTTTTTAAGATATTTTCAGTAGTGATAAGAGAAAATATATTTTATATTTGGTTTTTAAGATATTGACTGCAGGTTTTGTTTTATATCGAGTTTCTTGCGTATTTAATATTAAATATCCTTTGGTGATGTGTTACGAGCAGTAACATAGCCCGCTAACATAAAACGATTTTGTTTGTTTTTACCTGATTAAGAAATACCATATTGTAACACGTCATTGAAAAATAGATTAAAAGTACAATATAATACAAAAACAATCCAATATGAACCCTATACAGGCTGTTGCATCATGAGAGTACAAGAATATGGATTTCAGAACGATATTAAATGAAAGCCAAGTGAAACAAAACATTTTGTTACTAAAATCTGCAAACATTCTATGGAGGATGGGTGAATCCTATTTGCGGCACGTTTTGAATATCAATTTTTGTAAAAATTGTAGCCCTAAAAACTGATAACTCGTTAACCGTTGAAGACATAAAAAAATTACTCATCATAAAAAAGAAATCTTAACTAATTGCCTAAAAAAAGTCCCGCTGTAGCTTTCTTGTATATGCCATGGTTTTCGAGAAAATCGGTATTGACAAAAATTGCAAAATTTGTATTTTTGATGTGTGCGAATTTTCGTTTATTTGAAATTTTTTGCACGCGGCTTATAGAAAAAATTGAATTGCTCGAAAACGAAACAAGTTAGGAAGAAAAATCAAAATGGCTTTTAAAGGGGATATAAAATACTCTTCTTGTGTTGCCATTTTTGAGGGCTATTTATATTTATTAGTATATAAGAATAACAATATAATATAGTAATCTCTTGCATCTAATTATTCATAGGCCCATAAAAAACAACTGACTATAACATAAGTTATAAATGCATTATCTTTTAGCTCAAGATGTTACTTCAATACAGAAGAAGTTAGGAATAAAAATATTCGCATTTACAAATTTAGCAGCATGTTAAAGTTAGCCAAAAAAAAATACAAACAAGTCTGCATATTAAATTTTTTAATGATATTTTTTTTGCCAAAATATGACTAACTTCAACATGCTGGTAAATTTGTAAATGTGAATATTTTTATCCCTAACTTTTTCTGCATTGAAGTACTACCTTGAACTAAAATATAATACATTTATAACTTATATTAAATTCTGTTATTTTTTAGGGGCCTGTGAATAGTTAAAAGTGCAAAGAATCAAGAATTAACTATATTATATTGCTATTTGTATATACTAATAGATATCAGTAGCCATCAAAAATGGAAACACAAAAGAGTATTTTATATCTCCTTTAAAACCCATTTTGATTATTCTTCCTAGCATGTTTGGTTCTCGAGCAATTCAATTTTTTCTACAGGCCGTGCACAAAAAATCTTAAATAAACGGAAATTCGTGCGAATTAAAAATGCAAATTTTGCAATTTTTTTCAATATCGATTTTCTCGAAAACCATGGCATATACAAGAAAATTACAAGGGGACTTTCTTTTTCAGGCAATTAGTCAAGCTTTCTTTTTTATGATGAGCATTTTTTTTATATCTTCAACAGTTAACGAGTTATCAGTAAAATAAGGCTTCTTTCACCGAATGAGTGGTCTTTTGGGGAGGTTGCGCTGTACCCCCAGAACTGATTTTTATGGTTTTGTGATGTATAATCACTCCAATAACAGTTACTGGAGGAAAATCTCAGACCACATTTTTTGTTATGAAAATCTTTATAATTATTGGACTAAAAGTCATCGGGTATAAAGTAACAAAATATTTAATCAATCATAGTAAGCTTATTCAAAGTGGCAGATGATAAAAAGAAATCTCCTAAACAGTTGTATACTGCATTGACTTTAATGTGTCAATAATCCGCATTTAGTTTGTGAAGTACATTCAATTGTGAAAATTTGTGTAAAACAAGTTAAAATGACAACAATTTTAATAAAGTAAATACTCAAGATTTTCAAAAATGCGCTATTGTGGTGTTCTCGATTGTTTCAAAAACTAAAAAAAAAAATTGATAAAATCTAAAAACATCACTGAAATTTCCAGAAAATTTTCTAAAATTTTCTGCATTTCGTCGACTTTCTATATTATATAACAAGGGAGAGAGCAGGACATCTATTCTCAATTTGAGACACACTATGTACAAACATAAAATTCTTAATATTCAAATAAACATTTCTTACACACATGTCGATTTTGTAGGAAAGCATCCCAGTGTATTTTAATCAGCTGCCAGGGGGCACTTCTATAAAAATTCTAAACCACGCAGCTGACTTGGTACGTGGAAACTTTCGGAAATACGACTACCAACTTTTAAATCTTCACCATTATGGCACTTTAACTCCACCAATTTATGACATTAAGAAAATTCACATTCCTGTATACCTTGTATATAGTGCTCAAGACTGGGCTACACCAGAGGCGGTAAGTTACTTAAAGTTAAAGTTACTTAAAATAAGATATTTATATTATATATAAATATTTTGGCTTACTTTCCAGGGGCATAACATAAAACGTCTTTAATCTTTAATTGTAATTTTTAATGAAAGAAAATAAATTCTTCTTGATCATTCAATGGTTTCTCAAATAAATATTTTTATTTTAGAAAACTGAATACCTCAAAATAGGGGTTTCAGAAAAAAAATGTGTTATATTTCGAACTGTAGGATTTGGAGAAGAATACATGTTGATAACCTACAACATTACCTTGTTTTTACAGATTTCTTTAACAATTTTAAATCTCTATACATACATATTTTCCAATGTACTTTTTCAAAATCGTGTTTTCATAGTTAAACTGCTGGAAATTACAGTTTTATTTAAATTAGCCTCAACTGTTATTTATTTTTAATTCACCTGCTAAGTTTCTAATATCAATTTTATATTGCAAATGAAATTGAACGAAGTTAACAATTTTTTAAATGAAATCCTATTTTGTTCTAAAATGTAATAAATAATTTAATGCTTTCTAAGTTATTATTTAAATTTTAGGATGCTAGAAATTTATGGAAAAATTTACCACCTACGAGTAGGTACGGAATAAAGAAAATAAATATGGACACATTTAATCATATAGATATGGTTTTTGGTAGACATGCAAGGCAAATTGTATACGATCCCTTAGTAAGAGTGTTAAATGAGGCTATAAGTAGGTAATTTATTGTAAGAATTTATTTATAATACAGAATAAGTCTATATATTTAATTGTATACTTTTAAAGTTGTTACCCTTAATAACACAGTAATCCTTAAATATCCTCGATTTACCTTTGAATAAATTCGGTATAATGCTAGGTATCTTCAGATTTGTCATAAACATGAGATACTGAGATACTGTTAAAATTATTTTCTATTTCTGAAAATGGAATTTGGGAAAACTCCTATTAAGAGCTAACCAAGTAAAACAATGGAGGCAATCTAGTAAATTCAAAATATAGTCAATATGAGGCTGTATGAGTGCTTGGTTGAGCGGCATTTATGATGTATCCCAAAGCTCTGTCCTAGACCCACTATTACGTGTTTTCTCTATTAACGACATTGTCTTCTCGTTAGATGTTTGCTATGTGCTAATGGTCTAAAACCTTACTGAGTTCATTGTGAAACGAGATAGTTTCTTGAGGGAAACTAAAACGAATAATTAAATTTAACTTACTTTAATGATACACAAAAAATGCACAAACTTTACAAAAACTTTCGTCAAGATAATCATATAAACAAATCATTAGTTCATCAGACATATAACAAAATACAAAGCAAACTGTACACAATTAGAATCCGTATACGGTAAATAATTAAACTAAACTAACCACGATCTGGCCAGAGCGGTAATACAAAGAATTCTTACTTTAACATTAACAAGCTCAATTAAATTACATGAAAACACACAAAAGGAAATACTTTAGACTGTACATAAAATTATTAACAAAAAAATGCCCGACAATTAACATTTTCGACATAAACTGGTTCGACCGTTGAACACTATGTTTTTATTCCCAAAACACACGGGAGATGTCAAAATACGGGACGATATAGTTACGTAAACATAACGTTCACATGAAATTATTCACGCACTATTATTGTCTTCTCATGGTGTAAGAGAAGTCTTTACCGGACGGTGAGACTGGATACAACAAAGAATATTACTTGCCAAACGTGATATGAGGTGTTGAAAGCCGTCAATAAATCTCCATTTTCGCAATCGGCTTCACAGAGGAAAATTAGCACCACGAGAGACATGCATAATATACAAGTCTGTACTCACAGTTCATTCGACGAAAACACTGGATTAAGACAGTTATGGGCAATGGAGCACAATAACACAGAACATATAAACTATAATAACTACTTTACTGATTCTATTCGCAGCTATTAATCACTATATACATTTATTTACAATAAATGGCGGCTTTTTAATTCTTACGGCCCTACACGGGCAACCGCCTTTACGCCATCTTTCTCGCGTCTCCCACGACTTGGCGTAGGAATATGCCAGCTTACTACTGTTGGCTCAACTTGGTCCACCAACTACCACGCTATTGGTCAAGCATTTGTCATGACTAGCTGATAAAATTTAAATGCATATAATTTAAATTTAAATACTAAATAGAATAGTCGCGCGCTTTATCTTATTTAAGGTGCGGAGTGTTCTTACAAGACGTGACCGTTACAACCGCAAGAAACTAGGGAAACTTGGGGTAGAACGGGGTAGCAGAGTAGAACGGGGGAGCGGGGTAGAACGGGGTACTGCTTCTAAAAGAGATATTACTTATGGCAGAGATGTACCATAGTGAACACTTGGAAGTTATTGCTTTCCCCCACTTTATGCATTAGCGCTGGTCAAGATTCAGGCTTTAGCAGGTATGTTAGTCTGAGTTCATACAGGTTGACCATCCTAGAATGGCCGATGAGATTAAGATGCGCAGTGGTCGAAACCCACCCACCATTACTGAGCTCACTTGCTTATGTTCCTTGCTCGTGTAAACATCGGTGTACAGTCTCGAGAAAAGTGGTTGTAGTGTATAACTTATATTTAATGCACAGGTACCTATTAGAAGTATCTACTTATACACATTGTTACGTATACTATCACTATCAGTATTTATAGGAAATTATCATGGTATTTGAAAGCAAAGTAAAACATAAATCTTTGTCAAGAAATTATAAGTTTTGTTTTAAAACTCATGGAGCAGGAATCTACAGCTGGAGCTCCTATATACCATTTTGAAAAGTATGTGTACAAATCTATTATTAATTGTGTTATGTATAGCAAAATATATTTTATTTTAATTGCATAAAAAACTATGTTATAAATAGTGTATAAAGACAGAGTATAAAAAGGGACATTTTTTTTGTAACCACGGCTGGCCGCCGGGTATCACGTGTTGAAGTGTCATTATCAGAATCAGTATCACTATATTATTATAGACTACTAATAGTATAATTAAATATTGTGTGTTGGATTACTTCGGATTTTGGATAGAGCAGAGCCAAATAGAAAATATATTGTAAGCATGTATCTCAAACTTTATAATTATAATTGTAGTCTCATTACATTTAATCTAACTTGTATTTATTTTGTATGTTTGCCACATCGTATTGTTTACTTGAAATTAATACAATTAAATATTATAATTTACAAATATTTCAAATATAAAAACAAAGAACCGTTGTTCATTCGAAAATACCAATTGACCTGTGGGCTCGGCAACAGCCGTTCCCTCTCACGACAGACGAAAGACGCTCCCGGAAGCAGACATGCCAGTGAAGAAATAAATTCAAAACAGAAGAGCGCCAGAAGAAACGACCCAGCTGGCAGGGTCCAACAGTCAAGACCAGGGAAGGTCCGCTAACATCGCCAACGTCGTCCGCATTTGCGGTGGGGGACACGTTGACGAAAAAACCGACCCACCCCTTACGAGGCCGGTCCAAGTCTACAGCGACGATTGGGGCAAAGAGCTCAAGCTCAACCCATAATCATCCGAGACCGTTAACAAAAGTCAATAATATTGACGTTATTGAAGGGCCGTGCACAACACAAATGTGTTCTCTGATTCTCTTCAAAACCAATTAAATAATTCATTTTTAAACTGTTTTCTGTTTAAGTTACATCATTCACTGATTTTGTCAAACGTACCTAATCTAAAACGCCACACAATGATTATATAATTTAATTTTTTGAATAACTTCATAGTATCTTCGTATAAAAGACTTAATACAAGACCTTGTGGAACACCCTTGGTGGATACAAATTTCGCAAGCCGCTCTGTCCACATTATTTAAAATGGTTGCGTTTCTTGGCATAAGAAAATGTTGACTCATATCACGAAATTAAGAAAACTTTTGAGAAATATATAATAGTCGTTATAGGTCTTTAATTGTAAACATTGGCCGCTAGATGGAGCCTCTCCCATTTCGTCGATTTACAACGTAGATTAATATAAGCAAAAACCTCGCTTAAGTCACAACATCGGTCCCTGCAGGTATTTTGAGTAAATGTATTTAAAAATTATTATGCAAAACTGAAACAGAATAAAGAAACTTTTAATGCTTAATGCTTTAGTGCTAAGGGGAGGCACAACTATGTTGTATGTAGTTCTCTTTAAAAACTGTATTTCATGCTGTCGATTTTTTGCAGTCCGATCAATGGAACCAATAATATGTATTAAGATATGCTGGAGAAACCATCAAATAGACATTTTTACCAGAAAAAGTTTAATATAAACTGCACTACTGTAAACTTTGCAATTTACATTAATTTTTTTGGAAATAGTTGTTTCTTATTGTAACTTTTGTTTCAATTTGATTCTTTATTAATTCCGTCTGAGTTTGTACCTACATGCGCTAAAGGGGAACTTAAGAACTGCAGGCAAAGAAAAATAATAATTTACAAAACATAATTAGTAACACAAGATCTTGTACAGTCCAATGAGCCGGATTTATTATTGTACGTTATTATGTGTCAGACGTACCTATAGCAACTTATATCTTCATCACTTTTTAACCTCCCTACAATAAAATTGTGGGAGGTTACTAAAATTGGTCCAAAATCGAAAATTGAGATAACATCAAATCTTTACGTTTTGAGGTCCCAGGAATCCAAAAAAGTGGTTTTTGAAAAATGTCTGTGTGTGTGTGTGTATGTGTGTTAGCACGATAGCGGCGAAACTACTGGACGGATTTGGATGAAACTTTGCACGAGGGCTTCTTTAGTGCTCTAGAAGATCTGAAAAGGTTTTGGTTGAGATCGGATTACGTTTAGTGCCATTTTGGCACAACAACTTGTTTATTTTATTATTATTTACAATTTTTATTTTTAGTTCAATTAAAAATAAATCATGGTAAACCGATATAAAAAGTCGATGACGACAAATTGATGTCTAACACCTTTAGTACGAAGTACTATAGAAATAACTAGAGTCATTAGCTGTTGGCTCCTTCATTTACTCGACCTTTCAATTCATATTTGATGAAACTAAGTCTACATTATCGTTTCTATCTTAGGCGAGTCTGCCTGGGGTAAGAAAGAGGTGATTTTAGAAATTCGTATACCATTTGAGTTGGCAACGGATTCTTGTAGGAAAAATCCCTCTCAACAAGATTTTCCTGTTTAAAAGTGAATTGTTTATTATTTGTTTGCTTATAGTAATGAAACATTGTCTTTACAGGATTTTGCAAACAGTGGAAAGAAAAGCTATCTATGAGAACTGAAGGAAAAACTATATATAAAAATATTAATGTAGTCTTTGCATTCTTTCGATAACCTGACTTCTGGTTATGCTAACAAGTAAAATTCTGATTTGCCATTCTCATTTTAACACTAGCATCCAACCTAGTCCCCTACGGTAGGGGATCATGTAGATACTAGTTTAGCCTGCTTAGCCGTAGGGGACTAGGTTGGATGCTAGTGTTAAAATGAGAATGGCAAATCAGAATCTTACTTGTTAGCATAACCAGAAGTCAGGTTATCGAAAGGATGCAAAGACTTCATTAATATTTTTATATATAGTTTTTCCTTAAGTTCTCATAGATAGCTTTTCTTTCCACTGTTTGCAAAATCCTATAAAGAAAATGTTTCAAGATTTTCCTATGAAACATTTTCCTAAACCGCGAGCTTCATGGCCAAATAATTGTTTAAACATAATTTACTTCGTTTTTATCTAACAAAATAAAAATAGTTTGACGAATCCGAAAAAATCTTGATTCAATCGAAAGATATTTTCAATACGCGTCGTTTGGGCCAGACACAACTCATTTTGTCAACCAGTTCATTTGTTATAGCCAAAATACATTTTTCAATTAACAAATTGATTACTCTGAAACTAATGAGGTCAGGATATTGTTTTTTTCGGAATACATACCTCTTATACCAAAGAATATACCGTGTTTTTTTGGTCCGATGTCTTCAATACTTTTTGATTGTTTAAACAATTGGCATAATTTGTTAATTAGCAAATTACTTTTTTTTGGAAAGTTTGATCGACTTCAAACCAACTTTAAAGGATAAGTATTGATGTCGGGCATTACCACTATAGAAGTCTGCACGAGTGCAACTTGCTTTTGTTTATTTAAAGTTGAAATTAATTTTGCAAATTAACATATGGAATATCTGGGCTCTGGGTAAGCGTATCGAAGTGGAGTTTTGTTCATATGAAAGTGCTTGGAAAAAGGAAAATTTTGTGACCAGAAAGAACTTGATCGGATAACCGGAACCGGAAATAATAGTGACATTGCGTGATAGGCTATAAGTTGTTTATTAACAACGTCTTGGACACAAGGTTCGGTGCAAATGAAAGCTAATAAGTTGTTCCATCAACTACAAAAAGTTCTACTGAAAATATTCAATCCCTGAAGGGTTATACGCGTTTTTGACCCTTAAAAAAATCTCTCCCGCAACGTGAAAATAGTACGATTTGACGCGCAATGGGGTGGCGGATTCGATCCTAGGCGTGGGCAAATTTTCGTTTCATCAAATTTGCTTTTTTTTTCATGTAACCAAGTATTTTTTATGATAATAAATGTTTTTACTTTCTGAGAAATTTTTAAAAACTTTTTTTTGCAATTTTCATTAAATAAATGACTATCTTGCAACAAACATATGATTGTTCTTGTCCAACGAGGGTTTGTCGGTAGTTTTGTATGTTTTTACTACTTTTTGTGAAAGAGAATGCTTGCTTTACTTTATTTGAGGTGGGTGCCTGTCGAAAAAAGACCAAGAATAAAAGGAGTATCAATTTATTTTTCACTTTTTTCCTTATAATGAAAAAAGTTCACGTTTCATGAAAAAAACACACACCTTGTTATTTGTAACTGAGAAGTAATCAAAAGATTTAACTGTTTTAATGACATTATTGCTTTATTTTTGTTTTCTTTTCGGCAGGCACCCCCCCGCCCCCCTCAAATAAAGTAAAACAAGCCTTCACTTTCGCAAAAAGTTGAAAAAAAAACAAAAACTACCTACAAACCCTCGTTGGACAAGAACAATCATATGCAAGATCCATTTATTTAATGAAAATTGCAAAAAAAAATATTTACGAAGATTGCTAAAATTTCCCAGAAAGTAAAAACATTTACTATCGTAAAAAATACTTGGATACATGAAAAAAAAGCTAATTTGGCAAAAAAAAAATGCCCACACCGAGAATCGAACCCGCCACCCCATTGCGCATCAAATCTTAATATTTTCACGAGATTTTTTTAATGTTCAAAAAGGCATATAACTCTTCAGAGATTGAATATTTTTTGTAGAACTTTTTGTGGTTGATAGAAAAACTTGTTAGCTTTCATTTGCACCAAACCTCGTGTCCAAAAAGTTGTTAATAAACAAATTAGAGCCTCTCACGCAATATCACTTTTATTTCCGGTTTAATTTAAACTTTAAATGAACAAAAGCAAAAAGTTGCATTCGTACAGACTTCTATGGGGGTTATGCCCGACATCAATATTTATCGTTTAAACTTGGTGAAGTTGATCAAATTTTCGAAAAAAAAGTAATTTGCTAATTAACAAATTATGCCAATTGTTTAAAAAATATTGAAGATATCGGACCAAAAAAAAAGGTGTATTCTTTGGTAGGAAGGGCATGTTTTTTGAAAAAAACAATATCCTGACCTCATAAGTTTCGAGGAAATAAATTTGTTAATTAAGAAATTTATTTTGGCTATAACAAATGAACGGGTTAACAAAATGAGTCATACATAGCGCCAAACGACGCGTACTGAAAATATCTTTCTATTGAATTAAGATTTTTTTGGATCCGTCAAACTGTTTTCATTTTATTAAATAAAAGCTAAAATAATTTTGTTTAAACAATTATTTGACCATGAAACTCGCGATTTATGAACATTTTTTATAAGAAAATCTTGTTAAACGGAATTTTTTCTGTAAGAAATGGTATAGAAAATTTTTGGTAAAAATCCCAAGTAGACTCGCCTATCTGTTGTTATATGATTTGTGCGTATACAATATCGTACATATTTGCATAGGTGTGCATATTTCAATGTATATTTATATTTTGAACAATTTTATGCTCCTTTGTTTCATCCATATTTCAATCACTAATTCAGTTGATTAGTTTGAAGTTTGTTAATTTTTTACAAAAACTGTTTCTTAAGAACTAATATTAGTTTTAATTTTGATAATTTCACAATATTGATTACATTGACCACACTCAAGGAAATGCAAACAAAGTAATATCAATAAAATTGTTCCGGTTATACCGTTTAACATCAAATGCATACCGTTGAAGAAGCCACGGCAAGAATACCGTTACCTGTAAGAGAACTGAATGGAGGTCAGCGTTTCTCATTTCTTCAGATGCGTTCAAGTTCACGGCCGCTTGAGTCGACTTTGTACTTGCTACAGATTTAAATTAAAAAAATTAATTGACCCATGGATTAGCAACTATGGATAAAGATTGTTTGTGTGTGTTGGTACTAGTGTTATTGGTGCCATGTGTTTTATCTGCGAGATATGTGCCAAAATGGAAAAAACAGGTAAAGCGATAAAAAAATATTCATTTTTCTTCGTATAAGTAATTAAAATTTATTATTATGATCATTGTTATTATTATTCCCAGAAGTTTATTAATAGGAAGAGAACGGGAATAGTAGGTCTCTCAGTATTTTATTCACATAAGACATTTAATTAGAAATTAATATAATATTTTTCTAGTATTTCAGATTTTTTGTTGAAATCATTCTATCTGAGAATTTGTCAAATAAGTTACGGAAAAGTGTATTTGTAGTTTGCATTCATGATTTGTATACAATAAATGCATGTAGAAAGTTGCATTAATATTCAATTAACTGTGTTTCAGGTTCATGCATTTCTTATTAAAGATATAAATATTGGTGAGATGAAATGCATTACAAAAAATTTCATTTTAGTCAATTGAATACATTTATACTACAAGTAATATTTACAAAGCTTCTATTTATGAAATCAATACTATAATATCGTTTGAAAGAGTAAGCAAGATTTTCAAAACCGCGTAAATAAATAATATGGTGTTTCGGTCGATAATATAGAGAGGATTTATTGAAGAGGTTTTAGAAATATCCATTCCGAGATTAAGTGATACAGTCTTTTTAAATGAGATGTAAAATATATTAATGGAAATATCTAGTTTATAGTAGAAATAGTTTTTAAGGTATTTGACAAAATCTAAAGAATTACTTATTGGTTTAGAATATCATAAAACGAGATTTGAAAGAGGGTCTGTCGGTCTGTCTGAAACTTTTTTGTGCGCACATTTTCTCTGAAATGGTTTAAGATATCGAAATTTGGTACACGTTTGTATTATGCAGCACTGGCACAGATATTAGATATGTATCCCTGTAAACACCACCGGGTATATATGAGATAACGCTCTGAAAATGATATTACCATTTTAATCAATCGTTTTGTTTAATATTTTCGGGAAAAATTGAATGCATTACGATAAAAATAAAGGTGAATTGCAGCATTCACCCTATTGGTATGAAACGCATCCCCATAGAGGGTGAGAGCCACCCTCATCTGCCATCAAACCAATTGATAACGATAATGACTGAAAAACATCTAAAAATGTTTAAGTTTCGTTAGGTTTGCAATAAACTGACATAGAGTTCAAGTAATACCCCAAAACTATCCCTATAGCGTTATGAAAAACAACCCTTAACTTCAATTACAGAAAAAAGAAAGGAAAAAACATAAAATTTGATAACGATTTCATTATATGGATGTTCTTATTTGCGAGATCCTTATGGCTAGGATATTAGCAGTCATTTGTCACCAATCTTAACACCATTTGGGTATAGAACGCATCCCTGAAAGGGGTGAGAAGTACTCTTACGTTAGTAGCTTTTAATTCTTCTTTTTTTAATCTTTTTTTTATGGTATGGTTCTTTGCAAACCTAACGAAATTGTTATCAAATTTCATGTTTTTTCCTTTCTATTTTCTGTAATTGAAGTTAAGGGTTGTTTTTTATAACGCTATAGGGGTAGTTTTGGTTTATTACGTGAATTCTACGTCAGTTTATTGCAAACCTAACAAAACATTTTTAGATGTTTTTCAGTCATTGTCGTTATCAATTGGTTTGATGGCAGATGAGGGTGGTTCTCACCCTCTATGGGGATGCGTTTCATACCGATAGGGTGAACGCTGTAATTCACCTTTATTTTTATCGTAATACATTCAATTTTTCCCGAAAATATTAAACAAAACGATTGATTAAAATGATAACATCATTTTCAGAGCGTTATCTCATATAGGTATACCCTATTCAGGCGGTGTTTTTTAGCTCTAAAATGTTTTTTTGGGGGTGTACGACTTTTTTTGAACCCGTATTCGGAATCAGTGATCAAAAATACATAAGGATATACTCATCTCGTTGCTAGGTCAGAAATTTTTTTTGTGGGGCTGTGTAATCATTCCTACTGCTCGAAAAATCACCTATTATTGCAGTTAGTTTGTGACTCCAGTTTTTTTCCGATGCCTTGTAGATAATGATTCTTATCTTCTTATCGACAGAAAGTTAAACTTGCTCGCATCAGTCTGTTACTCTCACCACAATATAAATTATTTTATTGGAGTCTGTTTTATTGCAACATTTTCCACTTTCAAGTGAACACAAATTCATTCATACCCGATCTTCATGAAAAATTCAATTGACCATTAAATGGTTTAACTTTATAATGTCTACTATTAGTAAGTATTGACTGAATTAAATTTATATGTCAAAAACATATATTACTAATTTGCGATCTGCTGTAATATTCAGAAGTTGTGAGAGAGAATAATTATAGATTTAATCTGTACAACACTTTCAAACCCTTCTGAAACTATATTATATTTTGAGATGGTTCCGTTGAATTGGAGGCTAAATAGGGGTAAATAGGGGAAAATAAGTAAATCAAGTTGGTAAGAGTACAGTAACTTGAAATTCGGTGTATGTATTGGAAATAACGTTACGGTATTTCATAATTGGCTGTTCAATAACTCTCCATTATATTTTGAGATGATTCCGTTGAAGAATTGGGGGTTAAATAGGGTAAAATAAGTAAAGCAAGCTGGTAAGACTACAGAAACTTGAAATTCGGTGTATGTACTAGAAGCCAAGGTCTCAGATTATTCATAATATTTTTCAACCCCCCACGAGCCCTACTTCATTATTAAAGGAGTTGATAAAATAAAATTTTGATCACTTGGAATTTGGTACACGTATGTATTACAACGATATCTGAAACTAGATTATATTTTGACATGATTGCGTTGAAGGAGTGGGGTACCCCTGAGAGGTAAATAATGAAAAATAAGTGAAGCAAGCTGGTAAATGTATAGAAACTTGAAGTTCGGTGTATGTCCTAGACGCCAAGGCCTCAGATTTCTTAATAATATTTTTCAACCCCCCACCACCCTTACTCCATTATTAAAGGTGTTGATAAAACAAAATTGAGATATTCACTTGAAGTTTGGTAGACGTATTATGATTCCTTTGAAGGGCTGGGTGTTAAATAGGAGTAAATAGGGGAAAATAAGTAAATCAAGCTGGTAAGAGTACAGAAATTTGGGATTTGGTGTATATACTAGAAACCAAGGCTTCAGATTTATTTCTAATATTTTTCAAACTCCACCACCTCCTCTCTATTATTAATGGGTTCGATAACATAAAATTGA
This sequence comes from Stenurella melanura, assembly GCA_963583905.1. Classification (NCBI taxonomy): domain Eukaryota; kingdom Metazoa; phylum Arthropoda; class Insecta; order Coleoptera; family Cerambycidae; genus Stenurella; species Stenurella melanura. The sequence goes on along the minus strand of OY757314.1, from coordinate 29,736,564 downwards.
GATATTCACTTGAAAGTTAGTACACGTATGTATTGTAATGAAGGGGTGGGAGGTGGTGAATAGGGGATATAAGTAGGGTAAACTAGAAACTTAATTTTTAACGTATATGGTAGAAACCAACCCCTCAAACTTTTTTATGACATATGCCACATTAAAATTCTATGACCAATAATTTTCACATACTAGAGTGCAAATTTAATCAAGATGTTTCCTTTAAAGTGATTTGAATGAAAAGTCTGGATGTGGAAGAAGTGATTCCTTAGGCAGCGGTTTTTGCTTTGTTGTGATTTTTTGTAATTTTAATTCTTAGGGTAAACGAACTTTTTTTTCTGGTTAAGTGGTAGAACAGGATTATTTCCTGAACTTCTCCCTTATAATAATTTGTAAATTTTATGTAATTATGTTATAAAATAAAGACCGTACATTATTATTATTATTATTATTATATTACCACAAAATGCTAGTTTTAATTGCAACAGACACCGACTAAAAGACAGCTCCTATGCCAACCATTCCAAAGTGGTTTGAATTTTTGTTATAAATAAATATTATAATTATATTATTATATCGTTTACTTTAAGACTGTGTTATCTTGAAGCAATAAATAGTTTCTAGAAATTCCCCCGTGAACATTTAAATGAAGGAAAGCTGAGCAACTTTGTATTCTAGGCATGCTTTATGTAACTAATTTCTCTTCCGGTCATTTTGCAACAAATAAAAGCAAGGTGATAGTTTTCTACATTCTAATTTTATCCTACTTATTATTATGGTCTGAAACAAGTATTGATTGTCGAATTGCCCCGATAATAATTTTCACAGAGTAGGGACATAACTTGGAACTGAAGGTAAAAAAACTGCTTGTTTAGCATACCTAATTTACATGTTGGATGATCTTAAAATGAGCTATTTTCCAACAACATGAATTTATTTATTGTTATTTACCCCCCAACCCTGCACCAGATATGTTCAAAAAGCAATCCAGTTCCAAATCTCGTTATAATATATACGTGTACAATATTTCAATTCAATATCTTAAACCGTTCCGGAGAAATAATGCGGACCAAAAAGTTACAGACAGACCTACAGACAGAATTTTTTTTCAGTCGAATTTAAAATCACGGCGTTTCATGAAATTCTAAACCTAGTTAAAGAAAAAAATATACGATTGCTATGCTTCCAATCTACTACGTGAATGTAGAAGTAATTGCTGCCTAAGGAATTACTACTTCCACATCCAGACTTTAACCTTTTTAAACAAAAACATCTTGATCCTATATTTGCGCTCCAGTATGTGGACATAATTGCTCATAGAATTAAAATAATATACTTAATATTTGAAACTCTCTGTCCCAAGGTGGCTATGGGGGTAGACAGACTAAATCACAATTTTAGTTTGTTACCTCCTTTACTAACGGAGTGAGAGTGGTGGTGGGGGTGGCAGATCTAAACAAAATGAGACCTTGGCTTCTAGTATGTACACTATATCCTAAGTTTCTAGACTCTCACTAGCTTGTTTTACTTATTTTCTCCTATATACCCCCTTAACGCTTCAACGGAATCGGTTCAAAATACATTCTAGTTCCACTTGTCGTTACAATAACCAATGAAACAATTTTCAAGTGAATATAACAATTTTATTTCATTAATCCCTTTAATAATGAGCGGGGTTGGCACCCACTACGTGGATGAGGAAGTAAACTAAATGAAAATACAACATGCAAGGTAACTTCAACAATTTTTCCAAACTTCAGTAAAGGGCATAACCGTGTAAGCATGGCAAAACTGCCCTTGAAGCAAAATTGTTACTTTTTTTTGTATAGTGTATGTAAGCATTGGATGTAATTCTGCAAAATTCTGACTTTCTAAAGCTTATAGTTTTCGAGTAAAAGAAATTAATTCTCTATTTGTTTATTTTTCTTTTTGACAAACTGCGTTTACCAATTTTTTGCTGCTTTATATATAGTATATATCTACTTTAGATGGATTAGTAATAAAAAAATAGGTTACTATTCTTCAAAAAAGTATGGGTGTTTAATTTTTTTATGTTTCAAAAAAAAATTAAGTATTGACACTTCTGCATTAGGGACACCCACCAATTTTTTGAAAATAATTTATCATTTAGTGTTCTATAATATATATATATATATATATATTTTTATGAAATACTTTGAATTGTTACAACATACTGAAAAATATAAAAAATCTATTCTACTCTATTTTCCACAATAACATTATTCGTACTAATTTATTAATTATTAAGTCACATAAAACGATAATCTTTACATTGCATAATTGTATACACAAAAGAAACTAACGTTGAGAGACTCTTTAAAACTGAAGAGTTTCATATTTATACTAGATCGAAGTTTTCGAGATGTAGCTGCTTACTTAGAATCGAAAGGCTTTAGGGTAATGATGCCGTCTATTAAAGTTCAATGAAAGCAGCTCAGTACGCAAAAAGCAAACTATTCCCGGTTTGGTACGTTGGACTGTTGAAGCAATTTGTGGGATGCTAAAAGAAAATAACCAACTGCTTGATCATCTTTTCGACAACAAAATGCTTTCAAAAATTAGAAGCTACTATCGTATAGCCTCATACCTATTAAATCGTTTCAAAAAGAGACTAACTTCAGATAGCACTATTTCTAATGAAATATTGGAAAGAATGTTAATAAAACAAAATGAAGAAGATACTCTAGCAATAGAAGTAGAGAATAAAGGCCAGTTACGTAAAAAACTTCCTTTCGAAGTTATTTCATTTACTGCCATTATTGATTTTCCCGAGTTGACAGAATCCGACATGAAAATTTTGTTGACTGGTACTTCACATTTAGCTGAGATGTTAAACGATGATGGTTCTTTAAACATACACCACGTAAGAGAACAACAGATGCTTTGTTCAGTATACGCCAAATAGTGCAGAATTCAAAGGCATTAAACAATACTTTTGTGAGTGTGCTAACGGACTGCGAACTGTTGGTTGCTGTTCACACGTGTAGCGGTTGTTATTTATTATTTGTCCTATTAGTCAGGGCAAAATAGGCGGAAAAACGCCTTTACTCGGAACCAGAGTGACTGTGCATAAAACTACATGTATGATGGCTCATTTTATTCGTTAGTCTCTAGTTCAAAGTTGGAAACAGTTTTTTGAGGGGTCAGCTGATAATTTGTTTATTGTGGAAATATAAACAATAAAAGTAATGTTCGATGAAACATTGTATGAAATAAGGCACTAGCTCCATAAATTGACGTCATTTTTTTATTTCATTGTCATTTCTTATATTTTTGGGATAACTCGTTCCGATTCTAATGTCAAAAAAGTACCAATACTAGAGGGCGCCACAGAAAAAGTTAAGTGAAGATGAAAATAATGACAAATGAATATTACATGAAATAAGTTTTTTTTTTTCGAAATTCTGTCATTTTTACATTTCCTTGTCATGTTTTACGTTCGCTGGTTCACTCATTCTGATGCTGAAGGCAAAAAAATGCGAATCGTAGAGGACGCCACAGAAGAAGCTAACGTCAGATGGAAACAATTACCAACATGAAAAAAGCTGCTATCTCCCTAACTCTTGAGGCATTTTTCATGTTATTGTGGAGCATTCATTTTTTGTTCCAATGGCAAAATAGTGTCAATTATAGAGGAAGCCACAGAAAAGACGAACATCTGGTGAAAATAACGATGATTTGGGATAATTATATGCTGTAAACTTCATATCCTGTATTTTATTTATTTTATCAAAGGAAAATGCTCGGTACACTATAAGCGTTTTCATTCATCCTCACACGGTAAAAAAATGAAACAAGATTTTACGAACTCTTCGTGAATTTCTTTGTAAAATTACAAACGTTTGTAATTTTATGAACAAGTTTGTGAAATTACCAAGAGTCCAGGAATTTTCGGCAAAAGTTTGAAATATTACGAAGAGTTTGGAAATTTACAAAGAAATCTCGAAAATATTACGAAAATGCTTACAATTTTACAAATATTTTCGCACTGTTGCAAACATTTTTGAGACCTTCGTAAATTTCCAAGCTCTTAGTAAAATTACAAACGTTTGTAATTTTATAAATGTGAGTCCGGGATTTTGCATGTGAAGACCTCCTGGAATTCTCGCGCATTCCAACCAAGAACTTAGAAGAATTATTTTTAAATACAAAATTCAAATCATCCATGTTTGATTTAACTTCCAGCAGCACGACTTGACAAATCGTAATCTGGTCCCTCGACAATATAAGAAAACCCGAAAAGTGTCTTCTGTGGCGCCCTCTACGATTCGCATTTTTTGCCTTCAGCATCAGAATGAGTGAACCAGAGAACGTAAAACATGACAAGGAAATATAAAAATTACAAATAATTTCGAAAAAAAAACTTATTTCATGTAATATTCATTTGTCATTATTTTCATCTTCACTTAACTTTTTCTGTGGCGCCCTCTAGTATTGGTACTTTTTTGACATTAGAATCGAAACGAGTGACCCCAAAAATATAAGAAATGACACTGAAATCAAAAAATGACGTAAATTTATAGAGCCAGTGCTTTATTTCATATAATGCTTCATCGAACATCACTTTCATTGTTTATATTTCCGCAATAAACAAATTATCAACTAACCCCTCAAAAAACTGTTTACAACTTTGATCTAGACACTCTAACGAATAAAATGAGCCATCATACATGTAGTTTCATGAACAATCACTCTGGTTCGGAGTAAACCGCCTGTTTTGCCCTGACTATATGGAAGGTTCTTGTTGAAAATTCCGCGACACCCGCAAGGTTAAGTACACTATAGACAACGGGAGACATCAATGTGGTAACAGACGAAGATAGTGATGATGACTAAGAGAAAAGAATAATGTTTAATGTGTTTATTAAATAATTATAATATATGTAAATATTGTAAATGCTACGTACTTGAATGCTTTTTTATTTTTCAGTATGTTGAACCAATTCAAAGTATTTTATAGACATATATGTTATAGAATACTAAATGATAAATTATTTAAAAACAAAATGTGGCTGTCCCTAATGCAGAAGTAACAATTTTTTTTTTTTTTAATAAAGAAATTAAAAAAACATATTTCTTTGAAAAATAATAACCTAATTTTTTTATTTCTAATCCACCTGAAGTAGATATACAATATATTATATAAAGCACCAAAAAATTGGTAAACGCAGTTTGTCAAAAAATTATAGAATTGAGAATTGATTTTTTTTACTATAAAACTATAAGTTTTAGAAAGTCAGAATTTTGCAGAATTACATCAAATGCTTATATACATACTACAAGAAAAGTAGCAATTTTGCTTTAAGAGCAGATCTGCTATGCTTATACGGAAACTAAAAACATTTTCTATTTTATGCATATGTAAATAAGCGCTATGAAAATAAAATACTGATAGAATTTGCTAATACTTCACAGGCATGCGAAATTCCATCTTCACAAAACGAGCATTCCCATTACGTCTGCACTGACGACGGAGAAGTCAAATGCCTTCCAGGTTGGACCGGCGACGTCTGCGATGTGCCAAAATGCCGTGCAGGATGTGATCCTCTACAGGGCTACTGCAACAGACCAGGAGAATGTCTATGCAAACTAGGTTATTATGGAGAGAAATGCAACAAATGTATACCGCTCCCTGGATGCCAACATGGGTACTGCAATGTTAGTTTTGAGTGTATGTGCCATGAAGGGTGGGATGGATTATTTTGTTCTGAGCGTAAGTTACTGAAGTTTTAAAGAAATGCTTGCGAATGTTTTATCAAAAATAACTTAAATCTATGCTACTATAATTTAAAATTTTTGTTCATCAAATATAGCAAGATGTTAAATCGTTATTGAGACTTATTGAATGTTAAAAAAAATTGCTACCGGCAAGGACCAGCCGGAAAATTTAGTTGAGGTTATAATGAAGAGAAAAAACAAAAATTAAACACGAGATAATGTGAAATTGGGGAATGGGGCTACTATTTAGGGGTTGAAAGTGGTTTCTTGCGATTTTCGGCGGATATCCTTTACAAGTTGTAGCTAATAAAAAAATGCAAAACATTCATATCATGTATTTTCAACCTAACCTCAAATTTTTTCGAGAAAATGGCGGAAAACCGATTTCTTGGTTTTTTATTTTTTGCTCTCATAAATATGATTCAATTTATATAAAATTTTGTGAAAGTATACTTTTCTTACATCGAATAAGCATGATTTTTTTGAAATCTGGGATATAAGTAATTTTCGATATATTTACGTTTTTCGAGAAGAAAAACGAAATCTTCCACGGATAACTTTATTGGTGTTTTTGTCGATTTAAATATTCTATCAGGGCTCATTTTCACCGTTGAAATGTCTACTTTAAAATGGTCTAATGTTGATGGTTTATTTTACATGAAACCTCTTAAAATTGACAGAAACCAAGAAAATTACTTTTCGGGTTACGAATTTTTCAATATTGTTTTCATTTTCCTTATTATTTATGTAAGTAATAGATTAAATTTCAATGGCAGAATTTACTTCAATGCAATATTACGGAAGTTGAATGGATTTAATTGAAGACAGTTGCGTTATGAAACTTGTAAATAAATAACATATTAAGAAAAAAATCTTTTAAGTTATGCATATAAACGTGGTACAAAATTTATAAAATTATTAATTCCGAAATTCATATTAGAGCAGTATTTGGGATAGTTACTTATATAAGGTTCAGGCCCGCCTAAACTGGGCGGAGGGGGGGTCAGGCCAAGAGAGCAGTCGAGCTCGTTTTGGATTAGTATTTATTCAGTCATCTAGTTGAGTGGTGATTGAGTATTTTAATTAAAAAATATAACAGAAAAATTGCTTATCAAAAAGAATCAGCTGTCGTCATAAAATAGCAAGGTAAATAAATTATTTATGGTAGTATCCTTTGTGGCATTCTAAATTGTGGACGCCAATGCATTTATTATAAATACTGCAAAACACGATGATAAAACTGTCGTCGTCGTAGGTCAAGATATTGATTTACTAGTACTTCTGCATCAACTATATTCAAATGCTCTCAGTATTTTTTTCCACAAACCAGGCTCAGGCAATGAAAATGCATCTAATTGTTTCAAACACGAATCATACACAAATATAATAGCATTTCTTTACTCTGTTTCGTACTGCGATACAACTTCCAGTTTTGCTGAAAAAGGAAAAAAATAATAGTAATATCATTATTGAGCAACGAAAATTTATCAAGCATAGCTAGTATTTTTTTTCAAGATGCAGACCTCATAACCATTGCAAAAATGGATCTAAACTTATAGCCGGTATTTACAAAAGTAAAGAAATGGATATGTCATTAAATCAGTTAACATGGTGCTGCGATAAGTTAGTTTTTATGTTGAGTCGATGCGAATTTGGTTCTTATGTCTTATCAACGATATGAGCTTCTCGGCCCATGTCACGTATCCACACCATATCACCAGGTTCTAAGTTTGGTAATGGCTTTACTTTATGCCTTTTGGCGTAAAACTTTTTTTGGTTTTCCTGTTCTCTTTTATTATATTCTCGGACTTATTTGTGGTTCAGTAATTCAGGATATAGATTTTTTTGTTTTACCGGTAGAACTTCCTTTAACCATCTTCTAAATAAAAGTTGTGCCGGAAAATTTCCGCAAGGCAATTCATTGTTTCTATAAGCGAGCAAGCCTAAATACCAGTCGTCGCATTTACTCATCAGCTATTTCACTAGTTGGACAGTTCTTTCTGCCTGGCCGTTGCTCCTAGGGTATCTTGGACTGCTCATGACATGTTCGAAATTGTATTCTTGTGCATATCTTTGAAATTCATAACTTGCAAACTGTGGTCCTCCATCCGAGTAGACTATGTTTGATATTCCAAATAGAGAGAACGTTTTAGGGTTTCAATGACGTTTTCACTTTTAGTTTTGTCTTGCTGTTTGATGATTAGATATTCTGAATACTTATCTTGAATAACTAAAAATGTTTTATTTTTGTAAATAAATAAATCTGTAGCTATGTGGTCCCATGGAAAATTCGGTAGTTTTCGTAGCGTCATTGGTTCCGTTTTTTGTTGGCTATCATTACTATATTTGAAAAATGTATTGCATTCATCCACTACTTTTTCTTTATCTGGCCATCCATTTTCCATGTATTCTATGAATTACCCTAGTTCTTGGGTTTGACATTTTTTATTTTCTCCTCCGTTGTGTGGAAACTTTCCTCAAGATCGGTGTGTAAGACATTTATGTGATACATTACATCTTCATCTAATATGTCTAAATCATCTGGACATTGAATTAGGTTTAGTTTTTCGATAGCGGGCATACCTATCAAGTTATCCCGATTTTTCATCACGAACGTTTTTAATTTGTGTATCTTTCCCTTCCACTTTACTGGCACTTTGATTTTACCTAGTACTGGGATCGCTAAATCTCCAGGCATCTTTAATTTTGTAAAGGTTTTCTTCAATTTGTGTTGAAGGTTTAATTTTTGAAAATTTTCTTCGCCAAGTATGCTCACATCAGCACCTATGTCAATTTTAAATTGTGCAGTTTTTCCTGCAATGTCAAAATCTACTTTCAAATATGACGTTTTGTGCTTATTATGTATTTCAGATATTGTTATCTGGCTTATTTCTTCTTCTTCTGTGCCCGATGAGCTAGATTCTTCTGTAGAGTCAACAATTTCTCTCACATCATTTTTCTTTGAGCTTCGGGTTTACACATTTTGTTGTAATGACCTTTTATGTGGCATTTTGTACACTCTGCATTTAAAGGGGGTATTGTTTTAATTCGTGGCTTGGTTTTGCACCACATCGCCCACATTGCGGGTATGTTTTTGTTTTTGTGCTTGAATGTGCTTTTGAATATTTATTCTTTTCTTTATACAATCTGTTTACGGATTCTCTTGCTCTCAACGTTTTATTCTTGATTCTTACTCGTTCGTTTTGTAGAATTCTTATCTTGGCAGTTTGTAAGGTTAGGTTACTGTCCAACTGTAGAGATTCTGACAATTTGGTATCTGTTAAGCCAACTACAAGCTCGTCTCTGACCAATTCATCCGCCATAGCACCATAGTTGCAAGTTTTACTTAATGCAATCACTGACGCAATGAAATCTTATGCCACTTCACCATCATGTTACATTCTGCTAATGAACTTGGCACGTTCAAAAATAACGTTAACCTTTTTCAAAAAATACTCGTCAAGAAAAGCAATTGTACTTCTGTAGGTCCGCATCTGTTGATCACTGGGTGTAACATTATCCAGCAATTTGCTAATTTCGGGCCCCATGTGGAGTAACAGGCTATCTATTTGAGTTCTTTCACTGACATTACTAAACCTGTGACACTTCTGTACCTTTCATAGGTTTTAAACCACTGGTTCCAATCAGATGGTTCAAATGAAAATCTTTCTTGTGGTGGGACTTGCTGTATAGCTGTAGTGCCGCCAAATACTTGAATCTGAGCCATTCTTTGTTCTAAAGCCTCAAGTTTTCGCTGCACGGTCTCGTTTTGCGCTTGCAATTGCTCCATTTTCCGTTTTTTTTCGTGTAACCTTGTTTGTCGCATTTTAGCACACACCTGACACCATGTACCAAATGTTTATGGTTCGAAATTAACTAAACACGTTGCAGATTACTTATTAACTTTATTAATGGATTTGTCAAGAACAAATAATAAATATCTAACTATGTATATTTTATTACTTCACATAACCAAATGCTATCTCACAGCTAACCGATAATGTTGTTACCAACTGATAATATTCCCTACACCTATTACAAACTATAACAGGTACATAGGATATATTGAGAAATATTTGAAACTTTTTCAAGTAAAGCTGTCTCAATTTATTAGTTTCTGATTAAAGTCTCCTAAGTTTCTGAATTTTGTTTAATTTTTCCACTATAATGACAGAAATAAGAGCAAAGCATATGTGAACATTTTTTTTTATGAAGTTGTGTTCTTTTTACTAGTTCTTACAGCATGTATATTTTTTTACTAAATTTTAATCAACATACTAAAACTTTCCATTTTCTCCTCAGCAATTTGCAGAGTAGACTGCCATGCAACTCGAGGTTATTGTGATAGTCCCGGAGAATGTAAATGTCGATTGGGATGGTCAGGTAAAACATGCAGGGATTGTCAAGTTTTACCGGGCTGCGTACATGGCTATTGTGAAAAGCCATTAGAATGTAAATGTCAACCTGGATATACCGGAATATTGTGTCAGTCCCGTAAGTATCCTATTGTAATAAAGCCACAAACGGCAAAGATAATGAAGCATTGCAATGCCAGGGTAGAAAATAATTTTCGCAGGATTCAACACTACAAATATTCTATGACCAGACACTAACATAAAAAGAAATATCTCCATCGTATTCAGCACCCTCGAAAACGGGGGGGTACCCAGGTCTCGTCCCTGTCATGGCACTTTTGATGTCTTTACAACTTTTTTATGGACTATATTAGTCCAAGCTCCATAACAGAAATTTGTACCATTAGTCTAATATCCTTATAATATAGTTTTTAGAAAAATGCACGAATCGAGATTTGTTTTTCAAAGTGGAAGAGGGACGTGGGTAGAGTCTAAAACCAAATATTCGGGTAACTGTTGACTTTCGGTCGCCATCTTGGAAAACGCTAGTGACGTTCCTGTTCGTTTTTTTGGAAAATTTATAAAACTATGGTTGTAGAAAACCGTTTTCTTTTTCATTTTTAATTTAACTTTTTTTTCGCTGGATTGATTTTGTAAAAGTTTGAAAAATATATTTTTTTGTCATTAGTTTTTCAACTACTAAATGTAACTTCCGGGCTTAAAACTCTATATAAAAAATATAGTAGACGCAATTTCCTTTAATTTAAATACTCTACGAAGTTTCTGTGGCTAATATTTCCAAAGTTATAGAGCCGCAAAGTCAGTCCTACGCATAATTAAGGTCTCACATGCCAAACCGCTGCGCTGCGCGCATTCGAGCCTATGTTGCTCCTCCATTGCATTCCTTAGCGGTGCGTGTACGACATTCCTGTGGTAAAACAACAGCAACTGATGAGATTGTGACTGACTTTTCAAGAATGTTGTAATTTTCCAAAAGTCTGATGAACAATTGTGTGATATAAAATTTGCCGTAGAAAGGTTTTTAACTGAATTGTACGGTGGCTCCGAAGAGACACTCGACGATCTTCGTTTCAGAATGTATCGAAGACTTGGCCTATTTGCCCGCAACTAGCGCAACAGCAGAGCAACATAATTACTGGACATATCACCAGGTATAAGAGTGGCTCTGTATTCATTCCAATGCGGCTGAACGTGGGTGTGGAAAACGACTAAAGATCGCCTAGACCCGATTACTACTATCAAGGTTGCAGCACCTAAGGAACTGCTAAGTGACATCTCTTGCAAATAGGCATCCGGCTGTGGCAAGGCTTTATGTTGTCGCAAAACAGGACTGCAATGCTTTTTAATATGCTATTTTTGCAATGGCACGTCCTGCATAAATTCTAAAGTCGAAAAAATCCAACTCCTTGCATCAGACGAAGAATCAGACTAAGAATCTGACGAAGACTTAGATGAACAAGAACAAAAGGGGGAGACAATCGCGACATTATCGATGAGACACAGTTCCGCAGAGATACTATCAAAACGATTTCGAAAAATGAATTTTTCGCGTTTTTGGTTTTCTTAAAGTAATTTGAACGCTACAAGGTTATAAAATATATGAATTTATTATATAGAACCCTAAACTGTTTCTACTAACGTATATATGCTTTGAAAAACTTAATATTACTATGAAATAGCATTAGTTATACTATTCTAATCGACATCATTGTGTATTTTCTATACACAACAGCTATATTTCATGAAATAAATTGTATACATAATTACAACCCAACAATTCACAAATAGAAACCATGAAATACATAACAAGTTTGAACTCTAATAATTATGTGCAAAGTATAATTAGTCCCTACAGTTCATCAAACAGAAATTTCATAATTCTAATAGAACCTTGAAATTTTGATATTAACTACGGAAACATTCGTTTTGCATAATATATTCCCAATGTACAACATAGTATAATATAATGTGACATACTGCAATGAAATATAAAATTATAAAACAACTCGGTGCAGAATTAAAACTGCGGGGTCGAATTCGCGCGTCCAGAAACTTCGTTGAGCATTTAAATTAAAGGCAATTACTTCTTCCATAATTTTCCATTCAATTAATAGTTCAAAAATTAATAAGAAAAAATGTTTGTTTTCAAATAGCTGTAACTTTTACAATAGTTGGATTAAAAATTAAAAAAAATATTGTCTTATACAACTCTAGTTCTTATAAATTTTCCATAAGAACAAACAGGAACGGGAGATACAACGCCATTCGCGTTCTCCAATATGGCGACCAGAATCCAGCTGTTACAGTCTCGAATTTTTGGTTTTAGAAGATTTGCGCATTTTTGCAAAAATTTTACTGTTTTCTGTCTAAATAGGCTGGACTACATGCATGAATACATGCCTGACTACAGGACATACAAAACACCAAAATTTAAACATATGAGAATGACAGGTAAACCTGTTAAGAAAATTTCAAGCACATTAAACTACGTTTCATTTGTTATTTTCTATTTTTTTTTAAGTTCGAAATCGACGAAAATACAGTACATTTACAAGTAAAAACACCAAATGAAAACTTTTACACTATCTATTGAAAGGGATATATAGTTTTTGAAAAACCGTGTCTGACACCTATTTTGTTAATTATCACATGTCAGACTTCTTTTTGTACATTAATTTTGCCATGAAAAATACATCTCATAACACCATTTATTTGTTTGTTTTTTTAATGAAGCTTAAGACCTCCTCTATCTATTGAGATTGGTGTGAAAATGAAAAGACGTTTTTTACTATGTCAGATTTCAATATATTTGAGCAACGTTCACCCATGAGATGAACTGAGGATCACACACTAATACCAGTAACATTTTTTTTTTGTAATATTTAAAATAAAGTTAGAAAAATACAGAGATAAATCAGGCCCAAACCTTTTAGCCTGATTCGGAAGAACTAATCAGGGTAATAAATCATCAGATATTTTGAATGTAAAAAAAATAATGGACTGACTTCAAATGCAAATCAAATAATTATTATTACTTTAAATGACAAAATAAAAAATTTTTGTCGGTAAGTTTAAGATGACATAAATAATATTATACTTTTTTACCATACAGTGTAAATAATTATATATTACGCACAAAGCTGACCATTATAATAAATCGAAGTATAATTTAACTGACTATATTTAAGCTAGAAGCATATAATTACCAGATAAACGGTATTTCAATTATTAAATAAAATTATAAGAGCACATGACTAGTAGCATTTTCAATCGTATGAATAATTCATTAAGAAAATACGTTATTTATTAAGCTTTCATTTTTTATTTTTAGCGATATGCTCGAAAACGTGTCATAAAGATCGAGGCTATTGTAGAAAACCTGGAGAATGTCGGTGAGTTGTATATAAAATCCATATTTTTTTATATCGATTTAATTTATAATTTCCGAGGCTGACTCAGTGACCTTTAGTAGGTTAGATTAAAAATAATATTTGAGGAACATCTCAAATGAACTATAATTGCTTCAGGGAAGTTAACAGGTTAGTGAAGAAAACACATAATCAAGTCAAAAAATTTATTAGTAATGATATGTAATAACGAATTCTGATTTATCGACATTGCGCTGCGGAAACAATAAAAATCCTAAGAAATTACATTTTTAACATCATATGTTCTCTGATCGACAAAGATTGAATAAAAATTCGTATACTTATCCGAATTTGTAGAGAAGCAAATTTCTAATATGAAAATAAGGGAATCTGACTTTCCAAACTTAATAGACTCTGAGAGGTGGCTATTGTTGGCAAAATCATTTAAAATGCATTTTATTTGTAGAAATATTGGACATATAATTAATTAAGGAAAATATTTCAAATTTCAATGCATGGGAACAATTAAAAGAAGAGATTTAGTTTTGAATTCAGAATTTTGGCGGACATTTGTTGCTCTTCTTTCCCTATGTATTATTCTTCTTTGGTGGATCCTCACTTTTAAATCTATAGTCGGAGCTACTTGAGTATCTTCGTAATTGAAAGCTCTAAAAATGGATTCATCTGATACGTCATCATAAATGCAGTAAATAAGCAACGAGAAAACCTTTTCTAGCAATTTTTGACAAAATCCAAACAGTGGAGGATTTCACCTCGGAAAAATTCCGAGAAGCGGTAACTTTTGAGAATACATCTCTGAGCGTGTCAGGAACAACATACCAAAAGTTACTAACAACAGTTCTTGAGCGTCATTTGTTATTAAACAAATTAGTTGCAAAATACCAGGTTTTGTCAAATATTCCTGAAAATATGTTTTTCTTAATAAAAACTAATTGCACCATTCGTAAGTATGGGCAATTCTACATCAAAAATGAATATGAGTTTTTTTTTCAACTTCAGATTTTCTTGTTTAACGCACGAAAATGGAACGCGACGACACGTAAGTAAGGCGTGCGAGGCGCGCGCGGCCTCGAGAGCGCTATGCTAAATTTGTTGTAACTTTTAAACTAATTAATAAAATTGAGATCAACATAGCTTAAGCGAAAGAAAAAATATTGAAAAAATCAAGTTTTTTCGGTAAATCGACTAGATGTTGATGTTTATAAAATGTTTATGCTGTTTAAAATATCGAAACCATATTCAAAATATTCACGTGCTACGGGATCATGAGTCAAATTATAATGGCTGAATGGCAGAAAGAGACAGAAAGCAGAAACAATATGCTAATATGTATTATGTTTAATAAAAATCTTTTATTTTGCGCAAACCATTTTTATATAAATATCGATATATAATATTTTTTTGAGACAATACCATATTAAATATGTTAATCCAAGCGTAATTTGTTTCAAATGTATCGAGCCATTTTTAATAAAATTTTTAACGAAATGTCGGCCATATTGGATGAGCCATTTTGTATTATTACTTTTTGACATCATCATCTATTTCAACAACCCAAAAAATACATACAGTGTCAGTTTATCGAGTTACGTCATTCTTAATGAAATTTCTATAGAAAAGTCGGTCGTATTGGATCAGCCATTTTGAATAACCTTTTTTGACGTCATAATCTGTTTCACCGACCTCAAAAATCAATTTGAATTAAATTGCATTAATATTCTCAACTTATAATAAGTTTGTTTAAAAAAATGTTTTTTGTTTAAATAAATTAATAAACAATTTCGTCACAATTATGTGTTAATAATTTTTTATTTTAAGCTATGTAAAAGTGCTATCAAAAGGTTTTAAGAAAGTCGAAGCTTCCCGTAACTATTCCAAAATAATGCACGTTATCAACCTCTCTTGATTGATATTTTAATTAGGCTTCATTGAGAGATAGGTTTTTTGTTCTTATTTCAACCTTATTCTTCATACTCGTAAGACGCTGTGTGGATGCTAGTGTTATACTGAGAATTACCAAGTAGGAAATAGATAAATTCGCTGTAGACTTTTTCATTATCTAGCATAATCAGAATTTAGGTTATCGAAATAATGCAAAGAAATGAAAATAATATTTTTAACGATAGTTTTCTTTTTATTTATCGTATCTTACTTTTCTGCTGTTCGCGAAATCCTATGAAGAATTTGTTTTATTATAATTATATGCACACAAGATATAAGTTACTTTAAGTCATAAATAATTGTTGCAACTAAAATATGTTATGAATAATATCGTGAACGTTAAGAATTTTTCAAGGCTCTCTTTTCAACCGTTGATTTTAAAAAGACATCGTCGCTTATTATTCTTTTAAAAATTTCCCAATAACAAATCGCTTACATCCATTTTTGCTCTATCTCTGGCCATTTGTAACATCACAGTTGGACAACTTCAACAATTCAAATTATTATTACGCATCCCCCTTGAACATAGGAGCTTTTCATGTGTTAAATAATTAATGGAAGTTATAGAAATATTAAGATTTAGTTTTATTCAATTTTTACAATTTTCTTTTTATTCAAAATTATACAAGGGTTAAGCAAAAGTTTAATGATTATGGATCTATATCGATACCAAGCGTATCTTCAACTTATTTCGCATGTGTTCAATGGGATTAAGTTCTAGTAATTTGATATTGGTTCTATCAAATTCTATTAGAAGATATCAAAATTATTTTCAGTCTAAGATCCAGAACATATTCTCTTCTAGAACTACTTGGTTACTAATACACTTTTGTTTTAATTAATTAGGTGCAAAGTAGGATGGTGGGGTAAAAACTGCGAGAAATGCTATCCCTATCCAGGATGCGTCCATGGAACTTGCCACCGTCCATGGGAATGTAACTGCAAGAAAGGCTGGGGTGGAATGCTTTGTGATGAAGGTATGTTTTTTATTTTGTTTAAAAGAATTTAAATAACAAAATAATGATATAAATCATGTTTCTGCCCAAAGCTGGGCAGTAAACGATTACAAAGTGATCTAATTAGTAATTATCAATCATCTTTTGTATAGAGTTGTTGTAATTGAACTACTTTTCATAAGAGGGTAGTTGTAGAGTACAGACTAGTTCATTTAATCTCAAAAGGCATGATCTAGCGAACGCATATTCGCAAATAGATGTAATGTCAACAATACATATATTAGTTTAAAAGGTTAAATTTAGACTGTATTGTTTTGGCAGCTAGCTCCTAAATATATTTACTACTCTGGTGTGAGCATTTTCAATATATGACAACATATGCGAGCAATGGCTTCATATATTTTTATAGAATCTAGAGTGTTACCTATCCTTGCACAAAAGGCCAATCTCTAAAAGAGCTTCCTACAAATTAAGGTAATTATCATCTAAATCCCCAATGATGTACGTTTTCAATAATTCCGTATCGTCATGTTGTCTTGCTTGTCTTCTTTATATAAACAATACAGCGATAAACTGTTTCCTTTGTGGAAAAAATTGGCTTCATTTTCACGTAGTACTATTTGATCTACACTAAATCTGTTTCTACGAAATCTTGTTTGATATTCAGAGAAATTTCGCATTTTCTATTAATCATACCAGACAATTGCTTACTATTCTCTCCAGTCTTTATTAAGCAACCTACTAACGATATTTGCCGATAGCTAGATGACTGATGAAAATCTTTATCCTCTTAGAGCAAAGGAATAATATGTATACCTCTCCACTGCTTCAGGTACCTTTTTCCATATCTAATTAAATATTTGTAATATCTAAAATGTTGCTCAAGCAACTGCCTCAAAAACTCATAAGGTATTTCGACTAGACCTAGCAAAGTATTACCATCATTTGCCAATAATTGGTGTCATCGGTGTAGATTCCATCCATCTGGAATTCAGTTCTCTTCCTGAGGTATTTTTCAATATTTATAAACTCTTATGTACATTGTTCTGAGCTACTAGCAGCTTCAAACTCTTTCCTAGGATACCTACAATTCTTCCCACCTGAGACACTAGTTGATCGTCACCTTTGTACATTAAAAATAGTCTTAATACTAATAGTCCAGTCGGTAAAGTAAAAAATACACCAGAAGCTCGCAAAAATGTTATCTGATATTTTCCTTCCGTAACTGTTAGTGCGAGGATTACACATCAGAATACCACAAAAATCAGTTCGGGGGGTGCCGCTCAAACCCACAAAAAACCACCTCTTCGGCGAAAGAAGCTTAATTTTACTGATAACTCGTTAAGCGTTAAAGATATGAAAAATTTGCTCATCATAAAAAAGAAGGGTTGACTAATTGCCTAAAAAAAGTCCTCTTGTAATTTTCTTGTATATACTATGGTTTTCGAGAAAATCGATTTTGGCAAAAATTGCAAAATTTGTATTTTTAATGCGCGCAAATTTTCGTTTATTTGAAATTTTTTGTACGCGGCCTATAGAAAAAATTGAATTGCTCAAAAACCAAAGAAGCCAGGAAGAAAAATCACAATGGGTTTTAAAATGGATATAAAACACTCTCTTGTGTTGCCATTTTTGAGGGCTATTGATATTATTATATTTTTTGTTCATCTAACTGTTCACAGGTCAATAAAAAATATCTGACTATAAGTTATAAATGCATTATCTTTTAGTCCAAGGTAGTACTTCAATGCAGAAAAAGTGAGGAATAAAAATATTCACATTTACAAATTTAGCAGCATGTTAAAGTTAGCCAAAAAAGAAAATCCAAAGGAGGCTGCATATTCATTTTTTTAATGATATTTTTAATACAATTTTTTAACTGTTAAATGAGTAAAAACAATAGTTATATAATATAAATTTTAAAAAAATTGAGCTAAATTTTCAAGATGTTTGGGTCTTTTTTTTAGGAAACAATAAAAAATTGGCCAACCTAACCTAACCTAACTTTTTCTGCATTGAAGTACTACCTTGAACTAAAAGTTAACGCATTTATAACTTATATTAAAGGCAGTTATTTTTTTATGGGCCTGTGAATAGTTAAAAGTGCAAAAAATTAAGAGGTAACTATGCTATATTGTTATGTTATGAAAATTCGTGCTCATTAAAAATACAAATTTTGCAATTCTTTTCAACATCGATTTTCTCGAAAACCATGGCATTTACAAGAAAATTACAAGAGGACTTTTTTCTAGGCAATTGGTCAAGTTTTTATGATGAGCAAGTTTTTCATATCTTTCACGAGTTAAGAGTAAAATAAAGCCTTTTTCACAAAAGGGGTGGTTCTTTGGGGGGTTGCGCGGCACCCCAGAACTGATTTTTGTGGTTTTGTTATGTATAATCCATCTATTAATAGTTACTGAAGAAAATTCTCAGATAACATTTTTTATTATGGAAATCTTTATAATTATTGGACTATAACATTTAAAATTATTTGTTTATTATACAATTCCTGAGAAATATATAAAGTCATGTGATGGTGACGAAATCTCGACTTGAATATTGCCCTTTTGAAACATCTCATAAATCAACAGGTACTTCCAAAAGTAGCTACAGTTTCCAAACACTAAACAATCCAGTAGTAACTCAACTACTTCTGTTTACAAGTGGTTTGATTTCTCAGTAATAATAATAATAATAATAATAATAAATACTTTATTGCCCAACAGAATACAAAGTAATCCAATTACAGGACAAAATTTAAGTTGTATAAACTAAGTTTGTGTAAACTAAACTAAACTAAACTAAGTTAAAGTTATTTAAATTAAGTTAATTAATATATTAAGACGAATTATTTAGAATCGAGAAAGATGAAGAGAAAGAAAAGAAGAGACAAAAGAGATAATAAAAATATATATGTATATATGTAAACGAATAAAAAGCATGACAAAAATAATAAAATAACAAAAAGTGGATCAAAGTACGCTAACTTAATCTAGGTAATAATATAAATGTAAATGAATGTCAAATGAGATTGATATGGTCCGTGACAATTTTCGTTAGCTCGCTTAAGTTATTATGATATATATCACAGTACATAGCAACGCCATTAACACTATTGCACATTGTATATACAGGTGATCGTGACAATATATTAGTCCTAGCGATAGATAAATGAAAAGTAGTCGAGACTCTTGAGGATAATCGCGGAACCGAAATATTATTTCATTAACAAGGCCTATGCAATCAATTTTATTATGTAAAAGTTTGTAAATAAATCCTACTGCAAATAACACTCTTCTTAGATGAAGCGATTGAAAACTCAATGAATTTAACAACAGATGCTGAGAGTAGCCCCTTTCGGGGTATACTCCTGTGATTTTATATTGAAAGAATTTGAGAAACTTCCTCTGAACATATTCAACGGCCAGTTCATGTACATTATAAAACGGGTGCCAGATTAAGGAACCGTATTCTAACTTTGATCTGACATAAGCAAAATAAAGTACTTTTAACGCAGTGGGATCATGAAAATTGCGACAGTTTCGTATTATAAAACCTAACATTCTTAATGCGGAGGTTGTAGTCTGGTTAATATGGTCAGTAAATGACAGTTTTGGGTCAAACACTATACCAAGATCTTTTATGGATTCACATCGGCTTAAGTTTGTGGACTTTAGCTGATAAGTAAATTCAGTGTAATGTTTTTTTAGTGTAAAAGTTAAGCTTTTACATTTTTGGGTGTTTAAGTGAAGATTATTTTCGTCACACCAAACTTCAATCTTTCTCAACTGGTTCTGAATAAATAAGCAGTCATCACCATTCTCTATGCTATGGTAGATTTTTAGATCGTCAGCAAATAGCACCTTTCACAATCGATGATCTGTACAAGATCATTAATGAAAAGCTAGAATAATAATGGGCCAAGGTTGGATCCTTGGGGTACACCGGAAGTAGCAATACATTTTTTAGAGTCGAACCCGTTGTAAGATACATACTGAACTCTGTTAGTCAAGTAAGACCTAATTAGCGTTATAAGTGATTCATGAAATCCAAAGTTATTTAGCTTCGTTAAAATTATTCCGTGATCGATGCGATCAAATGCTTTAGCAAAGTCGGTGTATATTCTACCTCGCCATGGTTATCGAGTGTATTAGCCACATATTGGGAGAAAATTGCAAAATTTGTTATGGTGGAGCGTCCCTCCATAAAACCATGTTGGTGTGGCGAGATTAAATTTAATAATTTAGCTACTATCCTATAAAACAATAGATGGTGATTAGCTACTTTTCTGGTTTGCTAAGCTCTGATTCTATCCATGTTCTTTAAATCCCAAATGAATTTATGCTTTTCTTCTATTAATATTTACAATATTTTTTTTTTCAGAACTGAACTATTGTGAGAACAATTCCGACACGTGTAAAAATGGCGCAAAGTGCGTGTCTTTAATAAAGGAGGAGGGAAGCTACAAATGCTTGTGCAGGGAAGGTACCTCTGGGAGGAACTGTGAACATTCTGAAATTTCAACTGTAAAACCTGTAACAGCAAAACCAACTACACCCAGACCATTTATAGTGAGACCAATCAATGAAAATACCAACACCAACACCACTGAAGAATCTATTAGAACAACAACTGAAGATGACGAGCCCGTGTCAGAAAACGAAACATAAGTTAGCAAAATAGAGCACATGTAGTCGATAGAAGAAAAAATTAAGATACATATACAATTAGGCAGTAAGGTTATAATTACCTATCATTGAGCAGCATACAACTTTCTTTTTAATAAGAGCTATTTTATGCCCGAATATTTAATATTCATTTATAAATGTTTCCTAGACTTGCAGATATTTATTCACATATATTTTGGAGACTCCACCTAACTCCAGCAAAATGGTAGTATTTTAGAAAATGCTTCAACGATTGAGAGATAGATGGCAGGATAAGAAATTTTGCAGCATATTGAAAGAAAAAAACTGCATAATGTTTTGGCTTAATATGAATCATAAACAAATTTTGCTACAATAATGTCATGACCATAAACCAATAATTCACTAAAGAACAAATGCCGAATCTCCAATTACTGGGAAATTTGTTGTTGTTTAAGAATGCATTTAAAGTATTTCGTCTTTTCTCTAGTACAAAAATATTTATTATGCATACAGGTCATTGAAAACGAAACACGTCAGTTTGAGACACTTAGACTAGCTTCTTGAAAAAACGCTCGGACAGACCGATACTTGATTTTTGGGGGACAACTGTTGGTGTCAAACTTGACCGTGACACATCAACCCCCTAACCCCAGCAACCCCTAACTCAAGAATTTAAATAGGGAAAGGAGCTCATTTGAAGCGTCTTTCAATACTCTATACAACGGCATGGTCTAAATTTTTGTTTTTTTGGCGGTTGTTGGGGGTAGGAGGTTAACCTGACAAAGTCAAATTTGACATCAAAAAGTGCTGTTCAAAAGATAAAAGGCGGCATGTTTCAGGATTTTTCCCAAACAACACCACCCTCTGAGTTAATCTAGCAGGTGGTTTTCATGGGGACGAAAAAAAATTGAACAAATTAATTTCGACCATGCTGCCGCATAGAAAATTGACAGACGCTTCAAATGAGGGATCGCTCCCTATTCAAATTATTGAGTTAGGGGCTGCTGGGGCTAGGGGGTTGATGTGTCGCTGTTAAGTTTGACATTATCAGTTGTCCCCCAAAAATCAAGAATCGACCTGCACGAGCGTTTTTTCAAGAAACTAGTATAATTGTCCCAAAAGAGGCGTCTTTAGTTTTCAATGGCCCACCATGTATATATTTACTTAATACCATATATTAGGTTGGTTAAGATATAATATTCCTAAACACAATATTAGATCTCTATACTCAAAGTATGTTTTTACGATTTGAACCCTATGATAGTTGTAAGTATTGTTATTAGAACTTTATTTATTTATTTATGTATTTATGATGATATTTATTTTTTATGTATTTAATAGGATATACAATAATATACATACTATGAAATAATAACACAATTATTTAATTACATTTATTAAGATTAGAACTTCAATTAAAAACATATAATGTAAATTATATTATATTTTTCTAAATGTACTGATTTTTATTTCACATTTATATGTTAATAGGAACAATGATATTAGTAAAGTTATAGTAATCTACCTAAAGTTCGGTAAAATTAGCGCGGAAGAAAGTATACCTATCACTTGCCACATCACATCTTTTACTTAAATAAACTGCTGGCCACTCGAACTTACACATAGAGACTTTTAGGCAAAATTTAAAGTTCAATATTTTCAACAGGAATGCAAATTTTTGAACGCGGCTTGCAAATTTTAAGAGCTAGTTTTTTTCGGATTAAGCTGCATGACGAATATTTATCGTAGGACCATAAGTTTATTATATACGGGGTGATCAAT
Source organism: Stenurella melanura (assembly GCA_963583905.1). Classification (NCBI taxonomy): domain Eukaryota; kingdom Metazoa; phylum Arthropoda; class Insecta; order Coleoptera; family Cerambycidae; genus Stenurella; species Stenurella melanura. Next base: position 29,713,741 of record OY757314.1, on the reverse strand, counting down.
GAAGTCATGCAAAAAATCAAAAAGTTTGTATGAGTGAAATTTCCGCAAAAAATTTTTTGGTCGTTGCAATATGGTTCCTTACTAAGGTAACATCAATATCTCTAGACGGTTTTGTCAGTTTTTGGATTAAGGCCCTTAGGCCTTGTACACACTACTCAACATAAAATTTGGATACCGAAATCTTTAAAATGCTATAACTTGACATTGGATTGACGGTTCTTGATGATTTTTGCGGATTTGGAATCCTTATTTCACGTACATTTTCTATGATCTAAGCATTTTATTTGAGGGTTGAAATTTACACATTATACCGAGTCGATAATAAACAAAAACGTAGGGTACGACGCGCTCTAAAGTTTGGCATTATTTAAGTTTTTGTAAAAATAAATTCTCACCTCAAGTTGTTTTTATTTAATGTTCTTCTCACTGTTCTGTCCGAAACTCACACCCCAGTTTGTTGTCTCAAAGAATCATTCAGTTTTACAGAGTTCTTTGTCCACCCCCATGCCCATAATTATGATCGGGTGTAATTTCTACGCGACGCGTCAATTTCAAAGTAGGCATTGGAAAAACAAATTTGTTGCTATGGAATTAAAAACTGTTTACATTATTTTATAAATAATCTGACATGTTTCAATGTTATAATTTTGTAAAGTTTAATTAATATGAGGCGTTTAACCACGGCAGAAAGGGAAAATTGCATTCGACTTCTCAACGAAGGAATGTCAAAACCGCAAGTTGCGCACATTTACAATGTCAGCCAAAAGACAATTTATAATTTGAACCGCCGCGTCGAAACTACTGGTGATCATAATTATGGGCATGGGGGTGTACATACAAAAAAAATAAACCAAAGAACCGAAAGAATTTTAATGAGAGAAACTATGCGGAATAGAACAAAGAACTCTAGAAAACTAAATGACTCTTTAAGACAACAAACTGGGGTGAGAGTTTCGGACAGAACAGTGAGAAGAACATTAAATAAAAACAACTTGAGGTGAGATTTTTTTTTTTTAAACATAACATAATGCCAAACATTTTAAATTATAGAGCCCGTCTCAGAGCAAAATGTGTGCGGTTATTACAACGCCATAGAGCGAATCGGCGGGCATGGGCAAATCGGCATGCGAATTGGGGTAATGCAGAGTGGAGCCATTGTTTATTTACTGACGAAACAAGATTTTATTTGTTTCACTCCGATGGCCGAATGTTAGTTTGGAGAAGGCCAAATCAGCGATATTTGGAGGAAAATATGGTCCCTCAAGAAGCATTTGGTGGCGGAGGTGTTACAGTGTGGGGATGTATCATAAGAAATGGTAAAACCGAGCTATTCATTACCAACCAAACCATGAATGCTACTGTTTATCAGGAGGAAATTTTGGAACCTATTGTTGTTCCTTTTGCTCGACATTACGGCCCAGAAATTCTATTGGTGGATGACAACGCTCGACCTCACAGAGCGCGAAGGATCACAGAGTTTTTGCAGGCACAAAACATCAATAGGATGGACTGGCCTGCAAAGTCTCCGGATCTTAATGTCATCGAACACGTTTGTTCTTATTTAAAACTTAAAGTAAGATCTCTTGATGTACCCCCTGAAACCTTAGAAACGCTCAGTGAGGCCATTCGTGAAGAATGGGAGAATATTCCACAAGATTTTATAAATAATCTTGTGGATACTCTACCAAATCGATGTCGGGAAGTAATATTCCGAGCAGGAGGACCAACAAAATATTAGCTTCCCTTTTTTTTAATTAATGTACCTAATTTTAATTAGGTAATTTTAATTTAATTTTAATTTAAGTTTAAATTAAATTAATTTTTAATTTTTTAGTAATTTTTTTTTCAGTTATTAAAAATTACCAGAATTAGAATTATAATTTTTTTAAGAATTGACTTTTGGTCGTTGTTAAGCAATGTTGTATATTGTAGAATTTAATGTAATAAACTTGTTCTTGTCGCTACGTTTTTGTTTATTATCGACCCGGTATAATGTGTAAATTTCAACCCTCAAATAAAATGCTTAGACCGTAGAAAATCTACGTGAAATAAGGATTCCAAATCCGCAAAAATCATCAAGAACCGTCAATCCAATGTCAAGTTATAGCATTTTAAAGATTTCGGTATCCAAATTTTATGTTGAGTAGTGTGTACAAGGCCTAAGGGCCTTAATCCAAAAACTGACAAAACCTTCTAGAGATATTGATGTTACCTTAGTAAGGAACCATATTGCAACGACCAAAAAAATTTTTTGCGGAAATTTCACTCATACAAACTTTTTGATTTTTTGCATGACTTCATTGATCACCCCGTATATAATAAACTTATGGTCCTACGATAAATATACGTCATGCATCTTAATCCGAAAAAAGCTAGCTCTTAAAATTTGCAAGCCGCGTTCAAAAATTTGCATTCCTGTTGAAAATATTGAACTTTAAATTTTGCCTAAAAGTCTCTATGTGTAAGTTCGAGTGGCCAGCAGTGTAGTAAAAATGAACTGGAAAACCATCTCGTAAATGTTGCAATTTCTGTGGTGTGGGTGTTTCAACATATGACAACGTATGCGTGCATGGAATTCATCATTTTCTATCAAAAAATTAGCTATCAAAATAGTCAAATGGGAATCATTCTTTCACAGTTTCAAATCATTTGTTCCAAAAACTCATTATAATTTAGGTATTCAGTTCCAATCTTGGCTCCATTCGAGATATTTATTTTAATTTTTTACAATACACAGTCATACATCAGAGAATTTATTTTATAGATAAATCATTTTCTTTCATTAATTTTTAAGTACATATTGAGGTAGAAGCAAAAAATGCATGATTCACGTTTTGGGGTTCCCAGGAACTCTTTTCCCAAGCAGAATCTTCTCATTATATATTGAGAGTGAGTCTCCCTCAAATAGTTGTTACCTTGTCACACTTGGACCATTTAAGGTCACAGGAAGATTGCATAGAGTGACTCCAAGCTCCAAGCTACGTTCATGTGACAAAATTTGCTAAAAGAGACTTTTTGTATTAAAACGGAATGGAACAAATTTCAGTCACTCTCATATACTTAAGTACATTACATTTTCTTCTAGAGGACACTTAAAAAATCCTGAGGTTATATGATTTCTTCAGTTTCTTTAAGCTTTATTTGTTTAAAAAAATCTGGCGCGACCTTTTGAAGCAATTGTCATTTATTCAGCTTTTTCAGGAGGTGCTAATTTTCATACTGTAACAATATAAAGGGGGTCGATCTTAAACATTTGCGTGTGGTTGTTAATGCTAACTTCAGTTGTATTAAAAATGATTAAAATAATCACGTAGTAATTCAGCAGTTATTGTGATAAAGATTCGGAAAGGAACGCAGTTACCTCCTAAAATATATACATTTTTGGAGGAATCCTTCAGGAGCTACACAATTTCATTGGCACACAAAATCAACCTGGCATTTATTATAATAATTAAAGCTACTTATATAAGTAATTGATATTTTGCCACAGATAATTATTTTCCTTATATTCTCCTAACTTGCAGCTACTATCATGTCATTGTGATACTATCTAAGTGTTTTTTCAATCCTTCATATTATAACTATAATTTTATATTTGTGTACAATATCTAAGTAAATAAATATTTTAACCAATATTGGATTAAAAAAAATTCCCCTCTATTATGCTCTGTCTACTGTGAAACAAACAAATATTTTGACCGCTTACCCAGCTTGCACCTTCCAAACCCCGAAGATGATTATTTTGATTTATCCGATACCAACTTGGTGATAATCCCAAATTATAGTGAATATCACATTCTTAGCCATTGCACTTTATTACAAACGTTAGAAAAAGTAACCTACCAGATTGCCGTATACACCGATGCTTCTAAGCATCACGCAGGTACAGGCTGTGCATGTGCATATTACAGCCCACAATAAAATACCCAAGCTTTGTATAAACTCCCTTCGGATATGTCGATTTTTTCTGCGGAAGCATTTGCTATGCTTCAGGGTATAAAATACATTATATCTAACAATATAACATTTTCCGTCGTACTCTCTGACTCACTCTCCGTGCTGACACTGATAAAAAATAGCTATAGTCCAAATACTATCATAGACCCGCTAATAAAATAAATCAAGTCTCTATCATCCAAATGGAAAGCAATTGGTGGCAGTATCACATTTGTATGGATTAATGAGCACAATATAATGAACTGGTCGACACATCGGCAAAACAAAGTATTAACTGTGAAATCGAGGTAACAGATGACATTTTTTTAAACGACTGTTATAATATTTTCAGAAACGAGATGAAGGAAAAATGGTCACAACTCTGGCAACAGTTTTGCTGTACATCTTCCACAAGATACTCATATATTAACCCTAAAATACGAACAAATGACCTTCATATTCCCCGTAAATATATTAGCATTATTAACCGCCTAAAATTCGGACATGGAAGTTAGCCAGCTCACCTTGCTAGACTCAAACTTATTACATCAAGTTTATGCGAACATTGCTATGTAGAAGGTGACTTAGATCATATAATGTTTAGCTGTCAAAAGCACATGGACGAATGTAATAGCCTCTACTCTAAGTTAATTAGAGGCGGGGTTTCGGCTCCATTGAGTCTACTACATGTCTTATGTATGAATAAAATCGATTTATTAAAGTATATAGTTGCCTTTTTGAGTGAAGCTGTGTAAAAATTTAGAAATTTTATATTTTAATATATGTTACATTTTAATGTACAAATCCTATTGTCTAACCTCATGTTGTTCTCCCTATTTACCATGGGCTTACCCAGTTTGTACAAGAAATTTTCGAAACGCCTTGATAGGCCTCTAGGCGAGAAGCGTGTGTCCCGGTCAACTTTCCCTTAATTATTATTTAATTTTCTAACTTAAATGTGTTTTTCCTTTTGCAATATTTTTAATTACACTATATAGATGTCTGTGGTCTATGGGTTCATGGATTCAGCAAATAAAAGTTAGGTTCAAATGTTTAATCTTTAGTCAAGTATTGACCTTTCCATTTATATTGTGTTTCTGGCTGATTGGATTAGTTCAATAGTACCACAAAAAGAAATTCTAAGTAATACAGTACAACTATGGATATGTATGTTGAGTTGCATATTAACAACAAAATTCTACACTATAATAAGTTAGCTTTAGAATATATTAAATGGTCTAGTCTATAAGAAATCTAAAACAATCTCAATAGTAGGAGGTTTTCCATAATATAAAATTTTCTTCTACGTATATAGCTAAAGGTTTATTGTTTTAAAAGTTCAATATAATTCCGATTTTACATTGTGCTTTGCTATCATCAACTTATAGTGGAGTAAATCTAAGGGTCTGAATTGTCTAGAAAGGAATTGTCTTACTATAGCAATTTTTTTGCTGGATCTTGGTGAAAACATTCCAAGAAGTGTAGCAAAACGTGTTGGATTAAATCCGTGTGGCGGAAGGCTTTTGTTTAAACAAAAGAATGTTCACAATCCTGCTTCTTCGCAGTTTTTCTTAAATATCTCTGATTGTACAACCCGTATCGCAGAAAAGAAAGAGACACAAATTGTTCAAAATAAAATTGCGGAGAGAACTAGAATTGTCCGAAACTATTTGGTCAATATGCCAAGTCGTAAAACATGAAGACGTTTTAGGGAGGTCATTTTGAAACAATTGATGATATCTTGAACAATAATGCACATATTCTAACGAAACTTTGGAACAGTATAACCCCTGTGGAGTCACATCAAGCCAAGTTTCAAGTTAAAATGTTTACAATGACTCCTAAAAAACAATTGGAAAATCTAAAATCGAATCGTCGATTGTTTGTGGTCATCAAGTCGTATTTCAAAAATTTGTATTTCAGATGATAGTTTTTCTTATGTTCTTTGTGGTGTTATAGAAAATTCTGTTCCTTATATATATTAATGATCTTCCAAACTCGGCAAACCAAATAGAGACTATTCTATTTGCTGATGATACTAATCTAACAAACATAAACGGAAACTTAAAGGAATTATTAAGTAATGTCAAAGACATACAGTCGAATGTACAAGATTGGTTCCTTGCTAACCGCCTGAATTTAAATACTTCAAAAACGGAGTCGATGATATTTAGTCTACGGAAACATGGAGGAAATAGACAACCCAATATATATTAAATTCCTTGGTCTACACTTGGACCCAAAACCATCATGGGATGAACATACGTCACATGTTTGTAAAAATAACAGGCAAAGTTACTCAAAATGCATTGGTAGCCGCATACCATGGTGTGATTCATTCGGTAATAGCATATGGAATACTGGTATGGGGTCATGCTCCTACATCTAACAGCGTTTTTTCTGTTCAAAGAAAAGCTGTACGAATTATATCTGGACTTAGTTATAGAGACGATTGCAAAGAACAATTTATAAAATTAAATATACTAACTGTGCCATGCACTTACATATTACAATGTCTCCTGTACATAAAAGACTACCTAAATAAATACATGTCTCGGAAAGAAATACACTCATATGATATTAGGAATAAAAATGATATTCATCAAAACTTTTTACGCCTAAAGAAAATTGGGGATGGCACTGTATATTATGGAATACAATTTTATAATACACTGCCTCCAGCAATAAGACTTTGGAATGGAATTAAGTTTAAATCCAGACTTAAAAAATATCTTGTTACAAATGCTTTTTACAGTTTCGAAGAATTTCTATCAAGCGATTTATCCCAAATTTAATTATTTTTAAGTTGTCCTTAATAATTATCTCTGTTTTAACTGGTTAGTTCACATGTAATTACTAACTATTAATGTATTTTATAATTTTAATTAGCTATTATATATTGTTACGAATTTCCATCTTTTTGGGAAACACCCTGTATGAATCCGTGGGTTCTAAATAATTTCAACAAGAGATAATCACCACTAACACTTTATTTAACAATTTACTGACTGTACAATACTTGTTTACTAATATTTAACCTCACTTTTCACTTTTCAACTTGTTCACTTTTATAAACTGCCTTCTTAATAAAACTTCCTCTTCCGCGCCGGTAATCGCGCCTTATATACTCCGAATCTGACTCTCTAGATCCATCTAGACACAATCAAGAATCTTCTCCAACAACACTCCAGAAAAGTCCACCTCATTCTGACAGCTTCCAGTCACAATTAGTAGGCATAGGCGTATCATCTCCAGTTCCAAGGGGGTGTAATTCATAACAATATTGTTTGTCGTACGATTGTGTCTTTTTTGCATTTAAACATTTTACATAATATATCTAATTTAGTGTTTTATTTTTTTTTATCTATACATTTTAATCCTGATATACATGTTTTATAAGATTCTATTGTATCTACTATTTTTTGCTTTATATATATGTATACCATTTTTCGACTTGTGTAAACACTTTTGTGTATCTGACATTAATAAATGATTCTATTCTATTCTAAATTTTAAATTTTTTAAAACTGAAAAAATGTTTAAATCATTAAGTCTATTAACTTGCTTATAAATGGTCATAATTCAATAAAATGTCATATCTAGGGTCCCAATTGCCGGAGATAAAACCATTTTTTTAATAGCTCGTTTTTATGTACTTTTAAGATATACCAATAATTTTTATTTTTGGGCTAGGTATTTTTGAGTAAAATTTATTTCTTAAAAAAAAGAAAATAGAAGAATTGAATAAAATTGGACTTAGAATTTAAAACATATTTTTGTTTATGCCCCAACCGGTCACCGGAATTCGCGCAAAATATAATCTATGTATACCAAGTTTTAAGTCAATATCTTTAACCCTTCTTGAGAAAACGTACACACACAAAAAGTTACAGACAGACTGACAGACCGACAGACATAAAATTTTTTAATATTTGTAAACGATTTGTAAACTTCCACTCCACTACGTGGATGAGGAAGTAACAAGATAAAAAATTAGAATATTAGAGTTAAGGTGGCCATTCCCTAGAAAGAGATATCCGATAGGGAAATATTTATTATTTTTGCACATAACTGTTTTTTCTTAGTACGTATATTTAAAAAAACTATAAGAGTACCTAAGTAGAACCATAACAAGACTATTACTATGAATTTTCGCTCAATAATTTCAGTGGTTTGCAAAATAGCTCGATTTAAAACTACGGAATAGGAAGACTAGCATAATTTTTAAATTTAAATCTAGCTATTTTGCAACCCGATGAAATTATTGAATGAAAATTCATAGTAATAGTCTTGTTGTGATTCTGCTTAGGTACTCTTATAGTTTTTTTAAATATACGTGCTAAGAAAAAAAAAGTTATGGCCAAAAATCATAAATATTTCCCTATCAGATGTCTCTTTCTAGGGAATGGCCACCTTAAATAAAAATTACCTGGGGTATACTATATTTGTTAAATTCCAATTCATATTTGAGTCAATAAATATAGTGATGGCAGAAGGAAATGTGACGGTGATGGACTTTTCTTTTAAACATTTTATCGACATGATTTTATGTTTTAGGCCTTAAAAAATTATTGTCTATTTATTGTTTGATAAATTAAACGGTTTTGCAACAATTTTATTTATGTGTAACAATTTTATAAAATTCTTTTCAGACGGTATAGTTTCTGATTGTAAATACCTTAATATAATTAATTAAGTTTTATTCAGATGTATGAATATTTAATAATTAAATAAAATATGCGATATAAAGATACTATATGGTTAGAAAAGAATGTTGCAATTGTATTATGTAAGGAACCAATTTACATTTTCATACCAATCTCGGTAGATATTTACCGCAATGCATTTATTAATTAAATTATATGCATGTAAGTCAAAGGCATCAACTATAACGAATTACGCTTTCTTATATATGACACGACTTATTTCCGCTTTGAACATGTCATCGGAAAATATTTACACGCTTCCGTCAAATGACACAGTTCGCAAACTCTACCACAATTCAACGGTATTATTAAAAAGAAACTTAAAGACATTTTAAGCTGTATTTTTTTTATTGCATTCAAATTTATGTAACGTAAGTAACCTTGTTTCTTTTAATAGCATTAGAACAGGTGCCGAAATCGTTGCAACCTTTATAATTGGCAATATAACCAAATAGACAAAATTGAATTTATCTCCAACAATTACATACATTTTTATGAGATCTAATAGAGCCGGTGTGGCATTAATATGGCCGTAAAAATTAGAAACTCAGTATTACATTTCCTGCTTACCAAAGGACAAATAGCAAGCGCTGTTTCCGCAAATGTCTACTAATATTAAACTGACTTAGTAAATGTGACACAATGAGGTCACGTGAACACATTTTGCAATTTAAGAAGTTATAGTACCTCTGCATAATGCCCACATCAATCACACACACTGAAAAGTGATACTTTTTTCCAAATAAATATATTGTATCCAGTACTAGAAAGGAATAGTGGATGTTGACATACTCTAAATATATTTGAGAACGAATAAAAGTTGTACACCAATAAATATTTCAAGATTAATAATACATCGGAAATTATCTTTATAGATGGCTCCAGATCTGTCCAAAACGTCTTTTGCTCTTTCTGTTTTCGAACTTGTGACTTTAAGTACTAATTTACATTAAATGTATATTCTAACATATTCTCAGCTTAGACGGTTGCCATCTGCAACGCTCTCGATTGGTGCATATATACTAATATTAAAATGTTCTAATTGCTACAAAGTCAATGTCAGTATTAATTATTTTAAGCAACTTTTCTTTGCGACTTGTGTTAAAGAACTGGCAAATTTATCTTCTTCTACTTATTCACATCTTAACATTTTAGCATTTTATAATTCATGCAATATTATAATTGGCCCACCTTTGCTGTAAAGCATGTACAACAGTCACAAGCAGTCTGTCATAACTGTCTGTTAGTCGCTTGGCCTCATGAAACTCCTTCCCCATGAGCCCCTTCGTAACAACAGTCCAATGTTTTGAAAATCGTCATCTTCGTCTCTTGCAATCTAAACGTCAACCATTTTATGTTGTCATCTCTTCGGTTCATATAGCCTAATAATGAGAGAGTTAGGGACAATACGATGCGAGTTGGTTCATCTATGTTTTGTAGATTCGAGCTGTTGGCTAGATGGACTACCCAGAGAATTTAAATTTAAACATTTTAAGACAAACATCTCGAAAACATCAATACGGTCGTCTTTCTCCCTCTTTGATGGTCCATGTCTCACAGGAGTAAAGAGAATAGCATTAAGGAGTTTATATCTCGACTCTTTGGAAAATGAGTATGTAGCCACTATCCAGGTTGCAGTCCAAAATGTGGAAAACCATACAGTCCAGTAATTCTATGAAAAAATGCAAAAACGGTGCTACCCGGAAACAAAAAATAGAGCCATGTTAAAAGTTAAACAAGAAAGTTGTAGGTCATGAAGAAACCTATCAAATGCGACAAACAAATTAAAGATTTGTTATTTATTTTTCGAGATAATCTAAAAATACCGTGAGAAATCGGTTTATATTGTTTTTGCTGTGTTTGTTACAATTTTGAATTAAATTGCTTCTTGTTCCGTGAAAATGTTGCCTCTGTTGAGTAGAAAAGGAGCATTTTTGGAAAATTTCAAAAAGTTTAGAAATAAGTACACGATTTATAAAGCAATGAGGAAAAAAATAATTTTTCGTAAATCACGAGGGCGGTGGCCTAGAGAATCAAACCTGGGCTTAAATACTTCATAAGGGATAGTACTATCATATAATTTAAGATACAAATATTTTTAGTCACTTTGTAATCTGAAAAAAAGCGAATTAATGTCGTAACATTTATTGGTTAAGTTTCTGCGAAGTATCTCTTTGAATTGAGTAATTACAAATGGAGGAAGTAGCGGTACATTTCGAAAATTTTGATATAAGTGACGGAACAATGAGCAATTTAAATCAAAATTGTAAAAAACACAGCAAAAACAATAAAAACCGATTTTTGGCGGTATTTTTAGGTTATCTCGGAAAATAAATAACGAATTTTGATTCTGTTGGTCGCATTTGATAGGTTTTTTCATGACCTATAACTTTCTTGTTTAACTTTTATTTGTACGATGCTTCGTTTTTTCTTAAATTGTAATAAACCATTTTTTCGACTTTGTCTAACTCTTTAGGTTATCATCTACATCAGCTAGAGCGATGCAAAAATGTGACCTTGCTTAAAATTTTTTCCTCTACACGTCCCTATTTTTTGTTTCCGGGTAGCTTCGTTTCCGCATTTTTCCATAGAATTCTGGACTAATAGTGCATCAACGACATATTCAATGCCTTTAAATTATCTTTTAAAAAGTTGCAATATACATTTCTTTTAAGATGTCCAATTATAAAATGTGGACCCTTAAACAGAACATTCAACATTCTTCCCAAATACTTGACTCTAAAAAATACTGATAAGAATTGAATCGGGTAGAAAGAGGATTTACCTCTGAATACAGATGTGTTTTATGCTTGTAAAATATTTCAGTTCTAAATATCTCTTTCTATTTTTGGAATCTTCTGCCACATATCTCTTCACTTCTAAAAAATATTGTCCATGGAATCTACAAAACAATACAATTACCTAATACATTATGTCTAGTAATACAAACCTCCTCTATTAATAACGATTGTTTCAAAAATTTTATTCTTATAGTTCATCAACATTAATTGACAATACTCCGTTCTAATTGTCTCGTCTCCTGGTAATATTTGCAATATTTTTTTTTATTGATACGGTTGATAATTAATTGTTCTTTTAAAGAGTAATGCATGGTATTTCGAAATATATTTACTTTCAAACCCAAACGTGTGGTGCTAATAGCTGGTTATTACTCAACGATTTCGAAAATATTCTCTTCAATCCGTAAGTTTTTTAGTTTTCTAGCTTCTCTGGCACAATCTAGGAAGTTTATATAAAACCTCTATCATTATCTTATTGTTGTATAAATCAGATGAATATAATGACAATACTGTTAATGGTTTTCTACCCTATTTCTACCATGCCCTGTCTTTTAGAAATCGATCCATTTTAGTCGAGTAATACTGATAATAATAAAATAATGAAAAGTGCATTAAAGAATTAGAGGTTCTTTTCGACAAAAATTTAAATACATTTCAATAATTAAGGTTGTTTCAAATACAAAGAATCCTTGATATAATGTTATTTAAACTTATACACCAATCAGGCGTTGACTTCCTTTGTACCACAAAAACACATGTTTATGTTACACGCTGAAAATAATGATAAAAATGGGACTTTTATTATTTCAGCATCGGCCTAACATTAATGTTTTTAATATTTCATTCAAGTTCCTTGAGATTTAAAACAGTTTCTTAAAGTTCGAGTAGATAATAGAGTTGGAATTAAATACAAATTTGTGTTTTAAATGCAATTACTAAACCATTTGAAGTATTAAATGACATAATAAAAACATTGCTGGATACCTCTTTACAATAGAGAAGGTTAACAAGCAATTTTAAATACAATGTGTAATATCACCAGTCATCGTATTATGTTATTTTGAGTAATGAACATGACAACAATTATAGAAGAAATCAAGGTCATTAGCGAGATAACGGTGTTGCAAGTGAAGGCACTTCCAATTTGGAAAGATGTTACAAATGTTACAACTGTAAGAAATATCATAAAATATTAATTAACTTAAAAAAATAGCATATATTTACTTTCCTTACTGATTCTAGTGAAAGTGAAATAGAAAGAATATCTAAAAACATAAAACAGGACTAGATAATATAAACTCAAGTATATTACAAGAGGTAATCAACTATGATATAAAATCTTTTTGTTATATGAGCAATAAAATAATTAATGCGGGAGAGTACCCAAGTGTTGAAAATAGCTTCAATCAACGTATGTTGAAGAGCGACGTCAGAATGTACATTAGTAATTATAGACCTCTCCTTAATTTCCACTATAACGAAAATCATAGAAATATTAATAGATAATAGGATAACAAGCTAACTAGAAAAATGCAAAATTCTAAATGGCTCACAATTTCTCAACATGTAATTGCATATCTAAACCAAATATGTAAAGTTTTTGACGATAGCAAACCAGTTGCTTAGATCTTCGTCCTTCTGACAAGAGCCTTTACCACAGTTTGCTACTCTCTACTTGAACATGTTTATTTCAAAGATAACGCTTATCAATTAATGAAATTGTTTTTAATGTTTACCTAAATAATCTGCTTCATTATAACGCCTGGAGTAAATAGTTGTTTTTGCGGATAATGCAGAAATCCTGTATGCTGCGGACTACTGGGAAGCAATGTTAACCATAAAACCGAAAATCTTGTTATGCCCTCACCGCCACGATAACCATAGTGCAAAGATCTCAGACTTACCTTGCCCTTCGTCCATGTAATATTGACATAAAACCTATGAGGTAATTCAATTGGTAACTTTAAAAAATAAAATTAATAAATAGTTATTATACTTACTTAGCCTAAACTACTCATCAATTTATTGTCTCTAAAATAGTTAACCCTATTATTAGGGTGGCACTTAAAAGACCCAATTTTTTTGTTCTTTCTTTATAAGTAGCTACTTTGTCATTATTCCCTATCACAATAAAATATACAAGTTTTCTGCTTAGAGCTTTTTAAGAACTTTTAAAGTTCGCCACCAAGACTTGAATTTTGGATTAATTTGTTTTAAATGGAAAATGTATTTTATTTAGAACATGTAACATATCTCTTACCACAAAACTAAATAATACTAATTTAAGTAGAGAATTTAGAAGACTTCTCCAATTCAGTAAAAGTAGTATCCAAGTATTCACAGGCAGACAAAACATAGGATCATATACACTTGAGCGGTCATGATTTTTCTCTAACCTTAAAAAATAGCTGGAAATCAGCAGAAATATTAATTCGGTGGGGGATAAGGGAAACGTCCTGGAGTTATGGAGCAATTATGATGGGGTCATCATATTCATCGGCTTAAAATACGGGAGGGTATCCTGCTCTTCTCAAATATATATGATCTTGTTTTCTTCTTTGAGTGCCTGTGTTATTTTTTTAAACTTTTTTCATAACTAACAGTAAGTGCTGATTTTGATCCTCATCGAAAGTGTACAGTAAGTAATATTTTTCTATGAGGGCTGCACCTCAGCGGCAGAGTTATTCACACCTCTCACACTCCGCAAACTACGCCCAAAATTGTTTACTCTCTTTCATTGCATCCCTATTGGCCAGCAGCTTCTTTTAAAAGACCACTAGAAACGCCTCTCTTCATAAGAGTCCTAAGTATCTTGCTTGGATACAAAGTCCTCGAGTCAATTTATGCTCCATATCATAAATGACTTGATAATCGAAAAAGGTAAGCTATTTCCACAGATGCACAAGAAGATATTTCATTTCATTTCACTTTTGAAGAGGTCTTGGGTATTCTATTTTATTTTCTGCGATTCTTAAGGAGTTGCAAATTACTTCTCAAAGTACAACATGACCATGGTAAAATTGCAGATTTACAGAATGCTTTCCTCGTCCATGTTAGTGGATTACAACTTGTCTCGAAACAAATAAGACTTCAATGAATTTAGTGCCTTTGTCACCCACCTAACGTGTTGAAGTTCAGCTACTGCTTGAATAAGACAGATGGGCAACGTAGGCTACAAAGGCTGACAAATATTAGAAAGCTGACACAGGGAGCTCGCTTGATTATTCTGTATGCAGCATCAGTCTGGGGAAACGCTCTGCGAAGCAGAAAGTGTTGAAGATGGTTGCAAAACTGCAAAGGACACTAGTTATACGTGTTGGCAGTACATACCACACTATCTCGATGGAATTGATCCAAGTTGGAATTGCGCTGGCATCTAGACAAGGGAATCGAATGTTGAGATGGACAAAGAGGTTGATAAAAACATAGAAACTGGAAACAAGTGGGGATTGGGAGAAACCGCATATAAACTAACACAATTTCATGGTAACCGTTGGTGCTTTAACGCGTACACAAAAAGATTTGGGCTTAAGAACTCTGTTAAGTGCTGCTATTGCGAAAAGATAGATTCTGTGTAACTTTTTTGAATCTCAAAAATAAATTAGTAGGGAGAAAATGCATCAAGATATTGACGAAGTTATTAACGTCGGACAGCATTATAAACTTGATTTTGGTAAACGATGAAAACTGGCGGTAAATCTATAGTTACGTAAAAAGAGTATTAAAGGAAGAAGAACTATACGAAAGAAATATAGAGCAAGAGAGCAAGAACGACGCAGGAATAGGAACGGGGAATAATGAGTAAATGTAAATAGATATTTTAGTTGAGGGAATTCAAGGTCTCCTTCTAACACAAGTTACGGGAGCTATGAAGATTTCCCCTCCTCCACTAAAAGAAATTAAAATAAAACACAAATGGCCCAAGGTCATAAACCCGTTGAATCATTTTCTCTTCGAAGCTGCAGCTTGTTAACTTCCGAGCTTATAGAGAAGTTTGTGATCAACCCAAAAATAGAAATAAAAATTTTCAACATATTTCTTTGTTTAAAAAAAAAGACATTTCAAAAGTTTGATTTTAATGATTATCATCGACCAGCTACAAAAATTTTACATAATATATAGTATAAGATTTTCCAGTTATATCAAACGACGCGCGACGGCTAACTTGGCCTAAGAGTTTTTATTTTAATATATTTTTTAAATTACAATCACGGAAACATGTGTAGCATGTAATACATTTTATTCGAAAACTGCTTTGGAAGTTAATTAGTATTGATGAGTTTACAACCCGTGTATTTTATTTAGTATTCAATTTATGATAAAGCGTTATTTTTTATTAATGTGTAAAAGAGAGAATTTCGAAGTTATAAATATTTAAATCAACAGACGGATTTAATTACTTTCGTCGGATGTAATCATGAATTATTTAGATATTTAAATATCTTCCCATCGGAAAGTAGCCATATGTATAATATTATTCGTAGTTTTACTAACCACCCATGAATATTTTGGTATCAACAATGATTTATTTACTAAATAAATAATATCCTGTAAATAAAGCAGCTAATTGATTTTTATTGTATCTATTACACTATCTGGTTACTGTGTAACGTACATAAGAAATGACGTACTAAAATTACTAGAACTACAAGATGCTTTACAGAACGTATTCAGTCTCACAACCTAAACTAATTTTAAAAGTATAGACTTTCAAGAGCCAAATGTAAACTTTGGAAATATTACTGTTAAAATTATAATATTATGCAATACGCAGAGCGTTTCATTTTTCGTACCACATTTATTTTAAAATTTTCCATTAGATATTTTTTCATGAAAGCGCCTCTGAATATTTTTTATTGTTTGTCTACAAATCATATCCTCTTCATTTCTGTGTTTAATGCCTTCCGCCTACTAATAAGTATATTTTACACTTTGCTTCGAGTTTTATACCTTTAAAACCTGCGATCATTAATATCATTTTCAGTTTCTTTTTTATCAAACTTAGTATATATCTATTAGATAGACTACGAGAAATCCATTTTAGTATATAAATCATATACATATTAATCTTTTATACATCTCCTAAAGTAAATAAGGAATAGTAGATGCAGTCTCGTTGGGAAGACAGCTTTACGACTCATTGACCTTCTGTGAGTTCTAGACTATTAGATGCTACTTTATTACGCACAAAAGAAAAATAACTGTCTGGTCATTACTCAAGAACAATTATATTACTATTTTTCTTTTGTATGCTCATGACCTACTAACTATTCCCTCAATACTTTATTGTCAATAAATTAAAAATAAGTCAATAACAATCAAAATTTTGTCAAGACTTCTAATAGGAAAAAGTAACTAGTTACTTCAAATAATTAATAACAATTTTCATTATTAACAAAGTAAATAATTAATTGTTTTTTATATAAGTTTTTACATTCTACTGATGGGAGCTAAGGAGTTTAACTTCTACAACTTTTTTCAAGGGTTGAATTGTTTGATATCAGAGTACGATGTTGATTTCTAGTGAATGGCAAATGTTCAATAAATATTTTAATTTAATTACCCCCCACAGCCAGTAGGTTTAGAATGTCATGAGACGTCGAGGTTCTAGATAAACTTTGTTTTGTTTTTTCATCTAGAAATTATGACGAATTCTCACCAAATAAAGGCTGAATCTATCACCTATTTCAATTAGGATTATTGAACATGATATCGGGATAATTATCAATAATCTGCCTACAAGCCGAATCTCAATCGATCTGATTTTTTTTTAAATACTCGTTGCGAACTGTACTTTCCCGGAGTACTACTTAAAGTTTGATATCCCATTTGATGATTACCAATAAGTATGTTGAAGCCGACCTTTGTATATTGCTAGAGCATGGCAAGGATTGCCCAGCCACAAAAGAAAAAAATGTGAATCCGAGATGAAACATATCATTTCCGACGATGTTTGGGTCGCTGATCGTGAAGTTTTTCCGTTAAGTTAACACGTAGATTTTCCGCTTTTCCGGAAAATCTTGACGTGTAGAAGAAAAACTGACGTTGAATTGGCTCAGCGCAGCGACGCAAAAAACATCGGAAATGATGTTTCATCTCCGTCCATTCTTAAGTTTATATCTGATACAGGTTGATTTTTGTTGAAAATTTGATATATACTGTCTTCTAGGTATTTAGAACCAGACGGCTTTTAACATTGGAAATGTTTATGTTCTTTTATGAGGGTAGAGTTACCAGTTTTTGTTCAAGATCAAAAGACAGCGGTGTCGCGGTCGAGTGAGACCGTCGTATATGCAACGGCTGATATACGCAAATGTAATATGGGTTGCATATATCACAGGGGGCAAGTTACCAGTTTTCATTTAAGGTCGGAATACAGGGGAGTAGTGAATCGTGCTAATTCCGGACGAAAAAAGTTGAAAAAGTTTATATTTTATGTATGGTGTTATCATTTCCAATGCCCCGATGGTTGCAAGGATTGCGAAATCTGTGAATTTTTGTTGCCCATTCATTAAATTCTTTGAGTATGGTTTTGAGTTGAATTTTGATAGTATCTGGATCTAAGCAACACACTATTACTTTTGGTAACTTGCCAGGTAAGAAATTGCTTATTTATAGTTTTACGTTTCCGATTACATCATTCTAAGCTTTATGATGGATTAACGTGGCGTTTTTAGAACCATCCTAAAGGACCTGCTTATCTGCAGCAAATCTTACGCGCTGACGAACTTCTCCAAGCTGAAATTGGTGTCTGATAGATTTGTGACATAAACGACCACTATCTGTGCCATCCTCCTCGATAATCATCGGAAACTTTCAAAAATATATATTTCATAAACAGAGATAGGGGTTTTATGGACACACTGTACAAAAATAATGACAATGTAAAACAATCACTTGTAAAATATACAAGCTTAATCGTAGGTAGATTAATGGGACCTCATAGAGGGAGTTTGCTTGTGAATACATAAACAAAAACAAATTTATGTGTGACAGAATGACTACATATAAAGCAATTACTAATTTTATTGATAATTTTGATTTATCGAGGGCAGGCAAGCATACATTTATTAGAGCGATAATAAACATATTTTAATTACTGTTGCTTTATTAACATACAAATATACTTATAGATAACATTTATCCTATTGGGTATATTCTGTTTACTTTTTAATATATTATGAAGTGTACTGCAGAAATATAGGTAGTAATAATATATTTTTAATAGGAAGATGAACAATTTGTAATCTGTAATATTACAATATTAAGTACATCTTGAAGGGAAGATATGTGTGAATTACAGTGCGTTAGGTACATGTTTATTGAACAATGAGACATAATATTAAATAGAAGAGTTTTTGTTACTACCTCAGAATTTACATGGATAATTTGTTTTAGATCGCCTGTTATCAAATCATACATTTTGGTGATGTGTTTTGGTAGATGGTGGATCCATCAAGATTCGCTTTCTAGTATCATAGACCGCTGTCTATTATTTGGGTTTAGTGCCTAAGAAATTATGAGAAAAACAACGCGTATGCAAAACCTGTCTCAGATATATTATGAGCCAATTTAACAATGGAAATGAGGAATTTGTAGTGTAACGCTGTTAGGCCGTTAGGAAAATATGTAGAATCTAATACGGGAACCATACAAGCCATATCCTGTATGCTACAGTACTGCGCACAGGTGGTTATAAACGTTTAAAATGTTACAAATATTCGGTCGCGACCGCTGGCCACAGATGTGATCCAATAAGAGTGTTCTTAGTATCTTTGTGTATGTTGAACCATTCTGCGTCTCATAAAAGTATGCCGGAGGTTCTATGATAACGGGGGAGACATTAGAGAAGAGAAATATTGGACCCCTACATTTTGGCTATTTTTGTAAAACGCTGTCGATATTTAAATGCACTATAAGTGAACTTAGCGTAAAAGCTAAGTTTTCCGAGACACTTAGGGTAAGGGGTAACTTCATGTATAGGGGTGGTACGTCAACATATGGTTTTCGAAGGCGATAAAGAAGAAGAATATATAAAAATGACTTGGTAGATGATAGAGAGTTTTGATGACATGTAGAGGTATGCGGATGGGCGGCTTTCAGAGTTCAAGTTTGCTTGATGGTGAAATATGCAAATTTTATTTTCACTATAAGTCATCCACTCACTGACTTACATGTTTTAAATTCTATAGTAAATTGTATACATACATTTTTTACTCACAGAATTCATGCTTGATTCTGTTGTGAGAGATAAACAAGTATAAGAAGTTAAGTTGACTTAAATAGCAATATATTAAGTAACATTTCATTAGTTTCATTATCTGTTATAGTAGAGCAATCAAAATCAAATTAAATTACAATATGAATTCCTGTGGTCACTAGCCCGTAATCCAAATTATTAAGTCCCTAGATTTTATCAGAATCAACAAATTAAAGTTCTAATGAGTTATAAAATTGTATTTATACAGGTTTTTAGTTTTCTCATGGTTAATCATATTTTCTATCACGGTTGTTATTTATATTAGTATATTAAATTAGCATACGCTAAGAAATCATTTCTGAAATGACTTCCAGGTACTTGTAACATGCGGAATGCTCAAGAGCATCCTTTGTTACACTGTTAATTTTTATTAGAAAAATTATAAGTTATCGGAAATATTATTCCCACAAACTTTAGTACTAATAGAGTGCACTTATTCCTTAGACTATGATGAACATACGTCATCTGTCAGCAGTTAATGCTCGCGAATACTAGATAACGCACCAGGAATGATATTTCAACTAAATAAAGCCGGGTAAAACTCTTTCTCGTTGAACCATTGAACTAATTAGACGTATTTATAATTTTGTTTGACCTGTAATGGGGATGTTAGAATTTGAAAAACCTCGTGATGATCACATGAGGTAAGGTTTTAATTATTATACCGGTAAATACCGTCTAACATTTGAAATATTGTTTTAGGTTTTTCTCATATTCTTATAAATTAAGAATTAATTTCTTAACAGCAAATCTTATTCACGTCCAATGATTTTAACATAGCAGTATTTCAACGTTACATTAATTGCTTTAAGCAAAATTTGAGATTATGTACACTCAAATTACGATACCTACTACATTTTTCACTAAGCAAGAAATATTCATATGAAGTCAACCTTTCTATCCTACATTTTGAATTGGGACATACGAAAATATTCTGAGCGATGAGATTTTCTTCATTTTGTCTTGGTGACAAATCTTGTACAAACATTTTTACGATTTCATAACCTCAAATGGGATTAAGGCAGCCACATGTGAAACATAACTTTTAAGTCCATAATTATCAGAAAACAGGACCGTATCTAGGAGTTTCCTTCCCCAGGATAACAAAATAAAAGATAAGTACTTTTGATTGTTACCAGTAAAAGGGATTATTTTCACATGATTGTTGAGCTATAAGAGCCAAATGTGTCTAAATTTAACCTATTAGATTCAAGTGAAATCTATTATATTTTTGGCTAGATTACATTTGAAATCCGTAGTTATAATTAACCAATTGTCGTACATTAATTCATAGTTACTTATATCTTAAATTCATTGTCGCACATATTTCATCGTAGTATTAATTTCGTGGTTAATTTTATCGTGATTACTTACTGTAAATATTTTACCGTAGTATTGTAATGCATTTCTGTTGGTAACATAGTAAGTCGTGGTTCATTTTTATGGTAACGAGAGTGTTTAAAGTTTATGAACTTTGAGATAATGTTACGAGACATATTTGTTGTAATACAGTATTTTGTCTCTCGTAAAGGATCTCAAGTTCCTAATTTTGTTTACCCAATTTTGTTGTAATATATGAATTTTAGTATTGAGGTAAAGTTACGGGACGTACCTTTTGTAATATATTTTTGGTTCTCGTACACGCCTCAAATTTGCCTTGTCGTTGAGCAAATTGTAATATAGAGTATCTTATAATATAGTATATTTTTGTAATATAGTTTCTTTTGTATATATTTCTGTCTAGTATTTTGCTATACAGTATCGTTGATGTTGTGATAGTTCATTTTTTGTAATATAATATTTTTGTAATATAGTACTACTGTATATATGTAACTTTTGTCTTTTGTTTATCTTTATCTTTAATTTTCCTTGATTACACTAAGTAATCAATGACGCCCTTTTGCTCTCCGTATCTTTACTGTGCTAGCCAGGTGAAACCAGTGACACTAACCACGTCGCTCGTAGGGTGGCCCACCATAAGAACTACTTGGGCAAACTAAAACCTACCTTAAATAGCCACAAACTGATCCAGTTTTTCTAAACTGTCGAATTTTTATAATGCTGAAAATTATGTAATTTAAATTCTATCCTGTGATGTCAATTCATTCCACTTAAAGGTAAATAGACATGACTAACCTATTTGATCCAGAGATAAATCCTTTCTCTGCATGCAAGAAATCCACACACATCCTTAAAATGTCCACAAGTTGAGGGATGTAATAGTCAATTATATAATCAGACATTTTTTTTATAGAAGACAACTTAAGGATATATTAATTTAAAGAACATTGTACCAACCATCACAGTGCTTTCCTTTCGATCTCAATACTGCCATGGTAATCACTGAAGATATATCCCTAATGCCATTCAGGTTTTGCACTAAATGTGAAAACTATCTCAAGGAAATGTTTCCTTATCAGAGTATACGGATAAGAGCTCACTCTAAATGATTTTCTCGTACTTCCGACCTTACGCATTGGATTTCTCCTCATGAGGTTACATTAAGAATAAAGTACACAAAGGAAATATAATAATGGTGAGAACCGAAAGGAGTTCATAACTCACGAAATGGCATATATTCAAGCTAATTTTCACTGGTAAGCCTCGATTATTTTTGATGTAAGAATATTGAAATCGAGAAAGAATGTTTGGTCACTGATTCAAGCACATGTGAAAGATTTGTAAGAAAATTTCACAACTTACTATGACAAATAGGATTTATATGTCAAATTGCCATTTTTGTTTTAACGAGGTAGGAACTGATTGTGTTTTACTAAACTCGAAAGTGGCTTTAGTACAAGGATAAGGACTTTATTACACTAGGCCGCCAGGCGGCGCAACCGGCTACGACACCGGTGACGTTTGACTCGTCATTGGGCATTGATTGTTATGGAGCCTATTAGATTAGGGCAGCCGGTGGCGTCGCCACAAACTGGCGGTTGACCGGCTGCCGTGCTCCGCGACCTCGTCGGCAACTACGGGTGGCGGAGAGTCATGGCGGGGCAGTGTTCATACCGAGCCTATTATACTGGGCGTCCAGGCGGCACGCAGCCAGTTCCGCCACCACTCAGTTTGGCCACCACATGGTCAGTCTGTGAGTGATGAGAGAACGTGTCGGACAACAAGTATACATATATGCTCCTCCTTGTACTTTTCATGAAAAGGAGAAAGCGAAGAGAGAGAAAGGTGCATGTACACCCTATGCTATCGTTAAGGGAATCTAAAGGGTTGTACTATATTCTTTTTGATGAACTGTGTTCAGACGACAACAAGTGTTTTAATTACTTAAGAATGTCTAAATCGTCCTTCTTTGAATTACTGTCTTTAATAAAGGTTGATATTACCGGGAAAGATACGAAAATGAGAAAGTGTTTCACACCAGAAGAAAAACTTGTAGTCACTTTGAGGCAAGTGAACCGACAAATTACATTGTAAGTTGCTATCTTCATTGCATTAGGAAATGATATTAACTAGTTGTGAAAACAATTAAAATAAAGCAAATGAGTATTTTGTTATTTTTATTCCATTTTCAATCATATTACTGATTGTAATCTAACTTACCCTATTATGTGAAAAGGAAATTGATTCAAAGTATGACTAATAAGAAACATTTATTTCCAAAAAGTAATAAAAAATGGTAAAGTGTTTTACATGTACATGTTGAGTATTTGTATGTGTATATACTACATATTGAACAGCAAAGGTTCACTAATTTGAGTGTCAGAATCTTCATTTGATGTAACTGAAGTGTCCACAGATGGAGGAGATTGTAAGGGGATGAATCTGGACGTTGTTGAAATTGAGTCTGGAAATAATGAATTTCCATTGGACGTTGTTGCATATACTGCATAAGCTGTGGTTGCATAGGATACTGTAAGAGGTACTTTATGAATCCTCATCTGTTTAATCGAAAATGCGAGATTTCTCTTCCGATGGAATTTTTTTCTTTAGAACTTCAATTAATTCATGGTTGTTGCTGGTTCTTTTCTTTGATTTATTTTGAGAGTTACTACATGTAGGCCCACTATCAAACGAAATTGAAGTTTCAATATCTTCTTCATTCACGCTGTTTTCTCCGTCCACGTTTGTAGTAGTTTTTTCACTAGAGTTTCTAGAAAACGTAGTTGTTCAAAATACGTGTACTGTTTTTTTCTAGTTGCAACTGAACCACTTTTGGCACCCTTCAAACGAAGAAGTTCTCTCGTGTAGCATGATCGGATGGATTTCCCCTTTTTCTGAATGAGTGTCACTGAAAAAAAACAAGTACAAGAGAGGGAGAGCAGCTGTTTCCGTACTTTATACTAACTCTGTATAATGGAATTTTTGACAAAGTCCTCAATTTCAATCAGTTATATTATCAACAGTTTCAACCTTTTGCTATGGATTGTGTAATAATGTTTGGATCGTAAGACTAATTCAAAAGTTTATATAAACGGTAGTTTTCGTTACAAATGTCACTGTGAATAGTTATTACCTGTCGTTATTATTTCAATGAAACTGACACACCCTACAGATGTAAAAAGGTAATATTATGCAGATGTTATTGTCCATTGTGCAACCAACTTTCAAGTCTTGTCTTCTGTCGTATAGAACCAAACCTATAGTATTACAGATATCGAAATTTAATATATCATATTCGTAACGGTGTTCCATTTCAGTAAATAAAATGAAGCTATTTAATTCAGAAATTATTTATTATGTTTTTATATTATGATTGCACAAAATATTTGCAGCAGTAATCTAGTAGACCTATAAAATAAGACATAAACAACACTGTAGTTATTTAAAATTATTTTAACAACGAATATCTACGTGTATGCCATTTGTTTATATGATTTAGGATCCCCTTATTTATTACATTCTGAGCGGAATTAGATTAGAAATTGTCTACTTCTTAATGATGTAACTAAACTAAATAAATAAAAAATAAAATTATTTTCTTTGATTCGTTTGTTTTAAAAATAGAACTATCAATTGAGTTGTATCGCAAATTCGCTTTATCAAAATACTTCTGTTTTGGATATGCCTCAGTGGGTAGACATATCGGTAATTATTTGCACATAATACGCGTCGTGTAATCTGAAATTTCCTAGATTTGACTCGTCAAATCACATCACTTATGTGGATTATTTATATTAAAGGAATTCGGCTGTTCGGGGCGCGGTGAAATGTATATCTAATTGCTAGGATCGAGCACTAGTATTATTTTTTGTCAGTTATATAACTTGGGGTGTCCCATATTTTATCTGCTAGAGAAAAGTTCTAGTATTATTTTTTTGTAGTTACAAGTTGCAATATTGTCAACATTATCAAAAATTTTAGAAAGAGTAATATTTAATAGAATTGTGCAATTTATTTCACAAAACAATATACTTACTAACTGTCAACATGGGTTCCGTAAAGGCAGGTCTACTCAAACAGCAATTTTAAATTTTATTTACAATATTTATGAAAATCTAAATACCGGAAAAAAATGCATTGGCTTATTTATGGACCTTAGCAAAGCTTTCGATTTAATAAATAACAATTTACTTCTCGATAAACTATCTGTATATGGACTAAGGGAAAAATTCATAATTGGCTCAAATGTTATCTGTCAGATCGAAATCAAGTTGTTGTAGTAAATGGGACTAAATCTAGTAAACAAAATATATCCTGTGGTGTTCCCCAAAGATCAGTCCTGGGACCACTACTCTTTTTACTTTATGTAAATGACTTGCCCAATAATGTGTCAACTAAAAATAACTTAATTATGTTTGCAGACGATAACTCATATTTATGTTGTTCACCCTCCTTGACAGACGTGATAAATAATACTAAAGAGGAAATTTTCAACTTCACTGATTGGTTTAAGAATAATAAATTGTTTTTAAATATTTCAAAAACGGTGTTTATACAATTTACGCCAAGAATATCACGAATATCAGAATGTAATTTATTGAGAATTGGAGGTAAATCTATACAACAAGTTGACTCAACAAAATTTCTTGGTGTAAGTGTAGATAATGCGCTTAGCTGGGAACCTCATATCAATAATTTGTCAAAACAGTTAACGCCAGTATGTTATGTAATTTATAGGTTACATAAAATTACCAGTATAGAAACGATATTATCATATTACTATGCACATTTCTTCTCTAGAATTTCATACGGTATTATTTGTTGGGGCTCTTCTTCACACGCATAAAGAATTTTCAGAATACAAAAAAAAACAGTGAGGAATATGATAGGTGCATCAAAGTACACTTCTTGTAGAGAAATATTTAAAAAATTAAAAATTTTGCCTCTATTTTGTATTTACATATTACACATATTCCACTATATAAAAAATAACTTAAGTACATTCTTACCCAATAATTTTAATCATGATTATAACACCCGATCAAGTGATGATTTATTAATTCCTAACCATCATTTATCTAAATATGAAGAGAGTCCACAATATGTGAGTATAATACTATATAATAAATTACCATCAAGAATTAGGAATTTAGATAGATGTGCTTTAAATAATATTAAAAGGATTTTAATGACAAAATGTTACTATTCTCTACAAGAGTTTTTAGAAGACGATATTGACACTTTATTGTAAATATTTATGTATGTATGTGTATAATATGTGTTATGTCAATGTAAGTGAGCTTTTTTTAACTTTGTGTAACAGAATTTTATTCTGATATATTTTTATCTCTTTTTGTTATGATTTTTGTTGTATTGACAACTTGGTGACTCATTTGACGTGTCCCACACCATGTTACTGTATGGTCTTTTGGACAATAAATATTATTATTATTATTATTATTATTAACTTGGGGTGTCCCGTATTTTATTTGCTAGAGATAAGTTCTAGTATTATTTTTAGTAGTTATATAATTTAGGGTGTCCCGTTTTTAAGTATTTGACATTACTTAGCGGAGAGGCTATATATTGTTAGGCTCAAATAAATATTAGGTTCGAACGAAATTGCATATCTTTTATTAGGTTAAGTTTTATTATCTTATCATTGTAATATATTTTTTGTTGCCATTTTAGTATATCTAATGCTGTAAATATTTTGTTTGTTTGATCGTTGTGAGATACCTTTGTATTATATTTCGGTTTAAATCTCGTAAAGGCTCAAACTTATTTTTAATACAGTATTTCTTTCCAGTATGTTGCTATTTAGCATCAATGGTGCTATATTCTCTTATCTTATCTCCGTTGTAAAACTTGAAATATAGTATATCTTACAATATAGTATATTTTGTAAACATTTCTTTCTATTTGATTTGGAGTTTTGTTGTGCAGTAGTATTGAAGCTGAGTGTTTTTTTTTTTTGTAATATAATATATTGTAATATAGTACTATTTTATATATGTAATATATATCTTTAGCTTTTCTTTTCCTTGATTATACTAGGTAATCATGGCGCCCAAGCCTTGAACTCACTGCCCTATTTGCTCTCCGTATCTTTGCTGTGCTAGCCAGGTTAAACCAGTGACGCTGACGACGTCGCTCGTAGGGTGGCCCGCACTTGAATAACTACCGTAACACAAATCAACGTCACACAAAGTAGCTTGATCAACGCGTTTACTCTCTTATCGCCACACTATTTCTCATAGGCGTATCGATCTCCCTAAAATCATAAGAATCTGATACGTTATTAAAGATAAAAAAATTATTTCTTTTATAATTCGATTAATTAAGTTATTTTAAAGACAGGGGTGTAATATCTTGCAGAATAGTTCGTCTTGTGTAATGTGATGTCAGTCTAATTTCCCCAGCGGCATCTGGCCTACGTTTACCCTGCTATATTCTTTCAAGTCAATGCAATGTCTTAAACTGTTCCAGAGTAATCGTGGGCACAACTAAGTAATGTTTCTTTCGTTCAAATTGCAAAATCTCGACGTTTCATGACATTCTAAACTTATTTTAACAAAACATGCTTTTATTGAACGCCTTACTAGAGAATTCGTATACTTATCGTCAATCTATTAAAGTGATTTTTTTTGCGAAATTTGATAAAAAATATTTTTACTTTATCAATCTGTCGACGATATCAGTTTGCTAATTTCGTGAGATACCCGTACAAAATTTCAAGCCCACTATAAATCAATAACAGGTTTAGAAAGAGAATGTAGCAGTGGCAATAAATCATATATTTTTGTATAGTATATTAATTTGTAATTATAGATTTTATATACTAGTAAACTTAGTTTAATAGTCATTTATTATAAAGCTTACAATTACTGCATCTTAAACTTGATAATCTAGGTTAATACAGTAGAATGTCCCGTAGTATAAATTCAATTTATCGATTTTCAGTTCTGTTAAATAATTCAACAGTTACAAAAAAGGCATTACGTTACTTTTAACAAACGGCATTACCACTTTAATATATACGATAGTGATAATGACACAGCCTAATGCCCCTTCAACACTTTCCGTCTTTAATAGGTCATGGTTCACCTCGATGACTTGCCCCATTGTTTTATGCAATTATTTGGGCTGCCCGCGTGAGTACAATTAATCATTATTACCTTGATTCCTGATTATCAAGTTAACTTGTGGAATAATTGCATTAATTTATTAATTCACGTTAATAAAAACAAATATTTATAATAATGCTTTTTAATAGAGCTTATTTTAAGAATGAACTCAATAATTTACCTAAGAGTAGATCAACTTTAAAACGGGGATTCACACACGTGTGCATAGAATTCAAAAACTACAAATCTTAAATTCTAAAAAGCAGATCGTGGAATTGTATGTACCGGAAGTGCAGGAAGCTAAAGAATATTTACGTATACCTTTGTCAAAAATGTTAGTAATAAACAACTTTGATAAAGTACGCTATACCGTGAATGACCTTTTCCACGCATCTAAGACATATTTCTATGTCAAAGGGTGCCACAAGTACCTTTTGCAACTTTAGATGATCACTTTCTACTCTCAGGGTGATTGCAACTTAAAGAAACATTAAAGACGAGAAAAGAAAATGTTTAGTTACCTTTGCTTACAGTTCCTCGTACAGTCACCAGTTTTTCACTTTTTTTAAAAAGATAAATCAAACAAACAGGCACAGATCGAACACAAATGTCTTCTCCCTGCAACTGGAATAATTGTAAGCATGAAATTCTAGGTCTCCAGCCATACCATCTGGCGGTTGGCATGTTCTGTTTATTTACAAATAATTAAAACTGTCAATTAAATGAAACATTAAGTACTACTAGGCAGACCTAGAAAATGCAATGTGAAACATAGCTAAATAAAATAAAAAATGTTAAATTGGAAATTGGCACTCGATCGGCGAAGTTAAGCAACGTCGGTCGGGTCCAGCGCATGGATGGGTGAGTTCTCGTTGAGGTACGTCAGTCCATGTCATGAGCTGAATAGCCTTGACTGGACTGAGACGGCTTGGCGAGAAAATAGAAACGAAGGGCTGATAATTTCACCAAGGGGCTCCTTATCAACAAACTCGGAGTCTTGTAAGGACCATGTCTGGATAAGGATCCCTAAGGTACAAAGGAGTACTACAATAGACCTCTACTGGTCGTAGGAGACAAGGCCAATCGCCAGCTCCTCCAGCTAAAAATCTAAAAAAAAATCTAAATCTACCTTTGCTTGCTACTGTCTGCTCTCATCACATCTTGTAAATCAACGATGCTCTTTACTTTCGTACTCATTGTTTTAAAAAATAACACTGTGATGACACTCCCTTAGACTCCAAAAATCGGCTTTCTGAAAACAGACCAATGACAACCGTATGCGATCCTTTAAGTTTAGTAGTAGATAGCTTAAAGTAAATTGTAAATGAAAAATTCGAATTCACCTAACATTTGTATTTACTGATTATGGAAAATACAATATGCATAGAGTAAGAAAAATTCAAAGTCTATCTAGATCAATTATATATAAAACGACTTAGATCCGCATAGCCATACATCGCAAGTGGAGCATGTCTTGAGGACGTACGATTACAACTCCATATAATGGAGAGGTGATTGTAATAATCGTCTAGCACAACGAGATTCTAGTTTCGATATGTATATAAATTTGGGACTAGGGATCAAAGGTTTTGAAACTGACTGTATTAACTATTATATGCAGCTTTCCTACTCTTTTATACTTGCTTATCCACAAACGAGCGACCTGCATGGAAATGTTCGCGAAGGCCTTTGTTGAGGGAATCGTGGTAACTGGCTTTAGAAATTGAAATTTGGCCACTCGTATGATAAAAAAAGCTGGACTCAGTCGGCATTGAATTCTGCTCCACAAATCGGAGGAATTTGGCTTTTAGTAAATATCCAAACAGTAATTCGCTTTTACGATTTTTGATCAAAATATTAAATTTGAAAGGTGCCTTCTTATCTGTCTGTCATTTTCTATTTGATTAATCAATTTTGTTGCAGCTTCTATAGATACTTTAAAATTTGCTTTTCAATGAAGTGTCCAAAATATTCCTCTTCAACTTAGTTCTTGTAATGCTTTGTGGGATATGATCTTACCTCCTTCGTATTTTAGTATAATTTCAGTGCACTTTCAAAATTCCTTATCAGAAAACTTTTCCTGAGTTCCATGACAAT
The DNA here is from genome assembly GCA_963583905.1 of Stenurella melanura. Classification (NCBI taxonomy): domain Eukaryota; kingdom Metazoa; phylum Arthropoda; class Insecta; order Coleoptera; family Cerambycidae; genus Stenurella; species Stenurella melanura. Next base: position 29,683,473 of record OY757314.1, on the reverse strand, counting down.
ACTAGAAAGCAGATACAAAATTTGCGGCAATTTATCGAGAATGCAATATTAGGCTTCTATATACTTATGTTTCGTAGACTACCATAAGGGTTTTGATAATGTGGAAGCGGGCAAATTGTATTATTGAAAATGGGAAGACTCAGATTTTTGTACTTTGTGAGTTTGTCCCTTTCCGTTTTATGAATGTTATGTGACAGTACAGCTATATCCATGACAATGCTTCTTGGATATATGAATAAGTACAATATCTAGTCTGTTATCCCAGTATAAGACTTCTTCTGGAGAATCTAAGACAGGGGCAAGAATTGGAAAGGGGTGCCTTATTTAGAAAAATAAATTTCATTGTCCGTTGCTAGTGTTTTAGTTTGGCAACCTAACTATGTCGTTCGATATGATCAGACTAAGCAAGAGCAGGGAAGCCAGCGGTGATGTGCTCGATGGTTTCTTCAGTATTTCTTCAGCATTTGCCAACGATATCAGCAGGGGCGCGTTTAGATAAATTGGGCCCCTAGGCGCTTTGAGATTTGAGGGCCCTTCGATTAAAAAAATATTACATCTAAAGATTTGAAGGCAAATATATTTTTACAAATACTTATTATCATTAATTATTTTTTTCCGGCTTTATATGTTAGCAAACTTGTCAATTTGAATGTTTGATATCACAATTTTGTGTTTCCTCTGATACAGTATACAGAAGAGACAAATTTTGAAGTCGCTGTTGCCTCGAAGTACTTCGTAGGTAGTTATTAATTCTTTTGAACGCCGAAAAAGTGCGGTTATATGAGGGATTACTGACCGGAATGGTCAAGTACACAAAAGGGTTTCAACATTAAATAATGTCCCTTGCAACACATTGAGAAAAAGGACTCCGCAGTTTTTTATAGTAAGAATAGGTTTCAGTCGATTGTTCTGAAACTTGGGGAAAATATTGTCCTGGACCCCCTGATTAAAATTCTCTCTGACCACCAATCCGATCGAATTTGATTTTTTTATCTAGAGGCGACTGAAACTGTGAACATCTTCGAAGGTCTGCGTAAATGTTCCATAAAAATTCTGAAAATATTCATGCTCATTTCTTAAAGAAAAATAAGCATCTTTTGTCTCTTGGCATATTTTTTCAAAATGCTTCATTCTCCCGGAAAACAATAACAAACAAACTAAAATATTTTTTATAATTTTTTTACGGGAAAATGAAGCACTTTGAAGATAAACACCAAGAGACAAGAGATGCTTATTTTTTGTTCAAAGAACACGCCTACCGGTTTTCAGAATTTTTTAGACAAAAATAAATTCGACCAAGAATTTCCCTAAAATTTCATTTTTCCTACTTCAGAAAGATCCCAAAATATTCAGGCATGTTCTTTAGGTAAAAATAATCAGCTTATGACCCTTTAACTCTTTCTTCAAAGTGCTTCCTTTTCCCGTAAAAAAAATATTTTTTTCTCTTTGTTAATTTTTTCCGGGAGAAGGAGGCATTTTAAAAAAAAACACTAAGAAACAAAAGATGTTTATCTTTCTCCAAAAATAGAGTATGAATATCTTCAGAATTTTTATGGAACATTTAAGCAGACCTTCGCAGATGTTCACAGTTTCAAACGTCTCTAAATCAAAAAAATCGAATTCGGTCGAACTGGTGGTATTTTAATCAGGGGCCCAGGACAACATTTTCCCCAAGTTTCAGAACTATCGACTGAAACACATTTTTACCATAAAAACTGCGGGGTCCTTTATACATTTCAGCAGGCGACTTAAGCCGGCATATATCAAAAATTGAGGCAATTTATCTGGAGATAGCTCGGAATCTATGTCGCCTCTATAGGTTGATACTAATGCATTGATTATTGTAGTGCACTGATTATTAGCTTGTTTTGCATCGTCATACTCTTTTTCCAAATTTTTTTTATTTTCAGATTTTTCTATTTGTTCATTATCGCCAGATTCACTAGAATCGTTTCCTAATGGTTCTTCGTTTTCGCAGTCTCATCATTGGTTTCAAAATCAAAATTTTCTCAGTTATTTTCTCGGGTCTTCTAGATTGTTCTGTCTCAGGTTCTTGAATTTTCGCATGATCATTATCAGTAGATTTATTTTCATTAATGTGAAATATACCGAAAAGCTGATTCGTCATCTGACACGTGCCGACTGCCGAAACTTAAATAATAACGTCTGAGGAATTACCAAATTGGTCTGTTAATTGATTGCATCTTTTTTTAATACACTGAAAAAAATATGTTCGAGAAATCAATGAATGAAGGTTCATTGAGAATTTATGAATCTGTTTATTGATATAATGTAATGTTCATTAAGACAATGTACACATTTATTGTAACTATGTAAATGTACATTATATTAATAAACGGATTCATCACTTTTCAGTCGATGAACCGATTCATTAATATTACGAACATATTTTTTTCAGTGTGAATAAAGATTAAAAAATGAATATTCAAGAATATTCAAACACGATAAACACAAACAATAAATTCCTATAGACTTCTACATTGAAATATGAAAAAAATTTAAATCGAAAGGAAGAAGTATAAAATGACTTCAAATTCAAATGATATAAAATGTAAATAAATGACAAATGTTCGTGAACACATACTCGCTTGAACCATTCTTATTTTGTTATTTTTGTTGCAATTGAGATCTGATGAGGATGATATGGAAAAGGGAAGAAATGTATTTCATGATAGTTGTAATTATCATTATTGCTATCGGAAAAGCGAAAATAAATAACGACATAACAAAGAAGAGAAATTTTTACATCGCTTTTTTACCTCAATAAATCGAGAAATGGGGGCCCCTGGAAAAGTGGGGATCTAGGCGCGCGCCTAGTGCGCCTAGGCCTAAACGCGCCTCTGGATGTCAGTCCTGTGGCAGTGTTTCTCCTGACTTCGCGTTAAAATAACTCTGTCTTGGATATCCATTACAAACCCTTCAGGTTCTCGATAAAATTGTCTACGTATAAGCGATCTGCATGAGGCGGATTTGTCCGCACCGTCCAGTATTTCGAATATCTGCTGCAGAGACTTTCATCTGACTTTCATCTTATATTATCTGCTACTGAAGATGTTTCTCGTATGTAATTATGCCGGTTCAGTTGAGTGGCGTATATTCGTTATCTTCCTGAGCTACTAGATTTATCAACTCGCTTTCATCTGACAACAAACGTCATCTCATGCTCTTTTCATGCTCTTTATCATTATTACTACCTATATTTTGATTACCTTTTTGATTACAATTTTTTTTCTTGCGTACAATGAAAGATCTGTGAATTTTTGTCTGGAAAGTTGATATGTTTTCTGTTATAAATAGACAAATAATATTGTTATTATATAAGGCACATAAAGCTGTATTTATTTATGGTGGTTACTGCAAAGGCAAACATTAATTATTTTTTGTATTTTTGCAGCAGTATTCTTACTATTTATTATGCAATAAATGCAATAGCGAAGTTACAGCTTGAGTTCTAATTATTTAAAGTAAAAGTTGGTACATAATTTAACTAACAATTTGCTATCACTGCAGGTAATTATTAGTAATAATTAAGATAGATCTGAGTCAACGTAAGTGGTAAATGGACAATAACTGTGTTTACTCAATAACATTCAAACCAGTAGCAGCTTATTATAAGTAAGCCGATTAAGCATTGCTTCACAATGAAAAAGAAAGGAATGGAGAGAGATAACTTGATGTCAAAAATTATTCATATTAATGAGATAAATGTATGGACATGTAAATAAAACCGGTAGAACTAAATAGGTGCATCACTGCTTGTTTGAGAATTACAATCAAAATTCACAAAGGGGTATTCGTCAGTAGGCCCGTGTATTATATCTCAAGAAACGTTTTTCTCGTTTTTTTTTATGACAAATCATAAAGATAGATTAACTCTTTTGTCTCAATCAATTAAATGTTTGAAACTGTAAACACAACATTCAAACTGTCAAGTTGTGTTTACAATTTTCAAGGTTGTCACTTTACACAAAAAAAAATGTTTTAGACGAAAGAGATTTTTTGCATGGAATAAAGTTGCTCAGTAAATTGACCACCAAAATTTGTATCTTTAACACTTGCTCTCTGAAGATAATGATTTAAGATAAAAATTCCTGAAAGTACAAAAATCTCAAGTTATTTGTTTAATGACTTCTGCACAACTGAATAAATTGTACAGAGACGTATTTAAGACAAAAGTTGCCTATGTACTTTTCATGGAATAAGATGCTGTAAGAAAACACATTAGTGGAGGCAAATTACATTTAGTATTTACTAATTGTAGACAGAACGTTTCTCATTGGAAATGGTAAAGGGGCTTATAATGAACGTACAAAAGAAATGCAAGGCCGGGAGTGGTAAGGCTTTACTTGGAGGGTTGAAAGGAATTTCAAAATATATTGTTGCGTTTTCCGACTAAACTTGACGTTCTATCAAAAAATGTCCTAGAGAAAAGTTATAGATCATAAAAGAATCTACAATTTTCATACGAGTCTCTTTTTACCATAACCTCAAAATTTACGAGAAAAATGGGAAAAAATAATTTTTTGGTTTCTTATTTTTCATTTTCGCCAAAAGAATTCAATTTTGATGAAATTTTATGAATGCATGCCTCTTTATGTCTTAAATAAGCATAATTTTATTTATATAAAAAAATCAAGGAGTTCTTGAGATATTCAGTATTTTCAGTCAAAAACTTGTATTTTTTAATAATAAATTCTGTGGTGAAAGATCATTGTTCTGGTGCTCGTTTTTTTGTTTATACCTGCACTTTTTGATACAATAATAAAAAATAACAGTCGCTATATAACAACTCGCTCAAAAACTGCAAAGACTCAAAAGTGACTTGAGCAACAATGAATTTCTCAGTAATTGTTGATAATTTGTTTAAATTTTTAAGAAAATTGAAAAACTGATTACACCATTCAATTTTACAAAAAAAAAATACAAAAGAACTATCCTACATTATTTTACCCGAAACTTAATTTTTTTGTAGTAATGCTGTAAACATTAAATTGGAATAATAAAGCTTCACATAAGTAAGCAAAATGATCATTTTCAAGAAAATTTGCGAAGACAAGGATTGGCATTGTATTATTTATTTTTTAATTTTTTTGTACGTCTGTAAATATGCATCGTAAACATTAATAAAATTTCCAAACAAACAATAAAGTACTGTTTCTACTGTATTGTATGTTTTAACTACTTTTTAAATTTAAACAAATTATCAACAATTACTGAAAATGTCATAGCATTTTTGAGCATGTTTTTGAATTGTGACTATAAATGTTCATTATTTTAGCTAATAGTATATGTCAAGATGAAAAAATAAGCACCGGCAAAACTGCCTACGATGATTTTTCACGGTAGATTTTTCATTTAAAAAAAATGTGTTTCAGACCGGAAAAATGATTATGTCGAAGACTACTAGATTTTTTCATAAAAACAATTGGGATTATTCAAGACATAAAAAGATGTACTCTCAGAAGTTTCGTCAAAACTAAGTTATTTTAGTGGAAATTTAAAGTGAAAAATAAAAAAGTTTTGAGGTTATAGTAACCTCTACAAAAGTTGCAGATTTTTTTATAATCTACAACTTTTGTATTAGGTACTTTTTAATTCTAAGACAAAAAATGTTTATTTTGCTTACTTATGTGAAAATTTATTATTCCAATTTAATGTTTATAGCATCACTGTAAAAAAATTACGTTTCTGGTCAAACAATGAAAGATAGTTTCTTCTGTTCTTTTTTCGTACAATTGAATGGCGAAATCAGTTTTTCAAATTTCCTTAAAAATTTAAACAAATTATCAACAATTACTGAAAAATTCACTGTTGCAAAAGTCATTTTTCAGTTTTTTCAATTTTTGGGCGTGTTGTTCAATAGAGACTATTATTTTTTATTTTTCTACCAAAAAGTACATGTAAGAACAAAATAAAATGAGCAACGGAAGAACTCTGTATGAAAATTTTTCACCACAAAATTTATAAAAAAAAAAGAAGTTTTTGACTGAAAATACTGAATATCTCAAAAACTTCTTAATTCTTTATATAAAAAAAATGGTGCTTATTTAAAACATACAGAGGCGTGCTTTCACAAAATTTTATCAAAATTAAACTAATTTTGCGAATATGAAACATAGAAAACAAAAAAATCGTGTTTTCGCATTTTTCTCGGAAATTTTGAGGTTGTTTTGAGGTGTTGTTCAATAGAGACTATTATTTTTTATTTTTCTACCAAAAAGTACATGTAAGAACAAAATAAAATGAGCAACGGAAGAACTCTGTATGAAAATTTTTCACCACAAAATTTATAAAAAAAAAAGAAGTTTTTGACTGAAAATACTGAATATCTCAAAAACTTCTTAATTCTTTATATAAAAAAAATGGTGCTTATTTAAAACATACAGAGGCGTGCTTTCACAAAATTTTATCAAAATTAAACTAATTTTGCGAATATGAAACATAGAAAACAAAAAAATCGTGTTTTCGCATTTTTCTCGGAAATTTTGAGGTTATGGTAAATAGCGACTTTTACAAAATTTGTAGATTTTCTTACGATTCACAACTTTGCTGTAAGACATTTTTTAAGAGAACGTCAAGTTTCTCCGGAAAACGCAATCATATATATTGCATCCCCTTTCAACCCCCCAAATAAACCTTTACCCCCGGCCTTAAATTTTTTTACGTTCACTAGAAGCCCCTTTACCATTTCCGATGATAAAAGTCCTGTCTACAATGAATAGTGGTTTTGCCTTCTAAATCAGTTAATTTCCCTGCACTAATGGGTTTCGAATAAAAAAGACTTTGATATGACCTTGAACATGACAAATAAATAAATAAATAGAAGACAATGCTGCGTTACTATTCTAGCCTGAATTTGTATTTTCGAAATCGCTTTGCTCTCAAGATATTTCGCTGTACCAACTTAAATTTTAGTCAGCTTGTACACGAAAGTATGGTAAAGTCTGGTAAGTTTTAGATTAGGTGGAAGATATTGACCACCTTTCAAGTTCATGATTAAATTTTAAAAAAATGCTTCGATTGCAATACAAAATAAAAACCATCAATTTTATTTTCAACCAACGCAGCCTCATATTCTAATATATTACTTTATGGCAGCGGCGATCAAAGAGCAAAAAATTAGTTATTAAAACGTTACAGTGACAAATATTTGTTATTGTAACTGAAACTGCTTGCAAGTTTAACAATTTATATCATTATAAGTAACACAAACCACAAAATTAATCCTAGTTTTTCTGCAAATAAGTCAAGGTCTCAGTCGTAAATTGACTATGAAATTTCGAATTTTATCAAGCAAATTTAATAAATTTATCCTCGATCCCTTTCACTACCGTAGACAAATGTGCTCTGGTTGTGTAGTTACAAATAAGGTTGACAATTATTGAGGAATCGAATTGCAAAATGAAATTCAATTTATTTGAAAGTAAACGTGTAATCTAAATCACATATGCCTTTAGTACATCTTGGTATCTTTCAACATACTTAGAGCTAGTGAATTTGTATCAACTTGCTATAATGATGTTTACGCTATTCATAAATTACTTCCAAGTAGTTTATTGTATGTAACAAATAGACAGAATAAACAAAAAATGGACATTCTAATTCTAGTTTATTATGATCTATTGTTTAGAATGTAGTCCAGTGTATGGCGGTTTTTGGCTCCGATTTGCATTAAGAAGCAGTAATTTGCTTGAAATTTGAACTCTAAGTAGGGAATACCCCAGGGGTGGATACCACTCCAACTCGGAGGTGGGAATTTTAATATTGAAAATAACCTCAAAAATCAATAGCGGAACACATTCTAAGCAAAAAATATTCCATAGAGCTTTTTCGAAAAATCAATACTTTTTGAGTTATTCGATTGAAAATTTCAATTTTTCTTAAAAATATTCATGTTTGAAACGGTATTTCACGAATAACTCAAAAACTTTATATTTTATCAAAAAAGTATATGAAGCAAAAATGTAGCTTTTAAACAAACAAAGAGATTGGTTTTATTTTATTGCTGTAGGCCGAATACAAACCGATTTATGACTTATTGAAGATGGGCCTTATATATCGAACGAAGAATTTCAAAAATTCAACATTGACTAACAGGAAAGCGGTCAAATGTACGGAAAAATGCATAATACCTTTTTAAAGTACTTAAAAAACCTTTAAGATGGGATGTTACAGAACTCTCTAGCATAAAAACTAAGGAAGTTATGACGAAAATAAAGTAGATTCCTATTTTTTTCGTGGAAATAACAACAATTCTATCCTTGGTATTACTACCCTAATTGAAATTAAACGTAATCCATTTACAGTTCACTTTATTTAAGGACTAGTAATGTGATTCAGCAGTTTGACTGATTTAGAATGCTTAATTTTGAAGAAAATTATGGTTAAAGTGGAAAAAGCATTTTTGATATTTTTTTTATACTCGTCTTTTTTTTCAAAATAACTAAAAAACTATCGAAGATGCGGAGAAATTGCTAGAAAACTAAAAGTTGCGATCTTTCTACTGAAAGTTTCGTTCCCTTTTTTTATTTATTGTCGTAGCCTTGTCCGAATTCTGTCGGATAAGTACTTTTATGAGGAATCGCAGTTGAAATTTTCACTTTTTTATATAAATTCAATTAAACATCAACAGCTGAATATTTTGGTCTACAAAAAATACAGCTTATGTGGGACACCATAAGGTATACTTTCACCAAGTTTTGCTAAATCGAATTATTTTTGTAGAAGAAAGAAACAAAAAACTGAAAAAACGATTTTTGCGTATATCTCGAGCAATTTTGAGGTTAGGATGAAAATGCTCTGTGCCTTTCTGATGAGCTCCGGAATAAGGGCGAAAAACGTTTCAAAGGCAAAGCATTTTCAAAAACAGAATGATAGGCTTCATGAAAATGTAATCCATTAGAATGAAAATTTCACACGTCACCTTTTTAGCCATTCAGAAGTTTGTTTTTGTGTCGTTACCAAGGCAACCTAAAAAATTTCCCTCCAGGGTACCCTGAACGAAATTAGTGGAAAATTTTCTGTCAAATTATTTACATATGATCATATTTGACATTTGCTATTACATAAAAATGGAATTTTATTTTTTAAATTAAATGAGAGAATTATAACAAAATCATTGAGCTTTGTGAAACAACATTTTATTTCATGGTTCATGTTTAATACCTAATTATGATGGTGAATAATTTCTCATTTTGATTTTCCTCCATATTACACTTCTCATCGGGTATGATAAGTATTTCAATTTTGGATGGCTTTTTTAACTTCACAAAGTTCTTCCCAATATGCGCATATTGTATATATTGTATATATGGTTAAACTGAAATAATGATGAATAACTAATGATGTTTCAAAGCCATCTTTGTCAAGTTGTCTCTGAAACTGTGTTATGCTATGTCTACAAAACATGAAAATATGTAAAGAAAACAACGTTCCACCTATTTTAGTAAATAATACTTATTCCATAACACACAAATAGAGTTGTCCTAAACAATTTTTAGTAATTTTTTAAAACTAAAATGGGTGGAAGAGATATTATTTATCTATTATACGTATTCTATTTTCAAATAACTTTAAGGGCCGGTACTTTCATCTATAGACATTTATTCTTTAGAATAAGTCTTATCTAGAAGATAAGCAAAAAATCGGTATTTTCACCTACAAATAGTGATATCAGTCAGATAAATATGCTTGTTCCTAGGATAAACTATTCGGCGCTCAAATCGACGAATAAGGCCTTTATCTACCGGATAAATGAAGCCACGCCTACGCGCTTGCGCTCTGATTGGCAGTGCTATTCTATTTTCTAACCTAAGTTTTGAAAAGTTCTTTGCTGTTTTGTGTTTAACAATATTTTAGATAAGGTTTGGCCATTGGTGACTTTTATAACTGGGTGATTTTACGGACTTTCACAAGCCACGGCGGGAAGAATAATAAAAAAAATCTAATAACTGCTATTTATGTATTTCCTCACTTTGTCCAAAAACACATCACATGAAACACAGTTTTATTTTACATAGACCATTTAAAAATATGCAGACACAAAATCTCACAATAAAAGCCATTGTAAACACTATACTCACAATGATAAACAACCAAAATGACTGAAATGTCATTAACAGGTAAGCAATAATAGTAGGGGATTATTTATATCTTTATTTGAAGTACATAGCTTCTGCATACATTTCTCTTGTTTTACCACATCTTAAGTTGGCAACACTTACTTTGGGAAGTGTCTAAAATCTTATCCATCGAATTGTTAACCGAAGGTGTGATTTGAATGAAAGTACAGATAGAAGATATCCAGTAGATAGCAAATTCTGGTTATCTTATCCTTCGGATAGTTATCCGGCGGATAAAGTATATTTATACTTAAGTGAAAGTACCGGCCCTTATAATTTTAAGTTTTGACACAACACTACTTCCTAATTACGATGCGTTTCGCTCACTTTGTCAACAAGACCCATTCATGGCCTACTAATCTTATACCTTGTTATGTCTTAGAATAATCTTAATGTCAGTTGAAATTAGAGTTTATTTAATTTATTTTCGTGTAAAATTTTCTTACCGAATCTCCCGCGTGCATGAATTAATTGCAGGAAATTTTTCAAGCACTTGGGAGTTTACAAGTGAAAATTTTTTAAGACAATGTAGGTAAATAAATTCATTTTAGGACTTTGTACTCATTTTTAACTGAATCTTCATGACCGTAGAGGGTTATGTAGATACAAGTTTAATCTGCATGGCCGTAGGGGACTGTGTGGATGCTAGTTGTTGAATGAGAATTATCAAATAAGAAATTATACAAATTCATTTTAGGATTTTAATTTGCTAGCATAACCAGAATTCAGGTTATCGAAAGAATGCAAAGATTTCATTAATATTTTTACACATAGTTTTTCTTTTAGTTCCCATAGATAGTTATTTTTCCTGCTATTTGCTAAATCCTATAAAGAATATGTTTCAACACAATTAAGCAAACAAATAATGATTCACAATTAAAAAAATTAACGTATTTATTAAAGTCACCTATCAAGTATTTAATTACCTTGATGAAAAATTTTCAAGGCTGACTGAAAATTAATGAAAGCATATTCAACAGTACACAGATACAGATCCTCTATAAGAACGTACATTTGGTCCAGTTCCCTCATAGTGATAAGAAAGCGGATTGTAATTCCCTAAAACTGATAGCTATAAACTGTTTGAGAAAAGTGGCGACCAGAACAATAAATAAAACGTGGAAGACCATAATGAATCACCACAACATGAAATAGACTGCAACATGTTATTGTCACTTTCATTAATCTTATTTACATTTTTTATAAACAGTAAGGAGATTTGTTTAAAACAGGGTTTCAAGTTTGTGAGAAATAATTTTTATATACCAAAAAATACTCCGATATGTTATATAATAAGAATAAGTGACCTAATTAACATAATTAATTGTCAGGTAGGATTCATATACAGGATTTATTTTATATTATAGTTTTCATTTCACTTTCTCTGTAAAAACATACCTTGTTTGCGAAATATCCATGCCATATCAGACATTACATAAAGCGTTTATTTATTTGTTTAATAACGATCAAATATACTATAATGAAGTAAATACAAATGGGTGTTATAAACCTTTAATTGGTTTTATGTTTTCATTTTATTTTTTACAATTTTGCTCAAATTCGTTGGATTAAGCCATATGCCACGTGAATAGGACATTTGAGTCTCACGTCAGTCTTCACAAGTCACCGTCTTCAAAAATAGAATGATTTTAAAGCACCATACTTATTGTAAGATATGTATTAGCCCTTTTTTAACACCCTTCTATTAGCTTGATCTGTAACATCGTAATTGAATCTTAAAACACACTTTTCACCCACTTCTAGATGTTGCATTGACTTGAAATTTGCCATGTGCAATGTTTATGATTCACATGACAATGCAATTTGAAATTTCTTATAGGAAAATCCAGGATGGCGTTTCAAAGGTGCCGATTACAAATATGTAATAAAAAATTAGAAATTCAAAATTGCGGCGGCAATATGGCGGATAGGATTTAGCAGTTATCGTCTGATTCGACTACAAATCTCTATCTGAGAGTTATCGAGGTGACAGATTAAAGTTATCTAAGGAAAAAACGAAAATACCCATTTATTACTTAAGGTAAAGTTGGAGTAAATACTACCTAGTTTTCACATAGTCCATATTTGAACATTGTTAGAAACATAGTTGCCCAGAAGATTGAAAAGAAAGGAATTAAAATTATTTGAGACATTAACTATACAATAAAGTACCTTTGATGTTTTCTAAAATAAATTCGTAGCTGTTTAGATTTTTTTACAGGTCCCAAGAAAATGGAGTAAGTGTTATAGTTGTGTTTTATTATTATCAATGAGTTACTATTCTACTATGGGGCATATATAAAAAAGTAACAGGTTTCAAATATTTTCGTTCATGCCCGAGCAAAAATCTGTTTTTTAAGGACTTGTGCTCAGAAAGTATTATATAGTAAGATAATGAGTAAATCAGCATGATTATAAACGATCACAGGGTAATGTTTCCAGCAACAGTTCTGTTATTAACATACGTTCAGTAAAAGTGAAAACTAGTTGAAAATAATTTTTATTTATTCTAGCGGAGAATCTTGAAGGAGAGATAATATCACAATAAAATGTTTATTATAAGAAATGGGGCAAATGCAATATGTTATTATTTATCCCAAAAATTTATATCTCATAGCCCCGTTTAGTGATTTTTAAGGGACAAATGCGATGTAGAGAAATTTTTTAGTTTGATAAATTTTACATATTGAGTCTATTAAAACTAATGAGAAGTACAATGCAATTATGCTTGTAACGGGTTACTTTTTGTCCACTCGATAATAAGAGTAATTAACTATAATTCTGCTTTTATTTAATATTTTGTTCTAAAATTACCTTAAGCCTACTCTGCTAGCATGCTAGAAATCCATGGTGCGGTAGATCAACTGTCATTTTAAAAATAACCAAACAAAAACTAACCCACCATTTTTTACGTGAGTACGGTGAATCGCATCGAAATACCCCTGCCTGGGGCTGTTACGCACGAGGATTGTCGTGACACATTAAGTTTATAATATTGGTCATCCAGTGTACCTGCTTTAGTAAACTGATACCTAGAATTAATGTTATCAATATTTATCAAATTATATATTGAAGTAGTGTAGTACCAAATTACAGAAGTATTAAACTGTAAGTACGTTTATCAACTTTATACTTCGTTGTCTGCATTTTAAATGGCCGACGCCATCAGCAACGTTTGCTAACGTATTTAGTTAGTCAGGATCCTGTAGTCCCTGGATGTTTGGTAACAAGAATAATAATTTCCGAACATTTCATTCTGTTCTAAACATTTAGTTTTCATCCACGGTTTCCCTGAAGAACTAATTAGTGAAATCGTCACGAGTGTTGAATTTATCCAGCGTGTACTCAAGTAACTCCTTCATGGTGTGAGAAAATATATTAGTTAGTTCGACAACTAACACATCGAATAAATTGTCGGTTTCATGTTGTAACTAGTTTATAGATTTTGATATTGTTGTAAAGGTTGTTATCATTTAACTTTTGTTTCTATAGCAGTAAAGCATTTATTTTACGCGGAACTGGCCAGACGCGAATGTTTGAGTATATGTTTTGCATTTCCATTTATTAATTTCTTTGTATAAGTATTTATTGTATATGCTAAATCATTTTTACTTCCCTCGCATACCGAAGGGAAGTATTGTATTCGAGAAAAAATCACCCTCCGAGATTTTTTCGGATTCTGACGTTTCAGAACACGTAGATTACGAAAATATAGGTTTTTCAATTCCGTCAGTCTGTCTGTCTGTCTGTCTGTCTGTCTGTCTGTCTGTTGGTGCATTTACTAAAAAACTACTTGAAGGATAGCAGTCAAATTTGGTAGATAGTTGACGCTACTGTCAGCGAAGACATGGTAGAAATTTCACTGGAAAATATACAGGATGGACCGTCTAAACGGAATAAATAGTGAAAAAAATTTTTTTTTCCTCAAATTTAAAATGTCCACGTTCCATGACGCGCTAAACCTATTTCAGAAAAAAACATTTTTTGAAAATTTTTTTTGCAACATTTTTGAAAAAATTTTTTCCAAGATGAAACATTTTTTTTTTTGCTCAAATTTAAAATTTCTACGTTTCATTACGCGCTAAACCTATTTCAGAAAAAAAAAATTTTGAAAATTTTTTTCACCAACATTTTTGAAAAAATTTTTACCTAGATGGAAAAAATTTTTTTTTTGCTCAAATTTAAAATTTCCATGTTTCATGACGCGCTAAACCTATTTCAGAAAAAAAAAATGTTTTGAAAATTTTTTTTGCAACATTTTTGAAAAAATTTTTACCAAGATGAAAAATTTTTTTTTTGCTCAAATTTAAAATTTCCACGTTTCATTACGCGCTAAACCTATTTCAGAAAAAAAAAAATTGAAAATTTTTTTCACCAACATTTTTGAAAAAATGTTTACCACCAAAATAGGTGGAATTTTTTTTTTGTTCAAATTTAAAATTTCCACGTTTACATGGCATTCTAAACGTATTAAAACAAATTTAAAAATTTTTCCGAAAAATTTTCTTCAAAAAATGTATGTATTCATCACTAAGTAGGTACTTACTATAGAATAGAAGAAAATATTTTGTTTGCTCAAATTTAAAATTTCCACGCTTCATGACATTCCAAACCTATTTCGGAAGAAAAAAAATTGTAACATTTTTCACCATTTTGGAAAAAAAATTACCACTAGAATAGATGGAAATTTTTTTTTTGCTCAAATTTAAAATATACACGTTTCATGACATTCTAAACCTATTTCAGAAGAAAAAATTTTGAAAATTTTTTAATCAAGATTTTGGAAAAATTTCAAAAAAATTGTTTTTTTTCTTTGTTCAAATTTAAAATTTCAACTTTTCCATAGCATTCTAAACCTATTCAAACAAAAAAAAATTTGATAAAGTCTATTTCACTACTTACTATAGAATAGATGATTTTTTTTTACCACTTTGGAAAAAAAATTACCATTAGAATAGACGGAAAAATTTGTTTTTGCTGAAATTTAAAATTTTCACGTTTCGTGACATTCTAAACCTATTTCAGAAAAAAAAAATTTTAAAATTTTTTTCACATTTTTGAAAAATTTTTAACCACTAAAACAGATGGAATTTTTTTTTCTTTGCTCAAATTTAAAATTTCCATGTTTCGTGACATTCTGAACCTATTGCAGAAGAAAAAGGAATGAACATTTTTAACCAACAGTTTTGAAAAATTAAAAAAAAAAAAAATTAAATTTTTAACCACCACTATACTTCCACTTCACTGCGTGAATGTGGAACTGTGTAATGGCAATACTATTTGACATATGCTATTATACTTTTATTGGAAAATATACAGGGTGGTCATCCCAAGAAATCATTTATGGGAGACCTGTTATTTAATATTGAACTTTTGCTGTTGGATGAGCACTATTTTTTTGACCAAAGGTTATCAGGATTTCTTTGTTATAATTACAATAACTATATTTCCATTATTATTCTCAATGCCATTTCGTATTTAATATTTTTTTAGTGATCGCACAAATAACGAGGGAAGTTCTGTGTAAATACCTTTACCGATTTTTTTGTATAAGTAGAGAGCCGGCTATATAGGTTTCCTGTGAATAAGATACATGAAAAACTTTGTATGAGTGAGTAAGTACTATCACACCTACAGGGAGTCACTTTTCATATAAGCAAATTTTGCTCGCGTCATGGAATTTTACCGAAAGTGACATCAAAATGGGGCCTGTGGTAGTACTTACACACTCATACAAAGTTTTTCATGTATCTTATTCATAGGAAATCTGTACATGCGGCTCTCCACCTAATATTTAACGATAGTGTTTTGTTACTCACTCACCTCTGAAGTCTCATGCCCATTTAATAAATAGAGTTATTTGTAGTTTGTTTATTTCATTTTTTAATAAATGTTCAGGTAAAAGTAATCAACAATTTTCTGAGAACATTTTAAACAGACGCTTAAAATCCTTTTAAGTTTCGTGCTGAGCTTCTTATTTTCACATTTATTAACGGAAAAATAACATGATAATAGAGAGATATTGCAACTTCGATTTACAGATCCTTTAATAAAAGTTTCCCTTAATTTGACATGTACGCATGCGCATTGCAAATATCGTTAAGCATTTTCTTTTAATAAAATACAGGCTTCCCGTATTTAACTTAAATACGGGCAAGGCTTTCCTTTATTTAAAGCACCTTAATTTTGACACATTTAGGAACTTTTTGTCACTTTAATGTCGAAACTTGCATCAGACGAAAATTCCCTAAGGAAATTGTTACTTTTGTTGGCGATAATGGCACAAGAAAAAGATAAAAAACGTGTGAGATTCAAATATGAGGAAGACGTAATTTTGCAATCGTATTATATCCCATCTTTGAAAACGAAAATCAACTTCTATTTCATCGTCGCGTCGGTCATATAATTCAAATCGAAGTTCACGGGGTCTATAGCGTTAATTTGTTCTTTACCGATATAAATATCAATTATGTTATGTAGAAGTAACATTTCAATTTCTTTATCGGTAACACCAGCTAGGATAGCTACTCCTAATAATTGTTTTTCCATATTCATTTTAAACTCGAACAAATGATAATAATACCGGCAATGCCCAATTTGGATTTTTTAGGTTAGGGAAAATTGTCAAAATAAAGTATCAACATAAGGTATGAGGAGGACACCGTTGCAATAACTCACTTTAAAAATGGATGATAAATTGGAATACAGGATACTTTATTTAAAGTTCCTTTTAATAAAGTCAGCCCCTTTTTGTTTTGCAATAACTTTCTATTACCTTGACTCACTCGAAAACTAACTTAAAATTTGTGTTGGCTGGTTAAGCTTATATTCGGCAGCCAGTCGGTATAGACGACAACTTTACTAAATGTAGGATTAAAAATACCTTCAAGTATAATGTGTAATTGATCGCCACCCTGCAGACTGTTAAGCAACGATATTATAATCAAATTTCGAATTTGGCACACTTTTGCATTCACCTTATTACTGTTGCTATTACTGTTAATAACTTTTTTATAAAAAAATGGTGGTAGGTACATGCCTCGCAGTAAGTATGGTACTTTTAAACAATTCAATTTTTTTACCTTTAGCTTGTAAATACTTATTTCCGTAGATACGCTTGGATGTAGTTCATTTGCTTGGGCTACTAATATCAAATAATACTCATTTTAAAGAGAATGTTAGTGGGTTTATTAATCCGCGTAAAAATATTCCATAAATTATTCTAAGCGTGCAAATTGTTACAAAAATAGCGGCTAACTTATAACATTTTGTCATGTCCATGTCCTAGAACTGCGAATTATTTTGTTCTTAATTTGATTGCTTGTCACTGAATGTGGTAACACTAACGAATGTACAAACTTGGTAAATCTGGTACAGCCAGAAAACCCAATTACATTCTGCTTAAATAAATATCTTCGGTCGATTTCAATATCTAGGTACTCACATTTGAAAACAATTGTAAATAGAATGGAAAAACTCCTTTAGCAGTAAGGTATCAGGTATAATGATGCTAATTTTGAGAATTTAACGTACATAAAACAGTTTATGAATCGAATTTATTGCATAAAGGAAAAGCAGTAAAAATATAATTAGCTTTAGAAAAAATATCTGCCATTAAAATAATACAAAATATCGTTAGTAAAACCAAAGCTGCACACTCCGTAAGTTGTTTTATTCAATAAGCATCTTACATATTACATTAACTCATTAACACAAATTATTACTATCTTTTAATTTATAGTTCATTTTTTGTTATAAACAATTAATTAAGCTTTTTTTTTCTCCTTCTTCAATTCGTTGGGACTTCCTGCCACATGTATGTTTTCTTTCTAAGCGGTGCTAGGGGAATCTACAAAATATATCACAATTAACCAGTATGTTACTGGTAAAAAACCTCTACGCCTGTGACGTTTACGTCAAAGGATCAGTTAAAGGTTGGTTTTTATAAATAAACAACACAAATAAGTATAAAAACTTGAAATTAAATATTTCGCCGACGTTTCGGAAATCTAATCTGTTTCCTTTTTCAAGGCTTTTTTTAAAAATCTTTTTTTGCTGTGTATGACAAATACACAGCTCTAAGAATGTTTGTTATATTCAATATCCATAGATACTTACTATTTACATAGAACTGTTGATATAGTTAACAGTTTTTTAGTTTCTATACAATGTTAAGTTTGTGAAGTTCTTCTTTTAACATTGGTAGCCAAGTTGTACAGACATCTACGGAACAATTCGACACGCAGTTATCCTGATTCAATAATATTATCGCGGACTCTTTAATTTTTCTTTTTTTGCTATCTGCCTCTTTTGTTAAAATTTTTGCCGAGTCCCAGTTTATTCTATGTCCATTCTCCCACGCGTGTTCGCAGATCTTGGACCTCTGAATTTCATTTTTTCTGATATAATTTTGATGTTCGCCCAATCTTACACCAAAAGGTCTGGATGACTCACCCACGTATTGTTTGTTGCACTCACACGAAATACTATAAATGCAGTTTTTTGAATTTTGCTCGTGGTTTGTTGGTTTCGTCTTTGTCAGAATAGATCTTAAAGTGTTGCTTGTTTGAAATTCCGTCCTAATATCAAATCTATCACCGAGGCGGCGCAACTTTTCGGATAATCCGCATACATACGGAATTAACGCTGTGTAACGTTTTTCAGGTTTTTGTCGTACCTGATTATTTTCAATATTTATGAAGGTTTTATCGACAAAACCCCCAGGGTATTGGTTATTAATAAGAACTTCCTTTATAAACCGCTTCTCATTGTTTAGTATTTCATCATTAGAAGAAATAATTTTGGCCCTATCATACAAACATTTTACAATACCCCTCTTAACGTGCATCGACTGATTTGAGTTGAAATTTAAATATCTGTTGGTGTGTGTTGGTTTTCTATAAACACTTGTTTCAATTGTACCATTTACTCTTTTAATTAAAACATCTAAAAATGGTAATTCATTTCTAGTTTCCAAAATTTGACATAATAGCAGCCGTAGAAAAAACTGCACAAAATATGCCAACAGATGACGGAAATGAATATCGCGTGCGGGCAAAAATTTCTTTAGAGAGGCAATATAAAATTAAAGAAAATTTAAGCACGGAAGAAAAACGGTCAATATCCTCTTTGAAGAGAGATGAATCCATTAAAATTTTGCCAGCGGACAAAGGTAATGCCACAGTCATTATAAATAAAAATACATATGATGAGAAAATTATGACACTTATCAATGAAGGACCATACTCAAAATTAAGTAAAGACCCAACAAAATCAATTGAGGGCAAAATTTATAGAAATTTATTTAAATACAAAAATGATTTTAATGACTTTGAACGACGGAAGCTTACACCGCATTATAGCAAGCCTCCTCATTTTTATGGCTTACCAAAAATACATAAACAAAACGTCCCATTAAGACCAATTGTTAGTTCCATTAATTCGCCATGCCACAATTTGGCAAAATTCTTGCTTACAATTATTAATCCATTATCTGGAAATACTGACTCGTATATAAAAAATAGTAAACATTTTATCGAAAAAGTTTATGAAAACAGTATTCATAATACACATCTGATGGTTAGTTTTGACGTAGTTAGTCTGTTCACTAACGTCCCAGTAGACAAAACTTTAAAAATAATCAAAGACAAATTGTTAAATGAAAATAATTTGGAAGCTAGAACTAAATTGAGTGTAAATACTATCATGGAACTTTTAACTATGTGTATAAGAACAACTTATTTTCAATTAGAAAATGATTTCTATCAGCAGGATTTCGGTATGGCAATGGGTTCTCCATTGTCACCGATTTTAAGCAATATATTTATGGAGGATTTTGAGACTAGGCATGTTCAAAATTGTGCATACAAACCGGTTATCTGGTGGAGATACCTAGATGATATCTTTGCAATCTGGTCTCATGGTATTGAGTTACTAGATAGTTTTTTGGATCATTTAAATAATAAAGAACCTTCCATTAAATTCACTTTAGAAAAGGAAACTAGAAATGAATTACCATTTTTAGATGTTTTAATTAAAAGAGTAAATGGTACAATTGAAACAAGTGTTTATAGAAAACCAACACACACCAACAGATATTTAAATTTCAACTCAAATCAGTCGATGCACGTTAAGAGGGGTGCTGTAAAATGTTTGTATGATAGGGCCAAAATCATTTCTTCCAATGATGAAATACTAAATAATGAGAAGCGGTTTATAAAGGAAGTTCTTATTAATAACCTATACTATGAATTACCATTTTTAGATGTTTTAATTAAAAGAGTAAATGGTACAATTGAAACAAGTGTTTATAGAAAACCAACACACACCAACAGATATTTAAATTTCAACTCAAATCAGTCGATGCACGTTAAGAGGGGTGTTGTAAAATGTTTGTATGATAGGGCCAAAATCATTTCTTCCAATGATGAAATACTAAACAATAAGAAGCGGTTTATAAAGGAAGTTCTTATTAATAACCAATACTCTGGGGGTTTTGTCGATAAAACCTTCATAAATATTGAAAATAATCAGGTACGACAAAAACCTGAAAAACGTTACACAGCGTTAATTCCGTATGTATGCGGATTATCCGAAAAGTTGCGCCGCATCGGTGATAGATTTGATATTAGGACGGTATTTCAAACAATCAACACTTTAAGATCTATTCTGACAAAGACGAAACCAACAAACCACGAGCAAAATTCAAAAAACTGCATTTATAGTATTCCGTGTGAGTGCAACAAACAATACGTGGGTGAGTCATCCAGACCTTTTAGTGTAAGATTGGGCGAACATCAAAATTATATCAGAAAAAATGAAATTCAGAGGTCCAAGATCTGCGAACACGCGTGGGAGAATGGACATAGAATAAACTGGGACTCGGCAAAAATTTTAACAAAAGAGGCAGATAGCAAAAAAAGAAAAATTAAAGAGTCCGCGATAATATTATTGAATTAGGATAACTGCGTGTCGAATTGTTCCGTAGATGTCTGTACAACTTGGCTACTAATGTTAAAAGAAGAACTTCACAAACTTAACATTGTATAGAAACTAAAAAACTGTTAACTATATCAACAGTTCTATGTAAATAGTAAGTATCTATGGATATTGAATATAACAAACATTCTTAGAGCTGTGTATTTGTCATACACAGCAAAAAGATTTTTAAAAAAGCCTTGAAAAAGGAAACAGATTAGATTTCCGAAACGTCGGCGAAATATTTAATTTCAAGTTTTTATACTTATTTGTGTTGTTTATCTATAAAAACCAACCTTTAACTGATCCTTTGACGTAAACGTCACAGGCGTAGAGGTTTTTTACCAGTAACATACTGGTTAATTGTGATATATTTTGTAGATTCCCCTAGCACCGCTTAGAAAGAAAACATACATGTGGCAGGAAGTCCCAAAGAATTGAAGAAGGAGAAAAAAAATTAAGATAATGCCACAAATAACATTTAGACAATAATTAATTAAGCTATAGGAACAAATCTCAATGATTCGGGCCATGGAGCCTTATGACACCAAAAACATTTTCACCGAGGCCTAAGTTATCAAAGTGTGCATACATAATTTACAAATTACAAATTATTGCTCCGATGTTAATACAATTGTTATTGTTGCGATTTATCAAGGTCATTGACTTAAATAGGAGACACCTTTTCATGTTCAAATATACTAAATAGTACTAAGGTGCAGGAGTGCACCTATAACTATTTACTTTCACTCCAAATTATTAAATTAAACTGAGTACAATCAAAAACAAGTCTCATTTAGTTAAATAGAGATATGCGTTGTGTAACCAATAAATTACATGTGACAAATTAATATCTGTAAATAAAATTAATGTAACAACTTCAAGAAATATTTTTAATTTGTTCTTACCAATCTCGGATAATATATTAAAAAAATTGTTCTTATTGACTTACGGTACCTTACCACTGTATTATGCATGCATCTACATTTATATTGATCTTTTAAAAATCGAGGTCTACTGACTTTAACAATTTGATTCACACACAATTTCACAATTTTCAAATATGTTCGCAATTCTACAAAGGTGTCCTTATTGGCGAACTTAAGAAAACTGAACTTGCTTCTAAATCATATGTATAAAAATCGCAGATATTATTTTCATATAATTAAGTCTTTATATTTTCTAACCTATGCTCAAATAAAGTGTTCCTAACATTCTAATGAATTAGAATTGTTAGGAAGTATTGATATTTTATTAAATGCCATGCCATTTATTGCACATAGTTTCTGTAGGAAAATCAAATAAAATTCTTTACATTCTTATTTAGATCATTATCTTCAGTTAATTAAATTACATAATTTAGCATAGCATCAAGAGAAATCATCTACTTTGTTTTCACCACAAATACTACAGCGTACATTAAATGCCTTGAATGCAAGGAAACCACAGTTTCATTCAGAATTCACATTAAGTCAACAAGGATAGAATTTGCTTTAACCGACATTTGCCATATTTACTTTACTTTAACTTAGATTGGTGTAATATTTTATTAGTAAATAATTTAAATCTATCTCAAGGAGACCTACATTTCCCTGAATTAAGTTCAGACTTTGCGGTGCACGGTGGAATTCCAACTACTTTCAGAGGATAATTCACAATGAAAACTTATTTCAGGGCAAGCGCAGCTCGTTCTGTTCTCCACTTATTTGACGGTCCAGTTCTCCAGTTTTCCTATTCACCTGTTCTCCTGCTCTCCTGTGCTCCTGTTCTCCTGTTCTCCTGCTGTCTCTCTTCCCATGTTCTCCTGTTCTTCTCTGATCCTGTGCTATTGTTTTCATGTGATCCTATCCTTCTGTTATTAGGTTCTCGTGTTCTAATGTTCTCCCGTTCTCCTGTTTGCCATTTCTCATGTTCTCCTATTGTTAAAAATTTGAAAAATGCTGTGTAATGTGATTCGACAGACCTCAGTTATTTTGATTAATAGGTTATAAAGTGTAACAGAGGCGATGTTTAATCAGCCAGTATGGCGTCGTTGCGTTGACAAATAATGACGCTCTAAATTGGGAAGACGAAAGAACCCTACTGTGTCACGTTATCATATCTACCTCTATAGAAAATAATTCATTTCACAATAAAAGCGAGTAATATAACCGAGATGAAGATGATTCAAAACCATTTCATAAACATGTCATATATTTTTTAAATATCGAATGCTTTTCGCGCGGGACTTTTAAGAATAAAGATATAAAAAATTGTTTTCAAATTTATACTAATACATGCTTAACAATTTTTTCCGGGCACAGGATAAGGTTATAAAATGAATGTTCCTTTTATTTCATTTTGTGATCAATTTTGGTCATTTTGGTAGCCTGGTTCTTAATACCTTATAAAAATTTAGCCAGTTTTGATTCAACTAGTGAAACAATTAGTGTCATTTATTTTTATGACAATTTAAAAACCTGACTACCAATATGACCAATAATTATTGTATCGTATTTACTCAAGACCCTCCATTTTTTAATACCAAAATAAAAAATCGGTAAAGGTATTTACACAGAACTACCCTCTTTATTTGTGCATGGCGGTCACTTTAAAAAATTATTATTTACGAAATGACATTGAGAATAATAATCGGAATATAGTTATCACTATTATTACAAAGAAAACCTGATAACTTTTGGTCAAAAAAAATACTGAGTGGTCATACGACAGCAAAAATTCAATACTAAATAACAGGTGTCAAATATGGAAGGCTTGCGCAAATACCTTTACAAATGTCCACCATGGTTGAATTATTTATTGGGATGACCACCCTGTACATATTTCAATAAAACTATGAAATAGGTGCATATGCCAAATATCATTGCCCTGTGTCATATTTTCAGTTCCACATTCACGTAGTGGAGTGGTTAAAACATTTCATTTTTTGACAGGTTAGAGTCATGAGACGCGGAAATCTTAAATCCTAGCAAAAAGATATTTTTACTGTCATCTATTTTATATTTTGCGGTGGTGAAAAATTTTCAAACTTTTAATTTTGAAATAGGTGTAGAATGCCAAGAAACGTGGAAATTTTAAATTTGAGCAAAAATAATTTTTTTTCCATCTATTCGTGGAAAAAAAATTTTCAAAAATTTAATGCTTTTTTTTAAATAGGTTTAGAATGTCATGAAACGTGGAAATTTTTAATTTGAACAAAGAGAAAAAAATGTTTCATCTATTCAAGTGGTAATAATTTTTTCGAAAATGTTTGTAAATTTTTTTTAAATAGGTTTAGAATGCCATGAATCGTGGAAATTTTAAATTTGAGCAAAGAAAAAAATTTTTCGTCTATTTTTGTGGTAAACAATTTTTCAAAAATGTTGGTGTAAAAATTTTTCAATTTTTTTTTCTGAAATAGGTTAGCGTGTCATGAAACATGCAAATTTTAAATTTGAGCAAAAAAAAATTTTTCCCAATATTTATTCCACCCTGTATATTTTCCAGTGAAAGTTTGACCATTTCTTCGCTGACAGTAGGTCAACTACCTACCAAATTTGACTGTTCTCCGTCAAGTAGTTTAGCATTTACTTAATGCACCAACAGACAGACAGACAGACAGACAGACAGACTAACGGAATCGAAAACCTATATTTTCGTAATCTACGTGATCTGAAACGTCAAAATCCAACAAAATCTCGAAGGGTGATTTTTTTCTCGAATACAATAATACTTCCCTTCGGTATGGGAGGGAAGTAAAAATGAATATAATTTTAAAACCTTATGATTTAAATAAATTATAATATTTAACCTTATATTCTATCTCTCCTCTTTGAAATCATGAACATTATTTATATTTAATTCCAAACTGATAGCTACAATGCAGCCATGTTAAAAGGTAAAATCAGCAGCGTATGCGTTTGCCTGATATTGATATTTTCGTGTTCAGGGGATCATAAAACAAACTAAGGCTGCTAGTGATTAAGATCAAGATAAGCAAATGACTTAGTACATCTTTAGTTGTGTTTTATATTTATTCGTTTGGCACACAGGCAAATATGATATCTAGATTAGTACACCCCTTTTCTGGACCATTTTAAAGAGCTACAATCCACAGTTCAACGACAAGAGGGCTTATCACATGAATTTTCTGGCCGACAGCAGCATACAATAGATACCTATAGAGAAAGATGATCAGATCATATACCAAGAATGTCATAAGTCCCATATATTATAGCATTATAGTATTTACACCGCTACATTAGAAGAAGTAATATAGGAATGACGTCACGTTGAAAATATAAAAATATATTAACATTTATTGTCTCAAATTGCATCTGGTCTTTTCATTTATTCTTTTGCCTATCTTATTTTTCCTCATATCTGTACACAATGGTACCCTCAAGTGATACATTTATTAGGAGAAATAAAAAACTGTAGTCAAAATTGCTTGAAGTACTTTGGTGTTTACAAATTATTTGGGCGTGGTAATAAGTAAGCATTTATGGATACATAATTACAATTATCTGATATCATTACGTAATTATATGCATCATATATTTTACCCTAGGCTAATGAATAAGATAGGATCAGGCAATGTCAGTATAAACATGATAATTTAACTAAATTCAAATTAAAAATAACAAAATAATTTTCTTTTCTTTATTAGTAGAAAGCAACAGGAGAATTGCATAACTGCTATCACTAATCAGATAGTTTGTTACCTAATTAAAAAGGTATATAGTTGTTTTTTGAACGATTTAAATATATAGGTAAAAAATTAGGATAGGGTGTGTCATATTGATTATTTGTACCTAGTTAAAAGTTTTGGTTACTTTCTAGTAAATTGGACACCAGTACAAAATGCAAAAATCGCCTTCGATCTTGCACCCTGACAATGTTCCTAAACAGTTTTTGGAATATTTCTTCGAAATGTTGGGTACTTATAGCGCAAAATTGTAACACTTTATTTTGAATTTATTATTCGTAAATATCTAGTCCCACTGTAAAATACAATTTTGCAAAAATAATTAACAATACAGGTCACTCCAATTTAATTAAAAAACTACTTTTATGCGATATGGAATTTTCCTGTAACTGTGGGACAGAGCGTATAATATTTTTAAGACAACAATTTTTTTCAATACTTTGACTATAATAGGAAACAATTCTATTGACTTAATAGAAGGCGTGACCTTAATATTATCTGCTTTAAACGGAATAGACAATAGATAATTTTGTGAGTTAACTTCAATTATCGACCATAATGGTCGATGATTTCCCTATTTTATTTCCACATCCACAGTGGAAGTAGAGTAGGTAATCGCAATTACTTCCAAATTCACGTAGTGGATTGGAAGTATAGTAATCGTAAAAAGAAATTACATTTTTTTTATTGACAAGTTTATAATGTCATGAAACGTCGAAATTTTAAATTTGAGGGAACAAAAATTTTCTGTTTGTATGCCTGTCTGTCGATCGGTCTGTCTGTCTGACGGTTTGTCTGTAACTTTTTTTTTGTCCTCACGTTTTCTCCGGAACGGTTTAAGATAGTTACCTGAAATTTTTGTACACGTATGTATTATAACGAGATCTGGAACTGGATTGTTTTTTGAATATATCCGGTGAAGGGTGGGTAAGTAGGGGATAAGTGGATAAGTGGGGGATAAGTAGGGGTAAATAAGGGAAAATAAGTAAAGTAAGCTAGTAATAGTACAGAAACTCGAAATTTGGTGTATGTACTAGAAGCCAAGGCCTCAATATTTTTTATAATATTTTCCATCCCTCCCACCACCATTATTAAAGTGGTTGATAAAATAAAATTTAGATATTCACTTGATATTTGGTACACGTATGTATTTTAACGATATCTGCAACTAGATTATATTTTGACATGATTCCGTTGAAGGAGTGGGGGGGGGGTAAGTAGAGAAAAATGGGGAAAAATAGATAAATCAAGCTGGTAAGAGTACAGAGACTTGGGACTTGGTGTATATACTAGAAACACAGGCCTCAGGTTTCTTTCTAATATTTTTCAAAGAGATATATAAACATAATTAAAAACTGTACGAGAATGCAAAGGCTTACGAGAAAATACATATGACTACATCGAAGACTTGTGTATGGAAAGAGGCGTGAGACAAGTTGATGTCATGTTATCAAAACTTTTTACAACGGAATACATGTTCAAAAAATTGATTATGAAGACATGTGCGTAAACATCAACAATCTAAGATTCGCGGACGACATTTTCATGATAGCGGTCCGTATTGATAAAGCAAAAGAGACTAGACAGTGCTTCTGAAACAGTGGGTCTAAAGATCAATACCAGCCAAACATAATTCATCACAAATTTGGTAATAAGTGAATATCCCTGGGTGATAACCATATGGAATAAGTAAGCTCATATAAATATCTAGTCCACGAGATTCACATAGGAAGAGACAACCTAACCTGTGAAATGGGGCGCAGAATTGGTGTAACTTGGGCAGCGCTTGGGAAACTTAGCAACTCCCTAAAGTCGAACATTCCGACTTGTTTAAAGAAGAAGGTCTTTAATCAATGTGTACTTTCTGTGGTTACTTACGGAGCAGGAACGCTCACACTAACAAAGAAGACTGTTAACGAAATACATGTTTCACAAACAGCTATGGAAAGATCAGTGATGTGTTTCCCATAGGAATAGGGTCTCAAATGTAAGGCTCCGCCAAATGTCTAGAGTAACCGTTGCAATCTAACGCATAACAATGTTGAAATAGAACTGGGCTGGGCACATAGCAAGAATGACAGATGGATGATGGACGAGAAGACGCCTTTGGACATAGAGGATGTCCACCAACAGGATGAGCGGATGATATAAGAATGATAGAGACGAATGTATGAACGCAGCACATGATGGACGCCATTGGGATGATTGATGATGTTGAATCTAATGTCAACAGGTGAAAATTCGAAATAGCGAATCTAATAGGGCTGCCATATTTGAAAATCTTTTGTAGATTTACATGAAATTTAATACATGAAAATATGAGGTGGTCCTGGTTACGAGCCTCGCGTTAAAACATAAGAAATCGAGACGACAGATAGTCTCTTGGAACTACATAAGAGATCGTTAAGCAGTGATATAAAAATTAGCATTTATTGAATTATATGCAATGTTTCTACCTTGACATGAATTCATAGCGACTCTATAAGACAGCTCATATTTTTTGTTTGATTTAAACGGAAGCAAATTTAATTTCGCCATACTCGCTATATCCCCAGTATTTCCGCAAATATCCCGGAAATGAAAAAGTCATATCTATAGGAATGAAGATGTAAATTGATAAATTACATTTGAACACTTCTCAAATGAAACAATCCTTAGTGAAACATTAGTTAAGAAACAAAGCATCTGATATAATTTGCAACAACAACTTTCTCAGCTGGTTGCTGAGGAAGCTATGAAAGAGAGCAACCAGTTCGCTCAGGGTTGGTCGAGGGTCACTCTGTGGCGAGAAGAGATATATATTTTTTGAACAATTATTTGATTGTCAAATTAACCTAACAAAACTTTATTAAACTACAAAGAATTTGGACGCCAGCATATTCAGTACATAACACTCTTGCAAACTTTATCAAGGGGGAGAACCAATCAAAATCAAGTATAAAACAAATAATACATTAACAGTATAAGAGCAAAAATTTTACAGCACTTTACAAAAATTGTAACTAATTTACTAACAGACAAAAATTTAGTTAAAAAGTTAAATTTGAAGATCAACTGGTTTACAATTTTTTTTTTCTGACCAATGGAGAATTTTTACGGACAGTGTATTTCCAACGAGGTCGAACCCTGGAGATAGCCACAGATACCTGGAAATGAGGACTAAATAAGGGTCGTGTCCTGGTCTACGAGAACTTTCCAGGGAGACGCTGCGTTTGGAAAAAATGTCCAGCTAATGAGTAATAAGTTCTCGCCTATCCAACTTCTCCTCTTGCGGTGCATCGGTTGGTCCAAGGTGTTACATAAAAAAGACAGGTAGTGTAAGGAACCAGTTGACAATAGCAAAAAATTTAAATTGTGAGAAAAAGAAAACTTTAGATATTAATTCCTGTCTAATAAAAAAATTAATTGGCTAGATATTTTACTTGAGATAAAAGAAATACAAGAAAAACTACAAAAAAAACTAAGGTGATGAAGATCACTGCAAAACCAAACTATTAGCAATTTAACAAAAAGACCTGAGTATTTTACTTCTGGAAATATATGAATAAGCTACTGATTAGTATAATAATGAAGTAAATGAATAAATGAAAAAACTCTATTCTCAGAAATTTTGAATAAAGATAACAAAATTTAGTTAGAATTAAAGAGAAAATATTTGAATTACTATCTGAAAAAAAACTGATATTGTAACAAATACAGCAAAAAAATTGTGGACTTAATCTCCCGAAAAACAAACTAATAAAAAACTATCTCTTAACCTCCGGTACTAACACGAGGTTAATTAAATGCGACAAAACGACTTCAGGTTTCGACTCTTAATGAGATGAGATTGTCTACACGCGATTAAGAAACAAAGATTCTAATTTATCCCCTGATTAATTTCCGAGTTTAATCCTCGTCCACAACAATCTGAAAGATTGATAAGACACCACGGTATTGTGTTTCAACACCAACACCAAAAAATATAAAATTGCCACGATAATTAATGAGTTAACAAAGACACATGTGTCCAGTGGACACCGGAATCGCACAAACACGTGCATCAATAAAAATGAATTATTACACGGAATATCCTTTAATAATTCAGAAAAATAACTATACAGCAACGTTAACTCAATAATATGACTTCATTTAATAATCAATTATATTCAAAATACCAAAGGATTAAAGAAATAAACGTAAAAATCGGTTGAACAATAAGTAAACGATCTCAACTCACCACCGCCGGAAGCGAAAGTGAAGAAAATTCGATATTAAATATGGCCTCAGTGATGTTTCAACTGCGTATGTGCACTTGTTGACTTCGCGTTGGCATTTACCGCGGGTAATTCAAATTTATGTAGCACGGGTGCTTCAACGAAAAAAATAAATAAATTCGTTACAGATGATGCGCACCATGTACTATTTCATATTGAAGTCTGAATGAAAATATATTTAATGGCGAATTATTTTTTAATTGCTCATGTTTTTAGTAAAAAATATGTTTCAAATAATTTTGCAAATGTGAGAAAAAGTAATCGATGGAAAATATAAAAAGAAGCTGTATCTATTAAAATATTAATTTCCAATATTTACATACTTTTGATAACTTACATTATTATTATACGAGAAATTGAATATCTCTAAGATAAAATTATTTACAAAACACCTCATGGAATGAGCCAGATGGTTCCAAGCGTCAAATGGAAAATTTTTGATGACAATTTTAAAGCTTATCATTCCACAAACCAATTAAGCCAAGTCATTACATTGATTTGAAATTCATTCAAATTCATTTATCTGACATTCAATTCATGAAATTAAATTTAATAATGTGATACACTTTTAAGAAAATAAAAAATAATGCGAAGATCCTCCTATTATAGAGTGCCACAACATAATACGTCCAAATTTGAGGAATGCTTCTCTTACATGGGGCCCACGATTTTAAATAAGATTATAGCTATCATTCCCTTGTTAAATAGGGGAGTCATGTTAGATTTTTACTTCGGAAAAATTTCTCGATCGATGATTCCTTTTGGAACGTGTTCATGAAAGTGTGTAGAATATCATCAAAATGTATCCGCGAGAAAGTGGGTCGTAAATTTTTATGCAAAAATGCAGTTTTTTGCTAATAACTCTTTAATTTTTTTATCAAAAAATGAATAGCGCCATTCGAAAGAAAAAGAAAACTTACTAAAGAAACATATACAATACTTGTTTTTTCAATATAAATTGAGCGACCAGTAATTTGTTAAGTAACATTCCGATTCGCTCTGCGTCAGCCGTCTGCTACGCTGGAGGTGGTAAAGTAGCTGTAACTTTTAATTGGCGAAAGAAAATAACACAAAACCAAATGCATATTGAAAATGAACACTTTTTAAAGTATTACGTGTGTTTCAATATTTTTTCATATTTCAAATATTTCTTACATAAGCTTGAAGTTAAGTATTTCTCGAATTTTCGATTATTTCATCAAATTTAACATTACTCGAATAAAATAGGCAAAAATACTAAACAAACAGCGGGATATTGCATTTAAGGGGGTTACCCATGTCTTCCGTCAAAAAAATTGGAAAAATCTATTTTACGAAAATCGGACCCTCAAAGTTGGTCGATTTACGAAAAATGCATTTTTCCACTTTGACTTTCTAACTTTGATTGTAAATAATAAATTATTGGAAAATGATATCGGCACTTTATAGGTGGTTAAATTAAAGCTGTGTACTTTAAGATACAAAAGTTGTTTTATGATAATTATAATTTTTCGTATGTTTTTTTTTAATGAAGAAGAAAATTTTTGCTTTAAAAGACTAAAAATTGCATTATTAATAAATTGCTGTTACAAATAAAATATATGTTTATTTAACACTCTGACTACATGGAGGTGGTAGCTGACATTCAAACCTTGAAGAATAAGCTTTATAATATTTTTTTTATGTAAAAACAATTGGGAAACAAAATTAGCGGTAAATAGTTAAAATATACATGTTTTCAGTACACCAGCTTTCCTAATCATGGATAAAATATATTGTAAAAAAAATTGAAAGTAGCGTTGAATTACAAGCACAGCCACATATATTTTATAATACCAAAGCTCCATAAATGAAATTTTTGAAGCTGGTGTTATGTGTACATTGGCTCTGTACGGTGCTTCTAAATCGGAAAAAGATTTAAATGAGTATCGGTACAAGTGTTTTGTTAGAGGCGTTTTGAAACAAAGAAAAATGACTCTTGCGTTCTTACCTCCAACAGACAAGGCAGCACTACAGCATTTTAAAAGAGTGTACATACAAGTTCAACAATGGTTGAATTAAAATTTATTACCACATGGGGATGGATGAAAAATGATGACGGCTTTATTACAACAGATCTTGTTAAACCTACAAATTAAATTAAAATTTCATTTTTCGAAATTTCATTTTTGAATTTACCCGCCCTATAAAACCACGTGATCAGTATTAACCAATAACACAACGAAGAAACGGGCTTCATCACGGGACCCATTAATCATTTAAGAAGGATGTCCCAAAAAACCTCAAAAAAAAAATTTGTTGGTTAATTATGCAATATTTAACATTTTTTTCCGCCATTTTGATTCCGCTGCATTGAATTTCAAAAAAATTTATATTAGATTCTTAATCAACATACTCAAAAGCCCCTAGGAACCTCTTTTCGAAATTTTTCATCGATTTATATTTGAGATATTCAATTTTACAACTAATTTTGCACTTATTTGTTGTTATTAAACAAATGAAGAATTAGCATCCATTTTTAAGAGAAGACATTTTTCATTGACACTGTTTAGAAGTAAATGCAACAGGTTTCATAAAAAAATATGGATCACGGAATTATTCCGAAGTTTAGGCCCTTTTTTGTCTAGGATGACGTCCCTAAAAAGAACCATTTAAAGAAAATGTAAAAATCATGTTATTGGAGAGTTAAATTTGTCTAAATTTAGTTATATTTTATTTTGCCTTATTAGTGTGTCTCTTACATAAGTGTATTTTCAGTGAGTACTATGTTTTGTATATTTTTAGGTGAAGTGGAAAAACGGCGATGCCGTACTCTTACCTTAAGTGTAAATAATTTTGTAATTTTTACAAAATAAATATTATTCTATTCTATTCTATACTTAGAGCCTCTTGACCACTTTAAGTAAGTGCCTTACGGATCAGAAGATTACAAGTGAAAAATTCACAATTATCTGAAGTGTAAATTATAAGGAATCTTAATTTAAATATAGCATTTTAAATATGTACCCTTTTTACGAAATATATTTTACAAAATATATTTATTTATTTGAAGATAAACTACATTTATATTTGAACTTATTGATGTGCAAAACACGTATCCATTAAATCAAATATGATTTAATTAAAATATCAAATCTCAATCTTTTCAATTCTCTGATCATCCAAATCTGATTGTATCAGAGGAAAGCGAATTCTAAATATAATTTATTTACAAAAATCTATCAAAAACATTTATAATTTAATTTTACCTCTTGGACATCACTTATCTTTTAAAGTGTTCACGGCATTATAACCATGAACGAAGAAAAAAATTTAAAACATGGTTTAACATCAATTTCACTTAAAAAGTTAATAACTGCATTTACGTGAGTCAACCAGGGCTTTTGTTTTATTCTTAATTCCTTTGCGCAACGAAGTAATTGCTGCAATTCCAGTTGATCCAACTATTTTCTTCTATAATAAAAGAATAGGAGATATTAATCTTTTATTACAGCTGTCAAGTCACTCACCGTATGTGCAATGTGCATATCAAACTGATTATTTATTAACTTATTTTGAGATTAGTGAGAACGTTCACTGTATGTTTTTGTAATTGTCCATGATATGAGTTAAAAACTGCAAATTTTTAACTACAGTTGCAACAACTTCTATCACAATTTTTCTGTACCTGTCACAGTAAACGATTTTGTATCCTTTCCATTTATATCAAATGCAGAACAGTGTCTTTGTCAAGGTATGCATAAATGCTAATTAACTTATTTGCAAATTAACCAGGTTATACCTGACTCGTTATTAATTATGCATTAAAATTTAAATTTGCGTAATATCAACATTAAATAACTTTGAAATACCTAATATGTCATAAACTGTTGTGGGTTGTAGTTGCAGTAACCTGCTTGTAGAAAAATTCTGGTAAAAAGCTAAAAAATATAAAAAGCGATATTGCTTAATTGTCATGTTAACCTTACTTTATCAACTCCAAAATATTAAAAGCTTTCTATTATTATACTTTTCGCAAATACAAAACGAAGAGTATATTGCATTCAATCGCGATCGGCACATTTCTAAAGCCGGTAATATCGGTCGTGGGGAAAAAATTAACATATCACTGTGTTGGTGATCGAATTCTGAACAACTTTCAAATTGTCCGTCCGTCACATTCCTTGTAAGCCGATGACTTAAGAACGAAAAGTTCGATTATATTGAAACTTTGACAGCAAGTTATTGTTAGCTGGGGGAAGAACTCTATTGTTTTTTAACAAAATTGATCAATAAATAAAAAAGTTAATAATTATTTAAATTTGAAGAAAATTTTGTTAAGGTTTTGGAATTAAATAAAAAATGTCTTTACAAAAATTTACAAAAAAGAAACTTCTAAGAGTGTCCTATAGAATGTGCAACAAGTATATATCTAGTTGACATTATATATACAAAGTTCAGGTTATACATGTTTTAATGCGTTGGTTCCTATTTGTACCACAATTTTAATTCTGCTCACTAAAATAAAAGAAATTTCCAAAAAACTCAATATATTAAAAGGCACAAAAAAAAGAGAGAGAGAGGTTTTCCCCCAATTATTTGACAGCCAAGGACAATGGGGTACAGAATGCCCAGAGGGTGTAACACGCGGAATACTCGATAGCATCCTTTGTTACACTGTTAATAATTATTAGAAAAATTATGAGTTATCGGAAATGTTATTCCCACAAACTTTAGTATTAATAGAGTGCCCTTACTCCTTGCACTATGATAAACATACGTCATCTGTTAGAGTTAACGCTGGCGAATACTAGATGGCGCTCGAGGAATGATATTTCAACTAAATAACGCCGGGTAAAACTCTTTCTCATTGAACCATTGAACTAATAAGACGTATTTATAATTTCGTTTGACCTGTAAAGGGGATAATAGAAGTTGAAAAACCTCGTGATGATCACATGAGGTAAGGTTTTAATTATTATACCGGCAAATATCGTCTAACATTTGAAATATTGTTTTAGGTTTTTCTTATAATTTTCTGATAAACATAATTATAAATATACGTAACCTTTTTCTTATAATTTTCTGATAAACATAATTATAAATATACGTAACTTTTCTTATAATTTTCTGATATACATAATTATAAATATACGTAACTTTTCTTATAATTTTCTGATAAACATAATTATAAATATACGTAATTTTTCTCTTATAATTTTCTCATGAATGATTTTTTTTACAAATTTTTTTTGATAAGTATTTTCTTATAAAGAATTACTTCTTAATCAAATTTAATTACGTCTAATGCTGTTGACGTCGAAGTATTTCAACGTTATATTAATTGCTTTAAGCAAGATTTGAGATTATGCACATTCATATTGCGATACCTACTACGTTTTCCACTAAGCGAGCAATTTTTATATGAAGTCAACCTTGCTATACTACATTTTGAATTGGAATATATGAAAACATTCTGGCCGAAGAGATTTTCTTCATTTTGTCTTGGCGGCAACCTTCTACGACTTCATAACCTCACAATAGGATTAAGACGGCCACATGTGAAACGTAAATTTTAACATCACCATCGGAAAACAGGACCGTATCTAGGAGTTCTCTCCATCAGGATAACAAAATAAAAGATAAGTACTTTTAGTTGTTACCAAAAAAAAAAAAGGGATTATTTTCACATGATTGTTGAGCTGTTAGAGCCAAAAGTGTGTAAATTTAACATATTAGATTCAAGTCAAATCTATTATATTTTTGGCTATTTGCATTTTAAACCCGTTGTTATAATTAAATCCATTGTTGTATATTGATTCGTAGTTGCTTGTATCTTGAATTCGTTGTCGCAAATACTTCGCCGTAGTATTGTTTCGTAGTTGCTTTTGTCGTGATTCCTCATGATTGATATCTTGTTGTAGTACTGTAATGCATTTTTGTTGTTGATATAGTAAGTCGTGGTTCAATTTTTGTTGTAACGAGAGTGTTAAGTTTATGAACTTTGAGATAAGGTTACGAGGCATATCTTTTGTAATATAGTTATTTTGTCTCTCGTAAAGAATCTCAAGTTCCTAGTTTTGTTGTAATATACGATTTTAGTGTTGAGGTGAAAGTTACGAGACGTATCTGTTGTAATATATTTTTGGTTCTCGTACACCTTAAATTTATTTTGCTGTTAAGCAAATTTGTAATATAGGGCAACTTGTAATATAGTATTTTGTATATATTTCTGTGTGATACTTTGCTATACAGTATCGTTGATGCTGTGATAGTACATTTCTTTGTATATATAATATTTTTGTAATATAGTACTATTGTATATATGTAACTTTTGTCTTTTGTTTATCTATATCTTTAATTTTCTTTGATTACCCTTAGTAATCAATGGCGCCCAAGCTTTGAACTCCACGCCCTTTTGCTCTCCGTATCT
Organism: Stenurella melanura; assembly: GCA_963583905.1. Taxonomy (NCBI): domain Eukaryota; kingdom Metazoa; phylum Arthropoda; class Insecta; order Coleoptera; family Cerambycidae; genus Stenurella; species Stenurella melanura. Next base: position 29,647,020 of record OY757314.1, on the reverse strand, counting down.
TTACTGTGCTAGCCAGGTTACACCAGTGACGCTAACCACGTCGCTCGTAGGGTGGCCCACACTTGAACACTTGGGCAATATTTAAACATCGAGTGAAAACCTTCTTTTCTTAGCCACAAGGGGTACTTGGAATGGCATCAAAAGAGTTCAAGGAGCATTTGAATTCTTATAAAAATTTAACATACCTAGAACTGCATCTTCGTGAAGAATTGCTTATAATTTATTCAATTTCGAACGAACACGAATATGATATAATGACCAAACACCGGCTCAAAAGTAGTTACGCCAGACATGATCTTCTGGGGGGGTAAATAGGGGGAAATAAGTAAAGCAAGCTGGTAACAGTACAGAAACTTGAAATTTGGTATATATACTGGAAGCCAAGGCCTCAACATATTTTATAATATTTTCCATCCCCCCACCACTCCATTAATAAAGGGGTTGATAAAAATAATTGAGATATTCACTTGAAATATAGTACACGCATAAATTATATTGACATCAGGAACTAAATTATATTTTGGGATTATTCAGTTGAAGGGTTGGGGGTTAAATTAGGGGCAAATAGGGGAAAATAAATAAAGCAAGCTGATACGAGTACAGAAACTTGAAATTCGGTGTATATACTAGAAGCCAAGGCACCAGATTTTTTTATAATATTTTTCAACCCCCCACCACCCCTACTCCATTATTAAAGGGGTTGATAAAATAAAATTGAGATAATCACTTGAAATTTGATACACGTATGCATTATAACGACATATGGCACTAGATTATATTTTGAAATTATTTCGTTTGAAGGGTTGGGGGTTAAATAGGGGAAAATAAGTAAAGCAAGCTGGTAAGAGTACAGAAATATGGGATTTGGTGTATGTACTAGAAACCGAGGCCTCAGATTTCTTTCTAATATTTTCAACCATCCCACCCCCACCACCTCCACTCCATTATTAAAGGGATTGATAACATGAAATTGGGATATTCACTCGAAAGTTAGTACACGTATGTATAGTAATGACATCTGGTTGAGATGATTCCGTTGGTGGGAGGTGGTAGGTTGTAAATAGCGTAAAATAAGTAGAGCAAGCTAGAAACAAATTCTATGACCAATAATTTTCGCATACTAGAGTGCAAATATAGTCAAGATGTTTCCTTTAAAGTGATTGGGACAAGAAATCTGGATGTGGAAGTAGTGATTCCTTAGTTTTTTAAAAAATACTTAGAACCAGATTCCTAATCGATGCCTCTAGGAGGAATTTTAATTTTCATTATAAAGAATAAAGTGTTGAATTTTTTTCCGAAAAATAGATTTCCTCAGGTAATGTTTAACATTCTGACTTGAAATTTTGAGGAATATTGGTACTAGTTGACATTCATCTTGTCGGTAAATTTCAAGGCAAAGGGATCTATACTTCTTGAGATATGTTTTATAATTTTAGTAATTAAATATTAATTGCGAACAAACTTAACGGCCACTTCTGTGGAAAAATTCAAAGATCCTTTAATTTGACAGTACACTTGACAGCTGCCAAGTGTCAAGATTGCAAATTCCTAAATAGAGAATTCTTCCGTTAAATCAGCTTTCTTGTGGAGAAATTCCGTGATTTTGTATTTTGAGAACAGATTTGGCAGTTGTCAAGTCTTAATATTTTACACTGACATTGAATTCTTGATCAGAATTCTCAAGAGCCTCTAAATAAGATTTTTGTTCCTAACTCAAATACCATTGTTCGAGAAATACACAGATTTTGTATTTTGACAGCAGGTAGACAGCTGCCAACAGTCGAAATTAATGAAAATTAAAATTCCGCCTGGAGGGATCGATTAGAAATTTGTTTATAGTATTTAAAAAAAGATCAGCTCGTCTGGCCATCAAGTGCCTTCAGAAAGTTAATTTGTCTGAAAAATTTCAGTTTGGCACCACAATGCGACGCGTTGCGCTTCGGCCGCACATAATACCTGGCGTCGGTCTGATTGTTGCACCGAATATAAAAAACTCGACGCTTTGACCGACATATGCCACTTCAATCTTTTGTATCAATTAAGGAAATGCAAACATCTCCTATGTTTCTTCCCAACTGTATTAAGCAATTCTTATTCTTATGTGTGCACATAATATAAGGCACTATAACGTATAATAAACCCGATTCTGGTTTTTACGTCATAACTACCTCGGAGCCGGGGTATGATCATGACCCTTTCTATTTGAAAATAGTTTTTTAACCTAACTTTATTTCTAAATTAACAGGGGTGATAGCCTAACGTAATTTGGACATTTTCCAGTTTTCTTTGAGGATATCTATTTAAAATGTTATATATTTGCCTACTAGAATTATGCCACTAAGAGTTACCTGCAAATTGAATCGTGGCGCCATGGCCGGTCTTAAAGACAGCGCAAGTTTTAACTATTTTTCTTTATATACATCGCACATAATACTGCTAAGTATTGTTTTTCCCCTAATATAGGGTCGATTAGCCAGCCAGCCAATGAGGAAGTAATAGGGATATACACGATCAGAGGTTCATCAGCGACTCCACATAGACTGGACAACGGATGGTAGGTTAAACCACAAAATTATAAATTAATCGTAATACATTTATATTTTTGCTTAAAAGAACAATGTTAAGACTCATTGGTAGCTGAAAACCCAGTTCACTTACAAAGCTCATTAGTTCAGGGGTGTGTAATGAGCAATTAAAAAATTATATAAATAAAAGCATTTCTAAGAAAAAGCTTTTATTTAAAAAAATTGTACTAAGTAGAAAATTTTTTACTTTTTAGTACAGCTGTTTAAAATAAAAGCATTTTAAAAAAAAATATGTATATAATTCTTTCTCGACATAAGTGCACTTTGCTCTTGAACGATTTTCATATTTCTTGCCCTACCCTATATACTATTTAACTTGAAGCCATTCTAAGTAAACATGAAATAGTTATCGGACATGGAATAACTTTTGGCGGCATTTAAACTTTGATTGTGCAATAAAAAAAATATTGCATGTGTTACATACTTAATCGACCACATCATGGGTGTAAAATCAGATCATGCCAATCATAAAAATGCATTATCATCGAAACTGAATTAAAGTGTAAAGTTTCAAGTCCGTAGGATAAGTGGAAGTGGTTCTAATTCAGCTTGCAGGATTTGATCTAAACAAACTAACATTGCAAATTAAATAAGAGCTTTTAAAAAAGATATGATTAATGTCACCTTTCTGTCCACGAACTCAAAGATTTAAAAATTTTAACTGAAAGAGCAATGCCAGTTATTGTTACTTCCTTAGCCATTTTGACACTTCGACAATTTCATTTTGATATACATCACAATAGGCATTAACAAGGTTGACAAAAAGCTCCCGTTGCAATAAGGAAGCTAGTTTTACAACATATCAAGTCAGCGGTAGATTTAAAAAATTCTGCGTAAAATGAGGTGTAGTGGTGGAGAAGCAATGCACGAATCGAATTAATAATAATAGTTGAAAATTAATGAGACCCGTTTGCTAATGGTCCCTAAAAATAAAAGTAAACCGAAACAGTGTCTGTTTTAGTGCACTATAGCTGGAAGGTCGTAGAATTTATACTACCTGCGACCCGTCCCTTCTTCAAGTATATGGTATGGAGAGCAACAGCCAGCCAGCCAGATGTGAATGAAGGAGATAAGTTTTTGTTTGTTTGTTTATTGTAGCACAAGCATTGGTTTATTTATTTATCCCCTTATTAGAATTTTAAGAAGAAATGGAGATTAAAACTGAAAAGGTATTAAACATAATATATAGGTGATGAAATGGTAAAACTGCCCGGAATTGGAAGGCGGAAATTGAAACGATTGTTTCATAGACACGGCATACAGGATAAGCAAACTATCCCTTCAAACCCCTTTTCTCATAACGCGCAAAAAATATTGTTACCGCGAGATAGGGCACTTCCCAGCAACTCCACCGTAAATGTATATTTACCTGTGGAGCGGTTAATAAATAAAAACAAAAAAACAAAATAAAAGCTGCCAGATTCAAAAACAGAAGATACAGAAAACTTAGAAGAAGAAAAATAAGGAGAAGACGATAGATGGAAACTTAAAAGAAGCATGGAAACTGAAAATAAGCATCTCGCAAATACCGACACACCCCAACCGATGATGACAGATGGAAACTTAATAGAAGCATGGAAACTTAAAAGAAGCATCTCACAAACACTTACACTTCCCATTCGATATTCTCACCCTATGAATCATGCGACTTTCGCTGCTGACAACAAGCATTTCCAATGTCCAACCCGGCATATGCAGCCGATCCGGCGGTATATAAAACATCTGAGATTTGGTTCAGGCACGCGGTTTGGCGGTCCGTTGGGCGTGTTCGACGGACGACCAGGCTGCGTGTTGGAACGAACCTCCATGAATGCCCGGAATCGGCAGCAAGGCCCACTTTACGCTGGCAAATCAATCGATCAATCAATATCCAGCTTATATACTACCGTATTAGAATGTAAATAACAGAAAGTAACGTGTGATGGGGCTACGACAGAAGTTCCAAGCGTAACGATGCGTTTTAGAGATGAATAATACTGAATTCGGAAAGTAAAACGAGATGACGTAAGCGACAACATTCGTGATTAGTATTATAGGTATAGTTCCGGCTCTAAAAATAGAGGCATGTATAGGTAGCTTAAATTCATGTTCTATTTGAAAGTCCGGGACGAGATTTTAAATTTTTGACGACGATAATAAATACATATATACAGAACTACATCAGTGATTGTAAAACTATGTATTTCACAAGCATTAAACCGAAATAAGAATTTCTGTTTTTTTATGTAAACATCACAATTTATGGGCTTGAGCAGAATACCAAAAGGTGGAAAGAGATGAGTTTTTGTTATACAATACCGCAATTTTTCTCGACCAATTTTCTAAATGGCTATTGTCGAATTATTATTGTATATTAAATTTAATTTCCTTCCCCCCCCAAAAAACAATGCTACAACACGTTGGCAACTCCTCAAACACAAGTTCAATATTTCAAAAATTAATAATTGGAAATCTGACAAATTACAAAAGTATTTATATTTTATAACAGGTTTCGTTCGTAGTAGTTCGTAGTACTCTTGTCAGTAGTAATCGTGCCAAATTTGATATTTTGATACTTCGATGTCCGGTTTTTATGGCGTTCTTTATGTGTACTAAACAAATAGGGACAGGTCTAGGCATGTATAGCGATACTTGACATTTTGTCACTTGGCGTACCTGTATTGATTTGAAGAGTTTCTATTGATATAAATCTATCAAAAGGGTAACTTGTAAATAAGACATCAATGATAAAAATAGTTCACAAGTGGATCAGGGTAGAAATCATAATAACTTGAAGCAGGCTCTGTGACAAGTAATCAGTTAAAGACAAATTTCGAGGAGCGGCAATATGCCACTTTCTTTTTCTTAACGGGGTATATTGCAGAGGACTTCAAACAATAATCTCCAAAGAAAATTTAGCATTCCTTGCGAATACGATTTTTTTAAATTTTTGCAATATTCAACTAGTCATAGTCCCTCTGTGCGAAGGAGAAATTTTGTTTCATAATTTTGGTGATCTTTCTTTTCAAGAAATGTTTTTGTAAGCATAATGCTAATTTTAGTACTCAATTTGGAATTACCCTATATAACACCTTGAATGAAGTAGGTAGTCGTCTGAACCTGTAATTAACTGTGAATTTATATACATAATAATTAATTGTTTAAAAATGAATTATTATTTGTTTGCTTATAATTGTATTGAAACATTCTTTATAGGATTTTGCAAACAGCAGAAAAATTAACTATCTATAAAAGAAAAACTTTGTGTAGAAATATTAATGAAATCTTTGCATTCTTTCGATAACCTGAATTCTGGTTATGCTAGCAAATTAAAATCCTAAAATGAATTTGTCTAATTTCTTATTTGACAATTCTCATTCTAACACTAGCATCCACACAGTCCCCTACGGCCATGCAGATTAAACTAGTATCCACATAACCCCCTACGATTATGAAGATTCAGTTAAAAATGAGAACAAAGACCTAGGTCTTTGAGAACAAAGACCTAGGTCTTTGAGAACAAAGACCTAGGTCTTTGTTCTCATTTTTAACTGAATCTTCATAATCGTAGGGGGTTATGTGGATACTAGTTTAATCTGCATGGCCGTAGGGGACTGTGTGGATGCTAGTGTTAGAATGAGAATTGTCAAATAAGAAATTAGACAAATTCATTTTAGGATTTTAATTTGCTAGCATAACCAGAATTCAGGTTATCCAAAGAATGCAAAGATTTCATTAATATTTCTACACAAAGTTTTTCTTTTATAGATAGTTAATTTTTCTGCTGTTTGCAAAATCCTATAAAGAATGTTTCAATATAATAATTAATTATAACATCATAATAAAATACATGTTATATATGATGTTTATCATAATTACCAACTTTTGTTTTCAAACATGTATCAATATGCATATTTCATTAAATTGTATTGTGTATTATAACTGACAGTTAAATTCATTGACAGTAGTATAAATATTAAAATAAAGAAAGTATTTTAATTTGACAGAAAAATGCTTAATGGTTATCTCTAAGGTATTCACGATGAAAGTGGTGGCATAATTATTTTTCTTCTACTTTAGAACACCGTGACAGACGCTTTGTGATCCAGTCTTTATAGTCTAGGTGCCCGCCTACATAAATGCAATTTATACATATCCTTTTATAACTTCGTGTATGGCTTAATTGCGCCTAGCCTACCACTTTTTTCCTTTGCGAAAATTTTTGTAAACGCGGCTTTCCCGTTCCCATTCCCAACCGACGATTTCCACGCGTCGGACTGGGCAATCGGAAAATACATTTTGTCGGACAATTCGAAAATTGAATTCTACATCTTTTAATTATCAATCTTGAAAATATCAGCTTGAAAAATTTAGAACGTTAAGGGTGTCTACCACCCTAAACATGCTGACTTTAAAAACTTTAAAAACTTTAAAAAATATGTTGATAAGCAGCTGATTTTATTAATTGCATTTATGTAGACGGGCACCTAGACTATTATCTTAGTCTTCCTCTCTTTTACGTGTGGCATGTTTGGCAGCTTCATACCTCTCTCGGCTGTGTGTTAAGCGAATCGCTTTATCAACATTTTTTACTTCCCTCGCATACCGAAGGGAAGTATTGTATTCGAGAAAAAATCACCCTCCGAGATTTTTTCGGATTCTGACGTTTCAGATCACGGAGATTACGAAAATATAGTTTTTTCAATTCCGTCAGTCTGTCTGTCTGTCTGTCTGTCTGTCTGTCTGTTGGTGCATTTACTAAAAAACTACTTGACGGAGAGCTGTCAAATTTGGTAGGTAGTTGACGCTACTGTCAGCGCAGACATGGTAGAAATTTCACTGGAAAATATACAGGGCGGTCCGTCTAAACGGAATAAATAGTAAAAAAAAATTGTTTTCGCTCAAATTTAAAATTTCCACGTTTCATGACGCGCTAATCCTATTTCGGGAAAAAAAATTTTGAAAATTTTTTTTACCAACATTTTTAAAAAAATTTTTACTGAGACGAAAAAAAAATTTTTTCGCTCAAATTTAAAATGTCCACGTTTCATGACGTGCTAATCCTATTTCGGAAAAAACAAATTTTGAAAATTTTTTTAACCAACATTTTTGAAAAATTTTTTACTACTAAAATAGTTGAAAAAAAATTATTTTTTTCACTCAAATTTAAAATTTTCCCGTTTCATGGCATTCTAAGCCTAATTTTAAGAAAATATATTTTTGAAAAATTTTTTACTACTAAAATGGATGAAAAACATTTTTTTCTTTCTTCAAATTTAATATTTCCACGTTTCATGGCGTTCTAAGCCCGATTAAACAAATTTTTTTTTTGAAAATTTTTTTTACCAACATTTTTGAAAAAATTTTTACCACTAAAATAGATGGAAATTTTTTTTTATTTCTTCAAATTTAAAATTTCCACGTTTCATAGCGTTCTAAATCTATTTAAAAGAAAAATTAGAATTTTTTTTTACTATTTTTAAAAAATTTCACCACTACACTTCAAAAAGTTTTTACCACTAAAATAGATCGATTTTTTTTTCATTTGCTCAAATTTAAAATTTTCACGTTTCATAGAATTCTAAACCTATTTTAAAAAATACATAATTTTTAATTTTTAACTTTTTTTAGCACTACTATAGAATAGAAGGAAACTTTCCTTTTTGCTCAAATTTAGAATTTCTACGTTTGACATTTTAAACCTAGGTATTTCAGAAGAAAAAATTTTGAAAATTATTTTACCAACATCTTTTGAAAAATTTAAAAAAAAATGAAATTTTTTAACCACCACTATCTTCCACTCCATTACGTGAATGTTGGATTGAAAATGTGACAGATGGCAATAATATCTGGCATATGCACCTATTATATTTTTATTGAAAAATGTACGGGGTGGTCATCCCAAGAAATAATTCAGTCATGGTGGACATTTGTAAAGGTATTTGCGCAAGCCTGCCATATGTGGCACCTGCTATTTAGTATTGAACTTTTGCTGTTGGATGAGCAATCTGCATATTTTTTTGACCAAAACTTATCAAGTTTTCTTTGTAATAATAGCAATAACTCTATTCCGATTATTATTCTCAATGTCATTTCGTAATTATTAATTTTTTAGAGTGACTGCCATGCACGAATAACGAGGGAAGTTTTGTGTAAATACCTTTACCGATTTTTTTAATCAACTTTTAGTGACAAGTACTCAACATTATGACAGGCGTACTCTTCGTCTCTCCCCATCAAGTTTTCCCTTAACTACCAACTGTTCTATATTGTCCTCTGGTTGATGTTGCCAATAATGAAAGAATTGGGGAGAATACAAAGCTGGAGAGTAACTTTGGGAGACATATTTCTTAGAGAATATAACGAAGTGACGATACAACACTGTTGTGTTGTCACTGTAGAACACGCATTGCTATGACTGCAAAACAAACTTTTTTTAAATATAAGTATTTACAAAAAGAAAAAAAATTCGATTCCAGTGCCAAAATAGCATTTTTTAATTGTTCTTTGAAGATAGAAAACAAATTTGACGTGGTGGGGCAAAACCGACACCAGATTCGGACAAGTCAATATATAGAAATGATTGATTCTTTTTTTGTGTGTGTCTGTGTAATTGTTATTCAATGTTTAAAATTCTGATTATAATATTTTAAACATATGTTTCAGAGTTAACAATATTTGTTGAAAATCGAATTTATCATGTTGATATTTATCATTTGGTGATATGAACCAGTACAAATCTACTTATTATGTTCTTTCTAAATATAAACCGCGATGTGCTTAAAAATCGATAAATCTCTGAAATGTTAACTCATTTCAGTCCTAAAATTTATGTCATAAAGAAAACGTCGACAATAAGCGTACTACTTATACTACCCCTGATAATAATTATAGGATAATTATATATAATTGTTTTACTTTTAAAAACTTTACGATTTTCCTCGGTCAATTATTCATCAAAGTATATATTGACCCACATCTCTGACTTTTTCTTTATAACCCCTGATGAACTAATGAATAACTTGACACTAATCAATCGAATTTATAAAATTATGACTGATACAGGGTTATCTTAAAGTGAGTCACGTAAAAAAAATCCAATTATTTCCGTTATATTGAAGATAAAATTTTGAAATTTTAGTGGGAGCTGTTTCTCTATAAGTACTAACTTGAAAACACCCCAAATATGTTTTTTTCTCAATTTCTACTTCTCTCGCATACCGAAGGGAAGTACTGTATTCGAGAAAAATCACCCTCCTAGATTTTTTCGAATTTACACGTTTCAGAACATGTAGATTACGATAATATAGGTTTTTCAATTCCGTCAGTCTGTCTGTCGGTACGTCCGTCCGACTGTCTGTTTGTCTGTCTGTCTGTTGATGCATTAACTAAAAAACTACTTGACGGAGAACAGTCAAATTTGGTATGTAGCTGACGCTACTGACAGCGAAGAAATGGTTAAACTTTCACTGTAAAATATACAGGATGGACCGTCTAAAGGGAACAAACAGTAAAAAAAATGTTTTTTGCTCAAAGTAAAAATTTCCACGTTTCATGACGTTCTAAATCTATGTCAGAAAGAAAAATTTGATATTTTTTTCCCAACATTTTTGAAACATTTACCACTAGAACAGATGGAGAAAAAATTTTCTTTTGCTCAAATTTATAATTTCCACGTTTCATGGCATTCTAAACCTATTTCAGAAATAAAATTTGACCTTTTTTCCCACCACTATAGAACAGATGAAAATACTTTTTGTTAAAATGTAAAATTTCCACGTTTCATGACATTCTAAACTTATTTCAGGAAAAAAAATTTGATCATTTTTTTTCCAACATTTTGGAAAAAAATTTTAAACATTAGAATAGATGGAAAAAAATATTTTGCTCAAATTTAAATTTTCCAAGATTCATGACATTCTAAGCTTATTCCAAAATTTTTTGAAAATAAAAAAAATAATAAAAAATTTGCAAATTTTTACCCACTACAAAATACAAAATAGATGACAGAGAAAAGTTGTGGTTGCTCAAATTTAAAATTTCTACGTTCCATGGCATTCTAGGTCTATTTCAAAAGAATACAAATTTGAAAATTTTTTTACCAACATTTTTGAAAAATTAAAAAAAAACATTTTTTTAACAACTACTGTACCTCCACTCCACTACGAGAATGTGGAAATGAAAATGTGACAGATGGCAATAATATTTGGCATATGCACCTATTATAGTTTTATTGAAAAATGTACAGGTTGGTGCGCAAGCCTTCCATGTTTGGCACCTGTTATTTAGTATTGAATTTTTGCTGTCGGATGTTTGCCGGTCATGACATTCTAATTCTATTTCAGAAGAAAAAGATTTTGAAAATTTTTCTACCAACCATTTTGATCAAAAGTCACAGGTTTTCTTTGTAATAATATCTTCCAATTATTATTCTTATATGTGGTTTCGTAATAAATAATTTTTTAGAGTGACCGCCCGGTGTAAATAAAGAGGGAAGTTCTGTGTAAATACCTTTACCGATTTTTTTCATAGTAATTAATATTTGACTGGCGATATTTTTTTAATCGCCCTGTAAAATTACGGAATACTTGAACATTTTTGCAGAGCATTGAAAGTGCTGCAGAAAAAGTACTTCTATTTTTTTTTTGTAATATTAATCAAAATACAAGAAATTATCTGTTTTTCCTCTATTTGCATTTAACATTCATTTACAATTCCAGAACAAAATTTTGTAATAACAGAAAAGTAGTTTATTTAATAAAAAGTACATTCATAACAAATGCTCCACATAATGTCCAACTGTTTTAGTACACAAATTAATACTTTTAAAATTGTGTGTAATATCAACCAAAAAACAAGAATTATCGTTCTTTTCCTGTAGGTCATAGGTGCTTGTGAAACAGAAATCCTGTCGCATTGTCATGGCAATACAAAAATTAATTCATTAGTAAAGTCAAAAGCATATGTTTAATTCAAAATTTTCTTCAATGCATCGGAAGTTACTGGAAAAGAAATTATTTTTTCTGTCTCACTTTAAGAGGATGTACTTCCTCAGGGGTGCATATTTGAACTAAGGTAAGCTGTGATTTATGGGCCCAAAATGACCTCAGGAATTGCAGGTTTCCGCCCGGGAATTCAATTCTGGAACACCCTGTACATTGGAAAAAACTTATTTAGATGTATTATGACTATAAATTTTAAATATCTATGAACGTACATATACATGAGGCGTAGACGTTACAAACTGATTAATTTTGAAACACAATGGCATGTGTAAAATAAAAAATAAATGTATTGTAATTTACAATAGTCAATTTGTGCTCAAAAGGGCCCTTGGCAGGAAAGTTGCGGGGTAGTTTTGATTTCTTCCATTCCGTATGTTTTTTGTAGTGCTGAATTCGAATCTGAGATTTGCTAACAAAATCTAGTGACGCAAAATTGAAGAAAATGCACAAAAGGGTAAAGAATCTATTTTTTTGGCAGTTCTTTGCTTGTAGCTCGGAAACTGTCAATTTTTCGTGAATAATTTCTCTATCCAAAGGGAAAGTATATAAAATTTACCACAAATTTTATTATTTACGTCTTGTTGAAAATTAGCTTTCGGAGGGAGGGGGGGGGGGGGGGTGCGATGGTGGACTCCCACAAAATGGGCATATATGATCTCAATAAGGTATGTGCAGAGAACTGGGAGGAATTCACTATTTGTCATCCTTTAATAATAAATTAGTTTTTGTTTTGAGTGGAAAAAGTGGTTTTGTTTTCGGAGACAGCCGAATTACGCCAATTTTCAACTTGCGTTTGAACCCGAAGGGTTCATCGGAAAACAAACCTAAATAATGACATTTGTAGTGAGTTTTACGTAGATTCATTTTGGATATGGAGGTTATTTGCGAAGGGTTGATAGTTTCCGAGTTATAAGCAGGGAACTGCCAAAAAATAAGATTGTTTACCATTTCTTGCATTTTTTTTAATGTTGCGTCACGGAATTTTGTTAACAAACCTCAGATTTGAATTGAGCACCCCAAGAACATGGAGAATGGAAGAAATCAAAACTACCCCACAACTTTCCTTCTAAAACACAATCTGATAGTATTTGCTATCATACATTGTTGTATAATTTTTAACATATTTTTAGTTTCAATTTGACAGCTTTATCTTAAATGGTATATTAGTAAATCCACAACTCTTTCAACCACGGATTACTCTATAAGTGATTATTTTTGGGTTACCTACTATACTTTTCTTAAATAGAATACAATAAGAAATCCAAAAATGAAAAAAAAACACAAATCAAAATAATCTCCAGTAGAATTCTTTAACATTAACATAATTTTGTAGTTTATTTCGTATCTACAATATCTTTACTAAAAACTTTTTTCTTACTTCTGTAATTTAATTAAACTACAGAACACTTTACTTATAAATAGCCTCGCTGAACCACCGTGAACAAAAAATATTTACAATAAAAAATACAAATTCCGTTTCCATTTTCATAGGTACACGAATTGTCTTCACTAAGTTTATTTTTCTTAGTAGTAATATATACAAGCAAACTCAAGAATCTGGACCCACATGTGGTATTTATTAACCTACTTTCACGGTGTTGCCAGCTAACTAGATGCCATCTGAACCGCTTCTGTGGTCAGCAGGTATTCAAAGTGAATATTTTTCGAGCGACAGGCACGGCAGTTAGTAGCAAACTGCTAAACTAAAATATTCACCAGGGTGTTAAAATGGGTCATTTGACCTCCAACCTAAAATAAGTTGTAATGACACCATACGGCATTTATGAATCATTTGCGTTAATATCGCTAGCAGGTCAGATGGCATCCGAATACCGGAAGCCATCTGACTCGTGGAAGCCAACTGAACCTAAAATTTTACATTGTGGGAAGCCAACTAATACCGTATATATATATATATATATATATGTATATATATATATATATATGTATGTATATGTATGTATATATATATATATGTGTTGTTTCTTAGGTTTTCACGGGTATTAAATGAAGTGTTGGTGTTCTTCCGGGTGTTTTCCCGTGTAGTTGGTAGGCTCCTGTGGGAGCCACGCTTGTCTAAACGACGTTTCGGCGGAATCTCATCTGCCATCTTCAGGTTCTAGCTGAATGCTGCCTGCTGCTGCGGCTGCTGCTGCTGCTGTTGCTGCTGCTGCTGCTGCTACTGCTGCTCCTCGTTGCTCGAACTGAACTGACGTTCTCTCTGTTGTGCGGCTCCTTATATACGTTGTGGGGTGGGGCGCACCTGCGCACTTGGCTGCGTGTTACTGGCCCTCTTCTCTCTGTTGGAGGCGTAGCGGGCGCCTGAGCTAACCCGACAAGAGGCTAGAACCTGAAGATGGCAGATGAGATTCCGCCGAAACGTCGTTTAGACAAGCGTGGCTCCCACAGGAGCCTACCAACTACACGGGAAAACACCCGGAAGAACACCAACACTTCATATATATGTGTGTGTATATGTGTATGTATGTATATATATATTATTATTATAATTATGTCTTTTATATGTATATAATTTCAGTTATCACTGTATAATATTAAGGTATATTAGTAATATGTAACATTTTTTGTTTTATACTCACGATCAAGCATTAACATGCTTATGTGAGGCTATCATGTTTATTGCCATGTTTATTTATATATGTATTTATGTATTTCTCTATACACCTATTATTATATATTATATTTATATATATGTAACATTTTTTGTTTTATACTCACGATCAAGCATTAACATGCTTATGTGAGGCTACCATGTTTATTGCCATGCTTATTTATATATGTATTTATGTATTTCTCTATACACCTATCATTATATATTATATTTATATATACAAATCTCAGCAATAAACATTATTCTATTCTATTCTATTCTATTCTATTTGACGATCAGTCTTATAAAAATACCTTACGTGTTATAAAACAACATTCAATAGAAACTTCAACTTCCATACCAGGTTCATTGTTGACAGAAATGATCTGTTAACAATTTTTAGTGAAAATGCAAGTCAATGGCTCTTTTAAATTACCATTCAGGAATTATCCGAAGTCTTGAAGCGCTTGGAATGGGGGCTGAAGGGTTCTTAATTTTCAATTTATGCGCCTCATTACTTTGAATAACAGTATTACATTTCTTAGTTAGATACAATTTCGGATTGAAATTTATTGGTAGGGTTTTTATAGATTTTTTCAAAGTCTTCACTATTTAAGATTTTTTCATTATATTCTGATTTTGTTAAAATTGTTATGGTGTTACCCTTATCCGCTTTACAGAGAAAAAAATCGGTAAAGGTATTTACACAGAACTTCCCTCGTTATTTGTGCATGGCGGTCACTCTAAAAAATTAATAATTACGAAATGACATTGAGAATAATAATCGAAATATAGTTATTGCTATTATTACAAAGAAAACTTGATAAGCTTTGGTTAAAAAAATATACAGATTGTTCATCCAACAGCAAAAGTTCAATACTAAATAGCAGGTACCACATATGGCAGCTTGCGCAAATACCTTTGCAAATGTCCACCATGACTGAATTATTTCTTGGGATGACCACACTGTATATTTTTCAATCAAAGTATAGTAGCGCCTATGCCAGATATTTTTGCCGTCTGTTATATTTTCAGTCCAACATTCACGTAATGGAGTGGAAGTATAGTGGTGGTTAAAAAATTTCAATTTTTTTTTATTTTTCAAAAATGTTGGTAAAAAAATTTTCAAATTGTTTTCTTCTAATATAGGTTTAAAATGTCCAACGTAGAAATTTTAAATTAGAGCAAAAAGGAAAGTTTCCTTCTATTCAATGGTAGTGGTAAAAAAAGTTTAAAATTTAAAAATGATATTTTTTTTTAAATGGCTTTAGAATGCTATGAAACGTGAAAATTTTAAATTTGAGCAAAAATGATGTTTCCCATCTATTCTAGTGTTAAATTTTTTTCCAAATTTATAGCAAAATGTTGCAAAATTTTTTTTTCCGATATTGGTTTGAAATTTCATGAAACGTGGAAATTTTAAATTTGAGCAAAAACATTTTTTTTCATCTTGGCAAAAATTTTTTCAAAAATGTTGGTGAAAAAAATTTTCAAAAATTTTTTTTCCGGAAATAGGATTAGCGCGTCATGAAACGTGGAAATTTTAAATTAGAGCGAAAAAAATTTTTTTCACTATTTATTCCGCTTAGACGGTCCACTCTGTATATTTTCCAGTGAAATTTCTACCATTTCTGCGCTGACAGTAGCGTCAACTACCCACCAAATTTGACTGCTCTCCGTCAAGTAATTTTTTAGTAAATGCACCAACAGACAGACAGACAGGCAGACAGACAGGCAGACAGACAGACTGACGGAATTGAAAAACCTATATTTTCGTAATCTCCGTGATCTGAAACGTCAGAATCCGAAAAAATCTCGGAGGGTGATTTTTTCTCGAATACAATACTTCCCTTCGGTATGCGAGGGAAGTAAAAATCACGATTCACCAGTTTTTATTTAATGCTTTTTAACAAGTTTATTTCTCCTTTGTTAGTATTACATTTTGTCGAGTTAAATATATTAGCTAGACTATGTCTTTCCATTCTTTATGATCTTCCGAAAATTCACAAAGTAAATAACCCTATACGCCCCATAGTGTCTTACATCAATGCTCCATCTTACAAATTGTGTAAAAAACTGAATTACGTTTTACCAGCATTAATAAATTTTAAATCTAAATATTCCATAAAAAATTCTTTTGAATTTATTGAAAATACAAAAAAATTTATAATACCAAATAACGCAAAATTAATCTCCTTTGACGTTAAAAGTCTGTTAACCTCAGTCCCGCTCACGGAACTAACATTAATTTTAAGTAATTTAATAGATAATTCACAAATCAGTAAAAACGAAAAAACAGAATTAAAAAATCTTTCGTGAGTTTGTATTGAACAAAACTATTTTCAGTTTAATGGTGAATTCTTTAGACGAAAAGACGGACTACCAATGGGTTCACCAATTTCTCCTTTGTTAGCTGAAATATTTATGTCAAACTTAGAAAATCTTATTTTTAATAGCAATAACAGTTTAAATACACATGTGTTTTATTGGACTCGATATGTAGACGATATTTTTTTTATATGGACCGTTACAGAAAGGAACCTAAGTAATTACCTTAATTTCTTAAATTCTTTTAATAGTAAAATTCAATTCACATTGGAATCGGAGCAAAATAGTCAATTAAACTTTCTAAATATTAATATCAAAAAACATAACAATCAGTTGAAATTTAGCATTTACCGCAAACCTACTACTACAGATACAGTAATACATTATAATTCGCAGCAATCATGGCAAATTAAGATTTCACCTTTTCATAGTCTAATACATAGACTCACGAATTTTCCTTTAGATCAAAGTGATTTTGATAGAGAATTAAATATAATTAAAGAAACTGTAAGAAATAACAAATACCACGAGTCACTAATAGATAACATGGTCAAAAACAAACAACGCAAAATGCTTCAAAAAGAATTTTTCACTATGCCTAACAAACCTACAAAATATAGTTTTATTAATTATGCTCAGAAACATAGTAACAAAATTTCTAGAAAATTAAATAATTTAGGTATCTCTACAACAAGTGTGAACAAAACAAATATAGGAAACACTTTGGTTAATAACAAAGAAAAACTAAATAAAATGGGTAAATCTGGTATATATAAAATTAATTGTAAAGATTGTAATGCTGTCTATATCGGTCAGAGTGGTAGAAACGTTGTGAACGGGGTAAAGGAATATAAAAATCTATCTTAAATAACAATAAAAATACAGGAATATCAACACACTCTATTGAAAACAACCATTTCATAGATACTGATAACATAAATTTACTTCATTCAGAAAGAAAAGGTAAACGTTTAGATCTGCTAGAACAACTAGAAATCAAAAAATATTTCAAGTACAACCCTTGTACCACGAACGACCAACAAAATTTCTTGAATACCCCTATAATAAACAATTTGATAACTATCCACTGATTTATATAATCAGTTTAGGTCCACTTCAAACATTCCCATAGGATGTTAAATTATAGATTAGGTCATAAATAGATTAAGACATAAATACTTTTAGGTATAAATTAGAATAAGCACGTCGGAAACTTTAGTATTCACTATGTAATACTCTTGATAAAGCCCTAATAAGCCGAAACATATGTAGAGTATTTACAATATATTGATTGATTCATCTAAAAGCTGTGTTTAATTTATAATTAACAATTATTTTCAAGATGTTTCACAAGGCACCTACCGCAAGTTCAGTTCAGTGTATTTTAAGGCTCCTATAAAACAGTTGTTTATTTGTCTTATAGCAGAAATGTAACAAACAGTGGCGTGTTTTGTACCGCAAATAAATGAGGCTTTAATAAAACTATTATATAGTAACGATACTGAATTATTTTAAGGGCCTGCGAAAATGTTTATACAATTATATTGTAGTGATTCCAATAGGCCTTACAAAATCTACAGCGACTAAAGTAGTTTATAAGAAGGTGCCAATTTTGCATGTATAGCTGTTGTAAAAGCGGTTTAAGAATGCTCCTGAGAGTAACATTGTGTGTTGTATCAGAAACATTACTACTGCTCTTAAATCGAATTACATCTTTTGGGTTCTTGGTCACACGTTTACGCGTAGTATATACTCCCAAACTTTGACACTTTCCTCCCAATTCACCTTGTATATTCCACAATTCAAGGAAACCTACACGTTTGTTTATATTAAAACTAATAATTTGTATTATAACCTTCCATATAAAAAAAATACTGTCCCAGATTAATATCTAATTACAACATTTAAAGTACACGGTAACAATTAATTAGCAAACTACGTTAGTTTTGACATAGAAGTTGGAAAGTGAGCTGCAGAGTGTTATCTAAAGTCAAGTAGGAATTATTTTTAATTTAATAACCATGGCCATGAGTTGCAAGTGGATATAAATACATACATTTTGCAATAAGTCTGTTATATGTCACCTTCTAATTATATGCATATTATATAGGCTAATTAATATCACATCTATGCTGTGCTATTTTATTACTACTATTATTTATGAATAACATTTTGATTGATTTGTAGAAAAGAGTGGTTAATCAACATGCACCAACACCTTTGCATGATCTTCTCGAGTATAAATCACGAGCGCATGAAGCAAACAATAGAACACCTGATACATATAGGGCGTTTCAAAAGAGCAGCGCACAAATTCAGGGAATATTCCTTACGCCAAGATAAAATAAAAAACTTTATAGGTACACTTCTGTGCAATGAATCCCCATACACCTATTTTTCGCTATAGTAAATCATTCTTTATTTATTTGTCAGCGTTAGTGTCATATTTTCGCAATGCCAAAATTAACTGAACATGAAAAATTTTTAATTCTGTCTGAAATTGAAGAGGGATGGTCTGATCGTGACAAATTTTCCAGCATCAAGGTCACCAGTTAACCGAAGGATAAACAGATGGGAATTAAAAACTATACAAGTGCCAAGAAGACCATATTAACAGAAGAACAGAAGCAATCCCGCATTCCGCTTTGTTTAAATTATATCTATCGTCCATTGAAGTTTCGGAACAATGTTGTGTTTACCAATGGAAACGTTTTTCAGACTTGTAATGACGGACATATTCGTATGTACCGTTCTGCAAATATCAGGTTTCACGAATGTTACGCGTCTCCGCGGAATAGGTCCAGGTAATTTTCTGTTAATGTTTCGGCATGGATAACCGTGCATAGCCCTGGTGTAGCGTGGCGTATTATGGGTAATAGTAGATTTAATGAACAGGATTATGGGGATACTTTGGAAAACGTTATGCGTCCCTCGGTGGAGCAATTATATCCAAACATCATCTTCATTTACCAACAAGGCAACTGCCCTATTCGTACTGCCAAGATAATTACTCAATGGTTTGGGAACAATAATATAGAATTATTAACGTGGCCTTCCCACAATCCCGATATAAACCCAATTGAGAACGTCTGGGTTTTGCTAGTAAAAAAATTATTAACGAAACTTCAGACCAAGAAATGAAGAATTGTGGTTGGTCATTAAAAATTGTTGGGAGGAGCTAAGAGAAAAAGAAAACTATTGTCGTAGTCTAACTGCTTCCATGCCAACAAGATTTAATCACGTCTTGGAAGGAAACACAGCCATGACAAAATACTACATTATTTACACAATAAATACAGTCGCAGTTATGTGCAGTTGTATCTGTGAATTTTTCACGGTCAATTTTTACATTTATTATAAATCTAAATCATTCCCATCAAATGGCGTAAAAAAGTAAAAAACACAAAAATCCGCATTTTTTTCCGTATTCAAACACATTACTTCTGACGTTTCACAATCAATGCCAGTTTTTTATAACCTATATGATAATAAAAAATCCAAATTCGAAAAAGACTGATTCACACCACTCAATATTAGTGAATACTGTATTACTTTATTTTCCAAGTGTACGGGAGTTCGTTGCACAGAAGTGTATATATTCACCACGAAAATTTTTAAATATTCGGATTTTAGGAAAACGACATATGAGGTCTTTATAAATAAGTTACAATAGGATGTTTTAAAAACAACGTTCATTCTCTTGAGATCAATTTAACAGGTTTTCTAAATTGTTGCAATTTAAACTGCCAATTCTAGTTCTCGCTCCTTATATTTTTCCAATGTTAGTTAAGTCGACGCAAGGTGAATAAACTAGATCAACATGCATTTTGTTGGTACTGGTAATATATCTTGAACTAGAAATCGTAATTCAGTTTTTTTCTTATTTGTAACTCTCGCTTTTGTAGGATATGTTTAATTCAAATCACACAAATTTATATTAACCAGTGTTAATGTTTTAGTATAAAAAATATAAATAAAAAATATTTATATATTTATTTTTCGATGTGCCTGCTTGGAAATTTTGGAAATTGTGAAGCTATTTGAAGTATGTTAATACAAATTTCTAGTGATATCGTAAAGAAATAGGTTAGTACAGAAATTAGTTTCATAACAGGCTGAACTTAAATATCGAATATAACATGTCTGTGTTCGTGTGTATGTATGTATGTTTGTATGTGTATATGTGTGTGTGTGAATGTGTAGATCGTTACTTGAAAACATGACAACAACTGATAGATTTAATGTTTTGTCTTAAATTTGGGACATGTGTAAAGTGTTAACGTAGAATATTGACAGTAAGTCATGTCTGGCATACAGGGTGATTACCACGA
This sequence comes from Stenurella melanura, assembly GCA_963583905.1. NCBI lineage: Eukaryota > Metazoa > Arthropoda > Insecta > Coleoptera > Cerambycidae > Stenurella > Stenurella melanura. The sequence continues at coordinate 29,626,181 of OY757314.1, read as the reverse complement.
GAGTGTAAACTATCATGTTTTGTATAAACTTTGTTATATTACAATTATAAAGAAAAGCGTTACTAAGATTTTGATTAATAACACAAAAATGTATTTGATGTTATTACCAATGAAGAAATTGGATGTACTTTCGGTGAAATTAACTGAAATCTAGCTAACACAGTTACCAAGAAAGAAACCTACTATACCTTTAGCAAAAGTATACAAAGTGGTCACTTTAAACAGGCTACGATTAAGGAAAATAATATTTAGAACATAGTTGACAACATAGCGAAGAAAAGAACCCGATATACTTTTAGCAAGTAAAAAAAGATACAGCAGTTAGTATCCCCTGAAATAGACTTTTGGAGAAGAAGTGCGAAGACCTCAAAATTAGACCATGTTAGAAGATAGAATACGTGAGAACATGAACGTGACAGAGAGTATCCTAGGCACAATCGATATCAGAGACTAATATGGTACGGGTACACTTGATTTAAAAAAAAAAACTGGTACACTTTCTTTTAGCTATGTAAATCATTCGTTCTTTGACTGATATTAATAATCTTACAAATGTCACTTTGACGTTAATCAGTGGCGTCATTATTAAAAATGGTTCGACATCTAACAGATATTCAAAAATTTCGAATTGTTTTTAAAATTAAAGATGGTTGGTCCATAAGAAGACTTGCTGCTGAATACAATGTGAGTAAAACCACGATAATGAGTGTTAAAAAACAATGGGAAACCAACCAAACGATATCCCGTAGGTTGGTTCCGGTAGGTCCAGAAAGAGCAATAATCAAGAAGATGAAAATCTTATAAATTACCTACTAAGAGAAAACCCTATTCAGACTGCAGTAAATGCAATTTCAGAGACAAATTTCCCTGCTTCGGTACCTACTGCTTGCAGAAGAATAAAACTACAAAGTGACTTGAAGAGTTGCTCAGCGGCTAAAAAATACAAACTTTCAGAGGAAAAGAAGCAGGATAGGATTATTTTTGCACTCAACTATATAATCAATGATGAAAACTTCTGGGGACAAGTTGTCTTTTCTGACGAAAAGGTTTTTAAATCCTGTAACGATGGACATGTTCGCGTATATAGCCCTCCTTTCACTAGATACGACAAAAAATATACTTTCGATCCACAAATATCAGGAAGGTTTTCAGTCAATGTCTGAGCTTGGATGAGCCTAAATGGATTAGGTGTGTGTTGGAACAGTGGTGGTCATCTCAATTCCATTAAATATATTAAAATATTAAACAATATTATGTTGCCGTCAGTAATAGAGGCGTTTCAGGGAAATAATTTTATTTTCCAACAAGACAACTACTCCATACATACGACCCATCGTGCTAGGCTATGGTTTCTTAATAAAAACAGAGTTGTTACCGTGGCCATTTAAAGTCCGGATTTAAATCCAATTGAAAATGTTTGGGGACTAATAGTGAAACACATAAGAAAATTAAATAACCATCCAAACAATGCCCAAGAATTGGAAGGGATAATTGAAGACGCTTGGGAGAACTTGTCGCAAGAAGTTGACCTTGCAAGAAATCTGATTTTGTCCATGCCTGCAAGACTTCAGGCAATTTTAGGCGCTAATGGAGCAATGACAACATATTAGTTAATTCTGTATTACGTAGTTGAAGTTCATTTATTTATTTTTTTTATTGTATTTTTATGGTCAGTTTGCATTGTTTACATTTTTTTAATCTCAAGTGGTATTTTTGTGTGCATATTTTAAAAATAGAATTATCATTATTCAGTTAGTATTTTAATTACAACCATTAGTATAATTATTCGTAACAAATATAATTTTTTAAACAATAATATGGCAGGCTTGAAAATGTTTTGAAAAAGTTATTTTCTAATTATTTTTAAAAATTCCATTTGAATAAAATAAAAAAGAAAGGTTTAATAAGTTTAAAAACACTAAGAAAACCGGTCTCCTCCAAAAAACCCAGGTCCGGGGTAAATCACTTCTTCTCCACTCCCCTCTCGACATGCCGGGCCAGCCCTATTTACAGACATATGCATACAACTAAACTATTAAGATTTTCGATTGCAAGAGTTGTACCAGTTTTTTTCTAAATCAAGTGTACCTCCAACGCATCGACGGCAATAGATGGCCAAAAAAGTGTTGAACTGGATACCACCAAAACACAGAAAAAGAGGAAGACTGATGAAGCAATGAAAGCCAAAGGACTTCAAGAAGGAGATTGGCAAAATAGGAACTATTGGAAGCTCGCTTTGTAGATATACAAAAATATATAGCGTGGGCATACAAAAAAAAAAAAACTTGGAGTGCGAGATATCAAAAGACACACTACGTCCTTCAATATGCCTCATTAGTTCATATGTTCACTTTACTTAAACATTTTAAATGGAGTGTATTTTTAATACGATTGTTACGAAATAGTTATGTGAATGTTACAATAGGATATTGCCGACAGTAAGTACCTATTGAAAAATAAAAAAATATCGGCAGTTTACTTAACCTCAAAGACACCCCGTAAAATGAACGCAACTTCTACTCGTTTTCCATGACAAGTCAATCGTAAAAAATTTTGTTAACTTCTTAAGAGTACCTAATCACAGTTATTTATGTATGTAGATGTAAACGTACCACTAGTATATCTAAATTACTGGGATTTTACTAGCGTAGCTTACAGTGATCATCCACTAACAACATAATAATTGCAATACATGACGGGACGACTCCTTGCTCATGCGAGAAACTATAATTATTTATAACAAATTAATTGCCAATGTTTAATATGCTATATTTTTCACATCTTATTTTTAACATTTTTACCCAGTAAAAAATGTACAATTTCCCCATTATAATTTGATGGGAAATGTCTTCAATTTACATCGTTTCGATCACCCATAAATAATGTTATTAAAATTATTTATCTTTATCACCTTTCACGTTGTACAGTTATCCATTAGCAATGATATAAGGAATATTGTGAAGTAATTTTCAGTCCAAGCATTGACACCAGTCTCTCGAACAAATTATATTAAAATTAATAACCTATAAAAAATACACTTTCCACACATAAAAACTTACGTTTGTTATAACTTTTTAAGCGAGTCGCCTAAATGGTTGTTTCGTCACGGTATTAAATTTTATAATTAACAACTCTTTGAATAGAAATGCTTTGTTTTCATTTGCTTAATTAGACAGATGAGCTCTCTATTGAAAATTAACATCTGAAATGAATTAATTTTCTGAAAACTGCTATGCGTAAAATGCATTCTCTCATTTGATATACTTACAAACTACTTAAAATATAATTAAATGCAAATGCAAATTACCTATAATGTAAAAGCACTCCAAAATAGAACAAATAAATAAATATATTGGTAGAAAAAAAAATACCGGTTATTTCATCTCTTACTACATACTTATAGACCAGTGCCAATAATGTTTGAAAAAAAAATTCTTAGCAGTGTATGAGTGGTGAGAAAATTTAGGATTACTGGTATGTAATTGGGGAAAAATCGATTGGACTGCAACAGATAACCGGAAGTGGGGTGGGGGTGGGAAAAGTTATTTTCTTAGGGGTGAAACTTGTTTTTTTACGATTTCTGGCAAAAGTAAACCTCCTGTCGAAAAAAGTTTAATACGAAAATTGTAGATAATTGAGAGATAAACAAATTTTATTTGAATAATTTTTTTACATAGCCTCAAAAATATTTAGAAAAACGCCAGTTTTTTTACTTATTTATTTTTATCTTCCACAAAAATAAGACGATTTTGATGAAATTGGGTGAAAATGTACATTTTTATGCCTCAAAAATGCTGTAATTGTTTTGAAGCCTAATATTATCTTTTTGATTTTTTTGCGAATTTAATTTGAAGAAAAGGCCTATTTTTCAATAAAAAAAATTGGTAAACAGAACTTCCCTCGTTATTTGCGCATGAGGTCGCTCTAAAAATTTTTCAATTACGAAATGGCATTGGGAATAATTATCGGAATATAGTTATTGCTATTGTTACAAAGAAAACCTGATAACTTTTGGTCAAGAAAATATACAGAGATCTCATCTAACAGCAAAAGTTCAATACTAAATAGCAGGTGCCACATATGGCAGACTTTCGCAAATACCTTTACAAATGTCCACCATGACTGAATTATTTCTTGGGATGACCACCCTGTACATTTTTCAATAAAAGTATAATAGCTGCATATGCCAGATATTATTGCCATCTGTCACATTTTCAATCCAACATTCACGTAATGGAGTGGAAGTATAGTATGTGGTTAAGAAATTTCATTTTTTTTTTTTATTTTTCAAAAGATGTTGGTAAAATAATTTTCAAAATTTTTTCTTCTGAAATAGGTTTAAAATGTCAAACGTAGAAATTTTAAATTTGAGCAAAAAGGAAAGTTTCCTTCTATTCTATAGTAGTGCTAAAAAAAGTTTAAAAATTAAAAATTACATATTTTTTAAAATAGGTTTAGAATGCTATGAAACGAGAAAATTTTAAATTTGAGCAAGTAAAAAAAAATTCGATCTATTTTGGTGGTAAAAACTTTTTGAAAAATGTTGGTGAAAAAAATTTTCAAAAATTTTTTTCTGAAATACCTAGGTTTAGAATGTCATTTAAATTTGAGCATTCTAGTGTTAAATTTTTTTCCAAACTGGTAACAAAATGTTGCAATTTTTTTTTCTGAAACAGGTTTAGCGCGTCATGAAACGTGGAAATTTTAAATTTGAGCAAAAAAAATTTTTTTCATTATTTATTCCGTTTAGATGGTCCACCCTGTATATTTTCCAGTGAAATTTCTACCATGTCTTCGCTGACAGTAGCGTCAACTACCTACTAAGTTTGACTGCTCTCCGTCAAGTAGTTTTTTAGTAAATGCACCAACAGACAGACAGACAGACAGACTGACGGAATTGGAAAACCTATATTTTCGTAATCTACGTGTTCTGAAACGTCAGAATCCGAAAAAATCTCGGAGGGTGATTTTTTCTCGAATACAATACTTCCCTTCGGTATGCGAGGGAAGTAAAAGTTGATTAAAAAAATTTTGATTTTTGAAAATTTCAGGACGGTATTTTTTTCGTTGGAACCTCTACGATGGTGTAAAGAAATCATACTGTTACTGTGGAAAAACATTGTCAAAAATGTACCAGCATAATTTGCAGTTGAAATTGATCTTATAAGTAGACAACTTTTAATTTGCAGTTCACTCGAAAATTCAGTATCAAAACAAGCAAAAAATATTATTGCTTTATTTGAACCTATTATTTGCCTTATAACTAGAATGTTACTAGTAAAATAAAAATAAATTAAAAATAATAATCTTGTTTTCCATCATGACCATTAAAAAAAATGGATTTGGTAGTATTTAAGTACAAAATGTTTCATAAATAACGTAAAATACTTAAGGGGGGACTTCAACAAGTGATTGAATAGTTGAGCAGCTTCTCGTGAACTTTCTTACTAAGCTGCGCCGTTCTCACAATCGTCCTATGCTGACCCTCGTAAAATTTAGAAATTATAACTTTTCCACTTATTCTACAAAGTGAGAACATTATAATGGACTTCAACTCTTCCCACGTTAGTGAGATTTCATGTCCTTATGAGTTGAGGTACTGAAAATCCGCTGAATGAAGCCTGAAAATTATGCATAACAATCCATTTAAATATTGTTGTATAAAAAGTTGAATTTGTTGAATATTAGGCAGTTACTTGCACAAACCATATGTCTATTTTTGTTCAATAACAGTCAATTTTTTATGTAACATTAGACATAACACTGATTTATTCTTACTTAAAGCATAGACAACAATTGAATAAAGGTTTTATCTATGTCGGGCCTAGATTTCACAATATTTTACCCGACGTTCTAAAATTCAGAAACATTAGACAGCTTTTTAAGAAATATTTAAAAATGTGTACGCTTCATTCGACCATAATATTGTTCTCAATATTATAGATCCATAAGCAAAATATATGTTAGCCTATTTAAAGTATGCTATGATCTGTTCAATGCCTTCAACTTTTCATTTTTCTGGAAGCTAATTTGCCTATATCTTCAGTCGTTAATTCTGTGTATTTTAAGTATTTTAACCAAATTTGGATTAACATCTTGCATTCGCAAAGTATATGTTCCGAAGTCCCTGTTGTAATATCACGGTATCTGCATTTATCATTTTCTACCTTGCCCGTATTCTTACGATATCTCAAAATATCCTGTTAGAAGGCCTGCCATCAGCCTTAAGTCGAACTTTTCGGGGTCTAGTTGCCTTGGCCTTTTCCACATTAGCTGGTTACCCTATGTTCCTTCATGCCCTAGTACACATATCAAGGTAATTTTGCTGTTTCTTACCAGTTTCTTCAAAGCTTGTCTGCATTTCAGGGCAATTTTATATTCAAAGTTATAAAATCTCAGAGACGTCTGAAAAATGGGATTGGGATCTTGCCTGTGGCTTTGTATAGTCTTCAGTTGGACTCTACTATGCCCATACCATCCCCTTCAACTATCTTGGCTTCATACATATATGTACCAGATAAATAATGATCTTCCCTAAAACTACAGTACTTCAACCCTGCATGTTTAACGACTCTTTGTCAGTACATTAAAAAGACAATCGAAATCCTGCTTTGTTGCCATTAATTTAATGGATTTTTTTCATGGACCTCAGTAGGATTAGCTTCAAAATTCTTAAATTACTAACTAAATAGCCTAACTTAAATTTGAGTATCCCCTGCAGGCTTAGGGCACTAAGTGCTGCCTCCTTTCTCACGTGCAGACGAAGGATAAAAGTATTTACACAAAACTTCCCTCGTTATTTGTGCATGGCGGCCACTCTAAAAAATTATTAATTACGAAATGACATTGAGAATAATAATCGAAATATAGTTATTTCTATTATTACAAAGAAGACCTGATGGCTTTTGGTCCAAAAAATATACAGAGTGCTCATCCAACAGCAAAAGTTCAATACTAAATAACAGGTGCCAAATATAGAAGGCTTGCGCAAATACCTTTACATATGTCCACCATGACTGAATTATTTCTTGGGATGACCAATAATATATAATAGGTGCATATGCCAAATGCCAAATATTATTTCCATCTGTCACATTTTCAGTCCCACATTCACGTAATGGAGTGGAACTATAGTGGTGCTTAAGAAATTTAATTTTTTTTTGAAATTTTCCAAAAATGTTGGTAAAAAAAATTTCAATTTTTTTTTCTCCTGAAATAGGTTTAGAAACGTAGAAATTTTAAATTTGAGCAAAAAGGAGTTTCCTTTTATCCTAAGTAGTGGTAAAAAAGTTTACAAATTTAAAAATTATATTTTTTTTAAATAGGTTTAGATTGCCCTGAAACGGGAAAATTTTAAATTTAAGCAAATAAAAAAAAATCCAACTGTTTTAGTGGTAAAAAATTTTGAAAAATGTTGGTGAAAAAAATTTTCAAAATGTTTTTTCCTGAAATAGATTTAGAATGTCATGAAACGTGCAAATTTTAAATTTGGGCAAAAAAAAATTCCATCTATTCTAGTGTTAAATTTTTTTCCAAAATGGTAAAAAATTGTTGCAATTTTATTTTTCCGAAATGGGTTTGGAATGTCATGAAACATGGAAATTTTAAATTTGAGCAAAAAAAATTTCGTCTATTCTATCGTAGTGATAAATATTAAATGTTTTCAATTTTTTTTTTATTTTTTCAAAAACATTTTTAAATTTGTTTGAATAGTTTTAGAATGCCATGGAAACGTGGAAAATTTAAATCTGAACAAAGAAAGAAAAATTGCCATCTATTTTAGTGGTAAATTTTTTTCAAAAATGGTAAAAAAAATTCAATTGTTTTTAAATAGATTAGAACGCTATGAAACGTGGAAATTTTAAATTTGAAGAAAGAAAAAAATTTTCCATCTATTTTAGTGGTAGAAAGAAATCAATTTTTTTTTTTAATAGGTTTAGAAAGCCATGAAACGTGGAAATTTTAAATTCGAAAAAAGAAAAAAAAATGTTTCATCTATTTTAATTAATTTTTCAAAAATGTTGGTGAAAAAAATTTTCAAAATTTTTTTTTTCTGAAATAGATTTAACGTACCATGAAACATGGAAATTTTAAATTTGAGCAAAAAAAATGTTTTCATTCTTTATTCCGTTTAGACGGCCCACCCTGTATATTTTCCAGTGAAAGTTCTACCATTTCTTCGCTGACAGTAGGGTCAACTACCTACCAAATTTGACTGCCGTCCGTCAAGTACTTTTTTAGTTAATGCACCAACAGACAGACAGACAGACTGACGGAATTGAAAAACCTATATTTTCGTAATCTACGTGATCTGAAACGTCAGAATCCGAAAAAATCTCGGAGGGTAATTTTTTCTCGAATACAATACTTCCCTTCGGTATGCGAGGGAAGTATAAATTATGTGTTAGTACTTAACTGTAAAGTTTATAAATAAAGGACGAAATGTGGTTTTCCTGTAACCTCGCCAATTTTTTTTTAATGTCGAAAATTAGTCCAGACTAGGTTTACGAAGAACTAGGTTGTCTCAGATCGCCTTTATCTGCTGAACTTATATTAGCCTCTACTTTACAGTAATATACGAACACCACTAAAATGACCCTTACATTTTTCTGTTGCTAATGGAAATAAAACCCACTATGAGACACCAGCAGACTCAGTCCAAATCCCAATTCATTTTACCTTTCTTGCAAATTATATAGTTTTACGACATTTTTATATTATAAAATTTCATATTATAAAACAATAAGTTTCTGATTTTGCAAGACTATTTTGAACAATTAGTGCTATAACTCTTCTGCACCAATTCTAATTTTAATTAGTATTATTTCATTTATCACGTACGGGTAATTAACTATGAGCACCAATTATTTGAATCACTTCTTTCACATTGATCGTATTTGCATTTTTTCAAATTACAGCTTTCAATAGCTTTACATTACGTTATTCAGAATAGATTGCACACGACGTTCACATTTACCTTGGTGGATATTTATAACATCAAAGCACGATTCTCATAAACATGTATTTACATTGAACAACCAAAAGGGCATCACTTATCCTTTCCTTGCAGTTTTATATGATGATCAATCATTTGCTGCCTTTATAATAACAGTGTATTTTCCAAAGAGTAAGATTCAACATATCCGGAATTAATTAAATAATCGAATTTTGTTTGTTTGTTTTAAACTAATATTGTACGATTCAAATGTATTGACCCCTCTCTTTAACCGCGAATATCTCAGAAACGGAGGCGCAGAAGAAATTGAAAAAATCATGTGTTAGTACTTAACTGTAAAGTTTATAAATAAAGGACGAAATGTGGTTTTCCTGTAACCTCGCCAATTTTTTTTTATTCGGAAATTAGTCCAGACTTCATCAAGAAATCATTAATGTGATTTGGAAGCCTCATATTAAAATTTCTGGGCGACTTCCTACATTCTGTTTTCGATCGTCCGGTCCTCGAGTAGCGCGAAAAACGGTCAATTTTACAATTGTGTGCGACTATAATGAAAAAAGAAAAGAAAAGCTCTTGTTCTTCATTGCTTTTTTTACGTTGTAGAAAATTCGATGCTAGATCAAAGAGGTTCAGCTCAGTTCAAGGTATCTGTTACCATAGCACGATTTTTGAAACTTCAACAATATTTTTCTTTTCTCTATTTCTTTAATCAGATTGGGCAGTCTTGGAGGTACCCATAAATATCTCGAGCTGAATAGAATGGCATCAAATAATTAATTTTCGAGTAATGGAAAATTCATTAAAGTGATTTTACCGATTGCACAGCACTAATGATCTGCTGCAGACTGGCCCCAAAGGGTTAATGAGGTACACGGTCATTAGAAAAATAAATTTCACAATAGGTTCAAGTTAAATAATACATTTTCTCCTCGGATTCCAAATAATGTTGAAGACAATTAGGTGATTAATGAAATGTTTAATAATAAAGGTGATGGAGAGTGTAATGTTTATTTACGCAAATATGAATACAATATCATTATAATTAGATTATACAGCAAATAAATATAAATAATTAACAAAGTCAAGACAAGTGTAGATAAGTATGACAACTTCAAATTGTTGTGTCCAATATTTATACGAAATAAAATAATGGTATATTAGATATGCCTGTACAATTGTACATTTGTTATGATATTGGGAACAAACTGCCATTTGCCACACAGAATTTGATTGCAGATGTGCAGTTGATCTATTCAGGGCCTGTATGCCTGTGATAATATATATCCAATAAATTTATTTGCGTAATTCTATTTGCAAGGATATATTGTAGATAGATATGAAGTGTCCCAAAAAACAAAAAAATTCTACAGCCAAAATAGGGTTGTTTACTTCAGAATAACTCAATCTTTTCATATCTTCTGGTCAATTAGATTTGGAGAACTCTGAACATTTACAGTTGGTCCAGAGGGTGTGGTTCCGAGATATAATTAAACATTAAAGGACTAACCAGTAAGGAAGTTCAATCTGAGGAACCACATTCGAATAGACCACCCACCCACCTCCAAGTTCTTTTACCTCGTATTCTAATATAATTGACAACACACAGAATGTAAGGAGGAATATGGGTCGGCGTGTGAGGTGGGGGAATTGGTAGATGGTCGGCTTGTTGAGCTTTAAACTAGGGATATGTTCCGCACCAGAGGGCGTTACTACAGTTGGTATATTCGGATGAGGTTCCTCATATAATTAAAATTGAACTTCCTTACAGATAAGTCCTTTAATCTTTAATTATATCCATATTTCCTATGTTCATCATCAAATGTAATTTCTACTATATTAATATTTTCTAATGTTCGTAATTAATGTATTTACACTTTTTGAGTGAAAATCCTTAATTATTGTCATGAATAGTTAGTACTGCTTTTAAAATAAATATATATTTTTTACAATGCATGTCTTACATTTTCTTAGTACCTAGTGACTTTTTGAATAGTCTCTTACCATAATAATAGTCATTTGTATACTATTCCTCGGTTGGTTAATAGTTATTTATCGTACTAGTGTGTAATCAGTCACGCAAAAAAAAAGTTAGCCACGTGACCGTTAGGTCGAAAAATATTTTGTTAGATTTGATGATCATTTGTCAAATAAAATTTTCAAAAATTATATTGGGAAGGTCATGGGATGGTTGCTAGGATGTTGATCGTTATTTATTGTTTACTAGTTTATACACGTAAATAACAAAGGTAAAAACTAATCATTAGTCGTGAGAAGTTCGAAAAAACAAGTGAAATTTTTCAAACTGGTATGTTTAAACAAATTTCATTTAGTAGTAGTAGTAGCCTAAAATCCAAGAAATCCCAAACTTTTTATGACGAATGAAGGAATATAACGATTAGGTAAAACCTAGAGGTGTTACTGGTGTAAATGAAAATGTAACGCTTGCTTATTTTCTTAGCCGTGCAGGAAAAGTGTGCAGCTTCTTCAATATGGAAAAGTGTTCAATGCTGAAGCCAACTTATAGGTTTATAAAAATATTGATATTTCTAAATATGGAAAACTGTTTACTTATTTAAAAATGAGTCAAGAACTTACAAACCAAAAAAGGCTATTTTTACATTGTCTCACTAGTGTGTAATACCTCACATTCTATATGTAAAATCACTATAGTAATAGCCATATTCTCGGCCTGTGTTGGATAAAATAATTTATCGTGTATTCAAATTTTTGATTTTATGTTGAAAATCACGGGATAGCTAATACTGTGTAGTGAGTGACACTCTCACAACAATCCTATAACTATAGTATTTTTCTTAGTATTTATTTTAGTGAATGTCAATAAGATAAAAAATAAACAAATGAATGCTTTAGTTTACTATACAATACATCCAAGTTTCCGAATTCATTTGATACAGGTAGTTAATTATAGCATATACTTACCATGAAGGTGAATGATTCAGAATTTATTTACCTGAGATGAGAATTGAACTACTGTTTAATAAAATTCGTATTTGTTTTTAGCCAGGCTATACGAATTTTAAAGACATAACCTTTATGTTCCATTTTTAATATACAGTGTGTGTCGAATTTAAGATCAAGACAGCGTGATATTTTTATTATTATTATTTATGTTCTCTTTAAGACGAGACATTAATTTTCTACGCAGTTCTAAACTTCCAGAAGTGCGCCTAAGACGCTAAACTCAATCGTTATTTAATTCGATAAAAAATCATAAACGCGTCGGGGACCACAGCTCTCCATATTCACATACCTTACATATTATACGTACATATTAGATTTTATGTATTGTGTTACTTCTAGTAAGTATGAGAATTGCTCATTTCAGTAAATCATAAACCTGAACAGCATGGCTCTGTTGAAGGGCGTTCTACTGTTACTAACTTAGTGTGCAAAACACAATTTATTAGCGAAATCCTTGATCAGAAAGGTCAGGTAGACGTTATCTACACTGTCTTCTCCAAAACATTTGATAGACTCGACTATGGTTAACTATTAGGCCAGCTGGACAATGTTGGTCTTAGTAGAAACTTATAAATAGATAGATAGGTAGATAGATATGTTTGTTTATAAATGACTTACAATTTAATTACAGATAATGTTAAAGAAAAATATTTATATATAAATAAACAGCAAATTATTCATATAAGGAATTTGAAGACACTTGAGCATGAAATACAAATATAAATCACAATCTTTAGAACTTAATTGCCATCATTGAGTTCCAGTTGACAGGCAAAACTGCAATGCCATGGACACAGATCTGTCAGATTTGCTCAAACTTCCGGAGTACCTCAAGGTTCGATTCTTGAACCTCTTATGTTCGTTATATTCACTAATGACATTGTCTCTAAGTTAGATGTGAGCTTCCTTTTATATGTAGATGACAAAGATATTTTATCAAACTGAATCTCTCCGTGATTGTGTTATGCTCCAGGAGAATCTAGATTTAATAAATTCGTGGCGTATTGACAACCACTTACCTCTTAATGCCAGTAAATGTAGTGTAATGTCATTTTGCCATAAGAATGACACGTTTATCTATGACTATGCTCTTGAGTGACTGATCTTAAATCGACCTGATTTAGTAACAAATCTTGAAGTTACCCATGACCCAAACTAATTTCCACATATCATATTGATTATACTGCAGAAGCTAGATATAAAAATGTGGGTTTCATAATCCGACATATGAAACATTTCAAATCTACTGACACTTTGCCTCTACTATTTCTAACGTTTGTACGATCTAAACTCGAATATGCATCTGTGATCTGGAGTCCAATGTACTCCATGCACATTTCGTCTCTTGAAGGAATTCAACGACGTTTCGTTAAATCAGCTACACTCACCTTAGACTAATTTATCCGCCTATAGGCACTCCACAAGAGTTATTCTACGAGCAGTTTAAAATATGTAGTTTAATGAAAAAGCGGACTATGCATTGTGTTATTTTCTTATACAGAATTATTCACAATAATATTAACTACGAGGCCATCTTAGCTCTACTTATTTTCAAGTGCCTAGGCTAAATGCCAGAAGTAACCATCTACTTTACGATAAAGATCATCGCACAAATATTTATAAATGCTCTCCCTTATATGAAATAATAACTACTCTTACATTGAGTCACGGCTTGATATACTCCACTGTAGCATAAATGATATTAAAAGAATATTTTTGTATCTTTAAGTGTATTCTATATCGTATTTACTATTTACTTGTGTGTTATCCTGTAATTGGGTTATATATCTGTTGGATATTTTGTTGGATGAATAAATAAGTAATGAAAATTATGACCTAAACTTGTATAGATATGAATTTCTACCACTAATATGTACCTTCATGTGGTGTGACAAACCCAAAAATTTTGCTGCGTTTCAATCTCTTCTGCATTTTTTTAACTATAATACCTATCTCACAACTTAATCGAAATTCTCGTGTTTGTTATATACTATTAATTTCATTCAGTGGTCCCTTCTTACAAAATTGAAAAGTAAAAGAGCTTGAACTATAGAGCCTTGCCCATAAATAAATAATTTAAACATTTGAAAGGGAACTAACAAAGGCTACAGACAATCATCTTTCGCTGAGCATTATCTAATTGCCACAGCAGCTTTCGAGTAGAGCAAAAAATAGCTATTTATGTGCGTAATACTTTAATAGTATTATCCTCCAGGTCACTTGTTTAAATCTTTCATAAAAAGAGGAGTTCATTTAATAACTAATTCCAACGTAGTAAAAGTATATTAATTTTGCTTTGACTCATGCATGCTACCGCAATTTTTTATTATTAATTAACCAAACATGTCCATCCATTTTAGGGTGGAGTGCAAAGAAAGTGCTCTCAAAGGAATTCCCTACTGTTTTGTTCAATAGTGCGGAGTATTATTTGTGCATGTTGCATCAGCGTGTATTTATATTTAAAAGGAGTAATAAGGAATGTGAATAAAAATTATTTCGAGTCGAATAAACATCATACACTGTGTCTCCACATCATGCCCATTCCAATAGAGTTACTCGTCCTATTGTTGAACACAGAAACATATTAGCTATACGGGAAATGCGTTTCAATATTTAATGTTAAATGTTAAATCTTATTTGAAAAATGTCGTATACAGCAATTTTCATTTGTTCTCAATTTGATTGTAACTTTTATCTTTTTTTAACCTTTATTGCATCTTTTAAAGTTTTATTTCTGGATTATTAACGACAAGAAATTTTTGCAACTTATTTTATCCAATGTGTGCCCAGCAAATTACAACAGTTCATTGATCTGTTTCAGGTGCGATTTTATTAAAAACTTCGAGGGCAAATATATATCTATTTCTTCTTATATACTTAGTATCAATTTTAAAAGTTAAAAAAGTTCCCCACTTACTGTATTTACCCCTACAAATTCGCACATTTTGTGGACATACCCTTAGAAAAAAAAAATCATATTTTCAGCACTTGTTAAATTCTGACTAATATGAACACATTTTGTTAACACGGTTATAATTTAAAATTATGCCTTGTATTATTCCTGCTTTTCATTTGCAATAATTATTACATTTTACAAACTAATATAAAATGTATTATTTATCACTCAACATTAAAACAGCATTATACCTAATAAAATTAAAGTCTATCATTGAAAATTGACTACAGAAGGGAAAATAAGCGACAGTGGTGAAAGAATCGACAGAAAATAGCCAATTTTGAATGGCAATATCTCAGTTAGTCTTCATCGTAGAGCCTTTTCCTAATGCTCATTTTAACGATAGTAATCTCTACTTTATATTCACTGTAGCAACCCCTACACCTATATCTTCAGAAATAAGTTATAAACAAAAATGTAAAAAAAAATTCGCGATTTCTTGCATTTTTTGCAGTTTTGTTCATGCTTAGTTTTTGAGTTCTATTAAAGAAATCAAAAAACTATCCTTTTGACCCCGTCCTCAAAAATACAACCCCAAAAATTTAATAGCATTTTGTGGTTTTACCTTTTTTGGATAGCCTGGATGAAACAATAGTAACCGTTCAACGCAATTGTTCCTTACTAAATCACATAGTATTGTCTATGTTTCATTTGTGTCTACACAATAATTCATTTTCCTGCTTGATGGGCACTACAACTCTTACATGCCATTTTTGCTCATCCTTAATTAAATTGTAAAAGCCTATAATCTTAGCGGTTAACGCCAATTCTGGCCAAAACCCTGCAAATTGCGTTAAAAGCATGAAACTTGGTCTGCAGCTTAAATAGGTCAAACTAAGAGATTTTGCCCAAAGTACCCTAAAAATTACCCCGTAGGAACAGCTCAGGGGCGTAGGTCATTTGGGGGATCAAATTTTAAATATAATTAAATAAATAACCTGTGTGGGTAAGCGATATGGTTTGTCCGCCTTCGTTGTCATCAAACGGTCAAATTAAACCTGTACAATAAAGCAGATTTGGTCAGTATTTTAGAAAAATTGCAAGCGCGAGTTGCAATTCCTAAGACAACCAATACTGTTTTATTTGATGGGACAACTATTGTACACCTTTTAAAACCAGCAGCTAAAACTCACAACATTTGCGAATATTGTGTGCAACAGCTTAAACCACATATTTTATCTATTGTCCAAAATCTAAATGCATCAAGAATTGATACAGTATGGAATCTTTATTCAGAGCAAAGTCTTAAAGGCATAACACGCGATCGAAGAGGTGTAGGGATTTGACAAAAGGATCTTCTAAAAAAAAAAGTTAATTATATATACATTGATAAAGAGTATTTATTTTTAATAATAATTTTCTGCTTACAGGTTTAATGCGTGAAAATTGCAATGAATGTCTAAAAAACTCTCAAAATATAGGGGAACTTTTTTCGTATTTAGCTTCTGTACTAATTGAATAGGTAACGGAATTACATTTGGTAACCAACGTAAATTTAAAAAATGTTTCCAATCGTGATAAATGCAGTAACCTTGAAGGTGTTGACTGTTCAGGAATGAAAGAGGCAGACAGTAGAATATTTTTGCACCTAAAGGATGTGATAGATCATGGGGGTTCCTCAGCTGTTATTTCTTGTTCCGATACAGATATCTTGGTAATTGCGGTGTCATTCTTTCGTTTATTTGAGAACCGAGGTCTTAAAGAATTGTGGATTCAGTTTGGTGTTGGGTCTAAACGACGTTATATTGCTGTTCATACAATTTCCGAAGTTCTCGGACCTGAAAAATCGAGAACACTCAGGGGATTTCACGCATTTGCCGGATGTGGTTCTGTTTAATTTTTCGCATCAAAAGGAAAAAGGTGCTTGGTCCTCCTGGACTGAAGCAAGAACTACAGGGGCTTTTATAAATTTAGGGGAGCCACGATCAGTAGGGGAGCAGTTGAGTAGAGAAAATATAGAACCATTAGAAGAATTTGTGGTAAAAATGTATGACAGTTACTGCAAAATGTGTTGATTTCGCTACACAGGCGATTTTTTGTAGCGGACAAAAACCAATAAATTTAATTCCTCCCACATTCTGCGCCTTAAGGCAGCACATTTTAAGAGCAGCTTAGCAAGCTGGCCGCATATGGGGTGAAGCAAATACTATTACAAACCAGTTTCCATCTCCTTTAAGTTGGGGCTGGTCAAAAATAGATTTAACGTTAGCATCGTTGTGGTCTGAGTTGCCCCCTGTTTGGTCTGCTTTAAGAGAACTTGACAGGTGTGGATGCAAACAAGAGTGTGACAGTATGCATTGCGGTTGTAGGTGATATGGGCTACCATGTACTCCAGCATGTAAAAATGCAAAGGAGCATGCTGTAACTCTGGCAAGATGTACGTTTGTTAGTTTGTTAATTTACTCATTTTTTTGTATCAAGTTTTATTAATTATTTTAGGGTCGAAGAAGCACCAGAATCAGAAGAAACTTAAAATGTCGCTTATATATAATTTTTTACATATAGATATATACATATATATAGTTACCTTCTAAAACAAATTGCTGATATGAATAAAAAGAGGAACAAAAAATAAAATGTCTAATAATACCCTCAGTTCGTCCATCCATATCCAACAAGGTATACTGTTAATAAACTTTACGTTGAAAAATGGCAACCATTTTGAAATTTTTAGGGATACTAAAAAGTATCATTAGAACAGGTTAAGAGATTGCAATTTAAATAAAAATGTTATATATTTTACATGTTTTTTAACACTAGCGAACTTTACAAAATTTGCCTTTAAAATTGAAAATTTGGCCGCCATCTTAAGAATTTTGTAGTTATAGTAAAAATATGGGTTAAATTGACTTCATCGATATCAAATCAATCTAAAATGACATATTACTTACCGATCTAGGTTATTATTTAATTATTTTTAAAATTCAAGCCCCTTGTAACATACTCCGCCCCTGAGCTGCTCCTACGGGGTATTTTTTTGGGTACCTCAGGCAAAATCTCTTAATTTGACCTATTTAAGGTACCTACCAAGTTTCATGATATTAACAAAAATCACAAGTGGTATTTGCAGACAATATATCACAAAATAAAACATTACATAAGTCTTAGTATTATTACAGCGATAAATATATATAGGAGAGTATTACAGTGATAATGCTTCTCCGTGCACTAGATTTACCACTTACAGCCAGTACCATAAACAACGCCGAAAGGATTTTTTTAGTAAAGGATACTTTTGACGTTATTTATAGTGCTGGCTGTTACAGCCAGTACCATAAATAACGCCAAAAGGATCCATTAAGTTAAGGATACTTTATGCTTAAAGTTAACTTTAAACATAAATTATCCTTTACTTAAAGGATTCTTTTAGCGTTGTTTATGGTACTGGTTGTAATACTATCAAAAGCAGCCCAAGAAGGAGAATTATATTTTTCCCGTAATATGATTCACCTTGTAGAATATAATGAAAATTAAGAAAATACGTTTGACAATTATTTCACTGCTCGTCTTCTAGACACTTTTTCTGATTATGTTTATGGTGCATTTTTAAAAACGTGCACACAATAGATATTTATGACTTACAAAGCGATATTTTATTTTGAAGAGATATTTGGGACACGACGTGTAGCGTAAAAATGACCCATCGCTTATACCAAAGTTAAATCATTTTTAACACGCATACCATACACAATGTTTTTATAAGCAATTTTAGAAATAGACTAATGGTGTTAACGAAGAACTAAATGGAATTTGAAATTTTTTTTGTTGTTAAAAAATTAATTTTATAAAATGTTAAGGTAAGTATGTCAGATTCCAAATTAGTAACCAAAGCATATAAAACATTAATTGTAAGTAAGGTAATGAATGTTTCCGTGGCTTGTTTACAAACAACGCTCGAACTATCTGGTAAAAAATTTCACGCATCGATGAAATAATCAAAAAATTAGATAGATTGATTTTGGCTAAAATTGAAGACACCGCTAAGAGAGCTACTTTCAATTCATTACGCACGAAGTCAAGGCAACAGTACAGAATTCCTTATAAACGTTTTTTGAAATAGTGCCAAAAACCCAGCGAGAGACAGTTTCTTTGCATACTTCGATAAAAGCTCCTAGGTAAGAAAATCTTCAACGCATAAGTCAAATTGGTCCATGATAAAATCGATGATGAACATAACGACTATAAAGAATGTTTCAATACAATTATAAGCAAACAAATAATAATTCATTTTTAAACATGCATAGAGTATATAGGCTCCAATACTAGTTAGCTAATAGATAGGTGAGGTTGTTTTTATCAGTCAATGTCAAATATAATCATTTCACACTTATTCATAGAAATTGTCTTGGTTTTGCATGAAACATCTTTATGAATGGCTTTATGTCTTTCTGATGAGCTCCAGAATAAGGGCGAAAAACGTTTCAAAGGCTAAGCATTTCCAGGAAACAGAATGATAGATTTCATGAAAATGTAATCCATTGGAATGAAAAAAAATTTTTTTAAGACAAGGTAGATAAATAAATTCATTTTAGGTCTTTGTTCTCATTTTTAACTGAATCTTCATAATCGTAGGGGGTTATGTGGATACTAGTTTAATCTGCATGGCCGTAGGGGACTGTGTGGATGCTAGTATTAGAATGAGAATTGTCAAATAAGAAATTAGACAAATTCAATTTAGGATTTTAATTTGCTAGCATAACCAGAATTCAGGTTATCGAAAGAATGCAAAGATTTCATTAATATTTCTACACAAAGTTTTTCTTTTATAGATAGTTAATTTTTCTGCTGTTTGCAAAATCCTATAAAGAATGTTTCAATATAACGACTTATCAAGACTGAGGAAACATTATAAGCTTATTGCATTTTTGAAGCGAAAGGGTGAGGAATACCGATCGAGATCTTTTAAAACTTCGACCAAGAGGTAAATCGAGAAACTTACAGAAACACAAGTTGAAACGTAACTAAAGCTAAAGGTTGCTACAATTATCGGTATATTTGGAGCCTGTCGCAGATTTGCAACTTCTAGCTAGACAAAATTCTACAAATTTCTAAATGAGCTAAATGAGCTTAAAATGGTAGATCGAAAAAATAGTGAAAATGTTCTAGGCATTAAGGGGGTGACTGGGGTTGAAAAATAAATTTACTTCTAAAGTGCCGAAACTCTGTGAACATGATAATATGATATCTGTGAATATATCAAAAATGTTTAAATATCTTTGAATCTTTGATAATGGTGGAAAGGCCGAAACATATGTCAGAGAATTCTAAATAAAAATTGTGGAACGGTGATATCAAGTGTTTTATTTCATACTTATTCTATTTAGGATGTTTCACCAAGAACCTACCGCAGACTCAGTTCAATTAATAAGAAATTATAAATAGTAGAGGGGTTGTTTTTGATGGGGTTAAAAGATAAATTTTATTTTAAAATTCTGAAACTTTGTGGACATGATAATATTATGTCAGCGCTAAAAATAGTAAAAAAGAATCTAGGCAATAAGCGGTTGGATTTGAGAGGATTGAAAAATAAATATACTTTAAAACTATTTAAGAAAGTTTCAACAAATTTTATTGTTGTCTAAGTTTCTTAATTGTAGTTGCTCTTTTAGGAGATGCTGAAGATAATTCCTTGACAATATTAGCAGCATCCCTTTTAAGTTCTGAACGTAGAGAAACTTCAGCTTCATAAGTTAACTCGGTAGAAGTACTTGATTCCAACAGATGCTGAACTTTTCTCCTCTTGGATCTTTCGCACTCTCCTCAAACTTCATATGGGTCGCCCAGCTGGTACCCCAGTAGAGGTTGTTGCCTGTATGTTGTAGGTAATTGCCACAAATGTCGCTACAATCTGACCAGTCCTTATATTTATTAAGGAAGGAAAACAGTTTTCGGGTAGATATATCCCATCGTTCAGAAATTTTCTTCGAGAAATCTTATAACGGTTTTTATATTTTTTACACCTTCATCGGTTAAATCATTAATCTCATATGTACTAATTACAAATTTCAGAAGTACCTCCGTACGTGATATATTAGTGAAACTACGCTTCTTGTCGAAAAACTCTCTTCTTGATAATGTATGTCGCGTTTCTGAAAATAATAGAAAAACAACCTTAAAGCAAAAAATCGCAGAGAAACTCAAATATATTTATATATTTAGGAACATTGCCCTACAAAATAAGCTGAACAGTAGCCTGGCACTTTTTGGCCCTCATATAAGTTCAGTCGACAGAAATTACAAATAGGTATTTATTATTTTATAAAAAATAATTAGCATATATAAAACCTCGAAAAAACTCAATCAGTAGGAAATGTTTCTAGATCATTATATATTGTAAATAATGGAGAGATACCTATAGTCACTGGATCCATTAAAATACTTAACACTTAAGAAACTTGCTACTAAATACACCATATGCAACTGCACTCTCTACAATGTCTCTTGCCAGAGTAATCCGGTACTTTCAAGAGTAATTTCTTTACCTGCCACTCGGAAGGAACTAATGAGTGTCAATAAACCTTTATTAATTCCTGGTAACTGTTATATACCTGATACATTAGGGTATATATTTTAATGAAACTTTAATCTCACTTTTGTCATGCTAGATTTGTGAAATGGTCCACTGTATGTCGTCGAGGGAAATTATGCCAGTTGAATAGTATACAGGATCTTTGAGAGCCAGAGGTCAGAGCAGACCCCGGGACAAACGGTTTTTCCGGGCCCGAACACTGTCAATATAGGTGGCGAGCTGCGGGGAGCTCGGGGGCAGACGCTCGCAGGAAGCACAGCGGGTAAAAATTTTTCAGGAATTTCAAGAGTCATTGTATTTTTCTAGACCTTGAAATCCATGTAAGGCTACATAACAGCATTAACATGACAGAATAAAAGATTTGGAAACAACTAGTTCTGCATATACCAGATACAAAACCAACGCACCACGAATTTCAGTTAGATCTGGCACGTTATATGTAAACTTTTATATAAGTCCTCCGCATAGCGGACATTTATCGTCAACGACTTTCAATTAAATATATGAATAACGAATGCGCCAAGACAATTAACCTATTTATGGGATGTCTGTCGACAATGCAGAACTCCAGAAGTTGCCACACTGGACACTGCTTCCAACATTCTTGTTGCCAAGTGCTGGCAGTTAAGGTGGCAAAGAGTTATATAAGAGACTCGTTAGAAAATAAGAAGAACATTGGGTGTCAAATATTTCCCATAACTTCGGCGAATAACATTGATATCGTTCCGGTTAAATGCATCACAGGCCATTGCCACTGCATCGTCTAGGACTGCTCATGGAATTGCTATTTCTAATTGTCCCAATTGTTTAATAACCATTAATACTAATGAAATGTAAAACTATTTGGTAAATTTAAGATTTATTGGAAACTTTGCCTCAGCATTAAATCTACCTGACTGATGTTATAACTAAACTATTTTTAAGACTGGTGCAAGAATTTTTATCACTGACAACGACAGTTATAAGATTACTTTTAATAATAATCGAGACAATAAGGCAAAGAAATCATCAGAACTTTGAACACACGAAAACTAAACCAATTTCAAGATTTGTTATACAATTTTATTTCAAACATAAGACATTCCCACGGTCGGATTAAATATTTTTAATCGTAATTTTTTATATTTTGAGTTTTATTATATTTTGTATAATTTAGAGGTTTCATCTATTAAGTCCGATTCTCGACGTGCGAATATTATCTAGTGTGTTGCTGATTCTAAACACGTTGTCAAAATAAGAATTTTCTTCGAATTATCTACAAATATTTGCAAATTGTATTATAATTTCGTTTGCATATTTTTGAAATCTTTGATAGAAATTTGTATTTGAGATGTGTTTTGGATTAATTGATCACAAATAGAGTTAAGTTATGCAGAAGTGTTCCGGAAACCCTCCAACATTTTTCCTGAAATTTGGAAATTAAGAATATAGCTTTTTTTCAAGAAAATTATATCTATAGAGTATTTTTGGACGCTGATTGCGAATTTCTGATCAAGATTTTCCAAAATCTCATGACTCTTGATACATACTTTCTACTGTTTTTTATATAATCACTGTCATTTTGGGTAAACTTAAATAAAATTTATTTAAGAATTTATCATTAAGAAATTTGGGAACCTGGCTTGTGCATATACACCAAATACCAGGTTTCTAGACTATTGTCTTGATTTACTTATTTTCCCCCTATTTACCCATATTTAATATGTTCAAAATTTTGATATGTTCAAAACATAATCTAGTTGCAGATCTCGTTAATATACTTACGTGTAATAAATTTCAACTCAATATCTTAAGCCGTTCCAAAGCCGATGGCCGATGGACAAACCCACAGATATTTTTTTTTCTCGCTCAAATTGAAAAGCTTCGACGTTTCATGACATTCCAAACCTATTTCAACAAATAAAATATTTCAAAATCTTTTTAAGATTTATTATTACCACTACATGAATGTGGAAGTAATTATTGCAAGAGCGTGCTCAATATTGCGAAAAAATATGATTTCAGAGAGTATAAATTTATAATAGTAACTTAATATAATAACTGATTTCTTTGAAATTAATAGATGTCTTGAAAATATATATAATTCAATTAACTTTAACACACTAATGACAAATGATCATGACATCTTAATGACTAAATTATACTTATACCGAGGGGCAAACCGTGGACGAAATCTGGTGTTCGTCAAATTTGGATGAAATCTGAGGAAGTGTTCATCAATAACGAAATATGTTGTACAACATTTCTGGAGCGCGATTAACCTTTTGACTTATACGGTATTCAAGGTGTAGCACATGACTGGATAACTTCCTTTCTAGAAGATTGAAAACGGTGTGTTAGTTTAACAAACACTGAGACCAAAATCACATACAAAGTTAAGTCCCGGTACAGAACTATCGGGTGTTCCTCAAGGTTCTGTAAAGGACTCAATACTATATATATTATATACAAAAGACCTTGAGAATTGGACACTAAGAATATTTTCAGTGCTATATGCCAACAATAAATCTTTGCTGTTCTCTGATACATTGGCTCATTTATTGACAGATAGATGTATGTAGAGTCTGTCTCAGCATTTGTGGCGTGTGTAAGGCTCGAGCTACGCCTTGCTCTAGTATTTGTTCTCACTCTCACATATGTCAAACGAGACCCTATTCTAAATCTACGACTTTCCACTTATAAAACTTCTACAATCATACCTTCATCTCTTTCATGCGGTTAAACTCGATAATGGGCCAACGTTTGTGCTCACTCAATTAGTATAACCGTGTGACGCGTTTTGACTGGTTGATCCGACATTGTTTGTCTCTCACTTCAAATCATCTTAGACCGTACACTTCTCGTGACGCACACGCCATAAAGGCTGATTCAGACTCTAATGATGTGTTAGAGGCAATGTGTAATTGGCATGGTAATAATTCACTTTTTACGAACCAAGATATGACAATATTTATAAGATTTCATAACAAACAAAGAGTACGTCCCAAATTAAATGTTGATACAAATTATTTCTCATTACAAAGTGATGAGCGAGATGAGTTTTTAGGAATTGCAATGAATGAGTATCTAAACCGGAGAACTCACTATAGTAACATAATGTAAGAATTAAACACAGCTTGTTTGCTAAAAACCTTGTCCCAGAAATGAGTTTCCGGACGGGAACCTGTGATTCCTGAGTTCATATTGGGCCCGTATAGCCCTACTTACCTTAATCCAAAAGTGCATCCCTGAGGAAGTACATCCTCTTAAAGTGATACAGAAAAAAACATTTTTTGCCAGTGATTTCCGTTATATTGAAGATAAAATTTTCAAAATTCGGTGGGAGCTATATCTCTATAAGTACTCTATGTAAACTTGACAACAACCAAACATGTGTTGTTTCTCAATTATTTTTCATAATAATTAATATTTGATTGGATATATTTTTTTAATCGCCTTGTAAAATTACGGAATACTTAAATATTTTTGTATTGCATTGAAAGGACTGTAAAAAGTTGTGTTTAAAAAATACAATGAATTATCGTTTTTATCTCCATTTGTATTTAACATTTATTTATAATTCTAGAATAAAAAGTTGTAATAACAGAAAATTATAGTTTAAAAAATACATTAATAACAAATGCCCCACATGACGTCCACCTGTTTAAGTACACAAATTAATACTTTCAAAGTTTTGTGTAATATCAACGAAAAATCAAGAATTATCATTTTTCTCTGTGCAGGTCATAGGTGCTTGTATAAGAGGAAACCTGTCGCGTTCGAGAAACAAAAGATATTTAATTGCTATTAAAACCTACATAGAGTACTTATAGATATATAATTTTAATTGTAAAATTATCCTCAAGATGTGGTTCGGACTCCACTATAAACTATAGGGCCTCGTTTCTCTTTACCTAACACAAGATCATTCTGGATTTTCAAGGAGTTACCTCGGTGACTTGAGAAGCGGTTAAGAAAATATTTTAAGAAAACATTTTTTTTAAGATAGAGGTCTCACAAAACTTGAAAATTTTATCTTCAGTATAACGGAAATTATTGGAAAAAATATTTTCTGTCTCACTTTAAGAGAATGCACTTCCTCAGGGATGTATTTTTGACTATAGTAAGTTGGGTAACACGAACTCAATATAAACTCAGGAAGCACAGGTTCCGTTCTGGAACTCAATTCTGGGACACCCTGTATATACCGCGCACAGGTATGATATGGATTAAAATATGATCTACTTATGTATTTGGGTTAGTTCTGTCTTATCCTCAAATGTTTTATTATTCAAAAACGAAGTTTAAGGTTCATCGGAAATTTTTCCAACTAGAATCATGCAGTCCATTGTTCAAAGATTTAGAATTTTAACCTTCGCATGTGTATTTATTTATAAATTATGTTGTGTTTTTAAAAACAAATTAGACTCTATGTTGACAACAGATGTCCACAACATCGGTATTAGACAAAGTAACAATTTGGACAGTCCTTTTTATAAATTTAAAGTGTTTAAGGAATCACCTGCTTAGCTAGGTCCAACCATATTTTATAAACTACTCTCTCAAATGAGAGAAGCCAGACACTTAAGATATTTCAAAATCAGCTTGAATAAATAATTGATCTCTGCCTGTTTTCATAAAAAGGCGGATGGCATAAAACGCGCACTCTTATATATTTAAGTTGTTAAAAGCGTTCGGCTTTGGAAGCGAATTATATGCACCGACTGAATAATAATTGTTAAAAGTGAAGGGGGATATATAAAGCTACTAACTATTTGTAATTGACTATTTGTATAAAGTATCAACAAGTGCATGTTACATAGTTATTATGAAAACGGTATGGTTACATTTTATTTTGGTTATTATATAAGTGGTGCCAATCGGTTTTGGATTATTGAAATATTGACACTATTGTGGGGTGCTTACAATTTTTGGATATAATTTTTGGTGGTATAAGTATATAGTTTAGTTATTTATATAAAATTTTTATTAACATTTCCTCGACGAAAATTGTTATTTTAATGCCAACTAGCCTATCTATGTATAGGGTGGTCTATTTAAATACAAAACGAATAGTATATTGTATTCGATCGGCATATTTCTAAAACCGGTAATATTGCTCGTAGAGAAAAAAATCACTGTGTGGGTGATCGAATTCCGAACAACTTTCAAAATGTCCGTCCGTCCGTTCATCTGTCCGTCTACCTGTCTGTCCGTCCGTCACGTTTTTTTTTTTTTGTAAACACGATAACTTGAGAACGAAAAGTTCAATTTTATTGAAACTTAGACAGTAAGTTAGTGCTAACTAGAGGAAGAATCCTATTATTTTTTAACTACTTCAATTAATAAATAAAAAAGTTATAAATTTTTCAAATAAAAAAAAAATTACATAATTTTTGTTTATGTTTTGTAATTAAACTAAAAATGTCTAAAACCAATATTATTTATAAAAAAACTGCGAAGAGTACACTATAGAATGTGCAAAAATTACATAAATAGTGCAGTAATTCGGCGAAGAGTATAACGGCTAGCTTGTTTTATTCTGATTTCGTGAACGTTTTCAAGGAAATTGCAAGGTCAAATTTATATTTTTCACTCCAATGTTATGTTCCATAAAAAATTGAGCAACTTTTGGCTGGAAATACAGATATTTAACAAACACCGTTTCGTGACGAATATTTGAAGTTTATTGTTTTTAACAAAAATACGTCTAACTTGCCTGAATTAATTAAATTGAGCAACAATAAGTCTCAATACATTTTTAAATATTTCTTTAATACAAGATACATTATTATTCAATTTGCCCTTGACCTCGCATACAAATAAGAACAAATGCAAGGGAAACAATAAATGGCGGTTAGGATAAATCACGCAGGACCCATTCACTGTCCTGCTCACACACTAGATCTTACGTCTCATGATTGTTTCATGGTATACATTAAAGATAAGACATATTAAAACTTTCAAACTTCTCCTAGAAACTTGAAAGATCGAATTAAGTATGTTTGTGAAAATTCTATGAAGTGCTATTAAATCGTTTGTAAAACATGTTGAAAAAACTGCCGCTTAAGGGATCACTACTTCCACATCCAGATTACCCAACTAAGTCTCTTTAAACGAAAACATTTTGATAAATATTTGCATTTTAGTATGTGGAATAATTGCTCATAGAATTTTAAGAATATACTTGAGCTCGTCCGCCCCAAGTTGGTAAAAAGGGTAGCTAGTAACAGACCGACAGACGCTCTGTTTAACATTTCCATGTTTCAGGACATGCTAAATTCATTTCAATAAAAAACATTTTTTTTTTCTTATGTTTACTATACTTTCTCTGCACTACATAGGTGTGGAAGTAAATGTACGAAGTTGAAGATCATAATCTTTATAGATTTATTAAAGTAACAAACAAAGAATTGTATCATTTATTTGTTGATTTTTTTAGGCTGAATTCCTATTTCTATATTTTTTTCATATGAGCATTTATTCTGATTTGTATTCGAGGTCAGAGACAAATTAAATGATAATGGACTTTGTATTAAAGACTATAATTTTTTTAAAGAACCACCTATGGTTTTCCAGTAAAATTGATAGTCTAGGAAGTGGCGTGCAAATTCGACGACGAGAAATTAGCGTCCGCCAGTCAGTAATCGAAGAGTACATGTAACTACAAAATTTTTTTCATTCTGAAAATTTTTGTTATGGTGGGAAATATGGAGGGGGAGGGGGTATTTTCTTTTAAACGAATGGTTACAAATAACTATCCACATAGTTAGTTAGCATATGTACTTGACATACCCTAATTACACCGGCAGACGAGACTTCCGGTCGGTGCGCGGTAAAGGGAATTTGAAAACCGACCGGAAGTAGGTATTGTCTGTCAGTGTAATTGGGGTATGTCAACTAACTACCTATGCGGACGGCTATCAGTAATCATTCATTTAAAGAATAACGTCGCCTCCCTCCATATTCTCTCACCATACCAAAAATTTTCGTAATTACATGATCTCTTCGATTACTGACTGTGAGATAGTAACTATGATGAATTCGATGCATTTTTGTTAAATTCATTAAATATCAGATTCATGAAACCTTTTTTCTTAAATAACTCAAAAAATCAATAAAAGTTGATAATGAAATTACCTTGAAAAAATTCATCAAATCGAATGAAAATAATGTTTTCTTGCCCTCCCCTCTAAGCAAATAGCGTTTATACTTTTTTTCTCGAACATACAATATTTTACTATCTCAATTTAAATGAACCACCCTGTATATTATGTACTGCTATACTTTCCTTGTGTAAAATCTATTTAAATTTATGCAAATTCATAGCAAGTTTACCAATAACAATTGTTTTTTTTTAGTATTTACATTAATATCTCTGAATAATCGCAAATAATACAAGACGCTTTGTGCAAATTTTTTAATATACCTTCCTGAAATGAAAACAGGTACATATCCTTTATAAACATTAATGTTTAGATTGTTATCGTGAAATTCTTCACACAATATAAACATTATTCACATTTATTGAAGAACGTCAAGGTTTTTAGAGTTATAAGAATAGCTGGATTATGTAGATTTTAATGATACATGAGACAACGAACTTCTAAAGTTCATCTTTTAAAACAAAATTAATGTGACAATCACCGACTTTATTACAATATTTGAAGAAATGAAGACTACATTGTTATTACAAGGTACTTTCTTAATATTACGAATATTCCTTATCGAGAAATTTTTTCATATCATTGTGTTAGTCATCGACTTTTGAGTAACTCTCAAAATATCAATATATCGGTCCGTCAACCATCATAGTTCCTGTAAGAACGATGACTTAAAAAGCAAAAAATGACTCGATTGAAATTTGGTGTAAGGTAGTGTTGGTTAAAGAAAATACCATATAAAGTATATTTTGAAAAGAGGGATCAGTAATTGTAACAAAATCATTAAGCATTTAATTAAACAACATGTGCGTGAAGACGGTTATGATCTTTAACAAGATTCTACATAAACAAGAATACTACTACTGCATTTATGGAACTTTCATCAACCAGGGCAGCATTATCAGAAGATGTTTAAATTTAAATATTTAACAATTATACTTAGAAAAGTAACTTGTTTTGAAAAAATATGAGATGTGCCGTATAAAGTGCCTACAATTATATAAAAAATCAATATAGTATAGAGGAGAATGTTTAAATTTGTTTGTTGATGAAACTTCTTCTGATATTCTCGCTTTCACACACCAATATGGCGAATACTTCTGCTTGGAATACACTGGGATACTTTCCAAGTGGCACCGATGTGCGATCCCTTGGCTTGCATCCGTGTATGCCAGCATCAGTTCCCTCTTGAGTGTTAGATCCGTCTGTGTACCATTCGAGACCACCGGGACTCAAAAGATAATCTGAACTTAGTATGGAATACTGAACCTGTAGGCGGGGAGACACCAGTCATCTTCTGATTGAGTGATGACTTGGTCTCTTACCGGTAGATCCAGGGCCTTCGTATGCCTCCATCCCTGACCCTCCCGTTTCACCTTCCATTTTTGAACAGCCTATTTGCTGCTTTCCTGGCTTCCAGTTCCACCTCGATATGCTAGGGAGTGAGCCCAAGAATGGCCTCCATTGCTATGGTTGTAGTGGTTCTGATAGCTCCTATACTTCAAAGACAAGCTAGCTTTTGAACTTGTCATAGGCGAGCCCTAATTGTGGAGTACTCTTGGAAGCGCCACCATACTAGTTATACTAGTGCCGCGTATGTTATAAGGGGGTTCATCATGACAATATATGTCCAATGGGCGATCCTCGACTGATGCCCCAATTTGAACCGAAGATGCGTTTGCATGTCCATAGGAAAGCACACGCTTTCCTCGTTTGAGCTTTCACGTGATCCTTCAATGATAACTTGGAGATCAGGGTTACCACAAGATATCTTACTGTAAAAGAAAGGCACAAACGTGTGTCTATAAGGGAAGAAAGATGGAAATCACTTATTTTTCTCCTTTTAGTGAACGGCATCAGCTCTGTCTTGCCTGGGTTGATATAGAGCACATAATTGTTACACGAATTTTCGGCTTTCCCTTTTAAGCTGTTAGGCCATTTACTTAGCTGTGGGACTTTCCTCCATGAAACATCAATGTGAGGAAGCAAGTGTCTCGAAAAATATATATCGTTTTTATAACCATTATTTCTGGTACCATACTATTAAGACCTTTACTTAGTACACCGTTAACTGCTTCGTATATCATAAACCAAGCAATATGCAATGAAGTATTTACATACGTTATTTCGTCTCGTTCCTAATATGCCTAGTATTTATTATCATAATATATGATTAATTATATAATCATGTTGAGCATGTTCAATAAAATTGACAAGTTCATATAATACATAAATTAAGTTGTCTTTGTATGATAAGAAGTAAACTTTCAGTTCTCATGTAGGCAAATGTTTATAGGTCATTACTTGAAAGTGCATATTTTTGACACAGCATTGTTTAATCAATTTAAACTTATTTAAATATTTAAACAGTAAAGTGCGAAATTTATTTTTACTTTATTTATTGAAAATCTATTTTTATTGTAAGACCCCTCAATATCGCATCCTTGAGATATGTGAATTTTCGACACATTTTGTTTGGTGTAAAAATTATTGCTATTTTACCGTTTAAAAAGTTTATTATACCATGCACCATAAAAAATCCGGAATTGCATTTTCGAAATTTTGATTTACCTTCTCAGTAATTTCTCCCAATAATCATAAAATTTGTTGTTAAGTGCAATATTTATCGTATTAATTGCAATTAATTCTGATGTTTTCGCTTATATTCAAGCCTTTGTTCTTTGTATGGTTAAAGGAATTTGCGAAAAATTTCCGTGGATGGTCTTCAATTGTTAAACAGTGAAATCCGAAATTCCAGTAATCTACGAATGCCTGTTCGGCCTATAAAATAGCAACTGCTTCTTCTAGATTTAGCAGCTGCAACACTAATTTGACGTTATATAGTTAATTTTGCAACAAAATAAGTAAAGTAAGTAAATAAATAAAAAAAATACAATATAAATAAAGCACTTGCAATAACTTTTGTTTTCATGGATTACTTACTTATAGACGGAGAGCTGGCTATGGAGGTTGGCATGTGACTCAGTGTAGTCGAAACTTTACCCAGAACAGGTTCGATTCTTGCCCCGGCCTCCAGAAGGCAGTTTGGAAGGATAACGGGTGGGTGGATGGTCAGATGGAATTTTTACCAGTAAAAAAATTGATAAGGTGTACTAATGAAAATTTGCAGAATGATTGAAAACAGTATAAATAAGTAGAGAAAAAATCGCCAAAAAGGTGAGTGGAGGGTAAAGCGCCGCCAGAAGGCAACAAAGTCGCAAAAATTTCGCAATTTGTATGTGATCAAGTGCACCTCTGACAATTTTCGTACTTATTTTTTGTTTCAAAATGACCTTATGTGCAAAATGCCAGAAGGCCAAGTGGTAGAAAAAGAGAGAAAATACCGATGATTAGAGCGTCAGCGCCTTATTCGATCGACCACTTTTCTCTGTATTTTCACAATTTACATCATCAAGTGTATTTCTGACGATTTGTCGATATAATTTGAAGATGTTCAAGAAACTGTTTGACAACTGCCAGAAGTAGTTAGGAAGACATAATTATTATTTTTGCTTACAACAAACTTCTCTAATTTTATAGAGATATAATATTAGTTGAAGAGTGTGGACGTGTCTTTTCGTGAGCAGCTATTTTTGTGTTATTCTAATAAGTTATTTAGTTCACTAAAAGACAAATTCGTTGATTTCTTGCGAAGTAAACAAACTGTGCTAAAAATTATTGCCAGAAGTCGAGGACAGGGATTAAACGTTGCCAAAGTCGGTAAAGTAGTAAAAAATGTATTTAAATTTTAATGTTTAATGTTAATGTTAAAAAATGCTATTTTTCATTCAGTTCTGTCGGCATAAATTTTCGATTTCGCTCATGCAAATAACGATGTCGTGAACATGTAAATTTCGGTCTTTCGATATCTACATTAGGAAGCATTCCTGTTGACGATTGTGTTTAGTTATGAACATTTAAAAGTTGCATGTTGTTCTTTTTCCGACGGGAGTAATTGAAATTTCAGCAGGTTCGAATCCTGTACGGGTGTACTTCTTTAACTTGTTTTGAACTTTTGGCTGATATTTCTTATTCGAAAATTACATTTTACGTCGTACGCAATTTCTACAGTTAAACACAACAGCTGCGCAAAATTTAGAGCTACACTCAGATTTTATTTTGATTAAAATTAACGCGTTTTACCGCCCGCCCACGCTTCCCACCCCGAATAGTTTCTTGAACATCTCCAAATTATGTCGACAAATCATCAGGAGTACACATGGTGATGTAAATTGTGAAAATACATAGAAATGTGGTTGATCGAACAAGGCGCTGACAGAGCGTTAGCGCCTTATTCGATCAATCACTTATTTTTTGTTTCATAGTGAACTTATGTGCAAAACGCCAGAAGGCAAAGTGGAAGAAAAAGAAAGAAAATACCGATGATAAGACCTATCGTCGGTATTTTCTCTCTCTTTCTTCCACTTCTGGCGTTTTGCACATAAGTTCACTGTGAAACAAAAAATAAGTACGCAACTTGTCAGAAGTGCACTTGATCACATAAAAATTACGAAATTTTTCCAACTTTGGCGCCCTTTACCTTCCACTTACCCTTCTGGTGAATTTTTCCCTACTTGTGTATTTACACTGTCTTCAATCATTCTGCAAATTTTCATTAGGTACCACACCTTATCAATTTTTTTACTTAAAGAAATTCCATATTTGACCATCCACCCACGAATTATCCTTCCAGACTGCCTTCTTGCGGCAGGCCTCTCACTATGTCGGTAAGAATCGAACCTGTTCTGAGTAAAATTTCGACTACCCTGAGTCACACGGCAACATTCTTAGTCATCCCTTAGACTATTAGGTCTTTATTAAAGAATATTTGTTACAAAAATAGTAGGTATGTAGTAATTAGAATTTTTGCCTCATTATCAATAATTATCGTTATATATATACCACATAGAAAACACAAGTGTGTATAAAGGCGCGTCACACTTGTATTTTTTTTATATTGTATTTCTATTTGTTTTAATAAAATGTCGATATACTGTATCCTCTCTAATCTTTGGATCCTCATATAAGTAATATTAATATTATACTTTAAAAGAAAAAAAATGCTACCAGAATTTAACAAAACACTTTGTGCTGATTAATCGCTTCATTATTGCACTTTCAGTTGCATTAAAGCTTAATTTAACGTAATTTATATGTAATCTAAAAATGGCACAGTGTTAGGAAATGCATTTAATTGTCTGTTAAAATAACTTTATATTACGAAATGCATGTATTATAACGCTGTTAGAAATGAATGTTTCAATTGAAGGAGCGAGTATCACTAAGAATATATTTCAGATCCAAATGCAAAAAAAACAATTTTTAATAAAAATGTCTGTATATCTTGCTGTTCTATAATGAGACTTAGACATGCCCAAAATACTTTTGTAAAACTTTTGTACATGCAAGAATTCCCACTAACAATATATAAAAATAATAATAGAGTGTCGTTATTATCAAAAAATAACAATAATTAACAGCTGGGCAGAAAAAAAATTGCAGTAAAATAAATATGTGCTTAGACATTCATTATTTCTAACAAGTGCAAGTGGTTGAACATAATCTGTTTACAATCGCACAATCATCCAGGGGCATAATCCGTAAATACTTTTTGCCGGTCTATTGGTCGACTTTTTTTTGGTGAGAAATTTAAAACAGCAATTTTATTGACTATTCTTATAGAAAAAATGCGCTGAACACGATGGCGACATTAAAAAATTGTAAACCTAGGCTACATTGTTAAGAACAATGGTTTTTACGGAAAACATTCATTTTTTTATGTTTATTGACTTTTTAACGAAAACGGGTGCGTTTGACAAAAAAAAGTCGAGATAAAAAAAATGAAAATATTATCAATACGCGTCATTTGAGACTTGTAGCGACCTTTTATCTTTGGCCGTTCAATTGTTATAAACAAACAAAGGGATCTTAATTAACAATTTTTTTCTGTTCGGCGAAAGGTCATACGGATATTTTATTGTGGTCAAAATGTTGCACTTTGTTCATAGAATTTACAGTTTTTTGTTTGTGTCGATATTTGTCATATTTTTAAAAAATTGCTTAATGAACAATTGAAATATTTCAGCTCAGGACCGTCGTATCGGCAAATGAAAGATAATAAAAAAAGGAAAATTGTGAGCCTAGATAGACCTCGATCCGTTAACTAGAACCGGAGATATAGCCCATTTTGCGTGTATGACTGTCAATTGTTTATTAATTAATTTTTTGAAATCTTGTGACAACATAAAGTTAATATATTAAACTAACTAGTATTCAATTGTCACAAAAATCCATAGGTATTTTCATATATTTTTTGCTCTTATAACAATTAATTTATGACAAAATATCTTTATTATTTAACATTTATTTTAAAAAGGTTGTGATGTGTTTGATACGTAAAAAAATATATTAAATTTCGAATATCTCAAAAACCAGTGATTCCTCGAAAATTAATTATATCACAGAAGTTGCTTACAATGCAATACCTCACCATATGCACCACTTTTCGAGACTCCCGGGATCGATAAACGCAACAACATATATAGTATAAGATGGTATTTACTCACAACTTAAGTTATTTACATAATCTTGTGAATACCTTCCATATAATTCAAATACTTGTTTCAGTTATCGAGAAAATGGCTTCGAAATTATTAAATAGAACACCCTGTATAGTTGACTATACAGCATACAAAGTGAACATGAGAACTTGTAGCTGATATTTCTGCTGGAAATGTATGTATCTGTCAAAATAAAAAATGACAACTACTGTGAAACTAAATGTGTTTATAGCATTATAAATTATGCATGCAGAACATATTGTATCAAAAAAGGAAACATAAAATGCCTATAACGGATGTTCTCTGAATTTCATACTTCGATACAAATTAACAGAAATGCGAACTATAATCGGATGAATTTTATGCAGCACTCTCAATACTTTCATTATCTGGCAGTGAATATGCAGCATGAGCACAATATTTAGTATTTGCCCATAATGAAACGCACTTTTTTTATTATCACTAGCGCATTCCCCAAATGCTCCATTAAGAGAAATTGGTTTCTATCGAGGTTTCTATTTTTTGCTCATATTTTACTAGACTGCATGCAACTATATGAAGCCACCGCCAAGTCATGCCCTACACTTTTTAAAAGATTTCATAGAAATCGCTGAAGCTAAGTTAGAGTAATGATAAAATGTATATACGAAAAACGGGTAGTAGACATTTCTTGGGATCTGTTGAGTTTAGAAATTTGAAAATAGGTCTGAGGGGGTTTTTGGATATGGCGAATCTAACGAAAATGTTTTCTTGCATGTGTTACTTCCGCTTACACCGGATGTATCACCTAACTTTGTTATTTTAAATGGATTTTTTTTTCCTTTTTGGATTCCTCATAGAATTTTAGCTTGGGTTTGTGTGCAATGACATACTCTTGAACCTATTAGTTTTCGAGATAATTCATATTTTTACAGATTTTTGACAGTTCCTGCCTTTCTTGTTCTTATTATATACTCCTCGCAAATACAAAACGAAGACTATATTGCATTCGATCGGCACATGCCTAAAACCGATAATATTGCACGTAGAGAAAAAAAAATCATACCACTGTGTTGGTGATGGAATTCTGAAGAACTTTCAAAATGTCCGCCCGTTCGCCTGTCCGTCCGTCTGTCTGTCTCTCCGTCTGTCTGTCTGTCAGTCAGTTTGTCCGCCCGTCTGTCTGTCCGTCTGTCTGTCTGTCTGTCTGTCTGTCTGTCTGTCTGTCTGTCTGTCTGTCCGTCTGTCTGTCCATCTGTCCCTCCCTCACGTTTCTTGTAAGCAAGGTAACTGAAGAACGAAAAGTCCGATTGTATTGAAATTTGAGCAGTAAGTTACTGTTAGCTAGAGGAACAACCTTATTGTTTTAAACAAAATCTATTAATAAATAAAAAAGTTATTAATTTTTTAAATAATCTAAAAATGTTTAAAACTAATATTATTTACAAAAAAACTGCGAAGAGTATCATCCTATAGAATGTGCAGCACTTATATAAAATATCCAGTAAATCGGCGAAGAGCATAATGGTTATCTTGTTTCAATTTTTCTTCGCAAATATGAAAACGACCAATATATTTCAAAAACCGTAAATGTCGTTTTTAGACAAAACAATTTGATGATTGTATTAGTAGCAGAATTCTGAACAAGATATCAAGATGTCCGGCTATCTGTATGTCTATGTGCATCTATCCATCGTCCGTATATCCGTCTGTCCGTCTGCTCATCCGCCACGTTCCCAGTATGCTGATGGCATAAGAAAGAAAAGACCGATTGTACTGTACTTTGCACTGTCGATTTGTGTTAACTACGGGAAAACTCTACTACTTTTTAGAGTGAATTATTTTTCGTTAGGATACAACTGTAATAAAATATATTCTATATAGGTTTTGACAACGAACAGGAAAAGTACTACATGAAAAAAGTAAAACTATCTCTTAAAATATTATCTTCCAATCTTTACATTTTAGTGAACCAATTCATACCCATTTAGAACAAGAGCACCCTTGAGTATACCATATTATTGCGTTGGTCACAAAAATTAAAAATTAGTCTCGTCACAGTTAAAATACAATATTGCGCTTACTGTCTAGACTTGTGTCTAGACAGAAAACGCACACAAGTACAAGATTCTGGCTTGCGGTTAAATACTGCTTTAGTAAAGTTTATGAAGGAAATAGCTTTCACATCTTGAAAGAAGATGAATGATTAAATAAGAGCTAACCGGTGGTAATATATTCCTCTTCCTAAATTACATTTTTCCTTAGCTGTACAAAACTAATAATCATTGCTCAGTAATTACAATGTTGCTTAATGCAAAATTAAAACATATTTATAACACGATCTTAAGAAATAAATAAATAATTTTTAAAAATTTATTAAAAATATGCTTTTAAAAACGAACTAATGCCGTTAAAGAAATGAATTAGAAATAAGAAAATAATGTTAGAAATCACGCAGGCACACAAAATAGTGTCTGATGTCGCCGCGCCGTTAGAATTGTTCCTCCTCGTCAGTATTTTGCCCTAACCTCAAAAAATTGCTAAAAATCAATAAAAATCTTAATTAGGAGAGGATTATAAAAAATCTAGACGTGATGGAATAATTCTGACGACGGCATCGGATTTAGTGGCTCAAAATACAGGGGGGGGGGGGGCATCACGCTCTGCTCAAAAGTACATGACCATTTTTTGTGCGTGTGTACAGAAAAGGTATAATTTAGCGTCTGGCTGTAAATAGCCTTAATGACATTAATTTTTTTTAGAGATCTGCTGAAGGAATCTTCTTTAATATCAGAACTTCTTCCTTGAAAATAATTTGATCTAATCTAACTTTGAACAGAGGTATACACATTCTTGTACTTCATATTTATCACTGGGTAATATTTGAAAATTTTAGAACATTTCGCTGAGAGAATGATTTATTTGTATTTGGCTAATTAAATATCTATTTGTATATACCAAGGTATTTATTTGAAAATGAAAACTAAATAGTTATTATTGTCAAATAAATCAAAACACTCATGAGTAATAAATATTTGTTTCTGAGCAATAAATATTTGTTTGGCATAAACAAAGCTTTTTATAAAATTTCTTGGATTTATTTGTAGCGAGCAAATATTTATTTGTAATAAATAAATATTTCTTTCTCAACAACAATCCTTGATTTAGTTGTAATGATATTAGTGCTGATAATTTGTTGTTTAACGGGGGTCTTGGGTGCCTGCAACAAACCTTTAAAGGTAAGGTTTAAAGTTATATATACTGCCATCATTTTATCTTTTGCATAACTTGCAAAACAAACAAAACCTTAGTCCTTTTTTGTCAGAAAATTATTAATGCAACACGGATAAATATGGCGACCAAAAGGTTCAACTTTTTTAGTTTATTTTGCTATCGAATAAAAATATTCTGATTGAAATATACGATTTGTATAAATATTTCTGGATCTGATGTATCTAAATTTATACCCATATCATGCAAAAAAGTCAGTGGTTGAACTATTAAAATAGTTCTATAAACGTACCAATACCCAAAAGATAATAAATGGCAACATATATAACTTTAAAACTTACCATTAAAGGTTTGTTGTAGGCACCTAGGGCCTATCAACACCAATATCTTTATTATATTTGTATCCATATTCAGTAAATAGAACACAAAACTATAACTATAATGCAGAAAAAATAAAAGCAATAAACTTCTTGTCGTTCGTTGTGTGAGATTGCAAGTGGAGTAATGGCGGCTTGTGGCTTCGCCTCGCCGGCCACTTCCTCAGATGCACACACTTTCGGCGCAGAGCCCCATATATGAATATTTTGTTGTCAGAGATAAATGTAATAATGTAATAGATTTAGGAGAAACAAATATATTTCTCTCAACTAAATCTATTATTTCTCTATGGTAATTTAGTTACGAGGAACAAATACGCCGCAAATAAATAATTTTGTTCTGCCAATTAAATAAATATGTGGCATATTCTTATTATAACAAAATAATTATTTGGGTGCAATAAATATATTAACGGGTACTAAATATATGTTAAATTGAAAAAAATGAGCCTTCTTTCACATGTCAAGCCTCATATTTCTCTCAGTGTTCATTTGCGTTTTGCTCTATAAATGTTGTGAAAATAATCTATTTTCCAATGAACTTCTCTGTAATTGATAGATACATAATTTACCTAATCAATGAAATTATTTTTTACGGTAGAGTTTTCTAATATTTCGGAAACAATGATTCATCCGTGCAAGAACCAATTATCAGAACGATTGCGGAACATGTACCTTTAAGATTTAGAAATCACCATATTGAATTGTTAAGATTTATTGCTGAAATTATTATTTTATTTGCTTTTATGTTTTTTAAATAACAATTTAATTGCAGGTTGTAAATATTACGCTATGTTATAAAAATATTTCCAAAGAAATCAACTTCATAATTGCTGATTACATACAAATTTACATAGTCGCTAATTTAATAATAAATAATATCTTTCATGTGTTTTATTGTTGCAAAAATATTCCATTTAAATTAATTTAAAAGGTAACGTTACACAGATCAATTTATTACGGAATGATTCGGCAATTTCCTTTTAGACGAGACAATATCACGTATCCGATTGTATTTAGAAATTAGATAAATTGCATATAAGGTTACCATTACAATATTATTCCGTAACAATTATAATTTGTATTATCATTATTTGGTATTATATTACCTTACAGTCTAATTCGAAGTTACCAGTTTATTTGAATAGGAACAGTGTTATTTTCAAGGACAGAGCTCTGGAAACTGCAAATTTTCTATACTGGGTGGCCCAGCCCATAGTGACACTCTTTTAACTTTTGAATGGGTGAATTAATTATTATTGTAGTGATAAGATATTAAATTTACAATTATGTAATGTAAATAACTAAAATGGTCGATTTCCAGTCTCGATGTAGTTGTTTTCGAAATCAAATTTTTAAATGACACAGCTAGTTTATATGTGAATATTTGGTGGGCCAAAATACATGCGATCCAACCCTTAGCGTTACTTCAATTTTCAAAAAAATATGTATCGATTGATTTTTAAATTTAATCATAGAACGTCACGAGTTATAAAAAATTTTAATAATTAATCTTTATCCAAATGCCTGTAGAAGAACTATCTCTTCATATTCTGTAAAGTAAACGTACTTGAAAGTGGACGTGTTAAGAGGCGCTCCAGTTAAAACTACAAAAACCAGTCAAAGTTGGGTAAAATTTAAAAAAATATATACTTAGTTCATTGAAATATTACAAAATTTTGACCGAACCTTGCAGGACAAGAATTTTTTCTTTTGGTGTTTAGGGTGGATCAGTGTGAGTATAGAACTTGATTTTCGTGTTTGAAAGTCTCCCAATTTGGCCGCCATCTTGAAAAATGGGGCACATACAGTTTTTCCCCGATATCTTGAGAACCGTAAGTCTCACAAAAAAATCTTATAAAACTTTTTTGTAGAGAATTGAGATCTCTACGATCCTAATACTTCTTACCGTAAAATTGAAAATGAAAAAGTTGTAATTAAAAATAAACAAAAATTTTCAAGAAAAATGTCATTTAAGAGTTATAACTTTTTTTCTATTGATTTTATTGAAAATATACATCAGATGTTTCTTGTACACCATTTCATTGCGAACAATTTTCTCTACTCATTTTTTAAATTTCTCTTCTTTGGAGAGGTGTCAGGATGCTGCAAATGGATCAAGTGCATCAAAAAGGGCACTGAACAATTCTTAAAAAAAAGAGTACATTCCTGGGATGATTTCAAAGTCTTATTGCCTCTTGAAATCGCAAAGTTCTAAAATTTTGATTTTTCCTCACCAGATAATTTAAAAAAATGATAATTTCAGAAGAAAATGCTACGAACAAAAGTAGTTTATTTTTAGTCAGACAAATCGAATTTGCAATAAAATATAGGAATTCCCATTTAAAACCCGAATTTGACCTTGAATGACCTTAACCATTTCACCCAAAGTCAAAGTGACATATACCGCCGAACTGCCTATTCAACTCTACAAATTTTGTTTGAAACCTTTTTTCGTAGGGTGCTTATTATTCGACATATTTGAAAAGTTCAGGTTAAAGAAATCACCCGGGTGATTCTTTTAACCTCAAACTTTCAAATATCTCGGGTAATAAGCATTCTACGAAAAAATGTTTCAAACAAAATTTGTAGAATTTGATGGGGGCAGTTCGGCGGAAGGGTTAAGGTCATGGTCAAATTCGGTTTTTAAACGGGAACCCCTACATTTTATTGCAAATTCAGATTGGCTGACTAAAAATTGACTTCTTTTGTTCACAGCATTTTTTTCTGAAATTGTCATTTTTTTTTTAGTTATCTGGCGATGAAAAATCAGAATTTTAGAAATTTGCGATTTTTTTACTAGAAAAAGAAGAGGTTTGGAGAAAAGTTATGAGAGGCAAAAAAAAGTTTGAAATCATCCTAGGAATATAGTCAAATTTTTTCAGCATTGTCTGGTGCCCTTTTTGATGCACTTGATCCATTTGCAGCGTCCTAACACCTCTCCAAACAAGAAAAATTTAAAAGATGAGTAGAGAAAATTGTTCGCAATAAAACGGTGTACAAGAAACATCTAGTGTATATTTTCAATAAATAGAAAAAAAGCTATAACTCTTAAATGATATTTCTCTGGAAAATTTTAGTTTATCTTTAATTATAACTTTTTCATTTTCAATTTTACGGTAAGAAGTATTAAAACAAAGATTGTAGGGAATTCAATTCTCTACAAAAAAGTCTTATACAATTTTTTTGTCAGATTTAGGGTTGTCAATATATTGCGGAAAAACTCTATACGCCTCCTTTTTCAAGATGGCGACCAAATAGGGGCGCTCTCAACCCCGAAAATCGAGTTTTATGCTCACACTGACCCACCCTAAATATGAAAAGAAAAAAGTCTTGTCCTACCCAAAATGCAAGGTCAATGTAACATTTCAATGAAGTAACTAGGTCAGAGCTAAAAAAAAATCACAGATCTTGCATCTTTCGCAAGTATCTTAAGCGTATTGAAAATACCAGATACAACTATACTGCTCTTGGAGTCCAAGGATGGATAGCTAGGATGATAGGTATTTTCAGCATTTGCATTAGGTACCATTAGCGATTAGTGATAAAATAAAAAATATAAAAACTTTTATCAAATTTAATAATACCACTTGGGTTCATTGTAATTGGACCCATTTTCATTGATAATTTTTTTTTAGATTAACCCAGCTATCATCTGTCTAATTTTGCCATAAAGCTTGTAGAACACCCTTTTCTACTGTACTTTTTTATATCATACTTAGATGTGTTTGATAATTTTATTTACATAATTTTAAATATATTTGTCCATACGATCGAATTAAACTAGTCCATGTTTTACTGGGTTATTTCGTTTTTTTAATGTTAATTTGAAAGTGACTGTGTTCTGTAAGAAATAACGCAAGTTATACAAACTAAGTGACATACGATATGGCAGTGTCGGCATGTATCACAAGAGACCATTAAGTTTGGGAGTGTTTATGTTTATATTTTAGTTTCGAGATACCGCTTGGATTGTTATTGAAACGTAATATCCCTAATAGCCTGGCGTTGAGTGAACGGTACGGTTACAAGGCCGGCGCAGCAGCCTAGGCAGATCTGTTGCTCTCGATACGTTTTTCGTAAGATGGGTCCTATATCACGCGCCCAGTAGTATTTTCAATACTGAAACGTGTTTCTTGGCATATATCTCAACTCTAGATTGAAATTTATATAAAGCAAACTTTTAGTAAATAAGTGTGTGAATAGTATTACCGTCTATAAGAGCTTTATGTTCAGTGCGGTCTACCCGAATTACAAATGCTAAACACATGTGCTTAATTAAGTAAATAGCCGTTAAATCCCCATTTGAGTGTAAAAAATTATTGTTGGTCAAGTTTATTCTAAATTGATAAACCAATAAAGTTAAACTACATTAGCTATCTTCATCAAATTATGACTAATGGAGTAAACGCTTCATCTGAAGGAATAAAAATATCCAATGAGGACATTTTTAAAATACTTAAAGATTTAACTCAACAAAATATAGAAATGAAGGCTCAAAATGATAAGATAACCAGCCAGAATATTGAGATTCAACGCCACGTGAAAACATTAAAATTGGAAGTTAGATCTAAAGTAAATGAATTAGAAATAAAAAAATCAACACCTTGAGGAGGAAAATGTCGAATTAAATCTCAAAATATTTTATCTAATTATTTATGGACTTGGAGAGGAGAAAAGCAAACCACTCAAACAATCAGTGAACTTATTACCAACAAATTAAATATTACTTGTTCACCATGTGACATAAGGGACTCTTATAGAATTGTTAAAAATAAAGGTAGAATTCTTATCATATCAAAACAAAAATTGATATATTAATAAGCTGAAGGGTACGGGAATTTATGCTGCATTGGATTGCGCACCAGTAGACTGGGAAAAGCAAAAATTTATAATTCAAAAACAAAAGATTGCTAAACAATAACATGAAAAATTTTAAATAAAAAATAATGACCTCCTTATAAACGAGAAAGTATATACGTACCAAGACTTAAAGAACCACTCATTTGTCCCAATTGAAGATCTGCAGTTGTCTATAACGTATAATCAACAAGAAGAAGACAGAAACAAGAAGAAGGGTGCTAAGCCAAGAAAATACTTCAGCTTCAATTAAAAATCGTCAAGCAGAATAGAAAATAATAAATAACGTCAAAAAATAGAAAATAAAATCGACACTTTTTACTGATAATAATTAATCCATAGTTCATAATAATAATGTTAGAGTTTTTAAAGGAAATAGAGAATTACAATCAGAGAGAAACAACTGTATGAGAAATTATAACGGACTGCTTGAAACACATTGAGGGTAAGC
This sequence comes from Stenurella melanura, assembly GCA_963583905.1. Taxonomy (NCBI): domain Eukaryota; kingdom Metazoa; phylum Arthropoda; class Insecta; order Coleoptera; family Cerambycidae; genus Stenurella; species Stenurella melanura. The sequence continues at coordinate 29,582,158 of OY757314.1, read as the reverse complement.
ATTTTTTTTATAATATTTGTCACCTTAATATCAGGAGCTTAAAAAAAACTATGACGAATTTCTATTATACATTGAATCTTTTGATATAAAAAACATAGATATTATAGTTCTCTGAATCCTGGCAAGTAGATAAAGTAAAAAATTATAAAATACCTGGTTTTGAAATTTTTTATAACGAATCGGTTATAACCAAAATGACAGGGTTGTTGTTTATGTTAAAACATACATTCAATGCATCTCTAGTATCAAATTTTTCTCGAAAACTAAGTTAATAGAATGTTCCTACTCATCGAATAATATTTCATTTATTATGACAGCTTCTTATAGACCGCAGATTTAGATAACTACATCACAGATCTGCAAGATCATTTCTCTACTCAAAAAAAATCGCATGTAATTTTTTTATGGGCGATGTAAATATATACATTTTAAATGTTGATGATGTACTGGCAATGAAATGTACTTGCATACTGGCTGAACAAGGGCTGTTCTCTTGTATAAGTAAACCTACTAGAGAAACAAATACTACTTCTACCTTGATAGATCATATATATGGGAGTGGAGAAGAAATCAATATATTCAAAAGTAAGTTTCAAATCTTATGTTTTTAAAACTAACCTAACAGATCATTATATTCTTTTATTAATAAACATGAATGCAGATTTAGAAAAAGAAAACACAAATAGATTTCAAAAAGATACATATCACATCAACTATGAAATAGTTGGTAATCATTTCGCAGATGAAAGTTGGCTGGAAATATATCAACTAAACGATCCTAATATTGCTTACAATATATTTATTCAAAAAGTATTAAATAACATAAAGAGAAGTACTCGAAAAAGAATTATAACAACAATGAATTTAAATTAAAAACTTGGATGACAATAGTCCTCTTAATTTCAATTCGACACAGAGACTTCCTTAAGAAAAATGTTAATCAGCTTGGCACCGACGAATTCAATCAGTATAAAAAATACAGGATTTTTTTTTAATAGCTTAATTAGACAAACTAAAAATGAGTATTATAAGTACAAAATTAATCAAGCACAAAGAACTACAAAAAGATTTGACAGGAAGTCAAGTGTATATCTAATAGTTCGGGTACTAAATCTAATACCATACATGAACTGAATATTGTAAATGATAATGGACAAAATATTCTTTCTGATAAAGATAAAGCAAATTATTTCAACAACTACTTTGTTAATATAGGTGCGAAGATGGCGAGTAAAATAGATAAAACAACACAGGATTTATTATTAAATGAGTTGGCGATAAACGAATCTCTATATCTTCGCTCAGTAACAAGCAGAGAAATTGTTACAATAATTTTCACTCTAAGAAACAACACATCCTCAGGTCCAGATGAAGTATCAGCTACTGTTCTGAAAAAAATCTACACCCATTCAATAGATCCGTTGTGTCACATCATAAATCTGTGTTTTTCCAGAGGTTATATTTCTGAAGCTTTTAAGCAGTCCACAATTCCTATATATAAGTCTGGAGACAATAAACTTACCTCTAATTACAGGCCAATAAGTATTATTAATATACGATTCAAATATATTGACCCCTCAATTTAACCACGAATATCTCAGAAACGGAGGAGCAGAAAAAATTAAAAAAATTATGAGTTTTTCTTACTTTTTATTGGGTATTTTGCCAGTGAAAAATATTTAAAAATTTTTTAATGAAAAAACCTCTGCGCCAAACGAATCAGACAGAGGTTGGTTCTTGAGTACTTGACTGTTTCAAAAAGTCTCACACCTAAAAATATATAAACTAGAACAATGTTATAAACTAAAAACTCAAAATCAAAGCTATGGGTAGTTAATGTTTCGGAAGAGAATCTACTTCCGTTCTCAAAACGTTTTTGGCCGTCAACAATGACAGTTCTTTGTTTATGTATTTCCATAGTCACGTGAGTCATTAAATTATATTTATCTTATTTTTACTTACTTAGTCTCTAAGGATGGGCAACCAACTAGTACAAAAATCTATTGAATAATTAGAAACGCATCTATCCTCGTTTAATAAAATAATCGCGGATTCTTTAAGTTTTCTTTTAGTTCCGTTGCTCTCTCTTTCCAAAATCTTCGCTGAGTCCCATTTAATTCTATGATTATTATCCCACGCGTGTTCACAAATTTTTGATTTTTCAAATTCTCCCCTTCTAGCGTAATTTCTATGTTCACCAAGCCTTACGTTGAAAGGTCTAGATGATTCACCCACGTAATGTTTTCTGCACTCACACGGAACACTATAAATACAATTTTTTGAATTTTGAACAATATTTGGAGGTTTGGTTCTTGATAAAACCGATCTTAGAAAATTGAACGTAAGGCTTGGTGAACATAGAAATTACGCTAGAAGGGGAGAATTTGAAAAATCAAAAATTTGTGAACACGCGTGGGATAATAATCATAGAATTAAATGGGACTCAGCGAAGATTTTGGAAAAAGAGAGCAATCTAACTAAAAGAAAACTTAAAGAATCCGCGATTATTTTATTAAACGAGGATAGATGCGTTTCTAATTATTCAATAGATTTTTGTACTAGTTGGTTGCCCATCCTTAGAGACGAAGTAAGTAAAAATAAGATAAATATAATTTAATGTCTCACGTGACTATGGAAACACATAAACAAAGAACTGTCATGGTTGACGGCCAAAAAAGTTTTGAGAACGGAAGTAGATTCTCTTCCGAAACGTTAACTACCCATAGCTTTGATTTTGAGTTTTTAGTTTATAACATTGTTCTAGTTGATATATTTTTAGGTGTGAGACTTTTTGAAACAGTCAAGTACTCAAGAACCAACCTCTGTTTGATCCGTTTGGCGCAGAGGTTTTTTCATTAAAAAATTTTTAAATATTTTTCAGTGGCAAAATACCCAATAAAAAGTAAGAAAATCTGAATATGCCACAAATAAACAATTACAGACAATATTATGAGTTTATTATGAGTCTACTCTAAATCAATCACTGAAATTTGAATAATATGCATTTCACACTTTTGAAGTTCTGCAAAGTTATATTAAAAAATGTCCTACTTTTTAAGGAAATGTTGACCATACCAGTTTTAAATCCATTGTATCTTGCAAAATATGCCTACTGTGTAAATATTATTGTAGACATTGATAAAGCACGGCATTTTTGTACGAGGAAATTTTTTCATAATTTTTTATTTTAAAATTTTGCAGTTACTCTCAAGAACATGACGTCATGTTTATTCGGTTATTTGTCAATGTATTTAAAAATTTTTTGTTAAAACAGTTAACTATACAAACTGTAATCATTTTCAGAAAAAACAATTGGTATATATCAGATATTAATTTAGTTATCAAGCGTAAAGGATAATATCATTGTAAGTTTGCAAGAACATTATCTATTACGCGTGATAACTAAATTAATAATTGATATACACCTATTATTTTTGATACATAGCAAATTTAATAGTAATAATGAATTTTCAACATATGTAAATATCAATTACTACTGACTTAACACAGCTTCATATTTTTTGTTTTTATATTATATAGTTTACGATCTTTGAGAGAAGACATAATTTACTCTTCTTTAAGTTCAGTGGCAGTAGTTTTTCAACTGATCCTGCTTTTTAAAATAGAACTACTATGAGATTAAAACCTTGAATTACGGAAAGAAATAAGTGTTTAATGTCTACCTTCTTTTTGAAATAAACTTATAATTCAAAAATAAATAAATTTTTACAATAATTACACAGCCACACAAAAAAAAAATCTTTCTGACCTGGGGATCTGACCATGCTCACTATATGTTTTTGGGGTCGCTGAATCCGAATTTGCTTGACTCCGCTACGTCAGCATTTTGCCATAACCTCATAAAACCCATAATTTAAGCGATTTCGACAACTCTTCACATAAATCGGTGTAACCTTTTCTAGACAAAAATGGCCCCGTCATTTTTATACTAGATCGATTGCAAATTTAATTTCCAATCCGATGATGTGGGGTACGATATTCATCCGAAGCTTTTTAAGTGAGATATCGGCCGCCAAAGTGAGAGGTTCGAGGATATCGCTTCTCGAGCGATACGGCCCAGCTTCGAGGGCCATTACTACCAAACAAAAGTTAGCAAAAATCTCAAGAAATTCAAGGGTACGTGGAAAAATGTGGGAAATCGTTTGGCGAAGCATGTCTTGGTCTTCGAGATATAGCGGCTCGAAGCCACCGGAAGATAAAAATCGATTTTTTTTACCGCTTCCCGAGGCTATATCTCGAATACGAAACGAGATACAGAGCTGCGGTTTACTCTGCTCGATTTCTATCGCCTTCCTACATACCTCTGAATTTATTTAGATGCTTTACCTTAGAAATTTTGCAAAAAAATGAAATTGCCAGAAAAAATCTGAAAAAATTCAGAAGTATATAGGAAGGCGACAGAAATCGAATAGAGTAAACCGCACCTCTGTATCTCGCTTTGTTTTCGAGATATAGCCTCAGGAAGCGGTAAATAAATTCGATTTTCACCATCCGGTTACTTCGAGCGGCCATATATCAACAACCAAAGCACGCATTGACCTCATATTTACGCGAAACGATTTCTTACGTCTATCTACGTACACCTGAATTTTTTCAGATTTTTGCTAATGGCAGAAATGGCCCTCGAAGCTGGGCCGTATCGCTAGAGAAGCAAAATCCTCGGACCTCTCTATTTGGCGGCCGATACCTTACTTAAAATGCTCCAGAAAAATATCGTGCCCCACATCATCGAATTGTAAATTGAATTTGCAAACGATTTAGGACAAAAAGGTGGGGTCATTTTTGTCTAGAAGAAGTTACAGTGATTTATGTGAAGAGATGTCGACATCGCTTAATTTATGGGTTTTTTGAGGTTATGGCAAAATTCTGACGCGATGGAGTTAAACAGGCCTCGGATGCGGATTCAACGATCCTAAAAACATATAGTGAGTATGGTCAGATTCCCACGCCAGAAAGAAGTTTGTGTTATTTTGAACCAGTTTACTATTTGCGGGTTTGATTTATCGAGCCTACCTAATGAAGAATAAATCGTCTTTAATCGTAGTACTTGAAGACTATATTTTTCAAGTACTTACGGGCCAATTTTTAACAATCTTGACCAACTCCCGACCTTCTATGATTAAAATTATATATTAAAAAAGCACATTTTTTGAAAATAAATATACTAACTATCTCAGGATTGAATCACACGTAGTTTGGCTAGTAGAATCCAAATATGCAAAAATATACAAATCGTCCCATTTAAAATTTTCCGGAAACCCGACAACCAAATGGATTGAAGAATTCCTTTTTCATTTTCATACGAACGATCTGTTTTATTTTATTGCAGTTTGACTTACACAACCAGCAATATTTAAGGAAAATGATATTTAATGACGTTTTCAATGTGTACCGAAACGGTACCGCGATTGATTCAGACAACACAGGTAGTAGCTGGTATTTCTTTCAGGTTCGAGTTTCAGTTGCCTCAGTTGTCGCAGGCAATAGTTCCTAATTTGTTTTTTGTTCATAGGAAAATAAGGCTACTTTCCTTGGTCTACTTGACCAAGTTAATTATAAATAATTATTTCTCTATAATCTGTATAAATGTCATCAAGTACTGTTAAGTTGTATATGATATACTGACTTTTTTTTTATATTTAACTGAAAATAATTTTAAAAATCGAACTGGTCTGCCATCGATTTGATGTTTTCTATCACACTTTCCGTTAAATTCAAAATGAAAATTTTAGTAGTGCTACCACATAGACTTTTGTAGTGTGGGAGGTGAACCTATGCACAGCATTACTTCACTGGCGGAGTAGTTAAACTCTGCCAGGATGTTGATATTTTCTGACCTATTTCACTATTACTTTTTTGTTGGCCTAATGACAGACAATTCTTACGGAAATAAAACGACTGTAGACAATAGAACTGCATGTAAATTCTAAAAATATTCTCAAATAGAGGATCTTTTGAATTAACGAATTTAGCAAAGCTTTTTTGTAGCGAGTAAAGTAAAGAACGAATGTACACATAGTTTTGCTAAATGCTAACTGGGTAAAAAGTACGAAGCATTAGGAATTAAAATGTAGGGAAACAAGAATCGCACTTAAGTTGAATATTTCTTTTTCTATACATCGAACAAAGTTTATATTGTTTAAATATTCATCCAGCATCTTTATGATAATATAGCTAACTGATAATTTTATCATTAGCCTTGGCTGGTTTAATTAAGAAAAATTAAATAAGCATTGTTGAAAAACTATTCTACATTTCCTAGCAGTTACAAAACGTGGCATGATGTAAACTTCCATGTGTATTGCTTGCAAAATTTGAATTATTGACAATTTACATTTTGTATTTGTTGTCGTCACTCACATAACATACTGAAGAAATAAAATGCAGGACGTGCAATTAACATACATGTTGATGATTTCTTATTTAAATTTCTTTTTTAAGTCATCTGTAATATTCTGCTTACATTTCAAAATGGTTATTTTAATAATTACCATCAACAATTAATTCTCTTTACGTGGACTTACCGTCGCGTCGTTGAACTAGCAACTTTGATAACTTCCAACTCCCTCTCAACTCCATATTAAAAGTTCAAGTGTGGATAGGTAAAGAATTAAACCCAGAAGATTGATGGTGAACAATGACTGTGTGCCACTACACAAAAGAATGTAGAAGAAATAGCACAAAATTTTATTTTGACATTTATTTTAGGGGTATAAATCAAATTGCTGACAAACTTGCAATTACAAAAAAATGATTAAGCAGGATAATTTTGTAAACATACTGTAGGGGTGTCCTTAGTAAAGGATGAAAATATTCTTATTATACGATATTTACGTTCAGATCCATGTCAGTATTTTACTATTTTCATTAAAATAGCTTCTTTCTTCTAAATTTGGAGACTAGTGAGACTGTTTCCTTTTTACATATTTCTTGTTCAATTACAAAACATATAAAATTAGATTTTCTTTTAAACAACAGGGCTGTTCCTCAAGCTAACATTAATTTACTGTCCAAATTTCAATAGAATCAGAGTTATCTTTCTTAATTTTGAAAATTGTTTAGAATTCGATGAAAACATAGTGATATGAACATATTTTTTCTCCATGAGCGATATTACCGGTTTTACAAATGTGCCGATCAAATACAATATACTCTTCGTTTTGTATTTGCGAAGAGTGTAATAATAATATGGGTGACAACGGCTTGAGATAAGTAGATTTATTATATCAATTATAAGTGTTGCGCCTTATATTTGCAATGTTACGAACGTAATTTGTTTAGGCTATATCGATATCAAACTTAATTTTAGCCCTTAACCGCTTGAATTCTGCATATGCCACAAGTTCATTATGTTGCTTATAGTTATGCCACAATTTTGCTTTATATTTTACATTTTTTATTATATCCCCATTAGACCATGGAGGATATTTCCTTTTATATGAAGAGTTGAACTTTGGAACACACGCGTATACGTGTCGAATATTGCGTAAAGCCTATCATAGAAGGCCTTACAAGCAGGATAAATATGAGTAAAGGAATTGACAAAAGAAGTCCAGTCTTCATGTTCAACTGAAACTTGGTTTTTCTGAAGTTATAACGTCTATCTCCATTTTTTGGGAAGTTTTGTTTAGTATTATTGCAATGAACAAAATTCACTATAATGTCTAGTGACGGATGATACGCATCTTCGGTAGTTAATATATCTTCTGATTGTTCCACTACGCATTTTTCGTTGCATATTACTAAATCGAGAAGTTTCCCGTCGGTATTATAAACAAAATTTTTCTGTTGGAAATTGAACATATTAAGAAAATTATTTAATGCCAATGTTTTGCTATCCGGTTGAGAATCAGCTATATAAGATGCATATTTAGGAATATTAAAGTCGCTTAAAATTAAAATGTCATTATTGTGAACACACGGTAACAAAGACATAAAATCAAAATTTATCATATTCGTCAGCTGTAACAGTTGGAGGAATGTAAACAACAAATATATAAATAATGTGATGATGTAATGAGGCTTTAACAGCCAGTATGTCAATAAGGGGAGACAATTGCACATTATCTAGATTTAAGGACACAGTAAGCGCATTAACTTTGAAATAAATAGGGATGAATAGGGGAAAATAAGTAAAGCAAGGTGGTAAGAGTACAGAACCTTGAAATTGAGTATGTACTAGAAGCCAGGGCGCGAACTAGGCTTTAAGCTTCAATTACTGCAGCTAAAATAATTCCAACTTTATAAAGTAGAAAAACTGATTATGATAAATTTGTATCTTTTGTAAAATTTTGATATTTTAAATAAGTTTAATCAGAAAAAAATAAATTTCAATTCCTGCATTGTACCTATTATAAAAGAATCATACGAATGCAAAACAAAACACGTTTTACTATGAAACAGATTTTGATGTCGTGCCTTCTCGAAAAAGTCTCTATTTTAGTTATACACGAAATTATCTATAGGTGTACAAACCAAAGAAAATGAAGATCATACCGGAGAAAATTCTATCTCTATAAATATTTGACCGATTTTCATTTACTAAATAATAATAGAACCGATGCCCTTTCCGTGTGTACTGAGTCATCTAACGACCCTCTGCTGAAAATGTACTGAATCATAAGGGATAAAAAGTATATCAAAATGTAATTTTCTTAGCTTGTTTATTTTGTTTCATGGGAAATTCAATTTTCTGTAAAGAAGTAATCTAGAAATTTTTTCTAATTCCGCTTAGTTTTTGAGTATATTAAAAGTATATTAAAAAAATCAGAAACCACCTTTTTCGCTCCGTTCTCAAAAATGCACCCTTAAATTTAATAACATTTTGTGATTTTACCTTTCTTAGGTGGTCAACTAACAGATCAAACAATAAAAACCATTTACCGCAATTGTTCCTTACTAAATCTCAGTCAATAAGCCTATATTAGGTAAATGTACGTATTAAAATGGCAGTTACTTGAGCAGGTGCATTATTTATATCAGATTCTTGAATAAATAAAATCAGAACAAAATATTTGGTGTAATTATTTCTTTGAATGCATTAATAAAATATTTACACTTGACTAACTAACTAATTATATACTATATAAATATATATTATATTATATATATTTATATAGTATATGAACCCTCTTTATTTCAATAGATACTTTGCTACATTCTGAACACTATGCATGGTATGTTGTGATAACTGGTTATTTTATAAGGTATGTGCGCTCCAAATTCCTGAAAACTTCCTGAATAGAGGCATAAGTACGCTTTTCATTTTCTCATCTTTGAATAGTAGTGGAAAAACATAACAGCAAAATATAATACACACTTTAATATAGCTTCACATTATGAATAATTCACTTCCCTGCTATTCTATTATTGCCGCAATTATCGTCATTTAAATTTATTCAATAACAGTGTAACAACAACAGTTCCATTTCACCCCTCTCCTATTTGTCAAAGTTTGTATTAACTTCTAGGGCGATATACTGGCGTGCTAATTTTCCAAACTCAAGGTGTTGAAGTTCGATTATTTTAACACATTTTAGCAACAGACAGTCCTTTGGAATTAGCTAGCAAATACAAATAATTTTACGTACATTTAATAAACTAAGGAGGAACGAAGCGTAGCATAAACGCTGAGCTTTGTTGAAAATCTCTTGATACCCTCTACTATTAATTAAATCTAAAGCACGTCTTTTGATAATTCTGTTGCCAGATTTTAATGCTGATAGCTCAAGATTGTAGGCAACTCTAAGGTTGGTAAATATAGAAAATTTAAACGGCACTAGATGTGACTGTCGTGAATTAGCAAGCGAAAAATATTATACAGTCCAGTCGGTAAAATAAAAAATACACCAGAAGCTCGCAAAAAATATTATCTGAGATTTTCCTTCTGTAACTGTTAGTGCGAGGATTAAACATCACAAAACCACAAAAATCAGTTCTGGGGGGGTGCCGCGCAACCCCCTCAAAAAACCACCCATTCGGTGATAAAAGCCTTGTTTTCGAGAAAATCGATATTGACAAAAATTGCAAAATTTGTATTTTAATGCGTGAGAATTTTCGTTTATTTGAACTTGAATTGCTTGAAAACCAAACAAGCTAGAAAGAAAATCAAAATAGCTTTTAAAGAGAATATAAAATACTCTCTTGTGTTGCCATTTTTGAGGGCTATTGAGATTTATTAGTATATAAAAGTAACAATATTTTGTTACTTTTATATACTTTGTTACTTTTGTATACTTTTGATATTTTGTGCATCTAACTATTCACAGGCCTATAAAAAATAACTGATTGTAATATAAGTTATAAATGCATTATCTTTTAGTTCAAAATAGTACTTCAATGCAGAAAAAGTTAGGGATAAAAATATTCACATTTACAAATTTAGCAGCATGTTTATTTAGCCAAAAGAAAAATGCAAAAAAGGCTGCATTTTTAATACAACTTATTAACTATTAAATGATTATAAAAAATAGTTATATGATATATAAAGTCAAAAAGAAAAAATTTTGAGCTAAATTTTTAAGATGTTTGGGTCTTTTTTCTATTCTTAGGAATCAATAAAAAATTATCCAATGTTTGGCTAACTTTAACAAGGTAAATTTGTAAATGTGAATATTTTTATTCCTAACTTTTTCTGCATTGAAGTACCTACTATATTTTACTAAAAGATAATGCATTTAAAACTTATACAGTCAGTTATGTTTTATGGGCCTGTGTATAGTTAAAAATGCAAAAAATCAAGAGGAATATTATATTGTTATTTTTATATACTAATAGACATCAATAGCCATTAAAAATGGAAACACAAAAGAGTATTTGATATCCCCTTTAAAACCCATTTTAATTTTTCTGACTAGCATATTTGGTTTTCGAGCATTTCAATTTTTTCTATAGACCGCGCGCAAAAAATTTCAAATAGACGAAAATTCGTAAGCATTAAAAATACTAATTTTGCAATTTTTTTCAATATCGATTTTCTCGAAAATCATAGCATGTACAAGAATATTACAAGAGGACTTTTTTTTAGGCAATTAGTCAAGCTTTCTTTTTTATGATGAGCAATTTTTTCATATCTTCAACAGTTAATGAGTTATCAGTAATATAAGGCTTTTTTAACCGAAGGGGTGGTTTTTTGGGGGGGTTGCGCGGCACTCCCAGAACTGACTTTTGTAGTTTTGTGATGTATAATCTCTCCACTAACAGTTACTGAAGGAAAATCTCAGATATCATTTTTTGTTATGGAAATCTTTATAATTATTGGATGAATAAAAATGACAATAGGTAAAGAAATTAGTTCAATTTAAATTTGAAATACAGTAACTTTCATTGTTTTATTGTCAAAGTCTTATTAGACTAAAGAATGTTTAATTTAATATATAATTAATACAAATATTTAAAATTGGCATGTTGTCTACAAATACTTTGCATTATAACTGTACTATATGCTATTTGCACCAACAAATATCTGTAGCGAAAGGGAATAAATATCGAACTAATAAATTACAGCTCATGTAAATTAATGTGCAAGGTAAAGGAATATATAGTTTCCTAGGAAGTAGTTGCAATAATCACTCAGTACTGCTTTGTCATTTACGTGCTATTAATAACAAACTTATTTATATAAATACATGCATCCACTTTCAGATCACTACTTTTCACTCATTTATTATACACAGTGTATTACGAGTCGTAATTGAACAAAATTGAAAGGAATGATACTAATTTGAAGTTAATTTCATGTGAATACCTTATAGACCAGTGCCAATAACTTTTGAAAAAAGAAAAATTCTTAGCAGTATATGGGTGGTGGAAAAATTTAGGATTAATGGTATATAATTGGGAGAAAATCGATTGGACCGCAACAGATAACTTAAAGTAGGGTGGGGGTGCGAAAAGGTGTGTTCTTAGGGGTGAAACGTGGTTTTTACGATTTCTGGCAAAAGTAGACCTATCGAAAAAAGTTTTGTATAAAAATTGAGAGATCCATAATTTTTATATGAATAATATTTTTACGTAACCTCAAAAATATTGAGGAAAACGCCAAAAACCGATTTTGTAGTTATTTATTTTTATTTTCCACAAAAATAATTAGATTTTGATGAAATTCGGTGAAAATGTACATTTTTATGCATCAAGAATACTGTAATTTTTTGGAAGCGTAATATTCATTTTCTAATTTTTTTGCGAATTTAATTGGAAAAACGGCCTAATTTTCAATCAAGAAAGTTGATTAACAAAGTTTTGATTTTTGAAAATTTCAGAAAGGTGTTTCTTTCGACGAAACCTCTACTTTATGATGGTGTAAAAACATTATACCGTTACAGTGGAAAAACATTGTCAAAAATGGAAAAAACCCAAAAAACATTTTTTCAAGATCGATTTTTCCGTAAATGTCACTAATGCTTCATTGTTCATTCAAATGAAGTGTTGAAAGTGGTGTAAAACGGTAATTTCAATATAATATATAATAGGGGAACTTTAATTAACTATTTAAGGTTTGGACTGCTGGAAGAAAAATGTTTTAACAATAATTTTACCTAAGAAATTGCTAAAAATGATTATATTAGGCAAGAAACAAATTTTTTTATGCTTTATGGGCACTCTCACAACTATGCTTATTACGTATTTTACATTAAATCAATTTACAAAGTATTACAAAATTTAAAAACAGCTAGTGTAAATAATTATCTGAACATAAACAGTTATGCCCTTCGAATATTACTCCTTCTTTGTAGCCTATATAAAGAACATATTATAATTCATTTTATTTGGGTAAAAGCTCATGTAGGCATACACTACAGTGAACATGTGGATAAACTTACCAAGGAAGGAGCTGAATCTGGCGAAAACATTCATTTAAAAATAAGTTTGTCGGACTGCACGAATTTTTCTAAAAAGCACATTTCTATTAAGTGGAGGGGGTAGTACAATCAGTTCAAAAATGACAACCCAAAAAATAGGTATACCCTGATTGAAAACGATTCAAATAAAAACCCTTGGTTCCATCACTTGGAAGAAAGTAGAAAAATCATCACTACTGCTACCAGATTGAGATTTGGTCATGCTTGCTCTCCACAACACCTGAAGAGGATTGGAGTTATTGACACAGACATATGTGCGTCATGTGGAGTTATTAGCGATTTAGATCACATTTTTTTTGCCTGGCAAATCATAGTAGAGCCACGAATGACTTTATTGATAGTCTGCTAAAACTGAGAATATGTCTTCCAATTTATCTCCTATATCTATTATCCCTGAAGAATATACATATATATATATATATATATATATATATATATATATATATATATATATATATATATATAAAGAATTAGTACGTTTCCTGAGTAAGGTAAACCAGCTATTATGGGGCACTATAGGTTTAGATTTGTTCACTTATGTGTTTAAACTTGTGTTTATTTTACCTACTGTTCGTGATCTTAATCCTGTGTCTTATAAATGCCCTGATGGTCCCCTTGGCAAGAAGAGGGTGTCCCGGTTTACGTGCTAGTTGTTAGTCTTCAAGTAATTATTCCACTACGTTGTTTAGGTTAGCTTTCAATATATGCAACTGGCTAATGGATTAGGTCCAATGCCAAAAAAAAATTACAAATTAGAAATAGATAATCAAAATTTATAATAATCTCATTTTTTTGGGAAGCTGCTCTACATTATCACACTCAACACATTGTTCGGTTTCTTCAGGATTTTCGAGAAGGTCTACGACTTCGTCAAGGTCCTCAAGTTTAACAAGATCTTTATTTTCAATATTATTTTGAACATTTGTTGTTGCTTCGCCATGAACCTCCTCCGAATCGCTGATCTCTTCTATTGGTTGTATATAAGGAATTAATTCCTTTTCTGTCAATTTAGGCATTATTCCGGTTAGATGGTGCTTCCGCCCCCTGTAAGTTTGTTACGAAGCCGAATTTGAAAATAGGCCCTATAGCAGTATTGCTCAGCTGCTCCCTCAGTTGATGGTAGATTTTCTTAAATCAAATGAAGTCCTTACCGTAGCGGTTTGATAGATTTCAAACCTCAATTCATTCAGTGACATATTCTCTTTCTTATATTTATAAATAGACGCTATTAGCTCGTCTCCTGGCGTCGGTGATTGGACTTGGTAGCGGAAATAGGCCGACGTTAAATAAGTGATTAAAAAAAAGGTTCAATCCGTTTCCGGCTGTTTGTCTGCATTTCTCCGATAAAAAATTTCTGTGAGCTTCGATATATTTTGGTTAGCCAGTAATGATTTTGCAATAGTTTCTTTCCTTTCTCCGGTGAAACTGGAAGTCGCATCACATCCAGAAAAATGTTCTTTTTTGATTCCTGTTTGAATCTGTATAAGTAAAATGTATCTTTTGTATTACCTGAAACTGGTTTGTCAAAATAAATATCGGAATTATTTGAATTTAATTGGTTTAACAGAGCTGGAAGATCATGATCCTGTCCCACAATTTGTACGATTCTTATAGGATCTTCAGCTAATTCAATGTATTAATTTTTTATTTTGTTCATTAGACAAACATTTCTCTTTAGTAAATGGAATTTTTGTATGACTACGAAACGGAAATGTATTTCCTCCAATGTTTCTGTGTTCGCCTTTCTTCGTACTCATTGAACTTGCTGATGAAGCGGTTAATGTTGATGCTGTCCTTGTAGTAGTCACATCAGCTTCGGAATACCCATCAAATACAACGTAACTGCTCTGTACGTAATACAAATACTTATTAGCGATTTCATCAATCGTACCATTTTTATTAATTTAAATGAACAGTGAAGAATTAGTGACATTTACAGCAATATCGATCTTGAGAAAAGTGTATTTTTAGTTTTTTCGATTTTTGACAGTGTTTTCCCACAGTGACAGTATGCTTGTTTTACACCATCTTAAAGTAGAGGTTTCAACGAAAAAAATACCGCCCTGAAATTTTCAAAAATCAAAACTTTGTTAATGAACATTTTTGCTAGAAAGGTAGGCCTTTTTTTCTAATTAAATTCGTAAAAAGTAAAAAAATAAATATTACGCTTCAAAAACATTACAGTATTTTTGGGGCATAGAAATGTACATTTTCACAGAATTTCATCAAAATCGTATTATTCTTGTGGAAGCTAAAAATAAATAACCAAAAAATTGGTTATTGGAATTTTTCTCAATATTTTTGAGGTTATATAGAAAAACGATTCAGACAAAAGTGATAGATCTCTCAATTGTCTATAACTTTTGTATTAAACTTGTTTCGATAGGAGGTCTACTTTTACCAGAAATCGTAAGAAAACAGGTTTACCCCTAAGAACACAGTTTTTGCACCCCCTCCCCAATTCCGGTTATCTGTTGCGATCCAATCGATTTTTCCACATTTATATACCATTGATTCTAAATTTTTCCATCACCTATATACTGCTAAGAATTTTTCAGATCTTTGGCCTCAGAAAACCGGTTTGGCACTGCTCTATTATGATTCAGTTCAGAGTATGGCTCGAGCATAAATTATGACAGAATGAAAATAATAATTAAAGACCTAGAAAATGAAAACCATCCAGGTAGTTTATGAATAGGTGATTTTGGGGTATTAAAGCGGATGACTCGCCACGGAGCGTGAAGAATATTGTAAAGTGCCAGTATGGGATTTGACGAAGAATATAGATCGCAAGATTGACAACTTGCATTCTTCTTCATCTTCTTCTTTCTTCTTCACTCTAGGTGAATCGCCTGTTTATTCTTCGTCAACTTGCCTATAATATACGCTCCAGCGTCCTAGTGGTGATTTATCACGGGCAATTCCTACTATTCTCCTATCGCCCGTCCTATTTATGTGTGCATTCCACTCTTTTCTCTGTTTGATACCCAGCCATTAATGTCTTCTATATTACGCGCATTTCTTATGGCTCCACTTCATTCCCTGTCTAAAAGTGTTTTACCAGTTATTCTACGACGTACTTTCATTACCGTTATTTTTAATAGTCGTTTAGCTTTCGATGTTTCTGGTCTACTTTCTGTTGTTTTATAAATTCTAGTCTTGGCCTCAATTTCTATGTTTTTATTGCACCATATTGTATTATTTAAACACCCACTTAGTCTTGTTTCTTTCATTGTTTTCTCCTTTACCTTTGCCTCAATATCACCACAGTGGTGTTTTAGATGTTGTCATACACTTTGTTTTTGTGGAAGATATTGTGGAAGATATTGTCATGTTAATGGATTTAGCTTGCATGAGTGTAGGAGTCCCCTAAGTAAGCGAACGTTAATAATTATGATCTTGTCCATAATGATGTTGAAGAGAAGCGGACTTACTGAATTCGCTTGGCAAATACCACTTCCAACCGATATTGGTTCGGTGAATTGTCCATATAGTTATATAGTTTTTATCAGGTTTTGTGGGATTTGTCTATTGTAAAGAAAATATGAGATATCTTTCAGTTGGACGTGATCGAAGGCTTTGGATAGGTCGATAAAACCATATGTAGGCTGGTTAATTGTATTCAATGGACACTTCTGTTACTTGTCTTATGACAAAGACGGCGTCCGTGCAGGACCTCCCCTACCTAAATCCCCGTTGTTCATCTGCCAGCGAGATGAGACTGTTAATTTTGTTCCCTACTACTTTTGTTGTTAATTTCAACGTGGTACTTAAGATATTCCATTCCTCTATAATTCGAAGGAATTTTCAACTTTTCGAACATAAGCATAGTGGTGCCATTCATCTAGGGTTTTATTAATTCTTGTGTGAGTTTTTGTCCGCCGTATTTGAGCAGTTCATTTGCTATTCCGTCTTGTTCAGCACATTTTTTGTTCCTTAAGTGCAACTTGCATGTTAAGGAAAATTTTGCCCTGCAAGAATACCACGAAACACACAAAGATACTCCAGTCACTTTAGACAAAAATATGGCTTCTGATCTAACAAATTATATCCTTCATTTTTTTTTAAATAAATCGATTTAATTTGGTGTTTTAAAGAAAATATTAAAAATCGAGAACGAGATCACTGCGGCATAAAAAATCATTCAAGGTCAACAAAGTTCACGTGAAACGGTTTTTTGCGAATATCGGGTTTTCTATGGCTCGAACGTCAATTGAGGTTATTATGAAAATGAAAGATAATGAAATTCCGCACAAGAATGGTCTTTTCCATTTTTTATGTAAAACGAACGGTTTAGGAAAAAATGTGCTTCGAAATTTCCGCGCTTGACATATGCTCCATTTCATATAGTCCATGCATAGAATAAGTGCTTGTTCTATGTATAGTATTTATTAGTTGATCGATATATAAAATAAAATAAATAAATAAATACATGTATTATAACAAATAAATTTCAATGGGAAAATTTAGCAAATGACGGTAAATCCTGGACAACTTTCCACTGAAGAAAATTGTGTTGTTTAAACTATAAAAATTACCGTACCATACAATAAAAAATACGGTATGGACATTTTTAGTTCCACATTCACGCAGTGGAGTGGAAGTAGTGGTGATTAAAAATTTGTATTTTTTTTTACTTCCCTCGCATACCATAGGGAAATATTTTTTGAAATTTTTAAGAAATGCTAGTAAAGAAATTTTCAAATATTTTTATTTATAAAATAGGCTTAGAATGCCATGAAACGTGGAAATTTTAAATTTGAGAAAAAACGTTTTTTCCATCTATTCTGTAGTACTTACTGGTAATGAAACATATTCTTTATAGGATTTTGCAAACAGTGGAAAGAAAAGCTATCTATGAGAACTAGAGGAAAAACTATATATAAAAATATTAATGAAATCTTTGCATTCTTTCGATAACCTGACTTCTGGTTATGCTAACTATTATCTAACTTAGATAATAGATAGGTGTAGATCTGTTGTTTTTTATCAGTCAATGTCAATTATAATTATTTTAAACTTGTTCATGGATATTGTCTTAGTTTTGCATGGAACATCGTTATGAGTGGCTTTAGGCTTTTCTGATGAGTCCACGCTAAGCATTTCCAAGAAACTGAATGAGATTTTATGAAAATGTAATTCATTATAATGAAAAAATTTTTAAAGACAAGGTACGTAAATAAATAAATTTCTGGCCTTTGTTCTCATTTTTAACTGAATTTACATATCGTAGGGGATCATGTGGATACTAATTTAGCCTGCTTAGCCGTAGGGGACTAGGTTGGATGCTAGTGTTAAAATGAGAATGGCAGATAAGAATTTTTACTTGTTAGCATAACCAGAAGTCAGGTTATCGAAAGAATGCAAAGATTTCATTAATATTTTTATATATAGTTTTTCCTTTAGTTCTCATAGATAGCTTTTCTTTCCACTGTTTGCAAAATCCTGTAAAGAATATGTTTCATTACCATAAGCAAACAAATAATAAATAATTCACTTTTAAACATACTTACTGGTAAAAAAAAATATTACAAATTTTTTCAGATATTTTCAATTTGTTTTTAATAGATTTAGAATGCCTTGAAACGTGGAAATTTGAAATCCGAGCAAAGCAATTTATGTTTACATCTATTGTAGTGATAAAATTTTTCTCTGAAATAAGTTTAGAATGTCATGAAACGTGGAAATTTTTAATTTGAACAAAAACATTTTTTTTTTCATTATTTGTTCCCTATTCAAGCATTATATTAAATTTTATTAAATTTATTTTTTTAAACATTTAAGTACATACTTTCAGAAATGATAAATGAAACAATTTTTAACATTTTTAAATTTATTAATTGTAATTATCGAAAAATTATATGTTCTTCACATTAATTAAATGACTGGATTATATTTATATAAAATTGTAAGAGAAAAAAGAAAGAGTTTTTTATTTTGTAAATTCTTCAATATTTAAAAAATAACTTAAATTATGGTTAATATATTATAAACTATAATATGGTATAGTTATTAATAATTATCTCTATTATATTTAAAAATTAAGTAATTGCGAGAGTAATTGATGAAAAATTTGTTTACACGCATTAGCGATAAAATTGCGGCACATGCCTTGCGCGGAAACTTCGATGCACATGTTTGCCTAAACCGTTCGTTGTACATAAAGACTGAACAGATCATTTTTGTGCGAAATTTTTCTATCTTTCGTTTTCATAATAACTTCAATTGGCTTTCTAGCCATAGAAAGCGCGATATTCGCAAAAAAGCCGTTACTTGTGAATTTTGACCTTGAATTATTTATCTATGCCGTGGTGATCTCGTTCTCGATTTTTAATATTTTCTTTAAAATAAATCAATTTACATTAAAAAAAATGAAGTATATAATTTGCTAGATCAGAAAAGTCTAACTTCACTGGACCTTTAGTAATTCTTCTTCATTTGAGATGATCCATATGCTCCTTAAATACAGTTAGAATTTGGTTTCGTTTAACCAACATATTTTAGTGTACAATCTTCGCAGCTAATTAAAAAAAATCTTGCTCGATGTCTTATTTACATATTTCTCAGTTTAATTTCTCTAAAATCTGTTTAGTTTTTTAATAGGATAGAATTGAATAATGTCACTTACCTGTCCGATCAATAGTAAGGACGTTCTGGCCAAAATTAATTTATACCTAAATTAGTGATCCTCTACCAACCCTGGAAGTATGTGGAAGTATGCACAGTTCCTCATGAAACACCCTGTATATAAAAAGTGCGGTAAATCGTGTGAAGAGTATAATGGTAAGCTTGTTTAAACTTAAAATGAAATGCAAATATTTACATATCAGGGAAACATTTTAATTTGCTGTCGGTAACGTAACAATTATTAATTACTAATTATTTAAATTAGTGCTTATGCATTCCACAGAGATGCTAATTAACCTGTACATAATTACATTTATTTATTACCAATTTAAAATCCCGTTTATGTCAAAAAGACTCGTGTAATTCAATACATAGGAAGGATATGTGAGATAATTACTGAGTACATTCTCAGATTTTCATTTTCCCTGTTATCATTAACGTTTATAATAGTTATTTAACTTTCAAAGAAATGTTACAGATGACAATCAGTAGAAAAGTGTAGCGAAAGCGAAATAATTAAATAGTAGTAAAATTATATGTCTATAATAAAAACTGAATACGGTATGTAAGTGCTAAAAGTCCTCCTAGGAAGCGTTTAAAATTAATCACTTCTCTGCTTTACACTACGTAGGCCAATAAAATTAAAAGAGTTTGTCCCACTACGCGTAACTAATTTATTACAAATTGGAATTTTGATGAATCAGTAAAGTTGTGTTAACGACCCTTTAATAACAAACTAAAATACTCCACAGATATCTTATTAAATCACGTATACAGAAGGTGCAAAATTCATGTCTTAGATTTATTTTTGGTATACGTAGAAGACAACCGATATCACACACTCTCCAAACTGCTGGGTGGCGCAACATGTCTAATAGACGTAAATTACATACATCTGCTTTATATCATAAAAAACCGCTGCCTAAGGAACCACTACTTCCACATCCAGATTCTTCATCCAAGTCGTTTTAACGGAAACATCTTGACGATATTTGCACTCTAGTATGTGGAAATTATTGGTCATAGAATTTTAAAAATATTTGGGGCAGATGTCATAGAAAAGTTGGAGGAGTTGGTTTCTACCATATACGTTAAAAATGAAGTTTTTAGTTCACCCTACTTATTTTCTACTATTCACCTCCCACCCCTTCAATGGAGGCATCTCAATCAGATGTCACTACAATACATACGTGTACTAATCTCAAGTGAATATCTCAATTTGATGTTATCAATCCCATTAATAATAAAGCGGAGGTGGTGGAGTTTGAAAAATATTAGAAAGAAATCTGAGGCCTTGGTTTCTAATATATACACCGAATCCCAAATTTCTGTACTCTTATCACCTTGATTTACTTATTTTCCCCTAGTCACTCCTATTAACCCTAACCCTTCTACGGAATCATCCCAAAATATAATCTAGTTCTAGATGTCATTATAATATATACGTCTACCAAATTACAAGTGAATATTTCAATTTTATTTTATCAACCCCTTCAATAATGTAGTAAGGGTAGTGGAAGGGTTGAAGAATATTGTTAAAAAATTTGAGGTCTTGGCTTCTAGGACATACACCGAATTTCAAGTTTCTGTAGTCTTACCAGCTTGCTTTACTTATTTTCCCCTATTTACCCCTATTTAACCCCCAACCCTTCAACGGAATCATCCCAAAATATAATCTGGTTCCAGATGTCGTTATGATACATATGCGTACTAAATTTCATGTGAATATCTCAATTTTATTTTATCAACCCCTTGAATAATGAAGTAGGGGTGGTGGGGGGCTGAAATAAATTATCAAAAAATCTGGGGCCTTTGCCTCTTGTACATACACCGAATTTCAAGTTTCTGTACTCATACCTGCTTGCTTTACTTATTTCCCCCTATTTACCCCTAAATAACCCCGAACCCTTCAAAGGAATCATCTCAAAGAATAATCTAGTTCCAGATGTCGTTATAATTCATACGTGTACCAAATTTCAAATGAATATCTCAATTTTATTTTATCAACCCTTGTAATAATAAAGTAGGGGTGGTGGGGGTTGAAAAATATTATAAATAATCTGAGACCTTGGCTTCTAGTATATACACCGAATTTAAAGTTTCTGTAGTCTTACCAGCTTGCTTTACGTATTTTCCCCTATTTACCCCTATTTACCCCTATTTAACCCCCAACCCTTCGACGGAATCATCTCAAATTATAATCTAGTTCCAGATGTCGTTATAATACATACGTGTACCAAATTTCAAATGAATATCTCAATTTTATTTAATCAACCCTTTTCATATTGGAGTAGGGGTGGTGGGGGTTGAAAAATATTACTAAAAAATCTGACGCTTTGGCTTCTAGTACATACACCGAATTTCAAGTTTCTGTGGTCTTACCAGCTTGCTTTACTTATTTTCCCCTATTTACCCCTATTTAACCCCCAACCCTTCAACGGAATCATCTCAAATTATAATCTAGTTCCAAATGTCGTCATAATACATACGTGTACCAAACTTCAAATGAATATCTCAATTTTATTTAATCAACCCTTTTCATATTGGAGTAGGGGTGGTGGGGGTTGAAAAATATTATAAAAAATCTGACGCCTTGGCTTCTAGTACGTATACCGAATTTCAAGTTTCTGTACTCTTACCAGCTTGTTTTACTTATATTCCCCTATTTACCCCAAATTAACCCCCAACCCTTCAACAGAATCATCTCAAAATATAATCTAATTTCAGACGTCGTTATAATACATACGAAATTTCAAATGAAAATTTCAACTTTATTTTATCAACCCCATTAATGGAGTGGTGGGGGGTTGAAAGATATTATAAAAAAAACTTAGGCCTTAACTTCTAGTACATACACCAAATTTCAAGTGTCTGTTCTCTTACAAGCTTGCTTTACTTATTTTTCCCTATTTTCCCCTATTTAACCCCCAACCCTTCACCGGATTTCCTCAAAAAACAATCCAGTTCCAGATCTTGTCATAATATATACGTGTATAAAATTTCAAGTCAATATCTCAAACCGTTCCGGAGAAAACGTGCGGACAAAAAAAGTTACAGACAGACAGACCGACAGACAGAAATTTTTTTTTCGCTCAAATTTAAAATCTCGACGTTTTATGACATTCTAAACCTATTTCACGAATAAAAATTTTTGAAAATTTTTTTGCGATTACTATACTTCCAATCCACTACGTGGATGTGGAAGTAATTATAAAGTTAGAAACTCCACCTTACCTGTTTAAAAAAATTTGCTTTAGGAGAACTGCCCACAGAGTTAACATTCGCTCAAAAAATTTATTAACAATCCCTTCTCATAAATCGTCATTTTTTAAAGGATCATATGCGTACAATATCACGAAATATTATAACGTCATAATTCCAGAAAAGCTAAAAACACTATCAATACCAAGTTTCAAGAAGACTTTTAGAAGCATCCTATTTAACTTGCAATTTTAAGAACATTTTAATTTTGGAGTTTGGAGTTTGTGGGAGGGCAGTCACATTTAGGTGACCGCAGCACCTAGGCCCCATTGGGCCCCTTGTACGTCCTCCCGAGGGATACAGGATTCCACCTAGGCCTCCAACCATCCTAATCTTGTGAAGAAGGTGGTGATGCTGCCTAGGGGAATATCCCTCAAGTCGGCCAGTGTAGGCCAACGTTCTCCCAAAATTGATTCTCTGCTAGAGGAGACTGCCGGGCACTCACAGAGTACGTGTTGGACAGTCTCGTCTTCTTGTTCACAACCTCTGCATAGGGGTGTGTCATTTAACTTCATGTTATAAAGGTGCTTCCTCAGCTGGCAATGACCAGTAAGAATTCCTGTCGCGAAGCGCAGGTTCTTCCTGGACATTCCCAGGTAGATCATCGTTGTATCCTTGTCAGGGTATCTAAGCAGATCCCTGGCCAACTGACAACTATGAGTTTCATCCCACAGTTTTTTAAATTTTCTGTGGGTGTCTTCTTTAATCATTAGCATTATTGCTGAGGTCGGCAGTATGTTGGAAGGGCCAGGTCCAAGTATACTTAGACTGACTGCCTTCTTAGCCAGACTGTCAGCTTCCCTGTTGCCTCTGCACTGTGCATGCCCTTTGACCCAGCATAGAATGACACTGTTCATGCTGGAGGCGCCCACGAGTGCCTGATGGCATTCCCATACTGACCCTGTTGTTATTTTGTGTCTCTGTAGGGCCAGTAGTGATTGTCTACTATCAGTGTAGATTCTTATTGTTTTTCCCGTTATTTGTCTACGGGAAATTTCTTTTGCGGCTATGGTTATTCCCGCCAGTTCTGTTTGTATTATACTGGCTTGTTTGTCCATAGCCCATTTAATTTGAATTTGCAGGTTCCTGGAGTATACCCCACAACCTGTTCCTTCTTTCTTTTTCGATCCGTCTGTGAAGATGTTAACTGTTCCTTCACACATTTTAATTTAAAATATAACATTATTGTATTATCTTCCAGTAAATATCTTGTATATTGAAATTATTTTTTTGGTAACGTATCAAATAGAAATTAATTACATTATATCCATTCTATTAGGGCTAAATGGAAAAACAGACGACTATTTAATAGTCGAACTGAATTTATGCCCCTTTTTCCATTAATTGTTAAGTATACTTTACAGTTTATTTTTGAAAAAATCGATTTATTCTAATAGTGTAAATAATATGTGTTTTTATTGGAAAATAAATGTATTATTATTATTATTATTTTTTTTTTTTTTTTTCGCATTAGCGATGCTGGACAGTTCTCCCGTGTCTCCGATATTCTCACAGGGGAAGCGCCAGCGAATTATCTACAACCACTCCCCACATCCCGCAGGGTTAGTGGTTGTAGATTCCAGAATCGTGTGCCCTAAGTAGACGCAGGGACCCTAAGACGACTGCCTTCTGCATTTGGCCTGCCAACCATTCGGCTGATTTTTGGCAGACCGGTATGGTCTTCAATGCTGAGAGCAGCGTAGGCCTCATCCCACCGAGAACGCCGATTATCAGGACGACCATCTTGACCGAGTAGTCTGGGTATAGCGCTCAAAGCTCATACTGGAGATCTCGGTATTTGGTCCGTTTCTCCTCCTCCTTCAAGGTGATGTTTGTCTCGGCAGGTGCCGAGAACTCGATGACATACATCACCTTGGTCTGGTGGTCGAGGAGGACTATGTCAGGCTTGTTGGCTTGAATCAGCCTGACGGTCGGGAACGAGTAGTTCCAATAAATTCGGCACTTCTCGTTCTCGACAACGGACTCGATCTCTCCGGAAACATAAGGCAGCACTGGTATTTGGTCTACCTCGTACGAGTGCCGAAGATGGTAATACAGCACTCGTAAAGCCGCGTTATGTCTGTGGATGTAGGCCGAAGTCGCGTAAATCGGACATGCAGATAGTAAATGCATGAGCGACTCCGGCGCCTGATGGCAGGTCCTACAATTTAGGTCGGGGACCTCTACACCCATAACACGACTGCGGTAGACCAAGGTGTTAATAACACCATCTTGGCAGGCCACAATGAATCCCTCGGTCTCCGACTTTAGCCCTGCTGACCTGAGGAATGAGAAGGTCAGCTTTGTCGATAAACCCAGTGTCTCTATGTTGTTGTAGAACACTCCATGCATGGGTCTATCGACGTGCTGCCTGAACAGATTTCTCTGCTCGGCCGCTTTGATTTGGGTTGTCAGGCGATTTGGCGGAAGCTCAGTTACTGACTGTGCATCAGCACCTCGCCTGCCTCTTCGCCTGAAGTCGAAAACGAGACCGAGATCATCTGCGGCCCTGCGTGCTGCCTTAAATAAAAATCCGCCCACTCCTACGGTTTCATGATCTCTCACTAACCGCAGGAGTGGATCTGAGCTCCTCAGGATGTTACATGCCATACTCAGCGCTACTCTGCGATGCATGCACTCCAGGCTCAAGAGTCCTCTGCCCCCCCGTTGACGTGGGAGGTACACTCGAGGGACGGACGATCTAGGATGAATGCTTCTGTGAATATGCATCATCTTGCGGGTATCCCTATCCAATTGACGCAGCTCGTCTACTGTCCACTTGACTACTCCAAAGGAGTAGAGCAGAATCGGAACGGCAAGTATATTAGTCGCAGACACCTTGTTCTTTCCCGAAAGTTCGGAAGACCAAATCTTTCGAAGTCGGTGTCTGTACTTGCCGCGGAGAGTGTCCTTAATTTGTTTTACGTCCTGGATGTGATGTTGTTGCACACCCAAGTACGTGTAGGTCTCTCCGGCATCCAGATGTCTTAGGATGCTTCCGTCTGCCAGCTGCGCATCTTCAGGGAATAGCCCGCATCGTCCTCTCTTGAGGTGGACGACTGCACATTTGTCCAACCCAAATTCCATGCCAATAGCCCGCGTGTACTCTTGGACCACCCTAAGAGAGTTTTGGAGTTCGCCCTCTCCGGAGGCATACAGTTTTAGGTCATCCATATAGAATAAATGGGTGACCTTATGCCTCCGGTTGCTGGGTGATCCACATTAGTATCCGCGGGTTTGACGTAGTTCTACAGACAACGGCAGCAGTGAGATGCAGAATAGGAGAGGACTGAGGGAGTCGCCCTGGAAAACTCCTCTCCTAAATGATACCGGCTCTGTCGAAATCCGCTGAGCACCAGATGTTACGGTGAAGCGGGTTCTCCAGAGTGGCATCAGTTGTTCAATGCATCTCACTATTGGTGCGGGTACCGCAAGGCACTGGAGCAGGTGTAACAATAATGCATGTGATGTTGTATCGAATGCCTTACGGTAATCGATCCACGCCATTGATAGATTACGCTTGTATTGCACAGAATCCTGAGCAATACAGCGGTCTATCAACAGGTTCTCTTTGCAGCCTGCCACACCTTTTTTACTGCCTCGCTGCTCGTGTATCTCTAGGAATACAGGCTCAACTGACCTCAAAGTCCTGGCGTACAAGATACGTGTAAATAACTTGTAGCAGGAATTGAGGCAAGTGATCGGTCTGTAGTTTTTCGGGTTGGACAGGTCCCCCTTTTTGGGGATCAGTACAGTTCGCCCTTCGGCAAACCAGTCCGGAATCTGCTGCCCCTCGTTCAACCACGAGTTGAAAACTCGAGCCAGACGGCGGTGAGTGGTAGGAAATTTCTTCCACCACCAGTTGTTTATGCCGTCTGGGCCCGGGGCAGCGAAGTTCTTTGTGCCAACAAGCGCCTGTTGGACTTCTTCCGTACTGATCGCCGGACACACTTCGTCTTGCCCTTCTAAAAGTCTGTGACAGAGGGCCTCGAAGTGTGCTATCGCTGGAGTGTCATTGTCAAATGGACTCGTAGTCTCGTAGATTCCTTTCCAGAAGGCTTCGACATTCTCAACAGACGGCGGATTTTCGACAACACGCTGTGGCTCTTGGAACAGACGAGAGGGGTTTGTTTGGAACAGATGGTTTTGTTCCATGCTCCGCGCTCGTCTGACCAAAGATTTTTTAATAACCTTAAGTGCTCGAATCCTATCTATACAGTGCTGCTTGATGGTCTGCAGCACTGTCCGATTGAGAGTGTGGTGTCGTCGTCTTAACCCGGCAACTATACGCCGGATTTTCGGCGTAAAAGGCTTAGCTGCCGTTATATACTCTACCACACTCTGGATTCGAGACGCGTGTTGTCTCGCCGATTTAATTTTTGCCTCGATTTTTTGTACGCGCCGCTTAGTCTTCTCGACCTTGTCCAACACGCTTGCCAGGCGTTGCTGGGGGACGAGTTGTCTGGCGGCAGCGTACACGGCACTGTTGATCTGCCATATGTTGGCATCTTCTGGAAGTTCCTCATCGAGTAACGAATCCATTCTTGCCAGGTCTTGTGGCTTTGGGTTAACCCTGGTGTTAAGGTTAACCCTCGTCCTGAGGGTGACATCGTCGTACTCCAGGGGATGTTCTGCGTCAGCAGCTGGTTGCCGCGGTGGTAATGCAGCTGGCAGTTCTTCCTGCTGACGGGGTGCCCTTTGATAACCTGTTCTACGCAGGAAGGATACTTGATCTCTCAGATGTTGTTGAGAGAAGGCGCGATACTCCGGGTGCATATCGCACCACAACCGGTGTAGTCGCGCCATGTACCCCCTGCGCTCAGGTTCGCTGCTCTCATAGCAGTCTAGCAAATCGTCCCGTAGTGCCCTTGTTCACCTAAAGCGTCCTTGTAACGTAGCCAGGTCGTCATCGTTGAGACCATCCGGTAAGGCCCCTCCCACATGTCTCCGACCCCTATCCGATTTGGGTCGATTGTGAGGAGCCTGATCTCTGTGCTGGTCGAAAACCAGAGACTTGAGTCCCCAGGATGGTTAGTCCTGGGAACCCACGTCCGACATTCGCCAGAGAGGGTTTCCCCTCTCTGCCCAGGGTGCACCGCGAGGAGGATGTCGGTCCGCATTTCTGCACCCCTTATTATTATTATTATTTATTATTATTATTATTATTATTATTATTATTATTATTATTATTATTATTATCCCTGTGTCACTGCATGCTTCATGCAGGTATATATCATATATGCGACTCCTGGGAGCAAGGACATATGATGATCGTAGCAGGTGAACGTTGGTAATTACTCCTGCGTTCTTTCAGATTCGCGGTTAGTTGTACCTTCGCCGAGTACCCTTCTTACTATACTGCACGTATCGAGCAGGATGGATTTTTGCATTGGTATGTATAGTGCTGGATCCACTTGTAGAATCTTTAAGCTATCATGCAGTTTCTTAGGTATTTCACCGGTTGAACCGATGATTATCGGGACTATCCTCACAGTTTGCATTTTCCACATAGCCTTTATTTCGTCTGCCAGAGGTAAGTATTTCCCTACTTTTTCTGC
The DNA here is from genome assembly GCA_963583905.1 of Stenurella melanura. NCBI lineage: Eukaryota > Metazoa > Arthropoda > Insecta > Coleoptera > Cerambycidae > Stenurella > Stenurella melanura. Next base: position 29,553,831 of record OY757314.1, on the reverse strand, counting down.
ATGCACTTTTGTCAGATTTGTAGGCAGTGGTACAGAAATGTCTATTATGAATGTTGTTTTTTCCTTTTTCCGCGTTAGCACAATGTCAGGGATGTTGTTTGGTGTAGGTTTGTCAGTTATTATTTGACGGTTCCAGTAGAGTCTAACTTCTTCATCTTCGCATATAGCAGGCGGATCATACAGGTAGTAAGGTACAGTATCTTTAAAGTTCATGTGTTTCACTCGAAGTTCTTGATGGAGTATTTTTGCTGCTCGGTTGTGTCTGTCTAGATATGATTTGGGAGCTAGTACTGGACATCCGGACATTATATGGTCTATATTTTCATCTTTGCCATTACACATGCGACACTTGCTGTTTTCCATATTTTCCTTAATTATTCTCCTGCGATATACTCGTGTTGGTACTACTTGGTCCTGTATCGCGGCGATAAACCCTTCAGTTTCGACAAAGAGATTTCCTGTTCGGAGCCAGGCTTGTGATGCTGGTTTGTCTATTTCATCATCTTCTAGCGTTGACACATACCGTCCGTGAAGAGGCTTGCCTTTCCATTGGTCTTTTAAAGCTGTCAGACTAGGAAATTTAGTTATGGGGTCATACTCTTTGTTGGCTAACCGCAACGGAGTCAGGTTCTTATCTTCTTGGATTATGGCTTGATGTTTTGAGCTGGTGTTGGCTTTTTCTGTGAAATATTCCCTAAGTTTATTTATTTGTGTATAGTGTCTCTCCTTCAGACTGGGGATGCCTCGCCCTCCTTGACTTCTCGGTAGATGGAACCTTTCAACGGCACTGTGAATGTGATGTGCTCTGTGTCTATAGAACTCTTTTCTGGTTCGCATTATTATTATTATTATTATTATTATTATTATTATTATTATTATTATGAAACAAAGTTCACAAAATAATTGTAAGGAAGGATGAACTAGATAGGTAGAGAGCCGACTGTACAGATTTCCTATGAATAAGGTACATGAAAAACTTTGCATAAGTGAGTAAGTACTACCACAGACCTACAGGGAGCCACTTTTCATATAAGCAAATTTTGCCAGCGTCATAGGGTTTTGGCGTGAGCGAAGCAGCCATGGGATGCGGGCAATTTTTAATAACTAGAAAGTTTATATTTTCATTTAAAAAAAAATCGTCCATGTACTCGAAGACTTAAGAAAACAAAACAAAAAAAAAACTTTAATTGAGGGTGTATCAGGGTTGCGGGCAATTAAGCATGGCACACCACTATAATCTGATTGTATACCTCAAAACTTACATCTTGACGTAAGTTTTATTCGTGTATTCGAAAACATAAAAACTCGTGATCGGAAGTGACACCAAAATTCCATGACGGGCGAAATTTGCTTATATGAAAAGTGGCTTCCTGTAGGTTTTTGGTAGTACTCACATAAAGCTTTTCATGTATCTTATTCATAGGAAATCTATACAGACGGCTCTCTACCTAAGATTTCCCCATGCTTCTACAGCGAAATTTTGGGGGCTTATAATACATATAAAAGAAAAATTCCCTGATAATTTCAGACTTCTCCATTCATTAGTATTTGATCCAAAAAAAATTTTCTAATTCTAGAAACTAATTTCTTTTCTCAATTTATTGAACTGATTAGTTTATCAAGAAAATGGAGCTTAACTGTAATTAAAAGTGATTTAAAAAAGTTTTAAGAAATATATATAAATTAGAATAAGACTTGTGATGATGATGTAGATGTACCTAATATCGTATGGTCTGATAGACATGACAAGGATTTTATATAATTTAGGCCGGAGCTGCGTCGCCGCTACGATACTTATCAACTTTACTCACGGGGGATTCATGTTACCCTTCAGACTCCCCAAGAAGAAAATAGACAAAATTATACTTACTGTGATTGCTACAGTCTGCTCTCTCCATCGAAATATTATGTCGGGCGGTGCACTTTTAACGAATATATTGGTATGTATTTGCAATGTTGCATATTTGTGTTGTTGAGTTATTTATGTCTTCCAGATTTGGTAAAGATCTGATGAGGCAATTGAAATATTTTGAATTGTTATTTAGTTGTTGTAGTTTGGTAGAACTGTTTTTAAGTTAGGGAATTTGTTTTATAGTTTTTATATGTCATATGTTGAGGTTATTATAATTTAATGACACTGACAATGAAAATTCTAATTTTGGGCTGAAGGGGTCAGGTTTGTAATAATAATCTAAATTTAGTTGTTTAAAAAAAAACTTTAGCTTCTTGATTGAAAAGAAAAAATGAAAAAAAAAAGAAAAAAAGAAAGAGAAAATCAATAGAAACAGGTAGGAGATTGAGAAGATTGAAAAAGAATTAAAAATTTGAGAATTTTGAAGAGAAAAATAAGTAGAAGAAAGAAGATCAATAGATACGGCAGATACGTGAGAAAAGTTTTGAAATTTGGAAAAGAAAATGGGTAGAAGGAAGGAGATAAAATAATTTGAAGAGAAGAAAAGAATATTAAGGCTAGTCGGAGAAGTGAAAAAAGTAAAGGAAGAAATAATTAAGAGGAGTTGAAGGATAGGAATTGTAAGGTGGAGAAAATAAGTAGAAGGAAGGAGTTAAATAGTTTGAAGAGAAGAAAAGAATATAAAGATTAGTCGGAGAAGTGAGAAAAGTGAAGGAAGAAATAATTAAGAGGATTTGAAGGATAGGAATTGTAGCTACGAAGAAAGAAATGAGTGAAAGGCATTAAAATCAAAATTATTTATAAATTATCACATTCATATAATTATATCAAGAAATTAAAGGGTTGTAATAAATAAAAATTTTAGTCAATTGAAATTTTAATTTTATTAAAAAAAAAATGAATTTCCAACATAGAAACCTGAACCTGCAATCTGAGGTGGAATTGCATAGCCGAAGCTACAGAGATAATTAAGAATGGAATATTGTTGTATTAGTTAGTGGCATTGATTTGGAAGATATAAATAAATGGTTTCACATCAAAATTTTAATCAATCATAATAATAAAACATATTAATATCTTATAATTAGCACCACCACTCGGCAACCCGTTACCTCCCGTAGGAGTGTAACTCATGCAGCGTCGAGAGAACTATGACAATTGACTGTGCAAAAAGATTCAGACTTCCAATTAGTAATGGTTGTAAAATGTATGCGGAACTTTTTTGAAAATTATCCACTTTTAATTTTGCACTGAAATTATCGAAATGCCTGTCAGGATGCATAAAGAAGCTATCTATATGAGTTCAATGGTTTTCCTACTTTTATAAACTCACTAACGGCATCGAACCCAAATATGCTTTTTTCCGTCGACTCGCCTTCGAGCGACTGCTATGGCGATGTCCGCCTGAGCCGGGATAGAAGGTATTTTGGGTTCGTCGGAATCGACCCTCCGACTTTGAAAATTTTAACTAATTTTTTATACGTTCTAGTGGTTCGGACAAAGATTATGCTCTCCCACTTTGAGCAGAGGATTTTGGTTTTTGTTGGAAAAAGCGTCCCATTGATTTTTTCCTTAATTTTGACGTTTAAAATAGCTACTCGCTACGTTCTGACTGAGGATTTCGCCCTGTGACGACTAAATTCATGATAATTTCGAAAAACCAAATTCGTGGTATGAAACATTCATCTCGAGGAGCAGTTTTCCGCTTTGTGCAAGTCTCCTTATTATAGTTTTCTTAAAACTAAATCTTTGATATTTTAAAAAAATTAAATTTGTTGTACTTTCGAAAAATTTGTAGGTCGGGGCAGCTTTCCGCCATGAGTGAGTTTATTCGTGGTACTTCCGAAAAACCTGATTCGTGGTAATTTGGAGAAACCAAATTCGTCGTACTTTAGAAAAATCTGTTGGACGGAGCAGCAAAAGTCAAATTTTTGAGTACTTTTGAAAATTCGAACGAAGGAGCCCAAAGGCGATTGACAGTCGTCCTCAAGATGAAGAATCAATATTTGGGTCAGTTTTAGTGAAATAATTTTTCAGGCAGATTTCGATTTAAGATGATGCCAAAGACGATTTTAAGTCTTTTTTATGTTTCAAATATGATTTTTTCATGGCATTTTCGTCTCAATTTACTTTTATAGTAAATTGGATATTATTTCAAAGGGATCGTTTTACTTGATTCAATAACAATGACAAGGCACATTTGTCGGTTTTATTGAATTGTAGCTTTAATTTTATCTCTCTAAATATGTTTATTAGTTATATCAAATCAGAAAATAAAAAAACTGTACATGAAGCAACGTTCAAAATTAAAGTTTATATAATTTTTTTCATTTTGCTGAAATTTCTATTTCTTGTTTCAGATTTTATTATATTTCTTAGCTCTATTTACGTTTTGTAAATGTGAGGAAGAATTATACCCAAGGAAACGGAGAGGATCTTTTCAATCAACGTATCCAATAGGAAGTAATCAGCTGCATATAGGTGGTGTAAACGTTGATACATATGGAAAGGCCAATATTCCTTTACAAGAGACTGACTTATATGCTTCAGGAGTAGGTAATATTGAAATTGTAAATATAAAATAGTGATATAATCCAACGCAAATATTTTGTATTTGAATTTCATAAAATAAAGGAGGGTCTTGTACTAATTGTACCCCAACGAACCTAGCAAAGAGAATAGAATTTAATTTTAGTATTAAATACCTCGAAAATTACCATATTTAATAACTTCAATTCTTTAGATTATGTTAATATTCAACACAATTTAATAGAATTGCATGTGCCTTATTTTCCCGTCCATTATAATATATTTTGAAATGAAATATAAAAGCAATAAAATGCCTTGCGGTAGTGACAATTTAACGTTTCAATTTAACAAGGAAACTATCTTCATTGTGTATATACTTTTACAGGAAAATTTCTGTCACTACCTGATTATAACCAACAAGAAGACATCAACTTCAATGTAGATCTCACAAGTACAAGACATAACAATGTCCCGCGACTAGCCCAAATACACATATCTCAAATAAGTTATCCTGTTTCCAATGCCGTGGACAAGCCTGTCAATGAACCACAGGAATATGTACCACCTCAGTCTGTTGGTACCGCCATTATTCCTCCGGTGCCACCACCAGCGATTCCTGTAAATGCTGTGGCTTCTAATGTCCCTACAACAGGAGGAGCAGTATTTTTAGGATCTGGATCCCTTGGAGTTATTGACTTGGGAGGAGGTAAGTCAATTTCATTTAGTTTTACCAAACGATTTGTGCAAAAATATGTTATTGTAACACACACAGTTCATTTTATATGCATCGCTAAACAGTGCCTATAGTCCAATCGATAAAATAAAAAATACACCAGAGGCTCGCAGAAAATGTTATCTAAGATTCTCCTTCAGTCATTGTTAGTGGGAGGATTAAGCATCACAAAACCACAAAAATCGGTTCTGGAGGTGCCGCGCAATGCTCCCCAGAAAACCACTGCTTCGGTGAAAGAAGCCTTATTTTACTGAAAACTCGTTAACTGTTGAATATATTAAAAAAATGCACCCTAAAAAGAAAGCTTTACTAATTGCCTAAAAATAAGTCCACTTGCAATTAATTTTCTTGTTAATGCTGTGGTTTTAGAGAAAATCGCTGATGACAAAAATTGCAAAATTTGTATTTTTTTAATGCGCGCGAATTTTCGTTTATTTGAAAAATCTTGCGCGCGACCTATAGAAAAAATTGAATTTCTCGAAAACCAAACAAACTAGGAAGAGAAATCAAACTAGGTTTTAAAGGGGATATAAAATACTCTCTTTTGTTGCCATTTTTGATGACCATTGATATGTATTGGTATATAAAAATAACAGCATAATATAGTTATCTCTTGATTTTTTGTGCATCTAACAATTCACAGGCCCATGAAAAATAACTGAACTTGATATAAGTTTTAAATGTTTAGTTCTAGGTAGTACTTCAATACAGAAAAAGTTAGGAATAAAAATATTCACATTTACAAATTTACCAGCATGTTGAAGTTAGCCAAAAAAATTCAAAAAGGCTACACATTCTACTAATTGATATTTTTTATGCAATTTTTTAGCTACTAAATGATTAGAAACAATTAATAGTTATAAGATGTATAAGCTCATACAAAATTTTTTGAGCTAAATTTGTGGGTCTAATTTTTATTTTTAGGAAATAATAAATAATTGGCCAAAAACTTCAACATGCTGGTAAATTTGTAAATGTGAATATTTTTATTCATAACTTCTCTGCATTGAAGTGCTACCTTAAACTAAAAGATAATGCATTTATAACTGATATTAAAGTCAGTTGTTTTTTATGGGCCTGTGAAGAGTTAAAAGTGCAAATAATCAAGAGGTAGCTATATTATATTATTATTTTTATACACTAATAGATATCGATAGCCATCAAAAATTGAAACACAAGTGAGTATTTTATATTCCCTTTAAAACCCATTTTGATTTTTCTTCCTAGCTTGTGTGGTTTTCGAGAAATTCAACTTTTTCTATAGGCTGCGTGCAAAATATTTCAAATAAAAAAATTCGTGTGCATTAAAAATGCACATTTTGAAATTCATATCAATATCGATTTTTTCGAAAATCATACCATATACAAGAAAATTACAGGAGGACACTTTTTAGGAAATTAGTCCAGCATTTCTTTTATGATGAGTTATTTTTATTTATTTATTTATTTTTTTATTTTTACACACGCTATCCAACAGGTCGAGAGACCCAATTACTGCATAGGACAAAAAAGATTACAAAAAAAAAAGGAAGAGAGTAATGTACAATTAGAAACAAAGATGTGCATAAATGTACAAGCAGATCGGTTAAGTAAAATATTAAAATAATTATAAGAACATTTCAGGAACACAAAGTACAATTGTTACAGTAATGAACAATAATGAGTTAATTGTTATTAAAGATACATAATTTTAGAGAGGCAACGTTGCAGTTGAAAATATCTACGCGGCCGTGTATATCATTGTATGCAGTACACATACCTTGAAGTGATGAAATTTTTTTTATGTTTGTCCTGGGCGTGTTTAGTTTAAACAAATCTGTTTGACGTGAAGCAATTCTGTGAGCATGAAAAGGAAGCATATTAAGTATATAAGTGCTGCCGGTGATATTATGTATCAATCTATAAAGAAAAATTAGATAAGAGACTTTAGTTATCAGTAAAATAGGGCTTTATTGGACGGAGGGGGGTTGCGCGGAACTCCCAGAACCGATTTTTGTAGTTTTGTGATGTATAATCCCCCCACTAACAGTTACTGAAGGAAAATCTCGGATAACATTTTTTGGTATGGGCATTTTTATAATTATTGGCCTACTATGCGGTCGTTCCCAAAAACGTCAATACACTTAGTACTACACTCGAACAATTATACTCAACGCTAGTTTCACCGACCATATTGGCATGAGTATAATTTTAGGCTATAGTACTTCATACGTTGTCATCGAAGATTTCAACGCCCGTTCAGAAATGGTAAACAAGAGCAAAATGCGCCTGCAATAACATTCTACGTAAATTACATTAACGGATTTTCCACAAGCACGAGAGTACTTTAACAGTACACTCGAGCGCCAACGATGTTGACATCATCTGAAGATGACTAAAACTATTTTCAACTGCAGCTTTAATCATCTTTCGATGTAACTAATGCGGTTGTCATCTACTACTACTATAACATCCTTAATCTAGATTAAGGGTGTTAATTCATTTATTGAGTTCTTTTTAGTATCAATGACACTAGATTATTGATACCAAAAGAACTCATTAAAATAATTTCTCGCTAACGTTTGTTAGTCCACTTTCGTGTAACGGTGTTAATCGTAAGACATAACTGATACTTTTCTGCTTCTGTGATTTGATTAGGTACGCATATTATAATCACATTTTTGTTGTTTAAAATGCATTTGTCAGAAATTACCCAGAATTTTATGTTCATATGCTATGACTGAATAGCTCTGTAGCAATGCAATTTTTTTTATTACCAGTTATTGCACTTTCTAGATATGCTTCTGGTCTAACATTTATCGAAATTAATTGCTGCAATTATGATTTGATACTGATATATTAATAGAGGATATTGGCTTTAAAAATATGTTTTAAATCCTATTTAAGTCATTTATTACTATAAATTGTAAATTCACTGTTTGGCAGTATGGTCTAAATGTTTGACATATCTACATATCAACTTATTATTTAATTATTATAATTTAGATAATTGCTTCTCTGTTCAGAATTAATAACATGGTTCAAATTTTAAAACAACTTAATGAAATTGTATATTTCAAGCAATTTCAGCTCTTACTGACCTACGATATAATGAGAGATTATTTCATTAAAAGCCCTGAGCTAAGAACCAACCATTTATTTTGCTTTATTGTAAAAAAATTAAATTAAGACTCTCTTTCCTGAGCGAAAATTTCAAACTATTAGCCAAAACTAGAGTACACTTAAAATTAAATTTTTTATCATGTGACAGGAAAAGATAACAGTAAGAGCTAGTATCAAGTTTTTTAAATTGGACGTTACCGGTTCTTATTTGTCATTCACATTTATACATTGTAGAAGTATGTACTGTACCTACACTTAACTGTCGTGAATAAAGTTAGAGACGAATTTCATTAATAATGATTTTAATAGGGCGCCATCTACAACAGAAATTAGTGTTACGCCTACCGCCGTTGTGAGTTAAGTTTCTACAGACAAGTCAGGTAATAGTTCTAATAAATAATACTAGGTCTGAAAAACTTTTAAATAATAACGGAGTGCCACAAGGCAGTGTACTGGGACCTATGCTTTTCCCGCTATTTATTAATGATATGTTTTTAATCGATTCACAAGAATGCAAAATACATCTCTTTGCTGATGATACCATCATATATTTATCTGGATCTGATCTATAGCAAGTTATTCAAAAAATTAACAAGACATTGAAAATAATTAACGAATGGTTTACAACGAATAGGCTAGTGGTAAAGTGCTAAAGTCAAAATATATGATATTAGGTTCTAATAAATATCTGAATCAAAATTTCGATGATACTTGTATTAAATATAAAGAGAACACCTTAAGAAGGTAACGACTATGAAATATCTCGAGATTATCATAGACTGTAAATTAACATTTAGCGACCACATAAATTACACAAGCAAAAAAAAATATCAAAAAAACTTGGATTCACCTATCGTGTAAATAAACATTTAACTTCATATACCAAGAAAATGATTTATAACACAATAATAAAACTACATTTTGAGTATTGTTCCAGTATATTGTATATGTGTAATGATACCCATATATCTAAACTGCAGCTACTTCAAAATAGGTCTATGCGATTTATTTTAAAATGTAATATATTTACTAATATAAAAACAATGCTATGTACACTAAACTGGTTTTCGGTAAGAGAAAATATAAAGTACAAGACACTGATATTCTTATATAAACTGCACAATAATCTACTACCAACATATTTGTCAGCAAATATTCAACATCGTGGTGATATTCATAATTATAACACAGGGCAAAAGAATCATATAAACATAAATTTTTCAAACTTAATGAAAACAAAATCCTCCATATACGACAACGGAGCGGCAGAATTTAATAAATTACCTGAATTTATAAAACAAGGGAAGAATGTCTTTCTGTTTAAAAAACATTTGTATAAATTCATGAATAAATAGTTCACTTTATGCACTAGGCTTATTGTTAAATATTAAGTTAATTATTTAATTAATTATAATGAATCCAAAAATATTATATCCTAAACTGAATAAAAAAATGCGTTTATTTATTTTGTAATACGTAGTAACTGTAAATGTATTTTTAAGTACACTACATTTGTGTGTAATAGCTGTTTGTGCTAAACAAAGATTGTTATTATTGTTATACAAGCGTGTAGGTAATAAATTAAATAGTTTTGTTGAATTTTCTATGAATTGTCGATTTGCTGAGAATTTTAAAATATTTATGGGTGATTGGGCTATAATTGAGATATTCTGGAGAATTACCTTAAAATTAAATTATCGTTTCCGTCTGTTTGTTTGTAGGTGCTTATGCATTAGGTTCAGGATCTCTTGGATATTCGGGAATGCGATCCAATCCGAGGTCTTCCTTTAAAGCACCTCTTCTACCCCCAGTGCAAGCAGCTCCGAATTTACTTCCAGCGGCTGTGCCAAGTCCACAGCCACAAATACCTGTTGTAAACTTCAACCACCCGTTGTTAGGTAAGATTAATATAGTACTTGATACATTATAACAATATTTGAATTGGGTGCAACAGATCTCAGTCAGATTTCACAAATGGATGATGTAATAATAATAAAATTGTTTATTGTGCATTATTGAAAGTTCACAAAAATGGGAGCTCGCTTAGGACATTCTTCCTCTCCTCCATGTACATAACTGGATTATGATTATTTCAACAACTCGAGAAGTAAGATCCCAGAATATGAATGATATACATAAGTGCATTGAAGCAGAATAAATCTTTATTTGATACATTATAATTACAAGTAAATAAAGTAGGTGTACAATTTCAATCTACGTTCACTCTTGAAAGTACCTTAAGGATATCTGGTAATAAATTGAATAATTTAGGAACCGAGCATGAAAGAACCTTGAAGATTTTCTCTATTTTGCTGAGGTATTGTGTATGGCATTTCTAATATCAATTGAGAAAACGACGTTGATCTTTACCGCGGTGGTACTTTGATGGCGGCACAGATCAGACGTCGGCGCTTTGTCAGTAATTTTTTACGGAATTCAAATTGACTTTGGACAGATTATAATTACTATTGCGGACACTAAGGTTGTGTGCATTGAAGACTTTTATTGAGATGTTATACAGATTTGATCAATTTGTATAAAAAATAGTGAATATAAACAAATTATGCATTGAAATATATTCAATTTACCCAGCCTTCCTAGATATGAACTAATATGCTCACCAAAAAACAAACTGTTAGTGCGAGGACTAAACATCACAAAATCACAAAAATCAGGTCTGGATGTGCCGCGCAACCCCCCAAAAGAACCACCCCTTCGGTGAAAAAGGCCTTATTTTACTGATAACTCATTAACCGTTCAATACATAAAAGTATTGTTCATCATAAAAAGGAAAGCTTGACTAATTGCCTAAAAAAAAATTCCTCTTGTAATTTTCTTTTATATGCCATGGTTTTAGAGAAAATCGATATTGACAAAAATTGCAAAATTTGTATTTTTAATGCGCACTAATTTTCGTTTATTTGAAATTTTTTGCGCGCGGCCTATAGAAAAAATTGAATTGCTCGAAAACCAAACAAGCTAGGAAGAAAAATTAAAATGGGTTTTAAAGGAGATATAAAATACTCTATTGTGTCTATTTTTTAAGGGGGTATTAATAATATTAATTAATATAATATAGTTGTCTCTTGTATTTTTGTGCATCTAACTATTCACAGACTCATAAAAATAACTGACTATAACATAAGTTATAAATGTATTGTCTTTTAGTTCAATGTAGTACTTCAATGCAGAAAAAGGAATAAAATTAGTCATATTAACAAATTTAGCAGCATGTTAAAGTTAGCCAAAATAAACTCCAAAAGAGGCTACATAATATTCAGTTTTTTATGATATTTTTTTAATTCATTTTTTAACTACTAAATGATTAGAAACAATAGTTATATAATATATAAACCGAAAAAAAAATTTTGAGCTAAATTTTCAAGATGTTTGGGACTTTTTTTTTATTTTTAGGAAACGGAAAAAATTAAAAATTGATAAATAAAAAATATGGCTAACTTCAACATGCTGGTAAACTTGTAAATGTGAATATTGTTATTCCTAACTTTTTCTGCATGGAAGTACTACCTTGAACTAAAAGACAATGCATTTATAACTTATATTAAAGTCAGTTATTTTTTATGGGCCTTTGAATAATTAAAAGTGCAAAAAATCAAAAGATAACTATATTATATTGTTATTTTTATATACTAATAGATATCAATGCCATCAAAAATGGAAACACAAAAGACTATTTTATATCCCCTTTAAAACCATTTTGATTTTTCTTCCTAGCATGTTTGGTTTTCGAGCAATTCAAATTTTTCTATGGGCCGCGCGCAAAAAATTTCAAAAAATTCAATACAAATTGTGCATTTTTTTTCAATATCGATTTTCTAGAAAACCATAGCATAGACAAGAAAATTACAAGAGGGACATTTTTTAGGCAATTAGTCAAGCTTTCTGTTTTATAACGAACAATTTTGTATATCTTCAACGGTTAACGAGTTACCAGTAAAATAAGGCTTTTATCACCGAAGGGGTAGTTTATTAGGGGGTTTGCGCAGTACCCCCAGAACTGATTTTTGTACTTTTGTTATGTACAATCCCTCCACTAATAATTACTGGAGGAAAATCTCAGACAACATTTTCTGTCATGGAAATCTTTAGACTATTTAGGATATACCAGTGTTTCAAGTAATAATAATTTTGTCTCTTGCTTCATGTCATATTTAAACTTATACAGAAACTTTAATGATGCAAATTATCTTTTATGTATATTATCCAAAGCTAAGTTATTGGTTGAATCAATCATATCCAATATCGAATCAGTAATTCTTTTATTCAGACGAATTAATCTAATATTTTTCTGACTCGTCTATTTACTGGAGTTTAATTTGAAACTATTATCATAGCACCTATAAAAAAATTATTTATTTCTACATTAATATCGCGGATGCATGTTTCCACTATCAAAATATTACCTAATCCATAAACTTGTACAGCATAAACATAAAGTTTACATTTTGAAAGCCCTTAAAGGGCATCAAAATTCAATATGATAAGTAAAACTGGAGCAAGTATGCTAACTTGAGATACTCCACTCCATACCATTCATTTTTTAGACACATTGTATTTTATTTGAACATTTTGATGTTTGTTGTAGTTTTCACTAAAGTGTTTTAAATAGCTTTGTGCTTGTACAAGCATATCATCAATTTCATTCATCCTCAAATATGTATTTTTTTAAATTTGTTCCCGAAATTAATATACTATTTGCTTTAGGACAACCTCCCCTCAGAGATCAAAACGGATATGAATATCTTCCACCAAACAGAGTGGGATTTGGAGCACCTTTACCACCAAGGCCGCTGAAGACCACCATGACATTTGCTACACCCTCGAATTTACAGATACAGCCACAGTTACAACCTTATCAACCGGTTGCGCAAACTGCCTTTGGTGACAGAATTCCTGGTTTTTATCCCGATGCGTCCTCATTTTACCGTTAATGATATTAACGTCTAACTAAACTCTGATATTAAAATTTTAAGTACGTTTAAATTTTGTAGAATTTTTGTTCTACAAAAATTACAGTATACCAGATTCAGAAAAGCGTTAGCCTATTTTTCGGGCCTTATCACTAAGATTTCAAAAATATTTTTGCTACTAACTTAATTTAGATAAAAATATTGAAATTTTCGTTACCAAACACCACTTTAATAGAACTTCTCCTCCTGCGCCAGTAATCGCGCCTTATATTCTCAGAAATTGCCTCTAGATCCATCCAGAACACAAGCAAGAATCTTCTCCCACCACACTCTAGAAAACTCTATCTGTTTCTACAAGTTTCCAGTCACTATTAGGCATAGGCGTATCAATCTCCAGTTTCAAGGGGGTGTACATAACATATCATCATATATAACAATATCATCAAAAATCAACATACGACATTTTTTCTCAATTTAACAAACCTTGTTTGCCTCACTCTGTGATATAAATATAAATGTTAATTTATAAGAAAATTTTCTAAAAAATAATGAAACGATTCTGTTGATACAAATTGATATTATTGAGTAGAAATTTAAACTTTGAACGTGGGATTAAAAGCTTTATTCTTTAACAAACAATTAAAATATATATTGCCAACAGTTTTTAATTTAATACTTCTAATTTTAATAAAAAATAAAACCTATTATATAGTGTATAGGCACAATTTTAAAATATCAGCTTGATTATGAATCTGGTAGTAAAACTGTTCATTACAATCATAACGACAACATAATAGCTCATGACGATATACATTACGTATAACAAAATGAAGCATACTACGATACTACTTTTGTTGTTTTCAACGAAAATTCTTCTAATTTAATATAATGCTAAAATAACTATTCAAGAAGTAAAAGTGGTTCTTTTTATCACTTGGCTTGTAGATTGTCCATCATGACGCATCCGACTCGGACCAAAGGCCGTGTGTTAAAAGAACACTTTTATTTTATGATTCATACAATTTTTTTCTGATCTTCTTGCAAGGTACAGCGAAAGTAAAATGTTGATATTTAATTTATTTGCCATCTTTATCAGTATTAATTATTATGTCATTTGAAAGTCACCATTACCATCGGCGATGAATTTAAAAAATAATCCTGTGAAAATAAAATTAGAACTTCATGTAAATAGTCAAAGATGACATTAATTAAAATTCTTTCATATTCTTAACTTATTTTACAATTAGTTACGCATCATTTTAACAGTATGATAAAAGGCGACATTATATGTATAACTAGTTCTAATAAAATGCAATCAGTACTAAAATGACTTTCGAAAAGTTGTTATTTTGCAAGGGTTAGAAAGAAGTCTATTTTATATTAAATACTATTATTTTTTCATTTTCCAAATATTATTTAAAATGTTTCTCTGTATATGGATGTTATTATTTATTACTGTTATAAATGTATTTTAATGTATTTATTATCTAATTGTGTTTTAATTAAATAAAAGCAGTCTTTTTCGATATATATGTATAAAGTCATAGCCAAGCGCGATAGAATATTTACCTGTATCATAATATGGATTAATATATTTAATAATTATTAAGCAAATATGTTTGTGATATTATACATTTTTTTATTAAGTATTATTTTATCTTGGTCTACTAATTCTAATATAGTTATATTAATGCCTTTTTAGCTAGTTTTTTTTGCAATATCTAACTAAGTACCAGTTGCTTATTTTATGTCTTAAATTCTCTGTAAAATATAAATATAAGCCTCTTAACAGTACTCAATTTATACTACTGAGACAACTGCCATTTAAAGAGTATTGTAATAAAAGAGAATTAATATATTTAATAGAATTCTAAATTAAACACCAGCCTAAGGAAGATCAACATGATGTCCGACTTTAAATTCATCCTACATATCCCAGTACATGATTTTCACAAATATTTCAACAACAAAACCATATTTAATACAACAAAAGAGGTAGCTTAAGATTTATTACTCAAATTATTTGAAAATTGGCTAATTGGTCAACTATCTAAAGAGGCCCATAAGAACTTAAGAAGAGAGCAGCGATATTTTCACGTAATTGTTCGTTTATTGTATTTCAGAAAGGAAAAACGATTTGGAATACGTTTCGAAATCCAAACATCATTACCGTAAGTACTTCCATTGACGATGTAAGTTCAAAGTAAGACATACATGCCTGTGGTCAGGAGAGTGCCAGGCTGTCAACCCAGTGAAGAAATTAGGATATTACTATTTTGTATATTCTTGTATATTATAAATGTCGGTATTGCTAATGTTCCCAGTCTTACGTACTTTCTTTTGTACTTTTACTGTTTTAAATCGCAATTTTCTTCTAATTTCCTTTTTGAGAAGATAAACGAATATTTTATTTGGGGCGTTAACATTATCATTTCAACAACTTTGTACAAGACACACCTTAAACATTACGTTTTAGATGGTAAGCACAATCCTAACCTAGAATAGCCTAACCTAAAATTTAAAGTTAAAAAGGAACATGAGTCGTCCACCCCTGGCTTTCTGGACCAGATACGAAAGATTCTATACTTCTATATAGAAGATATTTACTATTCATACTGTCCAAACTTTATTACAATCGTCCCATCAGCAAAGAAACTCATCAAAATGTAACTTTTAAGGGCCAATGAAGGTGCTCATGGAATCTATTGTAGGTACTATTAGTGTTATCTTAACCCAAACTATACGCCCCATATACTAATATTGCCCCACAGTCCAGGAACACCCGGTATATGTAAGTGTAACATATATAATTTTTGCTGATTACTAAAAGATAAAAAATTTTGAAGACATTTCTAAGCTGTATTGGATTGAAGTAAACACTCTTGATTTTTGCCCTTTTTACCTAAAGTTAATGTAAAGCGGAGTAAAACATTGTTTAAAATGATGAAAATTATTTAGTTTTGACCAACCGTAGGTATCTTAAAAATTATTCATGTTACATAACATAGACAATTTTGCGCTGCATACATGTACTTCAAACTGAAGCTCCTCATCTTCGTTGACGGGAAGTGGAAAATACACAATAGGGACAAATGATGCATAAATGCATCAATATGCACCATGTTGTCAGTATACTAATTGGCTCTGCTCTTCTAACGTCGATTTAACTACTCCAAATGAGTAAATAATTCGAATACTAAGCATATTATAGTTTCAGAAATTCATGTACATCTACTCCGTCTAAATATTTTAAAGTAGACTGTCTGTACGTGCTAAGGAAACTATCTTATATTTGCTTTAAATTGAGGATCTTCAATTTGTTGTAACATAGTTAGTTAAATTTAATTGATCATTTTAGACTTTTCCTCTCTTTTAATGGAATTTGAATTATGTAAAGTTATACCCGATAGTTGAAATAGCAAAAATTTAGTATGAATTGGTTATTTTAAAAGCTTTCTAACAATAATTTCCAAAGTTTACAATGTCAAAAGAGATGCAACAGAGAAAGTTCATTAATACCGGCCACAATAGAAGTACCTAGAATAAGTTTAGGCAGCCAGCATTGCAAGTCAAAAGATACAAACTAATGTTAATGGTTGCATATCGTTGTTAATTTTGGTACCTACAGGCTTTTGACTTTCTGCAGAGGAATTTTCCCGGTGACTAACGTGCCAAAAATGGAGAAGTCCTATTTAAATATATATCAAAAACAGAAATTAATCAAATGTCATATTTAATATTGCGAATAACATTTTAAATTTAGAAAATGTGGCATCTGCTAAGTTTAATTTAAAATTTATCAGTATATTCGAGTAGTTAACAATGTACGTAATCTATGGAACTACAGAGGGTTGTGCCGCGCAACCCCCCCCCCCTCCCTTCGATGAAAAAGCCTTATCTTATTGATAACTCGTTAACAGTTGAAGACATAAAAAAATTGCTAATCATAAAAAGATAGCTTGACTAATAGTCCTTTTGTAATTTTCTTGTACATGCCATGGTTTTAGAGAAAATCGATATTGACTGAAATTGCAAAATTATTATTTTTAATGCGCCCGAATTTCCGTTTATTTGAAATTTTTTTCGCGTGGCCTATAGAAAAAATTGAATTGCTCGAACACCAAACAAGCTAGGAAGAAAAATCAAAATGCGTTTTAAAGAGGATATACAATACTCTCTTGTGTTGCCATCTTTTATGGCTATTGATATTTATTAGTATATAAAAATAACAATATAATATAGTTCTCTCTCTTCTCTTGTACTTTTGTGTATTTAACCATTCACAGGCCCTTAAAAAATAACTGACTTTAATATAAGGTATAAATTCATTATCTTTTAGTTCGAGGTAGTACTTCAATGCAGAAAAAAATAGGAATAAAAATATTTGTATATTGTAATTTTTATGTACTAATAGATGTCCATAGCCATCAAAAATGGAAACACAAGAGATTATTTTATATTCCCTTTAAAACACAGTTTGATTTTTCTTCCCAGCCTGTTTCGTTTTCGAGCAATTCAACTTTTTCTATAAGCCGCTAACAGAAAATTTCAATTAAACGAAACTTCGCATGCATTAAAAATACAAATTTTGCAATTTTTTTCAATATCTTTTTCTCTAAAATCATGGCATGTACAAGAAAATTACAAGAGGACTTTATCTTAAGAAATTAGTGCAGCTTTCTTTTTTTATGTTGAGCATTTTTGTTGTACCTTCAACGGTTAACGACTTATCAACAAAATAAATCTTTTTTCACCGAAGACGTGGTTTTTTGGGGGGTTGCGCGGCACCCTCAAAACTGATTTTTGTGGTTTTGTGATGTATAGTCCCTCCACTCCCTAGTTACTGAAGGAAAATCTCGGATAACATTTTTTGTTATGGAAATCTTATTAATTATTGGACTATGGTGGCTTTTGATGATTCTAATTTAAAATAGGCGTTGTCATGTTTGCGTTTGGTTCTAATACTCTAGAGAAAAGTGAAGTAAAGCGTTTTTGATTGTTTTTCCACTTTAGCTTGCCGTCACAAGTTATAAAATATGTAATAAAATTGTCTCCTGAATGGCTAAACATATCGAAGGAATCATTCATATTTCTTTATGTCTTAACATTACACTGCATAGTAATAACAAATTTCACTCCTTTAGGTTGCAGAAAAGTGGAGAAATATATGTCTGATATGTTAGGTACAATCTATCTTGTGTCATTCAAAACACCACTTTGAGTTTCATTTCTATAGTTGAGGACTTTTCCTTTTGAATTTCTCAGGGTTTGATTTCAAAAGTTAATTTAATTCAGCCCTCCTCCCTTTTAGACATTTTCTGCTTTTCGGGGTTGTTGCTTTGATATGGACCCACACCAAGACAAAATCAAATTTCTTGTCATTCTGCGAACGCAAAACAAAAGAAAGTTATGAATATTATGTTCTTTTGGGGCATACTGCATTATAGATTCTCAATAAAGGTAACGTAAATTTTGTCACACAGAAGAGACCAACCTACTACTACTTCTATTATGCATTTATGCGTTCTCGTTTAAGATTGCATTGACCTAGGCATTATGATACAGCTAATGTAATGTGACGTTTCTAGATGGTCTAGATATTTTATTTAAAATTGTACGATACCCCGTATCTAGCTCGCTCTTAGGGTGTACCAGAGAAGTGGGTTTGAGGTGCTGCTAAAAAATATTGGTATTTTTTGGTGTCCCTTAATCCAGTATATCAAATAAGGCGTAATAATTCTAACATTCTTTATTTAAAATACCTAAACAATAGAAAACGTCAATACTGATGACTTTAAAGAGCTGGCAGTACCTACCTATGTTGCTAAAACTTGTCTATGTAATATTTTGACTACACCTCTCAAATTTTCGCAGTTGATTAGCTGAGGCGTAAATATGTTCGAAGCCAGTTTTTTCTGGATTTTTATTTCAATTTAGTGTAGATTTTACTCACTGTATTATCTATATAATTGTATGCTACTAAATAATGTAACTAATAGATATTACAATTATGTTACAAGATTTGGCCCCTGAACTGTAAAATCGTATTTAAACTTATCAAAAAAATGTTAAGTATGTATTACAATGCCAGACAAGAAACACACAACAAACAAAAGAACAAAAAATGAGAAGTGCTTCATCGTACAAACAGGAAGGGTATTTAATATATGATACACTGAACATATAAAATAGGCGAGGAAATGAAGCAGGAAAAAGGTCTAAACGCCAACATTAGACTCCGCCCCACCTGATTTCTATGTGAGATGGCGCAAAATGTTCCTAAAGATGTGTAGAACAAAGCCAGGGTCACGGGAACTGGTGATTTTTCGATTTCCTGTCGTAAAGTGCGCTATTTCCGGTCACAAAAAAAGTCTTCTAAGTTGAGAAGAATCCTTTATGTTTTATATTTTGGATAATTCTAAGAATTTTTTAACTCCTGACATTTTTTACCTACCTCACTCTTCTCGAGATATAAGCGTTTAGAAAAAAAAGAACGTGAATTTAAGCTTTTTGTTTTTTCAAAAAACTAGTATTAATGATTATTTCTGGTCTTTGATTATCAATTAGAACATTGGTCAAAGACCAATAATAATCGTAAATACTAGTTTTTTTACAAAAAAAAGCTTAAAAACACATTTTGTTTTTTTTTAACGCTTATATCTCGAGAAGGGTGGGGTTAGGTAACAAATGTCAAGAGCCAAAAAATGTTTATAATTGTCCAAAATATGGTTTGCTTTTAAGGTACCTAATTAGAGTTCAAATTTCAAACAAATTGATGCTTCTTGATGGAAATCGGAGCCAAAAACCGTCATACACTGGACTATACCTAAACAATAGAAAACGTCAATACTGATGACTTTAAAAAGCTGGAAGTACCTACCCAGTATGCTGCTAAAAGTTATCTACGTAATATTTTGACTACACATCTTAAATTTTTGCAGTTGATTAGCCGAGGCGTAACTATGTTCGAGGACAATTTATACCGAATTTTTATTTAAGTTTAGGGTAGATTTTACTCATTGTATTATCTATATATTTGTATGTTCCTAAATAATGTAAGTAGTAGATATTACAATGATGTTAAAAGATTTGCCCCTTAACCGTAAAATGGCATTTAAACTTATCAAAAAAATGTCAAATATTTATTACAATGCCAGACAAGAAACATACAAGAACAAAAAATGAGAAGTGCCTCATCGTACAAACAGGAAGGGTATTTAATATATGATACACTGAATATATAAAATAGTCGAGGAAATGAAGTAGGAAAAAGGTCTAAACTCCAACATTCTCAACTCCGCCCCACGTGATTTTTATGTGGGATGGCGCAAAATGTGCCTAAAGATGTGTAGAATAAAGCCAGGGTGACGGAAACTGGTGCTTTTTCGATTTCCGGTCGTAAAGTGCGCTATTTCCGGTCACAAAAAATGTCTTCTAAGTTGAGAAGAATCCGTCGTATTTTATAATTTGGATAATTCTAAGAATTTTTTAACTCCTGACATTTTTTATCCGCCTCACTATTCTCGAGATATAAGCGTTTAGACAAAAAAGAATGTGAATTTAAGCTTTCCGTTTTTTCAAAAAACTGGTATTTACGATTATTTCTGGTCTTTGATTTATCAATCAGAACATTGGTCAAATAATCGTAAATACTAGTTTTTTACAAAGAAAGCTTAAAAACACATTTTCTTTTTTTTAACGCTCGAGAATGGTGAGATTTGGTAAAAAATGTCAAAAGTCGAAAAATGTTTATAATTGTACAAAATATGGAGTCCACATGATTTAGTTGATAATAAACGCCCACAAATAATCGTAAATACTAGTTTTTTGAAAATAAATAGCTTAAATATACGTTTCTTTATTTTTAAATGCCTATATCTCGAGAGGGGTGAATTTAACTAAAAAATGTCAAGAGTCAAAAAATGCTTAGAATTGCTCAATATATAAAATTCATATATTTTAACTTTTAATAAACGATCAAGAATACTAGTTAGTAGAAAATATAGGAATTAAATTCACTTTTTATTTTCTTTTGAACACTCATATCTCAAGGCGTGTGAGGTTAGGTAAAAGATGTCAAGAGTCAAACAATGCTTATAATTGTCCAAGATATAAAGTCCACACATTTTAATCCATAATAAGTGCCCATTGATAATCGTAAATATTAGTATTTTGAAAAGAAAAATCCAAATACACTTTTATTTTTATACGCTTATATCTCGAGAAGAGTGAGGTTAGGTAAAAAATCTCAAGAGTCAAAAAATGCTTAGAATTATCCAGAATATAAAATCCAATGATTTCTCTTCATCTTTAAAAAAAAATTGTTGGTGACCGGAAATTGCGAATTTCTGTCCCAGTTTACGACCGGAACTTGAAATAGCACCAGTTCCCATGACTCTGACTTTATTCTATACATCTTTAGAAACATTTTGCGCCATCTCACATAAAAATCAGGTGGGGCAGAGTCTCATGTTGGGGTTAAATGCTTCATTTCCTCGACTAAAATCATTTCAATATAGTGAAAATAACTGAAATTTTACAAAGCATTTTTTAGAAACCAATCACTATTTTCCTTCAATAAATAAACTGAAAGTTTTACATTACTCAACAAAATTCAGAAAATTTGTTATATTAAAAGCAATTCACATTCACACGATCATTGCCCAAATCCTGCATTTTATTTATCAATTGGTTATAAAAATAGGCCTACTAATTATCATAATTATTTACAATGTATCGATACCCGACATCTTAATTTGTATGTTCATTGTGTTCGAAAATGCAGTCTAGACTCTATGAAAATACAGTCCCAAGCAATAAAAAAAATTGGCATTTAAAAATGAAATTTTCTGTTCATTATTAGTATGTACAGAAGCATTTTTTTCTGTTGAAGTGAATTAACTATTAAAATTAAAATTGAAACATAAATAAAATCCAGTTGTAGAAAACATTATGACTTTACTGATATATTGATGTTTTACAAAACAATCTAGAACTAATAGTTAGTCGGATATTATATATAGATTTATTCAACAATATTAAGGTGCGTTTCTCCCTTCTATCAAAGCGAAAGTTTTAGTTAATAGTAATTCATATAAACCACACCATCATCTCAGTTGCGTTAAAATTTATATTTTTTATGAGAAAGCGGAATGAGTTTCCATAAATCAAAACCGTTTTCCCTAAAACATTTAATCTAATATTAATATGCAAAATTTCATATTTGATTATATAAGTGTAGTACCACGTGTCGTTCCAAATCTTTCTACGCATTATATGTCTGATAAACTATTGCGTCTTCTCTATGAAAAATCTTGTATAACAGAATATTTTAAATTATTCATTATCTGTTGCAAGTTAATCCGAAGAAATACTTTATTACAGGTGTCAGGAAACCGCCGATTGTAAGCAGACACTTAATGTTATAAAGCAACAAAATAGAGACACGCTCGGTGAATTTTGGTAGTAAATACTGTACCACGAATGATACTTTTCGTCATAATTGTATTGTGACTAATTAATAGTAATTAGTAACAATTTGTCCCAAATCAAACGCAAATAAATGATGCTAAATGTCACTAATATGAGATACTCTATTCTTGCATTTATGTGGTCTTAGTTAGGACACTATAAAAACCGCTGTCTAAGGAATCACTACCTCCACATCCAGATTTCCCATCCAAGTCCCTTTAAAGGAAAATATTTTGACTATATTTGCACTATAGTATGTGGAAATAATTGGTCATAAAGTTTTAATAACATTTGAGGCAGATGACATAAAAAAATTTGAAACGTTGGTTTCTAGCATATTCGCCAAAAATGAAGTTTCTGGACTCTCATTAGCTTCCCCCAACTATTGTCCCCAATACACCCCCCGCCAGATGTTATAATATATACACGTATAAAATTTCAAGTGAATATGTCAATTATATTTTATCAACCTCTTTAATAATGGTGTGTAGATAGTGGAGGGGTTGAAAAATGTTATAAATAAATCTGAGGCCTTGGCTTCTAGCATATACATCAAATCCGGTTATTGTACTCTTACTAGCTTGTTTTACTTATTTCCCCATATTCACCTCTATTTAACCCCCAACCCTTCAACGGAATCATCTCAAAATATAATCAAGTTCTGGGTGTTGTTATATTATACATGTGTACTAAATTTCAAGTGAATATCTCAATTTTATTTTATCAACCCCTCTAATAATGGAGTGGGGGTAGTGGGAGAGTTGAAAAATTTTATACAAAAATTACAGACCTTGACTTCTAGTATATACATCAAATTCCAAGTTTCTGTACGCTTACCAGCTTACTAGCTTACTTTACTTATTTTCCCCTATTTACCCTTATTTAATATAATAATATAAAAAAAAACGGAGGCCTTGGCTTCTAGCATACACACCAAATCGCCAAGTTTCTGTACTCTTACCAGCTTGTTTTACTTATTTTGCCACATTCTCCCCTATTTAACTCCCAACTCTTCAACGGTATCATCTCAAAATATAATCTAGTTCCAGGTGTCGTTGCATACGTGCACCGAATTTCAAGTGAAGATCTCAATTCTGTTTTATCAACCCCTTTAATAATGGAGTGAGGGTGGTGGGCGAGTTGAAAAATATTATAAAAAAAATCTGAGGCCAATTTTCAAGTTTCTGTACCGTTACCAGCCTGCTTTACTTATTTTCCCCTATTTACCCCTACTTAACCCCCAACATTTCAACGGAATCATCTCAAAATATAATCTAGTTGTATGTATCGTTATAATATACGTGTATCAAATTTCAAGTGAATATCTCAATTTCATTTTATCAACTCCTTTTACAATGGAGTGGGGATGGTGCGGGGTGGGATGGAAATATTATAAAAAAAACGCCTTGGCTTCTAGTATATACACCAAATTTTTGTACTCTTACCAGCCTGCTTTACTTATTTTCTCCTATTTGCTCCTATTTACCCCCAACCCTTCACCGGATAAGTTCAAAAAACAATCCAGTTCCAGATCTCGTTATAGTACATACGTGTACAAAATTTCAAGTCAATATCTTAAACCCTTCCAGAGATTTCGTGCGCACAATAAAAGTTACAGACCGACAGACCGACAAACCGCCAGACCGACAGACAGATTTTTTTTGTCACTCAAATTTAAAATCTCGACGTTTCATGATGTTCTAAACATATTTCAACAAAAAAAATAATGAAATTTTTCTTTACGATTACTATATTTTACAGGGATTTAACTTGGAAGAAATTATTAGTTATTGTATGCGATTTTTACTTCAGTAGATTTTCAAGCTTCTATCGCATATTCCCTTATGAAATGTGGCCCTGGGTTAAATTGGCTAAAAGTTTACTGTACTATAATAGTTTACGACACAGTGATCAAAATTTCTCATGGCAAGACCTAAAAAGTGTTTTTCACAGTGGTTTGAAGCATTCACATTTCGCTATTACGCGACATTTCCTCTGTTCTATGAACACTAAATGCGCTATTTAGTGCAGTCAACGGGGGTTTCACCTCTAAGTTGAATACTAGTGAATGGATTTTGACGAAACATTGTGCAATGTGTTTGTAATGACGTTAATAAAAAAGGTGAAACGAGATTAGAGTAACAGATGATCGGAAGGGGTAGAAAACACTCCTTTTGTCACCGGTTCCATAATTTGTAGAATTAGGTCGAAAATGAAAGAAAATCAATAAATTTACCCTCTTTTCCCCAAAATAAGATGTTTTTACTCTTGCGGTTTTTTTAGAAAAATGCATATTTTTCGAGATGTGGCCACTCGCAAATTCCTAACATTGGGGAGTGGAAATGTAAAAGTTGAAAAAAAATCTGAAAGAATGGTATAACTATATAGGTTTTATATTTTTCTATAATATAATAATATATACCATGCTCATTTTTTGATTGAAAATTTGCAAAAAATGTAGAAAAGTAAAGTGGGGTAAATGCAATATAGTTTTTGAATAGTTGTAGCTTGGCGATTTACCAAAAAAAAGCATGGAGAGATGGAAATTTGATTTTTTGTTTATAAAAAGCATGACAAGTTATGAACAAGGTTCTACTTGCAGTAAATCGAAAAGTTGACTTGGGAATGAAAAACATATATTTTTTTAAAAGACTATTGTTATATTACATTTGCCCCGCATATTGGTGCAAATGCAATTGTACCCTAAAAAAATGCATGCATTCGCATATTAATATGTAACGATGTTAAAGTAATAAACAATAATAATAATAATAATAATGATAATTTATTCATCCAAGCGATCGTTTTCATGATATAGGACAGGTCAAAATAATATCTGAAGTATCAGATTAAATATAAGTATAAATGTACAGTGTCAATATACATAAACACAGCTCTCTTCTGCAATTTAAAAACCCTCAGCGTATCAGGTGACGAGCCCCAAGCAATTACGACGTAATTAATAGTCGACTCGAAATATGTGTAATAGTATGCAATTAATATTGATTTACTAATTATCCACCGTAATTGACTTATACAATAACATATTGGAGCAATTTTTTTCCAAATCTCGTCTATATGTACAGCCTAAGTACAGTTCTCAGTAATGTGCAACCCTGAAAATGTCATGTGTGAACTTGCCGAATGGATCCTTCATTAGACTTTATTAAGAGGCTCTGATTAATATTAATTTTACTGATATTAAACTGAATAAATACGGATTTATTGATATTTAGTATAAGTCTGTTTTCGGTAATCCAATCGTGAGCACTACCTAATTGTTCTTTTGCATTTGAGACTAAATCAGTAGTTCTTTGGGCTGATAAGTAAAGAAGTATCATCGGCAAAAAGAATGGAATTTGTACTACAAGAGTTGTTAACATAAATTATGTACAGTAGTGGTCGCAAGACAGACCCTTGTGGCACTCCTACTGTAAGTTCCAATTGATTGGATTTGATATTCTCTACTTGTACATATTGTTTTCTGCCATACAAGTAACTTATAAGCCATTCTAATGATAAGATTAACTTTTCGAAGAGGTTATGGGTAAGAACTACCAGTAACCAGTAATTGATAATATATATATTGAATTTTTTTAAAGTTTATACTAAGGAATCACTGGTTCCACATTCAAATATCCCATCCAAGTTACTATAAACGTAAACGTCTTATATTCTATGTGGACTCCAGTATGTGAAAGTAATTAATAATTGAAATATCTTCCCCAATGCGGTAATGGATGTGTTTGATGCTAAGACTTGTCTGTGAACTTTTGTTCTCGCACACACAGTAAATCACAATTTTATTTTGTTACCCCTTTAATAAGGGAGTGGTGGTAGTCGATGTCATAAAATGTCTTGAGACACTTGCTTCTAGTACATACCAAATACAAAGCTTCTGAACTCTTACTAGCCTGCTTTACTTATTTACCTCTATTTACGACCAAATCCTTCAACGGAATAAACTCAAAATATAATCTAATTGCAAATGTCGTTATAATATGTACGTGTTCCAAATTTAAATCGTTCCATAATGATTGCGCACTCCAGAAAAATTACAGACAGACAGAAGATATCTTCACGTTTCATGATATACTGAACCTTGAAACATATTCTATATATGATTTTGCAAACAGCAGAAAAAATAACTATCTATGAGAACTAAAAGAAAAACTTGGTGTAAAAAAATATTAATGAAATCTTTGCATTCTTTCGATATTCTGAATTCTAGTCATGCTAGCAAATTAAAATCCTAAAATGCATTTGTACAATTTCTTACTTGAAAATTCTCATTCAACAACTAGCATCCACACAGTTCGCTATGACCATGCAGATTAAACTAGTATCTACATAACCCCCTGCTATTTTAATCTGCATGGCCATAGGGGACTGTGTGGATGCTAGTGTTAGAATGAGAATTGTCAAATAGGAAATTAGACAAATTCATTTTAGGATTTTAATTTGCTAGCATAACCAGAATTTAGGTTATCGAAAGAATACAAAGATTTCATTAATATTTTTACACAAAGTTTTTCTTTTAGTTATAGATAGTTATTAATATGCAGGTAGGTATACCTACCTTGTCGCAAAGATTTTTCATTCAAATAGATTACATTTTGATGAAATCTATCATTCTGTCTTGGAAATGCCCAGCCTTATTCTGAAGCTCATCAGAAAGGCACAAAGCCACTCATAAAGATGTTTCAATCAAAACCAAGACCATTTCTATGAACAAGTATGAAATAATTATATTTGACCTTGACTGATAAAAACAAGAGATCTTCACCTATCTAATAGCTAACTAGTGTTGGAGCCTAAATACTCTATGCATATTTAAAAGTGAATTATCGTTTGTTTGCTTAATTTTATTGAAACATATTCTTTGTAGGATTTTGCAAACAGCAGAAATAATAGCTATCTATGAGAACTAAAAGAAAAGCTATGTGTAAAAATATTAATGAAATCTTTGCATTCTTTCGATAACCTGAATTCTGGTTGTGCTAGCAAATTAAAATCCTAAAATGAATTTATATAATTTCTTATTAGAAAATTTTCATTGCTATTTGTTGAATGAAAAATCCTGCATGTCTAAATAATTTAAGACCAATTAGTATCTTGGAAACGTTTTAAAAATTATTAGAAAAAATTATGGAAATGCAAATACAGGGGCATCTAAAAGATAAATAATACCATCAAATCAGTCCGGGTTTAGGCAAGGCCACAGCTGCAGTACTGCATTAATGAACATCACAGATCACATCACAGGGGCATGTGACTTAAATAAACTGACAATTTTCATACTCTTAGACTACTCCAAAGCATTTGATACCATCAATCATAAGATGTTGATATCCATTTTGCATTTCATCGGCTTTAAAAAATAGATCTCAACTGGTAATGTACGGAGGAGAATCTTCAGATTCAGCACATGTGTGCCCCTGGGGTCTATTCTGTGTCCTCTACTTTTTATAATCTACTAGTCTAACTTTTCATTCGTTTTCTCTCATGTAAATAACATTATTATACAGATGACACACAGTTGTATTTGTCTTTTGATGCGAGTAAAAGTAAGCAGGCAATCGCTGCCATAGCCTTAGCTCTCTTATTTGAATTCTCAAAAAAATGTGTCTTCAACTTAACTCCAGCAAGTCAGCTGTGCTTGTGTTCGACAGAAAATCGGAGAGATGTAGATTCGTTATAGAGTTTAAGAACAGTATCGAAGTCAAAGTTGAGTCTATTTTATTTCAAAACACTGTGAAAAATTTGGGACTCCTTATGGACCAAGAATTGAGATTGACACCACGTGTTAATAAATGTCTACAAAAGGAATACTTAAATTTAAAATTAATATATCAAAGTAGATTTGTATTGACCAAAACCTCTAAATCTGTACTCTGTGATTCTGTAGTATTGTCACAGTTGAATTACTGTGACACAATATACCTTGTTTAAATGCTACTGATAGTAATCGAATACAAAAACTCCTGTTTGCGGTTAATTTTTAGTATAACGAAGGTTAATCGTATTAGCCACACAGTAAACCTAAATATCTGGCTTAACATGAAAAATATACGATATCTGCACTCTGTTTGTCAGTATTTTAATATACTGATTAACAAAATCCCGCCACACTTATATTCTAAAATACGTTTTCGGAACAATGTCCGCGATTTCAATATTAGATTTAAGGGTACCCTTACTCTTCCCATTCATCATACCTGATTTTTTAAGAGGTCATATTTGTACAATATTGCAGTGTTATTTTGCTATTTAGGCTCTATTGTTTGTCTTGAGTGAGGTGGAAGAACAGGATGCCTTTAGGCTTTAGAAGGAGATCTTTCCTCAAATTACATTTTTTTTCTTTGTTTCATAATTGATTATCGCATGAATATCTCCATGTAAATGAGAACATATCTTCATTTACACCTTTTTAAGACTAGACAGTAATCTCATTGATAAATCTCCTTACATCACATTTTTTGTCGAAATAAAATAAAACCCAAAACACAACGCATGTGATATTGTGTTACATAAAAGCTACATTTCACTTTACTACATTCGCATTTGACCTCTGCGTTTTGCACAATATTGCCCGAATTGCAAGTAATTTATTACTTTGCGGAAAAACACTCCTGTCGGTAATCTTGTTTATTAATTATAGAACTGCAGTCATGCAAAGCGCCAGAGGTACAAAATTGTTGTTTTATTTAATCGTCAGTTTTCATGATTCTAATATGTACCTAGATTAATGAATACAAATCACTTCAGCTTATTTTTTGCGGCCAAACGAATTTTGAAAAGGAAGGTTTTGCACGATAACTTATTTTCAACATAGAAAAGTCTGCTTCATATAAAAGTTGTTGATAATGAAACTTTTTATAGATCTATTGAAACCTGTTTTAAAAAAAATCAAATGTCAAAAATTCCGAAAATACCAAAGAAGCCTACTTATTCCATTAAAATATTATTATATTTATATTTAAAAAAGTACACGATTGAGTTGAGAATTTAACGAATATAGCTGAAAGCGTCCTCAAGAAAATGACTATTTTCAAATAACTCTACTTTCATAATACGAAGAGGAATTATTCATTTTGATTTTTAATCCTTTTTCCACTTTGCTATTGAAAATTGTGATATGTCTCCGTAAGTCTGTATGCGTAGGGAAATACTCTACAAGTCGCAAACCTTAACGAAATTCGTTTGTTATTTTATAATCACTTTCTCTGCTATCGGAATAGACCTCTATTAAATTTCATAATGATTGGTTGATTATTGTTTAATTAATATGAATAATTATTAGCGTGATATTTCTCTCGTTCTCGACGACTATGGTTGTTGGATAAATGATAGTAATAATTAAAGCTATATTTATAACAACCTACAGCTCAGTCATTAGAAATGTTTACCTCTAAACAAATCGGAGGCGAATGATTTTTTTCTCATAAGTTCTTTGGATGGTAAGCAACAATATCACGAAAAGTTTACAGGATATCCATACCGGTAACGATAAAGAAAAAAATCAAAAACTTTTTTTCTCGGTATTCTTTTAAAATTTTTAACATTAGTCGACCTATGGGTAAATAGAAAATATTCTTAGAAATAGCATATATTTTCACACAAAAAATGGATCTAGTCAAGTTTCGTCTAATGCCACGGATTCTACATAAAAAATTAATGAAGTGGAAATACTGGATAAAGCGCGGTGCAAGGTTGCCTTTGCGTTCTGCAGTAATTGTCGCACATAGAACCCTTTGCTAGACAAACAAAACTTACACAAATTGAAAAACTAAGGTATCATTTTAAAGAAGTCTAACCTTTCTTATGCATATAATTGTATATTCCTTCGCCATTTCTTAGAACACAACGTCTGTTACACCGAGTGTTTAACAATGAAACCTGAAAATCTTGGAAACGGTATACTCGATTTTCACCAAACATGGCTAAGAACCATACCAGCTTTTGAAACACAAAAAGCGCTTTGAAATCGGTTCAGCCGTCTTGGAGTTAGGATATCACAAACAGACACACTCACAGACAGACAAAGACTTAAAACTTATAACACCCCCTCCTTTTTGCGTCGGGAATTAAAAAATGTTTAATTTCAAAGGTTTCAAAATCAGAGAAAACTTTCAAAGTGCGAAAGTAGGATTTGTTCCTCTTAATTCCTTTTCAGAATATGAAAATTTAGATAAGGACACACAATATGAGTCTTAGAACGTATACATTAATACCTGATCCCAAAAGCTATAACGATTTTTCAAATGGTGAAATCGACCCAAAATATGATATTTTCTAAACACTTTTAAAACTAACTAGCTATTATTCCTTACTAATATTTTTTTTCAAAAATATTTTTTTGTTTCAAGGGATAAATTGGCTTCATTTTATTTTTATTTTGAGGTTAGATTTCATTATTCTGACACCTGGTTCGGACAAATCGATCAGTGATTTTAATTCCTATAACTTTTATCCAAAACATTTTCTTCTCTATTCTCAATACATACTTTTCGAAAATTCTTTTGAATTTAAAAAACTAAGCATATGAGATATTTATTCGTCAATTCAAGTACAGGTTCAGAATCATAAAAGTCCCCCCATTTTGCCGCCATCATGAAACAGGGGGTATAAACAGATTTTTCGGGATATCCTGAGAACCGTAAGACTTTAAGACTTTCTCTACAATCTTGGTCTAGATACTTGTTACCGTAAAATTGAAAATGAAAAAGTTATAATTAAAAATAAACTATAATTTTGAAGAAAAATATCATTTAAGGGTTATAACTTTTTTTCTATTGATTTTATTGATAATACACAGATGTTTCAGATTTCGAACAATTTTCTCTCAACCCCGAAAGTAGGATTCCGAAAACCGAGTTTCATACTCACACTGACCCCTTAAGCAAACAAAAAAATCTTGTCCTACCAATAATGGAAGATCAGTGTAAGATTTCTATGGACTATATATACATACATATATTTATGCTGTCGATAAATATTTTTATTTATCTCATTTCTCTCGCCATCTATTATTAACACTTCAATTGATAATCAATCGTAAACAGTAATCCTCTCATTAATTAACGTTGTCATTAATACTGATAATTTGCTTAATAAGTCGAAATCAATTTAAGACTGTAGACTGCAATAAATCTTTCACTAAAAGCATCATTAAAATTATACGTTCCATATATCAAAGAAACAAATATTAACCTAGTGAGTCACTGCAGAGATATTTATATAGTTCTTTATACGGAATAATAGACCGTATAAAAATGTAAAAGACCCAACGAGCAGTCTGGATGTTATAATACGTGTATATTATTTTTCATTAAATATCGTTTGTAATTAGTGCAATCTTGGAGCTACCAAGAAAATGAGAGGTAATTTTACTGTGGGCCCAGACTTAATTCCCACCTACTTATCAAGTAGATTGTACAATAATACTCATCAAACCACTCCCCATTATATTTAATTTTATAATAATATCCTGCGAATTTCCCCAATTGTCAGTAGAATCCAGAATATCCCATATGTACAAAGGAAATGAAATGAGTAACTACAGACCAATTTCTACTTCCATATCGCGTCTTTTAAAAATGAAAAATACCGCCCATATAAAATTCATTTGGTTCAAGAACTTAACGACGATGGTCCGCTATTTATAAATAACATTATTTTTTCTGATGAGGCAAAATTCGTCTTAAAAGGAACAGTCAAAAAAGAGAACTGTAGATACTGAAGTACGGAAAATCCACATTGGATGATGATATGATGAAGGCCAATACTCGATATCCTGAGAAGGTGAACGTTTGGGCTGGAATTATTCAGGGTGTTCGGCAGAGAATGTGCCAAACGGGAATGGTGGATAGGTGGGGCCATTTAGAAGTTAGTTAGCCCTAATGACCTCTATCCAAAGTATCACCGTTTTTGAGATACAAATAAGTTTTGAGTTTGATGATGTTACTACGTTGTTGCTTACGGACAGCGCCTGAGGTTTGAGAAAATAATTTATTAATATTCCTCATTTTTCTTTTGGCTTTAGCGACTGTATTAGTATACAACAGCTTTCATCCGACAAAGGTTGTAGAAGATTGTAGAATATGTGTCTGCGCCGCGTTATATTTTTTTTTAAACAAATCTCCTAGCCGAAAAAAGGAATTATTTTATTTTATTGTCATTAGTATCAAAAATACATCATCTTCACTTAATCTAGTTTTTTCACACAGCAAATCAACTAACTGAGGGAACCAAGAGTAAGGCACACCTAAATAACTTTTTGGTTTTCTTGTTATCAAATTACGAATAATATTTAAGGCTTCCCTTTGTTCTTTTTTCTTGTCTTCTAATAATATTACTTCTTTCAAACCACTGTCCGTTGTTACAAATCTGAAGAACTGGACTCCACCTCTTCACTACTGGCATTACTTGTACTTGATTGAATAAAAACTCTTTTTATAATTGGACTAATATTTTTTATTGGTGAAGTAACAACATCTTTAGATACGAAACATTTTCCTGTTGAGGAAGCTGTGTGTCTCACATCACTTTTAATTTTGTATGTCACATATTTACTACGAAAGAATGGTTTGACCTGTAACCCCACACTTTTAATCTGTATAATTTGACCTATGTCTTGTCGATAAAATTGTTCCAACACATGTTTGTCTGCATCTAATCTGACCTGATCAGTGCTCGTACAGAGTTGATAAAAATCTACAACTGGTGATAAATATTCCTGTTCATTATATATCGTTTCCATATTTTTATCCAGCACAATTTGAATATCAGCTTGTTGATAAACATGTTTCATCACATGTTCATCTAATCTGACCTGCCCAGTGCTTTTGGATTGATGACAGTCTGTAACGGGTGATATATCTTCATCTGGAATTCGTGTCCTGCATTAAAGCCTCCTCCACTAACTGTTTGTTCTCTTTACCGTTTTAAAGGAAGATATCGTTTTGGTGCAGACGCATCTCTTTTTCTGTCTGGTTGGTAGGCAAATATGTGTGGCACTACATCCTCCTTCAACTGTACTTACATTAAAATGATCTTCACAACAATAAAATGTCGATTTCGATTTGGGAACATTGCTATTCACTGATTCAAACCATTTCATTCTTCGTGTATAATTGGTTTTAGGAACACTTATAAAGTTTTTATTTGGGGCATTTGGGGAATGTGTTATATTTATATATTTATGTATTAGGATTTACCTATTTACAAGTTATTATTATTTACATAAATACTTATAATAATGACATTAACAATATTTGGCACATATTGTTTTTAACATTGGCTCAAAACTTATTTCCGTTGTCGCCACGTGACGTCATTTTCTATATCAATATTTGTGAAGTTAGCAACGCATTGCCAGCAACGCATTGCCAGCAACGCGTTGCCTCTTTTTTGTACCAGATCGATTGCAAATTAAATTTCCAATCCGATGATGTGTGACGCGATATTTTCCGGAGCTTTTTAAATGAGATATTGGCCGCCAAAGCAAGAGGTCCAAGGATTTCGCTTCTCGAACGACACTGCCCAGCTTTGAGGGCCATTTCTTCCAAACGAAAGCTAGCAAAAATCTAGAAAAATTTTGGGGTACGTAGAAAGGCGTAAGAAATCGTTTGGCGTTGGTGCGCGCCTTGGCTTTCGAAATATGGCCGCTCCAAATCACCCAAAGGTGAAAATTTAATTTTTGTACCGCTTCCCGAGGCTATATCTCGAAAACAAAACAAGATACAGGGCTACAGTTTGCGCCATTCGATTTCTCTCGCCTTCCTACATGTCTCTGATTTTTTTCAGATTTTTGCCGGCACTTTCATTTTTGGCAAAATTTCTAAGGCAAAGCATCTAAAAAATTCAGAGGTATGAAGGAAGACGAGAGAAATCGAATGGAGTAGCGGCTCTGTATCTCGGAAAGCGGCAAAAAAATCGATTTTCACCTTCCGGTGACTTCGAGCGGCCATATCTCCAAAACCAAGACACGTATCGAACTCAGATTGACACGAAACGATTTCTTATATCTTTCTACGCTCCCCTCCCCTTTTTCAGATTTTGTTAACTTTCGTTTGGCAGAAATTGCCCTCGAAGCTGGACCATATCGCTTGAGAAGCGAAATCCTCATACCTCTCCATATAAATATAATAGCGCAAAGAAAAAATCAAAAAGAAGCAATTTAAAAAAATTTTAAAATTTCACTTCTACGCTACTGTTCGATTCTGGTCGACTGCAATAAAAATTGGGAAACAGCTGATATTGAATGAATAGTTGTGAAATGCGAAAACTTCACACAAAAGAAATCGATAACGACAAAAATCTGACCTAACGTAATTTATCTTTGAAGTTAGAAGTTTACTTTCAATTTTTTATTTACTTTAAATTATTACAAATTTTGTACATACCTGATGTTACAATAACTGTTCAAAATTTTGTCCGCCGACCTATATGCACTTTTGACAACATCGTATCCAATTTTGCCTCATCTCCATATACTTCGCGATATTATACACATATGGCATTTTGAAAGAAACTCACTTACAGCACTAAAATACAAAAAACTCCCACTATCAACGTGATTAAATAACAAACTGACGACCCGAACTAGTTGCTACTTGCTTGATACGTATTAGTCTAGGATTCAGGTCTGCGCGTACAAGGGTAGGTCAGTATTTCATCTAGTCGTCCAGCTAAGTAGCGTTTAATAATACCATAACTTCAATATTTTTTTACGGCAGTTCTTTTAGGATTTCATTACATTTTTTTTTTCGTGGTATCTACTCTAATTTTAAGGGTGCATATCCCCTTAAATTCTTCCGGATAGGTTCTGAATCACCTGTGTAATAGATTTGTTATATTTGATTATCTCTTAGAATTTTCATTTTAGAGAAAATCGTGTCAATCAAAAGTTTTATAGATATACAACGACTAGATAGTCGAAGGCAACATTTTTAATGTACAGCTTTTTTATGTCCTAAAAAAAAAAGACTTATTATATTTACAATTCTTGTCACTGTGATGGGTCCCTTTCTTATAACCGCGAAATTCACGGCAATAATGGTTGACAAGTTGAAGAACATATTGTTTTTGTTCTTCATTTTTTGTATTGTTTTTGTAATTGATTATAATCTTCTATTAATTTAACTGCGCTCTCTACCACACCGTTTACAAGCCGCAATTCGCTCACGATCTTCAGCGCTTTAATGAAACTGGATTTACATGCTATGTTGACTGGTTTATTTTCAAAAACTAATTACCGATTCCAAATCTTTTGAAAAATTGTTTCGTTTCAGTTGAAATGAATTTCCTTTTCAATGATTTTAGAGATTCTGTCGTCTCGTATTGTTGCTCGTTTAACATTTGTATCTTCTTCCAACTCAGGTTCGCGATTCGAAGCTTTAACCATAATTTGTTAGGCTTCAATTGGCACACATAGACAGAAACTGCGAAGAGTATCCTACAGAATGTGCAACAATTATGTAATAAGTACAGTAAATCGGCGAAGATTATAATACTCTACTCTAGTTTAAATGGAAAATTAACTCTTAAACATTTATTTTTTTACTAGGATAATAAATTTTAATAAAATAATTTGCATTTTTTATTATTAGGATACAATTTTGATTATCAAAGTGGATCAAGATTAGCATATCTTCGCATGCTTTATTATTATTCATTAGAAAGTTTATCTTGAAATATTGAGTGATAATATTTTTGAGAATGCTTAAATCAAAACGACTTTTACAGAGTTCAACTAAATAATAATATAAATTGTATATGCAAAAATTATAATAATTTATTTTTGGTAGATTTTGCTCTGAAATTCTACTTCATTCCGTGAGTAATACCAAACACGTTTTAAATCTCTCAATGTAGGATATTGGAGACTTTGAGAATTATTCATAATTATCAAAGTAATTTTTTACAATGGCCTGAATTACCATATCCATAAATATGTACATTGGTTTACATTTCAAACGATAGTAATTTCTTAACTGATATTCTTAGACATCTAGTCTAGACAATCATACCCTGCGGCATTGTCATCTGTCGTCGTCTCTATATCACATGGGCAACATCATAAGCACTGATCGGTTTGAAATGGCTTTTACAACAGAACAAGATATCCTCAATTTGATGGCTCATTTTTTAAGTAGAATGCAGCAATGAAGGTAGATCATGGAAGAGGCCGCAGTTGCAGTTTTATTCATCGTCTACTCAACCAGGGATTGTGGCCTAAACAATCTCCAGATGTATCGCCCTGCAATTTTTTTTTATTTGGGCAAATAGTGACAATGTTTTTAAAACCTACCACATACTACTGATACATTACAAGAGGCAATGGATTTATTAAATGCCTTGAAAGGCCCCTGAGCGAGAAGTGAGTCCTCCACGTTTAAATTTCCTACTAATTTTTTTTTGTTTCTTTTTTTGGTTTTACAAATTTTGCTAGAGCTGTTTTAAGAATGTGACTTCTTTTATTAAACTGATAATGTATAATTAGATCTCTGTAATGCGTACTTTGGTTTTTCTATATTTACGTGTAATTTTACTTCCACATTCACATAGAGAATTGGAAATATAGTAACCGTAAAAAAAAAAATCAATTTTTTTTTCTTGATAAATTTTTTTGTCTGTCTATCTGTCGGTCTGTCTGTAACTTTTTTGGCCTCACGTTTTCTCCGGAACGGTTTAAGATATTGACTTGAAATTTTGTACACGTATATATTATAAGGAGATCTGGAACTGGATTGTTTTTTGAAGATATCCAGTGATGGGTTCGGGGGGAAATAGGGTTAAATATGGGGAAATATGTAAAGCAAGCTGTAAGAGTACACAAACTGGACATCTGGAACTAGATTATATTTTGAGATGATTCCGTTGAAGAGTTGGGGGTAAATAGGGGTAAACAGAGTAAACAGAGGAAAATAGTAAAGCAAGTTGGTAAGAATACAAGAACTTGAAATTCGGTGTATGTACTAGAAGCCAAGGTCTCAGATTATTTTTAATATTTTTCAATCCCCACCACCCCTATTCCATTATTAAAGGGGTTGATAAATTGAATACAAATATTCATTTGAAATTTGGTACACGTATGTATTATAACGACATCTGGAACTAGATTATATTTTGAGATGATTCCATTGAAGGGTTGGGGGTTAATTAGTGGTAAATAGGGCAAAAAAATATGTAAAGCAAGCTGGTAAGATTATACAAAATTGACATTTGGTGTATGTACTAGAAGCCAAGGGCTCAGATTATTTATAATATTTTTCAACCCCCCACCACCCCTACTCAATTATTAAAGGGGTTGATAAAATAAAATTGAAATATTCACTTAAAATTTGGTACATGTATGTATCATAATGACATTTGGAACTATATTATGTTTTGAAATGATTCCGTTGAAAAGTTGGAGGTTAAATAGGGGTTGAAAGGGGAAAATAATCAAAGCAAGCTGGTAAGAGTGCAGAAACTTGAAATTCGGTGTGTGTACTAGAAACCAAGGCCTCAGATTATTTTATAATATTTTTCAACCCCCAATTATTCTCCATTATTAAAGGGGTTGATAAAATAAAATTGAGATATTCACTTGATGATTCCGTTGAAGGGTTGGGGGTTAAATAGGAGTAGATAGTGTAAAATAAGTAAAACAAACTGGTAAGAGTACGGAAATTTTGAATTGGGTGTATATACTAGAAGCGAAGGCTTCAGGTTTTTTTATAATATTTTCCACCCCCCCTCCACCACTCCCTTATTAAAAGAGTTGATAAAATGAAATTCAGATTTTCACTTGAAATTTAGTACACGTATGTATTATAACGATATCTGAAACTAGATTATATTTAGACATGGTATGGTTGCGTTGAATGAGTGGGGGGTAAGTAGAGGTAAATAGGGAAAAATAGGAAGAGCAAGCTGGTAAGAGTACAGAGACTTGAAATTCGGTGTAGGTCCTAGAAGTCAAGACCTCAGATCTTTAATAATATCTTTCAGCCCCCCACCATCCTTACTCCATTATTAAAGGGGTTGATAAAACAAAATTGAGATATTCTCTTGAAATTTGGTAGACATATGTATTATAACGACATCTGGAACTAGATTATATTTTGAGATAATTCCGTTGAAGGGTTGGGGGTTAAATAGGGGTAAATAGGGGAAAATAAGTTAATCAAGCTGGTAAGAGTACAAACATTTTGGATTTGGTATATATACTAGAAACCAAGGCCTCAGATTTCGTTCCAATATTTTTCAAACCCTACTACCTCCGTTCCATTATTGATGGGATTGATAATACAAAATTGAGATGTTCACCTGAAAGTTAGTATACGTATGTATTGTAATGACATCTGATTGAGACGATTCCATTGAAGGGGTGGGAGGTGGTAGGTTGTGAATAGGGGAAAATAAATAGGATAAACTAGAAGCTTCATTTTTAACGTATATCGTAGAAAACAACGCCTCAAACTTTTCTATGACATTTGCCCCAAATATTATTAAAATTCTGTTATCAATAATTTCCACATACCAGAGTGCACATCTAGTCAAGATGTTTCCTTTAATGTGACTTGGATGAAAAATCTGTATGTGGAAGTAGTGCTTCCTTAGGCAGCGGCTTTTATATCCACAAATCAGGTTTGTTTTGTCTTATCGTAGGTAGTTATATGTTTGTGGCCGATACACTTTGCCTATAAGGTCAATAATCTGAGGGAAAAACTAGACTTTAGATATAA
The DNA here is from genome assembly GCA_963583905.1 of Stenurella melanura. Lineage (NCBI taxonomy): Eukaryota > Metazoa > Arthropoda > Insecta > Coleoptera > Cerambycidae > Stenurella > Stenurella melanura. The sequence goes on along the minus strand of OY757314.1, from coordinate 29,514,417 downwards.
GTAGTTGTGCCTTTAATCCACAACCTTTTTGAAATTCTGCTCAAATTTTTTTACCACCCGTTATAACATTAATAGCGTTACACCACCGTTATTTATTAACCTATATAATAATGAAAGTTACTGCTATTTTATTACTCTCCAATAGAGTAGGTGTCAGTTTTCATGATAAAGTCGTTTTAGCAAATAGTATAAATAGTGTACATACATGTTACGCGCAAAAAGCGTTCACTGGTTATACACCTCCAGCGAAGGTGCGTCATCACGAATTACACTAACTTTTTCTAAGTGACTTAGATACAAGGAGTCTGAATGAGCCATTGTTCGGCTTAAATGATTTCATACACTTAAAATTTTGTACCTATTACATAAATAAATATGTAAACATTCTGTAACCGTAAAACCTTTTCAATTATCTATTTGTGTGTATTGATGGAAAGGCTTTATTTAGATGTATAACAATTACCATGACCTTATCTCATTAAGTAAACGTAAAACTAAGGATGAAAGGACAGGTATTAATAAATTAAGTCATAACTGACATAATAACTTCCACGTCCGCGTAGTAGAATGGAAGTATACAAACCGTAAAAAAAATTTCAAAAATTGTTTTCGTTGAAATGGGTTTAGAATGTCATGAAACGTGGAGATTTTAAATTTGAGTGAAAGAGAAATTTCTATCTGTCTGTTGGTGTGTCTGCTTGTAACTTTTTAACACGGTCTTATTAGCTTCACGTGTATCTATCAATGTAACGGAATCTTTCAACGTAATTTTCCACCACTAATTGTTGTATCATCATGAAACTTGGCAATTGTGTGTAGCTCCGATGACAATACAATATAGTATGCTCAATATTATAATATATTCAAATTGGCTGCCACCCCAAGATGGCGGATTATCATTTTATTTACAACCCCCTTGATATGGGTATCAAAGAAAAGGGCTTGATAAGTAGAAAACAAATATATCATCAAGACATAAAAATTCAAAATGGCGGCATGAACATGGCGAGTGGGTTTTATCAATTATCGTCGGATTAGACTGAAAATCGGTATCTGTGGGTTATCGAAGTTGCAGATTAGAATTATCTGGTCCAAATTTAACAATTCAAAATGGTGGCGTCAAAATGGCGGATCAAGCATCAAAAAATCTCATCTACTGGTTACTATTTCATTTAAGTTCGTTTTAAGACTAAAAACTAAAAAAAATAAATAATAGTTAAAAAAACTAAAAAAACACGCTTTAATAGCAAACCTAAAAGTAAAACATTATTTTTAATTATTAACAAAAAAAATGTATTTCATTGTAAAAAATCGTGGGGTGCTTGATGTAAAGGGTATAAATATTTCATTGGTAGCTATTTACAAATGTAGAGTTAGTATAAAAAAATATAGTAATAAGCACCCCACGCTTTTTTTACAATGAAATATTTTTTTTTTGTTAATAATTAAAAATTATCTTTTACTTGAAGTGGCTAGTAAAAGTGAAAGGCAACGGAGTGGCTTCTAATGAGTGGAAGTTGTAATATAAGCAAAGGATGAAAGATAAGTGTTAGTTTTATTTATTTCTAAGTTCTATTTATTGGTTTATTAATCCTTCACCGATGGAAACAATGTTGTGATTCGGAAATCCATTGTTACATATATACGCGAATGAATGAATTCTTCATGTGGAACAGGCACTTTTGTTTAAGAAATAATTTATTTACAATAAAGTTAAGTGCTATAAGTACACCGAATATCTCACGCTTATCAATGCTTTATTTGTAGCTAAGAAAACATTTTGGGTAATGATTAAACAATTGCTTATCAAATAAAAAATTAATCAAAATTGAAAAGGGTTTTAATAAAAACTCATATTTATCCTGTAATGGACAGCCGTAGGAAAAAATTATGTACTGACACTACCATGACTTCATCCACACGATTCAGAATTACTGGCATGAGCTGCAGGGATACTTTTTTTAGTTCAATCCTTAACGCCAAAATATGAGCTACTCCAAACCTATAAGTTTTACTGATCTTCTTCTCTCAGAAGAATGGAGATTCTTTACTTGCTTCATATTTAATAGACAATAGATTCATTGCTTCACATCCCCTGTAGAGAAGATATGTCCACTATAACATCCTCTCATCTAAAATCGCATAGCGCATATGGCTCATTTTTAAAAAAATGTTTATTTCCAAGATAGCCCGTGCACGAGTTTTGCATCACCTTGTCAATAACTAGTTCATTTATCATAATAATTATAATACTACTACACATACCTACTATACATAATTATGGTCTCTTAATGAACGTTTTGTTCTACAATTAAAATCACATATTGACTAACGTTACAAAATTATAACTCAACTGAATATTTTACTAAAACATAAATAAAATGTTATTTTGCAAGAAACAATTTCCATGCTTATAAGTAATATCATTCACAATTCCTTTATAACCTCTAAACGTTATGATTTTATGCGTAGAGGACTTACTTAATTATACGAATATTTTGAATTAGAATTCATAACATATTATTACTTGATTTCCCAATGCAGTTTTAGTAATAAATGTAACATTTTACACTAATTATAACCTGTTTCTTATGGTAGTTACATATAACGACACCTATTTATAAACTTACAATTTTGAGGTTTTGAGGTTACAGGCAACGACAATGAATATATTTTGAAAAGAAATAAAAAAATATAGACCAAGTTGTTACTTATTAACTATAGCATTTAAAGCTGCAAGTTAGTGAAAAAATGCCCGAGAGTAAAGCGGATTTTAAAAGTTGTTAGATCATACATGGAAAATTGAGGCTAGATACGAAACATGCATAGTTTTTACTTGGGGTCAGTTTTGTTTCTATTGAAGGTTAATCTAGTTTTGAACGTATCAGCTAAAATACGCTATTTAATTTTTTTTTCTTATAATAGCACAAGGAACTTTTTTAATAGATATATGTAAATATTTATTTTTAATTAAAAATGGTAATTTGTAAGGTATGTAAGTAAAGTAAGTAATTTATTCATATAAATTTGTTACAATAAGCACAGTTACATTAAATACAGTCTATATTTTCTTTAAGTGACGATGAGTTACCAAGCAAAGCTTGTGTTGTGGGACTCATCCACATATTAGAATGTGTCGCCAACTATTTAAATAGAAGAAGATTATTAATATGGTAAAATTCATATACTTTACAAAAAATAATTGAAAAATACTAAGGAACATATTAATTTACCAATACAACATATATAATATATTTATAAATATAATTATAAAATGAGAAAGAGACAACTCTGTGCAAAATCGTAAACTATAAAATAAAATCAAAAAATAGGAAGCTGTATGTTAGGTAAGTTTAAGATCCATTATTATTATATTTGCTATTTATCAAAAATAAATTTTGTATTACTAAAATTTTCGTTTACATTTTTTTTTGTTCTCCTTTTATTATATGGGTTTTTGACAATATCTTAATTTGTTTGGGAAGTACATTAAAAAGTTTTGGACCAAAGGACGATATGAATCGTTGAGTGTGGCTTTTCCTACAAAATGAAACATCTGTTATTTGGTTGGCTGTCACACTCGAGTGTTATACGGATGAGATACACAACATGCTGGTTTCTTCAACATCCATAGCAAACATTGATAAATGTATAGTTTTCTTATGCCAAATATTTGGATTTCATGATACAACAGAGTATGGTTTATCTTGTTTTAGCATAATTTTTAATAAAGTGTTTTGGACAACCTGTAAGTTATGGAGCAGAGTTTTATAGAGGCCACCCCAAACAATGAGCAACATGCATGAATTTTAGAAATGCAATAATTTATTATTTTTTCGTTATATATGTTATATAAGTTGAGAAAGTAATGAAGAAAAGGTTTAAAAAAATGTGTAGTCTAAATAAACGACTTTGAAATTCAAAATTTTATGGGAACATATCCACGTGACTGAAAACACCACGCTATTGGTCTGACGTCATTCGGCATAATGTCTAATGGTCGTCTATCTGCCAAGGGGTTAAATCGTAAATTGTTTTGTGTTTTGTAAATGTGTATTGATATTTTCATAAAAGAAATCATTCATTTATTTATTTATTTTAATTATTAAGTGTTGATGTGTTTATGATGACAAACTTTTTTGCTACTAATATTGATTTTATTAGTGCAGAAATTGGAGGTAGTAAAGCAACAAGGTATGTGTCATTCATTATTCTAAACATTAATTCAATTGTGCCCATTTTTATCCTTTTACTGTAGTTAAATATAACAAATTATTTATGTACCTAACCTCAAAATAGGTAAACAAGGCAATGTTTTAATGTTATATTAATTAATATTTTTCATCTTAGAATGCTTTACTTTTTTATGTAATAAATACCTCCCGTCACTTACTAAGTACGTACTTTTAGGTAGGTAAGTACATTAATAGTAAAAATAACTGTTGACATACATAGGTATGTATAAGAATATAACTGGATAATATGTAGAATGTCGAGAAGTTACATTATTCCCACCGTTCTTATACATTTATACATTTTAATTCAAGGTTCCTATTAACAGAAGTACGTACTTATTTGTGTTGTTTGTTTAAAAAAAGCAACCTTTAACTGATCCTTTGACGTAAAAGTCACAGGCGTAGAGGTTATTTACCAGTAACATACAGCTTAATTGTGATATTTTGTAGATTCCCCGAGCATCGCTTAAAAAGAAAACATACATGTGGCAGGAAGTCCCAAAGAATTGAAGAAGGAAAAAAATTAAGATAATGCCACAAATAACATTTAGACAATATTTATGTTCAGGATGTAGCAGCGACTCATCCATATATATTTTAGAATTTTTCCATTACCTGTTTTTTGCGTTTTCAAATAATTTTATATTTACGTTTTTTCTCTACTTGAGATACTATGTTTATTATTACTACTTATTTTGCTTTGTGTTTTTGTGACCCCATTTTTATATTTTTAAACTTTTTAATTGTTTTGAAATTAAGCAGTTATTTACCACTGACGTCTGCAAACATTATCTATGTATGTATGTATATCATGAATAAATTTCTATTCTATTCTATTCTATTTTAACACAATATTGCATTTTGACCAAATAAAGTAGCAAAATATCTTCAAAATCTATTTTTATTAAATTCATTCGTGATTAATATTATTCCTGTCGGCGTTTGCATGTAACCATTTTGCACAATTGTGATGTTTATAAAACTTCCTACAAAATGTACAGTCCTACGTACAGTAGTAAGCTTTTGTATTCCTATAAATAGGAAAGTGACCAAATTCACCATGATATGTAAACAAATTATCACAATAATATTAGGGTTAGGTACATATTTTCATAATATTATTATAAAATAATTAGTTTTAATGGGTAAATTTACATCAAAATGATCCTGGCAGCAATATAATCTTGAGGATGACGATAATTCTTCATTTCGGTCGTCTCGTCTCATAGCTCTGCACCATTTCTTCCTACTTTATCGCGTCTAGACACATTAAAAAATAACTTTTTTGGAGTTTTTATTGTAGTATTTGTACATTTGGGCACAATACAATATTTATAGCTACTTTTCTTTGTATTTTCCATAACACAACATAAATAATGTGTACACATTCGCAATCACAATACGTTTTCCGTCGGTGCGATATGCCCGATGACGTCACACACAAGTAGCGCGGAAACTTCTCCATTTAAACGCAGTTAAATTGACAGCTGCAGTAAATAATTTTTTTACAGATTCTGCCAAAACGTCGTACACAATAATCACAAGTTTATTATTTAGAATATTTTTTAATTGGTAAAATTAAAAAAATAATTTTCTAAGTCACTTTATTACATTCCGCACGAGAACGATCTCTTCCATTTTTTATGTGCAACGAGGGTTTTGGCAAAAATGTGCTTCAAAGTTTCCACGCAAGGCATAATATGCTCCATTTCATATAGTCCATGCATATACAGTGTGAATCTAAAGAAACGCACAAAATTCATATCTTTGGTATGTCATTTAAAAAAAAAAAAAAATCCTCGAGGAGATCGATTTTAGTTTTGTAAATGCTACATTTTGTCACTATACCAAAATTTGAATTTTCAGCTGGCTTTAAATCATAACGTGAGTCAAACTTTTATTATACGTCTATTGAAAAAAGAAAAATACCATCCATACAAAGTGCAATTAATTCACGAATTGAATGAGGACGATCCAGATTGGCGGTTACAGTTTTGTGAACAGTTGATGACCTTGTGCGATGAAAACCCAAATTTTTTAAAGAACATTGTTTTTTCTGATGAGGCTACATTTTTTTTAAAGAGGACTGTACATCGGCATAACTGTAGGTATTGGTCACGTGATAATCCTCATTGAACTCAAGAGGCCCATACACAGCGACGAGACATAGTAAACATGTGGGCAGGTATGTTTGGTGATCGTTTATTGGGATCTTTTTTTGAAGAAAATCTTACGGCAGTAAGATATTTACAGTTTTTGCGAGTTGAGTTAGTGCCAGCCTTAGCCGTTATGTTTCCTAACAATGAAGATGGAGATATTCCTGCTGAAAACATCTGATTTCAGCAAGACGGGGCCCTCATTTGGGGATAGCAGTGCGTCAGTTTTTAGATGACACTTTTACTGGAGGGTGAATAGGTCGTCGAGGTTCGATAGAGTGACCCTCGCGTTCACCGGGTTTAACCCCCTTAGACTTTTTTCTTTGGGGTTACTTAAAGTCAAGGGTGTATTTTGACAGACCGGACACCATAAAAGAATTGAAGGTATCAATCAATAATTTTTTTTCCAAAAGAATGGCTTAGGTAATATCAATTTTTTTCATATCACCAGAAAGCTAAAGAAATATACCACCAAAATCAGTAAACAAAAATGTCCGTTTCCATTTAAAAAAAATATGTATGATGACGTCATAACTCAAAAACCAATGACGTCATAAATTTTGGTATAGTGACAAAACGTAGCATTTACAAAACTAAAATCGACCTGTTCGAGGATTTTGTTGGCAAATGACACATACCAAATATATGAATATTGTGCGTTTTTTTAGGCTCACACTGTATAATAATAAATATACTGTTCATGGAAATGTTTTTGTTTCAAATTTTGCATAAAACTCAAGGAAAGTAGGTCTTAGATATGGAAGCAGTAGATAAGAGAAATCAAATTTTGCATGCTAATCCTAAAATATATAAAAGAATATAAATAATAATCGTAACTAAATTATTAAAAGTCTCTAATAATAAGAAGTTTGAATCAAGTAGCTAGCTAGTACTCTTATTTTATAACATAATATAGAGAAATATATTTTTCAGGAGTACTAGGCTCCCGCTGATTTATAAATTTCACATGACAGCATGCACTTTTATTGAAAATACCAGGCATAACTCACGCTTCTTTTTTGTCACTCTTCCGGTGACCATACCTTCAGAGACTCGTTGTGTAATACTGAAAGTAGTCCATCTTTCGGTAGCATGTCGAATGAAAGGCGACCCGTTTAGTGACTTACAAGAGCATCCGCCCCTCTAAATCAGAAAATTATCACAAGACCTATTATAAATACGTACATGGCCACGAAATTGGTATCAGTCTTCTGCTAACTGATTCTTTGTGTAGCATCATGAAGACAGCCGTAAGTTTATTTAGTTTATCACTGAATATAAACTAGTTTACACAGTGATCAAAAAATACACCATCTAAATGCGTGATTTAGTGAAATACCGTTATACGAAAAGTGCTGGATATAAAACTAGTGATTAAATATTGTACAGGGAGGGGCACAAGGAACCTTTTAGAAACCTTCAAATTTTTAATGTTTAATAAGCTTAAAGATTTTTAAACAAAACTTTACTGTGTGTTTTTAACTAATTATGTCAAAAACTTTAAATTTAACAATGCAAGTAGAGTTTAGGTTGAAATTAGGTTTTTGGAGTCAGGCATGACAACAAAATTTTCAGTATTCAAAAATACATATTTCTTGTATGATAGTTGAATTAGTTAAATAGATTATATCCTCTTCTCGTCCATCAGTGCAATAAACTAGTGGTATAGTTAAGGCATTTTCTTATTGTCGACATATTTATCTTTTCAATATTTTGCCTATTATTCGATCACATGTACATGTATTAATTTTTGTAGTGTTGCTAAATATCCGCAAAGAGAAAATAACATTATCACTTAAAAACAATACTTAAAAAATTTAAAATTAATATACCTAACTTGAGTTAGAAATTTAAAAATCCCCAATAGAGAACCTTGACTTAATAACTAAAAAAATAAAGAAGCAATTCTTCAAAAAGTATGAGATAACATGGAATATCATTCTTGTTTGGTTGGCCATTAGTTGCTTTCATTTAGTCAGTTAAGTATAATTTGTTCTGATTCCATATACAAACTTTTACGATTTAAACTCAGCATACACTTTTTTTGATATTGAAATTTTTCCACTTATATACTTGAATGTTAGAAGCCGTTGCTTTGAATATCACTCTTAAATATTTCAATTTGAATTATTCATATGAATCTAGTTTTTTTTGTTGGTTTCACATCAGCCCCCGACATATTGGCGCATATATGAAGACAAATCTCGAGAACATAAACATTTTTTAAGGTGAATTTAAATCGTAAAATTTCATAACTAGAATCAGAACTACTATTTTTAACTGTCTAAATGAAATTAAATTCTCCTTCCATATTATTTCATAGTTTTTAAAGATTTCTTTTCTTTTCTTTTTTTAGTTATTTGGCCATTTCTTATGACGGGGATTTTTGAAATTTATAATTTAACTTATTTTATACTATTTAAACTAAACAGACGTACAACGACCAGATATATCACAAGGTCCGCACAAGCAGCTTCTTAAATTTCGAACAATAAGAGACGTTATAGCAAGCAGTCAAACTAACACAATTGTTTCTTCCCTTCCCATTTATTTTTTTTTCCCTTTTTAATCTATTTTTGTCCTCATTTCAACTTATTTTTTCCACGACATCTCTGTAGCCAACTCTAGTAAGATACCTAACTTCTAATACTTCGAATTCCAGAGAGCTACCTTCCGTTCGAAGTCCTGATATATCAATAAGTTCCGTTGAGAAAGAAAAAATAATTAGTTGAAATCTATCAAATATCTCAAAGAAAAATCTATCCGGTTACTTACACATTTATTATTAATATGCTGCTCCCTGAATCTATCGATTTGAATTCCGAAAACTTTTTCGACAAAATATGTTTTCAAATAAAAAAAACCGCTGCCTAAGGAATCACTACTTCCACATCCAGATTTTCCATCCAAGTCTCTTTAAAGGAAAATATTTTCACTATATTTGCATTCTAGCATGTGGAAATAATTGGTCATAGAGTTTTAATAATATTTGAGGCAGAAATGTTAGTTTCTAGCAAATACGCCAAAAATTAAAGGTTTTCCAGATGTCGCCATAATACATACGTGTACCAAATTTAAAGTGAATATGTCAATCACAGTTTATCAACTACTTTAATAATGGTGTGGGGGTAGTGGAGGGGTTAAAAAATGTTATAAAAAATCTGAGACCTTGGCTTCTAGTATATACATCAAATCCCAAGTTTATGTACTCTTACCAGCTTGTTTTATTTATTTCCCCATATTCACCCCTATATAACCGACAACCCCTCAACGAAATCATCTCAAAATATAACTCAGTTATATTATATACGTGTTCCAAATTTCAAATGAAAATCTCAATTTTATTTTATCAATCCATTTAATAATGAAGTGGAGGTGGGGTGGTGGGAGAGTTGAAAAATATTATTATATATAAAAACCAGAGATCTTAACTTCTAGTATATACACAAAATTACTAGTTTCTGTACTCATACCAGCTTGCTTTGCTATATACCCCTATTTAACTCTTAATACTTCAACGGAATTATCTCACAATTTAATCTAATTATAGATGTCGTAATAATACATACATATACCAAATTTTATGTGAATATGTCAATTTTATTTTATCAACACTTTTAATATTGGAGTGGGGGTGGTGGGAGGAATTGAAAATATTATCAAAAAATCGGTGGTCTTGGCATCTAGTGTATACCCCAAATTTCAAGTTTCTGTACCTTTACCAGCTGGTTTTACCTATTTTGCCATATTCACCCCTATTTAACCCCCAACCCCTCAACAGAATTATCTCAAAATATAATCTAGTTCTAGGTGTCGTTATAAATAAATTTCGTGTACGTATGTATACGTGTACCAAATTTCAAGTGAATATCTCAATTTTATTTTATCAACTCCTTTAATAATGGGGTAGGGGTGGTGGGAGAGTTGAAATATATTATAAAAATCTGAAGCCTTGGCTTCTAGTATACATACCAAATTACAAGTTTTATACTCTTAGCATCCTCCTTTACTTGTTTTTCCTTATTTACATCTATTTAGTCCCCAATCCTTCAACGGAATCATCTCAAAACATAATCTAGTTCTAGACATCGTTATAATATATACGTGTACCAAATTTTAATTGAATATCTCAATTTTATTTTATCAACCCCTTTTATAACGTAGTGGATGTGGGGTGCGGGGGGATGAAAATATTATAAAAAATCTGAGTCCTTGGCTTCTAGCATATACACCAATTCCCAAATTTTTGTACTCTTACCAGCTTGCTTTACTTATTTTCTCCTATTTACCCCTGTTTGCCCCCAGCCCTTCACCAGTCAAGTTCAAAAAACAATTCAGTTCCAGATCTCATTATAGTACACCCGTGCATAAAATTTCAAGTCAATGTCTTAAACCCTTCCAGAGATATCGTGCGCACAAAAAAAGTCCTAGTTCTCTCCATAAATTTAAGTCACGTAAAAAGTGTCGGTGTCTTTGACTTTGCAGTAAAGAGCAAAAACCCCGACATTCTTTATTTGCCTTAAATATATGAAGAGAACTATACAGACCGACAGACCGACAGACCGACAGACAGACCAATAGACAGAAATTTTCTTTCGCTCAAATTTAAGACCTCTGCGTTTCGTGAGATTCTGAACCTATTTCAACAAAAAAAAAATGATTTTTTTTTACGATTACTATACTTTCGCTCCACTATGTGGATGTGGAAGTAAAAAAGGAATCAATATGGGATTATATGTTGAAGAGATATGAAGCCACAGACAGGCAGACATAAGGACACACAGACATAAATATACGCGTCTAACTTACAACATGCTTCCTTTTGTGCATTTGAGTTAAAATATTTTGGCATATGTGTGACAATCCATTTTATTTAGAAAACTACGTAAATTATATTTAAAATGGCATTTAAATTTTATATGTTTCTACTCCTTTTTTCTGATTTTAGGTTCTCCTTGTACTCTTGAGCGTCTCCGCCGCCTTTGCTGAGGAAAAGAAGATCACGAAACGTGGTGTCTTTGGCGAATCCCTCGGCATTGGTGCTGGGAGCGTCGGTCTTGGAGGCGGCCTAGGTCATGGTGTTTCAATCGGATCTGGCATTGGCATTGCTGAAGGAATTGGAGGTGGATACGGAGGCGGCTACGCAGGTGGTTTTGGAGGTGGTTATGGAGGTGGCTATGGAGGTGGCTATGGGGGCGGCATTGGGGGAGGCAGTGGGATCGGTGGTGTTGCATTAGGAGGAGGTAGTGGTATCGGACTCGGTGGTGTCGTCAACCTTGGAGCGTCTGTATCTCGACACATCACTGTCACCAACAGGGTTGGGATTCCCGTTCCCCAACCTTATCCAGTCCCTGTCGAGAGGAGAGTACCAGTACCTGTGCCTCATGCCGTACCAGTGCCGGTGGACCGTCCTTATCCAGTACATGTACCCAAGCCTTACCCAGTTCCCGTTGACAGGCCGGTACCAGTTCGCGTAGAGAAGCCAGTACCTTATCCAGTTCAAGTACCAGTGAAGGTTCCTGTGCCCGTCCCATATAAAGTGGCCGTACCTCAACCCTATCCAGTGGCAGTACACAAGCCAGTACCTGTACCTGTAGCAACCCCAGTTTATGTTAAGAAAGCAGTACCAGTCGTAGTAGGACACGGGTCGGCGATTGGCTTGGGATCTGGTATTGGTTATGGATCTAGTATCGGTTTGGGATCAGGAATCGGTTATGGATCTAGTATCGGCTTAGGATCAGGCATCGGTATCGGGTCTGGACATGGCTGGGCACCTCTAAGTGGAGGAGCATCTTATGGTGGTTCCTACGGCGGATCTTATGGTCACGGCTGGTAATTTTTAAGAGGAAGCCTGTGATTGAAACACCATTTCGTTCATTTATAAATATGCCATTGTTTCATTGAAACTAGTCTTAATATATTTTTCTGTTTTAGTTAAATAAATAAAGTTATTTTTATACATTAATACTTTTTTTATTTTCATAGTCTTAAGATTATTGATTTTTAATAGTGGAGAGATTCAAATAAATGATTATGCTATTAGACACCTGTTTAAACCAAGCAGTGCTCTGTTTCAGAACTACTTTTTCAAAATTAATTTAATAGTATAAATGAGCCCCGAGAGTCGTCTAGGTAACCTAAATATTATTTGTCTCGATAAAGATAATGCCAGTATAATTTATTACTGAAAAATTTATTGCAGCACAAAGACATACCTGCTACTAAGTGACAATATCTAAAAATGGAACTTACCCTTTCTTACAAGACATGTTTCACTTCTATACTGTATCAAAAACAAAACCTCTAATTGGGCCAAGTGACACTAACTAGGGAATGTCACAGAATACTAAATATCTCTTCCGTGGTAATTTTCTACTAGTACTTCTAGTAACTTTCTGTCTGTGTTGGCAACATGGAAATCACTACATTATTCGCGAAAATATAACAAATGAACTCAATGGGGATTTACCTTCGATACAAAGGAATTCACCTATAAGGAAAAGTTTGTATAGTAACAGCGGAAAGTCAGAATATCTAAATAGCTCTCACGTATTGGTGAATTTGTGTGTATCGACGGTAAATCCCTCTTGGGTTCATTTGTTTTATTTTCGCGAATTTACCAGACTTGCACCAAAGTTGGAAGAAAAATCGAGCAGAACCGATTATCTACAAGATGTTGAAATGTGCAAGTAAATTGCCAAATATGATCAGCTGACTGTCAAGTGGGCATGCTTTTGATCAAGATTTCTTACTGCAGATTGTAATGTGGCCGTATGGTAAAATTCATTATTTTTCATTTGATTCCTTAAGACTTCATTAAATATTTAATCCTTATGGCATAAAAGTCCTCAAAAAAGGGATTGAATTAGTACTTTTCCTCCTGGAAATGCAAAAAATATATTGGCACATTTTTCCAATGGGCTGCTCTACACCACTGCAGAATTTTAGCCAGCCATATATTAACATCTTATTACGCCTTGGTTATAATTTGGTCTTGACCGAATTATAAACGTATTTTCTTCTAATACAGAAAATAATAATTCTACAAATCTGTATCAATGTTTTAACTCATCACTATTATCATTAATTATAATTATGCAATAGCAATAGCTTGACGGAGCTTGATGGGTTAATGAGAAATAGAAATTCTTGTCAACTTCATTAGACTTTTACGGGTTGCTCCCATTTGAAACTTCTTAATGCAGCATGTAAGGTATATTAATATTTCCTTCTAACCCATAAAAACGTTACCTAAATGACATTACGTTGACGATGAACGATAACTCCGAAACACATATCCGTAGTCGCAATTTTGTTTCATTTTAGAACATGTCGCAAAAATTCCTTTATTCGCAGGAAATAGTAACTAAGCAATATGTTTAAGCACAACTGTTAAATACAGATACCATCACAAATTCCATTAAAGGAAATATTCTCATCTGGCTCTCGTAATGACAACTATCAGACAAAGATTTTCTTGAGGTTATGAATGATCATCAAAGTGGGTCAAGGCATCATTTACTTCCAGATCATTAATTTTGTGATATCTATTATTCAAATCTTAAATATACCATTTAAGATTGAATCTTCAATACGAACTTTCTTTTGTTCCAATTTATTTAAAATGACTCACAAGTTTAACTAAATAAAGCATATCGAGGCGTGTAGATGCAGAATCTGCTTTATGACAAAATTACGAAAAATTTCTTATTTCTACCGCCATCTTCCATTTTTTATAAAAATGTGTTATTGCTCTTATCTAGGAGCATTCCATCTTTATGTCATCGAATATGCAGTTCAAAATATGAAAACAGATGCAAAATATACTTTATGCTAGCAAGGTGTAAATGCAAATCGTGCTTTACACTTTGATAGCCAATGGCGTTAGCCGACAAGCATCATCTGATTGTGACGTCATGTCAATCTTACTTTATATTTTATAGAGCACTTAGATACAAGATAGACACAAGTTTAATCAAAAACATACATGATTAAACTAAATTAAAAATCCAGAATATGCTTTGAATTTCTGCATTAAACCTACTACTTCTAAGACTTCCCTTAAATTATAAGTGCAAAACATGCTCCTTGCATGTAAAGTTGCAGACCACACTTTATGCATTTCTTAAACCAAAGTTGCCACAATTTGGTCCTATACTGATTACTGAAACCTCTATCAATTGATTCTAGACATTAAGTGTCATCTTCTAGTCAAAGATTGACTCTTGTGATTATAGGAATAATTTGTCTAAAAGTTGTTAGGCTTTTACTCGAAATGACATTACATGCATAAACAAGGGTTTACATCTACATGCCTGATATATAAGGTGTATTTAACAATATATTTGTCTTAGACAGTTATTTGATATTTTTAGACGAATCAATGATGAATCAATAATCTAAGAAAAAAATGGAATAGATAATTTTTTTCTCCAGTGTATACTCTGTTTAAGAAATCTGGTCATAATTTACAAAACTCGAAACAAAGTTGGTTTAAAAAGTAAAGAAAATGCCACGAGTTGTAGGAATCATACGAAATAAATATGAGACAGTTTAACAACAGTGGACACTATATGACAGTTTCTTCCTAATTTTTGGTACTCCGTACCAGAACTAGCAAACCTGAACACTTATGGAATCACATCGGTGTCTGTCCGTCCACCTGCCACAGGCATTTTTATCAGAGACTGTTTGGCTTAGAAAGTTGAAACTTGCGCATTTCCATTTAAAAATCCTTATTTAATTTATCTTCAATTTACATATTGTTGCATGTTTTCCACCTTTTAGGAAACACTCTGTATGAATCCGTGGGTTATAAAACAATTCCAACAACACTTTATTTAATAATTTACTGATTATACAAAACTCATTAAATAGCCTTTACACTTTGTTTACTTTATATTTAACCTCACTTTTTCGCTTTAACTTCACTTTGGTAAACTTCACTTTAATAAACTTCTCCTTCTGCGCCGGTAATCGCGCCTTATATACTCTGAAATTGCCTCCAGATCAATCAAGAATCTTCTCTCACCACATTCTAGAAAAGTCCACTTCTTTCTACTAGTTTCCAGTCACTCACTTTCAGGCATAGGCGTATCAATTTCCAGTTCCAGGGGGTGTAATTCATAACAATATTAAGACTTAAATTTACTTAAGGTGGCCTTTTCCAAGAAAGAGACATCCATCCCATGGGGAAATATTTATTATTTTGGCCGTAACTATTTTTCTTATTACTTATATTTAAAAAATCTATAACACTACCTAAGTAGAATCTTAACGAGACTATTATGATGAATTTTCACTCAATAGTTTCGATTATTTGCAGAAGAGTTGTTAGATTTAAATGTAAAGATTATGTTAATCTTCCTATTTCGTAGTTTTGAATCTAATTATTTTGGAAAGGACTGAAATTATTGAGTGAAAATTCAAAGTAATAGTCAGCCATTTTTGATTCACTGCTTGACAATGGCTTTGTAAGTCGAAACTGCAGTCGCAATTTTTATAAATACGTAGTGGTAGAAAACATAGTAGTGTGTTTTATTTAGTTATTTGTGCAAAATGATTAACTACTACAGAGTAACGGCTCCTTCAATCATTTTTTTTAGTCTTGTTATGGTTGAACTGATGTAGTTTTATAGTTTTTTTTTAAATATAAGTAGTAAGAAAAAAGTTTATGGGCAAAAATAATAAATACTTCCCTAGCGGATGTCTTTCTTGGAAATGGTCACCTTAATGTAAACAATTCAGCATCCAATTGTGTCATTAAGTGTTAAACAATTGTACGTATGAGATATACACCCACATTTAATCCAATGCCTTTCATAAATTAATATAATGTTAATTACACGCTACACAAACAATTTTAATTTAAAATGCGGAGCAATCAATTAAGTGTTGTCCATATTGGACACGATCAGATGTACCTGACAATAACCTAAGGATTAAGGATTTCACAGCGTACAATATCGACGGACATCCACGGCATCTCGGACTTTTTACCATTACAGCTCCCTGACTATGAGGAAAACAGAGTCATCGCTGATGATATCGACAAAGAAATAGAATATCAGCCCTTCATCTTAAAAAATGAGTCACACGAATAAAGAAAAAATTATCTTGACTCCAGAAGGTCGGAGAGCAAATTTTTTTTTTTTTATAAATTTTGTCGATTGGGAATAATGGCATTCCCATATAATTTAAAATCTCAAAGATATTTAAGGTTTTTTGGGATAAAAAAAAAATTGGGATCATTTCGTGATATGCGCAATAATTGCAATTAGCGCAACTGTTAAAAAAAATTTTCGGACTGGTCCGGTATAAAAATATGATGGCCTGTATGAGCTATTGGACATTGAAAAGAACGTGTTTTTTCGAAAACATACATTGCAAATCTGTAAAGACGCTCTTATTCGACTTATCTTGGACTACACGAAATTGCGAGTTTTGGCGGCTTTTTTGCAATAACTAATTAATTTTGAAATTTTTTTAGACCCGACTAGGCCAGCTGGGTCCGTATTAAACAGTTACACAACTTTGTCATTTAACTTTTTTTGTACAATTCTAATTTTTTTTCTCAAACCTAAAAAACCGTTTTTCGCTGACTTTGAACGCCACACAGTGGAAATTTAGCACTTTGGACAAAAGTCCATTTCACGCACAGTTGTTGACCGATTTGAATATCTTTTTTTTAAATACTCGTGAATGATTCTAGTTTACCCTGATTGCTACAATTTAAATATCTGTTCGTCTGATAAACGTATCTGATCCAATATCGGAACCTCAGCGCGCTGAAGTTGTCATACATCTAATGTAATTAAAAATAGCTATTATTTGAATTAAAAACGCATGTAAGGTAAAGAAGTAGCCAAATTTCAAATTTATAGCTAAAAAGCATAAGAAGTTGGAAGTATAAGAAGTCATGGATATGCAACCTTAAAGTTGCTTATCTGCTCCATAATTGTAAACACATATACAGCTTGAATTTAACGTCGTCCTTTAGTACATCTTCTTATTTTTCATGTTTGTCAAAGTTTTAAAAAATAATTTTATTCATACATACAATTAATTAAACAACCTAGAGTAATAAATTATATATAGAAAAGATCCTGAAAACCTATATGTTTCGATATTGGGTCAGATACATTCATCAGAAGAATAGATATTTAAATTGTAGCAATTGGAGGGTATACTAGAATTATTCACGAGTATTTTTTTTTAAATTATTCAAATCGCTCAAGGACTGTGCGTCAAATGGACTTTTGTCCAAAAAAAAGTGCTAAATTTCCCACTGTGCGCCAATTTGTTCGTCATTTGTTTTAAAAATAGTTCATTAAATTCTGCGGAAAATTTCCGATTCTTTGCATAGCTTAGTTTGCTGTTAATAATTTTTGCAAAAGAACTCGATATTTTCGACAGATTTATTGGACTATAACATAATATCTTCTTTTAGTAACAGAACATTTTAAATTTTTGGATTTTAAATTTGGTGAGTCTACTTTTATTACAACTAAACGATTTAAATAAACACTTTAAATTAAAAGTTAATAGAAACGTTATAAGGA
Organism: Stenurella melanura; assembly: GCA_963583905.1. NCBI lineage: Eukaryota > Metazoa > Arthropoda > Insecta > Coleoptera > Cerambycidae > Stenurella > Stenurella melanura. Next base: position 29,496,465 of record OY757314.1, on the reverse strand, counting down.
ATGGAAATAGAATGAAGTATATTATATAATTTAGAATTATTCAAAAAAATAGTTTTATCCTCTTATATAATTACCATATTTTTAGTCAACCCACAACACTGAAAGATTCCTAACGCACATGTACTTTATATGGAAATACATATATTTTCACTTTTTAATATCATAATTAATTCGTACAGCACATATTCCCCATATACTTATATGCAAATCAACCAAAATTTACATAGAGAAATAAATTTTATAGTTTTCGGAAACATCTGTAAATATGCATTATGACGGATAATTTTGGTATTCCTATATCTGTTATTTTTCAATGTATTGCATATTACAGTAGAAAGCGGAAGTTCCACTTCAAATTCTATATAAAAACTCGGAACAAAATTTACAAAATCAGTCAGTTATCTGCTCCCACATCTATACACAAAAGCATCATGAAGACCACTGTAAGTGAATGAAATAGTGCAATGAAGTGTTTAAGTACTACTTAGTGTGGTTATTTCTTGCTCGCTTAATGGATATTTCATATTGGTGATAAAGAATACAGTGAAACAACAAACATAACATCATATAAAAACTATATTTTCTTCACGTTTCCCGTTTTTTTCTGAAGAGGGGATTTAAAACTTTCATGTAATTCTCAAATTTTTGAAAACATCAAACTATCGCACATTACCTTCTCGCTCGAGACGACTTTTTTATTTTTAATCAACACCCACAACGATGCCAATTTGATTTGCGAAACGCACGTAGTGTAGTGTTCAGAGATTTATGGTTTGCGAATAATATCGAAGACGCAATTATTTTTAATAATCTTTTTCTTAATTATTTTAAATACTTGGCGAGTTATAAAAAATTGTGTCAGTACACATTCGTAAAGATAAGATATTTATTTCCGTTTTCACCACATACATATATATTTTATGTATATACGTATATACAGGGTGTCCCACTTAATGCACTATACTCCATTTTCTAGATAGTTTTTGAGATAAATGTATGGTTCACATGCCATTCTGATGTAGTTTTCTAAAGAATCCGATGTCACTAGAAACCAGGAAACTGCCCATCAAAGAGAATGGCGGAAGAACTATTTTTCTGAGAAATTGGAAACGGTGGATTTTTTATTTTCTTAATTGGCCATTAAGATGACAAAAAATATTCCTCTTAAGAATTAGCCGTAGGACAAATCTCGTTCTCGAAAAAAAGCTATGTGAATTAAAGATTGCAGCTTCATGAATTAATGCACTTAGTATTTTCTGCCATGGTTTTTCCAAGATTAGTAAAAATAAAAACGTTTAGGCGTTATTTTCAATGAGCCTTAGAGACATCACATGTTTATTACTTTCCTATCCTTAAAATCATCTAAAAAAAGCTGCCTAAGGAATCACTACTTTCACATCCAAATCACTGTAAAGGAAACATCTTGGCAATATTTGGACTCCAATATGTGAAAATTATTGCTCATAGAATTTTAATATAATGTTTCGTTAGATCTAGTAGCAAAATCTGAAGCGTTGGTTTCAAAAATGAAATTTCTTCAACGGAATCATCTCAACCAGATGTCAGTACAATACATATGTGTACTAACTTTCAAGAGAATATCTTTATTTTATTTTATCAAAACCTTTAATAATAGAGTGGAGGTAGTGGCGGTGTGGGGATGAAATATATTAAAAAATCTGAGGCCTCGGCTTCTAGTATACACACCAGATCCCAAGTTTCTGTACTCTTACCAGCTTGCTTGACTTATTTTTCCATATTTACGTCTACTTACCCCCAATTCTTTCCACGGAATCATCTCAACTTATAATATAGTTTTAGATGTTATTATAATGCATACGTGTACCCAATTTCTGAGGAAAGCTTCTATTATATACACCAAACCTTTCCAGTTTGCTTTACTTATTTTTCCTTATTTACCCCCTTCTTTAACACCCAACCCTTCAACGGAATTATCTCAAAATATAATCTAGTTCCAAATGTCGATATTATACATATGTGTACCAAATTTCAAGTGAATGTCTTAATCATATTTTATCAATTCTTTAATAATAAAGTGTGGGTGGTAGGGGGATGGAAAACATTATAAAGGAATGTGAGGAGTTGGCTTCTAGTATATACACCAAATATCAAATATTTGTACTCTTACAAACTTGCTTCACTTATTTTTCCCTATTTACTCCTATTTGCCCCCGAACCCTTCACCGAATATGTTCAAAAAAGCAATCCAGTTCCAGATCTCGTACACATGTACTGTGTACCAAATTTCAAGTGAATATCTCAATAATTATATTTTGTCAACCCCTTTAATAATAAAGTGGGGGTGGTAGCGGATGAAGAATATTATAAAAAATGTGACACCTCCGCGTCTAGTATATGCACCAAATCCCAAATTTCTATACTCTTACCAGCTTAATTTACTTATTTTTCCCTATTTACCCCTATTTAACCCCCAACCATTCATCGGATATGTTCAAGAAACAATCCAATTCCAGATTTCGTTATAATACATACGTGCAGAAAATTTCAAGTCAATATCTTAAACCGTTCCAGAGAAAACATGCGCACCAAAAAAGTTACATACAGACAGACACAAATTTTTTATTCTCTCAAATTTCAAATCTCGACGTTTCGTAACGTTTTAAACCTACTTCAACAATAAAAAAAACATATTTTTTTTACGATTACTATACTTCCACTCCACACGTGTATGTGGAAATAATACAAAGATTATTTCGTTAAAGCCATGTATAATGAATTATATAAACTAAAAATTAATTCACGAATCTTTCGTAATGCTTATTTTTCATTATTATATATTTTTCATGCCTAGATTTACTTTAAGTATATTTGTTATTAGTAGTTATATATTTACGTACACAACCTGAGGAAGGTTGATCGTCTACCTAAAAAAATCACAAACTAAATGGCTAAATAGTTGATAGACTCGACCTTTATTTGTGGCTAAAAATGAAAATTATAATTTTCTTGCAAACGTATATCCTATACTAAAAATAAAATTCAAGTGATCTATAGAATAATAAAATTATCCAGTACATTATTGAGGGATAATTTCTGTGATTCAAATCAAAGGAACAGTTAGAAGATGTTTCTTGATAACTAATATAAATGAAATTAAAAATATTTAAACAAATAAAGTATTTGGCAGATGTTTTAAAATAATCAGATATCGCTATCATCAGTGTTTTTCATTTTTCAATGATGATATTATTTTACTTCTATCAATTATTTAAAAAATTAATATTTCTGTATGCATAACTAATTTTGTACGTTTCTTATTCCTTAAATAGTCATAGCAAATAATCAATTATAATTTTTGCATTCAATACTATTAACTCAATAACAAAGTAGAGTATTATTTTCTTCTCTAAATTTACATTTTTAAGAAACAGGCTGCTAAATTAGAGAAATAAATCTTATCATTTATGGCTATTCTATTTTTATTTTGTTAACTTATTTTAGCACATTTTCATTTAACTAATCTTTCGTACCTAATAGTAGGTATTTTATAGCAAGTGTATTTTCTTTAGAAGGATAACAAAGTATTTATAGACAGAACTTTTACTATTTCCATCTTCAAATATTGCAAGAAATCTTGTATGCATAAATGACTGTTTCTTTCATTAGAAACATACTTTTTGCAATTTTTTCCATAAATAATCATTCCTTACCCACTTTCCTCTAATAAAGTACTGATAGTATTGCTTTTTACTTCTACATCCACGTAGTGGATTGGAAGTATAGTAATCGTAAAAAAAATTTCAAAATTATTTTTTTCTTGAAATAGGTTTAGAATGTCGTGAAACGTCGAGATTTTTAATTCTGTCTGTCTGCCTGTCTGTAACTTTTTTTGTCCGCACGACTTCTCCAGAACGGTTTAAGATATTGACATATACACATATATGTCATAACAGGATCTGGAACTAGATTGTTTTATGAAGATATCCGGTGAAGGGTTGGGGGTTAAATAGGGTTAAATGGGGGAAAATATGTAAAGCAAGCTGGTAAGAGTACAGAAACTTGAAATTTGATCTATGTACTACAAGCCAAGACCTCAAAATTTTTGAGATATTCACTTGAAATTTGGTACACGTACATATTATAATGACATCAGAAACTAGATTATTCTGATGGAGGGTTGGGGGTTAAATTGGGGAGAATAAGTAAAGCAAGTTGGTAAGAGTACAGAAAATGAAATTAGGTATATGCACTAGAAATCAAAATTTTTTACAATATTTTTCATACCCCCACCACCCTCGCCACTCCATTATTAAAGGGGTTGATAAAATACAATTAAGGTATTCACTTGAAATTTGATAGACGTTTGTAATATAACGAAATCTGGAGCTAGATTATATTTTGAGATGATACCGTTGAAGGGTTGGGGGTTAAATAGGGGAAAATAAGTAAATCAAGCTGTTAAGAGTACAGAAATTTGGGATTTGGTATATATACTAGAAATTAAGGCGTCAGATTTTTTTCTAATATTTTTCAAACCCCACCACCTCTACTCCATTATTAATGGGATAACATGAAATTGAGATATTCACTTGAAAGTTAGTACACGTAAGTATTGTAATAAAATCGAATTGAGATGATTCCATTGAAGGGATGGGATGATATCTGCCCCAAATATTAATAAAATTATATGACCAATAATTTTCACATACTATAGTGTGAATCTAGTAATGATGATTCCTTCAAAGTGGCTTGGATGAAAAATCTGCATGTGGAAGTAGGCAGAGATTTTACTAAAGATGGCAGAATTGGTTGTTCCAAAGGTTGGTTCAAAGTTAAAATATTACTTGAGTTGGAAGTAAAGTAATTTTTGCCAGCATGCTACACTTGTTACTAACAAAGTGAATTTTACTTGATGAATAGAATGTTATATTGCCTCAAAAATACATTCTAAATAATCCGACCCCAAATATTAACTGACATTTTTTTAATTCAAACCAAGACGTGCCTTACAAATACTTGGTAACTGTGTCACTTTCTAATGAAATATGTAACAAATGTCACCAATTTGAAATAGATATCCATTAGCTATTTGTTGCTGATTCTTAATGAATACAAATCCTTTAATATTTTGCAGGTGTTCCTTGTGATTTTGGGAATCTCCGCTTCATACGCCGGCATAAAGAAAACCACTAAACGTGGTGTCTTCGGCGGAACTTTAGGCGTCAGCGGTGAGAGCCTAGATATAGACCACGGACATAGTGATATCATCGGACCTGGTGCTCCTCTTGAACATATAGAAAGCCATGGAGCTCCCTTAATTGAACACGCGAGTGTTGATGCTAGTCTAAGTGCTCCAGTAGGAATTGCGCATGGGGGACCAATAATAGAAGGTGGAATTTCTCATGCAGAGCCTATAATAGAAGGCGGAATTTCTCATGCAGGGCCAATACTAGAGGGCGGTGCTGGAGGTGCAGTCGGATTTGGAGGTGGATTTGGAGGTGCAGTTGGATTTGGAGGTGGAGTTGCGCATGCTGCAATCGCACACATTGATCTTGGAAGAGTTGTCCAACAACACGTACATGTAGTAAATAGAGTTGGAATCCCTATTCCGCAACCTTACCCCGTCCAAGTTGAAAGACAGGTACCAGTACAAGTTCCTCATCCTGTAGATGTACCAGTGGACCGGCCATATCCTGTACACGTGAAAGTGGATGTGCCTGTAAAAGTATTTAAGGATGTCCCCGTGCCAGTTGAGAAGCCTGTACCAGTGCAGGTCAAACAACATGTCAGAATACCTGTTGAAGTACCATATAAAGTATACCATCCACATCCTGTACCGGTCAAAATTATAAAGAAGGTGCCAGTCCCTGTTCCACATCCGGTTATTGTAAGAAGGCCCATACCAGTAAGAATTCATGCCCATTTAGAGCCAGTACATGTACATGCACATGCACATACACATGCACACGCACATGCATTTGCACATGATCACATTGACGCTCACCATCATCATCATCATCATCCTTGGTAGTTTAGAAACCCTCACTTGTTAAATATTTCATTTGTTACTGAATGCATTGCACATTACGCTCTTTTGTTGACTAGTCATTACCAATAAATATATATTTTATAATAATTCGTTTTTTATTTAAGTATATAGAGAAGTATACATGTACAATAGGGTGGAGCGTTACTATATTCGAAATTTTAGTTTTTGCTACTAAAAGTTGTAATAGCAAAAAAAATTACCATAGTTGTAAATATTGCTCCAAAACCATTTTGCAAGCAAAACATATCTTCTGCCATCTACCACCACTCAAAGATGGTGATAATTTAAATTATTATTTATAAGTAAATAAAGATTTTTTTAATCAAACAGTTTTAATTTAGACACTTTGTTAGCAGTGTTAACTGATGTGACAGTAGTGAACACTGGATCGAAAACGGAGCCATATAGTGGAGCTTGATAATATTATCGTTTCACTTGTCGGTAAGGCTGGAGTAGCCACTGCCCTATAGGCTTTCCCAACGGACTCGAAATGGCCGCTCCCATATATGCTTAGTGGGCCAAATGATATGGCGGTGAAATGTAAGGGAGACGCCACATCATTCCCTCACGAGTGATAAAACCGCGAGAAACCTGATGGTAGAAGGACGATGGATAAACTGGACAGGAACGAAGCGAGTACCCTTGACGCACTTTACCCTCTTCAGCACAATCCTATGAGATGGGCTATTCGCGAAAATCAAACAAATGAACCCAAGAGGGATTTATCGTCGATACACACAAATTCACCAATACGTGAGAGCGATTTAGATATTACGACTTTACGCTGTTACTATACAAACTTTTCCTTATAGGTGAATTCTTTTGTATCGAAGGTAAATCCCTCTTGGGTTCATTTGTTTGATTTTCGCGAATTAGCAATGCAATGCTCGAGGAGGAAATAACTCATAAACTCGAACATGCTTGTGCGCGTGTCTCCGTAGAGCGTAGAGTAGGTGTAGAGTACGTCGTAAATCACGTTGCGTCTTCAGATCATGTCGGGGTCACCAATTATGGAGGTTGATAATATTAGCGTTTCGATCCGTGGCAACTCCATGAATTCGTCAGTAAGGAGTAGTCAAGTAGTCACTGCCTTATACGCTTTTCCAACGAACTCAACATGGCGGCTCGTATGTATACTTAGTGGGCCAAATGATGTAGCGGTGAGATGGAAAGGAAACGTCAAATTAGGGCATAGTGGAAGCATCATTTGTAATAGTTTATTTGTCGCATGATATCGAAGACCTATAAGAAATTTTTTCATTTCCTTGATGGTAACACAACTGAACCTCGTGGATTCGTGGAGCGCATATGGAGAACACTGGAAACCTGCTATAATCTATTAGTTATACACTTTGAACCAACCAATTGTTTGTAGTTTGTCCGACATAGTTATTTCTGAATTAAGCGCAGATGAAAAGTATCGCTACAAAATGTATTCTAGAATCTCTACTGGCAAATGCTCCTTAGATTTATTTAAAGTGGACCCTTGGATTTACCACTTTATTCCAGATGGCTAACACAAAATCCACCCTTAAAGTTTGACACAGTTTATTCACACGGTCTATTCACCAATGTACCTAGTTTGCGATAAAGTTTCAAATATTGTTGATTCACTAATACAACACAATGCCTTTTTCATTCACTTAGAAAACCTATTAATAAGTGTGCAGATTTGTTTATAATATTGTTCAACCCCCTACCACCCCTACTCCATTATCAAAGGGGTTGATAAAATAAAATTGAGACATTCATTTGAAATTTGGTACACTTATGTATTATAACGACATCTGGAACTACATTATATTTCGCGATGATTTCATTGAAGGGTTGGTGGTTAAATAGAGGAAAATAAGGCAAAATAAGTAAAGCAAGCTGGTAAGAGTACAGAAACTTGAAATTCGGTGTATGTACGAGAAGCCAAGGTCTCAGATTATTTACAATATTTTTCAACACCCCCAGCACCCCTACTCCAATATTAAAGGGATTGATAAAATAGAATTGAGATATTCACTTGAAATTTGGTACACGTATGAATTATAACGACATTTGGAACTAGATTATGTTTTGAGATGATTCCGTTGAAGAGTTGGGGGTTAAATAGGGCAAAATAAGTAAATCAGGATGGTATGAGTACCTACTGAAACTTGAAATCTGATGTATGTACTACAAGCCAAAGCCACAAATTTTTTTATAATATTTTTCAAAGATAGGTGAAGATCTGTTGTTTTTTATCAGTCAATGTCAAATATAAATATTTTATACTTATTCATGGATATTGTCTTAGTTTTGCATGGAACATCGTTATGAGTGGCTTTAGGCTTTTATGACGAGTCCACAATAAGGACGAAAAACGTTTGAAAGGCTAAGCATTTCCAAGAAACTGAATGAGATTTTATGAAAATGTAATTCATTAGAACGAAAAAAATTTTAAAGACAAGGTACGTAAATAAATTAATTTCAGGCCTTTGTTCTCATTTTTAACTGAATTTACATATCGTAGGGGATCATGTAGATACTAGTTTAGCCGTAGGGGACTATGTTGGACGCTAGTGTTAAAATGAGAATGGCAAATAAGAATTTTTACATTTTAGCATAACCAGAAGTCAGGTTATCGAAAGAATGCAAAGATTTCATTAATATTTTTATATATAGTTTTTCCTTTAGTTCTCATAGATATCTCTTCTTTCCGCTGTTTGTAAAATCCTATAAAGAATATGTTTCAGCATTTAACAAGATTGGGTAAACCTGAAAAACTATTCTCTTCTTCATATCAGCTATTATAATTCGAAGTTAAACAGCATGTGCCATCTATCTGATGTCGTAGCAAATAGATGCCGCTCTCACAAGTGTTCCAATTGTAGGAAACTACTGCACAATTTTCAAAATGATGACAATGAATCTTAGATGGTACTAGTTTAAATATAAAATTACCTGTATAGAAATTTGAATACACAATACTGTATACAAAAGTAGCGCCAAATTGGGTTCTCTGTGACAAAAGTGAGAAACTATGAGCAACGCTGAATGTGTAGGATTATTATCTTTATTTTCCATTAATTTCATTATACCAAGCGATTTGTAATATCTTTCTTAAAAGCATCTAATAATTCAGCCATCACTGTTTATGATAGTAGAACATTATATTTCTACAAGTTACAGAAACCAACAAGATAGTTTTTTAAGTAAGAATTTTATCTTTGATTTCTGATTTTCACATTGATGGTAATGGTTACGACTTTTATTCTTGCGTTACGTAATTTTGTTTTATGTGAAATATATAAGATTCTTTTGAGTTTTGAGGTCAAATTCCAGACTACCTTGCAAGTAATACTTTTAAGTCAGCGACTTGGACATTGTATTCAATAAGTTTGTAATTTAAATAAAAAACTAATGAAGAAAAGCCAAGGCCGGTGAGGCAAATGTGTTCATGCAATCGCAGAATTTCGGTGCATATTATACAAATTTACTTATAAAACCACCCACCAATCTCTTCAAATGTACAACAAGTTGCCTGATCAAAGTGTGTTAAATATACCAACCAGGACTGAAATATCTAGAACGCATTGAAAAATGTAAAATAAAACCAGGAATTCGTTCTACTAGCTTTAGTGGCTTGACAAATTAACCACAAAAGAATATTTTCAAATGAATTAAGTTCTTGTAGATCCACTTTGTGCCTGATTATATATTTAATACCAATAAAGAAGAAAATTATTCTTCTGCACAGCCCCTGAATTAATTTGTAAGCGATAATAATCGAAATGGGTTTGATTTTCAGGTGCGTCGTTTCAAGGATTTATTAAAATATAACATATAAAATAAATAAGCACAGCGCCAATATTCTTGACTGAAGATGACGGTCTCGGATGATTAGGGGTCGAGCTTGAACTCTTTATCTCAATCATCGCTGTAGACCTTGACCGGCCTCGTAAGGGGTGGGCCTGCTTTTTCGCCTATCCCCCCGCAAATGCGGACGGTATTGGCGATGTTAGCAAACCTCCCCTGGTCCTGGCTGTTGGACCCTACCAGCTGGGTCGTTTCTTCTGGCGCTCTTCTGTCTTGGTCTTCTTTCTTCGCTGGCATGTATAGGCTCCCGGGAGCGTCTTTCGTCTGTCGTGAGAGGGAACAGCTGTTATCGAGCCCTCCCGTAGTTTGAAAGGGATTTGGGAGTGTTGACTAGTCGGAAGCCCAGGGTACCAATAAGCACAGATGTTTAGTTCACTGAAACATAAATAGGTCTTGATTTATTTTTCGTGTAATATAAATTATATAATCTATTTACATAAAAAACGCTATTTAAGCTAAAGAAACAGAGCACGTAAACAATGCACACCTGCAACACGTGGCCGAAACGCTTGGAAATTGCATGAACTTGGGGCCTAGTTAATAATTGTGTTTTGTGAAAGAACGAGTTGTCAATTAATATGCCGCGTATTGGCCCGAGGAAAACTACGATCGAAAAATGGATTAAGCCTTATAAAGAACTACATTTTGATGGCGAACATATAATTTGTGATATTTGTGATGCCACAATAACGTGTATACAGAAAAATGTTGTTTTAAAACATGTAAATAGCTACACACACGAGTATAATACAAAAAACCGCTGCCCAGGAATCGCTACCTCCACATCCATATTTTCCATCCAAGTTGATTTAAAGGAAAGATCTTGACTACATTTGCACTCTAATATGTGGAAATTATTTATCATAGAATTTTAATAATATTTGGGGCAGATGTCATAGAAAAATTTGAGGCTTTGGTTTTTATTACATACGTTAAATATGAAGTTTCTAGCTTGCTCTACTTATTTTCCCCTATTGACAACCCTCCCCACTTCCCACCCCTTCAACGGAATGAACTCAATTAGATGTAATTACAATACATACATGTACTAACTTTCAAGTGAATATCTCAATTTCATGTTATCAATCCCTTTAATAATGGAGTGGAGGTGGTGAGGGTGGGGATTGAAAAATATTAAAAAGAAATCTGGGGCCTTGGTTCCTAGTATATACACCAAATCCTAAGTTTCTGTACTCTTATCAGCTTGCATTACTTATTTTTCCCTATTTACCTCTACTTAGCCTCCACTCCTTCAACGAAATCTTGTCAAAATGTAATCTAGTTACAGATGTCGTTATAATACATACGTGTACCAACTTTCAAGTGAAAATCTCAGTTTAATTTTATCAACTTTCTGATGGTGGTGGAGGGATGGAAAATATTACATAAAAAAACTGACGCCTTCTCTTCTAGTATATACACCAAATCCCAAATTTCTGTACTTACCAGTTTGCTTTACTTAATTTCACCTATTCACCCCTATTAAACCCTAACCCTTCAACGGAATCATCTCAAAATATAATCTTGTTCCAGATGCCGTTATAATACATGCATGTACCAAATTTCAAGCAAATATCTCAATTTCATTTTGAAAAATAAAATGAAAAATATTGTAAAGGAATTGAGGCATTGACTTCTAGTACATGCATCGAATCTTAAGTTTCTGTACTCTTATCAGCTTACTTTACTTATTTTCTCCTATTTACCCCTATATAACCCCCGAACCTTCAACACAATAATCCCAAAATATAATCTAGTTGCAGATGTCTTTATAATATATACGTATACAAAATTTCAAGTGAATATCTCAATTTTATTTTATCAACCCCTTTAATAATGGAGTGGGGAGTGGTGGGGGGATGGAAAATATGATAAAAAATTTCGACGCCTTAGTTCCTAGTACATACACCGAATTTAAAGTTTTTTTACTCTTATCAGCTTGCTTTATTATTTCCCCCTCTTTACCCCCCAACCCTTCACCGGATATGTTCATAAAACAATCCAGTTCCAGATCTCGTTATAACATATACCTGTACAAAATTTCAAGTCAATATCTTAAACCGTTTCAGAGAAAACGTGCTGACAAAGAAAGTTACAGACCGACAGACAGAAAATTTGTTTTGCTCAAATTTAAAATCGCAACGTTTCATGGCATTCTAAACCTATTTCAAGAAAAAAAAATTGAAATTTTCTTTACGATTACTATACTTCCAATCCACTATGTGTATGGGAAAGTAAAAAAAGGAAAAGAGAATTTCAAAGGACGAGTTTTATTTCGATTTGGCTCTTTTGCTAATATGGTTAAATCTTCCATGGAGCCTACTAAATAAGGTTCATTTTACACATTTTCTAAACAAATATTGCCTGTGGCAACATGTTCCAAATGAAAGCCTGTTTCGTAAAAAAATTCTCATCGAGTTACTTATATGAAAAAAAACTGAAAGGTATTCGGAGTGATCTTCAAAATGGCTGGTTGCCAATTCATTGGTTACTAAATTACATGCTCATGGTCCTGACAAGTGCAATTTAATAGCTTCTAAGGTTTTAGAAACAGTTAAGGGCGAGTCAGCATTTAATTTTTTTGAAAACACTTTAAAATGGCTTTGGCAAGACTTGGCTGAACAAAATTTAAAGAGAGTTGTTGTTTTAATTAGTAATTCAGTGTCGTATATGTTAAGTGCTGGAAAAAAATTAAAAGGAAATACCCACAAGTGTTACATGTTACTTGTTTAGCGCGTGCGTTACAGCGCTTATGGGAAAAAGTAGGAGAGACTGTTGTACCTTGGAACACTTTTTGATTTTCAATTGTTTTTAGCGTGAAATTTTATTTTTCAGTACTGCATAATTCAGACATTAAATAATACACATTTGGACAACTATCCAAATTTTTTGAGGGCCATTGGTGTAATAATGTCAATTTCACACAATTTTGGAATTTTGAAGAGAACCGTTCTGGTACATTATGTTCGTGTACCTTAGAACACATCCTCATATACCTTGGAACACTTGCGTTTATCTCAATAAAACCTGACAAAATAGTGTTCCTGTATGCTGGTAGAGTAAGATAAATTAAATGTTATTAGAGATAGATAAATTAAATGCTATTATTTTGAAAATGTAAATTTACTGATATACCAAAATTATTAAAAGTTTTGAATATGAAATTTTAAAAAAGTGATGGATAACGGTCGAGCCTCTTCATAAAAAGACGCAATTATTCTTCTCCAGCTTATGAACACTCAGTAAAAGTATAAAGTTTGAAACTGGAAAGTCCTCTGAGAATTGATAACAATTTGTGTGTAAAATATGTGTACGTACATTTATTATCCCAATATACATCAAAAACTCGTAAGGTAGGTTCGTATTACATTTAATTTTGTAAGAGAGAACAAAACTTACATTTAATATTTTGATGCAAAATTTCATATATGTGCGCCACTGCAATTAAATCCAAATTCCGGCATAAGACTTGTCCCATTATTTACTGTCCACGACAGTATAGCCCAGTTGTCAGAGACAGAAATTGATAAGAACCGGCCACTAAATGTTATATGGCTGAATTTTTCAGAATAAGTATTTTTGTCGATGTAGAATACGACAAAAAAAGTTTACAGCTGTAAGGTGCTGGCAACGCCTAAAAAAATTGAAAGTATTTGCCGAAATTCGGTTATATGCCAATAACTTGAAAAATTAAAAAATATATATCAAAAAACTAATAGCACTAGGTGATAGAGAAATTTTACATAAAAAATGTATAAGAAGTTTTTTTGTATGATCAAGAATGTATAAGAAGTTTTTTTGTACGATCAAAAATGTAGGCTCCAGATTTTTTTGTTTAACGCACGAGAATGGAACGTAGCGACACATAAGTACGGCTATTGGATTATCATATTGTCAGATATAATATGATTGTATGTAGGAATAGTACATATATGAGGTCGGAACTTAAACAGATTTCCGATGAAATCGCTAAAAGCTCTACCATTTCTACAATATAGCGAAAATAACCTAAAAAAATGCAGGTTTATTAGGCCATTTTCACGATTTACAAAAAATTGGTGGCTGATGGAGCTAAACGGTGTACCGGTGCACAGGCCCAAATAAAAACAAAAAATAAGTGATCTGTTACCGGGACCCGACATAGTAATACCTACACTCAGAGAAAAAAGATTGTAAAATAAAAAAAACGATAATGATTGAAAATGAATCAAATATATTTTGTCTTCATTAGTGTTTGTAGTTAAATCAAAAAATATCATGTGATGCATTTTCAAAACGACCGAGTTAATGATGATTTAAATAGTTGATCCTTTTAAAACGACAGCATTATGTTCATTTGAACTTATCAGAAAACTATAAGTAATTATCACGACAAGCATAATAAAATGTACATTGTAGCATCTTCTTTCTAAAGAAAAATTGTTTCATTTGATAGGCGCATAGCAATAAATTCAAAGTGTTTGTAAATTTGAACTAATAGTACTGCCCCAACACTTTTTAGGAAAAATTTATTGATTCATTCATGTTTCATTTTGTTTTCAAAATGCAATATTTTAATTTGAAAAGGACATAACAATGATTTATGATATTAGCAATTTTAAAGTAAATGCCCCCTATTTATACATTGTTGAATAAATCCTTATGATTCATTTATGTTTCAAATAAAACAAAACTTTTTAAATTAATAGGACAACTTGTTAAATTTATAAATGAGTTGATATCAAATAATATTGAATGTCACTTCATTTCATGGATTCAAATTATTAAAACTTGTTTACTGTTAGGTACAATAAAACAATCAACGTTCATGTATATAAAGTATTTATTTATGTATGCATTTTTTTATTTATTTATATTATATCTATTATTATAATGAAAAAAAACATAAATCATACATAATCATCCCCTTTCGAGTTCTCAAATCATAGCCTCACTATACATTTATTTTTCTAAAAATACTTATAAAAATTTGTTTCTTAAAGACACTTTGTCATTATTCGATGTATTCCAGTAGAAAAGAAAATGAATAAATGTCCAAGTTTCTCTAGCAGACATTTTCGATTTACGACTGCAGCCTATTAACATTTATAACAAATGTAAAGATATAACCAACTTCAGTCACCATATTGAAAAATATTCCTACGACTATTTGGGGTATCCACAGAAATTATATTTTCTTGTATTAATGAAAGCAAAATGTTGCAAACACCATAATGACAGACGCCTCCAAAGAAGTCATGCATAAGTCGAGAACAAAATTATTAAGGACTGTTAAGAGTACAATTTTCCCGCAATCCAGTTTCTTGGGACTTATTCTTTCTTAGGTCCAGATTATAATTTATTTTGCTTCTGAGAAACTCATCAATCTGTATTCAATTTCTTTTTATTTGTGACTTTGTGAAACTCATTATGCTATTGAAGCCTAAATTATCACCGAAAAATGTTAAAACTGTTTGTTATTTATTACACTTGCTGCGTTTTAACGTTTCTTCAGATTACACCAGAGCACTGCTGCACACAAGTAGGAAATATCGGTCGTCACGGTTATTACCACAAACCAATGAAGACGTTTGCAGGCAGCATTTAGTAATCCTCATGTAGTTTCCTTATTGGATAATACGATCACGTGATCGAAGACTTGGTGATGGACTATTTATTAATGTTGATAAATCCTATAGAAATGTTTAATCTCCTATAGAATGTAAGGGTTTCACTTTTGATTTATAAGAATGACATTAAAATAGAAACACGCAAGATGCCAGTAAGACCCCCCTTTTGAAATAAAGTACTATAACTTTGATTCAATTGTGATTTACCTTAAGGTGGCCATTCCCTAGAAAGAAACATCCGATAGGGAAATATTTATTATTTTAGGCCATAACTTTTTGTTCTTAGTACTTATATTTAAAAAAACTATAAGAGTGCCTAAGTAGAACCATAACGAGACTGTTACTATGAATTTTCACTAAATAATTTCAGTGGTTTGCAAAATAGCTAGATTTAAAACTTCGAAATAGGAAGATTAACATAATTTTTAAATTTAAATCGAGCTATTTTGCAACCCACTGATATTATTGAGTAAAAATTCATAGGAATAGTCTTGGTATGGTTCTACTTAGGTAGTCTTATAGTTTTTTAAAATATGCGTACTAATAAAAAAAAGTTATGGTCAAAAATAGTAAATATTTCCCTATCGGATGTCTCTTTCTAGGGAATGGCCACCTTAAAAATGTTATATAAAGCATATAAAGACAAATAAGCTACCCTTAAAATGAAAATGATCAACTTTTATTTATATGACTGAGTTATTAATATAATCAGGAAAGTAAAACATTATTTTTTAATTAAGTAACATGATTTTATTTCATTATTGATTCCTTTGAAAACAAATATACCATGTGGCGGCTAATTATTTTAAGAGGAAATCATTTTAAATATTCAAGGAAAGAAATACCCTGTATTTTGAAGTCACTAAAGTAGCAATTTGTTCAATAATCAATATAAAGGTATTAATATGCGAATTTGAAATGTTGGGTTTTAGCGACTTGAATTAAATATAGCAATTGATTAATATCAAAGTGATTTCTTGTGCTTTTTAAAACGCTAAATTTCTCTGAGTGTATGTATTTCGATATGCTAAACACAAATCTGATGCCCGTTTAAGTCCATCACCCACCATTTTTTGTAAATTTTGCAAGTAACAAAGATCTTGAATTCTTTACGTTATTTTGGCGCTTTACAAAAAAATTGTGGGTCATCGAGCTAAACGGACATGGGATTCGTATTCAGCACGTCGAAATATATAGGAATTACTATGTCGGATCCCCGTAACACATCACTTTTTCTATTTTGTGTGCCTGTGTAATATTCATAGAATAATTAAGTATTTAGGCTATCGCATCTTATACTCTATATTTGTATCTTCTTTTTTATAATATCTTATATGCTAAATAACGACATTATTATTATTATTATTATAGTAATTAATTAAAAATAATAATAGCTCACAGTATAAATGTCAATTAACAAATTGATTTTGTTGAAAAGCATGCTTACTATAAATGATTATAACTGACTGTTGTGAAGATCAAACAAAAATGAGAGGAATGTTGACATGAAAATGTACTACTCAAAAATGTCTGTCCCCACTTTTAGTTTCACGTAAATTTATGGGAGTCCCAGAATAACAACAATTGAACACAATTAATTTCAATTAATTTAACGAAGGATTTACAAGACACTATAGATGTTTGCTCGCAATACATATGTTACACAACAAAGTAAATCGTATTATTAAATATCAAATACCTTGTTTAATGCAATAATTGCTTAATTAAAGAGCTATTACATTTGCTTTTTATTAATGATAACATCTGAATAAATGCACGGTGAAGTGATTTTGTTCATAATTCTAGATCACATTTAATTCGAAAGGTAGATACTCGATGTTGGTGTTAAATCGGCAACCGGATGAACTAAAATATAACAGATGTGCTCAGTGGCGCACTGAGCTCAATGGAGATTATGAATTAAAAGAATAAATGTACTGCCCAGATCTATTAAAAATTTGAAAAAATTAAGTATTTACAAAACTGAAATAAAAAAAAAATATTAGGCTTAACCAAGAATTAATAAGAAATATTTTAAAATAATTTTGTATTTACAGCTTAAAACAAACTTACAAGATAAGTTATTGCATGTATTTTCTGATAATAGTTACTAATTTACACAGAAAATATATATTCCAGACTAATTTTAAGTCCTAAATACTATGCACCTATAAGGTCCATCCATACATTCTTTCTTTCTTTAATTAAAAAAGGCAAGATATAATATTTTGTATTTATGTTATACCTCACCTAGTTCTAAAAAACTCACTTAAAATTAACAATCAGTATTCACTACAGGATAGAAAATATGCTATAATACAAGCATGTAAATGCTTAGGTGTGTTTATTCCGACCTGATAGTGGTAGATAAATTACTAACACAAACTACAATCGTTTTAAAAAGGTACTTTGAATAAAAATACTTTGCTTAGTTTACTTTACAAAAATACCAAAACTCATTCCAGCTAATACCGGGTGCCCCATTATACCTATTTCAATATGCACTATTATTTAACCTCCAACCCTTCAACGAAATCATCTCAAAATATAATCTAGTTCCAGGTGTCGTTATAATATATACGTGTACCAAATTTCAAGTGAATATCTCAATTTTGTTCTATCCACCCCTTTAATAATGGAGTGGGGATGGTGCGGGGCGATGGAAATATTATAAAAAATATGAGGCCTTGACTTCTAGCATAAGAACCAAATCCCAAAATTTTTGTACTCTTACCAGCTTGCTTTACTTATTTTCTCCTATTTACCCCTATTTTTCCCCAACCCTTCACCGGATGAGTTGAAAAAATAATACAGTTCCAGATCTCGTTATAGTACATAAGTTCATAAAATTTCAAGTCAATATCTTAAACCATTCAAGAGATATCATGCGGATAAAAAAAGTTACAGACCAACAGACAGATATTTTTTTTGGCAAAATTTAAAATATCGACGTTTCGTGACATTCTAAACCTATTTCAACAAAAAAAATTATTTTCTTGCGATTACTATACTTCCAATTCACTACGTGGATGTGGAAGTAATACAATCTAGTTCCAGATATCGTTATAGTATGTACGTGTGCCAAATTTCCACTAAATATCTTTATTTTATTTTATCAACCACTTTAATAATGGGGTAGGGGTGACTGGTGAATGGAGAATATTATAAAAAAAATCGGTAAAGGTATTTACACAGAACTTCCGTCTTTATTCATACAAGACGGTCACTCTAAAAAATTATTAATTAAGAGATGACATGTGAGAATTATAATCGCTATTATTACAGAGAAAACCTTATAACTTTTTCAATCATCTACTGTATAGTAGTGGGATTTTTTTTTAAATTTTCAAAACATTTTTTGTTGTTGAAATAGGTTAAGAATATGAAATGTGGAAATTTTAGAACTGAAGAAAGAAATATTTCCATCATCTATTCTATTGTAGTGGTTAAATAAAAAATAAATATATTTTTTAAATTTTCAAAACGAATTTCTTTCTTGAGATATGTTTAGAATGTCATGAATCGTGGAAATTTTAATTTTAAGCAAAACATTTTTTTCCATCATCCATTTGATACAAAATTTTCAAAATTTCAAAATATTTTTCTATTTTAAATTTTCAGATTTAAAAAAAAATAAGTTTAGAATGTCACGAAACGTGAAAGTTTTAAATTTGAGCAAAGAAAAAATTTTCTATTACCCATTTTATAAAAAAATTTCAAAATTTTCAAAATTTTTAATTTTTTTCTAAAATTAAAAAAAAAATCAGATAGGTTTAGAATGTACTTAAACGTGGAAATTTAAAATTTGAACGAAAAAAAAGTTTTCCATTATCTATTTATTCCCTTTAGACGGTCCATCCTGTATATTGTCCAGTGAAAGTCTAACCATTTCTTCGGTGGCAGTGGCATTAGCTACTTACCAAATTTGACTGTCTTCCGTCAAATAGTTTTTTAATTAATGCACTAACAGACAGACAGACCGACAGACTGACGGAATTGAAATACCTATATTTTCGTAATCTACATGATCTGAAACGCGAAAATCCGAAAAAATCTTGGAGGGTGATTTTTTCTCGAATACAAGACTTCCCTTCGGTATGCGAGGGAAGTAAAAATTTAAGGCCTTGGCTATATACACCACATCTCAAGTTTCTGCACTACTGTTATCAGCTTGCTTTACTCATTTTCCCCTATTTACGCCTACTTCCCTTCAACGGAATCATCTCAAAATATAATCTAGTTCTATCCCATACAGCACAAGGACATCCTCAGAACATACTGGGGACAACTTTTCAGGATATATGGGATATCCTGGGAAGATCCCATTATCACCTTAGGATGTCCGTAGGATATCCAAATGGGACAGTTCGGGCTTTGCTGATGACGTCCTCAGGACATCAGTACGGGTGTGTACAGGACATCATCAGCTCTTATATGGGTAATGTCTGGGCTTTACTATGAACAACCTGAGGACATTGATTGGACTTTATATAGGACATCCCCAGTTCTTTAGAGTTTATTGGATATTTCTAAAGACAGCAAAAAATACTTATTATTTTATAAGATCATTGCTTTTAAACTGAGCCAATAAAAGACAAAAAATACAAGTTTATGTAATGGCAGAGGGAAAACAACTAATAAAAATGTGATACATTTATGTACAACTCCATACACATATTTGTATCTATCAATTGGCTTATATCGCTTTAAAAGTAAATTTACCAAATTTAATAGAGGTTATATATAGTAAAATGAAATAGGTCGACAAATCAAAATTTTAAGGTAAATACTTGAATTTTTGATACGTTAGTTTAAAGTATTTGAACACGATTAATGAAAGATTTTTTTTTTCAATTCCGAGAAGGGATGAAAAAAAATATAACGAAGTGTTTTTTCAAAATTACTCAAAATGTGTAAAAGAGAGTAAAAAAAGTTTCAAATAAAAATTGTTAAAGCATGAAATATTACATAAAAATGATATCTTGCCCTTTTTTGGTATTATTAAAATCAACAAAGTTTAGGGTGGTTAGAAGTTATAAGGGATAATATGTACAACTTTAAAAAATCATAGCGTGCTGAAAAGTTGTAATGAATTAAAAAAAAACTCTATTCACTCAGAAAAATATAAAGGATTACATATATGACAATAACATCTGCGGACAATAACCAATCACATTTTCCCCTTTTAGATAATATAATAAATGCAAAGATATAACATAGCAGCATTATATTTATGAAATATTTAACATAATCTTATTTGTCGAAAGAACTTTAAAATGAACGTGGAAAACTCACTTGTCACATAAAGGCGGATAATTCAAAACAAAGTATATGTATTAAAACCAAATTATAAATAACTGCTATTTAAATAAGATATACATTTTTAATGAATTATTTGTACTGGAGGGGATTATCAAATAGAACAAACAAAGTTTTTAGAAGCAAATTTTACAAACCAATAAAACACTATAAATAAACAGCCTCAAAATAATATATATACTTTTCATTATTTTTGTTGTTGAAATTTCCTAAATAATAATAGGAGCCTATAATAGGACGACTCTAGGACTGGCCCAGGATATTCCCACAGTAAATATTTTGTTAGGCTTTTAATATCTTTGCAGGATATTCTCAGGTTGTATATATTTTATTGGGATATCCTAAGTATATCCTGAGGAATGTTGTCCTCGATTGGGATATACGGGACCAAATAAGGATATCCTAGGGATGTCATGTGCTGTGTGGGATATGTTGCCGTTGTAATATATACGTGTACCGAATTTCAACTGAATATCTCAAATTTATTGTATCAAACCCTTTAATAATGGAGGAGGTAGTGGGGGAGTTGAAATGTATTATAAAAAAATCTGAGGCCTTGGCCTCGTATATACACCAAATTCCAAGTTTCTGTACTATTGCTTGCTTTACTTATTTTCCAAAATTTACCCCTATTTAACCTCCATCGCTTCAATGGAATCATCTCAAAATATAATATAGTTCCAGGTGTCGTTATAGTATAGACGTGTACCAAATTTCAAGTGGATATCTCAATTTTGTTTTATCTACCCCTTTAATAATGGAGAGGGGGGGGGGGGTGCGGGGTATGTGTGGAAATATTATAAAAAAATCTGAGGCCTTGACTACTAGCACAGAAACCAAATCCCAAAATTTTATGCTCTTGTTTTACTTATTTTCTCCTATTTGCCCCTATTTATATCCCGTAACCCTTCGCCGGATAAGTTCAAAAAAGAATCCAGTTCCAGATCTTCGCATAGTACATATGCATATAAAACTACAGAGATATCGTACGGGCAAAAAAAAAGTTACAGACCGACAGACAGAAATGTTTTTACGCTCAAATTTAACATCTCGTTTCGTGATATTCTAAACCTATTTCAACAAAAAAAAAATACAATATGTGCTGCATGTGACCTGTTTCAACTTCGCATATTAGCATTTCAAGATATATAAACACCATATCTGGTAAATGGAGCTCAATCATTAAAAACGATTCGTTAAAAGAAATTAGTTCATAAAAATTACTGCGATTAGTGGAAAAGCTACAGAAAGTACATTTGACTTAAAATATAATTAAATGCAAATTCCCTACAGTGTAAGAGTACTATAAATAGAATCTAAGGAAATAAATATATTACTAGTAAAAAGGTACTAGTAATTTTTTTAATTCTTTTTAAAGACTTGTCATAGATAAGTACAGAAACGTATATCTTCCTAAACAAAATACATTGCAGGCTACGATCAACATTGAGTTACAAGAAAGAAATATGCACATTACGTACAGCGTGACTATCAAAATAATGTTATTTTTAATTTTAAATTATCCTGTTCAACAAAACCAAAAAACAACTAAAGATAAGAACACTTACCAGAAAACTTTAGAAACTTTCATTTACACGTGTTTCGGTATCCTATACCAAGGATACACTCTTCAGTGCTACTTCTTTCAAAGTTTAAAATGAACTGAATAGTCATTTCTCAGGCAAATACCTCTGCAAT
The DNA here is from genome assembly GCA_963583905.1 of Stenurella melanura. NCBI lineage: Eukaryota > Metazoa > Arthropoda > Insecta > Coleoptera > Cerambycidae > Stenurella > Stenurella melanura. The sequence goes on along the minus strand of OY757314.1, from coordinate 29,473,962 downwards.
AATTATTTAGTATTCTAACACGTGTATGTGAGTTTCTAAAGTTTTCTGTTAAGTGTTTTTGTCTTTAGTTGTTTATTGGTTTTGCTGAACAGGATAATTTAAAATTAAAAATAACATTATTGTGACAGTTACGCTATACGTAATGTGCATATTTTTTTCTTGTAATCCAATGCTGATCGTGGAATATAGCCGGAAAAGTATTTTGTTCAGGAGGATATATATTTCTGTCCTTATCTATGATAAGTCTTTAGTAAGAGTTGAAATAATTACTAGTACCTTTTTGCTAGTAATATTTTTATTTCCTTGGATTCTTCATTTGACTTATTTTTACGGTGTCTCCAAACACGCTTTCAAAACTATGCTATCGCTTTTCAAGAAATCAAAAGAGTCCTCACCAGAAATCTGATTTCTGTTTGGATTTGGAAATTTTGGCAAGTAAAGTAGGTAAACAAAATATAAGTAAACATATATAAACCAATTACACAGGGTGGTAACTTAATTTTGACCAAAGAAAAATTTGGCCAAAATCCAGAAAACATCATGTATACGAAGTGTGCTGGATCGCTTAACAGGATTGATTTGAAATTATCAGCATACCCTATACTCTGAAGGCACGTAAAATTTCACTTTAAAACTCACAGATTCCTTCAAAATAAATATACCTGTTTGTCTATCTTTATTTGATTAAAGTAAAAACAAAAGTCCGTTTGAAGTATAATTTGATTGGCTACTTTAATTGAATTAGCTATTTATACCTTGTATCAATTAAAATGAAAAACTACAAAACTGTAAAATTTAACAAGAGCCATTTAAACATGTAAATTGATCAGGAGAAAAGTACAAATAGAGGATTTAACTGTAATAACTGTAAGTAGATATAATAACAGTTAGTGCTAAATCTATCATAAATAACATATCATAAAATATAGAGCATAATGCCTATGTTAAAGTTAAGTTAAAGTTAAGAAATATTAAAGAATTATAAAATAAATGATACTCTACTGAATCTCTATACAAGGAGACTAGTAATATTAAGAAACGGAATTAAGGAAATTGTTTATGTACTAGTTAGTGTCTTTTATGGACATTTAAACTGCCAGTAATATATAATGCTTGTTCGCATAATGTACAAGATAATAATATAGACAATTAGGTAATAAATGCTACTACATAGAAAAGAAAAGTGTCATATCATGATTTCATTTTAGGTTGAAATTCTTCGATAAACTGCTAGTGGAAATATATAGTTAAATATTAATACGTATTAATTGTACCAGTGTGTAATTAATTATAGACATCAGGCACGCAAGAAAAGGTTAGACATGAGACCGTTAGGTCGAGTAGCTAATTTTCGTAAGTGTCTAATATGCAATTACATACGTGGACAATACAAAATTTCATCCAACACTTTCCTTTAATGAAATTTTAAGTGAATAATGTTTTTGTCAATTTTACAATTTATTTGACAAATTAATTTTTGTATTTGTAAAAATCATTGTAATTGGGGAGCTCATGAACTGGTTGCTATGATGTTGATTGGTATTAGTTAGGGAAATGGCGTGCAAATTCGACAACGAAGTTCGGAGAGAGCATATAACTACGAATTATTTTTCTCTCTGGAAATTTTTGGTATGGTGGGCGGATATGGAGTGGCGGACAGTCTTTTAATCAAACGGTTACCAGTATCCTTCCACATAGGTAGTTAGTATATGTACTTGACATACCCCAATTACGCTGGCAGAAGAAACTTACGGTCCATGAGCGGTAAGCGCAAATTGAAAAGAACATATTTTTAGTTACCGGACCAACACCCATGTCCGGAGTCAGTCGAACATCTGCAATGAGAAATGCCACAGTACTTGTAAAGCTGGACGGGGTGAGGTCAGGTAGGATTACAAAAAATTATTAACAAACGCCAACTCCTTTTACAAAAAGTAAATTAAAATGCAAGTAAAATTAAGGCTTATCTAACTATGTAAATTTAAAATAATTTGTAAATAAATAAGTAGTATAAAGGTATAAAATATTAATAAAATTGGTTTTACGGGAAAATTATTAACCAAAAAACCAGTTTCAGGAAATTCAACAAGAGCGAGGTCAAACCACTTCAAAATTAATCAAAAATATAATTAGGAAGAACAAAATTTCGACAAAAGGCAAAAATTACAAAAAAAAACGAAGAGAGGAATAGGAAGGAATGAAGATTGAAAATTGTTTCAGATAGCATTGAAGAAGAAGAAAAAAATTTGGCTACAACTGTTGCCGAAAGATGGGCAACGCTTGGTATGGTAATTTGTGTTTAATGCGAAATGGTGCATTATGCTCTCTGATTTGTGTGATGTTGTTTGTAAGCGAACTATCACCAAGCTTAAATTGATAAAATTTCTGTGATGTAGTTTTGACGTAGTCCACTGGTGTTGTTATGTCGTTGCAACGCTCAGCCGTAAGCGAGAACATTACCTATGTGCCAACCGTACGGCTGATGATGAACACTAGGGCAAGGAATAAATAGTGAGACAAATGATATCACGCCTCTTTATTCGTACCGCCTTTTGTTGAACACTCGGTACAATATCGATCGGCGCTGACCGACCACACCGTATCGCTTCCACATAGTAACAGGCTCTCGCTCAGTATTACATCGTCTGACCTTGATACTTTCATGTCGACGGGCTTGGAAAAAATCTGGTAACTCTTGTCCTATATGCTATACGCGAACATTAACTTTTCCAATGTTAAGAAATATCTCCCCTTCATATCCGCCCTTCATACTAAAATTGATTTCCACTCAAAAAATTGGTTCATCTACGAATTCTAGATGTTTAGATCTGGGGGTTGCATTCGCGAATAATCCAGTCTATTATTAAAAATCCTTGATTTAATTCATCTTTTTCAAATGAGATATTACTAGCTAACATCATCTAAATTTTATTATTACATCATACTGTTATACAATATAAAACATAAAAACAGGTCTTCAAATCTTTATTGTACGTTCATGGACTGCTGCAGAGCGAGAACTTCCTAATTCGTGGTGAATCAGTGAACGTATATGGAAACCAAATTACTCCTATTTGCGTAAAATGAAATCAAAATATTGCATTAAATAACATATTGAAACGAAATAGCTTTGACTGCAAATTAAGTGAGTCTTGTATGAATTATCTAATTGATTATTCAACTATTTTTAAACAAAATAAATTGCGAAAAGTGAGTGTTTTACGCATGACGTGAAAATTGTGCAACACATCGAGTGCATACACATTTATCTCACATACTGCACACAAGATTTTTTTTACAACTGTTGAAAGAATTATCAAAATAGATATCTGAATTGATGAAGTTCTTAATATTTTTTTGTCCAGATGTATAATTTATTTATAAAAAAATATTCAAAACAGTTGATAGTCTAGGAAATGCCAGATGGCAGATGGAGAGGATGCCTACAAAATGTTGCTGTCAGGTTTGCTATGCAGCAAATTGCAGCCAACTACGACAATGCATGGGTAATAAAACGTGTCAAAAGTTGCGAATAAGTGGAAGAATGAGTATACTTTCTGATTGAATCTACGCTGAATTCAGAGAAATCCAGATCATCCTATAAAGTAACATATAGAAAAGTTGAACTGGTCTGAGCGAAAAAAAAAATTAAGAAAAAGGGATGTTGAACTATTTTTCGAAAACAACTGATAATTCTTTTCAATATATAAACGAAATATTTGTAAGATAATAACCAGTTTGCAAATGAGCAGCTATTCTTCGGATTATATGTCTCTCGCCGAGCGCTGAATTACAAGAAGACGAGCCTGGCGCTTTAAGTTTAAAAACCGCTGCCTAAGGAATCACTACTTCCATATCCAGATTTTTCATCTAAGTCACTTTAAAGGAAACAACTTGACTAGATTTGCACCCTAGTATGTGAAAATTATTGGTCGTAGAATTTTAATAATATTTGGGGCAGATGTCATAGAAAAGTTTGAGACGTTGGTTTGTACCATATACGTTAAAAATCGCTGCCTAAGGAATCACTACTTCCACATCCAGATTTTTCCTCCAAGTCACTTTAAAAGAAACATCTTGACTAGATTTGCACTCTAGTTTGTGGAAATTATTGGTCATAGAATTTTAATAATATTAGGAGCAGATGTCATAGAAAAGTTTGAGGCGTTGGTTTCTTCCATATACGTTAAAAATGAAGTTTTTAGTTTACCCTACTTATTTTCCCCTATTCACAACCTACCATGTCCCACCCCTTTAATGGAATCATCTCAATCAGATGTCATTACAATACATACGTGTACTAACTTTCAAGTAATAAATATCTTAATTTTATGTTATCAAACCCATTAATAATGGAGCTGAGAGGGTGGTGTTTGAAAAATATTAGAAAGAAATCTGAATTTCTAGTATATACATCAAATTCCATATTTCTGTACTCTTACCGGCTTGATTTACTTATTTTTCCCTATTTACTCCAATTTAACCCTCAACCCTTCAACGGAATCATCTCAAAATATAATCTAGTTCCAGATGTCGTTATAATACATACGTGTCCCAAATTTCGCGTGAATATCTCAAGTTCATTTTAACAACCCCTTTAATAATGGACTAAGGGTGGTCGGGGTCGGAAAAATATTACTAAAAAATCTGAGGTCTTGGCTTCTAGGACATACACCGAATTTCAAGTTTCTATACTCTTAATAGCTTGCTTTAATTATTTTTCCCTATTTACCACCAATTACCCCCACTCCTTCAACGCAATCATGTCAAAATATAATCTAGTTAAGTAAGGATTCATAGAGGTGACTGACAGAAATATTTCGTTTAAATATTCTGCCCTCTAGAAGGGTACTTTAGAATTTTAATGTAGATATAGATATTAGTAAATACTAAAATCAGAATATTAGAAACCTAATAAATCTAGGAGAAGTATTTGTACATGAGACGAACTATTAAATTTATTTAATGGTGAGGACGATACTTTTGTTTGAACGAACTATATTTACTTCCACATTCATGTAGTGGAGAAGAAGTATCGTAATCATAAAACAATTTTTAAACAGTTTTTAAATTTGAGCAAAAAAAAATGTATTTCGATCTATCTGCTGTCCGTCAGTCTGTCCATCGGTCTGTAACTTTTTTGTGCACACATTTTCTCTGGAACGATTTAAGATATTGACATGAAATTTGGTACACATATGTATTATAATGAGATCTGGAACTAGATTACATTTTAAGCTTACTTCGGTGAAGAGTTGGAGGGTATGGTGAATCCGGAGAAATAAATTATGCAAGCTAGTAAAAGTCCAGAAACTTGAAATTTGGTGTACATACTAGAAACCTTTTTCACCTCCCATCGCCACCCCCACTCTATTATTAAAGGAGATAATAAAAAACATTGAGGTATTCACTTGAAATTTGGTACACGTATGTATTTTCAGACGATTCTCTTTCATGCACTAATACTTAAGACAATGTAATTTTAACACTAAAAAAATGAAAAATTTGGCATTAGTTTTTTTAGTATTTTCTGCAGTATTTCAATAGATTCTACGAAATGATAAATAGACCAAATCAATAAATGCATGATTATAAATAAAACAAATTTGCATATTTGTAAACTTGCCATAATAAAAAATGTCCTTGACCACCCAAAAGTCTGGACTTCATCCCGATCGACTTCCGAATATGAAGGCAATAGACTATAAAGAAGGAACTAATTTCCACGAGAAGTTAATTAATCAACACACATACTCTGTCGATATTAAACATAAACCTATTGTTAAATTATTATGCTGTGCGTCTAGCGTTTATGATTCTATTAATTATTTATAAGAGCAAATATCTCGAGAATGGATAAAGATATAGAATTTATTGAAGAGTGTGTTTTTATGTCAAGAAGGATTTTCAGATTTTCAAATTTGCAAATAATTATATAGGCCAGAGAAATAAAACTCCATTTACAAGAAGTAGTGTATAACTAGAGAAACGTTCAAATTATTTCCAAACTCTTGTTTGTCATGCTAAAGAACGTAAAGTTGCCAATTTCCAAGTTAATAGTTTGAACATTTTCAAAATTATTGACAAATTTCAAAACAAATTTTAAATTTTGAACACCCTAGTTTCTAAAACCAACAACATTTGTAATAGGTATGTTGGTTTCAGTCGTCATATTTGGTCTCTAATATATCAAGTTTACAGATTTCCCATTCTTAATGAATCGCCCTGTATTTATATATGGTAGTTAAATAAAAATCAATGTCTACATTAGGATATAGATAGTGATAAAAACCTTAGAACAAAAAATATTCACTTCTTGTACACCTTAATAATAATACAGTAATTAAATTATTGACGAATGTAACCACACGAGCTCTCCAAATGTACTTCCGATATTCTGTAGTGTTGGTAAATATTTTACATAATAAAAAAATCGTTCCAAATATCAACTTTTATATTTAATCCACATCAGCTATAATTACTCGTAATTTTGTTAATAATATATCGCGGTCTTCATTGTACTTAACAATGGGTCAGTCAAGCTTAACGATATCCCAGACGAGACACCTAAGGCTCTCCATACACGAACGATGTTGTAAAATGGTACCTATTTAATGTTTACTTTCCCATATCAAATTTTTAATAAATCGTTGTATTTTCTTATGCTTGATTTTATTATAGTTCTTATTTTAATAAGACTTAAAATATAGAGTTCGTTCTTCTACTAACAAAAGTACAAATCAAAATGAACCATGATTACCATAAAAGTATCAACTGCAGTTGTTTGTATTATTACAAATTCATTATGAACATTTCAATACTTTCAATAGTTACATATTTCAAAAAACATTTTTCTGTTTTGTTTTTAAATTGGTAGAGCTTTTTACATTTACATTTATTGTAGTTATTATTTAGATACAATAAAAATTTGTTCTTGAACAGAGACACGTATCTATGGAAACATTCTACAGGTCACAATTTTTAAGGAATCCACTTGATTTATTTTTAAACGATTCAGCTACTTTCAGAATAAAACCCTAATTAATTTTACAACGTGGCATCTAGCAATTTAATTATTTAACACCGTTTTCGTGAAGCATTTCCCTCGTTCTCGGCATATATTGGATAAATAATTGAAAATGAAATAAAACAGTAATCTTTTACCTCGTTTTAACTGAATAATGGAACAATGGATTGACCTCAAATATTTACTGTGTCATCACTAATTTATTGTTAGCAAAACATTTTATTATGACAATCAAAAAGTTCCATTTTCCTGTAAGTAGATAAAGTGTGAGAATTTTCAGGATTTTTATACTCAGCAGTCATTGGGTATAACAATACGCGGGTATACTCCTTTTAAACGTCCTAGTGGACTTAAGCCGCTTTTATTAACATTTTTGGAATTTGAGATGACATATTTCAATTCCTTGTTTATTTATTTGTTTTTTAAGTTACTTTCATTAGATACCGAAGGAGAGCGTTTTTCCGTTTTGGAGAAATAATTTTTCTTCTATTGATAAGGATTCATATTTTCTACTTTTTCTTTTTTCCTCTTGGTTTTAGATGACCCATCAGCCTGCAGCTCTGGATTATATCCTCTATTAATGTAGTACACAAATACAATATACTTAGTATAAAAATATTAGCATAAATTGTAAATTGTTCGGTATATAATTAAAAGTTTGAGTTTTACCTGGAAAACTTGTGTATTCTTATTATTGAAACATCAAATTTGACAAATAATAAATATATAATAAAAGTTCATGTTATGTGTTCTTGATAACGCTTCATATATCGTCATTTAGAAAAATGTTTAGGAAACTGACCTAGTGCAGTGGCTTAGAGTTTACGTTTTTTTCTTAGAAGTTTATCATCCGATGATGACGAGTAGCTCCAGGAAGGAGCATCTTAGAAAAAAAATTACAAATACCTTTAGTATTATGTTTCCCCAAACTAGATGCTCTCTAGATACTGCTCCACACTCTTAGAATCCCTCTATAAACTCCATGAATTTGATAAAAGATATAATGATATAATTATATCAGAAAATCTTAACTCCAAGGTTATTTTTTGAATTATGTATACAGTAATTATTGTCAAATAATAAAACCAAAGAATTAATGTATGTATTCAAATCATTTCTGCTTCATTTCATTTTTTGTTGCAATTTTCTACCTTTACAAATACTATAACCTGTTTACCTATTTATAAATTTTAAATAATTTATAATTTTGTCATAAATTTAGTTTGCCACTTTTAATTTATTTTATTGCCTACAAAATGTGCATACATTGAATATATTTATATTCATATTTATTGAAACCGTTTGATAATATCAACAGATTGCAACAAATTTTACATATCAAAATAAATATGTTATGTCAATTTTATGTAAGATACAACTTGAGCAAACTAATAAGACATATTCTTTATAGAATTTTGCAAGGATTAGAAAAGTGATTAAAAAATTCTAAAATGAATCTATATACAAAATACCTATATATGTAATAAAAAATGAAAATCTAAGAATGTTTCAAAGGCTCAACATTTCTAAGAGATAGATATAGTATATAAAGGTTAATATTTAAAGTAATTAAATGATAGCCCCACTTGCACAATGAATCGCATTATCCATAGTGTCTTTTATGTTTAATACATTTTTCATTTCTAAAGTGTGGAATTGTTTTCTTAGATATTGCAAATGTGTAAAAAGGAGAAGTTTTAACTTAGTAAAAAAATGTACAAACCTTATATATGAAATAATTAACACAGTTTAAGATAATAGATATCCAACACAGTTTTACTGTATGTCTAACTTTTAACTGTATAGTGTTTCAAAATGATTGTGTGAATCAAGACCCATATTTGTTATTCACACTTGCCCCTAATCTCAATCTTTGCTGGTCGTGGAATAAATTTATGACTGCAAAAAATTGTCATTTTGGGCTGAATACGTGCAAGAAATATTCAAGTTTTAAATACAGAAAATTCAGTAAAAGAATTGTTGTCAATTTTATGTATCATAAATAAATGTAGAAAAGTTATTACTTTTTTTTATGTATTAGAGTCCATTAAATAATTATGATAGGCACAAATAAAGTAGAATTTAAATAACTATAACTTTTTCTAGAAGCACATAAAACGAATAGTTTTATTCACATTTAATAAAATTATTTCCAAGATCTTGAGGTAAATGTATCTTTAAATCTAAAACATTTTTGCAACGTATTGTATTGCACGGGAATAATTTTTATGCTTGACTATTAAGCGGATAGGGGGAATAAGAAAGTACTATCACTAGGGGAGGATGGGTTAGTATATAAATCAGACCGCACCCGCCTAAACTACAACAGTTGCATCTCTTTCTGTTTTCTATATTTTATTAACATGAAGTTTCTGGTGAGTTATTAATTACAGATAATTAGTGTGCTCATTCGAAATGTTGGTGCGTCGGAGCGTATAGAACAATTTAAGTAACATTTTTAACAACTGGTTAATTTACCGTCATTATTTTATTTAAAAAGTATATTTCATAAATAGAATTGATTAATTTTCATGCATATATTAACGAATAATTTGAGGCTAATAGCAAAAATATTAACAAATTCCAATACCATTTTAATTAAGTGTTTTAACGATTATAAATAAATTTGCAAAAAAATATGAGACAGATAGAACTTACAAATAGCATTGTGTTACAGTAAAGTTCACTCAAAATTTAATATAATTTTAAAGTCCATTTTTTTAAACTGTTTGTCCGATTTTAATTATTATTGTTTTGTTTTGTAGGTTGACTCATTTGGATTGTAAAGCCCTGCTGAGTTTTTGTAAAAAAATATTTTTGTTTATATACAGGGTGTTACAATAAAACCATGTTTCTTTCCAAAAATTTAAAACACCATGTGGTGACCACAAGCAGCGAAATTAAAATTTAATTGGAACCAATTACAACTTCATCTTTTCTTAACATTCTCGTTTTTGCTATACTTTTTTTTCTTTGCTATTAAGGAAGATATACTCACTGGAAACAAATATTCAAAATATGTATTTTTTTACGCCATTTTCTTGCTACTTAATCGACTCGAGTGAACTTGGTGATTAGGTAATCAATTTAGTTTGCTTTAAAACTTGTTGTTTAAAATGGTAAACATGAGAAACATAGAAATTGTGAATACCTTTAAAAATGGTGATTTTTTTATCCTCGCCTATGGATTTTTTAAATTCTTTTTCTTTGTTTTATTATTTGGTTGAGCTGAATTAGTCTGTCGGTTACGAAGACATGATCAATTAAAACGCTGTTTAAAAGCATACATTGTAAATGATTGAGTAGGTGGCTATGGAAAACAAGTAATTAAGCATTAATCTGTTAGATATGTGTGTTTTTGTTCAACCAAGCAGCAAGAGCCTAACATCCAAAAATCAATAGTTTTTGAGATTTTTCCATGCGGTATATGTTCCATAATAGTAAAGACAAAAAAGTGAACTATAATGTTAAGAAAGGATGAGCCTAGAATTTGACTAAGCTGAACTTTAATTCTGCTGCTGCTTATTTCCACATAATGTTTTAATTTTTGAAAAAAGAATTACATTATAACGCTCTGCGTAAAAAAATAATTTTTACATAAATCAGCATGGTTTTACATTCTAGGGGAGTTAAATTACGAAACAAAATAAAGATAATTAAAATCGGTTAAACGTTTTATAAAAAATCAACTTCAAAATCATGGTAAGTTTCCGGTGGCGCATTAATTTTGGCCGTCAGTGTATTTTATGTCCTCCGTTAACTTTATTCTACTACTGGAATTATTATAATACGCCCATTATTTTTTTTATTTAGTAGTTTCGAAAATTAACCTACACTTTTATGCATATTTTACGCCCGCTATTTAAAATTCGCACTGATCAATTGAAAACATTTGAAAAGATTCATTAATTTGTAATAAAAAAAAAATATAAATGAATATTTACACTTTCATCATTAAGTTTGTTATATTTAATTATTTTAATACAATGATAATGAAACATATAGACAGTTTGTTATTTACTTTAAATCTAAGAAATCCAACAAGAAATGTTTATTGGATCAATTTCTATAATATGCAATGTACTTGCGATTTGAAAAGAGACCAACAGTGAATGCCTAATTTTCGAGGTTCCGAATGCTATAATGACATTTTTAATTCTGGAGCGTCCTGTGTATTCAATAATATTATCTCAAAAATACAGAAATATATACAATTTACATCTTGCTGATATCCGTTTCAGATTTGCACCCTGCTACTAATATCGGCAGTCTACGCTGAAGAGAAGGCCAAAAAGAAACGTGGTCTTCTATTAGGCGGAGGAGATTTTGGAGGTCACGGCAGCTTTGGAGGAGGTGATATAGGAGGAGGTGGCTTCGGCGGAGGTCATGGAGGCGGCATCGAATTAAGTCACGGAGGAGGCATTGGCGGTGGTTTCGGAGGAGGTCATGGAGGAGGTCTAGGCGGCGGCTTCGGAGGAGGTCACGGAGGAGGCCTAGGGGGCGGCTTCGGCGGCGGATTTGGGGGTGGAATCGGTGGTGGAGGCGCAGTAAGTGAAGGACACGTAACCCACATCACCCTTCATAAACAAATTCCAGTACCAGTACCTCATCCTTACCCAGTACCAGTGGAGAAAAAGGTGCCATACCCCGTGAAGGTTCCCGTTGCCTACAAAGTCGACAAGCCTTATCCAGTACATGTTCCCAAGCCATACCCAGTGCCAGTAGATAAGCCTTATCCAGTTAAAGTAGTAAAGAGCTATCCAGTGCCAGTCAAAGTACCATACAAAGTGCCTGTACCAGTCAAGGTTCCAGTACATATCCCCAAGCCATACCCAGTACCAGTACATAAGCCAGTACCAGTCCATGTTCCCGAAATCAACATCATCAAAAAACCAGTACCAGTTTTGGTTCACACCGGAGGTCACGAAGGAGGTGGATTTGGGGGTGGAATTGGAGGCGGCTTCGGCGGCGGTCATGGACTTGAAGGAGGATTTGGAGGTGGACTAGAAGGTCACGGACTCGGCGGTGGTATCGGTGGTGGTCATGAGTTCAGCTCTGGTGGATTTGGAGGCGGTTTTTCCTCCGGTGGTAGCTACGGACATCATTAAGTTGTGATTCAACGTAATTTGTCATTGATTGGATACGTTATCGTGATGCAAAAGTTATCCAACGTGTACAAAATCTAGCAAATTTTTGTATATAGTACTGATCATCTTGTCATTTCCATGCACCGTAAGCCATCTCATCTCGTAACATCGTTTAAGTATAAAATAGCTTTATCTATAATGAAGAGTTTTTTATATTTATGCAAAACAGAAACAGACTGTTGTGCAACTGTGAGGCTGTTTTGGTAGCATGTTTGTTTGCTAATTATGCAACTGTTTTATCTATTTCTTATGTCTAATTCTGTGATAATTTTATTCAGTATTCGGTAGCAAACAAACTATGATTTCCAATTCAGTTGTTTATCTTTAAAATGTCATATCATTTTTTCATTTTCAACTACATCACTTTTACTGTTTAATGCAATAAACTTTTTTCTATTTTAAGAACTGTGTTTTATTGTGTTTATTTTTTAATTAAAACAATATAATATGGTTTATCTATATTTTAACTGAACTTTACGTATCTAATGGGTTAGATTGAGATAAATTTGCAAATTTTTCTTCATAATTTGTTAAAAATTACGCAAGTTATTTTGGATCAATATTTATAAATCACCAATTCAACAAATATATTTGTAGCACAATGAATTATAGGCAACCTATTATCCACAGTCTTGTAACAATAGTTGCCGCAGCAAAAGTCTGTTAGTTTATTTTATTATTTACCTACTTGACAAGTTGCATGAAGTCAGCAACTCATTTCAATTTTACTGGTTAATTTTAATAAACAAGAAAATATTTAATTTTACAATAGGAATCAAATACCAGCGTGGACCGGGTAGGTCTCGAGTGCACACGAAAGGCAATTCTTGAAATTGCTTTAGAAAGCTAATTTAAACCATACCGAAATCACACAAAAAAACCGCTGTCTAAGGAATCACTACTTCCACATCCAGATTTTCCATCCAAGTCTCTTCAAAGGAAAATATTGTACTATGTTTGCACTCTAGTATGTGGAAGTAATTGGTCATAGAATTCTAATAATATTTGAGGTAGACGTCATAAAAAAATTTTAAATGTTGGTTTCTAGCATATATGCCAAAAATTAAGTTTCTGGACTCTTATTAGCTTCCTCCACCTATTTTCCCGAATAATCACCTCCCCTCTTTAACGGAATCATCTCAATATATAATCTACCCTAATAGCACATGTACGTCCCGAAAACGTCCCAAGAACGTACTCACAGGACATGAAAACGTCCCGAGGACGTACTCTACAGACGTAAGACGTACCGAGGACGTTTGAGGGACGTTCCGTGTCAGCAAAACGGGGTGTCCCGAGGACGTCCCACCCAGGACTTATGTGGGACGAATGTAGGTCTAGAGAGGACGTCCTGAAAACGTTGTTGGGACATACTATGCAAAACATATAGGTACCTCCACCTCCACCACTTTTAAGGTGTATTCACAGCAGAGGGTATTTATGTTCCTTTTTGGGTTTTCTAACCACATGCATTTCTTTCGAAATAGAATCCAGTGATTGGATTCTATTTCGAAGGGAATAAATGTGGTTAGAAAAGCCAAAAAGATAAAAAATGACAATATATAATTACCATGTAGAAAAATTATTCAATTAGATTGATTTTAAAACTTAGTACTTTTATTTATCAACACCAAATGACAAATTTATGCGAACATTTTATTTCTATTGTGCTATTGAAAAATAAGTTATGGCATTTGTATTTTTTCAAATTAACTTCTTACTCTACAAATTCAAGTGTCAAGTGTCAAAAATACAATTTTTATGGGATTTAAAAGTTATATATTATAATACCTAGTACAGTATAATATGGTTATATATACATTAAGTCATATAGAATATTATAAGAAATAAGCCAAGTATGCAATAAAACGTAAGATAAATGTATATCTCACCTTTTCTTAACGTTTTGCACACTTCGTTTTTTTATAATTATCTTAGTTTATATTATTTTCTAATATTCTCTCTTTTTTGATACCCTCTCTGTTCTTTCTTTTGCCCTCTTCAATCACGATGTAATAGCCATTTCGGTGTCCTTCCAAGACTTTGAAGTGTTAGCGACTGCAGCAGCCCCTGTGCAAATAAAAGAAAAATTAACATTTCAGATGAAATCTTAGCAAAAAACATTAAGACTAATATATGCCACTTCATGGCAAGCTTATATTTAAAATAAATTGTTATAATTTTCTTGGTGTCCTATTAAAAAAAAAATCACAGTTTAAATGTGAAATTTTTTTTGTTTAACTGACTTTTGCATTTGAAAGGTTCCCTTGTTCATTTAAAAATTTTAAGAACACCTCTTTATATGAATGATTGATTCTACAAATAACACCAAAGACCGAGATAAGCAGAAATATATGTTGACTAATGCTACCGCAGATTAATAACATTATTATAAGTCTAACGTTATATTTTTTGGCAATATTATTACAGAATTCAAGTAAAGAAAATGGCTATGGGTTAAGATGCATTAGGATTTACGGTTAGAAGCAGGTTTATTAGGTTGAACATTGATGATGTATAAAAGTTTTTGTACGTACGTACAGCATAATTTCAGAAATATATAACAAATAGGGCATATAAGTTACAAATTTGTAAATTTTCCTCAAAAGTACCTTTATTAGTTTTTTCCTTATATTAATTTACTGAAATCCCTAAATATACTTTACAAGTTTGTTGATGTTTTCTGGCGAATGTTTTTATTACTCGATGTATCAAACCTTACCTATTAAAAGTTTCATCACCTCCACTTGTTCATCAGAGATGTCGAACCATATATAACACTTCGTTTAACACACTGCATGAGTATAGGTACTTCTTTTCAATTTTTACTTCCCTCGCATACCGAAGGGAAGTATTGTATTTATAATGTTTAACCAACAATCTTCTTTTAAGTGAATAAGTTCGCTCCATGATAAACAACTAAAAACTACATACTCAGGTTCACAAGTGATCTCCCATAGAATTTTAACAGAGCCAAATAAGGTGGGTGGTAGTATATTTATTATAACCTACAAATAAGCCGCACCAAATTTATCTAGAATAAAATATCGATCTAAATACTTATATATTAATAAATCAATTAAATAGACTTACCTGTTTTTGGTACTTTCTTTTGTAGCCGTTAAAAGTGACTAGTGCCAGTGTGCGGAAGAAATAAAAATGCAAAGAATTTATATAAATTCTTTGTAAAAATGATGCAATGCCTGCCAAATTGAATTTCCCAGTTTGACAGCAACTGAGTAACATTACACAAGCTCTGCTTAAATATTGCGGTGAAAATGGCTGTAATATAACCGAAACTCATGAACAAAATAGTTGAAACGAATATAAGATTTCTGAAATCAGAAAAATCAAATTGACAAAATTTAAATGGACCATGAAATATGAAAATATCTTGTTACCAAAAGAAATTTTGTTAGTAAAACTTTTTAAGGATTGTAATTTCATTTTTACAGTTCTTAATTTCCTTTTTTAATCATATCCTCATCTGCACGAAAAAAACATAACTCCTAGAGGTTATTTCACAAATGTGTTTAGGTTTGTCTTGACTAGACTCTAGCAGGATGTCCTCAAAACGTTTTATTCAGAATGTTTTAGGGACGATAGCAAACGGACGTCCTTGGGACGTACCATGTAAACCCGGGACGTTCAGACTAAATGAGGACCTAAGTGAACGTCCTGGGGACGTTTGGTGTTATCAGGGTAGTACCAAATGTCGTTATTATAATACATACTCGTACCAAATTTCAAGTAAATATATCAATTATATTTTATCAAACCCTTTAATAATGGTGTGGGGGGTAGTGAAGGGGTTGAAAGAATTTTTTTAATTCTTGTTGGCGTTTTTGTTCTTTTTCTTGTCATTTTCTTTCCTGTTCTTCTTTCTCTTCCTGACGCTTTCTTTCCTGTTCTTCTTTCTCTTCCTGGCGCTTTCTTTCCTGTTCTTCTTTCTCTTCCTGGTGCTTTCTTTCCCGTTCTTCTTTCTCTTCCTGGCTTTTCTTTTCTTGTTCCATCATCATCTTTTGCATTTGGGCGAATAAGTCCTGTATTTGTTTGTCGGATGCCATGCTTCTGGTCGTTATAGGCATACGACTACGTTGAAATCAAATAAATTTAACAATTACGTCACTATCGGTAATGGGACTATCTAGGAAAACCTCAAAACGGCACGAAAAAGTCTTATCTAGAGTCTTTGTCACTTAACCTCTAGTGTCCAAATAAAATGTTCCAAAAATGTCGCAAAAAATGCACTTAACACTATTTTCCTGTTCGAAAATAACCCTCGAACAACGTCCAGTAAATCAGTATACTGTGTTGGCACTACTTCCCGAGAATACACTGTTCAAAGCTTCTCGAACACTTCCGAAGAAATCCTCTTGTTAAAATTCCGCTTATGACATCAGTTGTTACGTGTTTTACACCTTTTAGGAAACACCCTGTATGAATCCGTGGGTTCTAAATAATTTTAACAAGGGGTGAACCACTAACATTTAATAATTTACTGATTACAAAATACTTCTTAATTAACCAAAATAACCTTTACACTTTGTTTACTTTATATTTAACCTCACTTTTTCGCTATTAATTTCACTTTAATAAAACTTCCTTCTGCGCCGGTAATTGCGCCTTATATACTCTGAAATTACCTCTAGATCCATCCAGAAATAATCAAGAATCTTCTCCACAGTCTAGAAAACTCTATCTCTTTCTACAAGTTTCCAGTCACTATTAGGCATAGGCCTATCAATCTCCAGTTTCAAGGGGGTGTAATACATAACAATATTATTTAAAACATTGGAGGCCTTGACTTTTAGTATGTACACGAAATCCCAAATTTCTGTACTCTTATCATCTTGTTTTACATATTTTGCTAGACTCACCCCTCTTTAACCCCCAACCCTTCAACGTAATCGTGTCAAAATATGATCTAGTTCTAGCTGTCGTTATATTACATACGTGTACCAAATTTCAAGTGAATATCTCAATTTTATTTTATCAACCCCTTTTATAATGGGTGCGGGGGGCTGGAAAGATCTCGTTGTACAAATGCGGCACTTTGATGGGATTACTTGTACCGAACTTTTTATACCACTAATTATGAAAATATAAATAATTCCTTCTCTTTCTGCACAACGCAAGCATAGCATGACCGCAGGGGTTTAAATAGGATTTGTTTACATGTGTTTTTTAATTTGGAATAAAGTTATTATAGCTGTTATTGTCGTTTATAAGAGTTTATAAAATTTAGAAGTGGTTATTAACATTGTGTTAAAAGCTTAAAAAATTAGTAATTATTTTATGAAATTGAAAAACGAACAATTAGATGTCCGAGATAAGATAACAGAAAATAGTTGTGTATTTTAAGTTAGGAAACAACCAAATTTTTTTAACGAATTGAGCCCATGATTTTTCCCAATCAAGTATCAAAAACTAGAAATCTAGTCCACTATGAAAATCTATGTAAACAATAATAAACAGATCAAAACAAGACATCGAATACTAATAATAATAACAATAATCGTACATTTAATGCCCGATAGGTAACACCCAATAACTGAACAAGTCATTTGAATCTTTCACAAAAATTGTTCGAAATGACCTCCATCTTCACGTATACACATTTCGGCCGGTCGAACTAAGGACATACGCACTCCGTTCAACATATTTGATAAATTAGGATAATTTTTTATGGTTTCTATGCACATGGTTCTATGGTTTCTATGCACATTAAAATACATAATCTCCCATAATGTCCAGAATCTGCGTTTTAAAACACCACACTAAACTGCGAATTAACGTTATCAATAAAGAAAAACTTGGTCCAAAATCCAAAAAGTAACACAAAAAGCACGAACGAAAATAGTGTCTTACGTAACCAAGTACTAACGACTTGAACGACAAGTCAATAAAATAAATCTTAACATAACATAAGTGGCACAAAATTGAAAAAGAACAAAAGCAACAGACAAAACCAAGGAACGGGCAGGTCGCGCCGTGTGTACGTTATTTACCAAGTAAGGACACAATCTGAAATTATTACTTCAGAATATTACAAGGGAGAGTATAGCACGCGTAATAAGATAATTTGGCCTCGAAGAGCTAAAAAACATGGAGGTGTCCTCTGTCGGTCGCTTTTAACTGCTTTGTCGGCACGAATGTCAGAGTATCATGTACGACAAGACGCGAGGCAATAAAGCCTACCCCAATATGCCAGCAGTTCTCAAACTATATTATTAAGTATTTTGGAAATTTTTGTTTTTTTTCTCCAAAACTATGAGCTTTAGACCCCATGTTATATAAGGTTTTTTATTTGTCTTATCGTTCCCTACCACCAGTTTTTTTTTTAATTACATGAAACTAATTACACCCTGTATTTGAAAAACAAAACACATAATGTGTTAATGATTTATGGAAGTTCGTTTTTAATATTGCAATGTATGCTAAAATATCAATTCAGAGAAGAACAATGCCACTTCTTGTCTTTGAAAAGGTTGTAAAAATTAACGAAATCATTGTTTAGGTTTAGAGCATTCATAATAATCATAATAGTACGACAAACGACACGAAATCAAGGCACACACACGGTATGTTCAAATTGTTCTGCAAGGGAGTTAAAACCGATATTTTGTTCTGTTAAAATAAGACGTTAAAATTAAATTTTAAAAAAATATAAGGCAAGAGGCAAGGAATATAAGAAGTAACAGCCTTAACTAGATGATAGTTGTATTTACTATTTTTTGCAACTTTGGGGTGTTCTGCCTCTCTCCGATACCGCTGTCGGGGTAAATTCATAAAGATGACACTTATCTATGTTTGCCCCAACATTCTCCCAAAAAATGGGCCTTAACTAAATAATAACCGAAAAATGTCAGCGGCACTTTGTCTAATAGCTTCACAAACGGTCCCAAACCAAATAGTTCTAAATTATTCAATTAATAGATGCAGCATTTTAAGTGTCACCAATATGTAGCCTACCCTCTGTGTCACGGCGATTAAGAAATATTACCGATTTGTTTCAGCTATAGCGTTCACGTATGAATAGATTATTTTAATTTTAGATTTGATACATATTCATACCTGTTTTACTATTTTCCATAAAAGACCGCGTTTCTCATTATTTCATAATAGAGGAAATGCACTTCGTTTGTTACTAGAGCAACCATTTATTTTTCATTGCAATCATATTTCTATGCATTTTATGTCGAAACTATAATAAATAAAGCAATATGTTAATTGACCCGAATAGACATTTTTCTTCATTTATACGGAACTAAGGGTTATTTAGATATAGGGAAAGTTTTTAATATGTAATAAACACTATATATACTTTGATAATTGTCTACTATAGTCAGTCTATACGTTTAGTTCAACAAATCGCAAATGAAGTTTTTTGTAAGTTTTGAAAAAAGTTAATTATACAATACAACACCCCTAGTGATACGCTGAGATCTTTTAGTGATAGTTGAAGCTGAGTGTAATTATTACATATAGAAATTAAAGATTTACTTAAAAAACAATAATAAAAAATCGGTTTAATAAATAACAAAATTAAATTAAGGATTGTTTGTACTTATTTGTGAAAGTGAACTGTGTTATGTTATTATATCAGGAAGCCCTCTGGATTTGTGTTTGTTGCGATGGTGCTCAGTTTCTCTTTTTGTTGATTAATGCTTGTGTTGTTTTTCCCACTAATTAACCTAAACTCGAATACTTTATTGATGGTACTATGATCCACAATATTTCTTCTTATCGATTCAGGACACTGGGCGAAGTACAGCAGAATACAAAATGATCTACAAACTTATTAACAAATAATTCTGGATATATTTTTACAAAATTTGAAAGCGTCAGCTATCAAAACGATATTTTTCTTAATAATTTGCATAAAAATATCCAGTGCGTACGAAATTATACTTTTGTCTACACACTCCTTCATTTTTCTGTTCAATTCTCGATACAAAAATGGTGACTTTCGAGCAAATCGTAATTTTTAATCAACATCAAAAATTTTTTTTAAATGTATGAATTTGATCCATGTGTTTCTTCTATTATATATGAGGGTTCTCCAAATTCCAAAACCCTTGGACATATTGGAATAATACTGTTTGTTCTTCAGGGTATAACCTAGAATGTTTTTTGTAATATCTCACAGCAATTTGCATTAGCCAAGTGAAAATCATTATGTCTTCTAAACACACAAAAACAGACCCGATTTTCACTATATTTTCTTAATGTCTGAAAAAGGACCTTTTTTTTAATTATTCCCAAATTTTCCGAATTTTTTTGTGAATTATACAGGTTTCTTTATAATATTCCTTTATACATATTTCTCGATTTTTGTTATATAAATATCAACAGAGGTGTTTTTGGATTACACTATCACAAATAGAGTTTAGTTACAAAGGAAGTTTCCAAAAGTTTTTTAAAATTTGTACTGAAATTTGAAAATTGTGAGTAATAATAGTTCTCTCAAGAGAACTAGGTCTAATGATTGTTTGAGGTCTCTGTTTATGAATTTCATATCAGAATCGGGATTTTATTGATGATTAATTGGAAGTCCCGATTGATGAAGTATTTTACAGGAATACCAAATCTAGAGAATTTTTAGAGTCAGATATTACACAGCTAAAATAAATATATTTGGAATAAGTGAATCTTCACTGAATGAGTATAATAATACCAAAAAAAGATCATACTTTTTATGTAGAAATGTACTTTAAAAATAAATCAGAATAGAACACAAATTGGTTTCAATTTTTATTCATATTTGTGAATTGAGAGTCTTCATTGTCGTTTGTTAGTGAATGGTTGTTGTAGTCGTTTCCACTGCAAATAATACATACAAGTGAATAATAAAGACCACTCTTTATACAGCCATATGCCTTGCCGCATCCAGTTTTGCAATAGCAGAGAACAATTTTCAAGACTTCAATAGAAAATTATTTTTCTTCCATCCCCCATCACTCAAAGGATACTGAACTTGCAAATACACTCCTTCAATGTGTTGTTTAGCTGCATCTTCTGTTGGCGGTAGCGAGCACAGTACTGTATATTTATTTTCATAGAGTAAACTGATAAGTCGTTTGAATCTTAACCCATATATATTATTAGCTGTCTCTGCGCCGTAGAGTACAAGAATACATTTTATACCAGCATTAAAGAAATTGTTTCTCATCTTGATTTTCACTTATAAAAGTTGCTGCTGTTTCACGTCACTTTTCATCATCTTTAATAAATTTCATACATTTACTTTTTTACCCCTCCTATAAAAAGTAGATGTAGTATCACATCCTGTGAAGCCGTGAATAACCAAAGGATGGTCTTTTCTCACATTTGGAAAATGTTTGAACTTAAACTCAATCGAGTAAGCCTTCTATAACACATAATTTTTTATGGTTTAAAAAATATATTTCCTTATCGTCTAATGATAAATACAGTAATAAGACTATAACGACTATTTTCCGCCACTATAACTACATGACGAAAAGAGTTCACATTACGCCCTTCAATCATACATCTGGAGCTGATTGTACAATCAACTGATCAGCATCACTTTCTGCTTGACCACAGTCAAAATTATTTTCCGCCAGTTTCTTGTAAAGGAGATTAATGAATCTGTTTTTATTTTTACTATTGGCCCAAAACTTTTCCTTGGTAGTTTTTAAGGCATGTCTTTTCATCAAACAGGTAATCGATCGAAATATTCAATTATTTCTTATGCAATATTTTCAGATATAGTCACTTCTACTTAAAATTCTATCGAAAATAGAATGTTTAATAATGTTCTTTATTTTTTAAACAATATTAATACCTGAACGCGCCAGCTGTAATGTTTGTGATTTTGAATAATTGGATATAACAAACTTTTTTTCAAATCATCAAAATCGACCATTCTTGAGGGTTTAGACGTGAAAACCTTCATTGACTCTGCTGTATATTATGGTCCATAAAATTAATAAGTGGCGTAGGCTATATAAGTAATGTTAGCATTAGATTTCGAAGTTACCATCTAAATAAGGACGCTCATAACCAAAAGGAACCTTTGAAACTAGTATAAAGTCGAAAGACTTCCAATGCTGGGGAACTCACTCATAAATACTTCTGCTCCTTTCAGTAGTTGTAAAAAGTTCGCCTAGATCATATCCAGCTTCCACTTCTCTACGATTGTGGAAAGCGCACAGGCCAAGTGCGGGAGTAGTCTCGCTCGCGACCTTCGCATCTTCCCGGAAGATAGTGGTGCAACCATCGGTGGTCTGGTGGAGTGTAATTGGCTGGACATCCATCTAATTGGAACAATCTGTTTTCTCTATCATTTGTCGTCTAGAAAAGCTGGACCATTTAGGCGTGGAAGCAGAAAAATTGGACCGACGAGGGGGTGGTTGCTCAATCCCATCAAAGCGTTGCATGAAAATTGATATTGAAAATGGCTGTCTCGTGCGGCATGAGGATTTCCGTGCTCCCAAATGTGAGCTTTATGCTGACTAAAGGTACCAGGGCGGGTATCAATTGCTTCGTCGGTCCAAATTATCCTCCGAAAAATGCATCATTTGTTGTTTGCCT